>CM061240.1:7330000-9830000 GCA_030848705.1 Heracleum sosnowskyi
TGATTATTGTTTACCACCATTTGTTATTGTTATCATCCTTTGATTATCAATTGACAACCATTGATTATTTGACTTCCATCTTGACTATTGATTACGGTTATCGATTACCAATATTGATTTCCTTATTGAACGAGTACACTGTCCCATTGAAATTATTCCATGCTTCTTTCTCGATCTTCATTTGATACTGAGCAGTTGAAGCTCTTTTGCAATTATTATACATTAAGTTTATCTTATTGAGCATGTTATTGTTTATACCCTATGCTAGATTTGGCATGTGTTTTTAAAATGGACCAGTAATTGGTCGGGCCATATTTATGGTCGGAATAACTTAAGGCCCAGATTGGCCTGGGATCTAGTAGAGGACTATGTCGTGAGCTAGTCCGGGGTTGATGCGTGGCTGGCCAGCAGCACAACCTTTGATTTGAATTAAAATGTATAAGCCAAATTCTAATTCTTTTTCTTCAATTGTTATTGATACAAAGCATGTGTTAGCTAAATATTGTTGTTTCTGATATCATAAATTCATATCCTTACAACTGTGATAGAAATGATTCATTGATGTTTGCTGAGCAATTTTTGGCTCACTCTTGCTTGTTGTTTTCTAACCCTATTCCAGTGAAGCGAGAGTATGAGTCGGCATAGCGTGACCTATAGTTCACCAGCAGCCAGGAGAGCCCCTCGAGTCATTGTCATTGGCAGGGTAGTTGTTGTTTTGCTTTTCTAGATTAGATGTCTAGATTTGAACTTTATTTGTGATGAAATAACTCTGATAAAACTGGTATTGTATTAATAAAAGATTGTAGTAGCTTGTGTTCATTGCCATAATCTGGATGCGGTCTTGGTTAAGGGGTATTTGTGTCTTTATATATTATGCATGTGTTAAATAGTGTTCCGTTGGTCGGATGACACCTCAAATATGTACCCCGGGTTCGGAGGGCGTCATAGTTGGTATCAGAGCAACAGGTTATGGCATTTGAAACAAGTTAGGACTTAGGGTCCAGGATAACATAGAGAGTTAGGAATTCACGTAAGGATATTAGGAGGTCAACTAGGGATATTATGCGTAGTAATTAAATGTGGTTATAATTGCAGCCCCCTAGTTCTAGTTCAGACTCAGACCCTTCCGAGGATACGATAGCAGAGATACCTACACCCGTTGAGAGAGCAGGACCGTCTCGGCCAGTGCGATATCAGCCTAGGCATTAGGATCCGGTAGTCAGGAGAGATCAGGTACCTTGTCCTATTCCACTCCGATAAGTAGCCCCAGCACCAGTGTCTCAGGCATCAGTTTGTGGGCCTTTGTATCAGTTATGTGAGCCACCAGTTCCACACCATGTGTATCATAGGGTGAGTAGAGAGAAGGAGTACCTTTATGGACAGGTTATGGAGATGGGTAGGGTTCGTTCGATCGAAGTAGCCGCTATCCGAGAGAGGGACAGACTTAGAGATCAGATGAGGGACATTTAGATGAGGTTTAGGGTTACAAGGACCTTGGTTGAGACTCGATTGCACGGATTAGCTTCTAGTCGAGAGGGAGAGACAGTAGCAGGGATGAGACAAATTTTGGATTATGCGATGAGTGAGATTGCAGAGATTTCAGGACCCCCGTTATGGCCGGCAGGAGCAGGTGATCCGTGAGCAGGTTTTAGGAGCAGACAGATGCAACATGGGTATATGGTTTCTAGATAGTTAGTATATAGATGCATATTGTAGAGTCAGCAGTGCACCGGGCTTATAGGAACGCCTCGGGTTGTTGTTGCATTTTTGTTGTATTGCTGGTCGGCAGTTATGGTTCAGCCATGATATATTTTCTTTTGAAGCGTTCTACGCTTGTACTAACTCTATCTATATATATATATGATAAACCTCTTTTATAGAACTGTATTTATTCCCCTGTCATTCATTTCCAGCATCATAACTGTTATTCTACTTGTTACAACGAGTGTACCCATACACCGTTGAGAAAATCTGTAAACCTTCGAGATATCAATTGTGATCCTTCCTTCTCTTATATGGATTGTTTGATTAAGCCAATTATTGTTTATTCATCAGCGATATGGCTCCTAGATGACAAACCCGTTCAACTGATACCTCTGACCAAGAAGGTCAACAAAATACACCTCCCACGGGCCGCATGGACCCGATGGTAATCCAGTTGTTAAATACTCTTACTCAACAGACTGCCATATTAGCACTGCAGCAACAAGCATTTCAGTAACAACTCTTAGAACAGCAGCAACAACATCAGCATCATCAGCATCAGCAGCATCAACAACATCACCAGCAAGCAGCACCGACGGTTACGTTCAAATCTTTCCAAGCAGCAAAACCTCCAGAATTTAAAGGATCAGCAGACCCTGTAGAGGCTAAGGCATGGTTGAAGGAAATGGAAAAGGCTTTTGCCTTGATAGAAGTGGCAGAAGATAAGAAGACGGAGTATGCAAGCTATTTTCTGAAGAATGAGGCCAGTTATTGGTGGGAAACAAGTAGGGCTATGGGGCCCGAGGGATTGATTACATGGGCAAGATTTACAGAGTTGTTTTTGGAAAGGTATTTTCCGGACTATATGAGAGATCAGATGGAATTAAAGTTTTTGGAGTTAAAGCAGGGAAGCATGACAGTGCCCCAATATGAAACAAGGTTTACAGAGTTGTCAAGGTTTGTTCCAACCTATGTGGATACGGAGAAGAAGAAGGCCAAGAGGTTCCAGCAGGGACTGAGGTCTTGGATTCGTAGTAAGTTAGCTATATTGGAGTTGGACACATATGCAGCGGTGGTCCAAAAGGCAATGATTGCGGAGACAGAGAGTGATTCTTACATGAAAGAGAGGGAGAACAAGAAAAGGAAAGCAGGGATACCCGATAAGGGACAGCAACAGGGAAGTTTTCAAGGACAGGAAAATAAGAAACCGGGATTTCAGCCCGGAAGGAATACAAGTTTCAGGAAACCAGATACCGGGAGCGTAGGACGAGATAACCGTCTACCAGCCGGCAGTCAGCAGGGACTTTCTAGACCCCCACTACCAGAATGCAAGACATGCTGGAAGCGACATCCAGGGATATGCCATCGATTGAATGTCACATGCTTTAAATGCAATCAGAAGGGACATTATTCCCGGGATTGCAAGGTAGGCATTGTGTGTCATCGGTGTAAGAAACCAGGTCACGTGATTAAGGACTGCAGAGCACCAGCAACCGTGAACAATATGATTCGGGCAATTGAAGCACCCCCAGTTGTTAATGTCCAGCCGTTAGCCAGCACCTACAATATGTCGATGGGAGAAGCAGTGAGAGATTCCGACGTGGTGGCAGGTACACTTCTAGTAAATTCTATTCCTGCAAAAGTGTTAATAGATTCGGGAGCGACGAAGTCTTTTATTTCTGAAACGTTTGCTCGTAGATTGAATTGCGTAATGAAACCCTTAAGTGGAGTGTTGACTATAGAGATAGCTAATCAGGATCGTATCGCGGTCAGTTCATATTATCCTCGTTGTGAGATAGAGATTGTGGGAAATCGTTTTTATGTTGACTTGTTACCTTTTAAGTTAGGTGAATTTGATGTGATATTAGGGATGGATTGGTTGACTGAGTATGATGCGAGTATTGACTGTAAGAATAAGAGGGTTACTTTGATTACCCTAGAAAAGAAAGAAATAATATTTAGAGGAGAGAGGCAAAGAAAGAGGTTCCTGACGATGATTCAGGCTAAGAGATTATTAAGGCAATGTTGTGAGGCGTATTTAGCTTATGTGATAGATATAGATAAGGAAGTTTCTAAGTTGGAAGATATTCCAGTTGTAAATGAGTTTCCAGATGTTTTTCCGGAAGAATTACCAGGTTTACCTCCAGATAGAGAGATTGAATTTGCGATAGACTTAATACCAGGCGCGGAGCCAGTATCTAAGGCCCCTTACAGAATGGCACCAGTGAAGATGAAGGAATTGGCTACTCAACTGCGAGATTTGTTAGAAAAAGGAATTATTAGACCCATCGTTTCGCCGTGGGGAGCACCAGTACTGTTTGTCAAGAAAAAAGATGGAAGCATGAGATTGTGTATAGACTATCGGGAATTGAACAAGCTGACTATTAAGAACAAGTATCTGTTACCTCGAATAGATGATCTGTTTGACCAGCTGAAAGGAGCGGTACATTTTTCAAAGATTGACCTACGGTCAGGATATCACAAACTAAAGATTAAACCAGACGACATACCGAAGACAGCCTTTCGAACAAGGTATGGGCACTATGAATTCTTAGTAATGGCGTTTGGACTAACGAATGCACCCGCAGCTTTTATGGACTTAATGAACAGGATTTTCAAGAGATATTTGGACAAGTTTGTAGTGGTATTCATCGACGACATTTTGATATACTCAAAGACAGAAGAAGAGCATGCAGACCATTTATGGATTGTGTTGGAAACATTGAGACAAAAAAGACTATACGCGAAGTTTTCCAAGTGTGAATTCTGGTTGAGAGAAGTACATTTCTTAGGACACGTGGTGAGCAGCGAAGGCATCAAAGTGGACCCAGCAAAGATAGAGGCAGTGAAAGATTGGGAAAGACCAAGGACACTGACTGAAGTCAGAAATTTCTTGGGATTAGCCGGATACTACCGGAGATTTGTGCAAGATTTTGCGAAGATATCTACTCCAATGACCAAGCTGGCAAGGAAAAGCGAGCGATTCATATGGAACGATAAATGCGAAGAAAGCTTCCAAGAGTTAAAGAAGAGGCTAACTACGTCACCGGTATTGATGTTACCAGACGATCAAGGTCATTTCGTAATCTATAGTGATGCGTCGTACAAAGGATTGGGATGCGTACTTATGCAACATGACAAGGTGATTGCTTATGCGTCAAGACAGTTGAGACCCCACGAACAGAAGTATCCTACACATGATTTGGAGTTAGCAGCAATTGTGTTTGCCTTGAAGATATGGAGACACTACTTATATGAATTTTTCAACATTCGAATTAAAATTAGGGTTCTTGGTCGATTTGGGGATTTTCATTCTGTTGATTCTCCATTCAATTGGTTGCTTCTAACATGTTCCTAGGGTTCTAATTAGCAAGAATCCATGATTTAATTTCGTGTTTAAGTTCAATTTAGTCGGGTTTGATTTTCGGGTTTTGACCCGAATTTTTCTTTTACTTCGTTCGTTCTTGTTGTTGATCTGACATTGATTATGATATGGGGCTTTGATTGTATGAGTTATAAGCTTCGTTTTGGTATATTAATCTTTGAGTTTCATGTAGAATTAAAGTAGATCGGGTTTCCGGCCGAAGTCGTCGCCGACGAGTTCTTTGAACGAATTCTGGGCTCGATTCCGGCATGGGACGTATGTGATTTTGTGTGGGATTTGTTTGTCTTGAAAAAGCGAACAAAAGCCCTCTGGAATTGTTTGTGTTTGGACGGAATTGCAGGATTCCGGTCGCCGGACACCGGCCGGATTCTGGAAAACCCAAAATCCGGTGGGTTGTTCTTGGCGACCCGAATTCGTTCTTCCCGACCCGTTTACCCGTTATTTTGACCCGGTTTCAATCTTCAAAACCCTAATTCATTTTCTGAAAACTGTTTTTGGATTTTATTTTTAAATTTAATTCGAAAATAGTTTAAAATTTTTAAAAATTCATATTTTTATTTTAAAAATATATTTTAATATCGGAAAAATTCTGGAAAATTATATTTATTATTTTAAATCCAAAAATTGATTAAACTTAATTATTTTAATTATTTTTAATTAATAATTAATTTATTAATTAATTGGTTAATTCTTTTAATCAATTAATTCTTAAAAATTAATTATTAATTAATTAAAAATTTAGTTTAATTATTTTCAAGCCTATTTATTTATTTAAAAATAGTTTGAGTATTTAAAGAGTGTCAATTAATTTTATTAATTGATTTATTTGCATTTAAATGTTTATATTGGATTTAAAAATCCGATTTTTGATTTAAAAATTAGTAATGACTTATTAAAATTCAAATAAGTTTCGTATGATGTTTTAAAAATGTTTATAAGTGCTATATGGTTCATATTAATTGTGTGCTGTGTTTTATAGTCTGTATATGCCCGTACCAGGGCAAATATCTGAGTTTTAAATATCGTAAATCATACCGGACGTCCGATACGTAACCGGTTACTTGTTTAAATGTGATTATTGATTGAATAAGTGTCGAGAGTAGAACGAGAATAGTTAGACTTATTGTGATGAGTTGTTTAATTATAGAATCGAGTTCCCGGAGCAAGGGAAAGGGAAAGGTAGAGTGAGCAGAGTCGATCCGACAGCAACTTAGACCAGGCAAGTATTTGTGCCTTTACTTGTGATAAAATTTATTATTGTTTTGATTACTTGAATACCATTATCCCCAGAACAATTCAATTATCTATCTTTTAACCGCATTTGGACAACTGATTCCATTTCCTTAGAGATTCTTGATTCTTTGATTTGATCTGCATCGGAAACCCTTATTTCCAATTCACTTGATTATTGTTTACCACCATTTGTTATTGTTATCATCCTTTGATTATCAATTGACAACCATTGATTATTTGACTTCCATCTTGACTATTGATTACGGTTATCGATTACCAATATTGATTTCCTTATTGAACGAGTACACTGTCCCATTGAAATTATTCCATGCTTCTTTCTCGATCTTCATTTGATACTGAGCAGTTGAAGCTCTTTTGCAATTACTATACATTAAGTTTATCTTATTGAGCATGTTATTGTTTATATACCCTATGATAGATTTGGCATGTGTTTTTAAAATGGACCAATAATTGGTCGGGCCATATTTATGGTCGTAATAACTTAAGGCTCAGATTGGCCTGGGATCCAGTAGAGGACTATGCCGTGAGCTAGTCCGGGGTTGATGCGTGGCTGGCCAGCAGCACAACCTTTGATTTGAATTAAAATGTATAAGCCAAATTCTAATTCTTTTTCTTCAATTGTTATTGATACAAAGCATGTGTTAGCTAAATATTGTTGTTTTTGATATCATAAATTCATATCCTTACAACTGTGATAGAAATGATTCATTGATGTTTGCTGAGCAATTTTTGGCTCATTCTTGCTTGTTGTTTTCTAACCCTATTCCAGTGAAGCGAGAGTATGAGTCGGCATAGCGTGACCGATAGTTCACCAGCAGCCAGGAGAGCCCCTCGAGTCATTGTCATTGGCAGGGTAGTTGTTGTTTTGCTTTTCTAGATTAGATGTCTAGATTTGAACTTTAGTTGTGATGTAATAATTCTGATAAAACTGGTATTGTATTAATAAAAGATTGTAGTAGCTTATGTTCATTGCCATAATCTGGATGCGGTCTTGGTTAAGGGGTATTTGTGTCTTTATATATTATGCATGTGTTAAATAGTGTTCCGTTGGTCGGATGACACCTCAAATCTGTACCCCGGGTTTGGAGGGCGTCACAGCTAACCTGAATGGAGTCTCACCTGTTGAGGTTCGGGGTGTGGTCCTATAGGACCATAATACATTGGGGAGCTCGTCCGTCCATGAGCGAGGTTGCTCTTGAAGTCATTTTTTGAGTCCTTGGAGAATGATCCTATTAGTGACTTCTACCTGGCCATTGGCTTGTGGATAGGCTACCGAAGCTTTGGAATGTTTGATGTTGAGGTCTTGCAACATGGTTTCAAACTTGTCACCAACAAACTGGGTGCCATTGTCGGTGACGACTGACCTGGGGATCCCGAAGCGAAAAACAACAAATTCCATGAAGAATTCAATCATTTCCTTTTCCCGGATGCATGCTAATGGTTTAGATTCAACCCATTTTATGGCGTAATCAATAGCAACAACCAGGTATTGAAGCTGACCCTTAACTTTTGGGAGTGGACCCACGATGTCGATTCCCCACTGGAAGAAGGGGCAAGGATAGAGAATTGGCGTCATTGCCTGTGAGGGAGCGTGACGAACAGACCCATAAAGTTGGCAAGTCCCACAGCTTTTAACGTAAGTCTCGCAATCCTTCCTCATTGTCGGCCAGTATAGACCTTGCTTGATGATTTTGAGAGCGAGGTTTTTGCCCCCCATGTGCTCTCCGCATATTCCAGTGTGTGTTTCTAGAATAGCGAGCTGGGATTCGGCGGGTCCTAAGAAATGAAGGAGTGGCTCCGTTAGAGCTCGTCGGTACAGCTTAGAGTCTAATACACAATAGTTGCGGGCTTTAAACATGATTGAGCGAGCTTCTTTTTTGTCGTCAGGAAGCTTGTTGTTGATGATGTAGTCTAGAAATACCGAGCGCCAGTTCGGAGATGTTGTGACCTCGCTTATGGTGAGTTCGTGGATTGTCGGGGTTAACAACTCCTCGACGTACACGGGATAAGAGTTGAACAGTATATTTGATGAGGCCAATTTAGATAGTGCATCGGCCCACTGGTTCTCCATTCGATCGACATTTGTGATCATCCAAGACGTGAAGTGTTGCAGAAGCGAGTGGGTTTTGTCCAAATAAGATGCCATTCTGTAGCTATGAGTTTTAAATTCGCCTATGATCTGTTTTACCACTAGCTGGGAATCACTGAATATATCAATAACTCTAGCTTCCAGTTCTTTTGCTAGTTTAAGTCCTGCTATCAGGGCCTCGTACTCCGACTCGCTGTTGGTAGCTTTGAATGAGAATTGATTGCTTGCTGGACCTGAAAGCCCTCTGGACTAATCAGGATAACCCCTGCGCCACTGGTCTCCGTTGTGGACGACCCATCGACATAAAGGGACCAGGGGCGTAAATAAGTAGGGTTCATTTCCTTGGATACACCTTCCTCCTGGGGAAACTGGCATTCTACAACAAAATCTGGTAATGCTTGAGCCTTCGTCGTTGTTTATGGCTTATATTCGATGTAGAATTGGCCTAGTTCAACCGTCCATGCGACGAGGCGCCCGGTCATATCTGGCTTATGCAATATTCGCTTCAAGGGTTGATTAGTCATGACTTGTATCTCGCGGTCCTGGAAATAATGTCGCAGTTTCCGACTCGTGATGACGAGGGAAAAAACCAACTTCTCGATTTGTGGGTATCGCGTTTCGGCGCCGTGAAGTGTATGGCTGACGTATTATATCGGCGATTCCATCCCTTCACTGAACTTTACCAGAACGGTTGCGATACTGGTGTCAGTAGCAGCGAGATAAACCCGCAATGGTTCGCGAGGAACCGCTTTGATTAGTACAGGAGAAGTAGTTAGAAATTTCTTGAGTTCAGCCAACGCCTCTTGGAATTTGTCTTTCCAGTCAATTTTTGATGTTTTGGATGTCTCTTTTAATACCTGAAAAAAGGGAGCACATCGTTTGGAGGACTGGGGGATGAACCATCTTAGAGCGGCAATGCACCTTGTTAAGACCTGGACTTCTTTCAAGGTGGATGGGTTCTTGATGTCCATGATAGATTTGATTTGAGAGGGATCGGCCTCAATCCCTCGTTGTGTGATTAAGAAGCCCAAGAATTTGCCTGTTGTGAGACCAAATGAGCATTTCGCAGGATTGAGTCGCATGCTATTGAGGCGAATCGTTTGGAAAGTTTCCCGCAAGTCGTTGACGTGGTCCTGAGCCTTTTGAGATTTGGTAATCATGTCGTCTACGTAGACTTGCATATTCCGGCCAATTTGTGAGGAGAATATGGTATCCATCATTTGCTGTAATGTCGCCCCTGCATTGATGAGTCCGAAGGGCATATTTTTGTAGCCGAAGACTCCTCTATGAGTAATGAAGGCGGTTTTCTCCCAATCTTGGTTATCCATTTTGATTTGGTTATAACCTGAAAATGCGTCCATAAATGACAAAAGCTCGTGACCTGCTGTGGCGTCAATCAATTGATCGATGTTTGGTAAAGGGCAGAAGTCCTTAGGACATGCTCTATTGAGATCGGAATAGTCAACACACATGCGCCATTTGCCGTTGCTCTTTTTCACTAATACCGCATTGGCGAGCCAAGTGGGGAATTGTACTGGTTCTACAAACCCGGCGGCGAGTAAGCGATCAAGCTCGACGTCAATTGCATGTTTCTTTTCTTCCGAGAAAACACGTTTCTTTGGTTTCACCGGTCGAATTTTTGGGTCGATATGGAGTGAGTGGCGAGCTATGACCTCTGGGATTCCTGGCATATCAGTAGGATTCCAGGCGAAAATATCAGAGAATTCGCGGACGAGGTGGATGATATCCTGGCGTAAAGGATTTTGGAGTCCTTTCCCAATTTTAACCTTTTTCTCCGGATTTCCCTGTTCGATTTCAATCTCATATGTGTCTTCCATGGGGACACATGTTGGGGTCACTGGAATTTCAATACTGTCATTTGGGTCAATTTCTACAACCTGATTGATGGAATAATCGTCCCCAGGTTTCTATTGTGGAATTACGGCAGATAAGTAGCATTGTCGAGCTACCACCTGATCACCCGCGACCTCACCTACGCCGAAGTCAGTAGGAAATTTCATTTTAATATGGGGGATCGATGTAATGGCCTTAAGGGCTGTCAGCGTGGTTCGACCGAGAATGGCGTTGTAACTTGACGTCGCGTTGACGACATGGAACTTGACCATTTGCCAAGTCTGACATGGAGATGTGTCAAATAGGACAGATAAATCAATTGTGCCTACGACCTTGACCTCATTTCCTGTGAATCCATACAGGGAAACATTGACATTTTCCAATTTGCGGTCTCCGAGATTCATCCGTGAATAAGCATGATGGTAAAGGATATCGACAGAACTGCCATTGTCAATCAGAATTTTCTTCACCGTATTTGTGCCTACTTTGGCAGTGATGACAAGGGCATCCTGGTGAGCTTCAATTATTCCAGACGGATAATCCTCATTTGAGAAAGATATGATTGGAGTCGGGTTATGTCTTGGCTTCTTAGGAGCCTCTGGATTGACAGAAAACACCTCGCGAGCATATGATTTTTTTGAATTGTTGGAGGTGCCTCCTGCGGAGTGGCCCCCAGCGATGACGTCGATGACCCTGTCCTGGTCATGACTTCGCAGAGGGGGGTGATTTGTGTCGTCAATGAAGTGGACTAATTGACCTCGACGAATCTTACTCTCAATAAACGAGCTTAGTTGAAAACAGGCGTCTGTTGTGTGACCTGTGTCCTCATGATATTCGCAATATCGAGAACTTGGGTGTCGTCCTGGCTTCATTGGCCTTGGGAGTCGATAGTCGGGCTCAGTTTTAAGAACAACAAGTATGGTTGCTTTGTCAGTGTTGAGCTTGGTGAATTCTTTCTCATTGTGGTCGCGTGTTTTCCACACCCTCTCCGTTTTATCACTCCTCTCCGTTCTATCAGGCAACGGAGTGCGTCGATCATAGGAACGAGAATGGGGTTAATAACCGCGCCTTGTGTCGCTTAGTGGAGATCATCGACGTGGACTGCGATTTCTATCCCGTTTCTGGGGGAATCGTCGTGGAGATTGTATGCTCCCAACCGCCTCTTGTAATGTCATCCTATGTTCAATAATTTGAAATGCCGATTGGAGAGTGCGAGGATTTTTCTCGAAAAATTCCTCTAAAAGGAGTGCGTGACGATGTTTGTCGATTCCAGCTGCGAGGTAATTGATGGCGAGTTCCTCAATTAAATTTGGGATGTCAGCAACCTCCGCCCGGAAGCGAGCTAAAAAGTCTCGCAGGGGCTCGGAATGTCGTTGGCGAATCATCATCAAGGACGCGGTTATCTTGCCCCCATTATATTTGCTAGAGAAGCGACTTTGGAATTTGCTTTTTAGAGTTTGCCATGAATCAATGGATCGTGGTGCCAAGTTGCTGTACCAACGTAACGTTGTGCCTTTCAAGCATGTGGAAAAAAATTGACACCTGGCGACTTCCGAGTGGCCGAAAAATGGCATTCGCCCATCGAAGGTATTCAAGAATCCAATGGGGTCGCATGACCCGTCAAAATGATCCAAAGCTGGGGTTTTCAGAGTCTTGTCGATTTTGGCGATCTCAATGGATCAGGACAAGGGACTTTCAGTAGAAGTAAGTTGGCCCAAATGACTTTTAATGTAATATTGACATATAGCTAGGTCGTTCTGCATCTTTGCAATATCCTCCGGGTGGAAGGACTCACACGAGTCGCTTCACCACGATGCTTCACTTGTTGATGACGTGAAACGCCGTTTTGGCGGTGGTCGAGAACATTGTGACTCGTTGGATACTTCATTGTCGAGGTTGTAGTCTTCCTCATAATCATCATCTAGGTGTCTTTGGGAATCATTATCACGACGAGATATTGTCATCTGTTGCAACTCCCGTTGCAAACGGTGAATCTCCCGGTGTTTTTTTAAGCGAGCTTCCAGTAAGCATTTCTGCTCTTCCAAATATGCCAATTCGTCATCCGACCCGGCGAAGTCCTCGAAACGGTGGACCTGTAGTGATTGTTTCTTTTGCTTTCGAAGATTGAACAAATGTAAGCGTGCATGACTCGTTAACACTTTCTTACCCGTGGGGGTCATAATTCTTAAGCGTTTATCAACGGGGGGTCTAGGAGATCCCTCGATTTGATCATCGTCAGGGGGAAACAACTCCCTAGGCTGAAGCACAGGGGGAAGTTGCATTTCTTCTCGCTGAGGTATAGTCACAACCTCATTCGTATCACCAATTTTCGATATAAGTGGCTCGCCTTCTTCCATTTCAATTGGAATCATAGATAAAAAGAGCCCCTTCTAGCGCCAAATGATGAATGTAATATCAGATATAATTCGATACGCTAATGATTAAATCGAGATGAAGTGAAATCAATATATTAACGATCTATTTTACATTCTTTTAGGAGGGTCTCTCTATTATCTATTTTTCCAACCCCTTCTAATGTAGGGGGTTAGGGGTATTTATAGTGAAAGTTTACAAGTGGGCCTGTTACAAATGGGCCTATATACACATTACTAATTGAGCCTTATTGGCAAGTGGGCTTTGGCCCAACACTTTACTTTGCAGACTGTATTGCAGATTGGTTAGTCTAATCACTAATGTCTGAAATGTGTACACCCTTCTCCTTTATCATTTCATATAACTGGACGTCCTAATAATCTTGAATATTCTTTGAAATACATCGTATTTTATGTAAAATAACACAAAAGTATTCATTCATGGTCTTCCATGCAATTGTACTGGAGCTTACTTTTTAAAACCAGTTGCTATTTTTAGTTTCAAATTAGTGATTGTAGTATTTTGATCTCATTTTTAGGAAAAATAGTAGGTATTCTATAAAAACAATTCAAAAAAATTCCCAAATAATGTGTCCCATTATTAATTGATAACTTCCTAATAATAATATGGAACCCAATTTGTATACACAAGCGTCATTTTATAGCTACGTACTCTGACATTATGACTCGTATTTTTCGCCTATTTATGTTATATATTTGAGATGTTACAACCATTCTATAATCACCCTTCATGGAACTACACCTTTTCTATGTATCTTAAAAAACTTACATAAGACCTGTCACAAGAAAAAAGATATCCCTGCATAAGTCAAAATGTATTGAAGCACAAATAATTATATTAGTAATACTGTAAAAAAATGTGAACAATTGATGTAGCTATGTTTTAGGTTTTGGTCTTTTGGACGACAGTGGAGTACATTAACACTAGTAAATCAAACCAAAGGAAACATAATCATGTGTATTCTGCAGACACATCTGCGCAAATTCATCTACCTATATGTTTTAAATTCAGTACTAGCAATTGGAAATTAATTATCTCAAGTTCCCTTGCATACACATTAGATAATAAAAAAACTTTAAACTCGATAAATAAAAGTTTCACATATTCTAACAAACACTACTAGAAAAAGGGCAATAGACATCAGCTATAAACTGATGTCTGGGAATTTTCGAACCGATGTCTTTGTCGGTGTAGAGAAAAGTCATCACCTTTGACATCAGTTTTTAACCGATGTTTAAGAGCATATAAAACATCGGTTTTTTTATTTAATGTTAGTAAAACCCTAATGAGAGTCGTCTGAGCCGCCTCCCTCCTCCCCCCTCCCCCCTCCCCCCCCCCCATTCGCCTCTCTCCTCTCTCTTCCCTCCCCTCCTTCCTCCCTCATTTTCTTCCGATCTTGTTTTTCCAGATTCAATAAAATCGATTAGCTTTGCTTTTGTCTCACTTTATGCGTGTTTTGTTTTTTGTCTCGCTTTATGCGTGTTTTGTTTTCGTCTCGCTTTATGTGTGTTTTCTCGCTTTATGCGAGTTTGTGTGTTATCAATGAGAATGATTTGGATGGGGTTTTGGGAGATCTGGATTACCACATCAGTTATACTTTCGGCATGTCTATAGCTGGATTCTGGCACGTAGATAGCTGGGGTATGCTTGGAACTTTCGGCATGTCTATAGCTGGATCCCGGCATGTAGATAGCTGGGGTATGCTTGGAATGGTTGTGACCGCATGTGCTCACCTTTCACAAATTATAGTTGTTCATTATTCGAGGACTATTGTTCCTCATTGCTTAGTTTTTGTAACTGAGTCGCCTGAACACCGCAACAGCCATGGAACTATTGTGAAGGTCAATTGTGAAGCTACCATTTTCGGGACCGATGTTGGCTGGATTACTCGAGAAGCCTTTGTATTCATTTTCAATTTCAAGAATCCATGGATTCAGTGTGTTAAGCAGTCTGGAAACAATGCGACTATTTGTTTAGCTCGCTTTATTGTTTATCAACCTGATTGCATTGTCAGTTGGGGATTTGTCCCGGCTAGACTTGTTTTAATTTAATGATATGAATTTGCATTTTGTCAAAAAAAAAAACATCGGTTTTTTGTAAATAACTGATGTTACTTTTGACATCCGTTTTTAGCCGATGTCTAAGAGCATCTAAAACATCGATTTTATGTAAATAACTGATGCTATAATGCTCTTAGACTTCGGCCATGAACTGATGTAAAAGACAAGGAGCTTTTGGATATAATTTTATATAAACTGATGTCTATGTTCACAAATTTACCTGCTCTAATCATGCATATATGCAAAAACATAGCAAAAACAAAGACAAGCTGAAGTAATCGCATATAAATAACCAAAACTTTGATTATCATTACCAAACCAATATACAGAGTTCCACTATACAACAACACTAAAACTGAAAACATAATTCTCAAAACTGTTATATTCTAGTCAAAATGGCATTCCAGTATTAGTTCTTTTACACGATATCTTTGATATACTTAGTCTCCAAAGCACCACATAGCTCCAACTACATGTAAGACTTCTAACCCTTGTTCACTGGTTCATTTCTATCCAGCCAAACTTTAGCAACAGTGTCCAGTGTCCAATACTTCTGTCATATAAAACATATTCAATATGTGAGACCAGCAGCAACAGAGAAAAATACAAAGTTACCAACGGGTTGAAGCTTGATAAAAATACAGATTGAGTTTGTATAATATATTACCCTTGTACAAGGCAGTGGGTGCAAGTCTTGCAAGATATTCGTCTTTCTCCAGAATGAATGAATGAGTTTTGTGTACCTCAATGAACGACACTCTAATCAGAAATTCTGTGGAGCTGCTTCCACTCTTGAGAAAACTGTTTCCATCACATGAGGAATAACCCCGTCATTCTACCCTTCTCCATTATAATTTTATGTGAAACAATGCTTGCCTAGCAGCAGTAATATTGTCCATTGCTAGTTCCTACCGGAGAACGGTGAAGAATTAAGTTAAATAGTGATAACAAAAATAAGTGCAACAAAAACTTGATATGCATGTAAGGGATTTGAGTTCAACTTCTAAATAGATTGTTCAACATTGTTAAACTTAAACAGTAACTTAAACAGATTGATATCATTGAATATTGAAATCTTGAACAGAGAAATTAATTGGCTTATTCTTGTCGACTGCCGGGCATATGACAATTTTGAACATATAGACCACTGTTCTGAAAGCAGCTGCACATTTTTAGAAATAAATTAACTAATACAAGCTGTCGAATCTACAACGTGATGTTTGTACTATCTAGATAATTAGTTGAACGAGATTAGTATATACTAAAACTTACTGTATTACTTTCAGCTCTGTTATTTATGTAGCAACACCAGTGACTGATCATGTCCCATGCTAATGGTAATAAAACAATATTGGTTAAGGGTTAACACAATAAACGATGATAAGCATGTGCGAAATTGCTTTTTAATTATGTAACCTAGTACTGGATTCAGTATATTATACTAAATTTAAGCATCTACTAACACTGTCCTGAGAGGACTTGGCCAGCTCTTGGAAGAGCTACTAGGCAAGCACAACTAAAATTTAAGATCAAACACTGTCCTGTTCTGCATTAGTGTTTCTATTAATCTGACTAAAATCTTCAAGGCTGCCTCACATTAAAATTACCAGTTGGTTGTGCTCCTTATGGAGTGGTGTTATTCATTACTGACTATAAAACATATATCATATACTAACAAAATTAGCAAAAGGAAAAACATGCACCAACACACATCACAACAAACAGTCAATCAATTAATATTTTGAAAACAAAATACCCAAATTAATTCACTTTCAACTCCACAATTACTACATGTGGTTCATCGAAAGGAACAGAAATGCAATCGGTACAACCGACAGCTATCTCAGCTGTTACGAGAGGACTAATATTCACCGCAACTCTTACGCAAGGCCTTGTGCAGAGATGGTAACCATCTTTGTCTTGACAATTTCAGTATGGTTAATGAAACAGAAGAGATAAAATAAAACATAGTGGTACTTCCTCATTTTTCAATATATATGTTAAGAAATTATGATCCAACTCAGAGATTGAATTTCAAGTACATACATTACATATACACACATATATTACAAAAATTGAGTTTGTAAAACACAAACACAATTACTCAAACACACAAATATAAACTAGATTTACATGGAGACACAATACTTACCAATTAAAAATTAAGCCAACTTAATCTCAAACTTACCCAAACCAATGTCCTGCATAAAAAAATGAAGAAACAAATTAAAATATCAAAATAATTAGAAATAAATGGAACAAAATTGAATTTTCACTTAGAAAATGAATTAAACTAATTGAAACCAACTGAATTATTCACTTACGAAATGAATCGAACTCCAGGTTGAAGATCTGATGAACAAAACGAGCTTTAGAGTTGTGGTTTCACACAAACCGAATAAGGTCTTTTTGAGTTTGAATTTCAAGCCTTTCAGATGTGGTTTCGTGCTAATCGATAAATCGAATCAGGGTTTGTATTTTTGAGGATACATACAAATACACATATGTAATAAATGGGAAGAAATGAAATTTAGGTTTAAGAAAATGAAACCTGACAAAGTTAAGCTAATTGCAGAGAATCGATCTAATTGAGCTCGACTTGCTACAGGGCTCGCATTCAAGATATCATTTTGTAGAGAACCGAGTTCTTTAATTGGGGCTTGTTTCATCTAAGGGCCTATATTAGATGTTGGGTTTGTACTGTGTTTGAATGTGTGTGTGTAAGAGAGAGAGAGAGAGAGAGAGAGAGAGAGAGAGAGAGAGAGAGAGAGAGATATTTTGATAACCAGTATTGTGGGCTGAGAGAATGAGCGATAGGAGAGAAAGGGGGAACCGAGGAAGGGACAAGAGGGGGAAATATCGGGGGGAATAAAAATTTTGGCCAAGTATTGAAATTTTTATTATAAAAGGGGGGGGGGGGGAATAGTTCCCCGTGGTTTTTTGAGTTTTTCAAAATTCAAATAGATATCGGTTATTTTTACGAACTGATGTCAAAAATTATGTTTAACATCGAAAAAAAGTAAACTGATGTTAAAAACACTTTTAACATCAGTGATTTTGGTAACCGTTGTTAAATCAGTGATGTCTAGTCCACTATTTCTAGTAGTGAAATTATTAACACTTTTTTTGGATATTCACAGTCCAATCGTTAATATATTCTAAACTAACATAACTTCATTATGTCACATCAATTTACCCGCTCTTTCTTCTCTTTTCTTTACTTTTTTCGTTAATAATTGAATGAGACAAATGGAATATTACATAAAGTTCGAAGACAAACATTATAGTAAGTGCTCGTTTTAAATTACAATTTTTTTTGAGAAACTACTACTTGTTTTAAATGCGAATGGAAATTGGAAATTTTTTAGTTAATTCCTTTTTTATTGTCGTATATGGAGAGATTTAAATGGTATTCACTACTAGAAAACCTGCATTAGACATCGGCTAAAAACCGATGTCTATTGAAAAAGAGAAGCGATGTCTTTGCATGTGTAGAGAAAGGTAGGGGTATTAGACATCGGTTTTTAGCCGATGTCTATGTTCATCTTTAACATCGGTGTTTAATAAGGAACTGATGTCTATGTTTCTCTTTTACATCGGTTTCTTAATAAGTGGCTGATAAGTGGCTGATGTGTTTCTTTGTATTTGACATCAGTTCTTAATAATAATCAGTGTCTTTCTATTCTTTGGACATCAGTTCTTTTCTTTTCTGATTTAATTTGTTCTTTTAAACATCATTGTTAATTAGTGTGCTGATGTTACTTGTGATATATATAGTGACCAAAATCAAAAGGCCAAACCAAATATCAAAATCAAAAAGTCAATATATATCAAAGCCAAACATAAAATTCAATTAGCCAACTACATTATCCAATTCATCTCAAAACTAACTACATAATCCAAACCATCAGTCGAAACTACATTGATAAAATATCGAAACTAAGAGGGCTCCAGAGGCGGAAGATGCTTTGTGTATAACCATGAACAAATCGAACAAACTCCAAGCTCCAATCTCCAAGCTATGCTCCATATCTGTTAAACAAAACGAACAGTCAGAGACTTGATTGAGGGAAAAGATAATATCTTTGTAGAGGGCCATAGTTCATCAGAAAAGGTGAATAGGCAACAACGTAAGAAATAATAATAGAAGAAAATTTGATCCAGTGTCATTCACAGAGATATGAACTACATATAGTCGTGTATTATCTACAACAACTATCTGGATATGTCATTGTCGAGGAAAGGCCGGGTGGAATCTATTTACTAGCCTACTAGGTATGTGAATACGAAGTAAATTTAAATTCTCAGAGATGGTTAAAAGTCTGTTCTTTTACAAAAAGGTAACAAAGAAAGAAGATAAACACCTACACATAATGACTCCAAATTAAAATAAAATCTTAAGAATATCTTATCATCAATCAATTAGTTCTGAGCGATAATCAATCACACAATTACCTCTTTCTCGCCACCAGAACCAAATGCATACAGAAAGAACAATCCAAGCACAAAAAAGAAAATAATTATCTTTTCTGTAGGAATCACTATGGTGGCAATAGTAGTTTTGTCATCATCTGCATCTGATTCCTCTGTAGATTAGAAAAATAATTCAGAATGTAAAACTCGGTGAAGGTGTAAATAACCAAAAGAAAAAAAAGGAGATATCTAATCCAAGCATGTTGTGCACAAATTTGAAGTACACAACTGAAGTCCCATTCGCACAAGTAAACCATTGTAATCTTTTACAACTTGGAGACTAGTCAGGACTTAGGATACAAGTTTTAGTAGAAATTTGTCCTAATGTTGATAAACAGAACATGGTTTCTGGATTAGATACTAATGGGACACCAAAGATTGCGAAATCTTCCGTGAAGGTAAATAAATTCATTTTTACATCTATCTCCGTATTATTAATAGTATGTAGAAACATTTACAATAATGTACAAGATAATCACTACACCAAAAATGACCTATTGCAACCCCACAAAAGTGTATTGTTAGACCCCAAAAATGTTACAATAGATGTTTATGTAACATTTTGGCCAAAATTCGGCGTTACATTTACTAGCGTTGCCTATGGCCTCTATTGCAACATTATGTCCACTTATTGCAACACATTTTTTAATATTACAATAGCACTTTTTTGTAACACTTTGATCTGTTTTAGTAACATTTTTAAGGTGTTACAATAGACTAATGCAACACCTTCTTGCAACATCTATTGAGTAAAAATGTTATAATGTTAGTTTATTGTAACACTTTGATGCAACATTTTGATGCCTTTTGCAATACATTAAGGTTTTTTGCAACAATTATCTGCAACATTTTTATCCCTATTGTAATATTTTTTAGTATTATTGGCAACACTTAATTGCAACACTTTTTATGAATCCAGATTACAATGTCCTGTTTGAAACTTAAATATACCATGCACAAAAGCATATACCAAACCAAAAATGACATTTCAACTTTCCCAAATGGCAAATCCAGCAATACACATGTCAATAAACCACATACTTAATCAACTTTTATCACAATATCATCTAATATGTCTAAAGTCGAAACACATGTCGACTTACACCACAATACTACATTAAACTTAGTCTTTCATGTCAAAATACAAACATGTGAATCAATGTAGTCTCTTGGCTAACTACTATACCTACGACTAACTGATCTACAGAGGTTAAGGGGTAATACTATGTGTTGTATTCAAAATATATAACCATTGCACATCTGAATCAATGTAGTCTCTCGACTAACGTCCTGCGAAGACCATATATCATTTTTATCACTGATTTCAACGGGGTATCGTTTCAATCACTAAAGTCATCATAAACATCAAACAAATAACTCTAAATATGTGTTCGAAAAGTAAAAATAACTTTTATCGAGTTCTACACATATTTCTTCAATACTACTGCAAGCAAATGAAAAGTTATGAATTCTAGTATTTCAGATAATTTATTTAGATTTTAAAAAATTCATTTACTATTTATTTTTAATTAAATCAAAATAAATAACTATAAAATTAAAAATAAATAGTAAATAAATTTTTTAAAATCTAAATATAATATCATAAATACTAGAGTTCACAACTTTTCATTTGGTTGCCGTAGCATTCAAGAAATATGTGTAGAACTCGATATAAATTATTTTTAGTTTTCGAACACATATTTAGAGGTATCCGTTTGATATTTATGACGACTTTAGTGATTAAAGTGATACCTCGTTGAGATCAGTGATGAAAGTGAGATCTTGTATTCACTTCAGTGACCACTTTGATATTTAACCCAAATATATAACCATTGCTCATCTGAATCAATGTAGTCTCTCGACTAACGTCCTGCGGCTACCACCAGCTGATTTTGACTCTCTTGACTACTTGTATAAATTCCACCAGGGGGCATCGGATTGGCTGCAGCTACTGTCTTTGCCTTTAAGATGCGTTCAACTGAAGAGATATAACAAATCTCAAGTGAAATTAGTAAACTTATGATTTATAAGATGGCTATACAAGTCTCCCCACACTGGATTATGCCTAGTATATTCAGAAGTTGTCTTTTGTACTCGTGTATTCTTTTTATCTGTACGTCAAACATGGCATCTAAACTGACCTGTAATAAAGTGTAAAGAGAAAAATTATAAATTTTTTGATAAAATGTCCAACTTTTTATAAATTTATTATGCAGCCATGTCCCATGTAGAATGATCCCTTTTGGTTGTTACATGATGATAGAATTATCTTAAGATGTCAACAATTACAATGCTAATTGCTTAAAATATAATCTCAGCACGCTTATTTAATCAAGGGATATCCCCTATCTTCATGACCTGATTCACTACCTTTCCAAATTATTGAGATGCTAAAATGAATACTAATAAGATAGATAGGGGAAGCTTAACTTTTAATGAAAAATCTAAGTATCAAGATATGAAGTTCAAGGAATTCCAGACCTTCACACCGCTCATCATCTCAATGTACTCAGCAAGCCTAGTCTTGTTAACCTTCTTAACCTGAGCATGTAAGGTTAAAGACGTAAGTTAGTCACTATAAAGGAGGGATCTACAACATTATGTCATATTTATTAAAAAAAAATTATTACCATTTTCTAGTCCTGACGTAAATCTAAATCCGACGCATGTTGGCGCAGCCCAGATAGGAGATCAACATTATGGATTCAAGCTTCTATCCCAAGATATTTTGTAACAAGGGCTGATAAACATGGATTGCTCACCACAACCCTTACTAGAGGTTTGCTATTCTATGCCAAAAATAAGCATCATACTCATTCCAACAGAAAATTGCAGATGATTTGGTGCAACTTAAAAAAATATAGTTCCAAGCCGCTATTGTGAAAAGAAGTTGATGAAAGAATGCCCATGCACACTCCATTTTAAACTAAACAGCTTCATTCTTTGTTTCCATAACTTGGTAAACTTTGAATAAATAAAATTGAAAACCTGTAGGGGAATTTCATTACCTTCTAATCACAAACTTGTGCATCACAATGTATTGTGAAACTATCAAGTATTACAAATCCAATAATTAATGTTCAAATATTATTTGCAGTGTACCTGAGTTACTCCATTTGTCTTGTACTGAAATTTCTCGGGCCAGACGTCATAAAAATCCTGTGAAAAAGCTATAGCATGCTCAAAGTGTTTATATAACAAAAGGTCATGTCAGGATGAAAAAACAATTTAAGATTTATCTTTAGGCATTCAACCTGAAACAGCTAGTAGTAGTAATAGTAAAAGTTGTGATAATTAAAAGAATTTTTAAATATGAGCTATAAGGATCAAAATGTCCAAGATGCAATATTTTGGTTCTAGCAATTTAAATAACAGAGGTATAAGGCACACAAAATATTGTGACGGATAGATCTTGAGGTGTAATAGTGTCTTTAGATAATATTACATCAGCATTTTTAAATTTATCAGGGCTAGTTCCTAAGATGGACATGATTTCAGCAGAAGAGATACTATTTCAAGGCAAATTGTCTCTGGAAATGCTAGGTCTTGTTAAAAAGGTTATAACAAATGAGTTGCACTATTCCTAGATCTTTATATTGGGTTTAGTATCAAAATCTACTTCAATTTCTTAGATTTCAGGTTTATCAAATGAAAGGGCATACTGTTACATCATCATAATATAGGAGTTTCATCAATATAGTCCGCTGCATATATGTAACAGAGTTAATACACTAGATATGGAAATGAACATGTGCATGGTAATCAACAACCGTTATCCATAAATACCTCTTCTGACATCTTATCCAGAGTTCTCATTAACTGAATCAACGTACAGACCATTTTGCAAGAAGAACTCCTGCATTCAACATACCGTGTCAACAACATTTATGTCCAGAAATATATACATATAGACTACTAGATTTGGTTCATCAACATTTATGTCCAGAAATTATTGACTATAAGTTAACATGCAAGGTAACAGAAAGGGGTTAAATGACATTTTCATCACTTAACTGACGTCCAACTTTCAAGTGAATCATCAAACTAAAAAAACTTTCAAATGCATCACTCAATCAATTAAACCTTACAATCTCATCACTAAACATATAAAAATTTTCACGTCCGTTAAGTTGAGTTTGACTTTAACGGAAGTCCGTTAAATATTGTTTTGTCAGTCCACCTCACTCGCCACGTAAGAAAATGATGTGTAAATTAAAAGATTAAATATCAAAAAGATCACTCAACTTATACTCAACTTGCAAGTGGGTCATTCAACTTATACTCAACTTGCAAGTGGGTCACAAAATTTGTTGTTAAATTTTTTATATTAAATAATGTATTTTTCACTTTTTACCTAAAAAATCATCGAATTTGTGTATATATCATCTTTCTCTTAATAATTCCACTACCAGTGTAAATCATCAAATTATATTCATATTACAAACTATAAACTAACTTCCTTTTAAATTAAAATACTCTAAGTGATGTATTGTTTTCTTATTATTTTTATACAAACTAAATGCATTTTAAATTTGGTTCAAAAATACTTTTTAAATTAGTATAACTTTATAAATAAATAATTTTATCCAACAAGTAAACCATGTATTTTAATTGAAAAGATAAATTAAATATATAGTTTAATGACTTGATTGCAAGTTTTTTTGAGTTGGATGACCCAATTGCAAGTTAGGTATGAGTTAGAATAATATTTTAGTTATTAAGGAGCCACATCAGCATGCCACGTCACAATTCCGTTTGATTTTTAACGGTTTCTAACGACAATGACCTGATTGAAAGTTTTAAACAGTTTAGTGATTTGACTGCAAGCTTTTTGAGTTGGATGACCTACCTGCAAGTTTAGCCCGAGTTGAGTGACCTTTTTGCCATTTAACCCTAACAGAAAGCACATGAAAAACAGTTATTCCAGCTCTAAAGAACTCTTTATTTGCTTCTTGACACACCCAATCACTAAAATGATAAATATACAATACTTCCACTACATTGATGGTGAAGTTTACTTACAGGCATATTCCTCAATCATAGGGCCTTCTACTGTTTCGCACACACAGAACATAAGTGTTTTCGGGTATTTCTTCTGCAATGCATCATAGACACCTAAACAAGTAGAGGAGAATAAGAGAAATCATGAGAAACAAAATAGGATAAGACGTTTCTTGATTGTAAACCTCAATAGTAATGATTAACTCGCCTTTCTCCATCCAATCAATCATTCTTCTTGACTCTGTATCCATCGACATAAGCTTCTTAATCTTCATCTCTGTTTAGGATACCAGCACCAAAATAAACAGATCAGAACTAAGAAGTGAAAATCTCACAGCGCTAATTTTTGCTTGTTGTAGCAAGATGGCGTACCTAGAGCTAGAACCGACTTGTCATTGAAATAGTTTTCAGGAAAAAGTCCCCTGATATAGCTAATATTAAATATCGTAATGCGTAGCAGGTTCCATATATAAGCTGTTGATAGCATATTGATACCGTAAATAAATTTAAAACACAAAATCTATGTAGCAGTGCAGAGCACTACAAAGACTCGATATCAAACACAAAACCTCTGGTTGCAACATTTGAACATCACTCCAAAAAATAAAAACCACAGCTCAAACTGCACAATAGTATCCACATTGTCAAGAAATAGTAGTCCATCCATAATCTGACACTCTTAATCGTATTCGAACCATTTGTACCTAAAACATCAACATAAACTAACTGCTTATGACCAAAAAAGCTGGCTACAAACAAAACCCCATATCAATTGTAGTACATTTACACATGTTAGGCCGATTACACAATATATAATCAATATTAATATGATAATAACACTTAAGAACACTGTTTATGAATCAATAACTGAATTATATAAAATAACTCTTCTCTTTGTGATGTTTAAAGAATCACAGAGAGCTGCTAGGTTACAAGAATAATGTATTCAGTATTTGCATCCCTTTTAGGGTTAACCTATCTGTGTTTATATAATACACAATTACATAATCAATCTCTAATTGATATTCCTATAAATTAGCTATACAAATTATATCAATTTAGGATTGCTTCTGTCTTCTGTTCCATTTCCTTAACTGTCTCAATATATCTTGCTTCTTTCCATCTTCAAGATATATTGCTTCTAGAATCTTTATATCAGCACCGACAGTTAATGAACTCTTCACCCCATCAGACTTTATTAAACTCTGACTGGCTTCTATTAAACTCTGTTGAGTACCTGGTACTTTAACACTGATGAGCAAACGTCAGCAATTTTATCTAACAATCTCCCCCAACTTGTGCATAATAAAGATGTACAAGTTAATAGATAATTGATGATGTCAAAACATATAACAAATGCAGTGTTTAAATATAATCAGAGTTTAACTTTAACTTAGAACAGAAAACTTTAACAACTTACAGTCAGACTTTACTTAATCTCTTCAATATCAGGCACTGTCCTGAGATAATCGATGAGAAGTCTTCTTTCAGCCTTTTCTAGCTCATCTACCATAATTTCTTTCAATTCCTTGAGCTCTGGATCACTTTCTCCAGTCTGGTAGATAGCTGCCCTTAGTGAATAAATGTTGTTTTTCCTCATATCATTTCATAGCTTTATTATGAAGGATTTATCTGATTCCAGATTAAATTCCAACACTTTTATGCCAAAATCTATTCTGAGTCTTGCACTGTTTCTTTGCATCTCAACAAGCTTTCCATTGTAATCTCTGTACCTTGGTATGTAAGAGCCAGCAGACTTTAAACCAGAAAGAATTCTAGCTTTCATCATCCTGCTTCTTAACACTTCGGCTGCTTGATGAGTTCTTTGATTTTTAACTTTCAACAGATACAGCACACATTCCAGTTCTTCTTTCATCTTTAAACCAATATCATCTTCACTAACTCTGTATACTCTGCCATCAGATTTGAAGTATAACAGAAAATCCTTCTTCAACCCTCTGTGGTATATTAACTGAACTGATTCTAGAGTATCAAGATTTTCTTGAGTTACTCCAACACCAGGTTCAGCTAAAGAAGTGTGATCCATTGGACTATTGTTCACTCTTTTCTCTCTATGAGATCCAAGCCCAGATTTATCTCTTGATTCTTTTCCCATGACTGTTCTGCTTTGGAAAAGTTTCATATTTGCTGGAATCAAAGAGTGTTGAACAGTGACTGGCTTGCCAAAAGTCCTTTGTAATTGTGAAGATAATTTTGTCTGTACAACTTGAGTAGTATCAGAGGTTGTCACAGCTTCTGATTTTTGAACAACTTGAGCAATGTCAGAGGTTGATTTGTTTATTCTTGATTCAACTTGAGCAACGTCAGAGGTTGAATAATTCTTCTTTGGTAACTGTCCTTCTTCTACCAGTTTACCTTTTCCTTTATCAGACTCTGCAATCATAGGCCTCCTTGTATATTGTAAACTCTGTTGAGAGTTCACATTCTCTTTAATAGAAATTCCCATTTCCTTTTTCCTAGGAGCCTTAGCCTTTTTCTTGTAAGTACCAGCTTCAATGTTTTTCTGGTGTTCTTCAGCAAGAAGCTTCATCTCAATGTCCATATCTTCCATTGTGGCTTCACCACTATGTTCTTCCATGAAAAGTTTAGCAGCAATCTCTTCATCAGTAGTTGGATTTGATGAAATCACTAGACTTTTGAGTCTTGAAGAAGATTGACCACCAGTGTTTAACCTCTCAGAGTTTGTCTGTCTAGCAGAGTTTGACCTAAGTCTCCCTTGCTCTTGACTAGTCTTTGACCTTCTCTCTGCTTCCTTGCTTCCACCATCATTTGCATCATCCCTCAATCTCAAGGTTGGAGTCCTTTTGCATTTGTCTTTAGGAACTCTCTCCCCCTTTTTGACATCATCAGGAATAAGCACTGATGTCAGCAACTCCAGTGAGGCAGCAATAGAATCAAGTTGAGAAGACATAACAGTCTGATGCTCTTCCACCTTGCTTAGCCTTTGTTTTATTTCCACTTGATCTTGGATCAGAGAAGACAGTCTATTTCTTTCAGTTCCCAAGGTTAACTCCTTAGCAGCAACATCATTACTCAATCCAATGACTGCTTTGTGAGTCTCATCAAAGCGATTGTGCAATGATTTGACTTGAACAATTGTAGCCTTGAAATGTGTCATTAGATCAGGATTTGAAATCTCCTTTGCAGATTGAGCAACAAAATCAGCAGTCCTTTGCTTGGAGAAAATACAATTTTCCCCTGACGAGTTTGCATAGTACATATCTCTATAATGAGCTTCAGTGGCAGTTATATTTTCCTTGACATGCTCAGCTGTAGGATCCCTTAGAAAAGGTATGGAGTCATCAGAGTTTGAAACTTCAGCATTGATGTTAGAGTTGGAATGAAAAGAATGTTCAGAGTTTGCAGCTTCATTTTCTTCAGCAACATTTTATGCAGTAGCCTCATCGTTTGGCTGTGCAGCTTCAGGATTCTCAGAGTGTGGATTGACAAGAACCTCTGCTTCTACAGGAACAGACTTTTCAACAACTTCAACATGCTCAGAGTTTGCAGTGGCAAAAACCTCTGTTTCTTCAGGAACAGACTTAACTATTTCCTCTGCTATAGCTTCATTTACTTTCTCTACAGCAGCTTCAACATTTATCTGAGCAGTTTCCAGTACCTGATCAACCTCCTCACCCTTTTCTGGAATTGAATTATTGACAGAAAGAATTTCTGTATGAGTAGCAATTGACTCATCTATTATCTGGGTGGGTTGATCAGCTGCCACATCCTCAGTATCACAAACACTGATACTAGGATGTGCTTCAATTTCGTCTTCAATATCCATCTCCAATATAGGTTCAAGAAAATCATCAGGAAAAGCAGCATTATCATCAGTGTTTGCTCTGGCTTCTTCAGGCACAGTAGCATTTGCAGAATGATTTTCAATCACAACCTCAGGAGCTTCAACTGGTGTAGAACCAGGAATCAATCCATCAAATAGGTAAGCAGCAACTAGCTTCCTCTTCTTAGCATTAGCAGATTCTGGTTCATCAGAAACCCTATTCTCATCATTAGAAGGTCTGTTTGCCCTTCTCTTCTTCCTTGAAGTACCAACAGAGGTTGACACCCCAACATCAGCAGATGTTTTAGAAATCCTAGCTGGCTTAGAACCCATATGTTTAGTCCTACCACTGGATTTTGGTTGAGTTGGAAGAACAGTATTTAGAGGTTCAGGTTGTGGTTCAGATTGTGTTTGTGGTTGAGGTTCAGATTGTGTTTGTGTAGAATTGATCAAAAACTGTTGAATCAACTCAGGTAATAGGAAATCACCTACATTACCTTTCTTGACATCCTTGTTAATAAGATCAGAGAATACTCTTTTGTGCAGTTTAAAACAAGGAATAATATCATTATCATTAATATCTACCCCAGTAACACAAACAGAGAATAAAATCTGACAAAAACGAGCAAAGTAAACTACCCTCCTGTTTTCAGTCATTTTCTCACCCAAATTAGTCAAAACTAATCTTACAAAATCAAAGTTAGTACCATAAAGTAAAGAGTACCCGATTTGCAGACTATCAGTTGGTATAGCATCCCAGTTGGTACACTTCTTTCCGAATGTTCTGGTAATGCAATCGAAGAAAAAACTCCACGAACAGTTCCTGGAGTAATAACATACTCTGTCTCTTGAAACTCAAATACAATCGATGGCGTTCCAGAATCACCACCATCATCATAGACACCAGTCTCCCAGAAAGCTTTGATCTGAGATCCATAAAGCTTTCCAGGCTCCACCAAAGCATGCCCAATTTCCGATTGAGCAAGGAAATTCTGCAGTAAATGAAACGCCTCCGGTGCGTTCTCATTGCTAAGAGGTGCTGCATAGTTATTTGGGACAAAATCTAATCCAACAGAGTTAAACATAGAGGTTGCCATTAGAAAGTGTTTGAGAAAGATTATGCAGAAAAGTGTTTGTAGAATTGTGTGAGTGAAAAGTATGTGTGAAAATGATAAGTGAGTAAAAGATTGAACCGTTATGTGTATAATGAATAAGATAGAAAATTCAAAAAAATAAAACTCAAGAGTTTTGATCATTAATACACACAACTGGCTTACTCGATTTATGTGTGAGTGGAACACATGGCACACATGCAAAAACTGACAGCAAATAATTGACAGTTTCCAATGCGCATGCGCAGTAAAAACAGCAATTATTACTGCCTTTTACACTTTTCTAGGCAATTAACCTCTCTCCTCAGTTTAATACATTCTCAAACAACTGTCCAATCATACTCTTTTTAAATTTTCAAAACAAATGTCTTTTTCTCAAAATCATAATATGTCTGAAACAAACAAAATTTATTTTAATCATCAAAGATTAAAATTAAATTACCTCGGCCTAGAATACACAACTCATCAGCTTTTACCAATCCTCCTCCTTTATAAATAAACTCTTTTCACAAACTGTACAGGTTTGAGTATTTGTGTGTGAATTAGCAGAGTTTACTGAATATGAATATTTAGACCATCTCAAAGTGCATAAAATCCACAAACTAAAGCAGTAAAAACTGGTTGCCCAAACTCTCATAGAAAATAAAATCTGATATTTATATCTAAACTCTGTATTCTGATATCCTTTCATTTGGATATATCTTTTATTTTCACCCCCTTTAGAATTTTTTTTTTTTTTTTATTTTTCCAGTAATCAGTGGTTAGCACTAGTCACCAAAAATCAAAGATTTTAGCCCTTATTTCATACAATAAGTTCCTGGATCTTCCTAGGCACAACATGATCTCAAAGGAATTTGTGCTCTTTTTGGCATCTTTTGATTTGAGGGTGACATATTTGCAATTAATTATCAGAGTTTAGACTTTTCATCAGTTAATACAATGAATTTATGAGAGAAAACACAAACAGCTAATACAGACTCAGTGTTTAGGATCAATAAACTAAGAGATGCTATAAATATAGAGACAGTATCATGCTGTGTAAAATTTCTGCACATTTTATAAGCAGAATTTATAATACGTAAAAGGATTCATGATGACTTACTGAAAATCATGCTTCATACAATTTTCTTCATCGGTCCATATGTTTCAGACAATATCACAATCAGAGTATAACATCAGACTTTAACTGACAGAGTATGACTGACAGAGTATGACGAACAGAGTTTACTATCAGAGTTTAACATACTGGTGCAAATAACAGTTAACACATGCAAAGAACCATGAGCATAAAATCAATCATGTATAGATTTTGAGTCTAACCAGTAACTCTAGTCAAAACCAGAGACCATTCCAAGTTCATTTACCAGTCTTGTAAAGGTAGCTTCACTCAAAGGTTTGGTGAAGATATCTGCAAGCTGTTGGTCTGTAGACACAAAATAAAGCTCAATATCTCCTTCTTCCACATGTTCCTTGATAAAATGATACCTTATGCTGATGTGCTTGGTCATGGAGTGCTGTACTGGATTACCTGTCATAGCAATAGCACTTTGATTATCACAGTAAATAGGTATTTTAGAGTACCTTAATCCATAGTCCAGCAATTGATTCTTCATCCATAAAATCTGTGCACAACAGCTACCAGCAGCTATATACTCTGCTTCTGCTGTGGATGTGGAAATTGATTTCTGTTTCTTGCTGTACCAAGAAACTAATCTGTCACCTAAAAATTGACAGCTTCCACTTGTGCTTTTTCTGTCTATCTTACAGCCTGCAAAGTCTGCATCAGAGTAACCAATTAAGTTAAACTCTGATTCTCTAGGATACCACAAACCAAGAGTTATGGTTCCTTTGAGATATTTGAAAATCCTTTTTACAACTGTTAGATGTGGTTCTCTGGGGTCTGCTTGAAATCTTGCACAAAGACATGTTGCATACATGATATCAGGTCTACTTTCTGTGAGATAAAGAAGAGACCCTATCATACCTCTATAGTTTGTCATATCTACTGAGGCTCCTGTGTCTTTGTCCAGCTTTGTTGCAGTATCCATGGGAGTTGCAGCAGATGAACTATCAAGCATACCAAATTTCTTGAGAAGATTTCTGGTATATTTTGCTTGATTAATAAAAATCCCATCATCTGTTTGCTTGACCTGTAAGCCTAGAAAATAACTAAGCTCTCCCATCATACTCATTTGATATCTTGACTGCATAAGCTTGGCAAATTTCTTGCAGAATTTGTCATTAGTAGACCCAAAAATTATGTCATCCACATAGATTTGTACTAACAGCAAGTCATCACCATAGTTAAAATAGAACAAGGTTTTGTCAATTGTGCCTCTAGTGAACCCACTTTCTAAAAGAAATTGAGCCAGAGTTTCATACCATGCTATAGGTGCCTGCTTTAGTCCATATAATGCCTTATCAAGCCTGTAGACATAATCTGGAAGTTTGGGATCTACAAACCCTGGAGGTTGTTCAACAAACACTTCTTCTTCAAGTTTCCCATTGAGAAAAGCACTTTTCACATCCATCTGAAAGACTTTAAACTTTTTGTGAGCAGCATAGGCTAGAAAAATCCTTATTGCCTCCAATCTTGCAACTGGAGCAAAAGTTTCATCATAGTCAATTCCTTCCTGTTGAGAATAGCCTTTTGCCACAAGTCTAGCCTTATTCCTAGTAATCACTCCATCACTGTCTGTTTTGTTTCTGAAAACCCACTTTGTACCAACAATAGGTCTATTCTTTGGTCTTGGCACAAGTGTCCAAACTTCATTCCTCTCAAATTCATTTAACTCCTCTTGCATTGCTGTTATCCAGTTAGCATCTTGAAGAGCTTCTTCCACTTTCTTGGGTTCTGTTTGAGATAAGAATGCATGAAACAGACATTCATTATTTGTAGCACTTCTAGTTCTTACACTAGCTTCTGTATCTCCAATTATCAAGTCAGGTGTATGAGCTTGTGTCCACCTTCTTGCTGTTGGTAATTGGCTTCTACTAGCATTATTAGATCCTCCCCCTTGATCCATGCTCTCCTGATTTTGTTCTTGACCATTCGCATTCTCTGAGGCTCTCCCTGAATTGGACTGTTCAGTATTTGAACTTTCAGAGTTTGGCTCAGAGTTTCTGTTGGATTCTTCATTTGACTCTCTTTCAGAATTTGAGTCATCACTTTGAAAAGTTTCTGAAGTTTCTTCACGCTCCCCCTCAACTGGTTCTCTATTTTGTTCTGTCAGAGAAAATTCTTCAGTGTTTACCAGTAGAGGGTCAGAGTATGCTTCGACAGAGTTTGTTGGATTTGCTTTATCAGAGTTTACATCATCAGAGTTTAGATCTTCATTTTCAAAGCGAAGTTGATCATGATATTCTTCATCTTCTATTCCAGTTATTTTCTTGTCATCAAATGACACATGAATAGATTCCATGATCACTTTAGTTCTCAGATTATAGACTCTGAATGCCTTTGTTGACAATGGGTATCCAACAAAAATTCCTTCATCAGCTTTTAAGTCGAACTTGGTCAACTGTTCAGGATGAGTTTTCAACACAAAGCACTTACATCCAAAAATATGAAAATACTTCAAATTTGGCTTCTTATTTTTCAACATCTCATATGGTGTTTTCCCATGCTTGTTGATCAGTGTTGCATTTTGAGTAAAACAAGCAGTTTGAACAGCTTCTGCCCAGAAATAGGTTGGCAATTTTGCTTCAACAAGCATTGTTCTGGCAGCTTCGATTAGGGTTCTGTTCTTTCTTTCAACTACACCATTTTGCTGTGGAGTTCCAGGTGCAGAAAATTCTTGCTTCACTCCTCTTTCCTTGCAGAAAGCTTCCAATACTGAATTTCTGAATTCAGTACCATTATCACTTCTTATAATTTTCACTTTGTACTCTGATCCTTTGTCCAGTAATTTTACATGATCCATTAGTATTGAGGCAGTTTCATCCTTCTTTGCTAAGAAGTACACCCAAGTGTACCTAGTATGCTCATCAACAATGACTAGAGCATATTTCTTTCTGCCCAATGACATTATATTTACTGGACCAAAAAGATCAACATGTAGAAGGTGATAAGGTTCCACAACTGAAGATTCAGATTTACTTTTGAAAGATGACTTCCTTTGCTTGGCCTTTTGACAAGAATCACACATGCCATCTAAGCTGAGTATTGACTTAGGAAGTCCCCTTACAAGAACTTTTCGAATCAGCTCATTGATGTTGTTCAAGTTTAGATGAGAGAGCTTCTTATGCCATTTCCAACTCTCTTCGTTTGACATTCTTGCAGATAGACACATAGTTATTCCTTCAGAGTTTGTTACCAAACTTGCTTCTTAGATATTATTGTGCATGTGTCCAACTAGAACAACTTTCCCTGTAGATTTGCTGATTACTTCACAATGTTCATTATGAAAATCTACATGGTATCCTCTGTCACAGATTTGACTCACAGAAAGCAGATTATGCTTGAGTCCTGAGACTAGAGCTACATTCTTGATGATGACACTTCCAAGATTGATATTGCCATATCCGAGAGTACATCCTATGTTGCCATCTCCATAGGAAACTTTTGGGCCAGCCTTCTCCTCATAGTCTGATAGTAGGGCTTTATCTGCAGTCATATGTCCTGAGCATCCACTGTCCAAGATAAGGGTGCTCTCTTTTATGCCCTGCAATCACAAACAATCACTATGTGTTAGATTTAAGGATCCAGACTTTCTTGGATCCTTTGGCTTTCTTAACATTGTTAGCTTTTGCAGCGGTATCACTATCAACAGAGTTTAAACTAACATTGTCAGACTTTATACTTGCAGAGTTTGCTCTAACCCATTTCAAGTTGGGTTTTAGCTCATAATAGTTGTGATAAATAGCATGATAACTTTTGCAAGTATAAATGGAATGCCAAGTGCTCCCACAGTGTGTGCATAAAGTCTGTGGTCTAACCCTAACATAATCATTCTTTACTCCAGATGTGGAAGGTAAAGAGTTAATATTTTTGTTCTTTTTGCAAAACCTGGCAAGATGGTTAGTACTACCACAACTATGACATGTTTTTCTAGGAGCAGCAGAATTAGGCAGATAATCATTTCTTTTATTAATGCCTACTTTTCCATTTCTATTCTTCTTAAACATTTTATGTTTGTTGACAGACTTTATTTCTTTGAGCTTATGTTTAAATTGTTTTTCTGTCATCAAACCAACATTAACCTGTTTATCACAGATTCTTACTGGTTCTTTAACAGCTTCTAACCCAATCTTATTCTCTGTTATTGAACCAATATTAACCTGTTTTTCACAAGTCTCAATTTGCTCCATAACAGCTTCTTTTACAACTACAGACTTTAGCTTACTGGATTCATGAACAAATTTCACAGGTTTAAGTTGTGGTTTCACTTTAACTTTATCTTTAAACCTAAGTTCATCTTCCTCACAGTAACCTAAACCTACAGTATCTGTTTAAAAAACCTGATGTGTGTCTTTTCCAGAATTGGTCCAGGTTTTAATCACTTTCCTCTCTTTTTCCAACTCAGATTCTATTTGCCTATATCTTTTAAGCAATTCCTGTTCAACATAAACAGCATCATCTCTCTCCTTTTGAACTTGTTGCATGTTAACAAGTTTCTCTTCAAGAAATTTATTTCTTTCTTTAAGACCTAGATTCTCATATTTTATTCTCTCATTCTCTAAAGTCTGATCCCTATAACTAACATGTATGCTTTTAAGATAAATTCTTAATTCAGATATATTATCAGTATCATAAGCATAAGTTGTTAGGGGTACCTTGTTTTCAGATGAGTCAGCTTCATCTCTACCAGTTGCCATGAGAGCATAATTGACTCCCTCATCTGAGTCTGAAGTGTCTGCCCAGTCCTTCCCTTTAGTGATGAGTGCTTTCTCATATTTTCCTTTCTTGCACTCTGGAGCATAATGACCCATTTCTTTACACTTGTAGCACTGGATCTTTGACTTGTCTTTCCTTCCAGACTTGATATTCTTTTCATCAGACTTTTTGAATTTTCTTTTATAAGAATTTGAATCTTCCCTTGAGAATCTTTTTCCTTTCTTGAAGTTCTTGAATCCCATCTTCTTGAAAGTCTTTACCATTAAAGCAGCCATTTTCATCATCTCTTCATCATCATCCTCAGAATCAGAAGCTTCATCATCAGTATTTGAGCCATCATCAGAGTTTGATGACTCACTTTCAGACTTAATGACTAAGGCCTTTCCTTTGGCTTTCTTTCTTGATGATTCCTTCTTGACAGGCTTTTCTTCAACTTTAAGAGCAACAGATTTTGTCTTCTTGTTGCCCAGTAAATAACAATTGTAGAAGGGGGTTGAATACAATTGTATAAGATTCTCGACTTTATATAACACAAATATGAAAGATCAATAATAATAACAATAACAGCTTTATTAACTCTGATATAAAACTGTTACAAACTCTCTCAAGAAATTCTGATGTTCTTAAGAGCTGCTAGCTTACAAAAACTCTCTCAAGAAATTATATGTTCTCAAGAGCTTCTATTCGATTATGTTCTCTCTCTCGAATTACATAAATCGAAACCAAGACTGTGTTTATATACTACACAGCTTCTCTGTCAATGATAAGATAAGTCCTAATCAATAACAAAGATAGAAACATATCTTTAATCGATAGCTGCATTCTACAAACCAGGAACCAACAGAAATAAACTTCCATGCTTAACTAGACTCCATATATAACTCGAAGTAGGAATCCTGATCAGCTTCAAGTCCTGATGATCAAACCTGATCATAGTCTGAGTAGGAATCCTGATGATAAACAAGATACTGACGCTTAGTCAAATACTGATGACCATGCAATACTGATGACGTCAGTAATCCTGATCAGTTGAGTCTAGCTCCTGACAATCATTGAATTTTGATCTAACAATCTCCCCCAATCTCATACTTTGTGAAATAAAGTATAGATTCTAAAGATTCAATGATGTCAAAAACATGTATCAAAATGTACAAGTATCTTCAAAAACAACTTATCTGTTTAAACTCTTTGATAGAACAGATTCATCTTCAAGAAATTAGATAATAAACTTTCTTCTTTTTCTTCAAGAATTTGAATCAGTCTTTCCTTTAGATTTCTGAGTTCTTCATCTTTCTCATTAATCTGATAAATAGCTGCTCTGAGATTCAATATGGAGTTTCTTCGTAGACTGTGCTCTTCTAGCATAAGATAAGCAATTTCCTTCCCATCAGGATTGAGAGTAAGATGAGTCATGCCAAAATTTACTTCTTTAACAGCAGTACCCCTTTGCATTTCCACATCCTGACCTCTTTGATTTAAGTACATGGGAATATAATTACCATTGAAATTAATGTTTCCATCCAGTCTTCTTCTTATAGTTGACAAAATCATGTCACTCCATACTTTGCACACTTTGTTCTTCCATCTTAACAGATAGTGAACATATTTCAGTTCCTTTGTAGTTTTCATCAGCAGATCTTGAATAGATAGGATCTTCACACTACCATCTTTCATGAAGTACAGAAGCTTTTCTTTCTTGTCAAAACCATCATGACAATCTATAACTATATCAACAGTTAATAAATTGTTCAGGTGTTCAGAAGTTAAAGTACCTTCAATTTCAGTTAAGGAGTAAGGATCAACATATGACATATTCAGATATTCACCATCTCTGTGTCCAATACCTCCTCTTGAATTACTTGACAATTGCTTCAGATTTGAAAACATCTTTAACCAGAATGCTTTTGATCTAACCATCTCAGATAAATCAACAACACTTGAAGCGCTTGTAATAATTCCACCAGACTGAAAATTGATAGGTGTATCACAACTTAATGTGCTAATATGTTTCCACTTCTTATCCTTTTCCTTTTCAAAGGCATAGCTTCTTTCCAGTAAAGATTCTTGTCTGCTTGAATTTCTCCATTGTCTTTCATTTGAAATTTTAAGCCTTTGTAGATAGAGATTGAAATCTTCATTTGTTCTTTTTGTAATATCTCTTCTTCTGGCTTCTTCTTCTTCATCTACTTCTTTGTTGTGACAATCAACAACAGTAGATAAGATTATCAAATCAACCCCTTGCAGAATTTCAGATTCATCAGGATCTTGAATGATGTCAGGATTAGAATCTTCAATTTGATTTGTATTGCTGAGAGTTGATTTACTTGACTTTCTTCTCAATTCAGGTTCTTCTTCAACAATTCCATCATCACCAAAAGTAGATCTGTCAGGAAATACTAGAGTTTGAATAGGTTCAGGAATTTCTTCAATTCTTAACCCTCTAGACCTTGTCTGTCTAGGTACTGTTTGAGTTGAAGAACCTCTTCTACTTCTTCTAGCACCTCTCCTACCTTTGCCTCCTCTACCTCTAGCAGGGGCAGTATAGCTTTCCATTGTCTCTCTTTGTAATCTCAAAAATTCTTCATGTGAGAGATCTGGATATTCTTCACTTGCTGTAGAAAGTGCTTTTCTGGAAAATAATTGTTGAACTCTTTTATCAGTGTGATAAAGAGTAACAATTCTACCGTCTTTTGTAGAAAACTTCTGGAATAAATTTGATGCATCTTCAGGATTATCAATAATCACATCTTCACTACCTTCAGGAATTGTAGCAAGAGTATGTCCATGACCAGGTGTCAGGATTTGTTCTTCCGTCAGGATCTGAGACTGCATCAATGTTCTTACTGTCTTAACTCCAGAATCAGAAACATGAGTTGACTGCGTAGTTTGACTTTGAGAAGTTTGAATTGTAGACTTCAAAACCGCAGTATCAGAGGTTTCTCCTTGTTTCACATTGTCACCACCATCATCTCCAGTATCATCATCATTATTCCTTAATACTAGATCAGGTGTACATTTTGTCTGAATAACCTTCTCCCCCTTTTTGACATCAGGATTTGACAATAATTGCAAAATTAAGGAAAGAGAGGTTTGAATTTCAGTTACCTTAGAATCCAGAGAATCAATTCTTTGATTGATGGAGGTTTGTTCTGAAACAACAGATTTCACTTGGGATTCTACTACCTTTAGATGTAAAGCAGTAGGCACCTTTGTAAAATTATTAAAAATATCAGTCCTCACTTTATCAGTTGAATCCTTAATAGAATCAATCTCACTTTTCAGGCTCTTGGATAACAGAGTTGTAGCCTTCAGATGATTCTTCAAGTCTTGATTCTCTATAGACTTCACTGCATTATAAGCATGTTCTAAAGCAGAAGAATAACTAACAGAATCTGCTGATCTGTACCATGAGTTATCCCATTCATTCTGTCTAAATGCCTTAGCAGGATCAAAAGAAGGAATAGAAAAATCTTGTCTCTGATCTTTTCCAGTATAAGCATTACCAGCCATAAATGTACTCGATGAACCAAAATTAGATCCAAGACTAATCTTGAGTGCTGTAGCAATCTGGTCCTTCTCTTGTTGATTCTCATCATCATCATCACTATCATCATCAGAATTATCATCATCAGAACCATGAGATATATCAGGATCAGGAATTGCAATACCTTTCAGTTTATCCTGTGATTCTGAGATAGGATGATCCATTGGTCTTGAATGAAGTGGCTGTATTAAAATAGGTTCAGTATCAGGAGCACCACTAGCGTCAGGATGAACATCGTCAGGATTTGAAATGCTTGCATCGGTATTTTCTACCAATGGTTCTTGTGTAGCTTGAGGTTCAGAAGCTGCTTCAACACTTTGAGCTAAAGGTTCTTGTGTGCTTCCCTCATTGACAATGTTCTCGACCAATCTTTCAATAGAAGCTGTAGCTTTGCCTGCATCTTCACTTTGAGAAGATGGTTCTTGTGTAGCTGGAATGTTGATGTCTTCATTCTCCCTTTGAGAAAATGGTTCTTGTGTGACCATTCCACTAGCTAAGCCTTCACCCAAACTTTGATTGAGTGGTTCTTGTGTGGCAGGATCAACAGTAGCTGCTGAATCATTCTGAAATTTAGGTTCTTGTGGGCTTGATCCTTTCAGCTTCTTTTGTCTCTGATAGACTAACTCTTCTGCATTCCTCTTTTTCTTTGACTGAGATGTAAGTCCAACCAAGGAAGCAGTTTTAGAAACCTTCTCCCAAGAAATTTCTCTAAACTGAGATGGAGAGGCCGGAGAGTCTGATATAGAGACCACTTTTGTTGTTGCATCAGGAATACTAACATCAGGATTTGCTAGAGCATCAGGAGTAGATGACTCATCAGGAATTGATGTCTGAATATCAGTATCCTTCATTTGCACTGTCAAAGGAATATGATACCTGCTTTTTGATAATTTCCTTGTCTTTTGTGGTTTTGATGATGGTACCACAGCTTTAGTAGCAGTATCAGCAACTTCCTTGTTCATATTTATCACAGAGGATATAGGTAAGTCATCCTCTGAATCACTTTCATCAATCAACCTTAACTTCCTTTTCACAGGAACATTCTTAACAACCTTATCAGCTTTCTTGACCAGGACCCCTTGTACACCCCCTTGTAACTTCTTTTTAGTGAGTGGTGTAGAGGAAAAATCCTTTGAAACTGATTGCCTTCCAGACACATCAGTTCTAGCTGATTTCTTTGATTTTACAACTAAAGTCTTTTGTGAGACAGTAGAGGTGGTTGTTAACTGTTTAGACTGTTTAGGTTGCATGCTTGTGTTAGGAACAAGGTGGGTTGAGCCTTGCCCCATAGCATTAGAGATTAAACCATAACGAGTAGGCATTTTCCTATGTAAGAAAAACCTAACCTCATCAGGAATAAAAGCATTTCCTATGAAACCATTTGCCTTAAAAATCATTTGTCATATCAGGATTGAAAAATATATTCAATAAGATTAAAATAAAATTTTATTTAAGAAAACAAAATTTATTTTAACAACCCTGAATAACGATTTTTTGTAAAAAATAACCAAATTAATGGCGTAGATATCATTAAAAACACGCTTACCAGCAAGCGAGGCAAAAATATATATGGAAAACTAAACCGTCTCCTCGAGATTGTAAAAATGACCTGCATTCTTAATACACATTCTCTATAAAAGAGAACTGTTAAGCATAATAATCATTTTCCAACAAACACAAAACCCTTTTCCATAGAAAACCTTTCACCTTCTTCATTCTTGCAATGGCTGCCAACAATCAAAACAACATACCTGATGAAGAGCTTGATATAATTTGGCAACAAATGGATGAGGCTCTAGCAGAGATTGCAGAGCAAGAGGGACCTCAGCCTATTCCTGATCCACAGGAGCATCATGCTTTTGTGAATGCAATGGCTGATGTGCTTCTTCATAACTTCCATCAGGCAAATCCTGATTGGAATCCGCTTGAAAATCTCATCGTTGTCAATGAAGAGGATGAAGACGATTGGGATGATGAAGAGGATGAGGATCTCGTTGAAGAGCGAGAGAGGAGAAGAAAGAAAGTGCCTGATGCAAGTGCTTCATGCACGGTGGAGGCAAGGAAGCATCCCGGTGATCACGATGACGATCCGCCTTCAAGTGCATCTGCTCCCCTCCTTGTCTCTTAAGGATGGAACAAGAGACCTTCCAGTTCTGATGGACTGTGAAACTGCTCAGGAGCATTCATGCTAATTTGCAGGGCACGTGTTCCTGAGTAGAAAATAGACTAGGAAAACAAATATGTAATTCCCAATTTTCATTTGTAATTGATATTCAAGAATTAATGAAAATTATCTATTTTCTCAACTGTTTTCTTCCTGTATATGCCTGCAAAATTTGTTAGTAACACTCATATTGATATAGAAATGATAAATAATAAACTCTGATAATAATGAAATTGAAATTGATAATTAAGACTGAAAACTTAATCAAAGACTAAGTAATAATCTAATTGTCCAGAGTTTACCAGGAGTGTTGATGACAAATTAGCATAGAACCTCTGGTTTGCATACCAGCTTCAATATCTGAGCATCAGGATTTGACCAGTTGACTTCCTGTCAGGATTTAGTCCTATCAGGATTTGATCAAGGATACATACCTTTCTGAATAACTATCAGGATTTGACAGTTATCAGGATTTCTTCTCTGTAACCTTCCTCAGAAATTCTCAAAGTTCATCATTCCAAGTTCATTCACCAATTTATTAAAAGTAGCTTCAGGCAGTGGCTTGGTGAATATATCAGCTAGTTGTTGATCAGTGGGAACAAAATAAAGTTCAATTGTTCCTTCCAGAACCTGTTCTCTTATAAAGTGATATCTGATACTGATGTGTTTAGTAAGAGAATGCTGAACTGGATTTCCTGTCATTGCAATAGCACTCTGGTTATCACAATAAATAGGGATTTTTGAGTATGACAGGCCATAATCTAACAACTGATTTCTCATCCACATTATCTGAGCACAACAGCTTCCTGCAGCAATGTACTCAGCTTCTGCAGTTGAAGTGGAAATAGATTTTTGCTTTTTACTGAACCATGAAACTAGTCTTCCACCCAAAAACTGACAACTTCCTGAAGTACTTTTCCTGTCTATTTTGCATCCTGCAAAATCAGCATCTGAATAACCACACAATCCAAAATCTGATTCCCTTGCATACCAAAGGCCAAGTGTAGGACTGCCTTTGAGATATCTGAAAATTCTTTTGACTGCAATCAGATGAGGTTCTCTTGGTTTTGCTTGAAATCTTGCACACAGACAGGTTGCAAACATGATATCTGGTCTACTTGCAGTGAGATACAATAAAGAGCCAATCATACCTCTGTAGTGAGTTACATCTACCTCAGCACCTTGATCAAGATCAAGTTTGGTAGCTGTAGCTATGGGAGTTGAAGCAGGAGTACTGTCTTGCATGTTAAACCTAGTCAATAAATTCCTTGTGTATTTAGACTGATTGATAAAAATCCCCTCATCAGTCTGTTTAACTTGAAGACCAAGAAAGTAACTCATTTCTCCCATCATGCTCATTTGATATCTTGACTGCATAAGCTTAGAAAACTTTTCACATAGCTTATTGTTTGTTGACCCAAAAATGATATCATCAACATAAATCTGAACTAACAGCAAATCCTTACCATGATTCAAATAAAATAAGGTTTTGTCAATAGCACCTCTTTTGAATCCACTTTCCAGTAAGAATAGAGCTAAAGTTTCATACCATGCTCTTGGAGCTTGCTTTAGTCCATTAAGTGCCTTATCCAGTCTGTAGACATGATCTGGATATTTAGGATCAATGAAACCAGGAGGTTGTTCAACATAAACTTCTTCCTCCAGTTCACCATTTAAGAAAGCACTTTTAACATCCATCTGGAAAACCTTGAATTTCTTATGTGCTGCATAAGCAAGAAATATCCTGATGGCTTCTAGTCTTGCAATAGGAGCAAAAGTTTCATCATAATCAATTCCCTCTTGTTGGGAATACCCCTTTGCAACTAGTCTTGCTTTGTTTCTAATAATGACTCCATCAGAATCAGTCTTGTTCTTGAAAATCCACTTTGTACCAACTATTGATCTATTATTTGGTCTTGGTACCAGTTTCCAGACTTCATTCCTTTCAAATTCATTCAGTTCTTCTTGCATTGCAGTAACCCAATCAGCATCTTTAAGTGCATCTTCAACTTTCCTAGGCTCCTCCTTGGACAGAAAGTTATTGTATAAACATTCATTCTGAGTTGCACTTCTTGTTTGAACAACTGCATCAGGATCTCCAATTATCAAATCAGGAGTATGATCTTTAGTCCATTTCCTTGCTGGTGTCAAATTGTTTCTTGAAGTAGATGCTCCCCCTGGATTGGTGTTATCTTGATTGAAAGAATTTGCTTGAGATGAAGCTCTTCCTGAATTATTGTTATGTCCTCCTGATGTGTTGTCAGGATCATCACTTGAATCAGTATCTGAAGAATTCTGTCCTGATGATTGAGTTAACACCGAACTTGTAGTCGAATGCTGTTGATCCCCCCCAACATCAGCACTACTAGTTGTATTACTATTGTTTGCATCATCAGTATTACTTCCATCAGTATCTGGTGTGTCATCAGGATTTGGTGACCCATCAGTACTGGATGAATGGACAGCTTCTGATTCACTTTCTTCAGGTTCCTTGGAAGCTTCATTTTCAAATAGTAATATATCATGTGAGTCTTCAATGATTCCAGTTATCTTCTTGTCATCAAAAGATACATGTATTGACTCCATGACAGTTCTTGTCCTCAAATTAAAAACTCTGAAGGCTCTTGATGCAGGATAGCCTATGAATATTCCTTCATCAGCCTTCGTTTCAAATTTCCCTAGCTGTTCAGGATGAGTTCTGAGAAACATTTACAGCCAAACACATGCAAATGCTTCAAACTTGGCTTCTTCTCCTTAAGGGATTGATAAGGAGTAACACCATGTCTGTTTATCAATGTGAGATTTTGTGTATAGCATGCTGTGTTGACTGCTTCTGCCCAGAAATATGTAGGTAATTTAGCTTCTTCCAACATAGTTCTGCCAGCTTCAATAAGAGTTCTATTCTTCCTTTCTACTACTCCATTTTGCTGAGGTGTGCCAGGAGCAGAGAATTGTTGAATGATTCCTTTGTATTTGCAGAACTCTTCCATCTTTGAATTCTTAAATTCAGTACCATTATCACTTCTCAGAATCTTGACTTTGTACTTTGTGGTTGTCTCAATCATTCTCACATGATCCAACAGAACTTCAGGAGTTTCATCTTTTCTGTGCAGAAAATACACCCAGGTGAATCTAGAATATTCATCAACAATTACAAGAGTGTACCTTTTCTTACTGATGGACATGATGTTGACTGGACCAAACAGATCAAGATGTAGCATGTGATATGGTTCTTCAATAGAGGATTCTGATTTACTCTGGAATGATGTCCTTCTTTGTTTTCCTTTTTGACATGCATCACAGAGTCCATCAGGTGTGTATAATACATTAGGTAATCCTCTTACTAATTCTTTCTTAACCAACTCATTGATGTTGCTGAAGTTGAGATGAGAAAGCTTCTTGTGCCAATTCCAACTTTCATCTGCTGAAGCTTTACTGATGAGACATGTAGGGGAGCCATCAGTATTTGAGAGAATGTTGGCTTCATATATGTTACCATGCCTGTAGCCAGTTAGTGCTATCTTTCCTGTTGCTTTACTGACTACTTCACAATGTGTGGAATAGAAATTGACATGATAACCTCTGTCAGTGATTTGACTAATACTCAACAAGTTGTGTTTTAGTCCTTTCACTAGAGCTACTTTTTCAATGATGACATTTCCAATGATTATATTGCCATATCCCAAGGTTTGTCCAATGTTGCCATCTCCATAAGACACAGTTGGGCCAGCTTTTTCCTCATATTCTGATAACAGGGCTTTGTTTCCAGTCATGTGCACAGAACATCCACTATCCATGACTAACACATTTTTCTTTTTACCCTTATCATCAGGAGCAGCAGTTACATCAGCATTGGCCATTAGTGCATAGTTGACTACCTCAGTTTCAGATTCTGAGGAAGAGTCCATCCAATCCTTGCTTGATGTGATGAGTGCCTTTGTCTTGTTGCATTCAGAAGCAAAGTGACCCATACCATTACACTTGTAGCATCTAACCTTTGACTTGTCAAATTTGCTACCCTTGCTGTCCTTTTTGATATACTTGTCTTTGTCTGCATTGAAGGTCTTTTTCTGAAAGTTGCCTTGTCTTCTATTCTTCCTGAACTTCATCCTTCAGAAGTTTCTGACAATCATAGCAACCATCTCCTCCATGTCTGAATCAGAAGATTCATCATCATTATTGGCATCAGGATTGCCATCAGTATCTGATGAAGAGTCTTCAGGATCTGATTCAGCTACTCTAGTTTTCCTTCTAGAAACCTCCATAGCTTTTCCTTTTGATTTGGCTTCTACCTTCAAAGCAATTGACTTTGCATTGCTGCTTTTCTTGTTCTTTCTCTGTTGAACTTCAAGATCATGAGTTCTTAGCATCCCATAGATCTCATCAAGAGACACAATGTTCAGATCATACTGATGTCTAATGATTGAGGTCTGAGTATCCCATTCTTCAGGTAAAGCTCTTAGAAACTTGGTGTTTGAATCTTCAGGTTCATATACTTTGTCAACTAAAGATAAGCTATTCAATAGTGTCAGAAATCTATCATATAGATCAGTCAGGCTCTCTTCAGGTCTTCCATCGAATTGTTCATATTCTTGAATCAAAAGAGCCCTTCTGTTCTTCTTGACAGATGCAGATCCCTGGCACTGAGTTTCCAAAGTATCCCAGATTTCCTTCGAAGACTTGCATGCAATCACCCTGTTTGACATGACAGCATCAAGACTGTTGTGCAAGATATTCTTTATCTTTGGTTCTCTGAGTACATGAGCTTTTTCTTCTGGAGTCCATTCAGATTTAGCTTTGACCACATAATGTTCAGGTACAGCATCTGTTCGTTCAACGAACTTTGTTGGTATATATGGTCCATCACGAATCCTGTCCAAGTTGTCAGGATCCATAGCCTCCAGGTACATCAGCATCTTTACCCTCCATGTAGGATATTCTGATATCTTCAAGATGGGAATCTTCATGCTTTCATATTTGGCTGTCGACATCTTAGATCGTCTCTGATTTAAAAATAAACCAGTTTGCTTTGATACCAATTGTTGCCCAGTAAATAACAATTGTAGAAGGGGGTTGAATACAATTGTATAAGATTCTCGACTTTATATAACACAAATATGAAAGATCAATAATAATAACAATAACAGCTTTATTAACTCTGATATAAAACTGTTACAAACTCTCTCAAGAAATTCTGATGTTCTTAAGAGCTGCTAGCTTACAAAAACTCTCTCAAGAAATTCTATGTTCTCAAGAGCTTCTATTCGATTATGTTCTCTCTCTCGAATTACATAAATCGAAACCAAGACTGTGTTTATATACTACACAGCTTCTCTATCAATGATAAGATAAGTCCTAATCAATAACAAAGATAGAAACATATCTTTAATCGATAGCTGCATTCTACAAACCAGGAACCAACAGAAATAAACTTCCATGTTTAACTAGACTCCATATATAACTCGAAGTAGGAATCCTGATCAGCTTCAAGTCCTGATGATCAAACCTGATCATAGTCTGAGTAGGAATCCTGATGATAAACAAGATACTAACGCTTAGTCAAATACTGATGACCATGCAATACTGATGACGTCAGTAATCCTGATCAGTTGAGTCTAGCTCCTGACAATCATTGAATTCTGATCTAACACTTCTTTCCAGATCTTTTGTTTCTTTGTTCTATCTCCAATTCATGAGTTTTGAGCAACCCATAGATTTCATCAAGATCTGTTTCTGCAAGATCATAATTGTCTCGAATTGTTGTTGCCTTCAAATCCCATCTTTCAGGCAGTCATAACAGAAACTTGAGATTTGACTCTTCAAGTTCATATTCTTTATCAACCAGGGACAAATCATTCAACAATTTACAAAATCTGTCATAAGTATCTGTCAAACTTTCATCAGATCTAGAATCAAAGTGTTCATACTCCTGTGTTAGAATAGTCTTCATGTTCTTCTTTATAGCACTAGTTCCTTGACACCTGACTTCTAAAGCATCCAAAATTTCTTTGGCAGTCTTGCAGCCAATAACTCTGTTAGACATGACATTATCTAAGGCACTGTGGAGTAGATGTCTAACCTTTGCATCTTTTGTAATTGATGAGATGTCCTCAGGAGTTAAGTCTTTCTTCTCTTTTGGAACAGTCTTTTGTTCTTGACCAGTTATAACAGGAGACAATTTAGTTGGCATATGAGGACCATCATAGATTCTGTCAAGGTATTCTGGATCTGTGGCTTCCAGAAACATAGTCATCTTCACCTTCCATATTGGATATTCAACTGGTCTTAGAATTGGAACCCTGATAGTCTCATATCGACTCACAGAAGTAGGTTGAACCTTATGAACATTAGAACCTGCATTAGAACCTTCCTGAGAGTTGTCAGTCATGATTATACTTGTGTTTAGATCGATAAACTGTATATATTAAACAGCCTTGTCTCTGATACCAATTGTTAGGCCGATTACACAATATATAATCAATATTAATATGATAATAACACTTAAGAACACTGTTTATGAATCAATAACTGAATTATATAAAATAACTCTTCTCTTTGTGATTTTTAAAGAATCACAGAGAGCTGCTAGGTTACAAGAATAATGTATTCAGTATTCGCATCCCTTTTAGGGTTAACCTATCTGTGTTTATATAATACACAGTTACATAATCAATCTCTAATTGATATTCCTATAAATTAGCTATACAAATTATATCAATTTAGGATTGCTTCTGTCTTCTGTTCCATTTCCTTAACTGTCTCAATATATCTTGCTTCTTTCCATCTTCAAGATATATTGCTTCTAGAATCTTTATATCAGCACCGACAGTTAATGAACTCTTCACCCCGTCAGACTTTATTAAACTCTGACTGGCTTCTATTAAACTCTGTTGAGTACCTGGTACTTAAACACTGATGAGCAAACGTCAGCAATTTTATCTAACAACACATCAGCCAATAAACAATAAGAAAATCGACACACACACACACATATATATATATATATATATATATATAATAACCTTAAAAAGGTCGATACACAGACACACATACATATTCATATACCTGAAGTAGGGATTTTGAGCAGAGTAGCCAATTGAATTCGAAGAGCGGAGTGTGCGAGTCCAATTCGAAATGAACCAACATTCTTTAATCCACTAATCGTATGAATATTCCAATTAGGGGACCATCAATTTTGGGGTTTTTGGGTTTTGAAGTCGGGTTTAGGTGTTGAGTTTTGAAATCGAATTTAGGGGTTTGAGAGAGGTGTGAGATGTGAGAGAGAGGTGAGGTCGGGAGAGAGGTGAGGTCTAGGTCGGGAGAGATCTGAGAGAGGGGTGAGAGAGATGTCTGAGAGAGTGTGAGAGAGTGTGAGAGAGTGTGAGAGATGGGTGAGTAATAAGTTTTGTGTAATAAAACTTAATTTTGTGTAATAAAAATCTTGGTACCAAATATTTGGTACTAAAAATGCCCGCCCAGTGAAAAAATTAAACTCTCGCCTATACATTTGGTACCAAATTGATCAAAAGCGTATCATGTTATTGTAACACTTTTCTGAAGCATTGCTATTGTTCTAAAATTGTGAAAATGATTCTTAGGCTTGCAACACTTTCTCATTTAAAGTAACATTTCGGAAAGTATTACAATAGATATGCAGGTTTCTTTTCTATAGCAACATTTTATGCAACACAACCATATGATGGGGTTGCAATAGGTCATTTTTGGTGTAGTGAATTTAGTCTGCAACCAATAAAATGGTGATTTGCATTACTGAAACCGGAGATTTGTAGTACTCTGTCATGTTCGTAACTGGTTTGTAGAGTATGTATGCTAAATTTGGTTGTAATGGTACACCAGCCTGAAAAAATGAATTGATTTATGTTATGTGTTTGTAACAGAAAAATAACACCGACCAGAAGGATGTTTCGAAGTCAGTGAGCAAGAAGAAACCAGTGTTTTCTTCTTTAAGGTCATCAGTGTTCAGTAAAGTTGCATCTTCGCCTGCTAAATTTGTAGCTCCTCCACTCCCAAGAAAAGAAATCAATAATCTCACACCTAGAACCATCAATTCCAAAATGAACTTTACGGATATGAAAAGCCCTATCACAAGTCAATTAATTTTACAACTCCAGCCGAAATCAAACCATTGTTCACAAGTCTTGTAATCATAAATCACAAAATAATTAACCAATTTCCATAAAACGACATAAAAAAAAACCACATCCCGATAAAACACGAGGTATAATCAATTATATCATATCACAAGTAAAACTAACCAGATCAAGGCATATGACAAATAACAAACAAATCAATAAAAATAAACACAAGAATCAAATAATACCTTAGCATAGTAATCTTTCCAAACTCTACGAGCAATCTGATGCCCACCCAAATCAAAAGCTTTAAACTTGATTTTACCAATCCTCAATTCTTCTGATGTGGGATGTTGGGTTGGCTGATGCTGAACTAATCTCTACAATCGATTAAAAATACACACAATTAAATTCGAATTAATATTGAAAGGAGTTTGATAAAATCGAACTGATATTGAATAAATTGAAAGGGGAATGAGAGAATCGAACAATTTGGGGGGCAAATTGAAGCTTTTTGTCGAAAAGAGGGGTTAGGGTTCTTGAAGAAAAGAGGGACAACGACCGGGGGGAGTTTGATTTTTAGGTTTTTGTTTTTGGGGCGGGTGAGTGGGAGTTTAGTATTTTTATGTTTTATATTTTTTTTTATTTTTGTAGTATAATGGGAAAAAGAGGGACATAGCGGGAGATGAATTTGGTTAATGGGGAAATATTTTGCTAAGGGGGAAAAGAAAAAGGAGGAAGGAGCGGGTTTATTTTTTGAAAAATGAGGGTCAGATATCGTTTATTGAAGTAAGCGATGTGTAGATTGCTATTAGACATCAGTTTTAGTTTTTCCTATGTAAGAGATACTTTTAACATCAGTGGCTTTTCTAACCGATGTCTAAAGTGTGATGTCTAATCTAGTTTTTCTAGTATTGATTATTTAAAATTATTGGGGTGAATTGGATCGAAATCGGGCGTTTTGCGAAAAATATTCAACCTTTTACATATGCATATATTCTTTTTAATTCACAATTTCTTATTTTAAATTGCAGAGATGGTCAATAACACAAGTTTTATCTATGTTTTACTTTGATGAAAAAAGATTTTTTATAATTTGTAATCAATTTACATAGAATTGAAAAATACATACAATAGAATTTTGAGACATTTTATTTGTTTAAAAATTAGAGATAGTGTTAATAACTTACCTTATTTTTATAATATTTTAGCTATATAAAATATAATACAATTTTATTACATGTATCCAAAAATTATTATAAATTACACAAGTGAATCTATATTATAATTAAATACTATTATTTAAAATTAAAACTAAAAAATTAATAGAATAATATAAAATTAAAAACTGAAAATTAAAATTAAGCTAAAATAATATAGTTTATCGAGTCGAGTACCGAATTTAACGAGTCGATCAAGAGTTCGAGTCGATAACGAGTCGAGTCGAACAACAAAAAAACTCGGCTCGACTCGTTAAGCTTATCCAACAAAATTGGTTGTTTAAACTCGAGTTCGTTGTTTAAATTGGTTGTTTATATTATTTAGAGTTCATATCATTTATTATTATATTAATACATAATATTTGGAAAAACGTTGCATTCGAAAAAAAAAAATCGAGAACATTTACTAAGTTTCCAAACATTTTTCAAGGCCGAATGCATCATGAGAGCAACAAATACTGTAGGCTGTTGAGCTGTGACAAGACCAGATCTTCTAATTAATTAAGACGCCATCAAATCATTCTGATTTTATGTTGGAAAATTTAATGAATCTTCTAGTGGAGAGTATAGTATTTTTTTTTATTAAAAACAAATTAAGTCGTTGTATTCTTTGCTTTGAGGTATGACACCGAGATTAAGAAAAAATATAAATTAATAGGGAAATGTAAGAAAAATGAGTAAAGTGGCGGGACCAATCAATATTTAATGTATAAAGCGGGTATAAAGTAGGTATAGTGGAGTAAAATAGTGAATGTCATTGGATTTTATATTATAAAATGTTACTATTTTTGGTATGTAAAAAATGAGAGAAATTATTAGTACGTAAGAGCATTTTCAATGATTTTATTTAAATTAATTATATAAAATTTATTGAACCTGTAGAAAAAATTGATGACATGTTAAATTTAGAGTGTACGTAAAATTTATAAATATTACATTCATGAACATGGTCAAGATTTAACAGCGGAAAATTATTAATCTACAAGACATTTATGAACGACATATATTAAGCACGACACATACTACGTAACAAAAGCAGCCTTACTAATTGTACCTTATTTATTTTAGGGTAGTGTTAGAAGTATCGAATTTAATACCAAAAATTGATACAAAATGACGTGACATATGACATTTGAAAATGTTTTTATTGGTATTATTAATGTGAATACATGTGAGTTCATTAATATAGAGCCAATCATATTCAAACACTTGTCATTGGGTACATCTTTTTATACCAAATTCGGTACCCTAACATTATTCTTTATTTTAACATTTTCGAAGAAGTCTTTTAACTCACATGGGTTTGCTGAAATTTTAGAGCACAGTTTTATTTTTTTTCAGGAAACGGTTTGTTTTAGAGATTTTTAACATAATCAAATTTTTTTTTTTGAATAAATCGTACTTGCATTCAAATAATAATATCAAGCTCTAATACATGAGAAAAAAAATTAGGAGAAGTGACATACCACTCTCCTTTATCTGACATCGGATTTAAATTTATATATATAACTAATTTTTGATACAAGGCATTCATGTTTTAAGCTATAGAACTAGGTTACTAAGCCGCGCTTCGCAGCGACGTTAGAATATATTTGTTAAAGAAAAAGAATATTAGAACAAAATTTATGAAATAAATATCTACAAAATTATATAAATTATCAAATAAAATATATTCTGTAAAATTTGCATTTGGGTAGGTAATATTATAAATTATTTACATATTCTTTTTGTTTATATAGTTTGATTTTTTATTTTCTTGGACCGATACCATTGCCATATATATATGAAAAAAATTATATTGATAAAAATCAATATAAACATATAATATTACTTATATTTATATAGTATTATTAGAAAAATAATTTATTCACTATCTTATTTGCTGATGTGTCTAGCAATGGTTCTGCTATATTGTTGAATGGTCAATAATTTTGTTGCATGGCTTGCATCTATAATGTCCCTCAGAAAAGTCCAACTTTGTGGGGCATGTTTTACAGCCAGTGTAGTACCAGTTATGGGTATTATCAATCCCAAAAATCTCAGCTCTTACCGTAACAATTTGTTCCTATAGTAATATGATTAGAGTATAAATATGATAACAAAAATAACATTGATAATAATTGAGGTCAAGTGCAAGGTACGTAAAATAAATTAGCTAAACAAAAAATGTGCAAAATTAACCTTTAGGTCTTCACTCCACTCTGCTTCCAGCAATTCCTCGATGTTCATCCTATTAATAAACATTTTTTCCTCAGGAGACATCATGGGGAGAGAGTCTTCGCTGATTTGCAATTGAGCAAATCTCTCTCTCATGAATGACACATACAGTGTATCTAGATTTGTATAAATTTTACTATTTCTTGTGGTAGAAAAGCTAATTGTATCTGCATATAAGAGTAAATAAATGGTTAAAAAACTAATATAAGAATTAAATCAATAATATCAATGAAACAAATATTTGTATAATATCTAATGATATTCGTTCAATCGAGATAAAATAGATTTATATATGTGCAATTTCTAAAACTATATATTATAAAAACATTAATAAAGATAACTACTTTTAAATTTTTTAATCTGGGTAGATGTGACAATTATTATATAGGGTCCATCATCGTCCTTGTATAAATTTGTATCAACCATCTCGACCAACTTTTCTCACAAAGTTATGGTATTGGTGATGGAGCTGTTTAAGAAAAAAATTAGAACAAATTAAATAAGTAAAAAACAAATAAATTGGGGTAACCAAAGAAGTAATATAAAATTACAAGAACAATAAAAAACAATTAACAGTTATATTAAAATTAATATAATGCATAACTTACTAATTTGTGACAATTTTGAGATCTCTTTTTTTCCAACCGCCTCTGACAACTTCAATGCCACCCAAGTAGGTCAAGCAGCCCACAACATCTAAATCAACATAGAAAAAATAATATTAGAACATGATAGTTTGAATTATAACTTATATAATAGTATTACTTATATATTACTCTAATATATTACTGCATCAAAAACCTGAGAGTATGTTGGTGTCATTAATACGTGCATCAATCATATCCGGACATATGAACTGAAATCCATGCAGTGATATGTTGACGATGTCTTCTTCCAATCTCTTAGGCAACGTTATGCGTATGAAGAGCAATTTAGACCCATGTGATAGTGGTCTATATTTCTCTGTACTTGAAACAACTTTCAGATTTTTGATGCTGTACACGGAGCCTTCCTCTAAAAGATTTTTGAACCGAGAGACCAGAATCTTCGGGATCGTAGCATGGATAAAATTTTCCTGTCATACAACATATCTTAGAAAAGTTAATAACATCATACAATTTGACAAACTAATAAGTTATAAGTATATTGATTTATTAACCTTTTCATCGATCAAAATCATGTCAAGACTGATCAGTTCTTCAGTATTTGGATTGACAGATTCCCACATTTTACACACTCGTACTCTTATCATCCATGTATAGTTGTTGTCGTTCAAAGCATCCAACATGGTGTAGGCCATAGTTGTATTGATTGTAAATATGGTTGTAAAAAATTGAAGCTATGTAAAAAAGTTTCGGTGTAGATTTTTTGTTATGAATGACCTTTAATTTATAGGTGTTTGTAAGGTGAATAACATTGAAATCCATTATGTTTAAAAGTCAAGAAGTATTATAAAAGAAAAGTTCTATAAAGTTTGAAAATAATAAAAGAAAGTTCTATCAAGTTTGAAAATAATAAAAGAAAGTTTTATCAAGTTTGAAAATAATAAAAGAAAGTTCTATCAAGATTGAAAATAATAAAAGAGAAAACTGCAATTATTAACATAAGATCCTAAATATTCGGAAGTTGTAATTTGTTAAATCAAAAAAAGTTCTATCAAGTTTGAAAATAATAAAAGAAAGTTCTATCAAGCCTACAAATTCGAAAATAATAAGGAAGTTGTAATTTTCTAAATCAAAGAAAGTTCTATCAAGTCCTACAAATTAGAAAACAATAAGAAAGTTGTAATTTTCTAAATCAAATAAATTTTCTAAATCAAAGAAAGTTCTATCAAGTCCTACAAATTTGAAAATAATAAGGAAGTTGTAATTTTCTAAATCAATGAAAGTTGTATCAAGTTTGAAAATAATAAAAGAAAGTTATATCAAGCCTACAAATTCGAAAATAAAAGGAAGTTGTAATTTTCTAAATCAAATAATAAGGAAGTTGTAATTTTCTAAATCAAAGAAAATTTTTAAATCAAAGAAAGTTCTATCAAGTGCTACAAATTCGAAAATATAAAGGAAGTTGTAATTTTCTAAATCAAAGAAAATTCTATCAAGTTTGAAAATAATAAAAGAAAGTTCTATCAAACCTACAAATTCGAAAATAATAAGGAAGTTGTAATTTCCTAAATCAAAAAAAGTTTTATCAAGTCCTACAAATTCGAAAATAATAAGGAAGTTGTAATTTTCTAAATCAAAGAAAGTTCTATCAAGTTTGAAAATAATAAAAGTATAATTTTCAATTTCCTTCCTACAAAATCGAAAATAATAAAGGAAGTTGTAATTATTAAAATTAAAAATTGTGAAAAATTGAGAAAATTAGAAAAATAGAACGGAGCGATTCTAGAGGCGCCACTTCACCGTCCCCATCTTCTCCTTTATATAAGTATATTGATGTATAAAAATTTAATACATGAATCGTACATTGAGTAATCTATAACATAATTAAACAAAACAGGAAAAAAGAGTATGATAAAAAAAATCCCAATTTAGAATATGAATGTATGTGTGCCAATTTTGGTATTTAACATACTCCCTATTTTCAAAATACTTGTCCACCTTTAAAAAAAATATTCATTTTTTACACATGATATAATTGTACGGAAGTAACAAAGAGAATGTTTTAAAAAAAAAAGTAACAAAGAGAATATTTTTTGTGCAATCAAATGAAATCTAGGACCACGATACCAACAAAATTGAGTCAAATTATCTGTCGATGAAATTTGTGAATATTAACCGAACCGAGTCTGGCTGTGTAGACTACACGTCTACTCCTCTACAATCTCTAAATATAAAATTCTTAAATTTGTGACCATATGTAATTTTTCAAATCATTAATATTTTTGAAACTTTTTATGTGATATTATGTATTTTTATTGGTTGAGAGTATTTCAGGTGATTGACTATCGTTCCAAAGTCTTGGTTTCGATTCTAGTCTATATCAATCAATATATACAGAACAAATATTAATGAGTATTTTTAGATTTAATTTTTAAATTTTTTTTGCTGAATATCTAAAGTAAAAAATTGCAGAATTGTGACCGAAATTAATCCCTATTAATTACTTATTTGAAAAATAAAAATATTTTCAAAATCAAATTCACAAGCTTCAAATTCCGATCAACAAAATGTTATTAACTCCTTATATATAATAAGCATAAGGGAGATCTTATCCAAAACTTTGGTTGGTCACTGTACTACCAAAAGTATACGATCCGTTGGATTATTAAACTATAAATCTTCAAATCAATGAGGACCGTCAGATATAATATTAAAAATTGTATTTGATTATTAATAGGATAGTATTTAAATACTAAAAGATGTATTTTGATAATTTAAACCAATTATAAATAGGTTTTCTATATTGAATAGAAATCTTTATGTAAAAATTTGTAATTATCTTTTCTCTTTAGTTTATGGATAGTTCCAGTTAGATCATAATTATTAAACCATCATTAAATTAAAGATAATTTTTTAAGCTTCGCGTGGGCTGTAAAAAAACTCAAGATAGAGCCCAAATAGTAAAGTTATTATCTAAATTTTAATAAATATATTTTTATTATTGTAGCACCAATTTAATTTTTTTTCCTAATTCTTTTAAATTTATAAATTCTATGTTTATTTCAATAAAATATTAAAACCAATTTAAGAAAAAATTAAAATCGATCGTCCGCGTACGATTACGACCAAATTAATAATTATAGTTAGATCTTAAATAGATCGATGAGAATTGTTAGATCTAATATTAAAAAGTGTATCTGATTAATAATAGAATTATATTTAAATACTAAAAAGTGTATTTTGATAATTTAAAATTTTTCTATGTAAAAATTCTTAAATATATTTTCTCTTGAATTTATGTATAGTTCCAGACTTCCAGTTAGATAATAATTATTAAACCAAATATCAAGATAACAATTCATATCCATTACAATGATACACGTGAACCCTACGTGGAGAACTCCTGTACATGAATAAATTTAAACATTTTTTTTCTGAAGGAACATAACAATTTGATTAATCCAAATTATAATTATATTATTTTACATATAACAAACATAAAAGGATAATATCAAAATATTATTAAAATATTGAGGGTTTCATATTCATAAAGGATAATTTTGAATATAATACTTATATTAAAATGTGTATTTGATTAAAGGTATGATTATATTTAAATACTAAGAAGTGTGCTTTGATAATTTAAACCAACTATGAATTGATTTTCTATATTTAATTGAATTATTTATGTAAAACTTCTTAACCATCTTTTCTTTTCAGTTTATTTTATGAATAGGTCAACTGGTCAAGTTAGATAATAATTATTAAACCATCATTAAATTAAAGATAATTTCGTTAGTTTCGCATGAGTTGTAAAATCGTCAAAATTCAATTTCTAAAACTTAGGATAGAACCCAAATAGTAAAGTGTGTATCTAAATTTTAATAAATATTTTTTTATTATTGTAGCACCAATTTATTTATTTTTCCACTAATTCTTTTAAATATAGAGAAATTTTATGTTTTTTTCAAAAAAGTATCAAAATTAATTAAGAACAAATTCAAATCGATAAAGAATATAATAATATGAGAATAAAATTTTATATAATCATAACATAATTTTTATTCTGTTTAATAATTTTTAAGTAATAATGGATTTTAAAATTTTATATACACTGTAAATAAAACAGAAACATTAAAAGTAAAAGCAGTTATTAAGATACTTATATCAGTATATACTTGATATCCTTATTATATTAAATCCTTATATATAATAATCATAATAGGGATATTATCCAAAATTTTGGTCGTAGATAACCAAATTAATAAGGACCATTAGATCTTAACTAGATAAATGAAAATCGTTAGATCAAATATTTAAAAAGTGTATTTTATTAATAATATGATTATATTTAAATTCTAAAAGGTGTATTTTGATCATTTAAACCAAATATAAATAAGTTTTCTATATTTAATATAATTCTCCATGTAAAAAAATCGTGACTTTCTTTTCTCTTTCATGGATAATACCAGTTAAATAAAAATTGTGAATATTTAAATTCTAATAATAATTATTATGTCATCATTATTTTAATACCAATTTAATTACTTTTTTCTAACTATTTTAAATTTAGAAATCTATCTTCAAAAATTAAAATCAATCTAAGAAAAATTCAAATCAACAAAGAATATAATAATACGAGGACAAAATTTTATAAAATTGTGCATATTTTTAATCCTATTTTATTAAGTTTTAGATCATAACTAATCAAATATTATTTATTATTAAATAATAAATTATACGTAAATGGTGATTTTGTTTTATAAGAACTCATAGATACCTAATTTCATTGTTAGCAGGACTATATTCATATTAAAAAAAACCGTATTTTAAAATTTTAGACTCGAGGCCAAAATTTTTTAACATATATACATTGTAAATTATTAAATTCGAAACTTTAAAAGTTTCTTAATCAATTAGTATAGTACTTTTCTGAAAAACCGTACTTTACAAAAAATATTATCAAATAACCTATGTTTGCAAGAAAAAAAATGAAAAAAATTCTTTATTTAAAAAAACCTATAAATTTTAATATGTTGTTGGTAGATTCAAACATTAGATCATTCTACATGATAATTTTACTGTTATATCTAACGTTTTTCAACAATTTAATTTGAAACATCCAACGATTATGGATTGAGTGATCAAACAAAGCGACCAAACTTATAAGGAAGATTTCATTATTTAGTCTTTAATATAATAACATAGATATTTATAGGATATACTATAAAAAATCAATTTATACAGAATTTTGATCATCACGGTGTACTACTTTAAAAGAAGAACTATTACAAAAAAAATTATATTTTAATTGATAATTTATTTTCTCAAAAGTTCAAAGTTCCCGCATCTTTAACATATTACAAAAAAGAGTATATTATAATTTTAGTAATAAATATTTAAAAAAATTAAAAATTAAAAAAATTATAAATATTAAGAAAATTTAATGATGTTATCATGGTAGTTTGTTTCTAAATACCGCCAAAACATTCTCAACCGTTAGATTCAATACTTTTAAAAATAGATGATCAAGATTATATCATATAAAAAGAAGTTATTGTCTAAAAATGATATAAGTTAAAAGATATTATATTAGGATTTGATTTTCTAAAAAGTCAAAACATAAAAATAGTTGTAATTAAATAAGGAAACTCATTTAATACCAAAATAATCAAAATCGTTTAATGTTAAATAGATATGTGAAAACCGTTAGATTTAACATTAAAAACTGTATTTGGTTAATAAAGGGTATTTTAATAATCTAAACTACATATAAGTAGATTTCCTAAATCGAATAGAATTCTCAACATTAAATTTCGTCACTTTATTCTCTTTTTAGTTTTAGAATAGTTTAGCGTGTAAAATATAATAAATATCAAATTTTTAACTATAATTTTTTTGGCTAAATCTTTTTTAACAATAATTTAATCATGTAAACTAATAACTTTTAAATATTAAAATATTCATAAATAAATATAATTATAGATATTTAAAAAACAATCGTGTGTTGCATGAATAATAAAAATATAATTATAAACAGAATAATTATAAATAAAATTTAAGTAACCGTGTATCGCACTGCTATAAACTAGTAATACATAAAAGTTCCGCCAACGCCCACCGGTCCACCATTTCACGATTACTCTCTCAACTTGTACTCAATCATCTCTATATGCAACAAAACAGAAGGGCCAGTTTGTTCGTTAGCACTAATTTACAGAAAAATCGACAAACAATACCTTTTCTTATAACTTGATAAGTTGAATGTTAATAATGGAATACATTTTTCAGAATTTATTGACTTATTACTTGATTTCTTTGTTTTTTAATACTTTCTATTTTTACCTTTGTATTTTTAAATATTTTTTTAATTTAAAATGCAAGTGTTAAAATAATTGTATTTAATAATTATTTTTTTTTAATTTAATTTAACAAACTTTTAACAAATTTATAAATAAATTTATCGAAACACCTCTATAACTTAATTATAAGTAAATTCATCGACTTATAGATTCATGAATGTAGTAGATCATATATGAGTGTAGTTATGTTACGTAGTGCTCAACTAGCATTTTGTCGTCTGCTATTGAAGATGCTCCGGGATCCATATGATTCCAGTACCAGATACTTTGAATGCAGAAAAAACGAGTGTAATTCTATATCGTCGTACAAAATCACAGTTATTTTCAGTGTCTCCGTATTTGATTTATTTTAACAAAAACGTGCCCTATAATAATTTAAGGTGCCCTACAATGTGACGACTGAATCATCACATTATTAACATTACTGTTCATAACTGCATGTCAATCACATGGTCAAATGATGTAGTTTGATTTTAACTCCCGTTTGAACCTCCGCAAAGTAATAATTTCGATGAATTGATATTATTTATGTTCGATAAACTAATAAAATTCTCCGATTCAAATTTCTAAATTTTAGAGGTTTAGTAAGGTATACACAGGACCAGCCCTAGAGTTCGAATCCTTGATCATATTTTTCACTTTGTTTTCTAATTCTACATATCCTTTTTAATTTTCACCTTTTGATAGTTTTTAAACTTTTTAAAGAACTACATACACATCTAACTTTTCCTTTAGTAAATTTTATTGTTGGTAATTAAGTGACACGGAATTTTTTTGTTTTTCAATTTATTTTATAATTATAATTAAAATTATTATTTATTTTTAAAATTTTAGTATCAAACCGGTCCCTTCCAGAAATTATTATTTATTCATCTACTTCACCAATATAAATCTCTTCATCTATTTCATTTCACATAAATCTCTTCATCTCCTTCGCTTTAATCATCTTAATTTCCCCCTTCATCTCAATCATTTGGGTATAAATTTTTTTGACCGTCACTCTAATGTAGATCGACACACAATTGTTGCGCACCATTTAATAGAATAGAGATAGTGGAGAAAGTAGTGGGTGTAATAGTGTTTTATATTATTAAAAGTTACTATTTTTGGAATGTATAGAAATGAGAGGGACATCCAAAATGAAAAGTGTATAGAAATAAATGGGACAAGGAGTAATTTTTTTGACTAGAATATCGATATGCTTTTAGATCTATTTAATTAATTTATTTCTATTGGATTCTTCATCAGTATATCATTTTTCCTTTTGTAAGGAAGACGCAGAATGTGTTCAGAACATGCAGACTGTTCCAAATAGTTATCTCCTAATGCGGAGGATCACGAAAATACGATCAATTCACAAAACAAATCATCATCTGATATCTCATATTTGGTAATTCCAAGGCAAAACAACTGTAGTTTTAACACATAAACATGTCCACCGGATTTGTCAAGCCAGGCCGTTTTGATTCTCGCTCATCTGAAAATTATTTAACTTTCAAAATTAAATAAGTAAGCTTGTAAGATTGTAAACTATGTGAACTAACTCAAAACTATAAAACATAAAATTTAAGAAATAATGCTACATATTCCAAAAATTATACATACATAAATTATACATACATGACATACATGATAACTTTTTAATTTGTGAGTATATATGTATATACGCGAGTTCCATAATAATATTAAAAAGTTTATCTTTTTATATGTGCCACATCACGTCATTAGAAAAAATTTCGTACAATTTTAAGAACACCCAGCATTTTACATATTTAAGTGTGTTTTACTTGAAACAATTTCTAAAAATTGTCCCTAATCAAACCTTCGTAACTTTTGTCATTGGCGGTTAAATTACGTTGTTGTGAAAGAGTGACATTCGTCGGTGGCCACTAAATTATACTTATAATAAGGGCTTGATATTGAATATTACTCCCTCCGTCCCACCAATTGTATACGGAGGGACTCGACACGTAGTATACTTTCATAAATTATTTTTAATTTTTTTTTTCTGAATTAAAATTTAATTCAGACAAAAAATAATTTAAAAATAAGTTATAGAAGTATAGTTTATATACAACTTATAATGCGTGTCGTGAGAAAAAACCGTATATAAATGAGTGGGACAGAGAGAGTTTTTCAATTAAGTTAGGGTTTATTTAAATATTAATAAATGTAAATGTACACATGCATGTTATCATTATAACTTATATATAGCACAGAGCGTAGTAGCCACGGAGAGTGGCGAGGACGTGAGTTTTAAGAGCCAAAGAAGCTAACGGAGGTGTGGGAAAAAATAAAAGATGGGGAGAAGCCCTTGTTGTTCGAAAGTAGGGTTGAACAGAGGAGCGTGGACTTCAGCTGAAGACAAAATTCTAACTGATTATATTCAACTCCATGGTGAAGGCCATTGGCGTAGTCTCCCCAAAAATGCAGGTATTTATAAATTCATGTTTATGTTAATTCTTATACCACATCTCCGATTTAGTGGGTTGTAAATGTGGCCTGTTTTGTTGAAGTGGTATATATTTGTAAACTGCGAGAAAATTATAAGAAAATGATGGATGCAGGTTTAAAGAGATGTGGGAAGAGTTGTAGGCTGAGATGGTTGAATTATTTGAGACCGGATATCAAGAGAGGTAACATCTCTGATGATGAAGAAGACCTCATCATTCGCCTTCACAAGCTCCTCGGTAACAGGTATGTACATATTATTAGAGCCAGCGGCGCAGCTTGTTGTTCGTTTATCTCTTCATTTCCGTATGATACATTTTTTTATATAATTTATCTTAACATTTTAGTTTTATTTTGTATTTTGGGATGAATGATGAATTTAACGTTGAATTTTTTGTGATAGGTGGTCTCTAATAGCTGGAAGGCTCCCTGGCCGAACAGACAATGAAATCAAGAACTACTGGAACACAACATTAAGGAAAAAGGCTCGTGCTAATCACATTGCCTCCGCTTCATCTACTCTAAAGACCTCAACTAAACAAAACAACATGAAGAAGAAAGCCAAGAAAAATCGCCAGGCAAATCAGAACACTCAGACTCCGGTCATACAATGCACAAAGTTACTAATCACTAGTCCAAAGCCAGATGATCATGGTACTCATAATATACTTGAACCAAACACATCAAGTATGTTCCACTCGAAAGTTGGATCTCATGAGGGAAAAATGCACGTAGGTTCTACCGCTCCACAGAGTCTTGTAGACATTGGTTCCGCAAGAACTATAATTGAAGAGGTAACTCATGAAGCAAAAGATGATAATCGATTGACAATAAATCTCGAGCCTCACATCAACTCGAACGATATCTGCTTAACCAGACTTCCTAGCCCTGATTACTCCAGTCTATTCGGGTCTGATATTCCTACTCATGCAGAAAATGAAATTAAAAGTACGTCACCCTCATCTGATGAGAGATCTATAATGGAAATGTTGGAGGAGTTATGGAGTGCAGATAATATGATCATTGAACCAAATCTTGGTTCTCCTAGTAGAGACCTAAATTTTCCTTCTATATCCGACTGCATAGGAGATTGGCTACTTTAATGTTGGTCACTTTTGCTTAGCTAGTGTCGCATTTGTTAGGGGACATTTTTATTTGTGTATCGCGAAATTTTTAAGAATTGCTAGTTTTAATAACTTACCTTAGTAATCTGTTCAACCAGATACCCAAGTCAAAACACATTCAGGGAATGTCGCCCTTAGTTCCCGCACTAGGCCATTGAAGGCAGGGGCTCAAAACCAAAAAAAAACAAAAAAAATTGAGCTAACGCTTGGGGATGGAATAATAGTATATAAATAGGCCATTATATTTATATATCTATCTATACTATAATATTATAAGCAAACCAGCCTCTATAATTGGTTGGTAGTTTGGTCATCTTTAATTGGTTGGTAGTTTGGTCCTCTAAATAATAACCGTTAGATGTAAATATAGATAAATGAGAACCGTTGGATGTAATATTAAAAGAATATTTTTTTTTTGATATCTAAAATGCTCCATGGGTTCAAGGTTCGAATCCCGTCAACAACATATTAAAAATTTTTAAGATCAAAATAGAAATAAATGCTAATAAAATAAGATAAAAAATACTAAAAAATCATTAACTCCTTATATATAATAAGCGTAAGGGAGATCTTATCCAAAACTTTGGTCGGTCACTGTACTACCAAAAGTATACGATCTGTTGGATTATAAAACTATAAATATTCAAATCGATTAGGACCGTTAGATATAATATTAAAAATTGTATTTGATTAATAATAAGATAGTATTTAAATACTAAAAGGTGTATTTTGATAATTTAAACCTATTATAAATGGGTTTTCTATATTGAATAGAAATCTTTATGTAAAAATTCGTAATTATCTTTTCTCTTTATTTTATGGATAGTTCCAGTTATATAATAATTATTAAACCATCATTAAATTAAAGATAATTTTGTAAGCTTCGCGTGGGCTGTAAAATCGTTAAAATCTGTTGTCTAAAACTCAAGATAGAGCCAAGAGCCCAAACAGTAAAGTTATTATCTAAATTTTAATAAATAATTTATTATTATTGTAGCACCAATTTAATTTTTTTTTTCTAATTCTTTTAAATTTATAAATTCTATGTTTATTTCAATAAAATATTAAAATCAATTTAAGAAAAAATTAAAATCGATCTGGTCCGTGTACGATCAACCAAATTAATAATTATAGTTAGATCTTAAATAGATCGATGAGAATTGTTAGATCTAATATTAAAAAGTGTATCCGATTAATAATATAATTATATTGAAATACTAAAAAGTGTATTTTGATAATTTAAAATTTTTCTATGTAAAAATTCTTAAATATCTTTTCTCTTGAATTTATGTATAGTTCCAGTTAGATAATAATTGTTAAACCAAATATCAAGATAACAATTCATATCGATTACAATGATACCCTACGTGAGACTTAGGAGAACTCATGTACATGAATAAATTTAAACACTTTTTTTTCCTGAAGGAACATAACAATTCGATTAATCCAAATTATAATTATATTATTTTACATATAACAAACATAAAAGGATAATATCAAAATATTATTAAAATGTTGAGGGTTTCATATTCATAAACGATAATTTTGAATATAATATTTATATTAAAATGTGTATTTGATTAAAGGTAGGATTATATTTAAATACTAAGAAGTGTGCTTTGATAATTTAAACCAATTATAAATTGGTTTTCTATATTGAATTGAATTCTTTGTGTAAAACTTCTTAACCATCTTTTCTTTTCAGTTTATTTATGGGTAGGTCAACTCGTCAAGTTAGATAATAATTATTAAACCATCATTAAATTAAAGATAATTTCGTTAGTTTCACATGAGTTGTAAAATCGTCAAAATTCAATTTCTAAAACTCAGGATAGAACCCAAATATTAAAGTGAGTATCTAAATTTTAATAAATATTTTTTTTATTATTGTAGCACCAATTTATTTATTTTTCCACTAATTCTTTTAAATATAGAAATTTTATGTTTCTTTCAATAAACTATCAAAATTAATTAAGAACAAATTCAAATCGATAAAGAATATAATAATATGAGAATAAAATTTTAGATAATGATGAAATAATTTTTATTCTATTTAATAATTTTTAAGTAATAATGCATTTTAAAATTTTATTTACACCGTAAATAAAACCGAAATATTAAAAGTAAAAGCAGTTAGTAAGATACTTATATCATTATATACTTGATATCCTTATTATATTAAATCCTTATATATAATAATCATAATAGGGATCTTATCCCAAATTTTGGTCGTAGACAATCAAATTAATAAGGACCATTAGATCTTAACTAGATAAATGAAAATCGTTAGATCGAATATTAAAAAAGTTTATTTTATTAATAATAGGATTATATTTAAATTCTAAAAGGTGTATTTTGATAATTTAAACCAAATATACCAAATATAAATAAGTTTTCTATATTGAATAGAATTCTCCATGTAAAAAATTAGTGACTTTCTTTTCTCTTCCATGGACAATTCCACGAGAAAATGCCCAAAATACCTACCAAAACGGGGTGTATTGCCCAAAATACCCACCAGCGGAACAGTGCGCCCAAACTACCCGCTGAATACGCATGTGAGACATGCGTAGACTACTTTTACAAAGGATGCGCATGTGAGACATGCGTATTCTTTGTTTTTTCAAAAAGTGAATACGCATGTCTGACATGCGCATCCCGTAAAACATTTACAAAGAATACGCATTTCAGAGATGCACATTCTTTATAAAAGTAGTCTATGCATGTCTGTAATGCGTATTTCGTGGGTAAAAAGGGCGGAACAGTGCGCTGGTGGGTATTTTGGGCAAAAAAACTGATTTGGTGGGTATTTTGGGAGCTCACCCCAATTCCACCTAGATAAAAATTGTTAAATCATCTTTTAATTAAAGATAATTTAGTTATCTTCATGTGGGGTGTAAAATCGTCAAAAATTCTAATAATAATTATTATGTCATAATTATTTTAACACCAATTTAATTACTTTTTTCTAACTATTTTAAATTTAGAAATCTATGTTCAAAAATTAAAATCAATCTAAGAAAAATTCAAATCAACAAAGAATATAATAATACGAGGATAAAATTTTATAAAATTGTGCATCTTTTTAATCCTATTTTATTAAGTTTTATATCATAACTAATTAAATATTATTTATTATTAAATAATAAATTATACGTAAATGGTGGTTTTGTTTTATAAGAACTCATAAAGACCTAATTTCATTGTTAGCAGAACTATATTCATATTTAAAAAAAAACCTTATTTTGAAATTTTAGACTCAGCTACAGAATACAGAATAGGCCAAACTTTTTAAACCTAAATACATTGTAAATTATTAAATTCGAAACTTTAAAAGTTTGTTAATCAATTAGTATAGTACTTTTCTGAAAAATCGTACTTTACAAAAAATATTATCAAATAACATATGTCTGCAAGAAAAAAATGAAAAAAACTCTTATTTTTCAAAAAAACCTATAAATTTTAATATGTTGTTGGTAGATTCAAACCTTAGATCATTCTAAATGATAATTTTACTGTTATATCTAAAGTTTTTCAACAATTTAATTTGAAAGATTCAACGATTATGGATTGAGGGATCAAACAAAGCGACCAAACTTAACAAGCTTTCATTATTTAGTCTTTAATATAATAACATAGATATTTACAGGATATACTATAAAAAAATAAAATTTATATAGAATTTTGATCATGGTGTACTACTTTAAAAGAAGAACTATTACAAAAAAAATATATTTTAATTGATAATTTATTTTCTCAAAAGTTCAAAGTTCCCGCATCTTTAACATATTACAAAAAAGAGTATATTATATTTTAGCAATAAATAATTAAAAATATTAAAAATTATAAATATTATAAATATTAAGAAAAATTAATGATGTTATCATGATAGTTTGTTTCTAAATACCGCCAAAACATTCACAACCGTTAGATCCAATACTTTTAAAAATAGATGATCAAGATTATATCATATAAAAAGAAGTTATTGTCTAAAAATGATATAAGTTAAAAGATATTATATTATGATTGGATTTTCTAAAAAGTCAAAACATAAAAATAGTTGTAATTAAATAAGGAAACTCATTTAATACCAAAATAATAAAAATCGTTTAATGTTAAATAGATAGGTGAAAACCGTTAGATTTAACATTAAAAAATGTATTTGGTTAATAAAGGGTATTCTAATAATCTAAACTACATACAAGTAGATTTCCTAAATCGAATAGAATTCTCAACATTAAATTTCGTCACTTTATTCTCTTTTTAGTTTTAGAATTGTTTTTAATTGAAAAAGAACTATTAAACCACAACTAAATTAAAGATTATTTTGTGAATTCATGTGGACTATAAAATTGGCAAAATCTGTTAGGTCCCGAAGTATCGTAGAAGGGGGGGTTGAATACGATACTCACAAATAATTCAATTTCGTTCGCGGATAATTCATTCAGTTCTATAACGAAATCAAACACACCAAACCAAACCAAAAGTCGGGGAATATATCTTTTTATAAATATAAACCTCGAGGGGTGCTACAATTTCTAATCCGTAGATTAGCTTCAATGAGTTCTAGGCTATTCATAATCAATACATTGATCGAATTCTGAGCACTATAAATTTTCTGATCTTCTCCGGCTCAAAACTCTCTCTCCGTAATTGCTACTATAAAAATAACCAGACTGAAGAAGACACACTTCCTATGTTGTAATTGTAGTCTTAGTTTTTAGAAAACTATCGAACCTTAATTGTTAAAACAATCTTGGCCGTCCAATTCTCATCAACCTGTCAGACAAACAAACTTTTCACCCACTTTCTAATTTGAAAAGTATCGAATGAATAAAGTAATTATTCAATTCGATAGTTTTTAAATAAAAACTATCGAATGTAATACTTACTTTATTAAAGTATTCATTTACTTTATACTTTTCCATTCGATGGTTTTCTAATTAAGAAAACTATCGAATGTTTTCTTTTGATTTTCTTTATGTCACCTTCGATGGTTTTCTTAAAAGAAAAACCATCGAACTCTTTTCCTTGTCCTTGACCTTTTAGAAAATCCATTCAGCTTCAGGGTGTTTCAGTTTTAGACTGTATCAATTTCTTCTGAGACGATAAAACAACTTGATCTTTTTAGTGCCGTCACCTAGTGCAACTGGTCTGGTTCACAGATGAATAACACTTGATCAATTCTTCTTTTATGTCTGCAATTCAATGCTGGTGATAAGTCCTTTGTCGTCCTGGTTGCTTCATCACTGGAATCTTGTGGTACTGACTCTAAATCATTCACATACTTCTGTCGTCTTGAAAGTCTTGTTTCTTTTGCTGTCACTGAGGCTTGAACATTTTCATGAACTTCTTTCCGTGACCTGTTTACGGACTTCAAGAATACATAACGTATTTTGATTTTTTGAGTTTACCTTTTCTTCTTTGATTCTGGATTCCTGTGCTTCTGTTAATACTATTGTCTGTCTTGTCCTTTGTTGAGTTGTAGTTATCTCTTTTACATCTTATGTTACATTATGCTTTACAAAATCTAATTTTTATAACTCAATATAAACAAATATTAAATTGAGCGTGTAAGATATAATAAATATCAAATTTTTAACTATAATTTTTTTGGCTAAATCTTTTTTAACAATAATTTAATCATATAAACTAATAACTTTTAAATATTAAAATATTCATAAATAAATATAATTATAAATATTAAAAAACAATCGTGTGTTGCATGGGTAATAAAAATATAATTATAAACAAAATAATTATAAATAAAATTTAAGTAACCGTGCATCGTACGGGCTATAAGCTAGTATTAAAAAATACTATTATAAACAAACTACCATCTATTTGGTTGGTTGGTAGTTTGGTTCTCTAAATAATAACTGTTAGATATAAATATAGATAAATGAGAACCGTTTGATGTAATATTAAAATAATATTATTTTCTTGGTATCTAAAATACTCCCACGGGTTCAAGATTCGAATCTCGTCAACAACATATTATTATTAAATATTTATATCATCTATTTTTCTAAACTACATTCAAAAGTTCAATATATTATTCCGTCGACAACATATTAAAAATTTTTAAGATCAAAATACAAATAAATGATAATAAAATAAGATAAAAATAATAATAAATCATATAAAAATACTAAAATAATAAATTAAAAATACTAAAATTCATCCGTGCATCACACGGGTTATAGGCTTGTATATTCATATATAGAGAATTGAGAGAATCATATATTATATTATAGAATCTCATAAATTATTTTAAATGTTTTTACATAAAACTAGTTTACTACTCGCGCTTCGCAGCCGCTTTGTAATAGTTTCTCCAAAATTTTCTAAATAATATATTTTTGGATAAAATAGTATTTTTAACTTAAAATTAAGGTTTATTTTGAATTCTCCGTTTAGTCTTGTTCATTTACCGAAATTTTGAATAAATATAAAAAAGGGCAATCGTCTAATATATTTCATTATTTTAATATTATATCAAATATTAGTATATTCATGACTTTATTTTTCTCAAAATTTATATTGTAACTTCTATTTTAAAATACATAATACAATATCAATGTTAAATTTTAGCATATAATACGATACTCCTCGCTCTGTCGTTAAACATTTTTCCCGTTGTTAGCAAATTTAAACAGATAACAAATCAATTAGTAAATAAATTACATCATCTATTAATCAATTTTATTATTTCATAAAATTTAATTTAAACATTTTTCAAAATTTTAATTTTAAAGAAAAATATATGAGAATAATAAGATGGTAACTTTAAGTTTAAAAGAAACTTTAAGAGAATATCAACATGGTAATTTGACTTTGAATATAAATTTTACGACAATATTAAGATAGTAATTTGACTTCAGAATAAAGTTTGAGAGAATATAAGTTAGTTAGTATTTCCATTACTTAAGATTTAAAAAACAATTTCTCAAATCGTCTACTTTATAATTCCTCGATTAAAAGATAGTGTACTTAGTTTACTCCATTAGAAGATAATAGGAAGAAATTAGTAAATAAATTGAAATTGAAAAGAAAGTTTAGCGAAATATTAATATAACATATTTAGCACATATGATTAAAGGAATTAGTAAATAAATTACGTAATGCTACATATCTCAAATTAGTTCCCAAAAATCTTTACCGAATGATGTTGGTGTGAATTCATGGTTTTCACTTTATTATAACAAATTAAAATAAGACACTTGACATTTCGGAACCAATTTAGGTACCTAACATTTTTCCAAATAAATTGGATTAGTAGAAACGTTTATGAGAATATTTAACATAGTATATTTAGATTCCTCCGTTAGAAAATAGTAAGAAGAAAATTTAGAATATATCTAATATTATAAATGTAAGAATACTAAAATTCTAGTTTTAGTTTCCTCCGTTAGTAAATATTCAAAAGGTAATTGAGATATTTTTTTTAAAAAAATAGGAGAATATTAAAATTGTACATTTAGTTTTCTCCATTAATAAAGATTTTAAAGGCAAGAATCTTAAAAAACAATTATTTAGTTTCCTCCATTAGTAAAGATTTTAAAGGCAGGAATATTAAAATCATATATTTAGTTTCCTCCATTAGTAAGTTTAAGCCGCGCTTCGTAACGGCTTTGTAATTATTTCTCTAAATTTTTCTAAAAGCTATTTTACAAAATATGTTTTTAGATAAAATAATATTTATAACATATTAAAGTTTTTTTTTGAATTCTCTGTTTTGATAAAATTCTGAATAAATATAGAAAAGAAAAATTGTTTAATACTTTTCTTTATTTTAATATTATATCAAATATTAGTATATTTATAACCATTTTAATTTTTTTCAAAATTCATATTTCAACTGTTGGGTTTCAATGTAAAAACGCAGCGAAAAACAGTCGTAAAACAATAAAATTTACGAAACCCTAACGCAGGATCCATGTATAAGTTGTGACTGATTATGGAGAAACGAAATCATACCAGTTAAGAGCTTTACGAATTCTGCAAGATGGAGGTCCTTGATTGCAATCACCACACAACCCTTGCGTCAAGATCTGTGTCTCTAAATCGTCCACAAGAACGTCCGATCGTCCAACGATCCAAGGAGCAGGTACTAGCCAAATAAAACTGCCTTCTCTCTCTCTCTCTAGCCTCTCTTAAAACCGAATTATATAAAAAAAACCAAACCTAAAACTATACATCATTATGTATATTGTTAGGCCGAATACACAATATATAATCAAGAATGTATGAGAATAACAATCAAGAACACTTTATAAATCAACAAACTGTAATTATATTAACAGTTTCTCTCTTAGTGATGTTAATGAATCACAAAGAGCTACTAGGTTACAAGAATAATATATTCAATGTTCGCGTCCCTTCTAGGGATAACCTATCTGTGTTTATATAGTACACAGCTACATACAATCCTTATCTAATTGATACTCCTATAAATTAGCTATACAATTATTATCAATTAAGGATTGCTTCAGTCTTCTGTCCAGTCTCCTTAGCTGTATCAATATATTCTGCTTCTTTCCATCTTCAGAATATATTGCTTCTAGAATCTTTATCTTTGCACCGACAGCTAAGTCAACTATCACCCTGTCAGGCTTTATCAAACTCTGACCGGCTTCTATGTAAACTCTTCACCCAGTCAGACTTTATCAAACTCTGACTGGCTTCTATGTAAACTCTGATATGTACCTGGTACTTAAACACTGATGAACAAACGTCAGCAATTATATCTAACAATCTCCCCCAACTTGTTCATAATAAAATGTACAAGTTAAAAAGATAATTGATGATGTCAAAACATATCACAAATGCAGTGTTTAAAATATGTCAGAGTTTAACTTTAAAACAGAGTTTAAATTTAACTTAGAATAGAAAACATAAAAAAAAAACTTACAGTCAGACTTTACTTGACTTCTTGAACATCAGGTATTGTCCTGAGATAATCAATCAACAATCTTCTTTCAGCATTCTCAAGTTCAGCTATCATAATCTCTTTCAGCTCCTTATACTCTGGATCTCCTTCACCAGTTTGATATATGGCAGCCCTCAGAGAATAGATACTGTTTTTCTTCATGTCATTCCCTAGTCGAATGTAATGAGCTTTGTCTGACTCTAGGTTAAATTCTAAAACCTTTACTCCAAGTGCAGTTTTAAATCTAGAACTGTTTCTTTTCATTTCCACTATTTTTCCAGCATGATCCCTATACTTTGGAATATAAACACTTGACACTCCTCCTCCAAGCATAGCTTTAGATCTCAGCATCTTTTCTCTCAACACTTGAGCAACATCATGAGTGTGTCTGTTCTTGACTTTCAAAAGATAAAGTACATATTCAAGTTCTTCCCATGATTTGAGATTGACATCAGATTCTCCAACCTTATAAACTCTTCCATCACTCATGAAGTATAACAAAAATTGCTTCTTCAATACTCTGTGAAAAATCAACTGTATAGACTCTAACTTATCAAGGTTTTCTTGTGTAACCCCAATACCAGATTCTGCCAGTGAAATGTTGTCTTGAGATCTGTTATTTGTTCTTCTCTCTCTGTGTGAACCCAGTCCAGATTTATCAAAGGCTTCTTTTCCCAATACTATTCTGGTTTCTGAGAAATTTACAGCTTCAAGCTTTAAGTCTTCAAGAATTTTTGGTTTGCTGAATCCTGGAAGTAGTGTAGATTTCTGTACAACTTGAGCAACGTCAGAGGTTGTCAAAACTTTGGTAATAACATCAACTTGAGCAGCGTCAGAGGTTGATTTAGCTAATCTTGTTTCAACTTGAGCAATGTCAGAGGTTGATTTAAACTTCTTATTCAGGTTAGGCTCTTCAATCATCACGCCTTTACCTTTATCAGCATTTGAACAAATAGGCCTCCTTGAGTACTGTAAACTCTGATCAGAGTTTACATTCTCTTTGATAACAATTCCTTTTTCTTTTCTTTTTGGAGCCTTGATAACCTTCTGTTTGTAAATTCCAGCTTCAACATCTTTCCTGTGTTTTTCAGCAAGCAATTGCTCTTCTGCCTGGATATCTTCAATAGTAACATCTTTACCATGTTCTGCTAAGAATAACTGTGTAGCAACTTCTTCATCAGTAACAGGAGATTTAGAGGAAAAAAGTAAACTTCTAACCCTTGAAGAAGACTGCCCTCCAGTGTATAATCTTTTTCCATCAGCATTTGTCTGAGCATCAGAGTTTGACCTCCTCCCTTGCCTTTGAACATTCTTTGATCTTGGATGATGTTTGTCTCTTGCACCACCATCAGCAGTATCATCCTTCTGAGTCAGAGTTTGAGAGCTCTTGCATTTGTCCTTAGATACTCTCTCCCCCTTTTTGACATCATCAGACAGCAAAACTGATGTGAGTAATTTAATGGAATTTGCAATTTCATCCAACTGAGTTGACATTTTTACTTGATTTTCTTCAACTTTGGACAACCTGGAATCAAAATTCTTCTGATCTTTACACAAAGAAATATACAATGATTTATCCTTCTATTGTGTAAGCTCTCTTGTAGCTATATCATTCCTCAAACTTTCAATCACCTTGTCAGAAGCATCAAAACGATTGTTTAATGATTTGATTTGTACAATAGTTGCTTTGAGATGACTGAGAAGTTCTGGATTTTTAATCTCTTTGGAAGACTTTGTCACAAAATCTGCAGCTCGTTCATTGGAAAAGATAGTATCCTTGCTTGACCAATTTGAGAAGTACATATTCTGAAAATGTTCTGCAGTAGCACGATTGACTTCTCTTGCCTCATCAGAGTTAGCTTGAATATCAGATAACTCTACTTGAATATCAGGATTGGAATGAGTAGGACTAGCTTCAGCATTGTCATCCTCTACTTCATTCTCTGTAAGAACATTCTCTGCCACTTTTTCAGGATCATCAGAGTGTGCATTATGACTATACTCTGCTTCTCTTTGAACAATCTCAACAACAGATTGTTGTAGAGCTTCAAGAACAAGAGCATCCTCAGAGTTTGCAACAAACTCTGCTTCAAAAGGAACATTTTCTGTTGCATCCTTTTCAACAACATCAGGACTTGCAGCAACAGTTTCTGTAGCATTGGCAGCAAAAGTCTGATTGACTTCCTCACCGTTCTCAACATCAAAAGTAAGTATTGCTGTGTGAGAAGCCATAGATTCTTCAATTCTCACAGTATCTAGATCAGCTTCCAAACCCTCTGTAAAATGTTCAGAGTTTAAAGAGGTGTTTGCTTCAACTTCCATATGAAATCATTGAGGCTCAAAAATCCTGCTATCAGAGTGATCAGCAGCTTCCTCAACTACATCATCAGCATTTGATGTAGGAGCTTCTGTTGCAGTATTTACTCTGTCCTTAGTAGGCACAGTAGTATCAAAAATCTCCTCTTGTACTTCAGAAGGTACATTCTCCATAGAAACTCTGTCCTCAAAGACAGCTTCATCCTCTTGAATCTGAACTTCAAGATTTTCTACAGCTGTGGAAGAAATATTCTCAGCACCAAATAGATGTGCTGCTACTAATCTTCTTTTTCTCTGATGAAGACTTTCTTCATCAGTTTCACTATCTTCAACAGCAGCATCAGACTGTGCTCTGTTGGCTCTTCTTTTCTTTAGCCTTTTCTCCTGAGGCATACCATCAGTTTTTGATGCCCCAGCTTCAGTATTTGACTTAGCAACCCTGGCAGGTTTAGTACCAACATATGCTTAGTCCTACCACCCCTTTTAGATGGAACAGAAGTTGACGGAGGCAGTTCTTGTTGTAGAGGCTCAGGTTGAGAAGAAGCATGTGGTGATGGATTGACTTGAGCATTTAAAAACTGTTGCACAGATTGAGGTAGCAACAAGTCTCCAACAACCCCTTTCTTAACATCTTTATTAATAAGATCAGAAAATATTCTCTTATGTAATTTAAAACAAGAAACATCTTCTTCACCTACTTCCACTCCTTCAACACAGTAAGAGAACAAAGTCTGACAGAATCTAGAGAAATAGACTACTCCTCTATTCTCTGTCATTTTCTCTCCTAGATTATTCAAAACAAGTCGTGCAAAATCAAAATGATTATCGAATAAAAGAGAATACCCGATTTGCAGACTGTCTGTGGGAATAGCATCCCAGTTGGTGCATTTCTTGCTAAAAGTCCTTGTGATGCAATCAAAGAAAAAGCTCCACTCCTTCCTTAAGAATGGTCGTTTTAGCTGTCCAATCTTCGACAAGGGTCCAGAATACCCAATTTCCCGCATCATTCGTATCAAGTCCTCATCACGCATTCCAATTGTATACGAAGAAAATTCAGGAAACCCCATTGCAGCGCGAATGGTTCCAGCAGTTATTACATACTCTGTATCTTCATATTCAAAAATAATCGATGGGTTACCTGTTTCACCACAATCATCATACAATCCTGTTTCCCAGAACGCCTTTATCTGTGAACTAGAAAGTTTTTCAGGTTCCACCAAAGCATGCCCAATCGCTGACTGAGCGAGAAAGTTTTGTATGATATGAAACACCTCTGGGGCATTGACAGTGTTTAATGGGGCTGAATAATTATTAGGAACAAACTCTAACCCAGAAGCAACAAAAACTGTAGTAGCCATTAGTACGAATCGAGAAGAAAAATCAAAGAACCTGATTCAAAAGAGTTTGTGTGTAGAAAAGTGTTTGTGAATATGCTTGTGTGACAATTGATGTGTGTTGGAGTAAGATGTGAAAAGTTTTGACGACGGTGTGTGTATTGTATAAATGTAATATTCAAAATTAAAAACTGAACAGTTTTTAATCATTAATACACAACTGTCTTACTCCGTTAACTGTGTTAGTGGGACACGTGGCATACATGCAATGACTGACAGCAAATAATTGACAGTTTTCAATGTGCATGCGTAGTAAAAACAGCAATAATTACCGTCTGTTACACTTTTCTAGGCATTAACCTCTCTCCTCGGTTCAAAAACATCCTTGAACAACTGTCCAATCATACTCTTTTTAAATTTTCAAAACAAATGTCTTTTTCTCAAAATTATAGTATGTCTGAAACCAACAAAATTTATTTTAACCATCAGAGATTAAATTACCTCGGCGTAGAGTACACAAATCATCAGTGTTTATCAATTCTCCTCCTTTATACATAAACTCTTTTCACAAACTGTACAGGTGTGTGTATTTGTGTGTGAATTAGCAGAGTTTACTGAATATAAATATTTAGACCATCTCAAAGTGCATAAAATCCACAAACTAAAGCAGTAATAACTGGTTGCCTAAACTCTCATGTATAAAATAAAATCTGATTCTTATGTCTAAACTCTGTATACTGATATCCTTTCATTTGGATATATCTTTTATTTTTCACCCCCTTTCTATATATGCTTTCATATATATTTTTAAATTTTTTTTTTTTTAATTATATTTTTCCAGTAATCAGTGGTTGGCACTAGTCACCAAAAATCAAAGAATTTAGCCCTTATTTCATACAATAAGTTCCTGGATCTTCCTAGGCACAACATGATCTCAAAGGAATTTGTGCTCTGTTTGGCATCTTTTGATTTGAGGGTGAATTATTTGCAATTAATAATCAGAGTTTAGACTTTTCATCAGTTAATACAATTAATTTATGAGAGAAAATGCAAACAGCTAATACAATCTCAGTGTATAGGATCAATAAACTAAGAGATGCTATAAATATAGAGACAGTATCATGCTGTGTAAAATTTCTGCACATTTTGTAATCAGAGTTTATAATACTTAGAAGGATTCATGATTACTTACTGAAAATCATGCTTCATACATTTTTCTTCATCGGTCCATGTGGTTCAGACAAAATTACAATCAGAGTATAACATTAGACTGTAACTATCAGAGTATGACTGTCAGAGTATGACTAACAGAGTTTACTTATCAGAGTATAACATGCTGGTACAAATAACAGTTAAGACATGCAAGAAATCATGAGCATAAAAATCAAACATGTATAGTTTTTGAGTCTAACCCATATCTCTAGTCGAAACCAGAGATCATTCCAAGTTCATTTACCAATCTTGTAAAAGTAGCTTCACTCAAAGGTTTGGTGAAGATATCTGCAAGTTGTTGGTCTGTAGACACAAAATGGAGCTCAATGTTTCCTTCTTCCACATGTTCTCGGATAAAATGATACCTTATGCTGATGTGCTTGGTCATGGAGTGTTGTACTGGATTACCTGTCATAGCATTAGCACTTTGGTTATCACAGAAAATAGGTATTTTAGAGTACCTCAGACCATAATCCAGCAACTGATTCTTCATCCATAGAATCTGTGCACAACAGCTACCAGCTGCTATATACTCTGCTTCTGCAGTGGATGTAGAAATTGATTTCTGTTTCTTGCTATACCAAGAAACCAATCTGTCACCTAAAAATTGACAGCTTCCACTTGTACTTTTTCTGTCTATCTTACAACCTGCAAAATCTGCATCAGAGTAACCAATTAGCTTAAACTCTGATTCTCTAGGATACCACAAACCCAAGGTTATGGTTCCTTTGAGATATTTGAAAATCCTTTTTACAGCTGTTAGATGAGACTCTCTGGGATCTGCTTGAAATCTTGCACAAAGACATGTTGCATACATGATATCAGGTCTACTTGCAGTAAGATACAGTAAAGACCCTATCATTCCTCTGTAGTTTGTCATATCTACTGAGGCTCCTGTGTCTTTGTCTAGCTTTGTTGCTGTAGCCATGGGAGTTGAAGCAGATGAACTATCAAGCATACCAAATTTCTTGAGAAGATTTCTGGTATATTTTGCTTGATTGATAAAAATACCATCATCTGTTTGCTTGACCTGTAAGCCTAGAAAGTAACTAAGCTCTCCCATCATGCTCATTTGGTACCTGGATTGCATAAGCTTTGCAAACTTCTTACAAAGTTTGTCATTAGTAGATCCAAAGATAATATCATCTACATAAATTTGAACTAAAAGCAAATCATCACCAGAATTGAAATAAAACAAGGTTTTATCAATTGTAACTCTTGTGAACCCACTTTCTAAAAGAAATTGAGCAAGAGTTTCATACCATGCTCTTGGTGCTTGCTTTAGTCCATATAATGCCTTGTCAAGCCTGTAGACATAATCTGGATGCTTGGGATCTACAAATCCTGGTGGTTGTTCAACAAACACTTCTTCTTCAAGCTTCCCATTGAGAAAAGCACTTTTTACATCCATCTGAAAGACTTTAAACTTCTTGTGTGCAGCATAGGCCAGAAAAATTCTTATGGCCTCCAATCTTGCAACTGGAGCAAAGGTTTCATCATAGTCAATTCCTTCCTGTTGTGAATAACCTTTAGCCACAAGTCTAGCCTTGTTTCTTGTAATCACACCTTCACTGTCAGTCTTGTTTCTGAAAACCCACTTTGTACCTACTATTGATCTATTCTTTGGTCTAGGTACAAGTGTCCAGACTTCATTTCTTTCAAATTCATTTAACTCTTCTTGCATTGCTGTAATCCAATTAGCATCTTGAAGAGCTTCCTCCACTTTCTTTGGTTCTGTTTGAGACAAGAAAGCATGATACAGACACTCATTATTTGTTGCACTTCTAGTTCTCACACTAGCATCAGGATCTCCAATTATCAGATCAGGTGTGTGTGCCTGTGTCCACTTTCTTGCTGTTGGTAAGTGGTTTCTTGCATCATTATTGGATCCTCCCCTTGATCCATGCTCTCCTGATTCATATGTTGACTCTCTGTAGCATCTGAGGCTCCCCCTGAATTGGATGACTCAGAGTTTGAACTGTCAGAGTTTGAATCAGTTTCCTCAACTGACTCACTTGCTGTGTCTTGTTGAGCTTCTTCATGCTCCCCCTCAACTGGTTCTCTATTTTGTTCAACTCGAGAATTTTCAGTTTCTCCAGTATTTACCAGTAGAGGTTCAGAGTACGCTTCGTCAGAGTTTGTCAGAACCGCTTCATCAGAGTTTGTCGGTACTGCTTCATCAGAGTTTACACCATCAGTGAATAACCCTTCATTTTCAAAACGCAGTTGATCATATCCATCTAAGTCATCAAGTCCAGTTGTTTTCTTGTCATCAAACGACACATGTATGGATTCCATGATCACTTTAGTTCTCAGATTGTAGACTCTGAATGCTTTTGTTGACAATGGATAACCAACAAAGATTCCTTCATCAGCTTTTAACTCGAACTTGGTCAACTGTTCAGGATGAGTCTTCAACACAAAGCATTTGCATCCAAATATATGAAAATATTTCAAATTTGGCTTCTTATCTTTCACCATCTCATATGGTGTTTTCCCATGCTTGTTAATCAGTGTAGCATTTTGAGTAAAACAAGCAGTTTGAACAGCTTCTGCCCAGAAATAAGTTGGTAGTTTTGCTTCTTCAAGCATAGTTCTGGCTGCTTCAATTAAAGTTCTGTTCTTTCTTTCAACTACACCATTTTGCTGTGGAGTTCCAGGTGCAGAAAACTCTTGTTTCACTCCTCTTTCCTTGCAGAAAGCTTCGATGATTGAGTTTCTGAATTCAGTTCCATTATCACTCCTTATAATTTTGACTTTGTGCTGTGATCCTTTGTCCAGTAGATTTACATGATCCATCAGAGTTTGAGCAGTTTCATCCTTCTTTGATAAGAAATATACCCATGTATATCTAGTATATTCATCAACAATTACTAGAGCATATTTCTTTCTGCCCATAGACATCATATTCACTGGTCCAAAGAGATCAACATGTAGAAGATGATAAGGTTCCACTACTGAAGATTCAGATTTGCTCTTGAAAGATGACTTCCTTTGCTTGGCCTTTTGACAAGAATCACATAGGCCATCTAGACTGAGTATTGATTTTGGGAGTCCCCTTACAAGATCCTTTCTTATTAGCTTATTGATGTTGTTCAAATTGAGATGAGAGAGCTTCTTATGCCAATTCCAACTCTCTTCATTTGACATTTTTGCAGTCAGACACACTGTTCTTCCATCAGAGTTTGTTACCAAACTTGCTTCATAAATGTTGTTGCGCCTGTGTCCAACTAGAACAACTTTTCCAGTAGATTTACTGATAACTTCACAGTATTCAGTGTGAAAATCTACATGGTTTCCTCTGTCACAGATTTGACTCACAGATAGCAGATTATGCTTGAGTCCTGAGACTAGAGCTACATTTGTAATGATGACACTTCCAAGATTGATATTGCCATATCCCAGAGTGTGTCCTATGTTGCCATCTCCATAGGAAACCTTTGGGCCAGCCTTCTCCTTCAAGTCTGATAGCAGGGCTTTATTTCCAGTCATATGTCCTGAGCATCCACTGTCCAAGATAAGTGTGCTCTCTTTTATACCCTGCAATCACAAACAAACACTAAGTGTTAGTTTTAAGGACCCAGACTTGCTTGGATCCTTTTTCTTTCTTAACAGTGTTAGCTTTTGCAGCGGAATTACTATCAACAGAGTTTAAACTAACATTGTCAGACTTTACACTTGCAGAGTTTGCTCTAACCCATTTCAGATTGGGTTTTAGCTCATAATAGTTGTGATAAATAGCATGATAACTCTTGCAAGTATAAATGGAATGCCAAGTGCTCCCACAGTGTGTGCATAAAGTCTGTGGTCTAACCCTAACATTATCATTCTTTACTCCTGATGTAGAAGGTAAAAAATTGATATTTTTATTCTTTGTGCAGTAATTAGCAAGATGATTAGAACTACCACAATTATAACATGTTTTCCTTGGAGCAGCAGCATTAGGCAAATGATTATTTCTTTTATTTATGCCTATCTTTCCATTCCTATTCTTCTTGGATCCTTTTGGTTTCAAGGCAGATTTTACCTCTTTGAGCTTATGATTGAACTGTTTTCCTGTCATCAAACCAACATTAACCTGTTTTTCACAAGTTTTTACTGGCTTTCTAACAGCTTCTCTTTCCATAAGTTTTTCTGTTATAATATTTTCCTGTCTTTCACAGGCTTCATCTGATTCCATATCAGCTTCTCTTATTACAACAGATTTTAACTTATTGGCTTCTGGAACAAATATCACAGGTTTAAGTTGTGGTTTAACCTTAACCTTGTCTTTAAACCTAAGTTCATCATTTTCACAATAGCCTAAACCTACAAAGTCTGTCTGAAACACTTGATGAGTGTCTCTCCCAGAGTCTGTCCAAGTCTTGATTATTTTTCTTTCTTTTTCTAGATCAGATTCTAATTGCTTATATCTTTTGAGTAATTCCTGTTCTACATAAACAGCATCATCTCTTTCTTTTTGAATCTGCTTCATATTTTCAAGTTCTCCTTCAAGAAACTTGTTTCTATCTTTAAGACTAAGATTCTCAGATTTAATTCTCTCATTCTCTAAAGTCTGATCCCTATAGCTAACATGTACGCTTTTCAGATATACGCTTAACTCAGATATATTATCAGTATCATAAGCATAAGTAGTTAGGGGTACCTTATTTTCAGATGATTCAGTCTCATCTCTGACAGTTGCCATAAGAGCATAATTTTCTCCATCATCAGAGTCTGAAGTATCTGCCCAGTCTTTGCCTTTAGAGATGAGAGCTTTCTCAGATTTGCCTTTCTTGCACTCTGGAGCATAGTGACCCATCTCCTTACACCTGTAGCACTGGATTTCAGATTTATCCTTCTTGCCAGACTTGGTCTCTCTTCCATCAGACTTTCTAAAACTTTTCTTTTCAGAGTTTGAGTCTTTCCTTGAGAATCTCTTTCCTTTCTTGAAGTTCTTGAATCCCATCTTCTTGAAGGTCTTCACCATCAGTGCAGCCATTTGCATCATCTGTTCTTCATCATCCTCAGAGTCAGAAGCTTCATCAGAGTTTGTGTCATCATCAGAGTTTGATGACTCACTTTCAGATTTAATGACTAAAGCCTTTCCCTTGGCTTTCTTCCTTGATGATTCCTTCTTAATGGGCTTCTCCTCAACTTTGAGAGCAACAGATTTTGTCTTTTTACTCAATCTTCTATTCCTTTGTTCTATCTCCAGTTCATGAGTTTTCAACAACCCATAGATTTCATCAAGATCTGTATCAGCAAGCTCATAATTATCTCTTATTGTGGTTGTCTTTAAATCCCACTTTTCAGGTAGAGATAACAGAAACTTGAGATTAGACTCTTCAAGCTCATATTCTTTATCAACCAGAGACAGATCATTCAACAGTTTGCAAAATCTGTCATAAGTCTCAGTCAAGGTTTCACTAGTTCTTGAATCAAAGTGCTCATACTCCTGTGTGAGTATTGTCTTTCTGTTCTTCTTGATAGCACCTGTTCCCTGGCATCTGACTTCTAAAGCATCCCATATCTCTTTGGCAGTTTTGCAGCCAATTACTCTGTTAGACATAACATTATCTAAAGCACTGTGGAGAAGATGTCTAACCTTTGCATCTTTTGCAATTGATGAGATGTCCTCAGGAGTCATATCTTTCTTTTCCTTTGGAACAGTCTTTTGTTCTTGTCCATCAACAACAGGGGACAATTTAGTCGGCATATGAGGACCATCATAGATTCTGTCAAGGTATTCTGGATCTGTAGCCTCCAGAAACATGGTCATCTTCACCTTCCAAATCGGATACTCTACTGGCCTGAGTATTGGAACCCTGATTGTTTCATATCGACTCACAGAATTAGGCTTAATCTGTTCAGCCTTGGGAGCAGTTTGATTTTCTTCAGACATGATTATTACTGTGATTGAATCGTAAAACTGTATATATTAAACAGCCTTGGCTCTGATACCAAATGTTAGGCCGAATACACAATATATAATCAAGAATGTATGAGAATAACAATCAAGAACACTTTATAAATCAACAAACTGTAATTATATTAACAGTTTCTCTCTTAGTGATGTTAATGAATCACAAAGAGCTACTAGGTTACAAGAATAATATATTCAATGTTCGCGTCCCTTCTAGGGATAACCTATCTGTGTTTATATAGTACACAGCTACATACAATCCTTATCTAATTGATACTCCTATAAATTAGCTATACAATTATTATCAATTAAGGATTGCTTCAGTCTTCTGTCCAGTCTCCTTAGCTGTATCAATATATTCTGCTTCTTTCCATCTTCAGAATATATTGCTTCTAGAATCTTTATCTTTGCACCGACAGCTAAGTCAACTATCACCCTGTCAGACTTTATCAAACTCTGACCGGCTTCTATGTAAACTCTTCACCCAGTCAGACTTTATCAAACTCTGACTGGCTTCTATGTAAACTCTGATATGTACCTGGTACTTAAACACTGATGAACAAACGTCAGCAATTATATCTAACATATATATAGGGCAAAGAGATTGGGCCTAACCCTAATTAGCTTGGGCTTCAACTAAACCAAACTGATTTGGGTTTTAATGAATTAAATTCGAAATACAATTTAATTAACTAAGTCCAACTTAATTAATTAATTAACCAATTTCGAATTTATAATTATTTTAATTTAAATCTGATATTTAAATTAAAACTCCTTTTAAAACGTTCTTATTGTGTAACCCTTTAGGTTATTATTACGTTGGCAATAATTTTAATATCTCATAATAAAATTATAAACAATGAGCGGCATCTAGTAATACATCATTGCTACCCAAGTAATAATAATAATTGGTGATCCAATTAAACCTTTCGTGACTAATGTTTCCGTGTAATATAATCCCTTTAACCAAATATTATAGATTAAACTCGAGGCATGTTATTAGTCATCCTCTTCAACATTTAATCCAGGTTTCCTTGATCAATGAGTAGACTATTAAATCAAATCAATATTTGAGCATGGCCATGCATTTTTCATAGTCTCACTCAATCAAGAGGCCAATAATATCTCTCCTAATAATAGGAGGGTTAAATCCTTTATCTATCATTCATACTTCTCATACGACTCATAATATACCCGATGTCCACTTTTATCATCACCCGGTCAAAGGTAACTTTTAATGTAACCAAAGTATATTAATCCTCGTATAGAAATATAATGATCTCAAGTCTAAGAATCATTACAACATTATCACTGTGAGGTATTCTAATGACTTTATTACCATGTAGAATCTCACTGTGGGTCTATCCGGTGCCATGTAGAATATTACATGCACCTATGTTCTTGACTTTAGTATCACTATACCTATGACCAATGAGATGTGGTCATCTAGTCAACGAACATACTAATCTTTATGCATCATAATTGTCCCAATTCATAATGCTTAATTAGGGATATTTTAGGAATATAAACACTATTCATATAATCTCATTTTCAAGTCACATACTTAAAGATATAGAATACGTGTTCAATATTCCAAGGACATTTATTACTCTAACATTAATATCGCAGTAAATAAAGACATAATAATTGTTGTCGAATAATCAATAGAACATAATCATTATTAAATTACAAAATAGTATTTCCCAGAAGTACAATTGTATTGTCTCTAGGGCACTAACACTAACAATCTCCCACTTGCACTAGAGCCAATCACCCATGTATCTAATACCCATGGAACTAGTGTGACATTCGTGCTTCTGCTGCGACAAAGCCTTAGTCAGTGGGTCCGCAACGTTATCATTAGTATGCACTTTACATATATGTATATCCCCTCTATTTTTTATTTCTCTAAGAAGGTGATATCTCCTAAGTATATGCTTTGCCTTGGAATGGGATCTTGGTTCCTTAGCCTGCGCGATGGCTCCATTATTATCGCAATATAGATCAACTGGGTCTGCGATCGATGGAACCACTCCAAGTCCCGTAATAAAATTCCGAATCCAAACAGCCTCTTTGGCTGCTTCACTGGCTGCAATATACTCAGCTTCCATTGTAGAATCAGCTACTGTTTCTTGCTTTGAACTCTTCCAACTTACAGCACCTCCATTTAGGCAAAACACAAATCCAGACTAAGACACAGTGTCGTCCCTATCTGTCTGGAAACTATCATCAGTGTAACCTCCTACTACTAGTTTCTCATCTCCTCCATATATCAAGAAATAATCTTTAGTCCTCTTAAGGTACTTAAGAATGTTCTTGACAGCTGTCCAGTGACTTTCACCTGGATTAGACTGGTACCTACTCGTCATGCTCAAAGCATACGAGACATCGGGACGACTACATATCATTGCATACATTATAGAACCAATTGCCGAAGCATATGGTACTTTATTCATACGGTCCTTCTCTTCTGATGATTTAGGACAGTTTTCTTTTGAGATCGATATCCCATGAGACATTGGGACATATCCCCTTTTAGCCTCTTGCATCCCGAAACGATGCAATATCTTGTCAATGTATGTACTCTGACTTAAGCCGATCATTCTTCTGGGTCTATCTCTATAGATCCTGATCCCTAATATGTAGGAAGCATCGCCTAAGTCTTTCATCGAGAAATAATTTCCCAACCAAGTCTTTATAGCCTGTAGAGAAGTAATGTCATTCCCTATTAGCAATATGTCATCTACATATAATACTAGGAATGCCACATGGCTCCCACTAACCTTCTTGTAAACACACGGTTCATCCTCATTTTGTATGAAACCAAACTCTTTGACTGTTTCATCAAAATGAATGTTCCATCTCCTCGAGGCCTGCTTCAACCCATAAATGGATCGTAGTAACTTACAGACCATCCTAGCAAATTTTGGATCAACAAAACCCTCAGGTTGTGTCATGTACACATCCTCTTCTAAGCTCCCATTTAAGAAAGCAGTCTTGACATCCATTTGCCAGATCTCATAGTCATAATAAGCTGCTATTGCAAGCAAAATCCTGATGGATTTGACCATAGCCACCGGTGAGAAAGTTTCATCATAGTCAATACCATGAATTTGCTTGAAACCTTTCGCCACTAGTCTAGCTTTATAGGTCTGTAATTTACCATCCATGTCAGTTTTCTTCTTGAAAACCCACTTGCACTCGATGGGTTTTACCCCTTCAGGTGGTTCAACCAAAGTCCATACTTTGTTTTCATACATGGAATCCATCTCAGATTTCATGGCCTCCAGCCATCTCTCAGAATCTGGACTATTCATAGCATCTTTGTAGGTAAGAGGCTCATCATCATCTACAAGCATTACATCGCCATTTTGAGTCAGCAGAAATCCATAATATCTCTCTGGCTCATGACGAATCCTACTAGATCTACGAACGACCTGTGTTTCTTGAGCAATGTTGTCCTCAACATTTTCAGTAACATTCTGCTCATGTTCCAACTCTGGTTCAACATTAATCTGTGGTACTCGATCCTCATCGAGATCTATTGTCCTCCCACTATATTTCTTAGAAAGTAATTCTCTTTCAAGAAACACAGTTGTTCGAGCAACAAACACTTTGTTCTCTGAAGGATTATAGAAGTAATACCCTTTAGTTTCATTTGGATATCCCACAAAATTACATTTATATGATTTTGGTCCTAGCTTGTCAGAGGTTAAACGTTTCACAAACGCTTCGCATCCCCAAATTTTCATAAATGACACGCTATGACGTTTCTCAGTCCATATCTCATATGGTGTCTTTTGAACCGTTTTTGAAGGAACTCGGTTTAGTGTTTGTGCAGCCGTCTCTAGGGCATAGCCCCAGAAACTAATTGGAAGATCCGCTAGACTCATCATCGATCGCACCATGTCCAATAAGGTACGATTTCTCCTTTCAGATACACCATTCCACTGTGGTGTTCCAGGAGGTGTGAGTTGTGATACAATACCACACTCCTTTAAGAAATTCTTAAATTCTAAGCTTAGGTACTCACCTCCACGATCAGATCGTAGGGTTTTAATACTTCCGCCTATTTGCTTTTCCACTTCTGCCTTGTACTCTTTGAATTTTTCAAATGATTCGGACTTGTTCTTCAAAAGATACACATATCCGTATCTACTAAAATCATCAGTAAAGGTTATGAAGTAGTAAAAACCACCTCTTGCCATCGTACGCATTGGACCACATACATCACTATGTATAAGCTCTAATCGTTCGGTGGCCCTTTCACCAATTCCGGTAAAAGGAGCTTTAGTCATTTTTCCAATGAGACAAGGTTCGCATTCTTCGTATGATTCAAAATCAAACTTATCCAAGTATCCATCCTTATGTAACTTGGAAATGCGTTTCTCATTTATATGGCCTAAACGACAATGCCAAAGGTATGTTTGATTTGAGTCATTAGCTTTAATACGTTTATTATTTACGTTATAGACAGGAGTATCAAGATCTAGAACATATAAACCATTAAATAAACGTGCAACCCCATAGATAACATTATTCAAACCAAAGGAACAACTATTGTTCTGAATAGTAAAAGAAAAACCTTTCTTGTCCAAACAAGAAACAGAAATAATGTTTCTGCAAATCGCAGGCACGTAAAAACAGTTCTCAAGTTCTAAAATAAGCCCTGTGGGCAATGATAAATTATAAGTCCCTACAGCCAAAGCAGCAACCTTTGCTCCATTGCCAACGCATAGGTCGACTTCTCCTTTCGCCAAAGTCCTACTCCTTTGAAGTTCCTGCACATTTATACAAATGTGAGAACCATATCCAGTATCTAATACCCATGATGTAGAAGTAGACAAATTGACTTCTATAACATAAATACCTGAATCTGAAATCTTCACAGAATTCATTTTCTTCAAATCCTCCAAGTAAGCATGACAGTTTCTCTTCCAATGACCTGGTTTATTGCAAGAGTGACAATCACCTTTTGCAGCACCTTTTGCAGCACCTTTTGCATCACCTTTTGCAGCACCTTTTGAAACACCTCCTGTAGGCTTCAAAGCCTTTTTAAAAGCAGGTTTTGGATTAGCAGATTTAGATCCAATCTTCTTCTTGCCTTTCCTTTTACCCTGTTCTTTGGCATTCCCTTTATTGACCATCATAATGGCGTTAGGGGATGCCTTCTGAATATTGGTCTCAGCAGTTTTCAACATTGCCAACAATTCGGTAGATGTCTTGTCTATCTCATTCATGATGTAATTCATTACAAACTGAGCATAGCTGCTGTTCAAAGATTGCAAGATTAGATCTATCTGGGTTTCCTGACTAATGGTGGTACCCAGAGTAGCAAGGTACTCCATATATCCAATCATCTTTAGAACATGCGGTGCAACTGGATCACGTTCACCCTGTTTGCATGCATACAAGGCTTTGCTTGTATCAAACCTCTCCTGACGAGCCTGTCCTTCAAACATACGTTTAAGGTGCTCAATCATCACATAAGCATCCATATGCTCATGTTGTTTCTGAAGCTCGGGACTCATAGTCGCAAGCATAAGACAGGTAACATCTGTGTCATCATCTATATGTTTCTGATAAACATTCTGTTGAGCAACTGATGCACCTTCAGGCAGAGGTTCAGGGCGAGGAATATCAATGACATAGAGCTTTCGCTCTTGCCTGAGGACAATCCTCAAATTCCTTTGCCAGTCGAGGAAGTTTGTTCCTGTCATCTTGTCCTTCTCAAGGACTGATCGTACAGAGAAGTTATTTGAGTTGTTTGCCATTAAATATCTACAATGTTAAAAAATGCATAAAATAAGTTAGTCTGCGGATTTAATAGGTAATGTTCAAGTGATTATTCATATATATTCACAATATATATCTCCCACTATTTTTATCAAATCAATAGCCCTAACTATTAATTCGGAAGGCATTTCTCTAAATCCTTCTAGTGAGCCAAGATCCATATTTCGTCACGCTTAAGGTCAGCTTTGGCTTTTCTCCCAAAACATGATTTATTTAGGTAGACAACTCTTGTCAATTATATCATATATAACTCTCGGAAAGTTTGGTAGAACAACATTTGTCCATATTTATCCAATAAATCATACCAAACTTCATTCCTCTAAGTTCACAATCCTATTGTGGTAACTTAGTTAAGTCTAACCCAATGGTCTAACATTTAAGTATCACATTTACTTCATCGCGCCTTACCATGATAGATTGGAGTGCTTCGCTTTGGCAAACCCACTCTTTCTCGATCTAGGTCTTGACGAGTGTTGCCCATTGGAAGGCATCTAAGTGACTTAATATTTAAAATTTAGGGATTTTATTATTAAAACGACCATGATCCCATCATCAAGAGATTCCCAATTTTTCCTTGAACTAAGTACTTCAATTCAAAATTCATCAATGGTTTGATTTCCAGTCCAGCGGAGGAAACACAGTGGTCTCACTTAAAATCCACCTTTCTTACAAGCGCTGCTTGTATTTTTGTCAAAATCGCCCCATGTCAAAAAATTGAAAATTCATACTTATTTCCGTGTTTCATAAACACAGGAATCTCATGTTCGTTTTGTTCAATTTTAAAATCTTGAATCGTTACAGATTTTATCTTGTTTAGCAGGCATGGCATGGGTGATGTATCTAATACATACATTAATACATGATTAATCTAATTAAAGCATGCATCACATTGTATCCTACACATACAATCATACATCAATATGTAAAGTGCAGTATGTAAACGTTCTTGGTTATGGCCTTTATCCTATATGATCCTTTCAAGCTAATGAAAGGATCAAGGTCAATCTATGGTGGAAAAACATAAATACAATTACATGTCTTCATTCTCCTTGTTCCCTTGAATGCACCTCACCTTGGATCGTCCTTCAATCTTCAAGTACATTACATTGAACAATTGAATCCAACCTATACTAATGTACTTACATAATAAAACTCGATTTACATTCGAGGTTAAACAATTACAAGAATGAAGAAAACGACATGCAAGTCGTATTTATAAAACCAAAACCATAAACCATTAAACTACGGGTCTTAAGGCCATAACCAGCACCATGCTCAAATACACAATTATTAACATGACATATCATATAAGGATGACATACTGTTTATTACTTTTCATGATCCAATCATGAATAATAAATAAACAAAGCATATGTCACAAGCAAAATCATGTATCAGTATACAATTCCAGAAGCATGTATCAGTATACACACGACCCAAATCCCAGTTACCAGAAACATGTATCAGTATACACGTAACCCTAATCTCAGCAAATAGATCGTATCCAAATACATCTATCCGACCGTTTATATCATTATACAAACTAGAGTAAATTGCATAATTGTGGCTGTACTTTACACCGATTTTCAAAAAAGTGGCTCAACTTTCAAATTCTCATTTTAATGGCCAGAGTTTGATTCCGCTTTTTATAAAAGTGGCTCCCGTTAACTCTCCACTAACAGGGTTAAAGAGCAGGGGTAAAATCGGTTTTTTACAGACATTGAAAACTAGTTTTTTATACGGAGTTTCAGACCACACACCAGTCAGCCACCACCCAAGAAACTGCTAAAACTAACCTATCAGTATATGAGGATAAGTTAGTGAGTTCAAAAGTGTAATCTCTTTGAGAATCTCCGTTTAGCTGATGAATTTGGGGATATTTGAAAGTAATTTATAGAACTGCCTTACAGTATCCACACTTATTCATTGTAGTTCATCAGTACTAATTTCAAAGTCGGGTTTATTTTGTAGTTGCGTTTACCAAATTTGTGAGCATGCTAAACTTTTGTCTATTAAGTTTCTTTCAATTTTACTCAGGGTCAAGCTATATATACTGGAGAGATCGATGATAAATTTTATCCTATTGTTTATGGCGAAGATATTTTATCCAAAGATGCCGATGAAAGTGATGCAAGGTGAAACACCTTGACATCTGACCTTTGACTGTTATACTTGAAATTCTCTTTAGCATGACGATTCTTTCTTTCTTCTCCAAATTTGATGACTTGCAACAGAACTTGCCTTGAAGGATCCCTAAATGAGACTTTGGTAGTAGGAAAAGTGGTTTTATGCTTCCAATCTCGATCACTAAGATCTGCAACCACTGTAGCAAGAACTATACAGAAACTTCAGGGAGTTGGCCTCATCTTTTCCCAGTTTCCTGCCAAGGACGTTATTGTGTCCTCACTTATTCCCTGTGTTCAGGTGGACTTTGAACTTGGGACTCATCTGTTAGCATATATGGCAACAACCAGGTACTATATTCATTATAAGATGTTGATGTTCAAGACTTTAAAAGCTGTCGTCTTGGCAAGAAAGCTTATATCCAAGAATATTTTTATCTGTAATGTTGATTTTTTTTTTTTATTCGTTGTTCGTTGAGCATGAAATGGGTTGTTTACTACAGAAATCCAGTTGTGAAGCTTAGCAAAACAAAGACAGTTGTTGGACAACAGATCTCCCCAGAAGTAGCATTTTTTTCATCTCGAGGACCAAGCTCACTCTCTCCATTGTATACAAATTTATAATCGCATTCAACGAAAACACTTCGGGAATATTGTAAGAGTAGAAATCGTGCTTATCGAAACCGGAATCTATTCGAGTCCAATCAGTATCATCAGATTGAAATAGTGAACATGTTTTTGAAGTTGTGTTGTATAAGTAACCTGGATTACAAGCACACAGTGTGGTGTTGTATGTGAATGTGTATATGTGCCTTATATTATGACCATGATTAAAAAAAAATCGATTTTACCCCTGCTCTGTTAACCCTGTTAGTGGGGAGTTAACGGGAGCCACTTTTATAAAAGACGGAATCAAACTCTGGCCATTAAAATGAGAATTTGAAAGTTGAGCCACTTTTTTGAAAATCGGTGTAAAGTACGGTCACAATTATGCAATTTACTCTACAAACTAAACAGCATACATGTCATAACAGATCGCATATAGATGAGCCATGGCAGATTCTAAACATACTATGTATCATCATATCAGATTATATACAATCATATAACATAACTGTATCATGGCAGATTCATCAAACATGCATACTCGTAAAAATACAGTAAACATGTAACCAAATCAGCCCCTCATACACGTAGCTCTGATACCATTGTTGGGTTTCAATGTAAAAACGCAGCGAAAAACAGTCGTAAAACCGAATTATATAAAAACTGCCTTCTCTCTCTCTCTCTAGCCTCTCTTAAAACCGAATTATATAAAAAACCAAACCTAAAACTATACATCATTATGTATATATAGGGCAGAGAGATTGGGCCTAACCCTAATTAGCTTGGGCTTCAACTAAACCAAACTGATTTGGGTTTTAATGAATTAAATTCGAAATACAATTTAATTAACTAAGTCCAACTTAATTAATTAATTAACCAATTTCGAATTTATAATTATTTTAATTTAAATTTGATATTTAAATTAAAACTCCTTTTAAAACGTTCTTATTGTGTAACCCTTTAGGTTATTATTACGTTGGCAATAATTTTAATATCTCATAATAAAATTATAAACAATGAGCGGCATCTAGTAATACATCATTGCTACCCAAGTAATAATAATAATTGGTGATCCAATTAAACCTTTCGTGACTAATGTTTCCGTGTAATATAATCCCTTTAACCAAATATTATAGATTAAACTCGAGGCATGTTATTAGTCATCCTCTTCAACATTTAATCCAGGTTTCCTTGATCAATGAGTAGACTATTAAATCAAATCAATATTTGACCATGGCCATGCATTTTTCATAGTCTCACTCAATCAAGAGGCCAATAATATCTCTCCTAATAATAGGAGGGTTAAATCCTTTATCTATCATTCATACTTCTCATACGACTCATAATATACCCGATGTCCACTTTTATCATCACCCGGTCAAAGGTAACTTTTAATGTAATCAAAGTATATTAATCCTCGTATAGAAATATAATGATCTCAAGTCTAAGAATCATTACACCATTATCACTGTGAGGTATTCTAATGACTTTATTACCATGTAGAATCTCACTGTGGGTCTATCCGGTGCCATGTAGAATATTACATGCACCTATGTTCTTGACTTTAGTATCACTATACCTATGACCAATGAGATGTGGTCATCTAGTCAACGAACATACTAATCTTTATGCATCATAATTGTCCCAATTCATAATGCTTAATTAGGGATATTTTAGGAATATAAACACTATTCATATAATCTCATTTTCAAGTCACATACTTAAAGATATAGAATACGTGTTCAATATTCCAAGGACATTTATTACTCTAACATTAATATCGCAGTAAATAAAGACATAATAATTGTTGTCGAATAATCAATAGAACATAATCATTATTAAATTACAAAATAGTATTTCCCAGAAGTACAATTGTATTATCTCTAGGACACTAACACTAACATCAACTTCTATTTTAAAATACATTATATAGCATCAATATTAAATTTTAGCATATTATATGCTTCACTAATAAATAGATCTCTCGTTAACATGTTTTCTCTCAATTACCCGTTTTCTCGTTGTTACCAAATTTAAAAAGATAACAAACTAATTTATTAAATAAATTACATCATTTAATAATCAATTTTATTTATATATTATAAAATTTAATTTAAATATTTTAATTTAATTTTTTTTATATATAGGTAATCGAAAAAATAAGTGAAAAGAAATTAGGACTTCTATATTCTATTTTATTTTATAGAAACTTGCATTTTCTGTAAATATTATCTTTTATATAAATTCAAAGGTAAAATTTAAAAAATTGATTTCTAATATATATGTAAAACATATAGATGAATTAAAAGTGGGTTTTTTTACAAAAAAAAATATATTATAATAACGTAATTTTTAATTGTTTTTAGGAGAATATTAAGATGATAATCTGATTTCAAAATAAATTTTAAAACTTTGAGAAAAAAAATGAGAATATATATTAAGATGGTAAGTTTGGTCTTTGAGTTCAAAAGAAAGTTAAAGAGAATATCAAGTAATTTGACTTGAAGATAAAGTTTAGGATAATATTAAGATAGTAATTTGATTTAAAAAGAAAGTGTAGGAAAATATAAAGAAAGTGTAGGAAAATAAGACTTTTTTCAATTATCATAAATTAAAATAGTGCTCATAATAGGTTTCTTAACATATTTAGGAATTCAGGACGGTCCCAACAGTCACTGCTTATTTCATCTCATTCTCTGATTACTGTCAAATTTATTATCATAATAGCAAAATGAATATAAAACTTGTTGTATAAATTGATGAAAATTTCTAAAAGTCCTAAAATTTGTCCCAAAATTATTATTCTGTTCGTGTCATCCATTTATATACAGTTTCAATTTTGGGATGTCACTCTCATTTCTATACATTCCAAAAATATTAATTTTTAATAATATAAAACACTATTACACCAACTACTTTCCTTCACTATCTCAAATTTATTATTAAATATTGATATATCCCACCACTTTACCCATTTTTCATCTAACTTTACTCATTTTTTACATCTTTTCTTGGTCTCCGTGTCCATTCCCAATGTATAGAATCCGGTGGGACGGAGGGAGTACCGAATACTAATAGCAACTCCAATGCAACACTATAACACGAAAATGGTGTAATTTTTGGTGTAAAACTCACTTCAATGCAACACTATAATAGTATAGAAATTACACCAAATGAATAGTGTGTTTGGTGTCAAAAATACATTTGGTGTAATTTTTACATCAATTTAGTGTCTTTCATATTGCTATTATACCCTCGTACTAGTTAACAAAAACAAATGTATTACATTCATACCGTATTTATATCCTATTATATGTGAAACAAGATACTTACTTTGAAAAAATAAAAGACAACATGTCCTATTTTAGACTTTTGGTGTAAGATATACTAGTGTAGATTGATTGGAGTTGTTTTTGTGGATGGTGTTATTTTGACACTAAAATATTGTAAAAGCTACATCATTTTAGTGTTATGCATCGGAGATGGTCTAAGAGACTGTCGTTGGACTCGCTCTTAACAAAGAGAACAACAATGTATTTAGCCAGTACGATCAAAAATGGTGAATACAAACTGACCAAGAGATTTGTGGAGACAGCTGCAGACATGGTAATATGGTTTCGCTTTTAACGTACGTAGACGATGGTCGCTCTCAAACTTGTATTCCCATCCCATTGTTGGATTGGAGAGGTAACTTCATCCTCTTTACATGTTGTTATGTCTAGATGGACATTTTAGCGGTTTAGCTAATTTAGGCGGAAATTTTCCTACCTTTTTTGTGGATATTAAATTTGTTCAATAATGAATATATGGTCATAGAATTAGAGATCCGAAATTAGTTTGGTTTTAAATCTATTTAATGGTCCGTTTGAGAATTTAGATTTCATTTGAAATTATGAATTTGATCCAATAACATGTTGGGATAGTACTTAAATAACTTTGAATTTGAAATTCATTAAAACCCAATTATCTTATCGTATTCGAATTTAACCTCGATTATGAAATATTTGCAGTCGGTATAAACAACTTAAATATTTTTTAACAAATTAATCGGATCACAATATAAAAACACACACATAGAAAATACAGGAGTAGAGTGATGTAGTACTTTATTCTGAAGGAGACTAGAGTTATGGAGAATCGTTGAGGTCGCTAGCTGTCATTTCAAAAGATGCAGGTAACGTCTTGTTTTAATATTTGAATTGTTTACATTCTTTCTTTCTTGTCAAATTTTTTTATAAACATCAACCTCTTATACATTGTATTAGATCACAATATTCATGCACTGCATAAACATGCGCGGCCGGAATTAAGGGTGAGGGCCTTTTTGTCACAATTTCAAAGAAAAATGATAAAAAAAATATCACAATTTAAAAAAATGACCTCAAATATCATACTAAAGCGTTACTTTAACTTGTGTTAACCAAAATATGAATTTGTCTAGCATTTTTACAAGTTTTTGAAAAAAAAACTTAGTCAAAACGCTACTTTAACTTGTATTTTTTGATGAAAACGCTACTTCAAGTAATGTTTTTAGGTCAAAACGCTACTTTAAGTAGAAAACATAGTCAAAACGCTAATTTAAGTAGAGTTTTCAGATCAAAACGCTATTTTAAGTGATATTTTCATGTCAAAACACTATTTTAAGTGGTGTTATCCAATTTTATTTTATTTTTAAATTTGCAAACTTTAAATATTAGACGAATTAGCGTTTTAAAGAAAATGAAAACATTATACTAAATAGCGTTTTAGTGTGATATATGGAGCCATTTTTTCGGTTGTGATATATGGTGTCATTTATGTTCAAATTATGATATACAGAGCCTTTTCTCCGAAATTAATCACTTTTTTACCTTAATGTAACTAGTAAAATCACTTGTAATACACTTTCGAAAAATTGCAAAACAAAGTATAAAAACAGGTCAAATTACACGTCTCAAAATTTTAAAATATCCTCATCTGACCACGAGTCTATATAATATAACAGGTCACATGAGTGATAATGCAGTATTACATATTGAAGTAGACAGGTGAGTAGGTTGCACAAGAAAAAAGGATTAGACCTGAAAACCGGACCGGACCGGGTCTTTCGGTCCAAAACCGGACCGGACCTATTACATCTGGGTCGGTCCTCGGTCCTAATATTTCAGAAAGTTGTGTATTCGGTCCGGTCCAATCTAAAACCGGAAAGACCGGAAAAAATCCGGAATGGACCTGATTAATAATATTTCACAAATATTTTATATTTGTATATTATCATAAAACAAAAAATTACAAAGACGTGAAACGTGATGGGATGGGAGTGAGAAACAGAAAAGACCTGATCAATGGGAGAGTTTTACTACAAATCTACAGACTACAATTAGGAATTTAGGATTACAGCCTACAAGTTTCAAAGTTCATAATCAATTCAATTAATCAAGTAAGTTTTTTTAATTCGATTTGGGGAAAAGTAAGTTCATAATCAATTTAGGTTATATTATCATTTGTGATTGTGATTGTTAGTTTTTGCTGATTATCATTTGTGATTGTGATTGTTAGTTCATAATCAATTCGATTGTCGATTGTTAGTATGTATGGAAGTTTCAACCTAGGACCTCCAAGTAACAAACTGGTATAGTTTTAATTTCATGCCTAATCGTTTGTGAAGAATCTTTCAGTTCTTAAGGGTTCCTTGAGTTCATTATTGCATACAAATAAACATCATTATGAGGCCATGCTCTAAGCTGACTGTTATTGCCAAAAATAAACCTCGCCTTCAGTAATGACGTTATCATATGGTGGATTCTGGAAGCATACCCGTTTACTATTTATTGGGTCTAGCCTACGCTCATACGAAGCCTAGCCCACTAGTTGACGACATGCCGATATTGGGTCTAGCCTACGCTCATACGAAGCCTAGCCCACTAGTTGACGACATGCCGATATTGGGTCTAGCCTACGCTCATACGAAGCCTAGCCCACTAGTTGACGACATGCCGATATTGGGTCTAGCCTACGCTCATACGAAGCCTAGCCCACTAGTTGACGACATGCCGATATTGGGTCTAGCCTACGCTCATACGGAGCCTAGCCCATTAGTTGACGAAATGAAGATATTGGGTCTAACCTAGGCTCATACGAAGCCTAGTCCATTAGTTGACGAAATGAAGATATTGGGTCTAACCTAGGCTCATACGAAGCCTAGCCCAATAGTTGACGAAATTACTGGCCCATTACTGATGTTGGGCATATCCTAGGTTCATATGAAGCCTAGCCCATTGGGTTACAATCAAAGTATCGGGTTTAACCTAGGTTCATACGAAGCCTCGCCTTCTTGGAAACCTAGGTTACAGATAAAAATGGATGACTAGTGTAAGTAAGGAATGTGCCCTTTTTGGCTTATTCTGAGGTATAAACTACCTTATTTACCTCATCACTTAAATATAGGAACCTCGTCTTCTAAAAGATGAAGGTTCCTTAACTTTTATTGATTTATTGAAAATTAACCTATTAACGCTGAGAAACTTCGCCTTGCGAGAAGCCTCGCCCTTTTGAGATTCATAAGAGCCTGTCTTTCCTTATTTTCCATGGATCGAGATAAGCGTTGGCTCCGATAAATCCGGGTCAATGAATTATCTGATAAGTCCCAAGAAAATAGTGAAACCATGACAGCTCATAATGACATATCAAAGGCGGTGATCCCGGTCTTTCCGCTCTTTAAAGAAGGAAACTCGGCCCATGGGTTACTTGCTCCCCAAGAACTACGTATGACTTGATCCCTATAAATAGGATACGTAGGCACATTGTATAGTACGATGCAAACTTGTAAACAAGAGAGAATTCAATATTCAATCTTAATTGCGACCTATTCTCACATACAATCTCAGTCATCCCTAAATCATAAACCCTAATCCTTGCAACCTACGTTGCATATCATCCTCGGTTTCCACCACAATTCCAGCAACCCTCCCCGAAATTTGTTATCACCAAATTCCTCCATTAACAATTGGCGCTAGAAGGAGGGGGATTGACATCTCTGGAGGAAGGATGTCATCATACCGAAGAACTAGTTGATTAAGGTAATCACGTAGACGAGGTTGTGGTTCCCACATGGATCTACCTCCACCACCACCAAGACAACCAAATCTGAGAGACACTTGGGATCTGAGAGATAACCAGGTCCTCCCCTAGAGATGGAGCATACCCACAGTGGGAGCCTACGCCTCAACAACGGAGACCTACACTTCAGCAGCTGAAGCCTATGCCTCTGCAACAAGGACCTATACCCCAGCCACAAGGACTGAACATGACTATTTTTGTGGAGATGGTTAAGAGGGAGAAGTTAAGGGAACATTGTCAAAATTGGAAGGATTGGTTGAAGATCGAAGAAAGAAGCCTGGGCTTGGTGTCGGCAACCAGCGTCGCCCGTTGGGAGATCGACAGCAACTTTGGCATCCGCCTCTCAGTGAGACGCCTATGTTTGAGATACTCCATCGAGGTTCCATCTGATCTTGTATTTATTTACACTTATTTGCATCATATATTCATTCGTAGCATTGCATATTATTAGATTTGTGGTTATATCTGTTCGAAATTCGTTCTTTAAATATATTATTCATGGACTGCTCTAGAGGATGTCCTCCTTTTATGAGGGTCTCCCTTAGTCTATTCTCTTAGTCTACTCTGGAAGATGTGTATCTCCTTTAACCCATAGTCAGTTGTGAATTCTTTCGGGGTAATCTTGTTTTGAAGGCCCTTCAGCAGAAGATGATCCTAGATTTTGTGGTTGTCTCCCCCGAAATTTGGTTATCAAGAAGACTATCTTTGGAAGACCCCTCAGCAGAAGATGCTTAGGAATACGACTTCCTTAGGGAGCGTAAGTCCACTAAACGTATGAAGCTTGGAATCTATCTCTTACAAAACCTTGGTAAACCCGTACTTCCGGGGTGCTTATCCGTACTTCCGGAAAGCTCACCAAGAAGAGAGTTCTAGCTCTTAAGAAGGCGAGGTTACTCTTCCCTTTTCTTAAACTCTACTTAGCATAGAGTGTATAAGAAGGCGAGGTTACTCTTCCCTTTTCTTAAACTCTGCTTAGCATAGAGTGTATAAGAAGGCGAGGTTACTCTTCCCTTTTCTTAAACTCTGCTTGAATAGAGTGTATAAGAAGGCGAGGTTACTCTTCCCTTTTCTGAAACTCTACTTTGCATAGAGTGTATAAGAAGGCGAGGTTGCTCTTCCCTTTTCTTAAGCTCTGCTTTTGCATAGAGTGTATAAGAAGGCGATGATACTCTTCCCTTTTCTTAAACTCTACTTTGCATAGAGTGTATAAGAAGGCGAGGTTACTCTTCCCTTTTTCTTAAACTCTGCTTAGCATAGAGTGTATAAGAAGGCGAGGTTACTCTTCCCTTTTCTTAAACTCTGCTTCGCATAGAGTGTACAAGAAGGCGAGGTTACTCTTCCCTTTTCTTAAACTCTGCTTAGCATAGAGTGTATAAGAAGGCGAGGTTGCTCTTCACTTTTCTTAAGCTCTGATTTTGTATAGAGTGTATAAGTAGATAAGTAGGTGAGGTTGTCTCTTCCGCCTAGGGCGAGGTTGTCTCTTCAGCCTAAGGCGAGGTTGTCTATTCAGCCTAGGGCGAGGTTGTCTTTTCCGCCTAGGGTGAGGTTGTCTTTTCCGCTTAAGACGAGGTTGTCTCTTCCGCCTAAGGCGACGTTGTCTCTTCAGCCTAAGGCGAGGTTGTCTATTCCGCCTAGGGCGAGGTTGTCTTTTCCGCCTAAGGCGAGGTTGTCTCTTCCGCCTAGGGCGAGGTTGTCTCTTCAGCCTAAGGCGAGGTTGTCTATTCAGCCTAAGGCGAGGTTGTCTATTCCGCCTAGGGCGAGGTTGTCTTTTCCGCCTAGGGCGAGGTTGTCTTTTCCGCCTAGGGCGAGGTTGTCTCTTTAGCCCAAGGTGAGGTTGTCTATTCCGCCTAGGGCGAGGTTGTCTCTTCCGCCTAGGGCGAGGCTGTCTCTTCCGCCTAGGGAGAGGCTGTCTTTTCCGCCTATGACGAGGTTGTCTCTTCCGCCTAAGGCGAGGTTGTCTATTCCCCTAAGGAGATGATGTCTTTTTCGCCTAGGGCGAGGTTGTCTCTTACCTCAGTCTTCTTCGCTTCGTCCTTAGCCTTCTTCGTTTCGTCCTTAGCCTGGGATTTCAGCTTAGCCTCGATCTTCTTTTGGAGATCCTTCTTCGCCTCCTCAATTGCCTGGATGTTTGTTGCCTTGAATGTTGCCATGTATTCAGAAGTTGAGGGGGCGAAATTCTTTGACCAGTCGTAGTCAGGATCAGCTGCAAGGAAGTTTTGAAGATAACCAAGGAAGCCAAGGCTATAAGAATCACTCATCTCCTTGTCCATGCCTCCTTTAAGCTCGTTCAATTCTTTCTGCAGCCTCTCATTGTCCATCTTCAGAGCCTCTCCCCTGGCTTTGGAATATGTAGAAAGTTCATTAAACTTGCCCTGAAGTTTCTCAAGCTCGCCTTGCTTTGCCTTGGATGCTTCATCAAGCCTTTTCTGGGTATCTGATAACTGAGCTTTGAGCGAAGAAGCCTCGGCTTTCCATTTCTTCACAATCTTTTCTTGATCATGAATGATGGTATTCTTCTCAGAAAGGATGTTGAGACCATGGTAGAAAGCCTCGCCCAGACCCATCTTGAAAGAAAACTCGGCATCAGTGATATCTCTCTTCATAAATAGCCTCTTGTCATCATCTGAATAATGGCTTGCAACAAGAGAACCAAGGGTAATGATAAATATCAGTCTCTCTTTAGACAGAGGTGTCTCCCTCTGATGGGCCGAAACAAGAAGACCTCTTGATAACGAGTCTAAAAAATAGGGAAATCTATATCATAATATATGCTTCAAACTAGGTGAGGCTTTCTATGCAGGTGAAGATTTCAGAATCATTAACTCTAGTTCCTTTTATAAACAATTATTGCAAGGAATTGGGGGGTGGTTATTATACCCCAACAGGCCTCACTTTATCTGGAGGCGTCGTCTCTACAACTGAAAGAAGAAGTTTTTTAAAGGTAGGTGACGTCTTCCCGGAGGATGACGCTTACGAAGAAAATATTTGTAGTAAGAAGGCCCTAAGGGGTGATTGTCTTTGAAGGCCCTTCGGGGTGGTTTTTCTTGGAAGACCCATCTAGGGTGATCTTTCAGCATAGGCCATCAATAGTGATCCTACGTCAGAAGAAAATTGAAGGGATACTAACTACCAAGCTTTCTTAGAGAGAGATAGGCCTATCATTTTTTCAGAAGATCAAGAAAATGTCACTACAATCCAAATGATCACCAACCTCTCTTGACTATCAATTTTTTTGAAGGAGAATAGATTTTGAAGATAGTGTGCAGACTTCAATTTAAAAAATTTAGAAGATGTGTTTATGCCTATTTGTCAACCAACGTCTTTTCTTTCTACTGAAGCGGCCTCGCCCTCTAAAGGCCTAGTTCAGAATATATGTTAGAATTGTTAATTGAAGACTACAGTGAGATATTGAAGATGATGTCTTGTGCCTCTTTATCAACTAAAGACATCTCCTACTTATCAGCAGCCTACGCTACTAGTGAAACCTCACACTCTACAAAAGTCCTCTCCTTCTCTATGTATCTTCGCCCCTACCTAGGATCTTACCAGGAGGCATCTCACATATAGGATTAAGATACACACAAAAATATTATTAATGGAAAAATTAAGATATCAAGGGTCTCGCATCTCAATGACACCTCTTACTTCAATGGCGTCGACGTCTTCCAATGAAGGTCGAGGTCATGAAGACTATTAGCACATGAAGATATCTTATTAGGGGACCTCGCCTATACCTACCTCAACATCGAAAAGTTTCAGAATTACTTTGAAGAAAATGAAAAGAATAAGCATACGACGCATATGTCGAGTAACTCAAGAACATGTTCAGATAGACGTCAACCTCCATTTACTTTCTTGAAGATGATTCATATCAAAAGACTTATCAACTCCACCGGAGACCTTGCCTACCTGAGAAGGTTATGCCACCTACCGAAAAAGGCATGAAGGATGTTTACTTTGGCAATTTGTTAAAGGAACCGCTAGAAAAAGCTTAAATATCAACTGGAACTCTCGTTGAAATCTTTATCTCGGGTCAAGAAGAAATTACATCAATAGCATGGAGTGACACCAAGGGTAAGGCTCGCCTTTGGGATTTTTTCTGGATATCAAGACTTAATTTCTTTTACAAATACTTGTTGCAAGAAACTGGGGGGTAGTTGTTATTGCCAAAAATAAACCTCGCCTTCAGTAATGACGTTATCATATGGTGGATTCTGGAAGCATACCCGTTTACTATTTATTGGGTCTAGCCTACGCTCATACGAAGCCTAGCCCACTAGTTGACGACATGTCGATATTGGGTCTAGCCTACGCTCATACGAAGCCTAGCCCACTAGTTGACGACATGCCGATATTAGGTCTAGCCTACGCTCATACGAAGCCTAGCCCACTAGTTGACGACATGCCGATATTGGGTCTAGCCTACGCTCATACGAAGCCTAGCCCACTAGTTGACGACATGCCGATATTGGGTCTAGCCTACGCTCATATGGAGCCTAGCCCATTAGTTGACGAAATGAAGATATTGGGTCTAACCTAGGCTCATACGAAGCCTAGCCCATTAGTTGACGAAATGAAGATATTGGGTCTAACATAGGCTCATACGAAGCCTAGCCCAATAGTTGACGAAATTACTGGCACATTACTGATGTTGGGCATATCCTAGGTTCATATGAAGCCTAGCCCATTGGGTGACAATCAAAGTATCGGGTTAAACCTAGGTTCATACGAAGCCTCGCCTTCTTGGAAACCTAGGTTACAGATAAAAATGGATGACTAGTGTAAGTAAGGAATGTGCCCTTTTTGGCTTATTCTGAGGTATAAACTACCTTATTTACCGCATCACTTAAATATAGGAACCTCGTCTTCTAAAAGATGAAGGTTCCTTAACTTTTATTGATTTATTGAAAATTAACCTATTAACGCTGAGAAACTCCGCCTTGCGAGAAGCCTCGCCCTTTTGAGATTCATAAGAGCTTGTCTTTCCTTATTTTCCATGGATCGAGATAAGCGTTGGCTCCGATAAATCCGGGTCAATGAATTATCTGATAAGTCCCAAGAAAATAGTGAAACCATGACAGCTCATAATGAAATATCAAAGGCGGTGATCCCGGTCTTTTCGCTCTTTAAAGAAGGAAACTCGGCCCATGGGTTACTTGCTCCCCAAGAACTACGTATGGCTTGATCCCTATAAATAGGGTACGTAGGCACATTGTATAGTACGATGCAAACTTGCAAACAAGAGAGAATTCAATATTCAATCTTAATTGCGACATATTCTCTGTTAGGCCGAATACACAATATATAATCAATATAAGTATGATAATAACAATTGAGAACACTGTTTATGAATAAACAACTGAATTATATAAATAACTCTTCTCTCAGTGATGTTAAAAAATCACAGAGAGCTGCTAGGTTACAAGAATAATGTATTCAGTATTCGCATCCCTTTTAGGGTTAACCTATCTGTGTTTATATAGTACACAGCTACATAATCAATCTCTAATTGATATCCTATAAATCAGCTATACAATTTATATCAATCTAGGATTGCTTCTGTCTTCTGTTCCATTTATTTAGCCATCTCAATATATTTTGCTTCTTTCCATCTTCAGAATATATTGCTTCTAGAATCTTCAATTAAGCACCGACAGCTAAACCAAACATTCACCCCGTCAGACTTTAATAAACTCTGACTGGCTTCCGGTAAACTCTGATGAGTAGTTGTTGCTTAAACACTGATAAACAATCATCAACAATTATATCTAACAATCTCCCCCAACTTGTGCATAATAAAAATGTACAAGTTATTAGATAATTGATGATGTCAAAACATATAACAAATGCAGTGTTTAAAATATAACAGAGTTTAACTTTAACTTAGAACATAAAACTTTAAAAACTTACAGTCAGACTTTACTTAATCTCCTCAATATCAGGCACTGTCCTGAGATAGTCAATGAGTAGCCTCCTTTCAGCTTTTTCTAGCTCTTCCACCATGACTTCTTTCAATTCCTTAAGCTCTGGATCACTTTCTCCAGTCTGGTAGATAACAGCTCTCAGAGAATAAATGTTGTTCTTCCTCATTTCATTCCCTAGCCGAATAAAGTAAGATTTATCTGACTCTAGGTTGAATTCTAAAACCTTTATACCCAGTGCTGTCTTGAACTTGGCACTGTTTCTCTTCATTTCAACAATCTTTCCATAGGCATCTCTGTACTTAGGAATATATGCACTTGAAACACCTCCTCCAAGCATAGCTTTTGTTTTCAGCATCCTATCTCTTAGAACTAGAGCAGCATTATGAGTACTTCTATTTTTGATTTTGAGAAGATATAGAACGTACTCAAGCTCTTCCCATAGTTTCAATTGAACATCAGCTTCTCCTACTCTGTATACTCTTCCATCAGACATAAAGTATAACAGAACCTCTTTCTTTAATCCTCTATGATAAACCATCTGAACAGACTCTAGTTTATCAAGGCTCTCTTGAGATACCCCAACACCAGGTTCTGCCAGCGATGAATGATCAAAAGAACTGTTATTGATTCTCTTTTCTCTGTGTGAACCCAAACCAGATTTATCATAAGATTGCTTTCCATGTACAGTTCTGGTTTGAGAAAAGTCCACAGCTTCTAGCTTCAGAGTTTCAGAAAGTACAGGTCTTAAGAAACCTTGGAGTTGTGGAGCTAGCTGAGTTTGTACAACTTGAGCATTGTCAGAGGTTGTCACAATTTTAGTAGAAATATCAACTTGAGCAACGTCAGAGGTTGATTGATTTAGCCTTGATTCAACTTGAGCAACGTTAGAGGTTGAATAATTCTTCTTTGGTAACTGTCCTTCTTCTACCAGTATACCTTTTCCTTTATCAGTATTTGCAATCACAGGCCTCCTTGTGTATTGTAAACTCTGTTGAGAGTTCACATTTTCTTTAATCGAAATTCCCAGTTCCTTTCTCCTAGGAGCCTTGACCTTTTTCTTGTAAGTACCAGCTTCAACCTTCTTCTGGTGTTCTTCAGCAAGAAGTTTCATCTCAGCATCCATATCTTCTACTGTGGCTTCACCACCATGTTCTTCCATAAACAGTTTAGCAGCAATCTCTTCATCAGTAGTTGGATTTGATGAAATCACTAGACTCTTAAGTCTTGAAGAAGATTGACCACCAGAGTTTAACCTCTCAGAGTTTGTCTGTCTAGCAGAGTTTGACCTAAGTCTCCCTTGCTCTTGAGAAGACTTTGACCTTTTCTCTGCTCCTCTGCTTCCACCATCATTAGAATCATCCCTCAGTCTCAAGGTTGGAGTCCTTTTGCATTTGTCTTTAGGTACTTTCTCCCCCTTTTTGACATCATCAGGAATAAAAACTGATGTCAGCAACTCTAGTGATGTAGCAATAGAAGTAAGTTGAGAAGACATAGCAGTCTGATTCTCTTCTACCTTGCTTAGCCTCTGCTTGATTTCTTCTTGATCCTTGATCAGAGATGAAAATTGAGCTCTATCTTTCTTCAATGCTAATTCCTTAAGAGCAATATCATTACTCAATCCAATGACAACTTTGTGAGTCTCATCAAAGCGATTGTGCAATGATTTGACTTGAACAACTGTAGCCTTGAAATGTGTCAACAACTCAGGATTTGAAATCTCCTTTGCAGATTGAGCAACAAAATCAGCAGTCCTTTGCTTGGAGAAAATACAATTAGCTCCGGACCAGTTTGCATAATGCATTTCCCTGTAATGAGCTTCAGTTGCATGTTGATGTTCTTTGATAGACTCTGCAGTAGGATCCCTTAGAAAAGGTATTGACTCATTATCATCAGAGTTTGAAAGTGCAGCATTGATCCCAGAGTTTGCATGATCAGAATTTTCAGATGTGTGATCAGCATTATCAACATCAACTCTAGCTTCATTAACATTTTCTGCTATCTGCTCTTCAATTTCTTCAGCAACATTGTCTGCAGTAGCCTCAGCGTTTATCTGTGCAGCTTGATAAATCTCAGAGTTTGCATTTACAAAAACCTCTGCTGCTACAGGAACAGACTCTGCAACAACTTCTTCTTCTTGAACTACCATTTCAACAGCATCTTCTTGCATATTCTCTGCTGTAGCATCATCCAATTGATCCTCAGCAGCTGCAGGAATCTGATCAACCTCCTCACCCATTTCAGGAACTTGATTAGTCACAGAAAAATTTACTATATGAGTAGCAAGTGACTCTTCTAAAACTAGGGTGGGCTGATCAGCTGCCACATCCTCAGTATCACAAACACTGATACTAGGATGTGCTTCAAGAATTTTATCCATATCAAAATCAGCAGATAAAGCATCTTGCTCAAACATATCAGCCTCTGTATCAGCATTTGCCATGTCAGGCACAGTGGCTGCTTCAACATCTTCAGTAGCCTCCTGAATAATAACCTCGGGAGCTTCATCTTCTAATTCTTCAAAGAGATAATTAGCTACCATCCTCCTCTTTCTCTGATGAAGAATTTCATGATCAACATCATCTTCATTAGTAGACAGTGGCCTGTTAGCTCGAACTTTTCTCTTGAAAGCTCTTTTCTTAATTCTACCACCAGACTGTGGTTGTTGAGAAGTAGAGGGTGGAGGTTCAGTGTTTAGTGATGAAATGTTCAGAGTTTGAGGTTCTGGTTCAGGTTGTGATTGTGGTTGTGGAGGATTATTTCCAAACTGTTGCACTCTCTCAGGTAATAGTAGAGCACCAACATTCCCTTTCTTAAGATCCTTGTTTGTTAAGTCAGAAAATATGCGTTTATGCAATCTAAACGATTGAATAACATCATCCTCCAGAATCTCAATTTCAGGAACACAGAATGAAAATAGTAGTTGACAAAAACGAGCAAAATAGACAACACCCCTGTTTTCTGTCATCTTTTCACCAATATTATGTAAAACTAATCTAGCAAAATCAAAGTGAGTACCATAGAGTAAAGAATACCCGATTTGCAGACTGTCTGTAGGAATCGCATCCCAATTGGTGCATTTCTTCCCGAAAGCTCTTGTGATGCAATCAAAGAAGAAACTCCACTCCTTCCTCAAGAATGGACGCTTCAATTGACCCACCTTAGCCAATGACCCAGAGTAACCGATATCCCTCATCATTCTCAGCAGGTCTTCATCGCCAACAGAGATTGTATAGGCATTGAAATCCTCAAAGTTCAGAGCATCACGAACAGTCACCGGAGTAACCACATACTCTTGGTTTTGATACTCAAAAACAATTGATGGAGACCCAGCCTCTCCTCCATCATCATAAACACCTGTCTGCCAGAAGGTTCTAATTTGAGATCCAGACAGCTTCGTTGGTTCAGTAAGAGCATGCCCAATATCAGAATTTGCCAAGAAACGCTGAACCAAGTGAAACGCCTCTGGTGCGTTGGCAGTGTTTAGTGGTGCTGCATAATTGTTAGGAACGAACTCTAACCCAGAAGAAACAAACGCTGTAGTCGCCATTAGTAAGATTTGAAAGAATAACAGAGAATCAGATGCAAAAGCTCGAAAGAGTTTGAAAGTAGAAAAGTGTTTGTGAATATGTGTGTGTGCCAATAGATGTGAATTGGAGTAAGATGTGAAAGGTTTAAACGTATGTGTGTGTATTGTTTAAATATGAAATTCAAAATTAAAAACTGAACAGTTTTTAATCATTAATACACAACTGTCTTACTCCGTTAATCGTGTGAGTGGGACACGTGGCACACATGCAATGACTGACAGCAGTAATTGACAGTTTCCAATGCGCATGCGCAGTAAAAACAACAATAATTACCGCCTTTTACACTTTCCTAGACACGCAACCTTTCTCTTCTGTTTAATACAAATTAGAACCGTTACCAATCATACTCTTTTGTTTTCAAGAATGTTTTCTCAAAATTATTAACCGTCTGAAACAAATAATTAATTTTAATCATCAGAGATTAAAATAAAATTACCTCAGCGTAGAGTACACAGTTCATCAGTGTTTACCAATCCTCCTCCTTTATTCATAATCTCTTTTCTCTCAATGCACAGTTGTGAAAAAATTGTGTGTGAATAGCAGAGTTTACTGAATGTAAATATTTAGAGCATCTTAAAGTGCATAAAATCCACACAATAAATCAGTAAAAACTAGTTGTCCAAACTCTCATGTATAAAATAAAATCAGATTTCATCTAAACTCTGTACTATAAAATTTATTATTTTCACCCCCTTCGATTTTTTTCCCCCCAGTAATTAGTGGTTGGCACTAGTCACCAAAAATCAAAGATTTTAGCCCTTATTTCATACAATAAGTTCCTGGGTCTTCCTAGGCACAACATGATCTCAAAGGAATTTGTGCACTTTTTGGCATCTTTTGATTGGAGGGTGAAATATTTGCAACAAATTATCAGAGTTTAGACTTTTCATTAGTTAATACAATTAATTTATGAGAGAAAGTGCAAACAGCTAATACAGACTCAGTGTATAGGATCAATAAACTAAGAGATGCTATAAATATAGAGACAGTATTATCCTGTGTAAAATTTCTGCACATTTTGAGATCAGATCATATATTACTCAGAAAGATTCATGATTACTTACTGAGAATCATGCTTCATACAGGTTTCTTCATCAGTCCATATGTTTCAGACAATATCACAATCAGAGTATAACTTCAGAGTTTAACTCAGATTTTAACCGACGGAGTATGACTGACACTTTATGACTAACAGAGTTTACTATCAGAGTTTAACATACTGGTACAAATAACAGTTAACATAGGCAAAGAATCATGAGCAACAAATCACAAAAGTATAGATTTTGAGTCTAACCAGTATCTCTAATCAAAACCAGAGATCATTCCAAGTGCATTTACCAGTCTTGTAAAAGTAGCTTCACTCAAAGGTTTGGTGAAGATATCTGCAAGCTGTTGGTCTGTAGACACAAAATGAAGCTCAATATCTCCTTCTTCCATATGTTCCCTGATAAAATGATACCTTATGCTGATGTGCTTGGTCATGGAGTGTTGTACTGGATTACCTGTCATAGCAATAGCACTTTGATTATCACAGAAAATAGGTATTTTAGAGTACCTTAATCCATAATCCAGCAATTGATTCTTCATCCATAAAATCTGTGCACAACAGCTACCAGCAGCTATATACTCTGCTTCTGCTGTGGATGTGGAAATTGACTTTTGTTTCTTGTTGTACCAAGAAACTAATCTGTCACCTAAAAATTGACAGCTTCTACTTGTGCTTTTTCTGTCTATCTTACAGCTTGCAAAATCTGCATCAGAGTAACCAATTAATTTAAACTCTGATTCTCTAGGGTACCACAAACCAAGGGTTATGGTTCCTTTGAGATATTTGAAAATCCTCTTCACAGCTGTTAGATGTGGCTCTCTGGGGTCTGCTTGAAATCTTGCACAAAGACATGTTGCATACATGATATCTGGTCAGCTTGCAGTAAGATAAAAAAGAGACCCTATCATGCCTCTGTAGTTTGTCATATCTACTGAAGCTCCTGTATCTTTGTCTAACTTTGTTGCAGTAGCCATGGGAGTTGTGGCAGATGAACTATCAAGCATACCAAATTTCTGGAGAAGATTTCTGGTATATTTTGCTTGATTGATAAAAATACCATCATCTGTTTGCTATACTTGCAAGCCTAGAAAATAACTAAGCTCTCCCATCATGCTCATTTGGTATCTTGACTACATAAGCTTGGCAAATTTCTTACAGAGTTTGTCATTAGTAGACCCAAAAATTATGTCATCCACATAGATTTGAACTAACAGCAAATCATCACCAGAATTAAAATAGAACAAGGTTTTGTCAATTGTACCTCTAGTGAACCCACTTTCTAAAAGAAATTGAGCTAGAGTTTCATACCATGCTCTAGGTGCCTGCTTTAGTCCATCTAATGCCTTGTCAAGCCTGTAGACATAATCTGGATGTTTGGGATCTACAAACCCTGGTGGTTGTTCAACAAACACTTCTTCTTCAAGTTTCCCATTGAGAAAAGCACTTTTCACATCCATCTGAAAGACTTTAAACTTCTTGTGAGCAGCATAGGCCAGAAAAATCCTTATTGCCTCCAATCTTGCAACTGGAGCAAAGGTTTCATCATAGTCAATTCCTTCCTGCTGTGAATAGCATTTAGCCACAAGTCTAGCCTTATTCCTTGTAATCACTCCATCACTGTCTGTTTTGTTTCTGAAAACCCACTTTGTACCAACAATAGATCTATTCTTTGGTCTTGGTACAAGTGTCCAGACTTCATTTCTTTCAAATTCATTTAACTCTTCCTGCATAGCTGTTATCCAGTTAGCATCTTGAAGAGCTTCTTCCACTTTCTTGGGCTTAGTTTGAGATAAGAATGCATGAAACAGACATTCATTATTTGTAGCACTCTTTGTTCTCACACTTGCATCTGGATCTCCAATAATTAAATCAGGAGTATGAGCTTGTGTCCACCTCCTTGTTGTTGGTAAGTGGCTTCTATTATCATTATTAGTTCCTCCCCCTTGATCCATGCTCTCCTGATTTTCTTCTTGACCATTTGCATTCTCTGAGGCTCCCCCTGAATTGGACTGTTCAGTATTTGAACTTTCAGAGTTTAACTCAGAGTTTCTGTTTGATTCTTCAGCTGACTCACTTTCAGAATTTGAGTCATTATTTTGAGATGTTGCTGAAGTATCTTCACTCCCCCCCTCAACTGGTTCTCTATTTTGTTCTGTCAGAGAAACTTCATCAGTGTTTACCAGTAAAGGTTCAGAGTATGCTTCGACAGAGTTTGATGGATTTGCTTTATCATAGTTTACATCATCAGAGTTTAGATCTTCATTTTCAAAGCGAAGTTGATCATGATATTCTTCATCTTCTATTCCAGTTATTTTCTTGTCATAAAATGACACATGTATGGATTCCATGATCACTTAAGTTCTTAGATTGTAGACTCTGAATGCTTTAGATGATAGTGGGTATCCAACAAAAATTCCTTCATCAGCTTTTAAGTCAAACTTGGTCAACTGTTCAGGATGAGTTTTCAACACAAAGCACTTGCATCCAAAAATATGAAAATACTTCAAATTTGGCTTCTTATTTTTCACCATCTCATATGGTGTTTTCCCATGCTTGTTGATCAGTGTAGCATTTTGAATAAAACAAGCAGTTTGAACAGCTTCTGCCCAGAAATAAGTTGGCAATTTTGTTTCATCAAGCATTGTTCTGGCAGCTTCGACTAGAGTTCTGTTCTTTCTTTCAACTACACCATTTTGCTGTGGAGTTCCAGGTGTAGAAAATTCTTGCTTCACTCCTCTTTCCTTGCAGAAAGCTTCCATTTCAGAATTTCTGAATTCAGTACCATTATCACTCCTTAGAATTTTCACTTTGTACTGTGATCCTTTGTCCAATAGCTTCACATGATCCATCAAAGTTAAGGCAGTTTCATCCTTCTTTGCGAAGAAGTACACCCAGGTGTATCTGGTGTATTCATCAACAATTACCAAAGCATATTTCTTTCTGCCCATTGACATTACATTCACTGGACCAAAAAGATCAACATGTAAAAGATGATAAGGTTCCACAACTGAAGATTCAGATTTACTCTTGAAAGATGACTTCCTTTGCTTGGCCTTTTGACAAGAATCACACAGACCATCTAGGTTGAGTATTGACTTTGGAAGTCCCCTTACAAGATCTTTTCGAATCAGCTCATTGATGTTGTTCAAGTTTAGGTGAGAGAGCTTCTTATGCCATTTCCAACTCTCTTCATTTGACATTTTTGCAAACAGACACACAGCTTTTCCTTCAGAGTTTGTTATCAAACTTGCTTCATAAATGTTATTGCGCCTGTGTCCAACCAGAACAACTTTTCCGGTAGATTTACTGATAACCTCACAGTGTTCAGTATGAAAATCTACATGGTATCCTCTGTCACAGATTTGACTCACAGAAAGCAGATCAGGCTTGAGTCCTGAGACTAGAGCTACATTTGTGATGATGACACTTCCAAGATTGATATTGCCATATCCCAGAGTACGTCCTATGTTGCCATCTCCATAGGAAACTTTTGGGCCAGCTTTTTCCTCAAAATCTGATAGCAGGGCTTTATTTCCATTCATGTGTCCTGAGCATCCACTGTCCAAGATAAGAGTGCTCTCTTTTATGCCCTGCAATCACAAACAATCACTGATTGTTAGATTTAAGGATCCAGACTTGCTTGGATCCTTTGGCTTTCTTAACATTGTTAGCTTTTGCAGCGGAATCACTATCAACAGAGTTTAAACTAACATTGTCAAACTTTACACTTGCAGAGTTTGCTCTAACCCAATTCAAGTTGGGTTTTAGCTCATAATAGTTGTGATAAATAGCATGATAACTCTTGCAAGTATAAATGGAATGCCAAGTGCTCCCACAGTGTGTGCATAAAGTTTGTGGTCTAACCCTAACATAATCATTTTTTACTCTATCCTTGGAGGTTAAAGAATTAATATTTTTGTTCTTCTTGCAAAACCTGGCAAGATGGTTAGTACTACCACAACTATGACATGTTTTTCTAGGAGCAGCAGAATTAGGCAGATAATCATTTCTTTTATTAATGCCTACTTTTCCATTCCTATTTTTCTTAAACATTTTCTGTTTGTTGACAGACTTTACTTCTTTGAGCTTATGTTTGAATTGTTTTTCTGTCATAGAACCAACATTAACCCGTTTATCACAGATTTTTACTGGTTCTTTAACAGCTTCTAACACAACTACAGATTTTAGCTTACTGGTTTCAGAAACAAATTTCACAGGTTTAAGTTGTGGTTTCACTTTAACTTTATCTTTAAACCTAAGTTCATCTTTCTCACAGTAACCTAATCCTACAGTATCTGTCTGAAAAACTTGATGTGTGTCTTTTCCAGAATTGGTCCAGGTTTTAATCACTTTCCTCTCTTTTTCCAACTCAGATTCTATTTGCCTATATCTTTTAAGCAATTCATGTTCAACATAAACAGCATCATCTCTCTCCTTTTGAACTTGTTGCATGTTAACAAGTCTCTCTTCAAGAAATTTATTCCTCTCTTTAAGACCTAGATTCTCATATTTGATTCTTTCATTCTCTAAAGTCTGATCCCTATAACTAACATGTATGCTTTTAAGATAAATTCTTAGTTCAGATATATTATCAGTATCATAAGCATAAGTTGTTAGGGGTACCTTGTTTTCAGATGACTCAGCTTCATCTTTAACAGTTGTCATGAGAGCATAATTGACTCCCTCATCTGAGTCTGAAGTGTCTGCCCAGTCCTTGCCTTTAGTGATGAGTGATTTCTCAGATTTTCCTTTCTTGCACTCTGGAGCATAATGACCCATCTCTTTACACTTGTAGCACTGGATCTCAGACTTGTCTTTCTTTCCAGACTTGGTATCTCTTCCATCAGACTTTCTGAAATTTCTCTTGTCAGAGTTTGAATCTCTCCTAGAGAATCTTTTCCCTTTCTTGAAGTTCTTGAATCCCATCTTCTTGAAGGTCTTCACCATCAAATCAGCCATTTTCATCATCTCTTCTTCATCATCCTCAGAATCAGAAGCTTCATCATCAGTGTTTGAGCCGTCATCAGAGTTTGATGACTCACTGTCAGATTTAATGACTAAAGCCTTTCCCTTGGCTTTCTTTCTTGATGATACCTTCTTGACAGGCATTTCTTCAACTTTAAGAGCAACAGATTTTGTCTTCTTTCCAGATCTTTTGTTTCTTTGTTCTATTTCAAGTTCATGAGTTTTTAGCAACCCATAGATTTCATCAAGATCTGTTTCTGCAAGATCATAATTGTCTCGTATTGTTGTCGCCTTCAAATCCCATCTTTCAGGTAGGGATAGAAGAAACTTGAGATTTGATTCTTCAAGTTCATATTCTTTATCAACCAGAGACAGATCATTCAACAGTTTACAAAACTTGTCATATGTCTCAGTCAAAGATTCACCAGGTCTTGAATCAAAGTGTTCATACTCCTGTGTGAGAATAGTCTTCCTGTTCTTCTTTATTGCACTTGTTCCTTGACACCTGACTTCTAAAGCATCCCAAATTTCTTTGGCAGTCTTACAGCCAATGACTCTGTTAGACATGACATTATCTAAGGCACTGTGGAGAAGATGTCTAACTTTTGCATCCTTTGCAATTGATGAGATGTCCTCAGGAGTCATATCTTTCTTTTCCTTTGGAACAGTCTTTTGTTCTTGACCATCAATAACAGGAGACAGTTTGGTTGGCATATGAGGACCATCATTGATTCTATCAAGGTATTCTGGATCTGTGGCTTCTAGAAACATGGTCATCTTTACCTTCCATATTGGATATTCCACAGGTCTAAGAATTGGAACCCTGATTGTCTCATATCGACTTACAGAAGTTGATTGAACCTTTTGAGCATTAGAACCTGCCTGGATGTTTTCAGCCATGATTATACTTGTGTTTAGATCGAAAACTGTATATATTTAACAACCTTGGCCCTGATACCAATTGTTAGGCCGAATACACAATATATAATCAATATAAGTATGATAATAACAATTTAGAACACTGTTTATGAATAAACAACTGAATTATATAAATAACTCTTCTCTCAGTGATGTTAAAGAATCATAGAGAGCTTCTAGGTTACAAGAATAATGTATTCAGTATTCGCATCCCTTTTAGGGTTAACCTATCTGTGTTTATATAGTACATAGCTACATAATCAATCTCTAATTGATATCCTATAAATCAGCTATACAATTTATATCAATCTAGGATTGCTTCTGTCTTCTGTTCCATTTATTTAGCCATCTCAATATATTCTGCTTCTTTCCATCTTCAGAATATATTGCTTCTAGAATCTTCAATTAAGCACCGACAGCTAAACCAAACATTCACCCGTCAGACTTTAATAAACTCTGACTAGATTCCGGTAAACTCTGATGAGTACCTGTTGCTTAAACACTGATAAACAATCATCAGCAATTATATCTAACATTCTCACATACAATCTCAGTCATCCCTAAATCATAAACCCTAATCCTTGCAACCTATGTTACATATCATCCTCGGTTTCCACCACAATTCCAGCAACCCTCCCCGAAATTTGTTATCACCAAATTCCGCCATTAACACTGACATTTGTTGATTGTTTTGCATTTGTTTTCTTTCTAGTTCAGTGGTCATTCAATATAATTATGCAAAAGTAACAAATGCTCACTTCTGGATTCATTGTAGACCTCTAGTTCTTCAAATCTCTCTTTGAATCTGCCAACTTCCGCACAACCTCCTCTTGCAAACTCTTGTTGAAATCCCTTGACTTCTTTTCCATTATTAAATATGACATGCTAAACAATGACCCTTACACCTTTGACTTAAGTGAAAAGAATGAGAATCATATACTGCCCTGAGACCATCAAGTTGTAGGCAACTCCTGCCCATGTTGTTTCTGTCACAACACCAGTGGCCTTGACAATCTGTGCTGAGAGTGTAAATATAAGAAATAGTCTAGGGAGGTACTGGAAAATGAGAATAAATCTGTTCTCTGTAATTAGCATGTTACCTGATCAATGTTTTGGATATAACATTGTTTATATTGTTATGGTTTATGATTGTATTTACTGATTGTTTACTAGATGTCGAGCTCCATTCAATCCAAACGGAAAAGAGATGATGCACTCCCTACTGAAGAAACAACCGATGCAATGCAAATTCCTGTTTCCGAGGATATTTCATGTGAAGAAGTACCTGCACAACCAAAAAAGAACAAACATGCAGGCTCTGCTCAAACACCAATAGAGAGGGTCACGGAGGAACGTCAGTATCTTACAGCTGCCAACAAACAAAAGGCAGAGTATTGGAAGGATTTTAAAACTTATTTGAGTAAAGAGGGTGCACGTCGAGCTGAATGTAAGTTTTGTTCTATTACTTATGTTGCTGATCCTAATAATAATGGTACAAAAAATGTAAGAAACCATTGGTTTGTGTGTCCAAAAAATCCTGCTAATGAAGGAAAAGGAAAGCAAAAAAAATTAATCTTAGAACATATTGAAGATAAACCAGGGCAAGGGAAGTTTAAAAATTGGGTCTTAAATGTCAGTGAAGTTAGGGAAGCATTATGTTATATGGTCATCATAGACGAGCTTCCTTTTCGCTTTGTAGAAAAACCTGGCTTTAATTACATGATGTCTAAAGCTTGTCCAGAGTTTGTATTACCTTCACGCATGACTGTAGCTCGTGGTTGCTTTCAGCTTTATTTAAAAGAGAAAGAAAATTTAAAAGAATTTCTTAGAGAATCATGTCAAAGAGTTTGTGTTACAACTGATTCATGGACATCTAATCAGAGGATCAACTATATGTGTCTTACAGCTCATTTTATAGACAAATGTTGGAAATTACAGAAAATAATTTTAAACTTCTGTCCCATTTCTAGTCATAGGGGTGATGCGATTGCTAGAGCAATAGAAGTTTGTTTAAATGGTTGGGGATTAGATACTAAGCTTTTCACTGTGACACTTGATAATGCTTCCTCAAACGATGTTGCTTGTGTTAAATTGGTAGAGACACTTCAAGCTAAAGGTTGTTGTATAAGTAATGGAAAGTACTTGCATATGAGATGTATCGCTCACATTGTTAATCTTATCGTTTGGGATGGTTTAAAAATGAAAACTAATCTCCAATCTGTTGAAAGGGTTCGAGCTGCTGTTAAATTTGTGAGAAATTCTCCTGCTAGGCTACAAAGGTTTAAAGATTTAGCATTGGTTCTAAAAATAGAAAGCAAATCATTGTTGTCGCTTGATGTACCCACTTGATGGAACTCTACATATACTATGTTAGAAACGGCTTTAAAATTTAAGAGTGTCTTTGAAATGTTTGGTCTACATAAAGAAACCAATCTCGGGGACGAAGAGACTAGTATTATAAGACCTCCTCAAGAAAGTGATTGGGAACTTGTTAGGAAACTTGTTGTCTTCTTGGAAAAGTTTTTCATCCTAACAAATAATGTATCTGCTTCTTTGAGTGTGACATCTAATAGTGCATTGTTTGACATTGGTACTGCTCTAGAGACACTAAAAGGTTTAGAGGAAACATTTGATATAGAGTTGTGTTTAATGGCTCGCAAAATGAAAGAAAAGTTTGATAAATATTGGGATAATTTGGAGAAGTTCAACATGTTGATTTATGTGGCTGCCATACTTGATCCGAATGTGAAAATTGTTGGCTTACAATTTACTCTTCATGAAATGTATGGTGAATATGATGGTGATACTTTGCTGGATCAAATACAACAAGTCACATATGAATTATTTGATGAGTATAAGGGTATATATTCACCTGCTAGCGTGTCTCTTATTGAGTCAAATAGTCAAAGTGAATTTATAAATTCTGATGCTAAGTCTATGAAAAGTAATATATTAAATAAAGTCAGAAAGTTCAAAACATCAGAGGGTTCAAAGGGAAAATATATGAATAGTAGGCCTGAACTTGAGCGATATTTGAATGAAGAAGGGGCTGAAGAAGATGTTGAAATATTAGATTGGTGGAAACTAAACAGCCCTAGATTTCCGGTGCTTTCACGTGTGGCACGTGATATATTAGCAATGCCGGTATCTACAGTTGCTTCAGAAGCTGCGTTTAGTACAGGAGGAAGAACCCTTGATCAGTTTAGAAGTTCTCTAACTCCCAAGGTTGCATTTTTATATCTTTATTTATAAAGTAAATATATTTTTTGTTTCTTTGTTTGATATATTTTTTATTTATAAATATTGTTTAAATCAAAGGTAGTGCAAGGTCTTATTTGTGGCCAAGATTGGCTTCGTGCTAAGTTAAGGAATGATAGGAAAAAAGTCGTGAACGTCGAAGAATCATTGAAGGAATTAGAAGACTTGGAAGAAGGTATAATGTATTCATGTAATATCTAAGAAATTATTTATTGCTAATGTTTGTGCTCACATTATTTTTTTTACTGGATTGTACAGACTTGTAAAAAGATGGAGCTAACGAGTCCTCTGTTTATGTATCAAATGAGAGTGAAGCCATATAAGCAGCAAATGTCAAGGCAGGTATAATTATTTTCAGCATTACAATGTTCCAAGTGCTCTATTTTAGTTAATATACTTACCATCTTATCATGTTTGCAGCATTATAATGGTGATATCAAAGAAAACTTTCTGGATTTCCTCTTAGTGAAGAGGCAATTGCCAGAAACATACAATAGAGCTAAAATTTGGTGGAAAGGATGTGTCTGCTCAATGAAAAGAAATTGCAGTATTATTCAGTTTAATCATTTTTACAAAGTTTGTTCCTCAATAATGTAGTTATTGTTTTGGTAGCAAATAGTTGCTAAAATGGGATTTGTTTGCAACTTTTGTATTATTTTTTTTTGGACATGTTTGCATTAATGGTTAAATTCCAAAAACTTTGAGGTGATTCAAGTGATTCAGTGAACAGCAAATTGAGCATTGTATATGATTTAATTAAAGCATTTTATCACAATTTAGTAGTCACTGGTTGTGGTCTTGTGGAACAAGTTGCTTAACCAGGCGAGTTACAAATATATTGTCATCTTTCATGTTCAGGTTATTTTAGTTGTTGGAGACTAAAATAAATACATGTTATTGAATGTTCTTGTAGATATTTACTTATCAGTTCATTCCGGTCCGGTCAGGTTTTTTTCAGGTTCGGTCCGGTCTCAAGACCGATAGTAGCAGGTCCGGTCTCCGGTCCACCATTTCTAAAAAAACCGGTCTTCGGTCCGGTCCGGTCCGGTCCGGTCCGGTTTTAACCATTTGTGCAGTCCTACCGGTGAGGGCTTGAGGTGGTCAGTTGTGCGGTCCGTTGCGAGTCGGGTCGAGCTTGACACGGGTCGGGCTCGTCCCAAGTGAGCACGGAACCATCACGTAAGTTGAACGAGTCGAATCGGGCCGGGTTTGAATCAGAAAAATTGAATTTGGGATCGGTACTTCGGGTTGATACGGGTTGAGTGGGTTGGGTGGTTGGGCGGTTCGTGCGAGCCGGTTCGCGGGTTATGTAACGAATCGGGCCGGTTCGGTCTCGATTTTGCAATTATTAATCCGTAATCGGCACTTATAATTTAACGAGTTGTGCGGGTTTTGACCCAATTTATCGCGATCCGAATAAAACGAGTTGAAAAACGAACCAATTCTGAGCGATCCGTGCAAACCCACACAAGTGGCCAGCTCTAACAAGTGCAATGTCACAGATGATAGTGAGCAGACAATCGAATGGTAACTGTAGTGTACCAGGGTTCTTAAGAATCGTTGAAGTCGTTGTCAATTTAAAAAACAAATGCATGTATTGTCTTGTTTTTTTGAAGGAAATAGAGGAAACCATCCGAGCTGTAACATTAACTGATTTTTTTTAATTTTTTTTTTGGAAATAAAAAGGTTCGTAGAAAATAGAAAGTTCGAAAGTTGAATCAAGCCGACTTCAACTGAATAAATTATGTCTAAATCTGTACTTAATATTATTTATTTCATAACTGCATGACATGTGCATTCTACTCAAACTAGCATAGTAACCACACAATCATGAGTGTACTCATAATGTACACATACTGCAAACGTTAATTTTGTATTTTTGATGGGTCTCTTATTCCGAACAATCGCTTGCTATAATCATTTATTTATTTAAAAATTTTTGCAAACAAATTTAACATTAAAAATTTAAGTAAATGTAGGGAGATCTAGTTACTCTTTTCGCATTTAAACTTTTACTTTTTAGAATTTTTCTTTTCACAAAAATTTCTGATAATCAAATAATTTATCAATAATCGCTTGCTAAAGAGCCGCTGCCATTTCTTATACGTGTATGTACATAATACGTAGGTTGTGTGTGTGTATATATGGTCCAACGTTATCAGAAAGTGGTGAGCTTTTTGTGAGAAAACAAAAAAGAAGTTAGTGGAGTAGGAAAGTAGTAATAAAAGAGAAACATGGGAAGAAGCCCTTGTTGCTCAAAAGTTGGATTGAACAAAGGAGCATGGACCACTGCCGAGGATAAAATTCTCACTGATTTCATCCATCTTCATGGTGAAGGTGGATGGAGAAACCTGCCCAAAAGAGCAGGTAAGATGCACACACAATTATTTCGTATTTTTTCTTCTGACTCGAATTTTTCTGGTTGAGTTAACAATGTACGTATGTATTTCGTACCCTAAACTATATTTGATATATGAATGCAGGTTTAAAGAGATGTGGGAAGAGTTGTAGGCTGAGATGGTTGAATTATTTGAGACCGGATATCAAGAGAGGTAACATCTCTGATGATGAAGAAGACCTCATCATTCGCCTTCACAAGCTCCTCGGTAACAGGTATGTACATATTATTAGAGCCAGCGGCGCAGCTTGTTGTTCGTTTATCTCTTCATTTCCGTATGATACATTTTTTTATATAATTTATCTTAACATTTTAGTTTTATTTTGTATTTTGGGATGAATGATGAATTTAACGTTGAATTTTTTGTGATAGGTGGTCTCTAATAGCTGGAAGGCTCCCTGGCCGAACAGACAATGAAATCAAGAACTACTGGAACACAACATTAAGGAAAAAGGCTCATGATAATCACACAACCTCTGCTGCTGCTTCTCCAAAGACCCCAACTAAAAAATGCAACACCAAGAAGATCAAGAAATACAAGAAAAAGCGCGATAAATCGGAGTCAACTCAGCACAATGTCCAGGCCAATGCATCCCATGTTAAGGACACTCTTGATGCAAGTAGTCAGCAATTGCTAAGCACAGAGCCATTAGTTGAAATAAAAAATAAGACTATTGATCAATCCCCGGATCTTGTCCCTGGCGTTGACTCGAACGACATTTGCTTAACGGATTTTCTTAATTACGATTTTTCGGGTTTATTGAGCAGTGATAATCACAAGGATTACGAGATGGATAGTGCGTCGCCTTCGTGTTCGTATGAGAAACCTATAATGGAGATACTGGAGGAGTTTTGGAATGCAGACGAACCATGTCTGGTTTCTAATTCTAGTGTTTATTTTGGCTCTTTATCAGACTGTTTAGTAGGTGAATGGTTTGCTTAATATGTTAAAATTGTACATCTTCCTATGTTTTTCATTCTGTTTAACTGTCTTCCAATAAATATGTATTGTAATTATAGTACTGTCTGTGTTTGTTGCACTTGTTTCCAATTCCAAACTTGAATCCTGAAAAATGAGATTTGTATTCGAAAGCAATGCTATTGAGGTTCTGTATTTGTATACCTTCAATTTTAATTACATTAAAGCAAATTAGTGAGGGAGCTAAATGCTGGAAAATCGCAAAATAAATCCTAACATTACTCAATGGTAACTACAAATTGTTTTCCCGCTAATTAAACACGCTCATACGCATATTTTATCTTTGACAAGTACAAATTCCGATATTTCATGAAGGGAACGTGAAATGCTTAAAATAATTTGGTCTCGAGCAGTGTTCAAAAAATCGGTGATTAATAGGAATTAATCGCCGATTAATCGCTAGACGGCGGGTCACCGAACTGATTAAGCGAAAATCGGTCAATTAATCGTTTTTTCAGAAAAGCTGTCAAAATCGGATTAATCGGTCAAAAATCAGGCTAATTATTTAAAAATAGTAAAAAATAGTTAAAATTTAAAAAAATTATTAAAAATTTAAAAGGTAGAAACTTGATTAAACAATAGGAAAAAAAATATTATTTTTGTACATGTAATTATAATTTTAGATGCCTAAATCATAAATTCTCTTTATTTTTCCTCTTAAATTGATCTCTAATTGAAAAGTTAAACATTCAAAATTTTATTTATTACAATTATATAATATTTTTAACATATTTGCATAAATATATGATAATAACATATGTTTAGTTGAAATAACGAAACAATTATATATATGAATATAATTGTATATAAAAAATATTATTAAATTTATTCCGATTAATCATTCCGATTAATCCCTGATTACCCGATTAATCCGTGGACGGTGCCTTCATCGATTAACTCTGATTCCCACTTTTTACAACACTGGTCTCAAGAGGTAAGTAGGCTGGTCATGAAAAAAGCTCAATAGCAACAAAAAAGGATAAAGAAAATTTAAAATGTGACATAATTTATTTGAAAAAAAATGTTTTCTAACGAGTATCTAGATGCTAAAAGGTCTCTGAAAAACAACCAAGCAATAAAACTTAGGTAACCACTTTATACTTTTCTTTACCATCTTTTGGTTGGACAAATACCTTTCAAGTTTTTATTATGTTTACTACTTGCATTGTGGTTGATAAAGACCCCATCTCTGCAGTAGTTCTGGACAACGTGTTCGATTTCTTATCACATCAAACTTTCATTTTAAAGGAGTGCCATGCATAAATATTAAAATACAAAAAAAAATGGTATCCATTTATATTTTAAATTATGGTCATACAGAAAACAGATTTTTGTCCCAAAAAAATTGCAAAACAATGTATTTAATAAAATTTGAAATATAAATAGGCAACCTATTAAATATGACAACCTGTATAAGATTTATTATTTTCTAAAATGCTTCCAAAATTAAATTTGATAAAGATTGGAAATGATATTTCAAAAAAGGAAAAGAAAAAAGATTGGGTATGAAATTAGTATGAGGTTGCAAATTGTTGGTGATAGTTGGCTAAGATTCCGGAATCCAATCCCGCTGTCTCACATTTAATGTGCATTTTCCTGTCTTATTTGAATGATATAGACAACTCCAAAAAAAAATGTTGAAAAAATGTTATATTACATTTCTAATTTCATTTTAAAATGTAAAGTTGTGAATAAAGTTTTAGTTTTTTTATTGTAAATAGATATATTATAAGTCGTTTAACAATTTTTAATCAAGGAACGGGTTCAAAATATTTTATTAAGTTCTTGTAAATTTTGAAGAAATATTCTCATATTTCTAAATTTTTGTGAGAGTATTTTCTAGGAGCACGTTCATTTATTTTCAAAAAACTTAATAATAAAAAAAAATATTAATATTTATTTAACAAAATAAAAGTGTTTACACTTTTCCTTTACTAGATATGTCCTTAGTTTTTTGTTTTCAAATATATTAAGTTTTGTTTCACCAAAAAGGGATATACACGTGGGCCACGTTTGTTTCATGGTATTAAATATGTGATAAGATAATAATTTGTTAAATTTTCATATCTCATGTTTGTTTTGTTGGAGTAGTTGATAAGATTATAATCCCCTCTAAAATACTTGGTTGGTGGTTGGAGGAGCTATTATTTAATCCTCTCTAACAAGTCATTTTTATAAAGGATTATAATCCCCTCAATATAATCCTATGCAAAACAAATATAGGATGAAAAATATAAGGATAATAGTTCAATCCCATGATTATCCCTCAAAACAAACAAGGGATTAAATTTTAAAAAATTATATTTCAATCCTAAACTTAATACTTAAAAACAAACATGAAATAACATAATTTAAAAAATCTCTAACACTTTAATTGATAATATTATTTATCCCGAATAATAATACCAGGATTATAATTCCTCCAAACAAACATGATATTAGGACAATATATATGAACTCAATTTTCCTTTTTATTACTACAAGATTAGTCAAATATTAAAGATAGCTATGATGTGATAAATCAATTTTATATGGCTCGCCCGCTTCTATAAATCTTATTCACCATTCCACGATCCTGACATGCAGGGACAGAATTATAACGAGAGCACGTGTCCCCACTTGTGTCTTCTGACTAAACTAATATTCAAAAAGTTCCAAAATCAAATAATTTTTGCTTATAAAAATCAGCTGAGTTGAATTCAAAATATAATTCTTTTGTTTTAAAGTAATTCAAAATATAATTCTAATAATTGTTATTCAACAACAAGATGATATTTAAAGTAAATATTTTTATTTTTATTTAACTCAATGTTAATGTATTTTTGATACATTATTATTAGATTTTCAAATGAATCCTTGTCATTCGGTATCAAATATGAAAATAAAAGTTGTTTAATTATCAGGAAAGCGAATTTTTCAATCATTTTAATTTACCAAACAAAATTGAGAACGAAATTTAAAAAACAAACACTAAGTATAAATTTTGCAAGAACGAAGTCAGATCGTTTTTACATTCTAGTGTATGATTGCAAAACACAACTACCCTTTTAGGTTTTAATTAATGATCTATTTTTTAATATTAAAAATTGAATACTTTTTCTTGAAATCAATTAAATTGAATATTAAAAGAATTAGCTTAGCCGATTTATAAATCAACAACAGATCTAAAATTAATAAACCTTGTTTTAATAAATAATAAATTTATAAAGTGTTAGGTTATGTCATTGATTCATTCGGTCTATAATGCTTGTCTTCGAACTTTATTAGTAACCGTACATAATAGCTAGCAAAATAGCACAGTAGTACCTATTTTTAAGTTCCTGCTAAGAATACAGCGACTTAATTTGTTTTTAATAAAAAACAAAATAGCATATATTTTCTCCACTAGAATATTTATTAAATTTTCCAACATAAAGTCAGAATGATTCGATGGCGTCTTAATTAGAAGATCTGGTCTTGTCGCAACTCAACAACCTACCGTTTTCATTTAATCTACTTTCATATGTATTTTTCAAATTTTGTAAATTATAATATGAGAACGTGCAAATGTTAGTCAAAGATTGGCCTGATCGTCAAAATTTGACAACTAATTAGGGAGGTAGAGAGTAACCAAAATTGGCACATACTTTTTTTCCTGTATTTAATTATTTTATAGATCTACGGTTCATGTCTGGAAAATTTAGTTTTATAAAATTCTCCAAAACAAACACAGTTTCCTGAAAATAAACAAGTGTGCTCTAAAATTTCAGCAAACTGTTACAGTATCAACAACTTCAGCAAATGATTCTATAGCAAGTTAGTTACAATTGATTCTGCTGATGTGTCAAGTTAGTTACAATACAGCTGGAAACAGCTTTGTGTTTGTATGATCAGTGTTGTTAAATAGGCAGTGGTGTTAGTTCCTCAAGATTGAACACTAGTGACCTCTTCCTTTCTCTCTCGAGCTCTTTCTATCTCTAGAGATGTAAATTCCTTGTATTGTTCTGTTAGTTCTTGAGGTGATTAGTTAATACAGATATTCTTGCTTACACAATTTAAGTTTCTGTCATGGTATCAGAGCGATGTTACGATCAGCTTCATTTGTTCAGTGCGTGATTGATTGTAGTCATCTCTCTCAAGTTGTTTTTGTATGAATAGACGAACATATTCCGCTGCTGTATCGTCTTCATCAATGGCTAACCAAACGGCTCAAAATGCAGCTCAAACTATGAATCAAACATCTGCTTCATCGGTAATTGATGTCTATCGTCCTTACTATCTCCAGAGTTCTGATAATCCAGGTATTGCTCTTGTGACTCAAGCTCTAACTGCTCAAAACTATCAACAATGGAGTAGATCTGTTAAATTGGCACTTTCTTCTAAGAACAAAGTTGGATTAATTGATGGTTCTGTAGCTCGACCCGTTGAATCATCTCATTTGTATACTTTTTGGCATCGATGCAACGACATGGTCCTGTCATGGTTATTGAATTCCATTTCTGCGGAAATTAGAGATAGTGTTGTTTACTTTAGCACTGCACAAGAAATTTGGGAGGATCTTGCAATCAGATTCTCTCAAGGAAATGTACCTCGCATTTATCAACTGAAAAAGGACCTCTCAGGCCTTAGTTAAGGATCTATGTCGATCACTACTTATTTCACCAAAATGAGGATTTTAACTGATGAATTCATGCATTATCTCCCATTCCTAAGTGCACATGCCTACAAAACTCATGCTCATGTGGTGTAACTGCTAAACTAGATGCCTATGAGCAAATTAATACCCTAAGTCAGTTCTTGATGGGTCTGAATGACATTTATACTGGTAGACGAGGCCAAATGCTTATGTTAAAACCACTTCCTACTATGAGTCAAGCTTACTCACTGTTGCTTCAAGAAGAGAGTCAAAGAGCCACTCTCATTACTCTCCTACAACTGATAGCCTAGCCATGAATGTCAAATATTCTGGTTCAGGTTCTAAGCTAAAACAATTTAATGCATACAAGAAAGGTTCAATTACTAGTGATTCAGCTGAAGTCTGTGACTATTGTCAAAATCATGGTCATCATCAGGACAAATGTTTCTTTCTACATGGCTATCCTGACTGGCACCGTCTGTATGGGAAGCCTAAGCCCAAATTGAAGCCAAAAAGGGCAGCTCAAGTCACTGTTAAAGTCTCAGACACTACAGATACATAACAGAACAATGTTGATGCTAAATTGAAGCCTAATACTTTCTCTGAAGCCCAATGTGAGCAGATAGCCAAGATGATACAGAACAGTATGAAGGCTATCACTGGTTCTCTGGGATCTCAACTGTCAGGTAAAATTTGTAGTGTATCTTCCTCACACAATGCATATACAGTCAAAACTGATTCTCATACTACTTGGATATTGGATTCTGGTGCTACTGATCATATAATATCCAATATTCAACTTCTTATCAATCCAAGACCTATGTCATCTGTATTGCATTTGCCAAATGGTTCCACTGCTCCTATCACACATGTTGGTGATGTCCAATTAACTACATCTGTTAGGTTAACTAATGTCCTGTGTGTACCATCCTTTCATTGTAATCTGGTATCTATTTCCAAATTGACCAATGACAATTCCGCTTCAGTCATTTTTACCAATTCTACCTGTATGTTACAGGCCCCTTCCCTGAAGCAGATGGTAGAGATTGGTAAAGCTGATGCTGGACTCTACAATCTCACCATTGTCTCCCCTTCCTCACATCAATCTCATCCATTTCATACTCCAACTCATCGTTGTTCAAAGCTTCATGTTGAACCTCCTGTTGAAGCTCAAATATGGCATGCCAGACTTGGGCATCCTGCTTGCTATGATTCTAAATAAAACTTCTGTTATTTCTAATGTAAATCAAACTCTGTTTTCTACTTGTGATGTTTGTCTTCTAGCTAAACATCAAAGGTTCTCTTTTCCTGTTTCAGACTCCACTAGTTATTGTAACATTTTCCTTACTATTGTTGAAGAATTCTCCAAATGTACATGGGTATACTTACTAACAGATAAGTCTCAGGTCTCTTTCACTATACAGAACTGAAAGGCATATGTATAGGCCTATTTGTAAACACCGAGGATTCTACTCAACTTAAATTAAGATGTAATAAGTAAATAATAAAAAATCAAATGTCACAGGAATCTCAGAAGATAATATCTGTCAAAGGATGAAGATTAAAGTCATCTATAGACTTGAAGTAATTCTACATTGAAAGAAGTTCAATTTATTGATCAAGCCTCAGTGAAGTATTCAATCTCAGTGGATTTATTAAAGTGACAAAGATTTCAAGATGTGACATCAAAGATACAGGTTACAGAGTTCAAGGAAAAGAGAAAAGGAAGTGGATCACTGCTTAAAGTCAAACAGATGAAGAACAGACATTGTCGTTAGTCACTCATGAACCAGACAGTACATTGAGTGTCAACGTTCTAAAAATGTTATTTCTTCATCTAAGTTTTAGTGGTTCAAGAATTAATTGTGGAGACAAGTAATTATATTTTATTCTCTTATAAATAATTATTACTATTAAGTAAATTATTTATTAAATTAATTCTATAAAGAATTAATTTAATACATAATTTACTTTGATAATTATTTAAAATAGAATAGAAATGAACTAGGAAGACTTAGTTTTTTAACTAGGAAGACTTAGAATTAAGTCTTCCCGATTGTCTTCCTAGGTCAAAAGAATGTCTTCCCGATAGTCTTCCCAATGTAAATGCATGTCTTCCCAGCAGTCTTCCCAAACCAATTTTAAGTCTTCCCGAGAGTTTTCCTTATGCAAATCAAAGAAAAGAAATGGCGCGTGGAATGCAAAGGCTGCAGGGTGTTTAAATACAAATTGTAAGATCAAGATAGTATATCAACACAAGACAGAAAGCAAAATAACATATCATTCAAAGCTCTCTGCCTTAACTCTTCTTCAACTGTCAAGCTTCAATTTCTGCCAGTGGATTCATTTTTTGATTTGGTTGTAACATTTAATCCATAAGAATTAATTCACTTGTACTGCTTTGACATTCTACCGGATCATAATCCCTAAAAATTATGTCGAACTACTTTTTAGTATTCGATCCTTTTTATTACAAAAATAGATAAATCCATGTCGAATTTATTCTAGGTTTGTTTATCAAGAACTTTGTAATCTGTAATCAAATTGTAACACTGCTCAAGTTTAATATAAGTTATATTTAACTTGAATATTGTTTCAGTTTATTCCGCATTAATTTGTTCTTAAATTGTTATATCTTACAACGAACAAATTCGATTAAACGGTAAAGTTTGTATTCAACCCCCCTTCTACAAACTTATCAGGACCTAACAAGAACTTTATTCAATTAGTTAAAACTCAGTTTCAGGCCACAATTAAAACGGTTAGGTCTGATAATGGCACTGAATTTGTTAATAAAAACCTTCAACAATTTTTTAGTGCTACTGGTATTGTTCACCATACTTCATATCCTTATACCCCCCCAACAGAATGGGGTGGTAGAAAGGAAACATAAACATATTCTTAATGTTGCCAGGTCATTAATGATCCAGGCTTCTCTACCTAAAACCCTGTGGGGAGATTGTGTTCTCACTGTTGTTCATCTAATCAACCTTTTACCTGTCTAACAACTTCAGTTTAAATCACCCTATGAACTTTTGCACAACAAAGTCCCAGACTATAGTTCTTTAAGAGTCTTTGGGTGTCTGTGCTACATATCTGATGTCTTCAGTTCACCTGATAAATTTAATCCAAGAGGACTCCAATGTGTTTTTCTGGGATATCCTTGTGGTAAAAAAGGATATAGGGTAATGCACTTACCCACAAGAAAATGTTACATTTCTAGAGATGTCACGTTTGTGGAAAATGTGTATCCCTTTCAAAATCTTGCTTCTTCTGATCTTCAACCATCACTCTTTCCTTCTGTGTCTGATCTATATGATCACCCTTCTGCAACTCTTTTATGCATTCCATCTCCTTCTACTGATGCTCAATCTGTCCGTGAGACTATAGATTGCACTATAGGCAATATTGATACTTCTACTGAGCCACTTACTGTCACTCCCACACCACCTGTTCCTGTCTCCTCACGCCCTATCAGGACAAAAATTGTTCCAACCAAATACAAAGACTATACTGGTTTGCCTGTTAGCACTAAGTCTGTCACTCAGTCTAACCTTCAGTCTCGAGCCCAATGTGTCTACCCTTTACATAAACATGTATCATATCATGTGTTTTCATCTGAACATACCAAATTTCTGGCCAATATTACCCAAACCTCTGTACCATATACCTACAAACAAGTTGTTCTACACAAACATTGGACTGATGCTATGCTCTCTGAAATTTGTGCCCTCAAAGATAACAAAACTTGGGATATTGTTCCTAAACCCCCTAATAAGAACATAGTAGATTGCAAATGGCTTTTCAAAATCAAGTACACTCCATCAGGCACTATAGATAAGTACAAAGCCCATCTTGTTTCCAAAGGTTTCACACAAACTATTGGGGTTGATTATTTTGAGACATACGCCCCTGTGGCTAAAATGACTACAGTTCGTGTGGTTAGGCTTTGGCAGCCAAATATAATTGGCATATTCATCAAATGGATGTTAACAATGCCTTTTTACATGGTGTCTTAACTGAAGAAATATATATGAAACTTACTCCTGGTTTTCAGCAACTGTCTACCACCAATATCTCTTATCCCTCTGATGTTGAACTTGTCTATCGTTTGAGGAAATCCATCTATGGGTTGAAGAAGGCTCCACGAGTCTGGAATCAAAAACTGGTCTCGGCATTGTTGAAATATGGGTTCACTCAAGCTGCTTGTGATCACAGCCTTTTTATTGTTCGACATGGCGTTGAATTTGTAGTTGTCATTGTATATGTCGATGACATACTTCTGGAAGGCAATTCCACTGATCTTCTTACTAAAATTAAACAATTCCTTAACACTCAGTTCAAGATCAAGGATTTAGGTCCTCTGAAATACTTCTTGGGTTTAGAAATTGCTCGGTCTACTTCTGGTATCTTTATCAATCAAAGAAAATATGCCTTGGATATTTTGAAAGACACTGGGATGACTGGAGCTAAGCCTTCTGTTGTTCTCATAGAACAAAATCACAAGCTCATTGAAAACACTTTTGCATTGCTAACACCTTCTGATATTGCCACATATAGGCGGTTGGTTGGACGACTGCTGTATCTCACCATTACTCGCCCTGATCTTTCCTATGGTGTTCATGTTCTTTCCCAATTTATATCATGTCCTCGTGAAGATCATCTGACTACTGCATTCAAGATGGTTCGCTATCTTAAAACTTGTAATAAGATTGTCAGATGTTAGTTTCTCTTCCTATTTCAAAAACTGAACATGCTGCTAATAGATCTTCATGTTAAATACTATTTCGTCCGTCCTTAATTAGTTGCCCGATTTGATTTTTAAATGGTTAAATTGATCAAATTTTAACTGAATATTACATATATGATATGAATAAAAATTATTTTATAATAAAGTACATTTAATCTACTTTCATATGTATTTTTCAAATTTTGTAAATTATAATATGAGAACGTGCAAATGTTAGTCAAAGATTGGTCTGATTGTCAAAAATTGACAACTAATTAGGGAAGTAGAGAGTAACCAAAATTGGCACATACTTTTTTTTCCTGTATTTAATTATTTTATAGATCTACTGTTCATGTCTGAAAATTTTAGTTTTATAAAATTCTCCAAAACAAACACAGTTTCCTGAAAATAAACAATTGTGCTCTAAAATTTCAGCAAACCATGTGAGTTAAAAGACTTCTTCGAAAATGTTAAAATAAATAAGGTACAAATTAGTAAGGCTGCTTTTGTTACCTATGTCTCGTGGTTAATAAGTTAATACCATTTGTCAAAAAAAAAAAAAAGTTAATACCAATAATGTCCTTCATAAATGTCTTGCAGGAGTAGTTGATAATTTTCACTGTTAAATCTTGATGGTGTATTGTTTGTCGATTTTTTCTGTAAATTAGTGCGAACGAACAAAGTGGCCCTTCTGTTTTGTTGCGTATAGAGAGATCATCGAGTACAAGTTGAGAGAGTAATCGTGAAATGGTGGACCGGTGGGCGGTGGTGGAACTTTTATTTATTACTAGGTTATAGACCGTGCTACGCACACGGATGATTTAAAAAATAATTTTTTAATAAAAATATTAAATTTATATTAATTTATATTTAAAGATTGAATCATATAATTTAAGATATAATAATAGTAATGCTTCTATATATAATAATAAATTTATTTAAAATTGATTAGGTTGGTATATTAAATATATTATAGCGTTATACGATAAATTGCATTTATGAACTTGCCAAATTTGAAAGAGTAATTCAAATCTTTCTATTAATAATAGCTCAACATGGGACAATAATTGGTGGTACATTTTATTCAATTTAAATTGGCAAGACATTTTAATGCATTTGAAATGTCCAAATTGCCCTTGTGTTTATTATTTTTAAAAAAATTGTTGTTGGGTGGATTCGAACTTGGGTCTATACAATATTTTACACCTCCTCTTACCACCACACCACTCAATTACATGTGTTGTCAATTATACACATCATATGTGTGTGTCACTTGAGTAGAGAAATATTTGATACTATTATTATTATATATCTATTTTATTATAGCCCAATAAAAACAATGATTCATGAGACATTTAATCTAATCTAAATTGGCGAGACATTTTATTTAATTTAAAATATTTAAATTTCCCCTGTGTTTACTTTTTTATTTTAAAAACAATTGTTAATGAATGGAATCCAACTTAGGTTTATGCAATAATGTGTTCATCTTCCTACCATTGCACTATTCAGTCATATGTGTTCTCTATCAAACACATTATATGTATGTGTGTGTGTCGTGTGAGTAGAGGAGTATTCGGTATCTATTATTATATCGATTAAAATAATCTTATAATATGTGAGATAATTTAACTATTGAAAAAATATAAAAGGTATTCTATATAATATTTTTAGTTATAAAAAATATAAAAGGTACTCTATATAATATTTTTAGGATTTTATCTAACGGTTCTAATTGATTTCTATTTTGTCCTTATTTGTAAAACTTATATGAAAAAAATTAGTTGAAAAAATGTAAAAGGTACTCTATATAATATTTTTAGTTATACACAATATAAAAGGTACTCTATATAATATTTTTAGTATTTTATCTAACGGTTTTCATTAATTTGATTAGAAATATCTAACGGTTGTGGAATGATTGAACAAACTATGGGGGACCAGACTACCAACCAAACTTTTATTGTTCCGTCTATTATATAATATGTAAAGCATAATGTAACATAAGATGTAAAAGAGATAACTACAACTCAACAAAGGACAAGACATACAATAATATTAACAGAAGCACAGGAATCCAGAATCAAAGAAGAAAAGGTAAACTCAAAAAATCAAAATACGTTATGTATTCTTGAAGTCCGTAAACAGGTCACGGAAAGAAGTTCATGAAAATGTTCAAGCCTCAGTGACAGCAAAAGAAACAAGACTTTCAAGTCGACAGAAGTATGTGAATGATTTAGGGTTAAGTACCACGGGATTCCAGTGATTTAAATGAAGCAACCAGAACGACAAGGGACGTATCAGCAGCATTGAATTGAAGATATAAAAGAAGAATTGATCGAGTGTTATTCATCTGTGAACCAGACCAGTTGTACTAGGTGACGGCACTGAAAAGATCAAGTTGTTTTATCGTCTCAGAAGAAAGTGATACAGTCTATTACTTAAACACCCAGGAGCTCAGTGGAATCATTAATTGATAAAAGACAAGAAACAAGAATTCGATAGTTTTTCAATTAAGAAAACTATTGAATGGAATAATAATGATTCATTGAAAACCATGTTTACTTTAATTTGGTATTCGATAGTTTTGATTAAAAAACTATCGAATGGTAAATTAAAGTATTTCATTCGATGGTTTTTAATTAAGGAGCAGGTGAAAAGTATTCTTGTTTTACAGGTTGAAGTTGAAGATGGACGGCCAGGATTGTTTCTACATTCCTAGTTCGATAGTTTTCAATTGAAGACTACAATTAATACAGAGAGAAGATAGTGTCTTCTTCAGTCGAAGTTATTTTCACAGAAGCAATAACTGAGAGAGAGTTTGAGCCAGAGAGAAAATACAGAGAAATTAATTCTGCTTGAAGTCTATCAAAGTTTTGATTGTGTATAACTTAGAACTCATTGAAGCTAATCTACGGATTAGAAATTGTAGCACCCTTCGAGGTTTATATTTATAAAAAGATATATTCCCCGAAACTTGGTTTGGTTTGGTGTGTTTGATTTCGTTATAGAACTGAATGATTAATCCGCGAACGAAATTGAATTATTTGTGAGTATCGTATTCAACCCCCCCTTCTACGATACTTTGGACCTAACAATTGGTATCAGAGCTACTTGATTGATATACAAATCAGATCCGGTGAATGAGACCAAAATCAAACGTAGCGTGAAAATTCGAAGCAAATTTTTTAACTTTCAAAAATTTTCATTTTATTGGAATTTCTTGAATTTTAAACAATTTGAAATTTTCAGAAACCATGAGTGCTCCAAAGACAACCGCTGGTATTAAAGTTCCCCCGTTTACTAGAGATGATTTCGGTTTGTGGAAGATGAAGATGCTGTTATTTATCAAGGCATTTAATCCATTGTATATTGGCATATTAGAGAACGGACCGTTTGTACCAATGAAACCAGTTAGTGAATCTACAGCTCCTGATGGTAGCAGGATTTCTCAAGGAACCCAACCTAAGGATATTACTGAGTATACAGATTCTGACAAAGAACTGATTCGATTAGACACCGGTTTAATGTTGATATTGGCGGACTCCGCAGACAAGGAAATGAGCTATCAGTTGATGAACTGTACAAGCGGAAAACATATGTGGGATACCATTAACTTGATAATGGAAGGAACTGAAGACGTGCAGGAAAACAGATTGGACATTCTGACTTCTCAATACGAAGCGTTTAGGTCACTGCCAAGAGAAAGTATAACTCAGGTCTTTGAGAAATATACTAAGCTTCTTGTTAGGTCCTGATAAGTTTGTAGAAGGGGGGTTGAATACAAACTATACCGTTTTATCGAATTTGTCCTTTAAATGATTTAACTGTTTAGAACAAATTAGTGCGGAATAAAACTGAAACAATATTCAAGTTAAATAAAACTCTATTAAACTTGAAGGGTGTTACAATTCTGATCACTGATTACAAAGAACTTGATAAAACAAATCTAGAATAAATTCGACATGAATTTATCTATTTTTGTAATAAAAAGGATCGAATACTAAAAAGTAGTTCGATATAAAATCTAGGGATTATGATCCGCTAGAAAGTCAAAGCAGTACAAGATAATCACTTCTTATGAATTAAATGATTAAGAACAATCAAGAAGTAAATTTATCCTCCAGAATTTAAGCTTGACAGTTGAGAGTTAAGAAGACAGAAAGATGTAATGTTATTTGTCTGTGTCTTTTCTTCTCTTGAATGTTGTAATGTAATAATTGATGTCTTGTCTTCTGTCTTGAATATATACTGATTGCTTTTCTTTTAATCCATCCCACGTGCAAGCCAAAATCAACAGAATGGATTTTACCTTTGGAAGACTTAGAGAAAAACAATCCAATTTGCCTTAGAAGACTCTCGGGAAGACAATGCTTGTGAAGGGAAGACAACCGGGAAGACAACCCTTTGGCCTAGGAAGACTTTCGGGAAGACAAGGCTTTGCCTAGGAAGACTTTCGGGAAGACTCACTTGTGAGTCTTCCTAGTTCATTTTTCTAAGTCTTCCTAGTTCAAACCTAAGTCTTCCTAGTTCATTTTTATTCTAACTTAAATAATTAACTAAATAAATTATGTATTAAATTAATTCTTTACAGAATTAATTTAATAAATAAAATACTTGATAGTATTAATTATTTATAAGAGAATAAATAGAATTAGTAGACTTCTCAATTAATTTCTTTTTATTCTAATTTAAATAATTAACTAAATAAATTATGTATTAAATTAATTCTTTACAGAATTAATTTAATAAATAATTTACTCAATAGTATTAATTATTTATAAGAGAATAAATAGAATTAATTGACTTCCCAATTAATTCCAGAATCACTAAAAACTTAGATAAATAACAAACACAATAGTACGTTGACACTCGATGCACTGTCTGGTTCATGAGTGACTAACGACAATGTTTGTTCTTTATCTATTTGACTTTAAGCAGTGATTCACTTCCTTCTCATTCAAGAACTCCGTAATCAGTATCTTTTTCTGTCACCACTTGAAATCTCCGTCACTTTAATAAATCCACTGAGCTTGAATACTTCATTGAGGCTTGATCAATAAATTGAGCTTCTTTCAATGTAGAATAACTTCAAGTCTGTAGATGACTTTAATCTTCATTCTTTGACAGATATAATCTTCTGAGATTCCTGTGACATCTGATCTAATATTTACTTATTACATTCTTGTTTAAGTTGAGTAGAATCCTCGAATTACAAATAGGCTATTTCATATGCCTTTCAATCTCCCCCTATTTGTTTGTTAGAAAATAACAACCAAATACCTAGAGGATCACTCAACTAAAACCAAGAAAAAGATAGGACTCTTAAGCCTAAGTAAATACTAGAAAGTTCTGGATCAAATATGACATTTCCAGATTTCACCAGTAAAGATAAATGCAAGACAGGTGTTCCTCTAGACTGAACATATGATAACATTTAACCTGTCTTGATTTACCTAAGCTCTATGCATATAACATTTACAAAACAGAGCTAATTACCTTTACTCCCCTGAAACTCCTCCTTTTAGTTTTATATCTTTTTCAGCTCCCCTTTTACTAGCTTCACCAAAAGTCTCTAGAAACTTCTTCCCCTTAGAAGTAGATAGAAACTTCTCCCCAAACTTCTGTAGAAACTTGTCTAGAAACTTCTCCCCCTTAGTTGAGGAATTCTCTACAGATTTAAATTTATGAGTCTCTGAAGCCAGTAGGAGTTGAGATAGTTGATGGAGTTGATCTTGGGTAGTAACTTTGTCTTCAAGATTTCCTTGAGCAGTCCCAGCTGATTGTTGACAGAGGTGGAAGAAGAAGACCGTTCAACCACTTGTGCTTGCAAAATTTTTTTATCAGCCTGGGTTTTGAATAGATGTTCCTGTAGATCAGCTATGTGAGCTAACTACATTGCAGTGTATGTGTTTGTGTGTGCACTCACTTGAATTTCTCTTGTAAGTGTATCACTCATCTCACGTGCATGTGTTTCACTCAGTGTTTGACTCTTATCACTCAACATTAGCTGTCTGTTTGCTCCTTTTTGATCAGTACCTGCATTGAAACTCACCCTAGCCTCTTCAAGAGAGGTCAGTGGTGGTGCAATGGGAGTTCGCAAATCCCGATCCTCAATCATATCTATCAAATCACTTGGATTTGAAATCTGAATTGCTTCAGTGATAGACTGACCAAGTTGCCTTCCACTTTCTCCAGATAAATCTGCGAGTGGAAAATCCCTTTGGGAGCCAGAGGTGTTCACTCTGGGAGGGGAGAAAATGATTCTATTTAAATTTGGCAAAGAATCAAATTTTCCCTCAGATGCCTATGAAGGCACTTCTACCGTAACAATGGTAGGCACTGTAACCAGTTGCAGGTGCTCTGCTTTCACTGTGTCCTGAGTTTCATCTAATGAAATTGTTTTCTCCCATTGTGAGTAATGAGAGTGTGCTTGACTCAGTACAAAGTGCCATGGCCCTATGGCGAATTTCAATAGATTCATCCTGTTGAGAGAATGTCTCTAGATACAGTTCATTGGCCATTTCAAAGTCCATATCCTATTGAGAGGATACAGATGGGCTAACAGATGCCTCAGTATATGTTGAATTTCTTTAGAGGAGGCAGAGCTGTGGGATCACTCACTATTTCAATCAAAATACTTCTTTATTTAACATTTGATTTCTGTTCAGGCTGAGAGGTCAAGTAATTAAGTTGTAGACTCATTGTTTGGCTCTAAGACCTGGGATAGAGATTGTGGATCTATATTCCCTTGGTCAACCTTAACAACCACTTGGGTTCAGCAACAGTAAAAGAAGTTAATTGAGAGATAGAAAGTAATACCTGAATTGGATTTGGCACTGAATTTCCAGCTAAGCAAGAGCTAGATCAGAAATAATATAAAATATATACACTATATTTACACAAACCAACTAAGACAAATAGAAAATAAAAGAAAATAAATAATAATAATAAACTAAAATATAAAATAAAAAAATATTTACAGGAAACTATTTACATGCACTAAACAAGAATATTTGAATATTTTAAAATAAAAGATTTTCAATAAAAATAGATTTCTCTACAATTTTAACTTGTAAAATTTGAGAAAAATATTTTTAGAGAAAATAATTAATCTTAACTTACTCAAACTAAGAAGCTTAACAATTAGACAAGACATGGCAATAATCTATAATCAACATGCATAAGAGAAAATTGAGATGATAAAATAAATTTACAAGTGATTTAAAAATATATACAACAAATGAACACTTGTAAATTTAATTAAGAACAAACATAAAAATAAACAGAGTTAATCACTAAAACTATTTAACATACCCAATTTACCAACCAATCTGGTAAACTGGATTCATCAAGAGATTTAGTGAAAATATCTTTTGTTTGTTCCTCTGTGGGTACAAAGAGTAACTCCACAGTACCATTCATGACATGCTCTCGGATGAAATGATACCTGATGTCAATGTGCTTGGTTTCTTGTGATTATGCCATCTTCATCTAGTTTATTTCTGAATACCCACCGAGTACCAACTACTTCCTTGTTCTTCGGTCTAGGTACCAGCTTCTAAACTTGTTGTTGTTCAAATTGATTGAGTTCATCTTGCATAGCAATCACCCAATCAGGATCAGTCAGTGCTTCCTCAATTTTCTTTGGTTTCATTTCAGAAAGAAACCCTGAATAATGACATTCATTTTGAGTAGCACTTCTAGTTCTGACTCCAACACCTGGATCACCAATAATCAACTCAAAAGGATGAGCTCTAATCCAAACTGTTTATCTTGGAAGATTTGATCTTGATGATTCGCCTTGTTCTACATTATGGTGTTGTGAATGACTAGTTGACCCTTCATTTCCTCCCCCTGAGTTGTTGGCAGATTGTCTTGGTGATTCTTTTCCAGTGTTAGTGGTATCTCCATGTAACCAATGTTTCCACCACCATCACTCTCACCATTATCGTTGTTATCACCAGCAACAACCTCAGGTGGATTCTTATCATCTGATTCTGAATCTGACATGTCATCAAACTTCAATTTCTCAGATGGATTTTCTATTTGGATATTAGGGAGTATGGTGTCATCAAATGTAACATTGATGTTCTTATTGACTGATAACATTTCTTGATTTCAAACAGGCCATATCCTCAGTTATACCTTTGCTGTTATCTCCAAAGGTAAGCACTGGGCCAACTTTCTCAACCAAATCTGATAGCAGGGCTCTATCTCCGGTCATATGCCTTGAACAACCACTGTCAAGAATCCATATAACACGGTTTACCTGTTTAACTCCCTGCAATATCAAATTGATTAGACCTTCTTCGGAGCCCAAAATTGATTGGGTCCGGCATACTTAAAGAACTGGCCTTTGTCAGGCAAAACAACATTTTTAACTATAACTACTTCAACCTCTTTCACATAAGAGCGTTTCCATTTATAGCCAGCCTTAACACATTTCTGAGTAGGCTTAGGGATAAATGAATCCACTCTAGTATGAGGAGGACTAGTAGTCTTTGTTTTAACATGCTTCTTATTATTAACATGTTGACGTGGAGCAGTCTTATCACTAGATACATGCTTTTTATTAAAGAAAGCATACATAACATTAAAAGCACAAGACATGCAATTACCCACACCACATGCTTTATGAGAAGAATTAACAGCAGGCATGTTAGTTCTACAGTTGTTTTGATCCAACTTATGGATATCTGATTTAGTCTTTTTAGTTGTAGCAACTTTGACTGGAATATCAGATATACACTTTTTGGACTGTTCAACTTCCAAAGCCATATCTTCTTCACGAATCTCTTCAGCAATGATTATAGAGTATTCATTCATAGGCTCTGCCTCAGACTCCCTACAGAAGGGTGTTTCAATACCCTTAAGTATATATGGAACAACCTTTCCTTCAGATTTGTATCTACAAGGGGAATTAATTCCAAGCAGTCCAATAGCCTCATTATAATCATACCCTATACTGACATGATTACCAACAGCTTGCTTATTGAGAATTTCTTTAGCAGTCTTACAAGAACTGAAATAAGCATTAGCTTTGGTCTTAAGCTCACTAATCTGATCTTTGAGAATGGTTTCCAGTTGAATATAACATTTAACCCTATTCTCAAGAAAAGCTACCTTATTAGTAAGTTCATCTTGATTGATATGCACTAGTTTTAAATCTTTTATTTCCTTTTCAAGATTTGTGTTTAAAAGATTTATTCTATCATTTTCAGTGCGTGCACAACTTATGGTGCCACCAAGATGATAAATCATTTCAGCGTCAGTAAGTTTTACCTCAGACATGTCTGGTGAAGATAACATGGAATCAAAGAGTTTGCCTCCTTTTGCCACAAGTGCAAGATTTCCAACTTCTTCATCTTCACTGTCTGTATCATCCCAGCTCTTCCCTTCAGCAACATAAGCCTTCTCAATCTTATTCTTCTTGCTAGAATCAAATGAGTTCCTTGTCACTTGCCTTGGCTTTTTACATTCAGTAGCAAAGTGACCCAACTCATTGCAATTGTAGCATCTGATTGAGCTCCTCTCCACAGTTCCAGTTTTGTAGCCACCCCTTGTGCCACTTGAAGATGAGGAATCACCTCTCTGAAACCTGGGCCTGAACTTAAGATTGGGATTCCTCTTGAATCTAAACTTCCCAAACTTCCTGACTATCAAAGCCAAATCACCATCCTCCAGCTGATCAAGTTCTTCTAAAGAATAGAAGTCACCACCAGATTGATCAATGGATGTTAATCCATATTCAGCATCAATAACATTCATGTTAGAACTGGAAGGTTGAACAGCCTTCACTTCCAGTTTCTGTGGGACTTCAGCAGTCAATTCAGTAGAGGTACCAACAATCTTCCCAGTTCCATACAGCTCCCTCTGTTGAATCTGCTCCAGCTCATAGGTCTTCAGAACACCATACAATCTCTCCAAAGCAATCTCATTCATATCTCTTGCTTCTCTAATGGCAGATATTTTGTGCTCCAAATGAGGTGGAAGTGTAAGAAGGAACTTCTTGTTAATCTCCTTGTTGGTGTAGTGCTTCCCATTGAGATTCAGATCATTGATTAATTTGTTGTATCTCTCAAAAACCTGAGTGATACCTTCACCAGGGTTTGATCTGAAATGCTCATATTGTGAGGTGAGAATTTCCAGCATATTCTCTCTAACTTCCTCTGTCCCCTCATTGATTATCTCTATGGTTTCCCAAATGTGTTTGGCAGTATCACAGTTTAGGACATGATTATGCATGATAGGATCAAGACAATCAATAAGGATCAGCTGTAGACAGGAATCCAAGGTAACATCCTCTTTTTCACCAGGAGTGAAATCCTTGGGATCTTTAGGGTACATCCTAGCAGCCCTAGTAATAATGTTACCCTCTTTTAATTCTTCCTCAATAATCATAGGAAGTTTTGGTCCATTCTTCATCACATCAATGTATTTAGGATTTGCAACCTTAAGAAATAGGAGCATTTTCTTCTTCCACATTGGATAATGCTCCTTGCTGAACATTGGGATTTTCACTGTACCCACTTTCTGTGTAGTAGACATCTTTTGAGATTTTTAGGAAAAATAAAAATTCAGAGTTTAAGAAAAATCTCAAAACAATTGGATCTTTGATTTGTATATCAATCAAAAGGCTCTGATGCCAATTGTTAGGTCCTGATAAGTTTGTAGAAGGGGGGTTGAATACAAACTATACCGTTTTATCGAATTTGTCCTTTAAATGATTTAACTGTTTAGAACAAATTAGTGCGGAATAAAACTGAAACAATATTCAAGTTAAATAAAACTCTATTAAACTTGAAGGGTGTTACAATTCTGATCACTGATTACAAAGAACTTGATAAAACAAATCTAGAATAAATTCGACATGAATTTATCTATTTTTGTAATAAAAAGGATCGAATACTAAAAAGTAGTTCGATATAAAATCTAGGGATTATGATCCGCTAGAAAGTCAAAGCAGTACAAGATAATCACTTCTTATGAATTAAATGATTAAGAACAATCAAGAAGTAAATTTATCCTCCAGAATTTAAGCTTGACAGTTGAGAGTTAAGAAGACAGAAAGATGTAATGTTATTTGTCTGTGTCTTTTCTTCTCTTGAATGTTGTAATGTAATAATTGATGTCTTGTCTTCTGTCTTGAATATATACTGATTGCTTTTCTTTTAATCCATCCCACGTGCAAGCCAAAATCAACAGAATGGATTTTACCTTTGGAAGACTTAGAGAAAAACAATCCAATTTGCCTTAGAAGACTCTCGGGAAGACAATGCTTGTGAAGGGAAGACAACCGGGAAGACAACCCTTTGGCCTAGGAAGACTTTCGGGAAGACAAGGCTTTGCCTAGGAAGACTTTCGGGAAGACTCACTTGTGAGTCTTCCTAGTTCATTTTTCTAAGTCTTCCTAGTTCAAACCTAAGTCTTCCTAGTTCATTTTTATTCTAACTTAAATAATTAACTAAATAAATTATGTATTAAATTAATTCTTTACAGAATTAATTTAATAAATAAAATACTTGATAGTATTAATTATTTATAAGAGAATAAATAGAATTAGTAGACTTCTCAATTAATTTCTTTTTATTCTAATTTAAATAATTAACTAAATAAATTATGTATTAAATTAATTCTTTACAGAATTAATTTAATAAATAATTTACTCAATAGTATTAATTATTTATAAGAGAATAAATAGAATTAATTGACTTCCCAATTAATTCCAGAATCACTAAAAACTTAGATAAATAACAAACACAATAGTACGTTGACACTCGATGCACTGTCTGGTTCATGAGTGACTAACGACAATGTTTGTTCTTTATCTATTTGACTTTAAGCAGTGATTCACTTCCTTCTCATTCAAGAACTCCGTAATCAGTATCTTTTTCTGTCACCACTTGAAATCTCCGTCACTTTAATAAATCCACTGAGCTTGAATACTTCATTGAGGCTTGATCAATAAATTGAGCTTCTTTCAATGTAGAATAACTTCAAGTCTGTAGATGACTTTAATCTTCATTCTTTGACAGATATAATCTTCTGAGATTCCTGTGACATCTGATCTAATATTTACTTATTACATTCTTGTTTAAGTTGAGTAGAATCCTCGAATTACAAATAGGCTATTTCATATGCCTTTCACTTCTCAATGAATTGGCAACGAAAGGAAAGACCTATCCACTGAGAGAATCAAACAGGAAGTTCATGATGACGCTGCCCCATCATGTAGAACACAAGTCATTATCCATTAGGGAAAGAATTGACTTCACAAAGATGTCATTAGAGATGATCTATGGCAAGTTGAAGACCTATGAGATGGAACAGGAACAAAGGGTGATAATCTACGGATCAGGGACAGTGGAGAACAAGCACAATGCACTTGTGAGATCAGCAGCACTTGTAGTGGATGAACCAATAACTTCTGAGATTCAGGTTCAAACCCCTAGAGCTGGAAAGGAGGTGATAATAGAAGCAGAAATGGATTCTGTGAATCTGGGTGTTGATGAAAGTGATTACTACACCCTAGAAGAGCTTGAGCAAATGGAAGACAAAACCATGGCGTACTTAGCTGCAAAGTTTAGTCACATTTGTTTCAAGAGAAACCCTAAGTACAAGTTCAAGGGTTCAACCAACAGATTCCAGAAGAGCAATTATACACCTAGTACAGGCTTTAAGGGAGGCTACAAGACTGGCATGATTGATAGAAGCAAATCAAGATGCTACAACTGCAATGAGTTAGGGCATTTCGCCACTGAATGTCGGAAGCCTCGTCAAGCGAGAGATATGAAAGATGTCTATGGAAAGAAGGATTCTTATGATGAGTTGAAGAAAGAGAATGCCAAGCTTAAACAGCAATTGGAGGCATTCTCTGGAAAGCAGAAATGGAAAGCTTATATAGCAGAGGGAAAGCACTGGGATAATACTGATTCGGATGAAGAGGAGGAATATGTAAATGTTGCTCTAATGGCTGACTCTTCAGAGGAATCACCACAATCATCTCAAGTACCTATCCTAACTACAATTGATATGTCTAATTCTGAGTACAAGAAAACTGTGCAAGATCTTAGTGTAGAATTGTTTAATGTACACACAAGCATGCTAGCATCAGAAATGGAAAATGCTAAACTAGTTCTTAAGATTAAAAAGTTAGAATCTAAAAATGAAGAACTAGAGCTTGTAGTTGTAACATTAGAAGATCTTAAGCAAAAGAATGTGTACTTAGAGAACAAGGTCAAGTGTAATGCTGAGATAGAGACTATCCTCAGGAAGCAGATTTCAGATCTAGATTTGAAGCTGAATGCTTTTAAGAATTCCGCTCTAGTGGCTAAGGAAATCATTGATACTCAGGCCATAGAGAATAAAACTGCTATAGGATTTGACTATAACAAGAAAGCTGGTAAGAAGATTGTGGAATTCCCTGTGACATCTTCAGTTGTCAAAAGGAATACTCCACATGTTCTTAAGAATGTTGATTGTCCAGTTTTTGTTAAGCCTTTTCCACCACTCTTTCATGAGGATGACCTTTTCATAAGACAAGAATTGCTTGAGGAGGATTTGTTGAAGGAAAAAGAGGTAAAACTAAGTTGCCTAGGAAATCAGTAAAAAATGAATTACCTAAACCTGATTTACCTAAAACTGAAGTAGGTGACGTAGTTAGTAATGTTAAAAAGAACAGGAATGGGAAGAAGAAGATTGTTAATCAGAAAATGGTTCCATTTTCTCCCATTGCATCTAGGAAGTTGTGCACTATTTGTAATTCTGCTGGACACCTTACACATGCATGTAAAAAGGTTAAAGTAGAAACTGCTAATACTTCTGAAATGCATAACATGTCTAACATGCCTGATCTTCATGAACCCTGTGGAAAGAAAGAGTGTTTGCTATGTAAGTACAACATCATGCATGCTTATTTTAAGTTGATGAATGATAGTAGCAATAGCACTGTTAATGTTAAATCCACAGATCAAACAGGGTAAGACTAAATTGAATGTTACTCCTGTTAAATCATCTAAACCTTCATGACTTAAACAATTTTGGGTACCAAAGTCCGCTTAATCAATCTGTGATTGCAGGGTAAGGTTAAAAGCTCAAAGGTTGTGTGGATTCTTGATAGTGGCTGTTCTAGACACATGACACGTGAAGAGTCCCTGCTTACAGAGGTGGTTAAGAAGACCGGCCCGATTGTAACCTTTGGAGATGACAGCAAAGGATACACTACAGGATATGGTAAATTGAAAGCTGTAAATGTCATCATTGAAAACATCTCTCTTGTTGAAGGATTAAAGCACAATCTTCTAAGTATCAATCAGTTCTGTGATAAAGGCTACAATGTAGATTTCAGAAAGGGCAAGTGCTTGATCACCAACAGGAAGGATGAGAAGCTTACTCTACTGGGAGTGAGAAAAGGAAATTTGTTTATAACTGACTTAAGTTCTACCAGTGAAGGAGAAGTTACATGTTTCTATGCAAAGGCATCTTCAGAACAAAGTTGGCTATGGCACAAGAAGCTCTCACATCTGAACTTCAAAACTATGAACTCTTTGGTAAAGAGAGAGTTAGTGAGAGGGTTGCCCCTGATGGAATTCAATCAGGAGGGACTATGTGAAGCATGTGAAAAGAGGAAGTCGAAGAAAGCATCACATGGAAGCAAAGGAATGACAAGCATTACTGAACCATTACAACTGATTCATATGGATTTATTTGGTCCAGTTAATGTTATGTCACTTTCAAGGAATAGATATGCATTGGTGATGGTGGACGACTACTCCAAGTACACGTGGGTGTTATTCATACAATCAAAGGATGAAGCAACACAACTAATCATTGATCACATCAAGAATATAGAAGTGGAAGCTAAGCTACCTGTGCGGACAATCAGATCAGACAATGGAACTGAATTCAAGAATGCAGTTCTTAATGATTTCTGCTCATAGAAAGGAATATCAAGACAGTTTTCAGCACCAAGAACTCCTCAACAGAATGGAGTAGTGGAAAGGAAGAACAGGACCTTGGTTGAAGCAGCAAGGACCATGTTGAGTGAATCAAAACTTCCCACTTACTTTTGGGCTGAAGCAGTGAATACAGCTTGCTACACTCAGAATCGAACCCTGATCAACAAAGATCATGAAAAGACTCCGTATGAGTTAATGGCCAACAAGAAACCAACACTGAAGTACTTTCATGTGTTTGGTGCAAAGTGCTTTGTACTTAAAGATGGAGAACATCTTGGCAAGTTTGATGCCAAAGCAGATGAAGGCATTTTTCTGGGCTTTTCTCTGGAATCTAAGGCTTTCAGGGTATATGTGATTGAAGATAAGAAGGTGTTGGAAAGCTTTAATGTAACATTTGACGACACCAAAAGACCAGACCTGCAAACTGGAGAGAACTCTGAATCCTTGGTATTTGAAAATCTATCAGGAGATCTCTCTGACAATGAAGAAGTACCTGAAGTTGTTACAGTCATTAATAATAATCATAATGATAATGATTCTGGACAAAGTGGTGACCAAAGTGGAGATCCTCAACATTCTACAGGATCCACTAGTCAGTCTTCAGAATCAACAGATCAAACCATCAACAACTCAGGGGGAGCAGGAGAAGGATCAACTAGTCACACTCCACAACATCTAGAACAAGGAGAATCATCATGATCGCATCTGTCAAGACAACGGGTATGGTATAGAGATCATCCCTTTCACTTGATCATTGGTGATCCGGACACAGGAGTGAGAACTAGGAGAACATCACAAAATGAATGTCATTATTCTGGGTTTCTTTCAGAAACAGAACCTAAGAAAGTTGAAGATGCTCTAGATGATCCAGATTGGGTGATTGCTATGCAAGAGGAACTCAATCAGTTTGAAAGGCAGAAAGTTTGGAAGCTGGTACCCAGGCCTAAGGGAAAATCTGTTATTGGAACACGATGGGTATTCAGAAATAAGTTGGACGAAGATGGCATTGTAACGAGAAACAAAGCCAGACTGGTTGCTAAAGGTTACTCTCAAGAAGAGGGTATAGATTATGATGAAACCTATGCACCAGTAGCAAGACTTGAGGCCATCAGAATGTTTCTGGCATTTGCTACACATTCCAATTACAAGGTATATCAGATGGATGTGAAGAGTGCTTTTCTGAACGGGGAGTTAGAAGAAGAAGTGTATGTGGAACAACCTCCAGGTTTTGAGGATTCAAAACTGGCAGACTTTGTGTACTTTCTATTCAAAGCTCTCTACGGACTCAAATAAGCTCCAAGGACATGGTATGACACTCTCTCTGAATTCTTACTTGAAAATGATTTTACAAGAGGTGTCGTAGACAAAACTCTCTTTGTCAAAAAGCATAAAAATGATTTGATATTGGTGCAAGTATATGTTGATGACATAATATTTGGTTCTACTAATGATGATCTATGCAAGAGATTTGTTAAGTTAATGCAGAGTCGTTATGAAATGAGCATGCTGGGTGAATTGTCATTCTTTCTTGGACTGCAAGTATACCAAAAACAAGATGGTATATTCATTTGTCAGTCCAAGTACATCAAAGATCTTCTGAAGAAGTATCAAATGGAAGACTCATCTACAGCAAAGACTCCTATGCCAACTGCCACTAAGCTTGATAAGGATGAAACTGGTAAGAAGGTTGACATCACAGGCTACAGAGGTATGATAGGCTCATTACTTTATCTCACTGCAAGTAGACCAGATATAATGTTTGCAACATGCTTGTGTGCTAGGTTTCAGTATGATCCTAAAGAATCTCATATAATATCTGTTAAGCGAATATTTAGATATCTTAAGGGGACCCCAAATCTTGGAATTTGGTACCCTAAAGATACAGGATTTGATCTTATTGGATACACAGACTCTGATTTTGCAGGTTGTAAGATTGATCGGAAGAGTACTTCAGGAAGTTGTCAGTTTCTTGGAAGAAGGTTAGTTTCCTAGTATAGCAAGAAGCAGCATTCAGTTTCCACATCAACAGATGAGGCTGAATACATTGCTGCTGGAAGCTGTTGTGCTCAGATCTTGTGGATGAGAAAACAACTCCATGACTATGGACTTTTGTTGACAAAGATTCCAATATTTTGCGACAACACAAGTGCCATAGCAATCTCAAACAACCCAGTACAACACTCGAGGACGAAGCACATCGACATCAGGTATCATTTTATCCGAGAGCATGTCATGAATGGAACTGTGGAGTTACATTTTGTACCCACAGAGGATCAAATTGCAGACATCTTTACTAAACCGCTTGATGAATCCACTTTCAATAAACTGGTTGGTGAACTTGGGATGTTAAATCTTTCTAATTGATTTTGATTAGAAGTCAGTAACTGCAGAGAGTCCTAGTGAATACATGAGTTTAAGAATTTCTATATCTTTAGGACTCGTGAATTTATTTTCTGGAGCAATTCTCGTAGTTAGGATTAGTATACTAATTTTATGTCATAATTATGGATGATATATCTTCTGGCATTTAATTGGTTATTAATTCTAAAAATTATTTAAGTGCTAATATTTGTTCTAAATATTCAAGCATTTATTTAATTAGAATTAATTTACTTTGTTTTCAACATTGTAGATTAATGCAGCATAATTGATTGGATTTTAATTGGTTAATATCACTCAATGATATTTAATCAATTTTATTCTAAGAAAATTGTGAATTTTCTGTTAACAATTGATTTTGGTAAATTTTAAAAGATTTATTAGAATTAAAACTGGACAGGAAATAAAAGTTTCTGATTCCTAAAACAAGAACAGGTTTTAGAAATTGGAAAAGAAGCAAAAATCATCGAATTTAGGAAATTCGATAGTTTTTCAAGTACAAAGATAAATCTATCGAAATTAATTTTCGATAGTTTTTGAAAAGGAAAAGAAAAACTATCGAAAACAATTCTCGATAGTTTTTGAGATAAATTTTAAAATATATCGAAGGAATTTACCTAATTCAATATTTAAATTCTCGATAAATTTTGAAATACAAGGGAAAATTTATCGAAGTGAACTTAATTAATTTATATTAAAGTTCTCGATAGTTTTTCCAAAAGAATTAGTTCGATAGTTTTTCAAATTTTCAAAGAAAAACACTTCGATAGTTTTCTGATAAACGTTCTAAATTCTGATTTTCAAAAAACTTCGATAGTTTTCTCAAAACTATCGAAGGTGAGTTTACAGTTTTGCCCCTTGCAGAAAACCATCGAATGCACTTTTAAAAACCATCGAACACTAAAATGACTAAAATACCCTTGTTACTTCTGTGAGTATAAATCACTGCCTTGGACGTTTTTCTTTTCTTATTTTGAGATCTAAGTGCTTTTGTCATATACTTACGATCATACATACAACCAAAAGAACTGTAACACTCGATAGTTTCTTCTGATTTCACTGATATTCACTTTCAAGAATCCGTTTTTACCACAGTCATTTCATTTCTACCGTGAGGTTGTTGTGGATTTGTGTTCTTTTGAGTTTTCAATCAGAAAACCATCGAAACTGAGTTTTAAACCTTAGTAATTTGATATTGCAAAACTTACTTAAGTTTGTATTGTTTTCACAATCTTCTTAAGTTTGTAGTTAATTTGAAACTTATCAATTTACATATTAGGGTTCTTAATCTCGGGAAGTGTTTGTGGTTAAAGTTTTTTTAATAAAGGAAAAGGGTATTTTCTGTCAAGGTTGATTAATTAGAAATAATTAATTAATTTAAAAGTAAAATTAGTTTTGGTTTATTTAAATTTTCTGGAAATTTTACAATGGCTGGAGAATTTATTATTACCAAGACTAATCATGTCTCGTTTCAAAACTTGCAATCCATAACGAACCTTCATTTTCGTGCATGGACAGAGTTTTTGAACACACGTTCATTAGTGGCATATGTTGTGAGTACTCCCGTGGTCCTTTGCATCGATCAATTGACTGCGTTGTACACATCCGCCACGGATACAAGTGAGAATAATGTGAGATCCTTCAGTTTTGTTGTGCCAGGGGGCAGAACAATAAGGGTGACGGAACATGACTTTAATAGAATACTTCATTTTCCTACAGAAAACCTTGTTCCGAATCCCACAACTGAGGAGATACATGCTTTCTTCACTCTCATTAGAAGTCAACAACCTAACTTCTTTGTGGGAGAGTTTCTGAAGCATTACTTGCCAAAGGCATGGAACTTTTTCTTTCATACCCTAATCCATGTTTTCACTGCCAAGCTAACAAATCTGCATGGTATTCCCTTATTCCTTCAAAAGATAGGGTTTGCCATTGCCAACAATAGGCATATTAACATTGGACGGTTACTGATTGATCAAGTAATCATATGCATGGGACCACTGGATGAAAGAACAAGCATAGATGACGATGTGCTTTGTTTCTATCCTAGGTTCCTACAGCTAATTCTCAATTATATCTTAACAGATGATGAGCGCGAGACATTCGCCGAAGAGGAGACCATGGAGTGTATGAAGATGAAGAGCAATGCCATAACCGCTCTGATAAGGAAGAACAACTATCTTCCAGGGGTACCCACTGTTCTCACTGAATATCTAAGAACGGTGCCCCTACCACTTCTACCCCCAGGGGAACAGGTAAATCAAGGTAACATTCCTGAACCTGAACTGGCTCCTGAACCACAACCAATGGATGTTGATCCAGAGCCCTCAGTGGCCATTCCTGACCAGGAGGTTGCAAACCCACAACCTCTAACCACGGTCGAAGAGCCTTTGGAAGAGCCAAATGAAACAATAAACGAGCCTCTTTCCCCTCCTATACCCAATATTCAGACATCCGTGAGTGTAGAGGGAGATAGTGCCTTAGCAGCACCACATAAGGAGATACACCCTTCAACAGCAGCTCTGCCTTCCTCTAAAAGGAGACGAACAGAAACCGAGGCAACTGTTGATACTTTATTTCAAACTTCCAAAGCGCCCTTTATTGATTTTTCTGATGCTGATTGGGCTACGCTAACGAAAGCTATATCTGAACCATTAGCTCAATCAGGTAAGGAAGAATTGACGGAAGCAACTGGTGTTCCGACCATATTACGATCAGGTTCACTGGTTGAAGGTTCTAAGAACCAAGGGTCTTCACAGACGTCGAGAGAAGGCCTTGACCTAAATGCACAATCTAAAGGGTCATTGTCTACCTCCCCAGATGGAACATATCTGGATCCTGCGGGTAAAGGGTCTGACGTAGGTGCAGATCAGCAACTCGTTGACAATGAATCATTTACTATTGAGGAGTCAACTGAGGTAAAGTCTTCACAGACTATCGGGGAAGATTCGGGATCTCTGCTGTTAAAAGAGCCTATTTCTAACCCCCTAGAGATTCAAACTCTAGATCCTAAAAAGGATATATCATCTAAGGATGATCAGCAACTTGGTTTATCCAAGGACGGGGACTTGCGAAGCCCCATTGCACCACCGGTGACCTCCTTAAGGACGGCTACGGTGTTTTCTTCTGCAGGTACAATCAGCACAAAGGATCTGAGTGAAACAAAAACACTTACACCTGGCCTGAGTGGGAAAGGAAAAATGATTCAAACACCGACAGAAACGTTGAGTGTACACCCAGAGCCAAATGTGAGGAGTGACACCCTAACCCTACCTAATATTGATGATTTGCTGTTACCGACAGAAAGAGAGCTACAAGTTCAATCTTCCCTCAAGGAGATGACAGTTCATGACAAAGAAGGAAATCCATTATTCAAGGTTCCACTGCGACCTTCCTTTGACCAAGAGATCTCCTCTAGTCAAGCCAATGCTTCTTTAAAGACTATTCAAGAGAAGGTTGACTTGGCTGCAGCTGATTCAAGAAGAACATTCAGGGTCATTGGCAGTGCATCTGGCACTATAACAGGTACGAAGCAGGCAGTGGACTCCTTAAAGAAGGAAGCTATTGATGAACTGATCGAGTTGAGGACGGACGTCAAGGAACTTAAAGATGGTTTCATGAATGAAGTGGATTCTTTGCAACAAGGACAAGAAGCTTTGAAAGAAGACGTTCTGGTTATCCGGGATGGTCAAGCTAGGGTAAAAGATGCAATGAACACCCTTTCTAGAGTGGAGTCTAAGCTGAACCAGAGATTGGACAAGATTGAGAAGACTACCAACTCCAGATTGGATGACATTGACCTGAAGCTGGCTTCTATGCAAGATTTGAATAAGGATCTATTGGATTTCATGGAAAATCAAATTGATGGAGTACAGTCGATTTGGACTATGCTGAAGAACCAACAAACTGGCCAACCTGGTCCTTCAAATCAGCAACCTGATCCTTCTACTACCTTTTATGCTGAGGATGCTTTCGTCGAGGATTCCTCAACTAAGGGGGAGAAAGTTGGAGAAGGGGAGAAAGAGAAGCCTAAGGATGGATGGGGAGTTTGGGAGACAGTTGAAGCTATTCCTATCAAACAGTACTGGATAGAGGAACTTGTAGAAGAAGAGAAGGAGAGTGAAGATGAATTTGAGGTCATGCATGAGCAACCTATTCTAGAGGAGCATGAGCCATATTATCCAGAGCCCATTGAACATCCAATCTGGGAGGATAATATGGAAGAAGAAGCAAATTCTCTATCACCTGAAGAAGAAGCTGCCTTGGAAGCAATAAGAGCTCAGAGAGCTGCAATAGATGCCAGGCAAGCTGAGAAAGAGAAACAACAAGCAATTCTGAGGAGTGAAAAACTGAAGAGATTCAAGGTGTATAATGAAGTGAGGAGGAAGAAGATGATAGATCTGGCAAAGAAAGAAGGTAATGAATGGGAGATGGCTTATAAAACCTTTTGCGGAGTTGAAGACGGATTAGAAGTCAACGACAATGCTGAGGTGGAAGTTATCATTCAGGACATCAGAAGTGCCAATCTTGAAGATCAGACTTACTTCAAAGCATTGAGAAACTCTATGATCTTTCTGAAAGCTGGGGTTAAAGCAAATGGAGCCTGGAACATCCTGATCAATTTTCTGGAGAAAGGTACATTTGTGATTTCCACTAAGTTTTTAGAACAGAGGACACACAGAGTTGCAGGTTATTCTCATCAAGATTCAAAGGACGACAAGGCTGAATGAACTGCTCCGTGAGCATGTTAAGGAGATCTTGATGAAAGTCGGTCCAGATATTAATGAAGATCCTCCAATGGTTAGATTCATGACGAATGACTTGTTCAGAATCTGCTATTTGGCTGAGGACAAACTGAGGGACTACCCAAGTATCTATCTAATCTCAGTTGAGAATTATCTTAGATCCACTGGATTCTCATCAACGGAGAAGGACAAAGCAGCAGACACTCTTAGAAGATTTCTAATGGAGAATGTTCCTTACTATAGGAAAAGAGTGGAAAGAGGATTGGAAGTGCATACCAGACTGCCAAACATGCCAAAGCTAAACAAGAAAGATGTTAACATTGCATGGTTATGGGCTGGAGTGGGTCAAGAGGTTGAATATATTGGAAGACACATCCAAGGAGCAATCCTTAAACCTGGAGAACCACTGCACTATCTATCAGTGATTGATTATCAAGTTGCTAACTCCGATCCAATGATTGAAGAAGGTGAGATTGGAATGGACTGAAGATTGAAGCAAAGAACAAAAGAACTATCAGCTCAGACTAGAGGAGCAACTTCATTGTATAAAGTTTAATTGTTTTTTGATTTATGAGATCTGGAAATGTATATATATCTGATCCAGAATGCATTTAATATTATTACGTTGTCTTACTTTAATTAGTTTCATGTTTCCTTAGTTAGTTGAGTTATCCTCGAAGTATTTTCTTGTCGAACTCTATCCAATCAAATAGGGGGAGATTGTAAAGCATAATGTAACATAAGATGTAAAAGAGATAACTACAACTCAACAAAGGACAAGACAGACAATAATATTAACAGAAGCACAGGAATCCAGAATCAAAGAAGAAAAGGTAAACTCAAAAAATCAAAATACGTTATGTATTCTTGAAGTCCGTAAACAGGTCACGGAAAGAAGTTCATGAAAATGTTCAAGCCTCAGTGACAGCAAAAGAAACAAGACTTTCAAGTCGACAGAAGTATGTGAATGATTTAGGGTTAAGTACCACGGGATTCCAGTGATTTAAATGAAGCAACCAGAACGACAAGGGACGTATCAGCAGCATTGAATTGAAGACATAAAAGAAGAATTGATCGAGTGTTATTCATCTGTGAACCAAACCAGTTGCACTAGGTGACGGCACTGAAAAGATCAAGTTGTTTTATCGTCTCAGAAGAAAGTGATACAGTCTATTACTTAAACACCCAGGAGCTCAGTGGAATCATTAATTGATAAAAGACAAGAAACAAGAATTCGATAGTTTTTCAATTAAGAAAACTATCGAATGGTATAATAATGATTCATTGAAAACCATGTTTACTTTAATTTGGTATTCGATAGTTTTGATTAAAAAACTATCGAATGGTAAATTGAAGTATTTCATTCGATGGTTTTTAATTAAGGAGCAGGTGAAAAGTATTCTTGTTTTACAGGTTGAAGTTGAAGATGGACGGCCAGGATTGTTTCTACATTCCTAGTTCGATAGTTTTCAATTGAAGACTACAATTAATACAGAGAGAAGATAGTGTCTTCTTCAGTCGAAGTTATTTTCACAGAAGCAATAACTGAGAGAGAGTTTGAGCCAGAGAGAAAATACAGAGAAATTAATTCTGCTTGAAGTCTATCAAAGTTTTGATTGTGTATAACTTAGAACTCATTGAAGCTAATCTACGGATTAGAAATTGTAGCACCCTTCGAGGTTTATATTTATAAAAAGATATATTCCCCGAAACTTGGTTTGGTTTGGTGTGTTTGATTTCGTTATAGAACTGAATGATTAATCCGCGAACGAAATTGAATTATTTGTGAGTATCGTATTCAACCCCCCCTTCTACGATACTTTGGACCTAACATAATAGTATAGATAGATAATGTTGTTAGAAAAGAGAAATTTTAGTTACAAAAAATATAAAAGGTACTCTATATAAAATTTGTAGTATTTTATTTAACGGTTCCCATTGATTTGATTGAAAAGATCTAATGACTGTGGATCTAACGGTTCTCATTGATTTGATTGGAAAGGTACTTAATTCACGTGAACATACTAGAAAATTTATTATATATTAAATTTTAATATTATGCATGTACACATTCTACAATGCAAATTACATTTCACAAATAAGAAAATGTTTCATTGTACACATTCTACAATGCAAATTACATTTCACAAACAATAAAATGTATCATTCGCTCAATGAGCTAAATTAGTAAAATCGTGCAGGTTAATGTCTTGTATGTAAGATAATCATATTTTGACATAGATCTTACACATAACAAATATCATAAGTATCGAATTTACTCATTTTTTAACTCAAAAACACCTCAACCAAGGATAATTTTCAACGCTAATTATCTCACTACAGAGATCAAGTCCAGCTTTTGTACCCACAATGAGATGTCTGTCAAACGATCTATAAATTATCATAAACACCGAACTACTTAGAAGTTAAAACAATTATGCTAGATAGTGACCCGTGCCTTGCACGGGTTTTCATGCTAGTTTTGAGTAAAGAGCTTACCATAGATAACATAAATCACATTAATGATATTTAATATTATAATACAAATTTTCTATATTCGAAGATGGGTCAAAATTAATACATGGATCTTTTACAAACCAAAAAATGGATACAAAACCTAAATATGGATAGTCCATTGGGTCAAATTAAAATTAAGAATCATATACAAACCTAAATATGGATCCCGAAGCTGAGGTACGGGCTATCCACAAATTTATAATATATAGATAATATTTTGGTGATCGGAATTTGAAGCTTGTGAATTTGATTTTGAATATATTTTTATTTTTCAAATAAGTAATTAATAGGGATTAATTTCGGTCACAATTCTGCAATTTTTTACTTTTGAAATTCACCAATTTTTTTTAAAAAAATACTCATTAATATTTGTTCAATATATATTGATAAAGACGACGAAACCAAGACATTGGAAACGATAATCAATCACGTGAAATACTCTCAACCAAAAAAAATACATAATATCACATAAAAGTTTCAAAAATATTAATGATTTGAAAATTTACATATGGTCAGAAATTTAAGAATTTTATATTTAGAGATTGCAGAGGAGTAGACGTGTAGTCTACACAGCCAGACTCGGTTCGGTTAATATTCACAAATTTCATCGGCCGATAATTTGACTCAATTTTGTTGGTATCGGGGTCTTAGATTTCATTGATTGCACACAAAATATTCTCTTTTTAAAAATGTAACATATATTTAGTTTAAAAAGGTAAATATTCGTGATATTTTCGGAAAATGAGGTTTTAAAATTTAATAATTAAAAGTATTTAAATTCGTTTTAAAATAAATAAGTAAAGGGTTTCTGTGATATTTTTGGGGGGGAAATGAATTTTAGTGAGAAAAATAAAAAAAGTAAATTGAAAACGACAATTTCGTGTGATATATTTAGAAAAGAATGGGCTTTGTTAGAAAAACTCTATAATGTGTTTTAGAGTAATTGGTTATAAATAGGTATTTGATTATTTATATTTTAATATTCTTAGTGATTGCATTTGTTAAGAAAAATAAGTAGAAATGTTAAAATAAGTAAACTTTTAAAAAATAATTATAATATTATAGGTTTAAAAATAAATAACTAAAGGTTTGTCCGTGATATTTTTGGAAAATGAGGGGTTTCAGTAAGGAAAAAAATAGAAAAACTAACATGTTTTAGTTAAAAAAAGGTAATTGTCATGTTTGAAAAAGTAGGGGAATTTGTTAGAAAAAATAAAGTACTTTAAGGAAAAAAGGTAATTAGTTATAAATAGGTAATATTATTATTTAATAATATATTTCTATGTTAGGCCGATTACACAATATATAATCAATATTAATACGATAATAACACTCAAGAACACTATTTATGAATCAATAACTGAATTATATATTTAACTCTTCTCTCAGTGATGTTAAAGAATCACAGAGAGCTGCTAGGTTACAAGAATAATGTATTCAGTATTCGCATCCCTTTTAGGGTTAACCTATCTGTGTTTATATAATACACAGTTACATAATCAATCTCTAATTGATATTCCTATAAATTAGCTATACAATTTATATCAATTTAGGATTGCTTCTGTCTTCTGTTCCGTTTCCTTAACTGTCTCAATATATCTTGCTTCTTTCCATCTTCAAGATATATTCTTCTAGAATCTTCATATTAGCACCGACAGTTAATAAACTCTTCACCCCGTCAGACTTTATCAAACTCTGACTGGCTTCTATTAAACTTTGTTGAGTACCTGGTACTTAAACACTGATGAACAAACGTCAGCAATTATATCTAACAATCTCCCCCAACTTGTGCATAATAAAGATGTACAAGTTAATAGATAATTGATGATGTCAAAACATATAACAAATGCAGTGTTTAAATATAATCAGAGTTTAACTTTAACTTAGAACAGAAAACTTTAAAAACTTACAGTCAGACTTTACTTAATCTCTTCAATATCAGGCACTGTCCTGAGATAATCGATGAGAAGTCTTCTTTCAGCCTTTTCTAGCTCATCTACCATGATTTCTTTCAGTTCCTTGAGTTCTGGATCACTTTCTCCAGTCTGGTAGATAGCTGCCCTTAGTGAATAAATGTTGTTTTTCCTCATATCATTTCCTAGCTTTATTATGAAGGATTTATCTTATTCCAGATTAAATTCCAACACTTTTATGCCAAAATCTGTTCTGAGTCTTGCACTGTTTCTTTGCATCTCAACAAGCTTTCCATTGTAATCTCTGTACCTTGGTATGTAAGAGCCAGCAGACTTTAAACCAGAAAGAATTCTAGCTTTCATCATCCTGCTTCTTAACACTTCGGCTGCTTGATGAGTTCTTTGATTTTTAACTTTCAACAGATACAACACATATTCCAGTTCTTCTTTCATCTTTAAACCAATATCATCTTCACTAACTCTGTATACTCTGCCATCAGATTTGAAGTATAATAGAAAATCCTTCTTCAACCCTCTGTGGTATATTAACTGAACTGATTCTAGAGTATCAAGATTTTCTTGAGTTACTCCAACACCAGGTTCAGCTAAAGAAGTGTGATCCATTGGACTATTGTTCACTCTTTTCTCTCTATGAGATCCAAGCCCAGATTTATCTCTTGTTTCTTTTCCCATGACTGTTCTGCTCTGGAGAAGATTTATATTTGCTGGAATCAAAGAGTGTTGAACAGTGACTGGCTTGCCAAAAGTCCTTTGTAATTCTGAAGATAATTTTGTCTGTACAACTTGAGTAGTATCAGAGGTTGTCACAACTTCTGATTTTTGAACAACTTGAGCAATGTCAGAGGTTGATTTGTTTATCCTTGATTTAACTTGAGCAACGTCAGAGGTTGAATAATTCTTCTTTGGTAACTGTCCTTCTTCTACCAGTTTACCTTTTCCTTTATCAGACTCTGCAATCATAGGCCTCCTTGTATATTGTAAACTCTGTTGAGAGTTCACATTCTCTTTAATAGAAATTCCCATTTCCTTTTTCCTAGGAGCCTTAGCCTTTTTCTTGTAAGTACCAGCTTCAATATTTTTCTGGTGTTTCTCAGCAAGAAGCTTCATCTCAATGTCCATATCTTCCATTGTGGCTTCACCACCATGTTCTTCCATGAAAAGTTTAGCAGCAATCTCTTCATCAGTAGTTGGATTTGATGAAATCACTAGACTTTTAAGTCTTGAAGAAGATTGACCAACAGAGTTTAACCTCTCAGAGTTTGTCTGTCTAGCAAAGTTTGACCTAAGTCTCCCTTGCTCTTGACTAGTCTTTGACCTTCTCTCTGCTTCCTTGCTTCCACCATCATTTGCATCATCCCTCAATCTCAAGGTTGGAGTCCTTTTGCATTTGTCTTTAGGAACTCTCTCCCCCTTTTTGACATCATCAGGAATAAGCACTGATGTCAGCAACTCCAGTGAGGCAGCAATAGAATCAAGTTGAGAAGACATAACAGTCTGATGCTCTTCCACCTTGCTTAGCCTTTGTTTTATTTCCACTTGATCTTGAATCAAAGAAGACAATCTATTTCTTTCAGTTCTCAAGGTTAACTCCTTAGCAGCAACATCATTACTCAATCCAATGACTGCTTTGTGAGTCTCATCAAAGCGATTGTGCAATGATTTGACTTGAACAATTGTAGCCTTGAAATGTGTCATTAGCTCAGGATTTGAAATCTCCTTTGCAGATTGAGCAACAAAATCAGCAGTCCTTTGCTTGGAGAAAATACAATCTGCCCCTGACCAGTTAGCATAGTACATATCTCTATAATGAGCTTCAGTGGCAGCTATATTTTCCTTGACATGCTCAGCCGTAGGATCCCTTAGAAAAGATATGGATTCATCAGAATTTGAAACTTCAGCATTGATCCCAGAGTTTGCATGATCAGAATGAACAGAGTTTGCAGAAGTATGATCAGCATTATCAGAAACAACTTTATCTTCATTATCTGCAGCAACATTTTCTGCAGTAGCTTCAGCGTTTGGCTGTGCAGCTTCAGGATTCTCAGAGTTTAGATTGACAAGAACCTCTGCTTCTACAGGAACAGACTTTTCAACTACTTCAACATGCTCAGAGTTTGCAGTGGCAAAAACCTCTGTTTCGTCAGGAACAGACTTAACTATTTCCTCTGCTATAGCTTCATTTACTTTCTCTACAGCAGCTTCAGCATTTATCTGAGCAGTTTCCAGTACCTGATCAACCTCCTCACCCTTTTCTGGAATTGAATTATTGACCGAAAGAATTTCTGTATGAGTAGCAATTGACTCATCTATTATCTGGGTGGGTTGACCAGCTGCCACATTCTCAGTATCACAAACACTGATACTAGGATGTGCTTCAATTTCGTCTTCAATATCCATCTCCAATATAGGTTCAAGAAAATCATCAGGAAAAGCAACATTTTCATCAGTGTTTGCTCTGGCTTCTTCAGGCACAGTAGCATTTGCAGAATGATTTTCAATCACAACCTCAGGAGCTTCAACTGGTGTAGAACCAGGAATCAATCCATCAAATAGGTAAGCAACAACTAGCTTCCTCTTCTTAGCATTAGCAGATTCTGGTTCATCAGAAACCCCATTCTCATCATCAGAAGGTCTGTTTGCCCTTTTCTTCGTCCTTGAAGTACCAACTGAGTGTGGTAAATCATCAGCATTTGCAGGTGTTGCAGCCTTGTCAGCTTTAAAAGCTCTATGCTTAGTCCTACTCCCAGCCCTTGGCTTTTGAGAAGTAGATGGAAGAGGTTCAGAGTTTAGTAGTGGTTGTGGATTTAAAAACTGTTGGACTGAAGCAGGAAGCATCAAGTCATCAACATTCCCTTTCTTAACATCCTTGTTTGTTAGATCAGAGAATATTCTCTTATGTAATTTAAATGAGGGAATGACATCCTTCTCAGCTATCTCAACTCCAGCAACACACATAGAAAAGATTAATTGACAGAAATGATAAAAGTAAACAACACTCCTATTCTCTGTCATCTTTTCACCTATATTGTTCAAAACAAGTCTAGCATAGTCAAAATGAGCACCATAGAGAAGAGAATACCCAATTTGTAGACTGTCGATTGGAATTGCATCCCAATTAGTACACTTCTTCCCGAATGCCCTTGTAATGCAATCGAAAAAGAAACTCCATTCCTTCCTCAAGAATGGTCGCTTCAAATTCCCTGTCCTTGCCAAAGACCCAGAGTATCCAATCTCCCTCATCATACGCTGAAGTTCAGAATCACCAACAGAAATGGTGAACGCATTAAAGTCTTCACATCCAAGAGCATCTCTAACAGTGGTTGGAGTAACCACATACTCTTGTTCAGCAAATTCAAAGACAATTGAGGGAGTTCCTGATTCACCTCCATCATCATAAACACCTGTTTCCCAGAAGGCTTTGATTTGAGTACCAGATAACCGTGTTGGTTCCACTAAAGCTTGGCCAATATCAGATTGTGCAAGAAAATTTTGAAACAGGTGAAACGCCTCCGGAACGTTTTCAATAGACAGTGGGGCTGCATAGTTATTAGGAACAAAATCGAGACCAAGAGATTGAAACATGGTTGTTGCCATTAGATCTTTCAAAGAAATCAGAGTTTATAGTTCAAGAAAGTGTTTAAGAGATGTATGCAGAAAGATGTTTGTAGAAATGTGTGTGTGATATGAGAGTATGAATGTGAGTCAGTTGTGAAAAGTTTAAACGAATTTGTGTATTGTATATTAATACAGAAAGAAAGTATTAAAAACTGAACCGTTTCTAATCAATACACACAACTGTCTTACTTCGTAAAACGTGTGAGTGGGACACGTGGCACACATTCAATGATTTACAGCAAATAATTGACAGTTTCCGATGCGCATGCGCAGTAAAAACAGCAATTATTACCGCCCTGTACACTTCTCTAGACACTCAACCTCTCCCCTCTGTTTAATACACTCTTGAACAACTTTCCAATCATACTCTTTTTAAATTTTCAAAACAAATGTCTTTTTCTCAAAGTCATAATATGTCTGAAACAAACAAAATTTATTTTAATCATCAGAGATTAAAATAAAATTGCCTCAGCGTAGAGTACACAATTCATCAGTGTTTACCAATCCTCCTCCTTTATAAATAAACTCTTTTCACAAACTGTACAGGTGTGAGTATTTGTGTGTGAATTAGCAGAGTTTACTGAATATGAATATTTAGACCATCTCAAAGTGCATAAAATCCACAAACTAAAGCAGTAAAAACTGGTTGCTCAAACTCTCATATCAAATAAAATCTGATGTTTTATATCTAAACTCTGTATACTGATATCCTTTCATTTGGATATATCTTTTACTTTCACCCCCTTCAAATTTTTTTTTTTTATTATTTATTTTTCCAGTAATCAGTGGTTGGCACTAGTCACCAAAAATCAAGGATTTTAGCCCTTATTTCATACAATAAGTTCCTGGATCGTCCTAGGCACAACATGATCTCAAAGGAATTTGTGCTCTATTTGGCATCTTTTAATTTGAGGGTGAAATATTTGCAAATAATTTTCAGAGTTTAGATTTTTCATCAGTTAATATAAATAATTTATGAGAGAAAAAGCAAATAGCTAATACAGACTCAGTATATAGGATCAATAAACTAAGAGATGCTATAAATATAGAGACAGTATCATGCTGTGTAAAATTTCTGCACATTTTGTAATCAGAATTTATAATACTTAGAAGGATTCATGATTACTTACTGAAAATCATGCTTCATACAGCTTTCTTCATCGGTCCATATGTTTCAAACAATATCACAATCAGAGTATAACATCAGACTTTAACTGACAGAATATGACTGACAGAGTATAACTAACAGAGTTTACTATCAGAGTTTAACATGCTGGTACAAATAACAGTTAACACATGCAAAGAATCATGAGCATAAAATCAAACATGTATAGATTTTGAGTCTAACCAGTATCTCTAGTCAAAACCAGAGACCATTCCAAGTTCATTTACCAGTCTTGTAAAGGTAGCTTCACTCAAAGGTTTGGTGAAGATATCTGCAAGCTGTTGGTCTGTAGACACAAAATGAAGCTCAATATCTCCTTCTTCCACATGTTCCCTGATAAAATGATACCTTATGCTGATGTGCTTGGTCATGGAGTGCTGTACTGGATTACCTGTCATAGCAATAGCACTTTGATTATCACAGTAAATAGGTATTTTGGAGTACCTTAATCCATAATCCAGCAATTGATTCTTCATCCATAAAATCTGTGCACAACAGCTACCAGCAGATATATACTCTGCTTCTGCTGTGGATGTGGAAATTGATTTCTGTTTCTTGTTGTACCAAGAAACTAATCTGTCACCTAAAAATTGACAGCTTCCACTTGTGCTTTTTCTGTCTATCTTACAGCCTGCAAAGTCTGCATCAGAGTAACCAATTAAGTTAAACTCTGATTCTCTAGGATACCACAAACCAAGAGTTATGGTTCCTTTGAGATATTTGAAAATCCTCTTCACAGCTGTTAGATGTGGCTCTCTGGGGTCTGCTTGAAATCTTGCACAAAGACATGTTGCATACATGATATCAGGTCTACTTGCTGTGAGATAAAGAAGAGACCCTATCATCCCTCTATAGATTGTCATATCTACTGAGGCTCCTGTGTCTTTGTCTAGCTTTGTTGCAGTAGCCATGGGAGTTGTAGCAGATGAACTATCAAGCATACCAAATTTCTTGAGAAGATTTCTGGTATATTTTGCTTGATTGATAAAAATCCCATCATCTGTTTGCTTGACCTGTAAGCCTAGAAAATAACTAAGCTCTCCCATCATGCTCATTTGATATCTCGACTGCATAAGCTTGGCAAATTTCTTACAGAGTTTGTCATTAGTAGACCCAAAAATTATGTCATCCACATAGATTTGAACTAACAGCAAATCATCACCAGAATTAAAATAGAACAAGTTTTTGTCAATTGTACCTCTAGTGAACCCACTTTCTAAAAAAATTGAGCCAGAGTTTCATACCATGCTCTAGGTGCCTGCTTTAGTCCATACAATTCCTTATCAAGCCTGTAGACATAATCTGGATGTTTGGGATCTACAAACCCTGGTGGTTGTTCAACAAACACTTCTTCTTCAAGTTTCCCATTGAGAAAAGCACTTTTCACATCCATCTGAAAGACTTTAAACTTTTTGTGAGCAGCATAGGCCAGAAAAATCCTTATTGCCTCCAATCTTGCAACTGGAGCAAAAGTTTCATCATAGTCAATTCCTTCCTGTTGAGAATAGCCTTTTGCCACAAGTCTAGCCTTATTCCTTGTAATCACTCCATCACTGTCTGTTTTGTTTCTGAAAACCCACTTCGTACCAACAATAGATCTATTCTTTGGTCTTGGTACCAGTGTCCAAACTTCATTCCTCTCAAATTCATTTAACTCCTCTTGCATTGCTGTTATCCAGTTAGCATCTTGAAGAGCTTCTTCCACTTTCTTGGGTTCTGTTTGAGATAAGAATGCATGAAACAGACATTCATTATTTGTAGCACTTCTAGTTCTTACACTAGCTTCTGGATTTCCAATTATCAAGTCAGGTGTATGAGCTTGTGTCCACCTTCTTGCTGTTGGTAATTGGCTTCTACTTGCATTATTAGATCCTCCCCCTTGATCCATGCTCTCCTGATTTTGTTCTTGACCATTTGCATTCTCTGAGGCTCCCCCTGAATTGGACTTTTCAGTATTTGAACTTTCAGAGTTTGACTCAGAGTTTCTGTTGGATTCTTCATTTGACTCTCTTTCAGAATTTGAGTCATCACTTTGAAAAGTTTCTGAAGTTTCTTCACGCTCCCCCTCAACTGGTTCTCTATTTTGTTCTGTCAGAGAAAATTCTTCAGTGTTTACCAGTAGAGGGTCAGAGTATGCTTCGTCAGAGTTTGTTGGATTTGCTTTATCAGAGTTTACATCATCAGAGTTTAGATCTTCATTTTCAAAGCGAAGTTGATGATGATATTGTTCATCTTCTATTCCAGTTATTTTCTTGTCATCAAATGACACATGAATAGATTCCATGATCACTTTAGTTCTCAGATTATAGACTCTGAATGCCTTTGTTGACAATGGGTATCCAACAAAAATTCCTTCATCAGCTTTTAAGTCGAACTTGGTCAACTGTTCAGGATGAGTTTTCAACACAAAGCACTTACATCCAAAAATATGAAAATACTTCAAATTTGGCTTCTTATTTTTCACCATCTCATATGGTGTTTTCCCATGCTTGTTGATCAGTGTTGCATTTTGAGTAAAACAAGCAGTTTGAACAGCTTCTGCCCAGAAATAGGTTGGCAATTTTGCTTCAACAAGCATTGTTCTGGCAGCTTCGATTAGGGTTCTGTTCTTTCTTTCAACTACACCATTTTGCTATGGAGTTCCAGGTGCAGAAAATTCTTGCTTCACTCCTCTTTCCTTGCAGAAAGCTTCCATTTCAGAATTTCTGAATTCAGTACCATTATCACTTCTTATAATTTTTACTTTGTACTCTGATCCTTTGTCCAGTAGCTTTATATGTTCCATTAGTATTGAGGCAGTTTCATCCTTCTTTGCTAAGAAATACACCCATGTGTACCTAGTGTACTCATCAACAATGACTAGAGCATATTTTTTTCTGCCCAGAGACATTATATTTACTGGACCAAAAAGATCAACATGTAGAAGATGATAAGGTTCCACAACTGAAAACTCAGATTTACTCTTGAAAGATGACTTCCTTTGCTTGGCCTTTTGACAAGAATCACACAGACCATCTAAGCTAAGTATTGACTTTGGAAGTCCCCTTACAAGATCTTTTTGAATCAACTCATTGATGTTGTTCAAGTTTAGGTGAGAGAGCTTCTTATGCCATTTCCAACTCTCTTCATTAGATACTTTTGCAGACAGACACACAGATTTTCCTTCAGAGTTTGTTACCAAACTTGCTTCATAAATGTTATTGCGCCTGTGTCCAACTAAAACAACTTTTCCAGTAGATTTACTGATAACCTCACAGTGTTCAGTATAAAAATCTACATGGTATCCTCTGTCACAGATTTGACTCACAGAAGGCAGATCATGCTTGAGTCCTGAGACTAGAGCTACATTTGTGATAATGACACTTCCAAGATTGATATTGCCATATCCCAGAGTATGTCCTATGTTGTCATCTCCATAGGAAACTTTTGGGCCAGCTTTTTCCTCATAGTCTCATAGCAGGGCTTTATTTCCAATCATATGTCCTGAGCATCCACTGTCCAAGATACGGGTGCTTTCTTTTATGCCCTGCAATCACAAACAATCACTATGTGTTAGATTTAAGGATCCAGACTTGCTTGGATCCTTTGGCTTTCTTAACATTGTTAGCTTTTGCAGCGGTATCACTATCAACAGAGTTTAAACTAACATTGACAGACTTTATACTTGTAGAGTTTGCTCTAACCCATTTCAAGTTGGGTTTTAGCTCATAATAGTTGTGATAAATAGCATGATAACTTTTGCAAGTATAGATGGAATGCCAAGTGCTCCCACAGTATGTGCATAAAGTCTGTGGTCTAACCCTAACATAATCATTCTTTACTCCAGATGTGGAAGGTAAAGAGTTAATATTTTTGTTCTTCTTGCAAAACCTGGCAAGATGGTTAGTACTACCACAACTATGACATGTTTTTCTAGGAGCAGCAGAATTAGGCAAATAATCATTTCTTTTATTAATGCCTACTTTTCCATTCCTATTCTTTTTAAACATTTTCTGTTTGTTGACAGACTTTACTTCTTTGAGCTTATGTTTAAATTGTTTCTCTGTCATTAAACCAACATTAACCTGTTTATCACAAGTTTCAATTTGCTCCATGACAGCTTCTTTTACAACTACAGACTTTAGCTTACTGGATTCATGAACAAATTTCACAGGTTTAATTTGTGGTTTCACTTTAACTTTATCTTTAAACCTAAGTTCATCTTCCTCACAGTAACCTAAACCTACAGTATCTGTTTGAAAAACCTGATGTGTGTCTTTTCCAGAATTGGTCCAGGTTTTAATCACTTTCCTCTCTTTTTCCAACTCAGATTCTATTTGCCTATATCTTTTAAGCAATTCCTGTTCAACATAAACAGCATCATCTCTCTCCTTTTGAACTTGTTGCATGTTAACAAGTTTCTCTTCAAGAAATTTATTTCTTTCTTTAAGACCTAGATTCTCAGATTTTATTCTCTCATTCTCTAAAGTCTGATCCCTATAACTAACATGTATGCTTTTAAGATAAATTCTTAATTCAGATATATTATCAGTATCATAAGCATAAGTTGTTAAGGGTACCTTGTTTTCAGATGAGTCAGCTTCATCTCTACCAGTTGCCATGAGAGCATAATCGACTCCCTCATCTGAGTCTGAAGTGTCTGCCCAGTCCTTGCCTTTTGTGATGAGTGCTTTCTCAGATTTTCCTTTCTTGCATTCTGGAGCATAATGACCCATTTCTTTACACTTGTAGCACTGGATCTCAGACTTGTCTTTCTTTCCAGACTTGGTATATTTTCCATCAGACTTTCTGAAATTTCTCTTATCAGAATTTGAATCTTTCCTTGAGAATCTCTTTCCTTTCTTGAAGTTCTTGAATCCCATCTTCTTGAAGGTCTTCACCATTAAAGCAGCCATTCTCATCATCTCTTCTTCATCATCCTCAGAGTCAGAAGCTTCATCATCAGTGTTTGAGCCATCATCAGAGTTTGATGACTCACTGTCAGATTTAATGACTAAAGCCTTTCCTTTGGTTTTCTTTCTTGATGATTCCTTCTTGACAGGCTTTTCTTCAACTTTAAGAGCAACAGATTTTGTCTTCTTTCCAGATCTTTTGTTTCTTTGTTCTATTTCAAGTTCATGAGTTTTAAGCAACCCATAGATTTCATCAAGATCTGTATCTGCAAGATCATAATTGTCTCTGATTGTTGTTGCCTTTAAATCCCATCTTTCAGGTAGGGATAGAAGAAACTTGAGATTTGACTCTTCAAGTTCATATTCTTTATCAACCAGAGACAAATCATTCAACAATTTACAAAATCTGTCATATGTATCTGTCAAACTTTCATCAGATCTAGAGTCAAAGTGTTCATACTCCTGTGTTAGAATAGTCTTCCTATTCTTCTTTATAGCAATGGTTCCTTGACACCTGACTTCTAAAGCATCCCATATCTCTTTGGCAGTTTTACATCCAATAACTCTGTTAGACATAACATTGTCTAAAGCACTGTGGAGTAGATGTCTAACTTTTGCATCCTTTGCAATTGATGAGATGTCCTCAGGAGTCATATCTTTCTTTTCCTTTGGAACAGTCTTTTGTTCTTGACCATCAACAACAGGAGACAGTTTAGTTGGCATATGAGGACCATCATTGATTCTATCAAGGTATTCTGGATCTGTGGCTTCTAAAAACATGGTCATCTTTACCTTCCATATTGGATATTCCACAGGTCTGAGAATTGGAACCCTGATTGCCTCATATCGACTTACAGAAGCTGATTGAACCTTTTGAGCATTAGAACCTACCTGGTTGTTATCAGTCATGATTATACTTGTGTTTAGATCAAAAACTGTATATATTTAACAGCCTTGGCTCTGATACCAATTGTTAGGCCGATTACACAATATATAATCAATATTAATACGATAATAACACTCAAGAACACTGTTTATGAATCAATAACTGAATTATATATTTAACTCTTCTCTCAGTGATGTTAAAGAATCACAGAGAGCTGCTAGGTTACAAGAATAATGTATTCAGTATTCGCATCCCTTTTAGGGTTAACCTATCTGTGTTTATATAATACACAGTTACATAATCAATCTCTAATTGATATTCCTATAAATTAGCTATACAATTTATATCAATTTAGGATTGCTTCTGTCTTCTGTTCCGTTTCCTTAACTGTCTCAATATATCTTGCTTCTTTCCATCTTCAAGATATATTGCTTCTAGAATCTTCATATTAGCACCGACAGTTAATAAACTCTTCACCCCGTCAGACTTTATCAAACTCTGTGAAAGGCATATGAAATAGCCTATTTGTAATTCGAGGATTCTACTCAACTTAAACAAGAATGTAATAAGTAAATATTAGATCAGATGTCACAGGAATCTCAGAAGATTATATCTGTCAAAGAATGAAGATTAAAGTCATCTGCAGACTTGAAGTTATTCTACATTGAAAGAAGCTCAATTTATTGATCAAGCCTCAATGAAGTATTCAAGCTCAGTGGATTTATTAAAGTGACGGAGATTTCAAGTGGTGACAGAAAAAGATACTGATTACGGAGTTCTTGAATGAGAAGGAAGTGAATCACTGCTTAAAGTTAAATAGATAAAGAACAGACATTGTCGTTAGTCACTCATGAACCAGACCGTGCATTGAGTGTCAACGTACTAATATGTTTATTCTTTATCTAAGTTTTAAGTGATTCTGGAATTAAGTGAGAAGTCAATTAATTCTATGTATTCTCTTATAAATAATTAATACTATTGAGTAAATTATTTATTAAATTAATTCTGTAAAGAATTAATTTAATACATAATTTATTTAGTTAATTATTTAAATTAGAATAAAAAGAAATTAATTGAGTAGTCAACTAATTCTATTTATTCTCTTATAAATAATTAATACTATTAAGTATATTATTTATTAAATTAATTCTGTAAAGAATTAATTTAATACATAATTTATTTAGTTAATTATTTAAATTAGAATAAAAATGAACTAGGAAGACTTAGGTTTGAACTAGGAAGACTTAGAAAAATGAACTAGGAAGACTCACAAGTGAGTCTTCCCGAAAGTCTTCCTAGGCCAATCCCTTGTCTTACCGATTGTCTTCTTAGCACAAAGATTGTTTTCCTGCAAGTCTTCCAAGGCAATTTATATTATGTTGAAGTGGCCTGCACGTGGGTGGATTTAAAGGAATGCAATTTAGTATATATACAAGGCAGAAGACATTTGGCCACCTAATTCATTCATTACAACTCAAAAAGAAAAAGATAAGACTCTTAAACCTAAGTAAATACTAGAAAGTTCTGGATCAAATATGACATTTCCAGATTTCACCAGTAAAGATAAATGCAAGACAGGTGTTCCTCTAGACTGAACATATGATAACATTTAACATGTCTTGATTTACCTAAGCTCTATGCATATAACATTTACAAAACAGAGCTAATTACCTTTACTCCCCTGAAACTCCCTCTTTACCTTTTATATCTTTTTCAGCTCCCTTTATACTAGCTTCTCCAGAAACTTCTAGAAACTCTTCTCCCCCTTAGAAACAGAAACTTCTCCCCAAACTTCTGTAGAAACTTGTCTAGAAACTTCTCCCCCTTAGTTGAGGAATTCTCTACAGATTTAACTTTATGAGTATCTTAAGCCAGTAGGAGTTGAGATAGATGATGGAGTTGATCTTGGGTAGTAAATGTCTTCAATATTTCCTTGAGCAGTCCCAGCTGATTGTTGACAGAGGTGGAAGAAGAAGACCGTTCAACCACTTGTGCTTGAAAAAGTTCTTTATCAGCCTGGGTTTAGAATATATGTTCCTGTAGATCAGCTATGTGAGCTAACTACATTGCAGTGTATGTGTCTGTGTGTGCACTCACTTGAATTTCTCTTGTAAGTGTATCACTCATCTCACGTGCATGTGTTTCACTCAGTGTTTGACTCTTATCACTCAACATTAGCTGTCTGATTGCTCCTTTTTTATCAGTACCTGCATTGAAACTCACCCTAGCCTCTTCAAGAGAGGTCAGTGGTGGTGCAATGGGAGTTCGCAAATCCCGATCCTCAATCATGTCTATCAAATCACTTGAATTTGAAATCTGAATTGCTTCAGTGATAGACTGACCAAGTTGCCTTCCACTTTCTCCAGATAAATCTGCGAGTGGAAAATCCCTTTGGGAGCCAGAGGTGTTCACTCTGGGAGGGGAGAAAATGATTCTATTTAAATTGGCAAAGAATCAAATTTTCCCTCAGATGCCTATGAAGGCACTTCTACCGTGACAATGGTAGGCACTGTAACCAGTTGCAGGTGCTCTGCTTTCACTGTGTCCTGAGTTTCATCTAATGAAATTGTTTTCTCCCATTGTGAGTAATGAGAGTGTGCTTGACTCAGTACAAAGTGCCATGGCCCTATGGCGAATTTCAATAGATTCATCCTGTTGATAGAATGTCTCTAGAAACAGTTCATTGGCCATTTCAAAGTCCATATCCTATTGAGAGGATACAGATGGGCGGACAGATGCCTCAGTATATGTTGAATTTCTTTAGAGGAGGCAGAGCTGTGGGATCACTCACTGTTTCAATCAAAATACTTCTTTGTTTAACATTTGATTTCTGTTTAGGCTGAGAGGTCAAGTAATGAAGTTGTAGACTCATTGTTTGGCTCTAAGACCTGGGATAAAGATTGTGGATCTACAATCCCTTGGTCAGCCCTAACAACCACTTGGGTTCAGCAACAGTAAAAGAAGTGGATTGAGAGATAGAAAGTAATACCTGAATTGGATTTGGCACTGAATTTCCAGCTAAGCAAGAGCTAGATCAGAAATAATATAAAATATATACACTATATTTACACAAACCAACTAAGACAAATAGAAAATAAAAGAAAATAAATAATAATAATAAACTAAAATAAAAAATAAAAAAATATTTACAGGAAACTATTTACATGCACTAAACAAGAATATTTGAATATTTTAAAATAAAAGATTTTCAATAAAAATAGATTTCTCTACAATTTTAACTTGTAAAATTTGAGAAAAATATTTTTAGAGAAAATAATTAATCTTAACTTACTCAAACTAAGAAGCTTAACAATTAGACAAGACATGGCAATAATCTATAATCAACATGCATAAGAGAAAATTGAGATGATAAAATAAATTTACAAGTGATTTAAAAATATATACAACAAATGAACACTTGTAAATTTAATTAAGAACAAACATAAAAATAAACAGAGTTAATCACTAAAACTATTTAACATACCCAATTTACCAACCAATCTGGTAAACTGGATTCATCAAGAGATTTAGTGAAAATATCTTTTGTTTGTTCCTCTGTGGGTACAAAGAGTAACTCCACAGTACCATTCATGACATGCTCTCGGATGAAATGATACCTGATGTCAATGTGCTTGGTTTCTTGTGATTATGCCATCTTCATCTAGTTTATTTCTGAATACCCACCGAGTACCAACTACTTCCTTGTTCTTCGGTCTAGGTACCAGCTTCTAAACTTGTTGTTGTTCAAATTGATTGAGTTCATCTTGCATAGCAATCACCCAATCAGGATCAGTCAGTGCTTCCTCAATTTTCTTTGGTTTCATTTCAGAAAGAAACCCTGAATAATGACATTCATTTTGAGTAGCACTTCTAGTTCTGACTCCAACACCTGGATCACCAATAATCAACTCAAAAGGATGAGCTCTAATCCAAACTGTTTATCTTGGAAGATTTGATCTTGATGATTCGCCTTGTTCTACATTATGGTGTTGTGAATGACTAGTTGACCCTTCATTTCCTCCCCCTGAGTTGTTGGCAGATTGTCTTGGTGATTCTTTTCCAGTGTTAGTGGTATCTCCATTGTAACCAATGTTTCCACCACCATCACTCTTTGATTCCATGTTATCTTCACCAGACATGTCAGAGGTAACCTTTACTGATGCTGAAATGATTTATCATCTTGGTGGCACCATAAGTTGTGCACGCACTGAAAATGATAGAATAAATCTTTTAAACACAAATCTTGAAAAGGAATTAAAAGATTTGAAACTTGTGCATGTTAATCAGGATGAACTTAATGAGAAAATTGCTTTTCTTGAGAATAGGGTTAAATGTTACATTCAACTGGAAACCATTCTCAAAGATCAGATTAGTGAGCTTAAGACCAAAGCTAATGCTTATTTCAGTTCTTGTAAGACTGCTAAAGAAATTCTCAATAAGCAAGCTGTTGGTAATCATGTCAGTATAGGGTATGATTATAATGAGGCTATTGGACTGCTTGGAATTAATTCCCCTTGTAGATACAAATCTGAAGGAAAGGTTGTTCCATATATACTTAAGGGTATTGAAACACCCTTCTATAGGGAGTCTCATATGTTCAGTCTAGAGGAACACCTGTCTTGCATTTATCTTTACTGGTGAAATCTGGAAATGTCATATTTGATCCAGAACTTTCTAGTATTTACTTAGGTTTAAGAGTCTTATCTTTTTCTTGGTTTTAGTTGAGTGATCCTCTAGGTATTTGGTTGTTATTTTCTAACAAACAAATAGGGGGAGATTGAAAGGCATATGAAATAGCCTATTTGTAATTCGAGGATTCTACTCAACTTAAACAAGAATGTAATAAGTAAATATTAGATCAGATGTCACAGGAATCTCAGAAGATTATATCTGTCAAAGAATGAAGATTAAAGTCATCTACAGACTTGAAGTTATTCTACATTGAAAGAAGCTCAATTTATTGATCAAGCCTCAATGAAGTATTCAAGCTCAGTGGATTTATTAAAGTGACGGAGATTTCAAGTGGTGACAGAAAAAGATACTGATTACGGAGTTCTTGAATGAGAAGGAAGTGAATCACTGCTTAAAGTTAAATAGATAAAGAACAGACATTGTCGTTAGTCACTCATGAACCAGACCGTGCATTGAGTGTCAACGTACTAATATGTTTATTCTTTATCTAAGTTTTAAGTGATTCTGGAATTAAGTGAGAAGTCAATTAATTCTATGTATTCTCTTATAAATAATTAATACTATTGAGTAAATTATTTATTAAATTAATTCTGTAAAGAATTAATTTAATACATAATTTATTTAGTTAATTATTTAAATTAGAATAAAAAGAAATTAATTGAGTAGTCAACTAATTCTATTTATTCTCTTATAAATAATTAATACTATTAAGTATATTATTTATTAAATTAATTCTGTAAAGAATTAATTTAATACATAATTTATTTAGTTAATTATTTAAATTAGAATAAAAATGAACTAGGAAGACTTAGGTTTGAACTAGGAAGACTTAGAAAAATGAACTAGGAAGACTCACAAGTGAGTCTTCCCGAAAGTCTTCCTAGGCCAATCCCTTGTCTTACCGATTGTCTTCTTAGCACAAAGATTGTTTTCCTGCAAGTCTTCCAAGGCAATTTATATTATGTTGAAGTGGCCTGCACGTGGGTGGATTTAAAGGAATGCAATTTAGTATATATACAAGGCAGAAGACATTTGGCCACCTAATTCATTCATTACAACTCAAAAAGAAAAGAAAAGACACAGCAGCTCAAAACATTTCATTCAACTGTCTTCTTCAATTCTAAACGGAAAGCATTCATTTCTTGCCAGTGAAATTAGTTCTTGATTTGTTCTTAACATTTAATCCATAAGAATCATTTCACTTGTACTGCTTTGACTTTCTAGCGGATCATAATCCCTAGATTTTATATCGAACTACTTTTTAGTATTCGATCCTTTTTATTACAAAAATAGATAAATTCATGTCGAATTTATTCTAGATTTGTTTTATCAAGTTCTTTGTAATCAGTGATCAGAATTGTAACACCCTTCAAGTTTAATAGAGTTTTATTTAACTTGAATATTGTTTCAGTTTTATTCCGCATTAATTTGTTCTAAATTGTTAAATCTTAAAAGGACAAATTTTGATTAGACGGTATAGTTTGTATTCAACCCCCTTCTACAAACTTATCAGGACCTAACACTCTGACTGGCTTCTATTAAACTCTGTTGAGTACCTGGTACTTAAACACTGATGAACAAACGTCAGCAATTATATCTAACATTCTATAAATAAGTAAGGTTAATCAAGTAAAAACACGAAATACAGTTAAGGACAATTAAGTAAAATCACAACGTATCATACTGACCAACCAAACTTTTAATGTTTCGTCTATTATATAATAGTATTGATATATATATATATATATATATATATATATATATATATATATATATATATATAATATTTAATTCGGGGCGGGGCGGGTTTTCCATGCGGGGATTGTACAAATACCAAACTTACCCCGTATTTAAACGGGGTAAATATTTATTCCCCGTCATTGCCCCATTCCCCATTTAAACGGGACGGAGTAACCCCATTTGGGACGGGTTAGGGGCGGGTTCTCCATTTTCCCCGTCCCATTGAGAAGCCTATCCGTACAAGTAAAATAAAATCAAATTCAATATCATAGTAGAAGGAATAATATAGTTTTCGGCCAAAGTAAATCAACAATTTATATGAGCTTGCCCAATAAGAAATCAGGTTGAAAATAAATCTTTTTCTATATATTAAACGCCGACGAGGGGCATTTTTTGCCAAAAAAATCCCTGTGAAATAACCATTATACCCTTATTTCTCATAATATTACAATTCTTGCCACTCAATATCGGAACGATACGCTAACCAGCACCCGAGGAGCGACACCTAATTGCTCAATTTCTGTTTTCAGTTTTCAGCGATAATCATCGGAATACCAATTATGCTGGTAATCATCTTCACTACTTGGCCTTAATTTCTATGCCACGCGTGTATCTGTATATATTACACAATAACATGAGTATGTGTGTTTTTGTATATTCCAATTTTTGTATAGTTACAAAAACGTTCCTATACTTGTGTATGTATATGAAGGCTTAAAATTGCTGTAATGATTTGTCATCGGAAATTTTACTTTCTTGGTCAGGGAAAAGGTATTTGTATTGGTATTTGTTTTTGTATCTAAAGGCTTAAAATTTCGATAATAATTTTCTATTTCTTTGTTATGGGGAAAATGTGATGGGAAACACTGCACATTCATAAAAATTTATGCTTGTCATGCTTAGGGTGCAGACTTATGTGCATCACCAGGTTTCAGAATTCTGTATAGAATTACTTTAGGCTATGTAATTGCAAAATGTGGTGATTATGAAATAGCTTGCATTGACTTTAATTTCAAAGTTTTATTTAATTAGAGTTTAATTAGTCAAGATTGGTATATAAAACATAGCATATGATGATTTTTCTAGGCCCCATTTTGTTGGTTTTGGTCAAGGCCTACTTTGTTTCTCATTTTAGGATCACATGTTAATTTCATAGTATCTCTAATATTATGTTCAGTATTGTTTTTAAGATATAAGTCCGCTGCTTGTATATTGATATTATCGGGTCTAGCTGACTGGCATATTGTGAAATGAACATGACTCAAGGAGTTTTACCATCTATTTGCTCAATTATAGTGGTTTAACAAAGATTATAAGCTTGGAGGAACTCACTTATTTACAAGTATAATTGACTGGTTATAGCTTATCTTTCACGTATTTATAACTTTAACAAGGTGTAAATTAATAATTGTTATGGGATCTGTCATGAATTTGAAGGTGAAACCAAGGTGTACAAATGTGTGTCTGTTAGAAATAGAGATCTTAGTGGTTGGGTGTGTCCTTTAGGTTAATGTAGGAGAGTCCTTAAGTTAAAATTAAGCTTACAATGTCTTAAGAAGTTCGATCAGTTGTATCTTATTGTATAATCGTTTCCTACAGTCAGTAGTATGTACAGCTGCTCTATGTTTCCATGTTTTCCAAAATATAAATCTAAGTCATGTTTTTTTCTTCACACAAATACTCGACTTCCATGTTATTTAGGGGGAGTACATGCCCGCTATGATTGGATCCCTGTACTCCATGCCTATTGCTACACTTCAGTTTCTCTCTCCACACTCTGCTGTTGTGGCGTTCTGTGATGGGATATTAAAACATGGTACTGCATGGGAGACTTTAAGACGGGACTTGCCCATGCAAAAGGATGGAATGACACTTGAGGAAGTTAGAAAGAGGATGCCTGATGTTTTATCTATTGCCGATTATTAAATTCTAACTCCGGTTTACATATTTTATCTCGAAAATGAAGTTCTCTAGGATCAATTTCGCCATCTTCACATAAAAATGGTAATTTTACGTGTTTCCAGTAAATAACGTAATCAAAATCTGGTACAAAATTATAAACCCTAATATAGCAAGTGAGAATTTGAAACTAATTTTTTTCTTGCATATGTTCGTAGCTAATTATCATTTTTTACATATCGATTGCATTGTGTTCCGTAATATTATTCTTTATTGTACTATTGTTATAGAAAACAAAAGACCTCTTTCTCATATAATTCAGAACATTTCTGCAGGTGGACAATCTTTATCTCCGAATGACAAAAATCAGAGTTAGGGTCTTCTCTAGATGAAAGTGGCACTATCAAGTGATTGTTTTAAACTCCCAGGAGAATGATCTACATATCAGTTATTCAGATTCTGGGTAAGTAACTTTAATCATGTCTTTAAACCTGAAACTGGCGAAGGTAACCCTAAAAAAGAATCTGTTATCTTTAAACCTTGACAAGGGTTATGAGACATGCACCCACTATATGTAATTTAAGATTTTAAAAACCTTGCGTTGGAGTGGACTTTCATAATCATCGTATTGCAAAGACAGTACTCAGGTTTTGTAACTGGTAGTGGCGCTATGTTATCTTTCATTTTAACAACATTATTTACCAAAGAGGTCTTTCTTGGAGTGTGCTGGAGAATGTTTAGTTCACTAGGTTATTTGCGATGCATTTTCATATACTCTTGCTAATCATTCAGCTTTAATCAGGTGTTTGACAGAATAATTCATAGAATTGCAGAAGCCCAGAATCGACGCCATGCAATCTTTGTGTAATGGCAACACACCCAACAAATGAGGTCGGCTGAGAGTATCCCCTTACTAAAGATGTTGTGGAAAGACGGAGATTGTTAAAAAAGATGGTATATCCTGTTTATATCATTCTTTGTACTGCATCTACCTTTTGTCATTTAAGGAATATTTTGCCTTTTGCTAGACATGTTACCGTGTGGAAGCCCTCAAGAGGTCGACATATCGGCACCCAAACGAGCAATCTAATGATATCTAATGATATGTCCCAGCACTAATGCTGGAGAGTATGAATTGTTTACCTGAGCACACATTTCATGCACATAAATGTCTTCTATCTCCTTACTTTTTGTGCAATTACAATCTTTAGAAATAGAGATCTGAGTGGTTGGGTGTGTCCTTTAGGTTAATGTAGGAGAGTCCTTAAGTTAAAATTAAGCTTACAATGTCTTAAGAAGTTCGATCAGTTGTATCTTATTGTATAATCGTTTCTTACAGTCAGTAGTATGTACAGCTGCTCTATGTTTCCATGTTTTCCAAAATATAAATCTAAGTCATGTTTTTTTCTTCGCACAAATACTCGACTTCCATGTTATTTAGGGGGAGTACATGCCCGCTATGATTGGATCCCTGTACTCCATGCCTATTGCTACACTTCAGTTTCTCTCTCCACACTCTGCTGTTGTGGCGTTCTGTGATGGGATATTAAAACATGGTACTGCATGGGAGATTTTAAGACGGGACTTGCCCATGCAAAAGGATGGAATGACACTTGAGGAAGTTAGAAAGAGGATGCCTGATGTTTTATCTATTGCCGATTATTAAATTCTAACTCCGATTTACATATTTTATCTCGAAAATGAAGTTCTCTAGGATCAATTTCGCCATCTTCACATAAAAATGGTAATTTTACGTGTTTCCAGTAAATAACGTAATCAAAATCTGGTACAAAATTATAAACCCTAATATAGCAAGTGAGAATTTGAAACTAATTTTTTCTTGCATATGTTCGTAGCTAATTATCATTTTTTACATATCGATTGCATTGTGTTCCGTAATATTATTCTTTATTGTACTATTGTTATAGAAAACAAAAGACCTCTTTCTCATATAATTCAGAACATTTCTGCAGGTGGACAATCTTTATCTCCGAATGACAAAAATCAGAGTTAGGGTCTTCTCTAGATGAAAGTGGCACTATCAAGTGATTATTTTAAACTCCCAGGAGAATGATCTACATATCAGTTATTCAGGTTCTGGGTAAGTAACTTTAATCATGTCTTTAAACCTGAAACTGGCGAAGGTAACCCTAAAAAAGAATCTGTATATGTTCCTGATTTGTATTTTATTAGTATATTTAACCTATTTGTAAGTTTAGCTAAACACTCTCCTTGGGAGGAAATAGGAATTTTATATATGAATAGAAATCTTAACCACTTATATTGGTACCTGCAGAGGAACATTTTAATTTAACCTTGCCAATAGTGACTTCGGTTATAGATGGGTATAATGTTTGTATATGTGTTAAATGGTATTAGAAAAACATTTACAGTGGAAGGTACTGACAAGAACATGGGAGTCAACTACCGAACTTTAGAGGAGATGTTCAAGAATTGTAAAGATAAGAGCAATATTGTCAAATATGAGCTATGTGTAAGCATGTTTGAGGTTCACAATGAGAAGATGCAAGATTTCCGACTTGAGAATTCTGATCAACCTCCAATATACAATATAGTAAGCCCCTTCCTGCTATTTTCATGTTTGTTTATTGTTTCAAGTCTTATCATCTAAGTTAGAATCGAACCACTATATTGGCCAATGAGGGAGGGAAAGTTTTTTTTTTTTTTCATATGGATGAACGTCTGAAATTCAGGTCACTTGATAAACTCAAACATTTGGGGTTTGATCAGTATTCAATGTGCGTCAAAAGGCTGAACGTCTGAAATTTTGAGTCAATGTGTGTAAAAACCTATCGAGGCACTTTTTATCAGTAACTAAATGTTGCATTGTCAATGTTTTTCTAATTTAAGTTTTTTTAGTTGTTGATTTCATTCAAGTGGCTTAGAGCCTCACAGAGATAAACTAAGAAGGAGTATAAAGTTCTTTGTGACTCGATAAAGCAACAGCTTGGTGATAAAGTCGCCAATATCCAATGAAGATAATCTTATATTATCTCTATGAAAGTTTATGGAGAACCACATACAACTTTATTAGCATATGTAACTTGATACCAGAAATATATGTAGTTAGGGACGAGGATATGTGTAAGAAAGCAGTCATTAGCTACAGCTCTTGATGGAATCTGTCCTTTTCCGTAAGTACTGCTTAGACCAGAAGAATTATTGTTTAATGGCAAATTGTGTAGGAATTAAAAGTAATATATTTTTTTTGACTGAGTCTGTCTCTTTCTTCGGAAACTGAGATTCTATAAATATTACTGATGAGGTAAACCTTTAATAAATAAAAATTTAACGAACATGTTGATTTTTTTGTATATGTATAATTCTAATACCTTGCAATAGAGACTGATCCAAGGACAAGGAGTGACTGCTTGATCTGTGTATGATTCTCTTTATACTGTCACAAGGATGATGATTCTATGATCGATTCAGGTACAATTTAATTTTTTAAAACCCTGTCAGTATCATGCTGCATATGAAATATGACATTCATTGCATGGGCCAAACTTGGTGCAAGTACAACAATCAGAAGGCGTCATGGCGGTGAACTCCTGTTTCCTACAACTCTCCATGGTGATGCTTATAGGAATCCGTCATCCTAAAATTTTATTTTGTCGTCTTTTGTTCAATTACTGTTCACTATGAACACCACATCGATTGTAGTTTATTGGTTGGTGAAGGCCAGTTTAGGAAAAAGGTTCGAATTGAAGTTTTAAAGACATTCAAGGTTCATACTGAGATCGTTCATATCTTTGTATCAACTATGAAATGGTAGATAATAGTGTGTATCAACTTTAATGTTTTTATTTCTTACTATTTTACATTGACAAGTACTGTGCTCAAAGAAATGTAGGATTACTGTAAGATTTGTATGAGGGTTATTAGAGAAGTAGTGGTTGTCCTTGCAATATCAGAGTGACTTCAGTTGCATATTCATGTGATGTCACAGACCCTTAAGTTTGCCTTTCTATAATAGCCTGAGCACCAAAGTCTAACTACATGAATGGATGTAATCAAATGAAACTTTGTTAGTATCATCATATTCACTATTTTGTTAGAAAAACAATACAGAGATCCAATTAATTAGAAAGAGGGCTAAAAATAGGAGTTTAGGCCTTTTGTCTCAAATTTAACATAGATGTACTGTGCAAGACCAAGGTTTATTTTTTCCTAGTGGGACACATAATATTACTTGACAAATATGTGTATTCAAAGTTGAAAGGGTAAGAGCATCTCCAACGGGATTGACTAAAATGATTGGCTAAAATGATGATTGGCTATAGAGTTTATAAAATATGTGTATGGATATTACTACATTCCTTTTGTAAGAAAGTCTTTGAAGTTTATAATTTTGAGTTAAGTTCTATAGATACCATATGTTCTGTAATCTAAATTTGGCAAAATAAATCATATTTTGTAATCAAAAATTTGTAAAACGTACTGTTTTGCAAAGTATATTCTATGAAAATTCCTATTTCATTGAAAATCTTAAAAATCATTTAAGTTGTGCAAATTAAATATGAATGTTTCGCAAACCGAATATGTTTTGCAGAACAATATGTTTTGCTATGTTTTAGTTGCAAAACATATACTCCCTCCGTCCCGTTTTTATTGTCCACTATTTCCTTTTTGGCTTGTCCCAAAATAATTGTCCAAAACTGATTAATATGGTAAATTGAATATTAATTATGTTAACTTTTATGAAAAACAATACAATTATTTGGTAACTATCTGTTTATTTTACATGATTGAATAAAATGTGGATTTTTGATGATGGACAATTAAAATGGGACGGAGGGAGTATAATTTTAAAGATTTTAAATGAAATTAGTTATTTTCATAGAATATAATTTATAAAATATTATATTTTATTAAATGTAGATTGCAGAACGTATGTGGTCTCCAAGTTTTCACAAAAGATGGTCTCTATAGAACTTAACTTTGTATTATATATTATAAGTAAGTCTTTGAGAATTCAATTATTTAATAAAAATTTCTATACTTTTACAAATATTTTTTCGAAATATAAATGTTTTTGAAATAAATGATTTTCGAGTTAAGATCGTTTAGCACAGTTTGGTTAAAGACAGCTACATGTGTGAGTTGTAATGGCCCTGATTACCCCAAATTAAAGAACAAGCGTTCAAATACCCAAATTAAAATGTATGGCCCAAACTGCCTTGTAAATACTCTGGATCCTTAACGTCCGTCCCACCCATTTGTTTACGTTCGAATTCGGTACGAAGGTTAAGAAAAAATAATTAAGTAGTAGAAAAAATTAAAAAAATGGGTTAAGTGATGGGATCAATCAATATTTAATGATTAAAGTGAGTATAGTGGAGGAAAGTAGTGGAAGTAGTTGATTTTTATATTGTTAAAAATTTACTATTTTTAGAAAGTTCAAAAATGTAAATAATTGAGAGCGACATCCCAAAAATGAAAGTGTAAGAAAATGGTTGGGACAGAAGGAGTACATTTTAACGAACAACTCTTATAATTTCGGCACACTAATTGAATAAATAAATACTCCCTCCGTCCATCTCATTTCTTTACAATTTTTTTTCAGAAGAATAAATAAATAATTAAAAATAAATACTCCCTCCGTCCCTCTCACTAATTGAATAAATAAATAAATAAAAATTAATTTAAATATTATATTTTTATTCAGAAGAAGAAAAAAATTAAAATAATTTATCGAAGTATATTTTAAAGGAGTCTTAATGTGTGCCGAGCCCCGTCCCTCAATGTAAACAATTTAGGGGGACCGGGGGAGTATATAATTTTAATAGTATTATTTTAAATTTTTTATTCATGAATATACTTCAATACTATATTATTAAAGACGAAACAATAAAAGTTTGATAGTCGGACGACGGACGGACGGACGGACGGACGATTGGTACTTTATGATTTTACTTAATTACCCTTACTTATTTTTTTTAAAAATTATTACCAAATAATAACATTTTTTATAACCAATTAACTTTCACCTAATTTAGATCCTTCCTTGTTGAAGTTGTTTCCACGTTGAAATTAGTGTTTAAAACGAACTTGTATAGGAACAAAACTGGGTTGGACGTCTCGTAGTATAGGTTGTAATTCCGGCCCAAATATTAATTACGAAATTAATATTTAATTAGGTTTTTGGACCTCATTAATGAATCTTCTTCTATATATTAAAAGTCAACCAAGAGCTGCCAATAAAATGGTTGTGAAATTACAGCTTTACCCTTACTTATCATATAATTACAAAAATGCCACCCCTTTATAGTTTATGCAAAAATGATATGAAATTTTGTTGCTTTCAGGATTCAAACACAACCCTTCCACTTACAAATAAAGTATCATAACCATTGTGCTACATCAATTTTTGAGTTAACTTTAAAAATCTTATTAGATAAGCTACAGGTTCCTTATACTCCTATTTTCTCTTTTTTACTTTACTTTTTGAATAAATATATTGTTGGTTTATATTTTTTATAAAAAAAAATCTAAATTATTCATAAATGTAACCAAATTCAAATTGGGAAAATATGAATTTGTTAAAATTCGCCTCTATGTATATATTAGATTATTGGATAATAATATGATAATATTTTAAGAAAGATAAATATTTCATTTACGTGTGGATATAATTTTTAAAGTTGAGTTAAAAAATAATTCTACATCATAATATAAAATATGTTTCAATTTACTTAATTTCTAAACTAGGCTGTTAGATAATGTGTGTAATGAATAATGGACTTAAAATATATAGTTGAATTTAAATTTATATAAATACGAAAAAATATATATATACATGGAAAAAAAGAGCAGGACAATCTAAATGTATAATTTTACATACATAACCAATTTTTAAAAAAATCTACTTTTATATATTAAAAGATCATCTCAGAGGCAAAAAGAACCCAAAAAGTGTTCATGAAATTACAACTTTACCCTTGTATGTATTATATAATGTACAGTTACATATAATAATTTATATATATATATATATATATATATATATAGATTATCGAACAAAATTTTTAATTTAAATAGGGTTGGGTTAGGTCGGCTGAAATATATAAAAATGATATGCAACCATTAAAATCGGTTTGAAATTTTTTTAGACTCAATTAAGTATCGGGTTTTTTTTGTCGTCTTGGTTGGTTGAAAAAGGGGCTGAGTATATTTTTTTCATTTTAACCGGTTCGTAAGCCAATTTTTGACCGATTAAACCAATTTGTGCCCAGTTAATCCAAATTATATGATTTCTATAAAAATTGATTTTCCGATCAAATTTTAACACATTCGGATTGATTAGTCACCGTCTAGCGGTTAATCGCCAGTGTTTAGAACATATATTATACATATAAATACAACTGAGTCTACACATATGTTAAATTATTTAAGTATATTATGATTCATATAAGATCAAACACAAGATAATTTATAATTCAAATATTAAAATCGCATGAGATAGAATTTTATGGTTGTGTTAAAAAAAATGATTTTAAATTACATATATATAAATTTTCAATTTGTGTAATTTTTAAACTACGATCTTAGATATTTTATAATTAATACTAGACTAAACATATACAATTGAGTTTAAAAGGGTACAAATATGTACATATGAACGAAAGAGTAAGACAACTTCAAGATTGACTTTTACATAAAATAAAGAAATTTTATAATGTGTTCACTCTATAGTCTTACCTGAATGACCAATTTTATATTTTATAAATATACTTTTATTTCATTAAAATTATATTACTTTACATACGTCTTATGCACGAAATTAAAAGTAAGAAATTTTATGATGTATTTAAAGTATATTCGTACATTTGTGACCAATATTATATTACAAATGTATTGTTATTTTATTAACAATACATGAGTTCACATACATTCATTTTATATACGGAGAACTCTGATAAAATAACCATTTAAATTATCTTGAATTTTTAAATTTGATAAAATTCACTTCACGACATTCAAAACTAAACTAATATTTTGAAGATTAAAAAAATCATTTTATCTTTATCTTATAGAAATTTATCCAAATTTTATGAAATCTTATTCAATTAGAAAAAAAAAATATAAATATTATGCATATATAATATAAATTCAAAATACTATCATTTACCATATTTACAAAATTATTTTGATATGTATATATATTGGTGCAAATTTATTTTTTCAGTATATAAACAGGCCCGTGCCTCGCACGGGCTTTTACGCTAGTATTTATTTGAAGTTGAACCGTGTAGTTGCCAAATCAAATCTTAGGAAAGTAGAAATAAAAAAATTATTAATGCACATGTCGTATATAGTAATCGATTAATTATATCCAGAACAACTAAAATGTAAAATATGATAAATAAGAGAATAGTTTCCTGATATTAACTTAGACACAATCTTCACTCAAGTTAGCACTATTAAATTAAGGATCCTAATAATTCGCATATACTCTCTCTGTTGGGTACAAATATTAAAAAAAAAAAAAAGGGTAAAAAAGAGTTGATAAATCAGTGAAACCTACTGAAATTAGGGAAAAAAAGTATATTATTTTAAAAAATGGTAACAATTAGATGAAACATTCTAAAAAACAAAATATTAACAATTTTTTGGGTAAAAAATAAATATAAAATCAATTAGAAGTCATAAACAATTAAATATGCATTACATTCAATTAAAGTAGCTCAGAAAATTTTCTGAGATAATCGAACAATATTCTGAATAAGTAATGTATTATTTTAAAAATAGGCCGAACTCGATTCGGCAGGATTCCTTGGGCCGTATACAATGTAGTCTAACTAGAATCGAGTCCAGTTAAAATATTAAAAGTATAAGATATTTCTACGGGCTCAATATTGAGTGATTTACAGATAGACCTTGTTTCTTTGGCCCATATCTAAAGTCGTTGACCCAACTTTATATTTATTCATAATCATTGATTAAAATTTGATCATTTTAACAAAAGAATATAAAATATTAGATTAAACGAGACGGGAGGGTAAAAAACAATATAAATACTTGATCCGCACAACAAGCTAAAACAAATTTCAGTCATCGAATAGGCGACACCTCTTGTAAAACAAGATATCTTGGATTCTATCGTTAGTCAACATTTTAAACTGTGATTTAATAGAGAACTATAGATTATAAGATTGTTTATATTATTTATTTATGATTTGTTGAAAGTGTATAATCGACTCAAACATGATTAAAACCAGTAGTATTCTCAGGTTTAGAATGCGTAATTAAATTATTTTGACACGTTTACGAACACGACTGATTTAACATTTAGTATTCCGAAGTATAGTTGGTCAACATTTAGAAAACTAGCAGATAACTACAGAACAGAAGACATCCTCTCTGTTATTTTTTAATCTGCAGAGAGTGATTTCGTGAGGCCCAAGTGTACAAGACAGTGAAAGCTTACCCACTCCAAACAGATGATGTTATGAACTCACTATAAGACACAGTTTAACTAAAAATGTTTCATCAAAAACAGCAACTAATCTCAAAGACAATCTCTTTACTTGTAAGAAAATGGAGCAAAATATGATGGTCCTCATAGCGATCACATCGTCTCTGGTACCCTTCTTTCTTGCCAAAACATTTTACTCTATTTGGTGGAAACCGAAAAGGCTCGAGAAGTACTTGAAGCTGCAAGGAATCAATGGCACTTCTTATAAGCCATTGCTCGGGGACTTGAAAGAATATGTTAAGCAAATACAAGATGCATGGGCAAAACCAGCTGGCCTGAATCACCAGATTGTGTCTCGGGTGGATCCTTTCACCCATAATCTTGTGCACAAATATGGTAACGAATACGGAATTTCCCATGTCATGTAATTTATTAGTTGAATTATGCATGTTCTAATACCTCGAATCCCAGAGGATGTTTTTATAGCATGTATGTTTGGCTAACTAACTGTTTTTTTGTTAAAACAGGGAAAATATCCATGTTTTGGTTAGGGAAGACACCTCGACTAAATATAATGGATCCAGAGTTGGTGAAAGAAGTTCTCTCTAACAAGCTAGGACATTTTCAGAAGCCATCACTTAATCCTCTTATACTGATTCTCACAAATGGATTGACTACTCTAGAAGGTGAAAAATGGGCTGCACATAGACAAATTATCAGCCCTGCTTTTCACCTCGAGAAATTGAAGGTTACAATCTAAATTTATGATGGACAGATTTTGCTTTCAAATTGAACACTTGAATTCAGCTTTAAATAGAGTTGTTTGCATGTTGTCTAAGAAGTAGAGTTGTTTGTGAAGAAGCAAGAGTATTATTAAGTGCCATAAGCTTTAATTTCACGTAGAATTTCCAACTACCAACACACAAATCGTAAACTTGGCTTGGCATATCAAATGACTTATTTCTGCTATATCTACAATTTTCTTTCTTTTATTGAAGGGAATGGTACCAGTATTTACAGATAGTTGTATGATGTTGGTTGATCGCTGGAATAAATTAGCTGGTACTCGCAGAACTTGTGAGATCGATGTCTGGACTGAATTTCAAGATCTTACAGGTGATATTATATCTCGAACAGCATTTGGTAGCAGCTACGATGAAGGCAAGAAGATCCTAAAATTACAAAAAGAACTCCAGGTGCTAGTTATGGAAGCCATGCAAACTTTATACATTCCTGGTTTCAGGTATATATCATCACACATTTTATTGAAATAATGTTATTCTGCAAAACAACCTTTTTACCTCAACAAGTAGATTTTGATTTTGTTTTAAAAGAAAAAAAAGAATCTGATATAAGAATCCTTTCAATCACTTCAATTTGATGTCTGCTGAGCAGATTTATCCCAACTAAAAAGAACAGAAGTAGAAACAGCTTGAACAAAAGGATTACCTCAATGCTAAGAACATTAGTTGAGAAGAAAGACAGGGCAATAACAGCAGGAGAATCCAGGAATGACGACTTATTAGGCCTGCTATTGCAATCCAGTAAACAAATAAATCCAATAAATAATGGCGCACATAGTAACCAATTGACAGTAGAAGAGATCATAGAGGAATGTAAGCTGTTCTACCTTGCTGGACATGAGACGACTTCAAGTTGGTTGACTTGGATAGTGGTTGTCTTAGCCATGCACCAAGACTGGCAAGAAAAGGCCAGGGAAGAGGTTCTGCGAGTATGTGGAAAAAACATTCCAAGTTTCGAGGATATAAGCTGCCTTAAAACTGTATGTCACTTTTCATTCAACAAACTTACTTTATTAGTTCTTCTTTTGCCCTAAACTAATTACGACAACCAAGTTCCTCTAGTGCATTTCATCATTCTGGTTTTTCTGTAGGTCACTATGATACTATATGAAGTCCAAAGGTTGTATTCACCTGTAATTGCTTTATACCTACAAACCTCCAAAGAAACCAAGATAGGGGATATCATTGTACCAGCTGCGGTTGATATTACATTGCCTCTATTGCATATCCACCATGATCCAGATCTTTGGGGCGATGATGCTGAGGAGTTCAAACCAGAAAGGTTCTCTGAAGGAGTTGCAAAGGCATCTAAAGATAGGCTAGCTTTCTTTCCTTTCGGCTGGGGTCCAAGGATGTGTATTGGGAACCATTTTGCAACAATAGAAGTTAAAGTTGCAGTGGCTGTGATCTTACAGAATTTCTCTTTTGAACTCTCACCATCCTACACTCATGCTCCTCACACTGTTATGACGCTTCAACCACAACATGGGGCTCAAATTACTTTCGACCAACTTTAATGAGGTGATGAACTCTCAGAAATGCAAGTAAACATGAATAATGTTAAGGTGATCATGAATCACAATATAGTTTTCTACTTCAAAAAGTTATTAACGAGTGTTCTCTAAGATTCTGTGATGATGTGGTAAAAAGTTTAAATCTGGAATAGCTATACTGAAGAATGGTTTATTTCAAGCAACTGCCATGATTTTGCCGCTACAAAGAAGAAATTCGTTATCCGGATCAAAAATTCTAGAATAGTAATATTGTTCAGGAACAATATTAGAAAACGGGGGGGGGGGGGGGGGGGGGAGGTACTGTTTGAAGCATTATGGAAAAGTCATCTAAAACTAAAATATGCTCGAACAAAATCAAAAGCCTTAATGTACCAGGACTATCGATCCCGATACTTCTTAAAGCCACTACCAGGAAAGATAACATGCTAAGCACCAAGACCTTCTTACATGAAAGCCTTGAAAAATCATCCGAATAAAAAGCAAGATTAAAAATTACTGAACATACAAGGACTATCCATACTGATACTTCTCAGGAACCCAACTAGGGAGGAGAATATGCAAAGCACCCAGAATTTCATAGCTAGCCGCAGCATGAAAACACACAGAAATGCATTTACTGTCACTATAACCGCAAAAATAACACATTTCGTTTCACCTCAACGGAATCACACTATGGACAAATGTAATAGTGTTACTTGATAGAAGCGCTATAATATTCTCTTTTTTAGAGATTTGAACATTAAAAAACTTAGTACTTAATTGTCTGTTATCGCCAAAGAAGGCCGCACAGGTCAGCATCATTTAACTACTTAGCAGAAGTTACAAGAATCCTCCATTGATGGTTTTAAAGTAGGCTTCCCAGATCTGCAAGACAAATACATTTAAAGAAGAGATGCATGAATTCTATCTAGCATAAAACAATATTCAATGTCTTCTAAAATCCTAAAAATCTCAGGAGATCAGTCATAAATCAATGAACTAAAGTGTCTAACTGAATCGCAAAAACAATACAAAGTAAGCAAGTTCATATCAGCATCTGAACGAGTTCTTGTTTAGTTTCAAAAGAAAAGAACAGAAAACTTCGCACAAAAAGAAGAATAGAACAGAAGTATAAAGTACTAATGCAGTAAGATTGCTACCCTTCAAACAAAATAACCTTATATTCAGGAATGAAGTGATCTTCTAGGATCTTGTTCGTGGAAATGACTCCATTCCCTCTAGGACAAGGAAGCTAGGGGTATAGCTCAATAAACACACCTTCATAAAAGGTCTATCACGACTGGGGAAGGACTTGATGAAACTGCCCTTTAAAAGCAATGACACCTGAGAATGAAAGGAAGAATTAGTGAAAAGCAATTTTTTATTCTGGTAGAATTTTGAATATAGCAAAACGTTTAATATTAGCTAAAAGCCCAAGAAAAGAAAACTCTGTAGGGAATTATGAGTTGCTAAAGATATACCAAGGCAATCTTTTGTTAACAATACTCAATTTCCGTGAGAACGCCGACCTTACCATTATTGGAATGAACATTAGTAATGGCGTGAGAGTGGAGGTTTGAGGTAAGACCGCAAGAGAATCCAAGTAAGAGCTTAGTACTGCAAAAAAACTGTTTGCAGCTCCAATCTGCAATAATAGAAAAATCGAGATACCACAACTCATATTTCAATACTATACATTCCATACTAATATGAAAGAAACCACACCAAGTAGGGAAAGAACAGGAAAACCAAAGCCAAGCCTGCACCACTTACCCCAACCAGTCATAGAAATAATTTATCTGACTTCTCAGACATGAAATACTTTCAATGAGATGAGAGATAAGCTGAAGGCCTAAACTCCTTTAGTTAAGAATATTTATTTCATGATAACGGTACAAAAAGCCTGCAGACTTTATGTCATGGGAAACAAAAGGCAAAAGGCAAAGAAGCTCTTAAATGGCAGCAGGGTGAAAGCATATGCTCACCGAGCCTTTTCTCCCTTCACCTGGAACATACATGCAAAAATTTCAAATCTCCTAAGCCCGCCTTCTTCTGTACACATTAATTGTTGCAGAAACTACCAAGAATTGTATATTTTCTACCTGTGGCTTCTAGTGAGGTACCCCTCACTTCTACTTTGGTAGAGGGTAAGGGATCAATTCTTGTGACCAGTGATATGCTGGACGATTTTCTCAACAGGAAACATATCAATTTTCAGATTATACTTGGCAAAATTGTCAAGTTGTTTATGACAAATAAGTGAAATTCATACCACTGAATATTTGACAAATGATATTTCAAACTATCGTTTTAGTAATTGATACTCACATATGACGCACAAACACAAAATTCATTAAGTTATCCAAAGCTACATCGATGATCAAGTAGTTTTCATCTTTATTCAGACATAATCTTCCATAACTCTCACGCTCCATCAACAAATTTGCGGATGAAGCATTTACATGATAGTTTGTAAAGCAGTAACATATTTTGTGCAAGAAAAATATCAGATTCTTCTATATGTAGAACAAATTTTGTTGTAAAACTACAAAAGTATCATAACTCAGAAAAGCTATCTAAGATAGATTCTAAATCTGGGGAAACAATAGCACGTTTGTTTAGTTCCCCCACAACGCAGCAATGCTTCTCTTCTGTATTAATCGCAACAGCATCTTGAGCAAAAACATTGTTCAATCCTGCAGAAACCTGATTCCGACAAAAGCAACAAAAATCAGTAGCTCATAAGAATATAAAAAAATCCATCCAGCCATCCAGATAATTAAAAAGTTGACTTTTGTGATAAGAGAGTTTACATCACTAAAGTTCAGTTTCAATACGGATTATATACTATTAAACTATCCACAACAGTGAAAGAAGATCGGCCTCCATTAATAAATAAAAATTATAAGTTCATTTTGTTCTTTCCCTCAAAACTTAGATTATAGATATTACCACATCAGATAATTTGTAAATTTGATGACAAAAGGAAACATATCAAATATGAACTATGAAGTAATAGTCACATAAACAAATCACACAGTTAACCGTGATAAGCTGCATACTCACATTATACAGGATATCCCCTAGCTTCAACTTGACAGCACCACTCCTGTAAACCAACATTTTACCCATGAAGCCGGCAGGTAGCTCATTTAAATTGCAAACTTTTCTTGAAGCTGCTGAACCTTTCACTGGTTTAGAAGTGTTGCTTGTTTCAAGTCCCTCCTTAACTGATTGTTTTGTCACAGGCATATTCTCCGGTAATTGGAGGAACAACATATTAGCTTCCAAATTCTCCTCCTGAAACCATTTCTAAAGAGTCAAAAGGGAATTCATAATATGAAGTAATTCACTCAGAACACTTACCATAAGGCCAAGCTCGATAGCTGAATTTATGGAAGATTCATCGTCATCAATGTTTTCTAGAGTTTCTCCAAATTCCTCTTCATCTAGTAATTCTATAAGTGAACAAACAAAATTTATATCTTTCAGAGCATAAACAAAATAAGTTCCATAATAGAAGATGACGAGCAGTAATTAATAAATTCATGTTTTAAACAACTGGGCCAAGTTAATAAAGAGTGTAACAGAAAACATTATATGAAAGCTGTCATTGCAGCATTAGCATGAATCTTTATATTCTGAAGTCGTAAAGAACCTTAACTTATACCTGGATCTCCAGAGTATGGTCTTCTCAGAGGAAGAGTCACAGGGTAATTGGTATAGTAATCCTATACAGGTATAGAGAGAAAGCCAATGAGTAGGGAGCAGCATTAACTTCACAAGAAAATATGTATCTAGCACACTGTTATACCTACCCATGGTTCCTTGTATTCTTTGATCTCTCTCCCGCCTGAAGCTGCACCTTCACGCGAGGAAACACATTTTAATTCAAACACACCAATCACTTTAATGCAACTGAATGAGAGCCAATAAAGAAGTTGAATTACCTCCAGCAGCTCGAGTCGCCTGACTATTTTTTAAAGCACCATATGATTTCATTGAAGATCCCCCGTCTCTACCGAAGGCAACCTGAGCTTGTTTGGCTGCATAAATGAAACAAAAGAGTTTTAATACAACAATTTGTTGTATAAATCCCTGGATCATACTCAAACGATGAAATCATTAAGGAAAAGTACCAGTGCGAATTATAAATTTAATCTAAATCGCCTGCCCCAGAAGGAACCTTTTTTTTCCCTCATATTTAATATACTAAATAAAAAAACCATTCACCAAACATGTATGAGATTCTAAAAATTACATCAAATCGAAAGTAAAAATTAATTAGAGATAAGTCATCAGAAGAAACTATACAAGAAGCACTTACGTTTTTGTTCAGCCTTAGGTTTAACCTTCACGGACGCTTCCTTAAAATGAAAGATAACTACATAATTAGTTCTGACTCCAAAATATAAAAGCATAAGTAAAAACGGAAGTAAAACAACAAACACAATGAGAATTACATGGAAGCGTTGCATCAGTTCCTCTGCCTTCGCAGCATCTGTCTCTTCAAACTTTTCTCTATAATTAGAACCGATACATGACAAAGAGTATCAGCATCTTAGCAGCACACTAAAGCATATTTCAAAACACAAACAAACTACACTGACAAAAGTGCTTACACTTTAGGTAAAACGAGTTTCCGCTCTCTGCGAGGAGGAGCTTTAGGAGCAAATCTCACCTGTAGGCATTTAAAATAAGAATCATCTAAAACCCCATGATTGAACATCAATACACAAATTCAACTAGATTCGAAAAAGGGTAACAGATTAAACCTTTCTGGGCACATTTTTCTTGTCATCATCCATCACCGCAATATATATAATCAACTTCAAATAAAACAATGATCCCCTGTACATAAAGAACCAACCTCAATAAAAACTCACATACTTCATACATCAAACATTACATGATCATACCCAAGATACACATTAATACAAACATTATCAAGAAACCAAAAAGATTAAATACTTTTAATTGCAATCTTAATTAATTCTTGGAAAAAACACAAATGATGATAAAAGATTGAATTTATTACAATTGAATAATGAAATCTATATTCATTAGTTCATAGTTCATCAAACAGAAACAAAAGAATCAATGTACATATAAAAGTGTATACATGTATGAATATAAAGATATGGGTTTTTTAAGGATTACCCAGTGGAGTGGAGAAGAGCGAAGCAATCGGGTGGCTGTCTGCTAGGGTTTTTGAGTGGAGGTTTAGAAATTTATATCGAACACAAGGCTTTACGGTCAGTTAACTTCTGTACTTATACCTAGTACATACATACACACACGAGCTGTCTGTCTTGAACACGTTGTAGTGAATTTTTTTTTTTTTTTTTTAAAGAATAGGAAATTCAGCAGATATATTTGAAAAGGGACAGGTAAAATATGATCTAAATATGTGCAATAATCTCGTTTAATTTAGCTGATTTTGATATTAGATACGAATTTGGTTAATTTTAGATTTATACTTTGATATTCGATTAATGATTTTCAAATATGAAATCAAAGTTTATAAGCCAGGGAAGGTGAGTATACGTTAAAAAATTGAATTTTATTATTTTGTTTTTATTCATAAAATTCAATACAATCTGAATACATCATATTTCTATTTAATATAATAAAATAATATATAATTATATAAATTAATATGTGTATTTATACTATCTATATAATAGCCAAAACATTGAAAGTTTCGGTTTACGGTCTTCAGTCATTTAATCTATTTATAATAAATAATACAAATATAGTAACCTTTTAATTAAAACATATTACCTTTTAATAAAAATATATTATCTTTTAAAAAAAATCCCTAAAAATACAAATTAGTATAGTATATATTTCAATCTTTAATATTATATTTTTCTAATTAAAACACGTTCCTTTTTAATTAAATTCATATTATTTTTTATGAATATACCTAAAAATGTCAATTATATTATATATCTTTAGATTATTAATCAAATAATTGGATAATTTGTAGTTTGGTTAGCACTTCCCTTTTTAGTTAACGCCCTAATATTAATTAATTTTAAATTAGAAAATAATAATACAGAACTCTAAAAAATACTAAAATTATTATACATAACTCTTAGATTCGAATCTCATCAACAACATATTAAAATTAATATTTATTATATTAATTCAATTATATAAATAAAATTAAAATTACATCAATCACATATTATTTTATTAAAAAAAATTAAAATATTATTCAAAAAAATCTCGTGTTTTACACGGGTTATAAGCTAATACTGATTATAAATATTCATATCAAATATAAATTTTGAGTGTAAGGCCTGCTTCTGAGTTTTTTAAACGGAAGAAAGTAAGTTGTGAGAGAGTAAAACACTTTCATTCATTTTTAAGATGAAAGTCTTGGAAAGTAAGTGAACTCAATTTGTATTTATTTTCAATTACTTTTATTCCTATTTAAAATCCGGAAGTACATCCATAAGTAAAATTAAAATTATTATATTTACCATTAATAAAATATAAAAATAGGATTCTATCAAATTAACTTCTTTTGTCATTTAATATTGTTGACAGAAGCGTCAAATCTATTACAAAACTACATCTGTTTATATAGCCCTAATTAATAACAAACAAAGAAACTCTTCCTATGTTATCAATAATAATAATAATAAAGGCAATAATTCATGTTGTTCTATAATAATATATATTAACATATGTGTTAACATCTCCCATCAGACTAACAATTCTCAAAATCGAGAGTTTGCCAAAATTAAAAACGGAATCTCCCATTTCAATCAATTTTTTACCATAGTGAATCACCCGCTCATGTCACGATTTTTGTCAAAACAGAATTACCCATCCAAGTCAAGTTTTTTTTTAAAACAAAATCATCCGCTCAAGTCACGATTTTTGTCCAAACGGAATCAATCGTTCAGTTTCAAATTTCAAAATGAATCATCCGTACAAGTCAAGATTTTTGTTGAACATAATCACCCGCTTAGTTTCAAATTTCCAGACCAATCATTCGCTCAATCAATTTCAAATTTGTTTTATCTTCCTCAAAACCTTTTTTTTTTGTCATCATTGATTTGGTAAAGTATTTTTCACAAATCTATTATCATCGTAATTTTGTCTCATCATCACCCATCGTCAATCTCATTCGATTTTGTTTTTGTTTTTCAATCCTCAAACTCTCTCCCAGATTCTTTTTATTTTTATTTTCGCACTCACAAACTCTCATGGGTGTTTTTATCTCAAACCTACAAACGATCATACGATTGTTTTTCAACTAATCAATCTAGACTCATGACAAAATGTAAAAATAGAAATTTATCAAATTAACTTCTTTGGTCATTCAATATTGAAGACAAAAGTCTCAAGTATATTACAAAGTCACATATCTTTATCTAGTGTCCTAAAAATTGTCTGATTTTTCAATAATCGCCGATAAATTCTCAATTTATTGATAAAAAATATTTGACCGATTCAATTTCTAAAATCTGATTTATCGCTTTGAATTATTTTAAAATGATATATTTTATTATAAATAAGGGTAATGTATTAAATATTATTAAAATATTAAAATTTATCCAATTTATTTCTAATTTAATACTCCAATAAATTCCCGATTCCTGATAAATCGATGATCAATACCTCAATCAATTTGTGCCGATTTTCGAAATCTATAACCATAAGTTTATCAATACTAATAATAAAGACAACAATTCATATTTTCCTATAATAATAATAATATATATTAACAATCATTCACTCACTCCCATATTTAAAACTTTCAGAGTAAATCCAAACAGGACTCTAAGAAAGTATAGCAAACCTGTGATGTACGAAATTGCAAACTTTCCAAATCTTCTACAAGAAATTTAGTCTTGGTCTTTTTAACCTTGTCCATAAATCTTGTACTCGGGAAATTCATGACGATCCAATGAAAAAATGACAATAATGACACATTATTGCCCGTTTAAGACAGGGATACCAGTTTCTAATTTTGTGGTCAATTGCCCGTTTAAAATCTGATGGAAGTCATCACCATTATTGTGGTGGTTGTTGATGGAGGTGAAATAGAACAATCGACGGGAGGGGGATTTGCGGCTAAGTGTTTGTGTGTGTATTAGTGTGTCTTTGTACATATTACTCATATGTGGGTCAAGAGAGATAGACGGAATGGAAAGAGAGGGGCTGGGAAAGAGAGAGTTGAGAAAAAAAATTGGTGGATGGGTGGTGGAAGCCAGTGGTGTTACGGCCTCTGGCCGGCGACTGCCTGAAAAGATCGTGAGTATGTATATGTACTATACACGTGTGATCATTTAAATTAATGTATATATTATTTTTATTTTTTTTACATTTAAAGCCATGTAATTGATGCAAATTTGACATGTAACTGCTACATTATTGGGATGCCACATCAAATTCTTTTACTGTTAAAATTTTACTTGACTTTTAACGATTGATACAAAAGGAAGAAATAAGTGACTGCAATGAGTCAAATTTGCAATCAGTTATGTACTTGTAATAGATGTTGGGTATAATATTATACTACATAACAACAATAGGGCAGTTATATATATTTATATTAACAAGAACATGCAGATTAACCAATTAACAAAACAAACATGAAGGTCGAAACAACAATATGATTAGAGACTGTAATTAACGAGAAAAGAAGAAACACTTAGCTATTACCGTCGCATTAACAAAATCGATAATAGGAATAAGAACAGCTGAGTCACCAAGCCTTAGAGAAGGCGTGACTGTTCTTGAAGAGACTATTGCCCTACTTACGCTGTGTTGGGTTGCAGCAATATCACTTTCAGGATAAAACAACACAGATCAATTCGTTCACAGAAACGTAGAGATCAACGATGACCAGCGCCTCAGTTTGCCTGAGAACTATGTTTATCTGTATGTATGTATTGAGAGAGAGAGAGAGAGAGAGAGAGAGAGAGAGAGAGAGCAGAGAGGAAGGAGAGAGGGCTGCTAGGGTTAAGAATGTATATACGTTACACTATTATTTTATGTTATATTCTGTATATATGATATACAAAATAAAACAAAATAAAATGTAATAAATACAACATTAAAATAATTTCATTAACAGTTACAGATTTTATTTCTTGTAACAACCATCAGGACTAACCCAAGTGTTGGTCCAGCTGAAACAGATAAATTCTGATTTGTTAAAAATAAATCAATAATTAATAAAAACAGGTAATAAAATTCTTCGCCCATGTCGCCTCGCGTACGCGAGACGCCGAGAAAGTCACCCCACGACCCGAGTCGTGTCGTGGCGAGGCGAGGCGGGCGGCGGCGCGCACTGTCAATATAATCACTGTTGTTAGTGTATATGCTAGCTGTTAACTTGATAGATGTAAAGATTGTTGATAGTTGTAAACCTTATCAGAACAGCTCTGCTAGGCTTAATTAGAGGCTGATTTTATGTGATATGATAGGTTGATGTTAGGGGATATTCTAGGATGATTTATAGGCTGATATGAAGGGATATGCTAGCTGCTTTGTAGTTCTAATTGGCTCTACTGTACCTATAAATACAGGAGTTGTTTGTATAACAGATCATTGAGAATTAAAAGCATTTTCTCATATCTTTGTCATGGTATCAGAGCTGGTTATTTAAATATGCTCTTGTGTTTCTTGTCTAGCTTCAAATCATAGTGTTCTTGTCATTTTTTACTTCGTCATTAGAGCGATCTGATAACTTCCTTGTTCGATTTAACGGAAAGAACTATTCTACTTGGGCTTTTGTTGCGTAAAATACAGATGTGCAAGTGTACACAATCGCAAACAAGTAATATAGTAGTGAATACCAGATTTCGGAGCGTGAGCGCTGCCTTAGTGGAAACGAGGCCTAGCGTTGATCCAAAGGGTCACGGGTTCGAACCTCACCCGCCCCCTGCGTGTAGCCGTGTTGGAGAGACAGTGGAAACTTTGAACAAGACAGGGTGCGGTGTATCTTGCGTATCGCAGGGAAGCCCAGCCACTGGGTCTTACCGCACGGTTAGCATGATTTACGTGTCGGTGTTGACCATGGGGCTGGTCGGCCGGTCCTGGTAAATACACCAGGCAGGCTTGCGTGTCCTGACAATACACGTTTTGAACAAGATTTCGTTCCTCAAGGACTGTATATTTGTATTAATCGCAAGTAATATCAAACAATTCGGTTATCGAACACAAAAGTTGATTGATGGTTTTATAACTAAATTAATAATAACTAAATTAACCAACTAAATTATACTAGCAAAGAGAGTTTTCAAATATGATAAGATAAGTCAGGATAATTACTTCCCCCTAACACATGAAAATCGGTAAAAAAGTCGCGTAACACTATATCAAATCCACAGTTCACTAGCTAGAATTCAATGGTTATAGTTTCTCTCGAAATCACTATAGTATAATTCCTACCAAGTAAACTAACATATGTCTATGCCAATTTACTCCTCAGAATACAATTAAGCATCAATTCACAAAGAAGCTATGCATGGTCACAATATATGTCTATACCGTAACAATCTTATAATCAAAAGATATAAGCATGCACCATTCAAGTTTTATGTCAATTAATTATAACTCTCTCGATATTATAATTAACTCGTTAACCCACTAAAGTTGATCAGACAATAGCAAGTATTAGCATGAAAACCACTTGAATGAATAAACCGTAGAGCTGCATACAATACTATTTAACAAAACACCAAAAATCCCATGCTAGGGTTCCATAAAAATCCCAACTTTATACAATTAGTTCATAATCAGAGTATCAAAACAATTCCAAGTCAACCAACACATGTTCATAAGAAGAGATAAATAAAAGATAAGAGAAAACAAAGCCAATTGAATGTCTTCAATAGCTGAATTCTTCTTCGTTGATGGCTTCTCCTCCTCCCTTGTGCGGCTTCTGTATATCTTCTCTTGTGTATCTCTCTATGTATTAGGTCTGATCTATATCTAATAATATCTATAATAAAAGTGTTTTTAATTATTTAATACAAAATACAAGGAGATTTTCCCAAATAGAATTGAATTCCAATAACAGAAATTCGTAGCTGACTGTTAGGCTCTGTTTCTGGACTGACTCGGCTGGATTTTAATATTAAGGCCACTTCCAAAATAAAGCTCTTCTCATAAGCTTTTCGTGGACTATTTAATCTTCTGAATCGGACTTCTAGAACTCCTGTTATGGCCCAAACAGTATGAACTGTGCAAGTGGGTCATAAAATCCGAATTTTAATCAAATAAATCTTCAACTCTTGCCATTTAAGCTCCAAGCCTTCCTTTATTAAAACTCCTTGATACCTACAATAAAACATTATATTTTATTAAATAAAAATCCAAATCAATACAAAATAACTAAAATTTAGGGACAAAATTTAGATTAAGCACACACTCATCAACTTTCCAATTTGAAATTTTGGTCAAGGGAAAAGAATTATGGGGTCATGTGGATGGAATAGTTTCTGCGCATGATACTAAAGAAAAGGAGCAACTTGTGAAATGGAAAGTGAAGGATGCCCAAATTATGTCTTGGATTCTCAGGCCTTACAAGACTTCTAAAGATTTGTCGGGTTACTTGAAGAAAGTTTATAACCAAAGCAATGCAGCCCGACGTTTTCAATTGGAGCTCGAGTTGGGGCAACTAAGTCAAGGGAGCATGACAATTCAAGAGTTTTATTCTTTTTTTGAGAATTTATGGGGTTAATACACTGATATTGTGTACGAGAGTGTGGCTTCGGAAGGATTAGCTGCTGTCCAAAGTGTGCATGAGACGAGCAAACGTGATCAATTTTTAATGAAGCTACGAGGCGATTTTGAACCAATCAGGTCAAACCTCATGAATAGGAATCCAGTTCCTTCACTTGATACTTGCATCGGAGAGCTCTTTCGGGAAGAACAACGGCTTGTGACACAAACTTTCATTGATCAGAAAGCTCAAAATTCTTCTATGATTCCTGTTGCATACGCTACGCAAGGAAAGCATAGAGGTGGAAGAGACATGAGTAATGTTCAATGCTACAGTTGCAAATGATTTGGACATGTTGCTACTAATTGCACTAAAAAATTCTGCAATTATTGCAAAAAAGCAGGGCACATCATCAAAGATTGTCCAATCCGACCTCCAAAGAAATCTGAAACTGCCTACAACGCCTCGGTTGGATCCTCAAATGCTCATAATTTTGGTCAGTCTTCTGTTACTCCTGAAATGATCCAACAGATGATAGTTAATGCATTTTCAAACTTTAGGAATTTCATGTAACAATACTTCTGCTCATAAGCCTTGGTATTTTGATTTTGCTGCTTCAAATCACATGACTAGCACAACATTACCCTTAAGTAATGTTCAAAAATATAAAAGAGATCTTCATATTCAAACTGCTGATGGTAACTCTTTACCTATAACTGTTGTTGGTGATATTTCAACCTCTCTGAATACTGTTTTTGTGTCCCCAAAGTTGTCCACTAATCTTATATCTGCTGGGCAATTAGTTGATAATAATTATACAGTTCAATTTTCAAATTCTGGTTGCTTTGTGCAGGATCAAGTGTCCGGAAAAATGACCGCTAAGGGGCCTAAAGTGGGACGTCTCTTTCCTTTACTCTCATCGCCTTCTCTAGTGTCAAATTATGTTTCTTGTAATGCTGTTGAATGTAATAATCAAGTGTGGCATAAACGGCTAGGACATCCAAATTCTCATGTTCTTAGTGTTTTACTCAAATCTGATTTGCTTGGGAATAAAGTTTCAAAATCTTTGAATACAGATATTGTTGATTGTGCATCTTGCAAACTTGGTAAAAGCAAAACACTTCCTTTTCCATTGCATAAATCCCACAACACAAAAGCTTTTGAACTTGTGCATACTGATGTATGAGGTATTTCACCAGTAATTTCTCATCAACACTACAAATATTTTGTTACTTTCATAGATGATTTCACTCATTTTTACTTGGGTGTATTTTCTTCGATCTAAAAGTGAGGTCTTTCATGCGTTTAAAACTTTCAATGCTTTAATCGAAACACAATTTTCTGTAAACATTAAAATTTTGCAATCTGATTCTGGTGGTGAATATGTATCAAATGAATTTCAATATTTCCTTCAAAGTCATGGAATCATATCACAACGTTCTTGTCCATCGACTCCACAACAAAACAGTGTTGCCGAGAGAAATAATCGTCATCTTCTTGATGTCGTTCAAACTCTTCTCATTGAGTCTTGTGTCCCATCTCATTTTTGGTGTGAAGCCTTGTCTACTGCTGTTTATTTCATTAACAAATTACCATCTCCCACCTTAAACAATGAATCCCCCTACCTTCGTTTATATGAAGATGCACCAGATTATTCTAATCTTCATATTTTCGGATGTGTCTGTTTTGTTCATCTTCAACCACATGAAAGGAATAAACTTACTGCACAATCTGTCAAGTGTGCTTTTTTAGGCTATGGTGGCACCTAAAAAGGCTTTCTTTGCTATGAGTGTCTAAAAATGTAATTTTCTTTGAAAATCAGCCATTTTTTAGCACACAAATGACTTCACAACCCCCATCTGTAGCTATATTGCCTCAGTTTCCCGAGTCATCAACCTCAACACAAAGATTTAAAGCAGACCATTTTTATAATAGACACACTTCTCCCACTACGGCTCCTACGACTCCTGAAGCACCTGATCATGTTCTATCGACTTCCAGTGATCCACCTCCTGTTCGAAGAAGCTCTAGAAATTCAAAACCTCCTGACAAGTATGGTTTTTCAAATCCAGTAGCCATGTCCACTACTTTTTCTCATATTTCTGTTCCTACTTGTTATAAACAGGCTATGGAACATGAGTGTTGTCAACAAGCAATGGAAACAGAACTTCAAGCTCTCGCAGAAAATCATACTTGGGACATTGTTTCCTTACCTCCAAATGTCAAGCCAATTGGAATTAAATTGGTCTATAATGTGAAACTCAAGTCAGATGGCTCACTAGATCGATACAAAGCTCGACTGGTTACACTTGGCAATCAACAAGAATATGGTATTAACTATGAAGAGACATTTACATGAAACTTCCAAATGACATGGCATGGCGGAGAGAATGGGTTGATAAGTTCCGCAATACTCTTATCAACTTCTTTTTTAGACACAAAGCCAATACAATTCATCTCTCTTCTTTCACACTCACATGCCTTAGTAGTTGTATACTACATTTGCACATGATTATATATAAAACCACCAACCTCTCATTACCATTTATATGTGGGATACAAGTTATTTCAACTTAAACATCCACATAACCTATTTCAAGCAACCTATTTCAACTCAATTTATTTATGGATTACACTATGTCTTAGATCCAAATATGTAAGTTTAAGTCCTCGTAACAAGGAACAACCTCCAATTATTAGTTTCCGAAAATTTCATCAAGAACATATACAAAATATACCTCAAACTTTCCATTTTCTAACGATAGATACTAGTTTTGGAAACTTTCTAGTATCAAATGCATATTAAGTAATACCCTGTTCTGATGCGAATCAGGCTTAGTATATTTGGCCACAAACTCCAAAAACAGTATTCTGGTCATCTCAGGGGTATAAAATCAGTATTTATGGCCTTCATCCATCATCAATTGCACCGTCTTTTACAGTTTAACGCCACCAGACTTTGTTAACAAGACAGCACCAGTATAAGCTCCCCCTCCTAGCTGTTGGTCTCTTCCCATTAGTGGTATACTATGTCTATATATGATCTTTATTCACATATGCATGTACTTATATTAAAATTGCTTATATTCAAGTTCGTTATGTGATAATCAAATCGTGGCTTACCTCAATTTCAACAGACTATTCCTCTGTGGAAAGGATCGTAGAATTGTAACTAGCGAAGGGAAATAATTATCTAGAATAGCTATGACTATGCATTGCGATAACTTACGAGAATTAAATATCTACATTACTAGTTTGTTTCTTTGTTTGTAAATAGTTAACACAAAATAATTAAATAACAATTGCTCTTGTTGATTAGCAAAAGAAAGCTGACTACTAGGCTTGAGAATGAAAAACCATGAGTTGAGAGCTATTACTTGTGATAAACATGATTTTAGCAAAAGAAAGCTGACTACTGATAGGCAAATACGGTGGTTGGAGAAACATGTCGATTCGATTATTAGTATTTGAGATAATCAGGTGATATAAATTGTTTTCTCTTTCGGAAGATGTGTGAATTGCAGAGATTAATGAAGAACACTCTGATGCGAGGTACAAGAAAAGTGCCATTTTACGTGCTTTGTGAGTGTGAGCCTACTACAGGCACCTGCGAAAAATTGAGACCAAACGAGAAAAGGAGGATTGATTATATATAATAGCTAGATCATACTAGAACAAAGCTTCAAGAATAGATATGCACAAGTCTTCTACTTGGGTTGGCAAAGGTATCCTTCCTCAACTGATTTCTTATGTTGGAAAATTACTCAATACTAGGTCAGATGTGAAGTGCAAGTTCATCCAACTGATACCAAAAACATTAGAGAACAGCCTGATCTTCTTAAAGAACCATTGTACAAGCCTTTAGATGCTAGTGCATCCTTAGAGAACAAAATCGATATACAAAGTTGTTGAACTGGCTTTAGGAACCCGGAGTTTCTATGGAACTGTCTTGGACCGAGATCACAACTATTTAACCTTGGTAGACTGCTAGAGTATTTACATAAAACGGAATTGGCTAGCTAAGATACCTTTTGATTTTTGTTTAAGGTTTGTGCTCAAACTGTATTCTGAACATATTATTATTGTGGTGATTTGCTTCCTGTTACTTCAAATCCATCCATAAGTAGGATAAGAAGGAGAACCAGTAAATTTTGGAAGTAGATTTAGTTTGTGTAGAATTGCTGATTATCACTTTTGCTCTTGTGAGAGCTAAATGCATATTAAGTTGCCTATCGTAGAATTATTATTATCTCTTCCTTACCCTCAGGCTTTGGCCTAGTTCGACAAAGACAATTTATAAAATAGAGGCCACATGCAGAAGTTGGTGTGCTGTGGAGGTGAATCATCCGCTTCTTGAGTACAAGGACCCAATGATCCTTGGAGTTTTGGATCCTTGCACTGTCATAAGTGTGTCATGGGGGCATCTTTGATGATGCCAAGACTGATAATGGTCAACAGGATCCTGTAAGAAAGTGGAGGGGTCATGTCTACAAGAAATGAGAAGACGGTGCAATTGGTAACTATATTGTATAGTTGCAAGGACTGATGATACACATACGTAAAATTCAGTATAACGGCCTAACAGGCACATGAATCTTTCAAAGGTGATGTTAGTGGGTTATAATTCAGGGTGACAGAAGCTGCTTCTGATTTATATCATATTCAAGTGAAAACTATTATGGTTGTAATGATAAAATTAGTGATATGAGAAAGAGGAAGCACGTAGCGGCGGCATGGATGATCAGGAAGAACTGAAAAGAAACAGGGATGATCAGGACGATATCTATCGAAGAATAGTATGTCAATAGGAACTACAAACAGACAGCTTATACCACAAAAAAATGACGGTGATTAAGTTAAAGAGAATCCACAGGATCGATCTTCTTGCAGCGGCTGGGACGGAAGATACTACAGTAAAACAGAAATTCATATGTTGATCCCTTAGCTACACATAGGCCGGAGTTGGAGGGTGTGGTCAGAATCGGTGATGATAAACCGTTCTAAAGACATCCTGAGTCAAGTTCGGTAAGAGAAAATTATGCAAAGACACAGGTAAGTGATGGAGATTAGGGACAATGACAGATGAGCTGAATCCTAATTATCACAAATGTAACAAGCAGAAGTTTAAACAAAAATTAGTTTTGACATGAATATTGAACAGATTGGGTGATGGGCCACTTAAAACTGAGCTGTGGGTCTTTTTAGGTTTACCCTGAAGTTCTGAGTTTGTATCAGATAGTAGTTGTATACCTGTATGTAAATTTAGCAATCTACATATTATCATGGCTCTCTTTGGCCCTAATCTAGCATTCTTCTTGCAACTTGCAAGTGCATGTCAATATTAGCTGTACAGGACCATGATCTTCTTCTTGTCCCTGGTCTCGCTTGTTTTTAAACCTGGTTCCAAGTTGGGTCAAATTTATCTTTGGCAAAGAAGTTCTGCTATTGCCCTACATCAATAATATGACTTCTGAAGACTTGACCAGTTGCTTCCTAGCAGTAAGATTATGGTCTTTGTTAAGTTCTTTTCTTACATATTCAATATGTACTTGTGTACTTTGCATATGCAAACATATGGCTAATGGCTAGATTGAATATGTAGTTAATTAGGTATGTACACTGCATTTGCAAACATACGCTAAATGGCTAGATTCAATATGTATTTTGCATGTGCTAGATGGCTAGATATTGTACTGGGCTGTATTAATACTCCCTCCGTCCCAGTGAATTCTATACGGTGGGATTGAGCATGTAGACTAAGAAAAGATATAAAAAATGAGTAAAATTAGATGAAAAGTGAGTAAAGTAGTGGGACCTATCAATATTTAATAATAAATTTGAGATAGTGGAGGAAAGTAGTGGGTGTAATAGTGTTTTATATTATTATAGAATAGAGATAGTGGAGAAAGTAGTGAGTGTAATAGTGTTTTATATTATTAAAAGTTACTATATTTGGAATGTATAAAAATGAGAGGGACATCCCAAAATGAAAAGTGTATAGAAATGGTCGGGACGGAGAGAGTATGTCCTAATCAGTTCAACCATACAACTAACTGCAGAGAAACAGAAAACTGAGCATCTTTTTTCAGGTGGTTCTGATCCATGTCTATCAACCACTGAGATGATGTGCACAGGGAATCTCCTCAAGGCCCTAGCTGTGGATTTGCGTTGTATACAGGAATATAATGTGCATGTCCAGCATCGTTACCAGGCTAATGCGTTCGATAAAATGTAAGCATGTCTCACTCGAAAGTAGAACGGTATTTCTTTTCTCGAAATCTTTATATCAAACGATTACTATTTATACCAATCTTTTGGATATGATTTGAACAAATGATTCATTATGCAATTGTACCATGTAGGACAGGATGTACGGCTACTGTGGATTATTTCTCACCAGCCATTCATTTAGTAAACTTTGTATAGTGCATATGTTGTGTTAAATTAGGTTCTGGTTGAAATGGTGCGCTGGCTGGCTCCACAGTCATGCAAGTACTATATTTTTGAAGGTGAAAAGAGTAAAGGGTTGGGCGGTGACAACTGAGAAACTGAGTGAGTTCCCAGGGCTAGTTTTCGGTGATTACTGACAAAAATCTGACACCAAACACATTCACAATCACAGACTCATTCAGTCCATGGTGGTGGGCCTTCTGTTCCTGTTGCTGCTGCTGCTGCTATTTATTTATGTTGTTGCCAGAGATTGGCTTGGAGTGGGAGCTGCACCAACAGTATCATATTATCTTATTAGTACTAATTACTATTTAATCAACAAGTATAAATGTAGTTTTTGATGAAAATCATGTGTTTAATCCTACTATGAAGTTTACTATTGTGTCAGAAAATGGTAGTGTTGAAAAACAGGTGGAGCACCAAGTCACTCAAGATGAGAGTGAACCACAACATGAAGTTCAACAATCACAGTCAGAATCAAAATAATCAGTTTCATCATTACCAATAGTTAATCACCACAGTTTGGCTCTTGATCGATCAAATAGAGCTAATTATGGGGTGCCTCCAAAGAGATATGGTTTTGAAGATATGGTGGCTTATGCACTACAGGTTGCTGAAAAGGTGGATCATAACTCTGATGAGCAATCCACCTACAAAGAAGCAGTTACATGTATTGAGTCTACCAAATGATTTGCTGCAATGGGAGATGAAATGGAGTCACTTCATAAGAATCAAACTTGGGAATTAGTCAAGCGGCCTCGAGACAGAAAGATCGTCATTTGTAAGTGGGTCTACAAGAAGAAAGAAAGAGAAACATCTGTTGATGGTATCAAGTATAAAGTTCGATTAGTAGCTAAAGGATTCACTCAGAAAGAGAGAGTAGACCACAATGAAATTTTTTCGCCAGTGGTCAGACATACTTTCATCAGGGTGCTACTAGCAATAGTTGCACATCAGAATCTGGAACTTGAACAACTAGATGTGAAGACATCTTTTCTGCATTGAGAGCTCGAAGATGAGATATACATGACTCAGCCAGATGGTTTTCAGGTTCCTGGTAAGGAAGACTATGTTTGCAAGTTATTGAAGTCCTTGTATGGACTAAAGCAGTCTCTGAGGCAATGGTACAAGAAATTCGACAACTATATGATAAGTATTGGCTACACCAGGAGTTCGTATGATTGTTGTGTTTATTATAGTAAGGCAGCAAATGGTTCTTTGGTTTATCTGGTCTTGTATGTAGATGATATGTTGATAGCTGCAGAGAACAAGTCTGATGTTCAGAAGTTGAAGAGTCTCCTTAGTGCTGAGTTTGAAATGAAAGATTTGGGTGCGGCTCGAAAAATTCTCGGAATGGAGATATATAGGAATAGAAGCAAAAGAAAACTCTTCTTATCACAGAAGGGATACATTCGGAAGATTTTGTCAAGATTTGACATGTCTACAGAAAAGCCCATAGACACTCCTAGTGCTGCAAATGCACATCTGTCTGTTGCTTTTGCACCTAAGTCTGCTGAGGAAAAGGAGTACATGTCTCGAGTTCCCTGTGCTAGTGCAGTAGGAAGCTTGATGTATGCAATGGTCTGTACTAGACCTGATCTTGCACAGTCTGTCAGTGTTATTAGTAGGTTTATGGGTGAACCAGGAAAGAAGCATTGACAAGCTGTGAAGAGGGTGAAGAGGGTTTTTCGGTACTTAAAAGGTACGTCTGATGTTGGTCTCATTTATGGAGGTGATACAAAGTGTTTGGTGACAGGGTTTTCAGACTCTGATTATGCTGGAGATGTTGATAGTAGAAGATCTATGACTGGTTATGCTTTTACTTTGGGCGGTTCAATTGTTAGTTAGAAAGCTACTCTGCAACCTACGGTGACTTTGTCTACTACAGAAGCAGAGTACATGGCAATTACTCTTACTTATTTATTTTAAAACATATTTTAATACTTTTAATTGGCAATTACTTTTTCCCTCTTTTTTTCTAAAAAACTCACGGTAAATTATCTTTTTCAGCTAAAATATGTTATTTTTTTTCTTATTCCTTACTAAAATCCCTCTTTTCCAAAAAAATCACGGGCAAACCGTTACTTTTATATTTTAAAATTCAACGAAAACATGTTAGTTTCTATTTTTCCTTACTAAAACCCCCCACTTTCCAAAATATCACGGGCAAACCATTACTTATTTATTTTAAAATATATTTTGATACTTTTAATTATTTTAAAAAGTTTAACACGCCTAATTATTATTTTTAACAAATGCAATTAATAAAATATATATAATAAAATTAACAATTATTAAAAGCAATTCGTGCATCGCACGAGTTTTAAACTAGTAATACTAATTAGAGTAAAGTGCAAAATGTGTACTTGTAGTGTGCTCTAAATGCAAAATGTGTACCTGCAGTTTAAATAATGCAAAGTGTGCACCTTAACTTTCTGATTTAGTGCAAAATGTGTACTCTAAATTTAAAAATGCAAAATATGTACCTTAACTTTCTAACTTGGTGCATAGTTATAATTAATTTGTAATTAGTAACGCTAATTAAAGTCTAGTTAATAAATATATAACATAAATTAAATTAGTTACATCCATAAATAATTCTAAATCTAAAAGGTCAAATGACCTTAAATTCAAGTAAAATAAATATTATTTATCATGATTAAATTAGTAGCTAATAAATATATGTCTGACGTATAATTTTTTGTTAATTTGATATAATTCATGATATTGTTATAAATATAAAAATTATATGTGTAATTTAAATACAAACATTATATTTAAACTATCTCAAACAATATTATACTAAATATTCTAGATTATATCAATTCATTGATGATTATATTTCTAATATTTATTTTATTTTATTATCGTATATTTCTAAATGAAATTTTATTTAATAATGTTAATCATAAATTAACAAGAATATTGTATTAACTTAGAAAGTTGAGGTACACATTTTGCATTCCTAAACTTTAGACACACACTATGCATCAAATGAGAAAGTTAAGCTACACACTTTACATTAATTAAATTAAATTATAAGTACACACTTTGCAATTTGAGTAAACTATAGGTACACATATCTATTATCTATTATATATATAATAGAGCAACTAGGGGGTTTGTGAGACAATTTATTCAAGATAAAATGACAATTATACCCTCTATGTTGTAAAATGACATTTTTACCCCTTCCTTAATTATTCCATATCAATTCTCTCTTATTTTACTTATTAATACATCTATACATTAATTACTAATCTTCATTAAAGCATGTTAATTGTAGTATAATTAACATTTATCGTTTATTTACATGATATTTTAAATGATATATATTATTTGAGAAAGTAATATAATATAATTAAAAAAATTAATGATATTGAAATAATTATATACAGAATACGAATTTGAAGATATGGCATTGTTAGTAATATGATATGAGTTCAAGTTATCTCAATTGTGGTGAAAGAGGGTTATCCATCATTAACTAATTTAGAATATGTATATAAAATCATATCAAGTAGTATTTATATAAGTTTATTATGATCATTCATGTTTTTTTAAACAAATTATGTGCAATAAAGAAATGTTAAATACTTACCCAAAAATCAACAACAACCTATTCACTTTAGATATACGTGTATCACACCAACTTTCGATCAAACGAATACAATACAATTGAAAAATGGAATATTAACTTCACAAGAACCATTGCTAACTTACATTTTTAAATATCTCAGTCATTAAACCATGAATATGAGTATACCACAAACAAATATTTCGAAAGAGTTATTCATCCATTATAAATTTAGAATATGTATATATAAAATCATATCGAGTAGTATTTATATAACTTTTTGAACATGTAGTATGATCATTCATGTTTTTTTAAAAACAAATTATGTAGTAAAGAAGCATCAAATATTTACACGGAAATCAACACCAACATATTTACATCTAAATGATAGACGTGTATCACACGATGTTCTGATTAAAAAAATACAATATGATAAAAAAGTGAAATTCTTCGGAAGAACCAGTGCTAACTTACATTTTCAAATATGCCTCCATCAAACCATCACTACGAATATATCAAAATTAATAACAAATTATGTAATATTCTAGAATAAACCCGTGCCTCGCACGGGTTATAGAACTAGTTACATTTAACTCTACTAATTACTATGTCCTTTAAAATCAAAAACTTGTTTAAATTGTTTGAAATATCACAAATTTAAGAATTATATATAATCTTATACGATTCCCAAACGAGGAGAAATGTGCATATTCGTATGCACATTTGAAAATCGAGGCTTAGTTTACAAATAAATGTCATGTTTTTAACATCAATCCCAAACGGAAGCTAACTCGTTGAGAGATCGAGGGCATAGTTGTTGGGATAAGGTGTAGTAAAACTGTAAAAAGTAAAAAGTCATGTGTAGAGGCTAGAGATGTTCAAAAAAATCTGAAGCCTGAAATTCGTCATGGTTTGATTCGACTCGGTCCGAGGATCTAAAACGGTCCTAGTATTTTAGAAGAAACTCGGCCCGGTCCGATTTTTGAAAAACCTAACTCAGCCTGATTGTTTAAAAGATCGGGCTTTTTAAAAATCAATTAAAATCCTGCTCGAAGGACTTTTTGTGCATCTGTGATAGAGGCTGCAAAAGTTTGATAAAGTGTTGAGAGGGGACGCACGTATTGCAGCAGCGGCAGGGGGTGTGGCAGCAGCAGGTGCTTTGCTTCAACTGTAGTGCGCTCTTTTCTTTTTTCCACAGTCTGTCTGCACCCTCCCCTCCCTACCTGTGCTGCATTATTATCATTACATTTTTTACATTTGAACTGTACCCTCTTCTCCTGACCAGATTATCATCCCCCCCTCTTGAGTTCTTTTAGTTACATTGACCAGATGATATTTCATTTTATTTGGTATTCAATGTTTTATAGATACACAATTGTGACAAAATTAAGTGTGCTTGCTTGTTGATGTTTTTAACACTTTTAAAAGAAAATTTACTAAAATGACAAGTAGTATGAGAAAGTTGATCCCTTTTGGAATGTATTTTAAATATTTTAGCATTTCTTACAGATTTTACTTGTGTAATGTGACACACATGCGTGGCTAGAGTTTTAATCATAAAAAAAACACTTTAATTACATTTTTAAATACAAATTAATACCGTTAAAAAATACAGACTTTTTTAGTCTTCTTATACTACTATATATATACCCACGGTCATTTACCCGAGAAGAGCTCACTACTAAAATATAAATGCTACAAACATTTGTTATTTAAATTTTCTTGTTAGCTTATTTTATTTACAAATTCATATTCCAAGACAAGTCTTTTGACTTTGTTTATACACGCCTCAAGATGATGTTTGTGCTGTTCCACACTGAAAACCATGTAAAACATACTCCGATCGAATTCATTTCTATACACTTTTCATTTTGGATGTCTCATTCATTTCTATACATTCCAAAAATAGTAAATTTTAATAATATAAAACATTATTACACCCACTACTTTCTCCATTATCTCTATTCTATAACAATATAAATCACTATTACACCCACTACTTCCTCCACTATCTCAAATCTATTATTAAATATTGATAGGTCCCACCACTTTACTTACTTTTCATCTAATTTTACTTATTTTTTATATCTTTTTTTAGTGTACCTGCCCAATCCGCCCAAGTGTATACAATTCAGGAGAGAGTAGTATATTGTCTTTCTTCTGCTTGCCCAAATAATGATGCACTAGTATTCTTAATGTCTTTCTTCTGAAACTTGAATTTTACGATGCATGCGTGCGTGAGTATTTAAATTTATGCAATTCGATCGATATGTATTTATAAATACTGCCTAGCCTCTGTAAATTTTCTACTAGTAGTCCAAACATCTGTTGTAATGGTTGAGACTGAGATCCTGCATATTGCTCAAGATGACAATCAAAATGATTAAATCCAGAGATTAGAGACTTTTCTACAAGGAAGAATAAATGTTCCCCAAAACTTTGATAACATAAATATTCTTGGGAAGATAGTACATGAGATAACAACACAAAATAATACACGGGCAAAGGCCAAAAACCACATTACTAACAGGGACCTACTATCCTCTACCTCAGTGGCTGCAGCAGATTCAGAAGGCTTTAACTAGTGTTTAAAAGCTTACCATAACAAAAGCCATAAGAGTCAAATTTGCTTACTCATAAAACCATCCAAGCAAGCATGTGGCAAAATGTTTAGAGTTGTTTTTGGTTGAACCCTACTCTTAAAACAAAAGATTATTGGTACTCGCAACAGAATATTATGTGAGAAAAGCACATGCTTTACTCAACAATTACATCACACAAAATTCAAATCAACCATGCTCAGACAAGGCCCTTTTGTACAAACAAGATTAAAGAGTTTGTTACTGTTCATGTTCTCACTTCAGACTTGATTCATACATGTATCTGTGTCTTGCACAAGAGCTAGAAACATAAAAAGCACTGACCCACCACCATGCAACTACTTTTTTGGCCTTTTAAATCAACATTCGCAAAACCCTCACTTATCTGCAAAACATTGTGAAAGTAAGTATTAATATCATCCAACAAGCTAAACACTTATCGATGCTTTTACGGGATGTCGAGGGTTCGAATAAAAAGTATTTGTATGAGGCTAGTTACCATTATGTGACATGAAGAAGTTATGATGTGCAGAGTTGGGCATGGAAATTGACAGCTGAGTTGTTGAAACTTGGCCATGGTTTGACAACTTATCATCTGATTCAAGCCAAGATTCTTTGTTTTTAGGCCATTCATCAAAGAAATGATGCATGACTTTCTGTGGTTCATCATCTCTCTCCATTTTCAATGAGGCTTCATCATTTAGCACATAGTACTGTTGTTGATCTTGTTTCTCTTGCTTCAAGTAAGAGTATCCATTTTGTAAACCAGAACAAGTCTTCTGTCTAAAGGTAGAACCACCCACTGTTAATGGCTCCAAGTGCCAAGAAGAATCACCCACTGATGAACCAGACATGCTTCTCACAGTTCCAGAACTTTCCGAGAAAAATGGATGCTCATCAATATCATCTCTCATCCCATGACCATAGCTACTGTTTCTGCAAATATGAGATAAAATAAATGAAATACTTAAAAAACAGAAATTCTAACAGAGATAGAAAGGTGATGCAAACCTGAAGTCTTTGTTTGCGTGGGAATAAAGACCAGAATCCAAACCAATCCCAGGAGATCTTGAAAATGGTGAGTGATTATAAATGGAAGTATTGTGAAGTGGGTTGGTGTTATATGAGGCTATTGATGTGAGAGAGTGATGAGAAGTTGAGTTGTTTTGGTTGATATTATAAGGACTATTTGTGTTGTTTCTTGATGAGATAGGTATTGCAGTTGGCAAAGAAAGGTCCCTGTTATTTGTTGCTGTTGTTGATGTTGTTTCCACAGGCTTTCTTGAACGGTTTCTACCTCTGTGCATGTGCCTTTCACAGTACTTGGAATCTGTGTATGCTTCTTTTGAACACCTCCATTTTTTCCCATCAGTTCTTCTACACCTCCCTGGCTCTGGGTCTATTTTTCTCCCAAACCCCATCTGGAAACAGTTCCATCCCACTGCCAAAAAAACAAAAAAAAACACATTTTTACGAGAAGTCGAGGGTTCAAATTTTATCAAAGACAAGACGGGTGTGTGAGTGTGTTTATTTATCGGAAAAAAGAGAGTAGAGGGGGACTTACTGTGTTGAGGTTGGTGAAGGATAAGCTTGTTGGAGTCCATGCTTCTTTTGATAGTAAAGAGGAGATCAGGAGGAATAGGCATACCAGAAACCATGTACTTAAAGATTAGAGCTTGGTGTTCAAGTTCTTGCCATTGTGATGCAGTGAAAGGATACCTACTGTTATTTCTTGCACTAGCACTAGTACTCAGGCTCATCATTTTTTTCAAAAATATTAGGAGAAAGAAAGAATCTTTTAAATCTCCCAAATTTCTCAGATAGTTGAAGAAACTAGGAAAAAAGGTATGGTAGAGTATAAGTGTTTGAAGAAGATATATAGAAAGATATGTAAATGAGAAGTAGTAGTAGGTATATATTTATTTCAGGGACCATTGGTGCTGCAGAATCTTCTGACATGGATAAAACTAATGGTTCTGATCATGGTGCTGCCACTGCTGCTACTGACATTTCTCTCTCTTGTAAAAGCACAGTCACAGACTCTCTCTCTCTCTCTCTCTCTCTCTCTCTCAGAGAGAGGGGTATTCAGTTTTTTTCTGAGAATGGTCAGTGGGCTGCTTCATATCATAATATGACTGTCACCACTCTGTGGCATCTCTGCAACAGTGCACTCTCTCTCTGACTTTATGGCAGGCTATTTCTATATTTTTTTCTGCACAAGTGTACAGAAATTTATAAACCACTGCCTCCTTCCTCTCAACTCAATTCTTTACTTGAACACGATGTTAAGAAAAAATATAATTTAATAAAAAATAAATAAATAAAGTGAGTAAAATAGTGAGATCAATCAATATTTAATGTATAAATGGAAGATAGTGACGGAAAGTAGTGAATTTATTATTTTAAAAAACTTTTGAAATGTAAAGAATTAAACGAGACATACAAAAGTACAGTGTAAAAAAACGAGAGAGACTAATAGTTGAGCTCCAAAACTAAGCAACGTGCAGAGGAAAATAGGAGAAGAGTTGATAGCTTTGTAGCCACAACTAGCTATTTGTTACATCATTTTACTCTGTACTAGTATATCTACTTCTATTACTGTGAGGTAGTAACTTTTTTTAAATGCTTTAAGATAAAAGATTTTTCATGTATCAAGATTTGTGGGTAGTTAGGATCACTTTTGAGTTTTGAACACATGAACCATCCAATCAAGCATAATTCAGATTACAGGGATTGATGAATAAGAAATTTTCAGAAATCTACCAGTATTTTATTGTTTCAAGGATATAAGTGGGGAGTTTCTGTTTGGTTTTACTTACAAGAAACTTGTAAATTGAAAAACTATTTCACTAATGATGAGTGCAACTCAGTAACCAATGTCTTGTTGCAGTACAAAAGCTGTTAGTAAAATTTTAACTTCCTAAAAATTGACCGATTAATCGTAAATGAACAAATTTCGATTAAATGAAAATCGGGTCAAACAATGATTTTTAAAAAAATCGATCAAAAGTCAGGTAAGACATAATCAATCGGTTGAGATGTTCAAAAATCGAAATTAATAGATCGAAACTAAACAATATATTGACTATTATATAAACATGAGTTTTTTATTTATTGACGAAACCTTTTACTAAATCATTATTATAGATTATTCTCTCAAATTAAATTACTCTCTTCGTTCGTACGAAGCATGAACTAAAGTACGATATTTTTAGTATATGTTTTGACAATTTGATGGTATTAAAATAATATATTATTATTTATTAAATTAAATTGTCTTCGATTATTGATTCAATTAATGAATCCGATTAATCACTACGATGTATCTCTACCGATTAATGTTGAAAAATAGTGGTCGGAATATATGTTTTCTACCTTTTGTCATTTTCAGTTGGGATGCAACTATTCAAGTTAATGCTTAACTATAGACTATATATGCGTATGTCCTCCCGTATGCTTAACTATAGACTATCTTTCACATATTTCACAATCTTTTTACATAAGGTGCACATTTTAGAAATCTCGTGCCATCTGATTTCAAGCCTGCAAAAATCCGAAATTGACAATTCGTTCGTCATTTATAATTTTAAATTATCAATTAAGAAAGCTATTTTTTACGGTTTCAAATCCGAATTTAATAATACTGAGTAAGTAATTAAATTCTGGCCAATGTATAAGAAAAAAAAAAGGATAAAAGGGAATACAGAGAAAAGGATGGTAAACAAGAAGAAAAAATTGGCCATGTTGTGTTTCTTATTCCCTTGACAAAGTGAAATAAACGATTGCACTCTGTTTGCTCGCGTGCAGACCGTTGTTCCTACCATTATATACAAATACTTTCTCAGCTTCGAAGACAATCTGCTTTAATATTGAACTTTTACATAAACAATCATCCAGTTCAAAATAAATATATAAAGATATTTCTAATACTTGTCGTATGTTTCCCAACCATGTGACCCTTGCATTTGCATTAAAAATCTCGTGTCAACTCCATCAAATAACCCTACTAGTCGGTTGCATCAATCGTTTGGTTGTATTAATCGTTTGTTAAGAATCCGAACCATATTGCAAAATGTAAAAAATTGAGTGGACGGGGGAGTACCGATCTATAGCTGGGGACAGATAGTAGGTGGCACTAACTCATATTCAGAGCTTCAGGTGCGGTTCTGATATAAATACTCTTTCATTGATTTCTTCCTTGCAGTTCGGTTCACAGAAGAGTACATGTACCGTGCCATTTATTTAATATTTTTTCAAAATAAAAATGTTACAAAAAGAGAACACAAAATAAAAATTACTGTATTTAGTTTTACCCCTATAAAGTGGGGGACTACAAAGATACACAACTCTGACAAGACTTGCTACAAAGCTCACCTACTGTAAATCTTTTGCAAAATTTCACAGCTTCGTCTGCATTATTTGTGTCCTTCAGTCCTTGTACAGTTTTTATGACACTCAGGGTTTGTAACTTGTAAGGATAACCATTTTCTAAAGTGGCTATGCCAACTATTCCAAATAATTATTATTCGAGGTCCTTATGGCTGCAGTTTGCCCCCATAAAAGTGAGATAAAACACGAGAAAATTGACCTAGTTAGAGGTGACAATTTCGGATTTCAAATCGGGTAGGTACATGTGTGGATTTCATGGCGTTCTCTGCAATACGTTTGCGAGAAAAATATATGTGCAAGGGAATAAATTCATAATAAACAAGTCATTTCGGGTCATTTTTCAGGTGATTAAAGTCATGTTGATAATCATGTCGAGTTCAGGTCGGTTTAGACGTTGACAATGATTCACAAACTTAACAAGTAAACTAGACCAGATCAAAACTAACTCAATATTTCCAATGGGAAGTTGGGTACTGCAGACGGGGACTCCTACTCCTTAGACTGATATATCACCTATTTGTTTTATACTACCATTTTTCAAACAAGTCACGACTATATGTTAGTGGCATGACTGAATACTGCCTCGAGATTTGGTAACATGAAACCAAAAAAATTCATGATCTGCTGAAAGCCTGAAAAAATCATCTGTATAAAGACATGAGATAACACTACTGAATGTACAAGGGCTATGGATACCAACAATTCGCAGGGCCCCTACCAGGGAAAAGAATATGCAAATCACCAAGAATTCCATAGCTAGCGGCAGCACAATAACACTACAGAAATGTATTTTACTGTCACTATAACCGCAAAGAGACAAATTTCGTTTCACCTTGACAGAACCACATTATTGACAAATGGTAAAGGCACAACTTAATGAAAGTGCTATATAATTAATCGTCAGAGATTTTGAACATTAATCACTTACTAATTACTTCTCTGTTATCCTTATCCCCCAAAGAAGACTGACAGAGGTCTGCACCATTTAACTACTAAGGAGAATACTGTTTCAAGAATCCTCCATTGATGGGCTTTAAAGTAGAGACATCCCAGATCTGTAGGACAAATACATTGAAGAAGAGATGCAATGAATTTTACCTACCATATTAACCATATCCAATATATTTTAATATCGTAAAAAACATCCGAAGTTTCACAATGTTAAGCCATAACTGCAGCTAAGTAGTAAAACTTCTGGTTCACGTTATTATAAACTTCAGTACAAAGCACAACAGATAATTATGCTTCACTGGGGGGCTAAATGTAATATGCACAATGAGTTAATGGTACAAGTCAGGGGAAGCATTATTAAAGTTACAAAACTTGTTTTCCGGTGTACAATCTGTAAATAAGATTTCTATGCCAACCTTGCATCACATCTCTATTCCTTCTGGAAGAAAGACAGCATAAGATCTGTATGTGCAGTGAAGAGCTGTGTGTCCAAGAAAAGCTGTTTCAATGTCCAAATCAGAAGACAGCATATTAGTGTGTTTTTCTACTTCCATAAGACGTCATATTGAAAACCAGCTAGTTAGTCGTTAGAACCTTAATCAGAAACAAATAAATACACTGTTACAAAGAATTTGTTTCATTATTTTTAGTATTATTACAATGAAAAACCCAATTCGTTTATAAATTCTAGGCCTGAATAGAAAAAGAAACAGACATCTTTCATTGCAGAATATGCTAGTGCCACTGAAAATTTCAGGCGCAAATTAAAGAGGTAAACCTCACTTAATGTTGTTCGTTAATGATTTGTAAAGATAGTAAAAATTGGTCAATAGATGGCCTTGGTGAGACTTTGGTTCTCCATTTTCCATTCGTTTTGCTAGGTCAAACTAAAAACATATAATAATACTAATAATAAATAAAAAACAACATCTGATCAAATTAACAATAATACGATATATTATGCAAATAGCAGAAATTATTATCAATGATAAACATTTACTCATATAATATTGCATTGTGGCAGTCTACCTACTTAATACTAATCTACTACACAATCATCCTTGACATTTACTCATATAAACATTTATTCATATAATATTGCATTGTGGCAGCAGCATTAGACTATACTACAGTCTACCTACTTAATACTAATCTACTACACAATCATCCTTGACATGTCTATACACATGCGCTGTACATATTAGAATTAATATGACATAGAATGCAAGAAACACACCTTCATAAAAGGTCTATCACGATTAGGGAATGACTCGATGAAACTTTCTTTTAAAAGCAATGACACCTGAGAATGAAGGAAGAATTAGTTAAAAGCAATTGTTTTATCTTGATAGAATTTCAGATATAGCAGAAAGTTTAACATTAGCCAAAAGACGAGAAAGGAAAACTATGCAGGGAATAATGAGTTGCTAGGGATCCACCAAAGAAATCTTTTCTTTACAATACTTAATTTCTGAAAGAACACGGACCTTATCATCATTGGATTGAACATTTGTAATGGTATGCGAACGGAGGTTAGAGGTAAGAGAATCCAAGTAAGATCTTACTACTGCAAGGAAATTGTTTGCAGCTGCAACCTGCAAAGGTAGGAATATCAAGATAACAAGTCATATTATAATACTATAAATTCCATACTACATGGAAGAATCCACGCCAAGTAAAGAAATAATAGGAAACCCATAGTTTAAACTGCTTCACTTACACCAACAGTCACAGATGACAGAACTAAAGTACCTGACTTCTAAGACAGGACATACTTGCAAAGAGATGAGAGATGAGAGATAAGCTAAAGGTCTAAACTCCTTTCATTATGAAAAAATTCTACATGACAACAGTACAAAAATCATGCAGACTTTATGCCATGGGAAACAAACAAGGATTAAGCCTAGTACGTATAAACTCATCTCCAACGAAACCACACGAAAGATATAGGGAATAATGAGAAAGGCAAAGCGAACTTTAAGCTATACTACCTGTATATCAGTACACTGGTATACTGGCCGCTTTCGTCCCAGATAACTTTCTCCTACAAGTTTTGAATGGTACTGAGCTAATGAAGAATACAGCTCCTTCTGCCTGGGTAGTTCTGGTATTGTTGGCGACCTCACCTGTTGTCCACACAGCAGAATAGTCAAATTATCGTTCTTAAAATGGAAATGAGAGTCCTACTTTAACAAAAAAATCGCTTAAAGTAAACACGCATGAACAGAAATAACTTAAGAGCAACAGAAAAGGTAACCGTTACTCCGTTAGGTTGTTTTGATACAGCTACAGGTTCAGACAGGACCACTTGAATTATCAAGGGACCTATATTTAATCAATTTAAAGTACTAAAATGGCTTCTTCTTTTTTTTCATGGTAAATTCATTTGATAACTTAGGCAAAAGGCGAAGAAGCTCTTTTAGATGGAAGCAGGGCAGATGCAGCATATGCTCATGGAACCTCTCTTGACTTGGTCAAATAGATCTAAGATCGCTTTCCCATTTGAAGATAATCATCTAGAACTTACATGTACAAATTATAAATGTCCTATAAAGCAACCTACACTTCTGTATTTTACAATTTGTTGCAGAAACTACAATGAATTAGATCATATCTGTTGATATTCTGCATGTACATTCTACCGTGGCTTCTAGTTCCACTAGTACCCCTCAGTTCTACTTTACTAGAAGTTGAGGAATTAATTCTTGTGACCAGTGATATGCTGGACAATTGTCCTTGGGTCATATACAGGTTCATAGACTATAGACCAGTCTGCAAGTAATTACAAAAACTAAAAGGAAAGCATATTAGATCATATCTGTTGATATTCTCATCACTTTTTATTATTACTTACTAGCAATTTGGCATGTTGTACTTGTTGCTTTACCATGCAACTTCAAGTCTTGGGATATTCTGTCTAGATTTGTAAGGATGGATTGAGACTACATCCCGTGTTTTTGTCATGAACAAGATCATTATTTACTTAGTTACAGAATTTCCAAGTACAAAATCCCAACACCACCTACTTTGATAATTATGGAATGATTAATGATTTAAAGAAAGCACAACCACATTTATTTGCAATAGTTAATTTATTCACCGATAATCTATTCTAGAGACCCTCACCTGATTCTTGTTTGCATCTATGAGAATGACATCTGCCAATTTTGACTGCAATGCATCAGTTTGGGTTTTCACACCAACCTGCACAGTATTCCTGGATGTTAGAATACTACTTATCAGCAACAAATATCTACACATATACTATACTGTTAAGTACAAAATGTTTCACTCATCAGAAAGAAAGAAGCAGATTCTACATAATATTTTCATAAACAACCATCAGAAAGCAAATGCTACATAACCTTATATCCTTCTTACTAGAACATCACAAGTAAGTTTTCAGGTTCAATTAATGCTCCCACAGCTCCTTATAATATAAAGCTACAAATCAGAATAAACTACTAAGACGTTATACACTCACTATGTATGGAACAGGTGCATCCAAAAAGTCCTGCATGTCTTTTGGTAAAACCTGGAAGGTTATCAATTTCAGAATTAATTAAGAGATTACTAAACTTACCTACTGGTAAAAAATTATAAACAATAAACAAATTACAAAGAAATGTGATTCTTCACAAGGTGCTGATCAAACTTATACCGGCATTAACAAACTCTGCCACTTGAAGGGACGTATGAGGGGGATGATTGACAAAATTGATGCTGACAATATTCCCTGTTTTAAAAAGTGAGCAGAAAATTCATGGTTTCAGAGGCTGATGTATCAAACCAAAACGATATGAAATTTAAGCAATTGAAAAAAATCCCAAGTTCCAAAAGTCATATAGATTAGCTTCAGGCGCATCTAAGTGGAAATTCCATTAAGTCGTGTAAGATAAAAACTTAAGTATACAATAATTGTCAAACAAATTAGCTTAAATTTCCATCCAAGTAGAAATTCCATAAACTTCTGAAAACAATGCTGCGTATAATACTTAAACTTAAGTGTCAAGAAATCCATGAATTTGCTATACTTGAGCAACAAAAACTTCTGAGTTGAAATTAATTGGTTGGCATAGATCAGTCCAAGAAGATGAGTAAAACCATAAAAAAAATTTAGGAGACCGTCTTGAAGGAAAAATGATCTGGTGTTTATTAAAACAGAAGAGGATAGATCTTGCAAACACGACCAAATACACATCTTTAGTAGCAAGTAATGGGAACATACCAAATTAGAACAAAGAATTACAATCTTCTTCTCCAGCAGGACCCCAGCGAACAAAGTCAACACCTGTAAAATACGTGAATTAATACTTAGGTGTTTCTGTTGTACTAATAACCAATCATAAGTTAGCATTTCACATACACCAAGGATAACACAGGAAACTGTACATCAAATTTCAATATCACTCACATGCTCGAGGCGCAATGATCCACATAAGCATGCAACTGCCCATACTGATAAAGCAGTAGCCTCCTCCTCTGCCATGAGGGCACTTCTTACCTAGAAAAACCCAACCTAGTTAGTTATATTTAGGACTGTTAACTACTTGGAGGTTATTAAATTTATTGAGTACAAGAACGCTATACGAGGTGTATTACTCACTCGTGTGATTAGGGGCAAATATGAAGTTGTCTTATGATGACCAGCTGTCACTTATATTTTATTTTTCCTAGAAACCTATAGTATAAATTGTACAAACGTATACTGCTACAATTTTTGTTACATTATTTCTTTTGAACTAGAAATTGCATTATTCAGACTTTATTTTTGAAAATCAATATGATATCTAGATGCAGACCACGGTTTACGAACTCCTACACTTTGCATAAACAGACACATAAACAGGATTCCAATAGAAAATAAATGACTGACTGGTAAAACAAGCATTTTGGTGAAGAGACTTGGATTGTCAAGTTTTGGTGTCAGAATCAAAAGTTAACATCTTGGTAAATAAGACAAAATTACTATATCTAAAGCCGTGTAATATAAGTAGCTGCAAGAATCTATCAACAAAAGCAAAAGGTTATATATATATATATATGTATATATATATATATATATATATATATATATATATCATCATCACCATCAATTGACCGAATCAACCGTACAGCCCATAAATAATAAATACCTCAGCCTTTTCCAAACCAGTACCACATGATTCTGGATCAACTGTTGATCCAGCAATACACAGAACTGCTTCATCTGGTCTGTGAAATTCTAAAGGATGAAGATGCTCTAGAGGGTGGAACTTAAGTGTTGAACCCCTTGCAGGACAACTTAACTGGTAATACTCTGATATTATTTGTAGAGATCCGTGATTGTTGGCCTACAAATTTATAGATGAAGCAACACGTTTGTTAAAAATGCAAAATTGTAAACATCATCGAAATACAATGTCCGCATTTTTTAAACAAGAAGAAAAAACTCAAACCTTAGCCCATTCTAGAATATCATTGTGGTCACTGGATTGGCCAGAGACAGATGCTTCTTCAAGCTCTGTTTCATCAGAAATATTTCTATAGTTTCTATCTTCACTAGGGGAACCCTGGAAGCTGCATGTAGAGATATACGCTATCACTTACCAGGTACTCCGTTACAAGAAACAATGATTGCAGAAGACATCCATGCTGTTTTAGGTAAGGTTCACATTACTGATTACACAGACACGACAAGCAAAAAAACAGTTTAACATCAAAAGATAGGTTCCTGCACGGCGACATATCTCCAAGAATCGAACACAAACTTATCCTAATTAACCACACTAAAGAATACACCATAAAGTTCACTAGTTACTCTGCTATTTTATCACTAATTTGCTAAGTTTGAGGTGTAAATACATTTTTGGAGCCTTTAGTCTGCAAATTTAATGCTTTAAATGAAGTAAACTGGTCAGAGATCATTGACCATTGACAAACTTAATTAAATGAATAAAAAAAATTAAAGAAAGAAGTTTTTAAGTGGCATCCTAGAACAGATGTATAATAGCTAGTATCCTCAGTTCCTTCACAATAAAGAAGATGCGGCTAAGGAAGTCATTTTTTATATATGATTCAAGGTATATTGACTAGTTTAACAATTATAAGCTTATTGAAATGCTAAGCAACAATAAACATTAAAATGTAGATACTAGGTTCCAAGCAATTATAGCATAAACCATGAAATCGATATATGATTTATCCAGAACATGAATTAATGCCGCACCTGGAAGAGGATTCAAAGCTTTCATACAGCTGATGTTGTGATAAAGGTAAATACATTTGTGATGTGCTATTGTTTGTTGATATATTAGCAGAAGAGGTATCACATGCTTCACTGATCTGTGGAAAATCTTTTTCAGCTTGAAGCTTCTCCGCTTCTAAATCTTCTACTGGAACAACAAATTTATTATCAACCACTTTTTCGGACGAGGAATATTCCTCTTTAAGATTCTGATGCTCCGGGTGAAAATCATCATCGGTGACTTTTTCTGAAATGACATCACTTGTGCACGATTGTGAAGTTTCTACTGTGCCGTTAAGCATGGCTTCTTCTCCATCTTCAGGTGATGTCGTTGCAGATATTTCGGCCAAACTTTCCTGGTTGTCATCAAAATTTTCTTCCCCATCATACAAAAGAAGTGAGTCCATATCTGATTCGCCAATATTTTTGGTTAACCTTTCCAGCCTTTCTTCAGTGAACATGCTGCATGGGAAAGCATTTTAAATTCTAATATAAATGAACTGTGAAATTGAAAAATAAAGGAGACAAATGTTGTAAGGTAGAGGGGGGGGGGGGGGGGGGATTCTAGACTAAACAATAAACAGTGCATATCTTAGAGTTGTTATATCAAATATATATATATACAGTTTCGCGCAGAAAGAAGACAATACTATTCCGTCACCAGAACCTCGAGTTAGATATTAAGAGCATCTCCAATAGAGGCACCCTTAGGGGGTGCCAAACATTTCCAACTCATTATAAATAGTAATTCTTTATGTAAAGTAGGCATGAGTCGTATATATACTTTCAATACAAAGACTTATGTTTTATTTAATTTTGAGGGGGGTGCTAAAAGTTGGCAACTTCTCTTGGCACCTTTAAGCACCCTTGCAACTCCAATAGGAAGGCATCCAAGAGTGCCATGTCACATAGGTGTTGGCACCCTTCTTAGCACCCCTATTGGATATGCTCTATGCCACTGTGCAGGAGGCTGAAGATGGAAAGACAACATAGAGTTATTGTCCTCTCAAGTAAAGTCTAGCATTGATATCGGGAAGACCAGTGAGTTGAAAACAACTTAGTAATTTAATGAAGAAACTCATGGTGTTTAAAAAAAATGATTACACACTTTGCAGATGCCAAAATGCCATGCCAGTGCAGTACTTAGATTAGGTTTCTGGTCATGGTTCCTTCAGGAATCAGGATCATAAACTTTTGGTAATAATAACCGGACCTAAGCCCTTGGAAGCATAACTCTATCAAGTCTAAACTGAAAAAAGTTAGTACAAAGGAAAAACCTTAAGGCAAAACAAATTGGACCAAGTCCTCTCTATCTAGTCTCCAGTACAGTATCTGAATCCATTTAATTGAATGTTCAAGGATGTTACCTATTGAATACGCCAAAATGCAGTTCAAAACATGGAACACGTGTAAGAATGCAATAACATCGACGGGTGGTTAAAATATGGCGACTCAATGGCAAGCGCTGCTGTTGCCTATCTGAGACCGCGAAAAGTAACCCAGAAGACTCCTGTATTATTTCATCAACTAACACACAGCAACCATACAGGGTCGACAAATCAGCAACCTAGATAAAAAAAAGTTACATCAATATGAACGCAAGAAATCAGAAAAATACTCAAAGATAAAATTTCTGCTGAAAAAACAGAAGAAAACGAACACATGTATAAGTGACAACTCGCATATTCATAACAACACCATGGCTATTAGTCAAAGTGCTAAGTAAGTCTGTGAGCTCAGATATGCTTTTGGTCGAAGTAACAGCACTACAGCAGTAATTTGGTGACCACTTAAAGGAAAAGCTAGACAGAAGGTCCAGCTTGTGTTGTTTTCTTATAGAATATTATCCCAGATGCATTCTAAAGTTGATTACTGAGCAGGTAAAATCTCTTGTGCTTACAATTAGTTAATTACAAGGTAGCTATAACTCTAATGATTCCTAAACACCAAATTCAGGTAGTCGTAGCCAACCTTTTCAATGATATACTAGCAATAATAAAAGGAATATGACCAATCAATATTATATATAAGAAACAAAACAAGGTATACCCAGTATGTCTGACTAGGATTTAGGGAGGATGAGAAGACAACCTGACCCCTAAACTTTTGGAAGATGTTACAAAATTAATTTAGGTTTTTTCAAGATTTTTTAGGGGAAAAATTGAGAAGTTGCAAAAAGGCATCAAAATGGAAAATACGGTGTGAATGATAGAATATATCATAATAAAAAAATAAGAATGATGATTGAAAGAGCTTATCAAGAAGATAACAACTGATATCAATAATGGTCAAAGCATACCTGCTTTATGAATTCACCTAAAAGTACCATTGCTTAATCAGCCTACGATATCAAAACTTGGTCGTTTTCCTTGCAATAAAATTTTTATGAATCTTGCAGTTACGTGACAGCCTAGCAGTGCTAACAGCAATTACTGGGGAAAAAAACTCACATGCATGAAATAGAGGAAGGAACAAGAAGCCCATTTATATATTAAGCTTCTTAATCCTAGAGTTCAATAATACGAACCCCTAGAGGTGGAAGAAGTGGCCAAGCTTATTAGGAACAATCTCAAATTGAAAGGCAGAAATCATCTAGAAGAATGAAAAAAGATGAAGAACATACATAACAATTGATGTATGGGGTCATGAGCACAATTCCATACTCAGTAATTTCTAACACTTACATATGTCGGGTTGGAAGAAATGGAATGCAATTTGTACTATTCTATGGGTAAATATTTATAATTACCTGTCTTTCTTCCATCTCGATTCTATGAATTTACACTAGAGCTCATACCCACCAATTCGAGGATAAATGCTCCATTCTCCCTCCACAATTCTCATCACAGAACATTTGCACTCATTCTTTTCTTTTCACTCTTATTTCTCACCTCCTTGTATTTCTCTTTGATTTTGATTACAATTTTCCATTCATTTCATTCCCCATTCCATTCTCTCCGACCAAATGGATCATTAATTGATATAGCCTATACAAAGGTCTCGCTTTGAACAGCATACGCATGTTAAAAGGGAGTCGTCTCTGTTTGATAGATGCTTTATAAATCACTAATTGCATTGGTGAAAAATAACTTGAGTAACTCTTTTTTTAGAGTTGATATTAGTATTCGAGTCTCACGTGGAAACAACAAAAAATAGTGCGGAGGGAAAAAAAATTATACAAATTTAGCAGAACTGCATTCTAACAATAACACCAGATAATTTCAGCTCCATTACTGAGGCAGCACATGTCCGATGGAAGTTAGGGAAAATAAAGTTCTAAAGTGCTTCATCATTTACCTGCATTCTGAATATGAACGACAGATCACTCTGTCTAAAGTGTTCCTGCAGAATCAGCATAAAGTCAAATTAAAACGTTGTTGTTTGGATCTGGGAAAGAATTCCATGTGTAATCACTAAAGTAGATAGGCAAGGAACATATGTTCCAATTATTGAGGATAAAGAAACCCGGTTTGTTTTGACTTCAAGGAAACTGTTTATATCTTTGCATGCTATACTGTATGCAGAATGCAGCAATAAACATTCAGCGTAATAAAAGAGTAAATTGCAGATTACATTTTTCTATAAAATTCATTCTCGGTCTAGGTCTAATTCTACCAAACTCGGAAATTTGCATCCTTCAACTTTGAACGTGTTCCAATTTACATCCTCTTTTGCGTTTTTATTATAGGAATAAAATGAAGAGTAGACAATGTGCAAGAGCACCATCTGTTTAATCTTATATTAACCTCCGAGAAACCAAGTAACTAACCCACCAATTGCTGAAAATGAAGGTTGAGATCGGGTGGGAACAAAATGAAGATGGAGGTGCAAGTAAAACGTATAAAAACAAGGACCCAGGAGAGCCACGTGGCAAACAAGTAAAGGTGAAAAAGTAGATTCTCAACTACCCACCTCAGCACTCAAAAAAACAAATCATTGCACTCAACGTTAGAATTGCAAGACTTGTGTAGGTAAGCATAGAGTTTGTAGTTTATATATGGACCCCAACAAAAATTCATTTGTTTAAAATCCAAGCTTCAAACAGAGAAACTGGGGGGAGAACGATAAAAATTTCTAGGTGAGAACTAAAATAAGAACGAGGCAAAATTTTGGGCTGGGCACTGTGATTCTTCTTAACAAAGTGAATATTTGTTTTATCTCAGTTGGTAAAGAGCATATCATTGTTCAAGAACAGATATGAATCTGAAAAGCACAAACAAACTACCTGGCCGAGAAGTATTTCATTCAATTCACTCATTGATGAAGTTCTCTCAACAGCATGAACCTTGTAAACAAAAAACATCAGCATTAGAAATATTTTACGATAAATCACACTGACCCAAACATCTACCAAAAACTTACACAACAAATGAAAAGGAAAAGTTTCTCGACCTACAAGTAACAACTACAACTTCATGCTTTAATACAATGATCAAATCCCATATTTTAAAAGAGTAGCAATTCGTTTCTTGCAATTGCAAAAAAGGTTGAATTCTATTGTTTTTTGAAATAAACAATAATGGAAGGCCAAACAGATAACAAAAATTGAACTGCAGGCGGAGTATCAAAGAACCATTTGATGTTTGCCCTTGCACCAGCTACATGCACACCTCTCATATGCTTCGTTTTAAAAAATATGGGCAATATATAAGCACTGATTATGCATATTTCTGGCTGAACTTATGCTATTCGCATGCATAATGGGTCACAAATCACAACTTGGATTCTGGCATTTTTTAGGTCATAATCTCTAGAAGTAGAATATCACATCAGGCTTGTTTCAAATAAAAGATTGCACAATAAGCCATAAAAGTTTATTAATGTGTATACAAAGTTCTACACATCATTTGAACCTCTGAATGTCCTTCCAATATCTAAGTGTACTTTGAGTGTGTGCTCGTGTGTATGCACACACGTTCATGTGTGTGCATCAGCACGTGTTAGTGCACACGTATGTGTACTATGTAGCGCACGGCAGGCAAGTTATTGAGACAATAAGAAAACAACTATGCCGTTTAGTCCCATATCTCTGAACCTCCAATTAGAGAATAAACAGGAACACAATATAATGGACAAAATCAATATGACAAATCTAAATATTAAATAAACACTATTAACTATATTACGGAAAGAACAACTAACAATAGGCAAAAATGTTCAGCGTCCAGGCAATCATTAACAACCAACCTCAACACCTGCAGGGAGGCAGAATGAAATAAGATCCTTGTCAGTCAGAGGTAGCTGTTTTTGTGGAGGATAAACATACAAGACCTGAAAGATGTTACAGATATCAATGTAACATTCAGCAACTACTTAATCATCAGTCTCCTACAAACAAATTTAACTATTGCACACCACTTTGTACCTGAGGCTCAAGATTTGTTTCTACTAGTGACTGAAGCTCAAGCTCAGTTCTAAATCTACTTGAACCTTCAGACTTCCTGCCAAAAGAAAGATTTTGAAGTGGCCGGATATCACAGTTTGGATGAAGTCCAACAACCACCATGCCCTCAATTATTCTTGATGGTTCCTTCCATATCCTATGATCCTACATAATTAAACATCATTGTTATTTTAAAAAATATGATCAATAACGACATTATAATATTACTAATAAACTTCTTTCATTTTTAATGTTACGAAAGGAGTGGGTCAAATTTGGAACAAGATAATGTGAGACCGTGCAGGACTAGTTAAGAAAAAGCATATCTGGAATAGTAGCTTTAAACTAAAGTACTTACCAATTTAGAGATCAGATTCATGTATGATCACTTGGTTTGTATTTACTTTTATTCTCTTTTCATTTCAGTAGTGTGTACCGTGTTCACAATGTTGAGACCATAAACTACGATGGCCTTAACTGTCTCCATAAATAAATCATGATTGCAGATTGAACTAAGCTCTGAATGATTCAGGTGTACTATGTGCCCTGAGACCATAAACACTACAGCTGGACTTAAATTTTTGCACAAATAAGTTATGATTGCAAATTGACCTAAGCTCTGAATCATTTAGGTGTGCTAAGTCTATGCGAACTTCTAATGAATGAAAATTTTGAGGTTACTCGGTATCTGATGACTGAACACTATATTAGGTCGACAATGGGAGCTATGGCTTTAAGTCAAGAGCTCATATCAAAGTGGTGTGATGCTGTAAGTTTGGATGTTCACTGGGGCCTGGGTTCATAATGAACCATGCAAGGCTCAAATGATGTGACAGTGACAATGGTCATGCAATTGCCTAGGTGTTCTACAATCACACCTTGACTCGGTGGTTACCTTGATTCAGCTGTTCTAGCAATATTTGGGACTTTAAAATCCTTAATAATATGTTGCTGTTTTGCTACTTGCTAGCATTGAGACTTAAAAATCTGTTGTTCAGTTGCTACTTGCTAGGATATGCTGACAGAGCTTTATACACTGATGGGAATCAATGTTATTGGGTAAATAAAATTTTTGCATGGGAATCAATGTTATTGGGTAAATAAAATTTTTGCATGGGAATCAATGTTATTGGGTAAATAAAATTTTTGCATGTAACTATGAAATTAAATGTTGGAAGCATTTAGACTATATAAAAATATAGTTACTGGGAAAAACCTATCATGACATGACCAATCTGTGGACCAGACAGATACTAATTTCGTTTTTTTGTAGTATTTATGCAATAACTTAGAAACTTGACCAATAGAATTAACAGGAAACAAACAATAACAATAGTAGTAAACTTGGGTATATATAGTGCATTCTATATTTATATCTACTTGATCTGAGGGTTTAAAAATCTTGACGAAATCAAAAAGGTAAATACTACTAAAGAAATACAAATCCCTTCTGGGAAGAACCAAAAAAGAAGGAATTTGTTAACAGAAGTAAAAGGGGCTAAACAACGAGGAACCACATGAAGAGGTTAACATACCAGGGATCGCATCTGAAAGCTTGCCCACTGACGCTTTAATTTAGTTAGAACTTCTGGGTTATAAGCTCTACTTTTCACTTCAGGGGGATCTGACAAGCCTCTTAGTAGTCTGGAAACTTGCTGCTGAAGCTTCTGAAGATGGCCACCACTATCATCATTAACGACCGGGGAGCTTGGTGAACTAGAAGCAGTAGCAGCAGTAGCTGCAGCAACAACAGCTCTTGCAACATCCCCAGCTGTCGGCATGAATAAAGAAGCTCTCCAACTAGGACTATCAGACCCTTCGTTGTTCTCCATACTTACTTTATTCTCCTTTAAAGAACCATACTAATCTTCCATGCTGGTAACAGTCAAAATTGCACCAATGGGAACAGTTTTGTTATTCAAGGGTGGGGAAAGAAAAGAACGGAGATTTTTCTCCAACTACACTACAGCAGAAAGACTGATACTTGAAAATCTTAAATTGAAGGACTAGAAAAACACACCTCTGTGGTTCTTTTACTGGCACCCGAAAATGAGATGCTGAATGCCGTAGCTACGCATGCTTTTGATGTGTAACACTATTGGTGCTCCAAACATGAACCTACATGCAAACCCATTAATTAGAATTCTCCTAGCAACTTATAGTACCATAAAATTTGACAGGATCCTGGAGACCTGGACAAAAGGTCAAAAGTTACAAATTCTCTTCCTTCTCCACAAATTTAGCTCTCATACATTTTCATATAAATATCCCTTAGCCTCTAGTTTATTAAGATATCTTTTTGAAGCTTCTCTATCTTGGATACCTTTTGTCAGTCCATATAAAACAGAAACCAGCTAACAAATTAACACCTCTTGCGCTACAAGGTCATCTTCAATCAAATTTGCAATAAGCTAAAACAAAAAAGATAGGTAGAAGCTAAGTCACGAAGCAAACAGGGGTAACACGATCAGACTTTTTGTATCCAGACAAAGGATTAGGACAGTGGCCTATTGAACACTGAACACACTGAATAATAAAGAGATGCAAACTATTGTCAGTAATAGATGAGAAAGACCTGGTATATACTAATTCACTCCTTATAGGTGGCATCAAAACCGTCAAATAGTTATAACATATAAGAGAAATACATTAGTCAATCACAAGATTCTTTATAAATGGCCACCATTATGCAATTGTAGTTCATAACAAAATTTAACCTCCTAGCTCCCATTTGAGAGGCAGGAATATGTGGAATTAAAGAGTAGCAGTCCACATTTTATACCCTTCCCTCTTCTATGCCAAACAACCTAATTTCCTCTGGGTATAAATGCTTGCAGATGAGTAAGGGAGGTTCAGAATTTGATGGACTTGTGATATGGCAGGCTGCTGATGTGTCAACTAGAGAATGACGTGTCACACTGAGCTGTTAAGTTCTGCAAGAGTAATCCTTCCTGTAATCTGGTCCAACCCAAAACAATCTTCTTTCACAAAACATATATAGAACCCCAACTTTAGTTTATATACGTGGAAATTCATGTAGAATTAGCCTGCCTTTTTGCTTTTCCTTTTCTTTCTCACCGGTTACTGCAACCTAAAACCTAATGCTCCTCCCAAATTGGCCGAAATGCTCCTGTATCACTTAAGTCTCAGATCAATCATCTTAGTCCTAAAGTTTTTGACTTGTTTGTGTATTGGAATATCTACTGAAAATAAACGTTTTTTTTAGCAGATGGAATGTACATAGCTGACACAAAATTGGTGATTAAAGTTTGGTTCACTTTATTTTAATCCCAAATGTTTATATATGTTATATAACATATCAAGACTACCAAGCTACTGTTTAATGTGTCTTTGCTCTCGATTTTGCGTGGACCCTTTTTAAGTCCAAGACAGTGAATGGCTGGATGCAAATGAAAGTTTTTAATGGTGTAGAAAGGATATTTGCAAGTAATAATCAGTTGAGTGGAGCTCCAAGGAAATAAACACTTGCAAGTTGGAGTCTAGTTCAGCCATGTTTTAGATCATTAACGCGATTCATCATAATTTTTTACTACTCCCCGTTTATTAACCTCCCACTAATCCACAGTGCCTGTAAAAGAGGAAAGAAACTACGCTCACAAAAGGGAAAAAAAAAATTATTCTTTATTCCTCCTCTCTCACTGTGGGTATATAACCTACAAAATGAACAACTTCTCTCCTATATCACTCATTCCCATAGCCAAACCATCCGCAACCTAAGGTTCCACACATTCCACCATAATCATTCCTCTCACTCAAAAACTCACCTTGGAAAAATAATCATTTACACTCCTCTTCAACATCAAATACATTCACCATAACATTCTAATTCTCCAACCAACACACCTGATCACAATCCAACACAACCAACCTCGACTTCACAATAAAGTTTCGATCTTTACACTAAAATCCACAATCACAGACCTATTACCACAAGTATACTTGATACTAGAGCTTTAACACAACAATCAACAACAAACCCATGTTAATAAAACTGCAACTACACCTCACAAATGATCATAAACCCAAAAAAATCTCAACTTTCTTATATAATTATCAAGAACCAAACTTTACAGACTAGATGATCATAAACCCAGAAAAATAAATTAAAATTCAATCAAACTATTAATTTGAGCACAGCCCAACAGTTCTTTACAAGATTATCAGATAATAATCAATAACTGAATTATACACACAAATACATACAAAATAAATACAAAAGGGTATAAAAGAGAGAATTTTTACCTTTTGTTGTTCTTGATTTTGTGAAAATGAAGTGAAATGCTGAGAGATAAAGTGAAGAAGAAGTGACTTTATTAGCATATAAATATCTTGATTAATCTTACCTAAACTAAAATGTAGAATGGGTATGTATGTCTTTCTGAGTATATCTTAGGTATAAATTTGATTTAGCGCAAAAAAAGAGGTTATAAATTTGGATGGGTCATTCTAGTGGGCATGTTCTGATAATTATTTTTCTATGAGTTGTTTAATTTAAATTGTGTGAAATTTTTATGCACCGGGAGATCATTATTATTAATGGAAGTAAAATTAATTTAAACTCTTATTATGTGTTTGTGGACACACATTAGAAAATTTCAATTTGAATTAATGATAAAAGTATCGAATTTGGTATAAAAGTTAGGTACTAAGGCCTCGTTTGTTTAGATGTAACCCAACTACGTAACTCAAAATTCCTTGGATTAAAAATTGATTACAGTGTTTGGTTCATTGTAATTTAAATTGGACAAAGTAACTCCAAGTTCCAAGGTTTTGATAGTTATCACAAAACATGAGAATTTAGTTACCAAGGTCTACTATGGTCATTACAAGTTACATAGCTATCAAGTATATAATCATTAACTACTTACCAAAATTAATCATGTAATATGTAGTTACATAGTAATAAACCAAACATAAACATTTCAATTACCTTGGAACCTATAATTATAAATTAGTTACCGGGAAGTTCAAGTTCCTATGTAACTATAAAATTGACGAAACAAACGAGGCCTAAATGATGTGTCATTTATGATATGTCAATTTAAAATATTTTAATGGGTGAAAATGATGTGAATATTTCATTAATTTATAGTCAATAAGATAACGGTATGTACGCAACATCTTATATATTTATTTGTATGTGTATTGAACAAGATTTTAACTACGTTTCAACACATCCCTATATTAAAAAATTAAATTTCATATTTTATATCCTAATCTATTATATATCTTATACTGCAAAAGGACTTTGTGAAACATCTATTATATATCTTATACTGCAAAAGGACTTTGTGAAACATTTTATTCAACAACTTGAAATTACATAACTGTCCCTCCAAAGTCAAATGTTATAAAAATGTAAGAAAATTTTCATCTTGATGGGAATCGAACCTAAGACACTTCAATACTAATTACTAATAATTTCAAGTCACCAATTTAACCATTGAGCTACTTGGACTTTTTTGTTGTGGTATAAAACCCATTAGTATGGTAATGTCTTTCACAAATATTATTTTACACTTTAGTTTTTATTCAAGATTCTTTCATGATAATTTCATTTGTCTGATTATTAATAAAAGTGGTTATTGGTATAAAGTATATCCAATAGACATGCATCTCTTTAATTAAATTTAATTATTTTTCTTCCTTTGTATTCACAATTTTAAGACAAAGTACAAATGCATTTTTAGTCACATAATATCACTTTTTAGTCCGAGCATCCAATAAATAATACAAAATAATACAAAATAGTAATCATTTTGTCTCAACTATGTTCATACATATCAGATAATATAAGTAATAATATAAGCACCTCTATAGTTGTTACCCTAAATAGAGATGAACGTAATCCGGATTCAGGTCGGATTTTTCGATATCCGATAGGGTCGGGCTTTTTTAAATCGAGACAAATTTCTTCTAAAATATTTATACATGTAGATAGGGCCGGGTCAGGAGGGGCCAAATCGGATTTTTACAAATTATTTTAGATATTGATAACTTTAACTTTAACTTTTTTTTATTTTTTCGGATTTAATTAAAAAATTTAAGCTTTTATCCGAGATTTAATTGAAAATTCTAACTTTTTGGATTGGACTTTTATCCTGATCAAGACTACGTCCAAATCGAGATTAAATTTGGGTTTATTCGGCTTGAACCGGATCGGGGTTTTGTGAAAAATATGCGATCCGTTTAAGCCTGCGGGCTGGATCCAATTGAGGTGGACTTTTTTTTAATCAGATTTTTTCCGATTTTTTTAACCAGTTCGAACAGTTTTTTTCGAATACGAATTTGTGTGCATCTCAATCCCGCCACCTCATGCATTAAGGACAAGTATACTACTTTGGCCGCTTATAGAGAATTATGGAGACCGGAGAATATTGGTACTTTCAAAATGGAGCCTTTATTTGACACCTTTAACTAATTCCTATCTGATTATTAATTAGCTTATAAAACTAATCATCAAATTCATTCAACTAAGAACAAAATCTTCTTCGGACTAATACCAAACCGATCTTCCTTGCAAATCTTCTCAATCATGTCACATAGTGTCACCAACAAGTTCAAACTGGTGGCAGGATCACCACAACAAACTGAAGAATACTTATCATCGCAAAATTAAACTGACGTGAACTAAAAAATATCGTCACAAAATGACATCAAGTTCTGTCGGTTAGAGCGATCCCGTGCCTTGCACGGGTATAAGTGCAGTCGCATCAGTAGTAGGAAACCATGGACGGTACACAAAGATAACCTAGATTTTTTACTACTCTAGGCTCAAGGTTCTGGTACCTTTTAAAGCTTATTAATAAATTTGTTCTTTTTGTTCTCTTTCTTTAGTTTCAACTCCTTTTGTCACACCATCAAATCTTACATATAATTGTATGATATTTTTCAAGTTCTAAAATAATTATGATGCATTTGCTTAATACAATGTATCTATTCAATATTTTAGTTATGGCAATTAGTTGATTGATATCAGTAATAGAAAATGAACTTTTAATAAGAGCCCAGAAACTACTTCTTCTGTACGGGGAAAAGAAGCCAAAGAAATGAGCTTAGGAGCTCATCCATTGCAACGGATAACAGCATGCAAACATAACAGAGAAATCAGAAAAGTGCGCTCACAATACAACAGGTATTTGCATTTTTAGTGTGCATCCAAATCTCAAGCAACTAAACATAACTAGGGCATGCCCGTGCCTCGCACGGGCTATAAGTTTGATATTGATGAACCGTATAAAGATATAGGAAAAAAAATCAATTATGTGTATTTAATGAAATTATATATATATATATATATATATATATATATTAACTTTTTCCTGTAAATTGGTGAGGTAAAAAACAATTAGAGTCAACAATGCAGTTTTATTTGCCAACTCGCAATCTTCATATTTAAAAATAACTACTCAGATCCGTACCGGAACTTGTCCCGATCCAACCAAAGCACTTTTCCTTACCACCACCACCAGGTTGTGCATCAGTCTGTATATGATAAGAACGTTGATGATCACGTTCGTCCAGCATTTGCCCCGGATGAAGTAACCTAGCGCCAATCTGATCACTACTGGCCCCGCATCCCCAGAACTGGAGTGTTTGGCCCTGCGTTGTCTTGATCTCTATAAATACAAGGTACGCAGACATATTGGAATATGATCTGACACATCTAACAAGTCGAGACACCTTTCAAGTCCAGCCCCAAACATCCAAAAACCCAAAATCCCCCATTATTATAATTTTGTTATTTCAGCAAACCCCGAAATTTGTTATCACCAAATTCCTCCGTTAACAGTTATTTTTGTGCCTCTGAGGATGTGCCATATATGGTGGATTTTTTAATCAATTTTAGGGTTTAATAAAAAAACTCAAAAAGACTCAAGTTTGAATTTCAAAAGGAAGTAATGGAGCAACCAAGATGCAGAGTAAAGGAGAAATCAAGTATGCGGTAACAACTGAAGATAATGGGGACTCACAAAAGCAACAAGAAGTTCCAGTTATTCATTTAATAGCAATTTGTAAAATGATGTATTTTATTGTATTTTGAGGGCATTCTTTTTCCCCCTTGAGTTTTTCTCCATAGGGTTTTGCTCTTGTGGGGTTTTAACGAGACCCTTTTCTTTTGTGGGGTTCTCTCTTTCAGACTTGAAGGTTTTATATTCTAAACGTTCGAGGGCAACATGCGTGCTTTTCGGTTAGATGATGACTTTTCTTGGATGAAAAATCCCCTTTGAACATTGTATTTCGATGCAATTTAGTGATGAAAATGTTGCTTCAATAAAAAAAAAAGTTGCATGAGTTGTTGGGTAGGGTGTATGTTTATTTTTATATAGTTGCACTTCAGGTTATAATCGTCCCTTATAATTGTTCAAATGACCTTGCCAACTTAGAGGTTGAAGAAAAATAGAAAATATGCAGACTTAAATAGTCGTAATGTCATTTTCATTAACAAGACCGTACTAAATTATGGTCAAACAACACCAAAACAAAATGAAAGATGTTCATCATCATGACAAGTCCTTCTAACATGCATCAAAAAGATATTTGATACTGAGCCAACAACACACAAATATAACAAACACGATTATGAAAAAGTTACAAGTTATGTAAAATAGAGTACTTGCATGGGTAATGAAGCTAGTATAAATAATAAGATAGAAAATGTTAATCTAATTCGTGCATCGCACTAGAAGACTATGCACTTAAGATTATAATAAAAATTGAATGAAAAGATTTATTTTGGTCTTTTACATAGATATGTATTTTGCAATCACAAACGTTAAATAAAGATCATTTGTCCAAGGAATTTTTTTATCTCTCAACGCTGGTTGACAAATCTTGAACGTTCTTATTTCGAGCAAGTTTGTTCTTCCAATGTTGAACATACACTAGAAATTGTTTCACCTCGAAAAAAGATATGAGTTTGAGTAGGAACGAAACAACTTCCTTCTCACTTTCTTTCCAATAAACTTTAGTCTTTCCATACGAAATTTATAGAGCTTATGAGTATGTAATCGTAATAATTGTTAATAAAGTTACGAAATTTGAACAAATGCAAATTGAACATGGATGCAGGATGCTAATTAGCTGTAAAATAAAATTCAAGAGATGACTTTAATCTCTTTTAAATTTTATATTATTTTCTTACCAATTATTTTAAAATATTCGAACATTGTTTTTATGCTACATACTATAAAAAATAATTAAAGTCATTTTATAATATAATTTTTATGAGCAAAAAAGTGAATATTTGTGTCTTTTTCTAGTCAAGATTTAAATCAATCTTTTATAATATTTTGTTTGCATAAATCACGTGCGCAAATTCTCAGAAAATTATTACAAGATAAATTAAAAAAATTATTACTCACAAACAACATGTAACTAAAATTCACTAAGGATGCGTCCATGTAACTGAAACCCATTCATGTCCGGCAAATGAACATCGGTTACCACCAAATCAAACTTGATATTCTTGGCGCGTAGAGAACACAAAACATATTCAACACTCCTTGCTATCACAACTACATAGTCCGAAAGAATCATTGAAATTCATAAACATATGGTCATTAATTAATATTTTTTCATAAAATTCAATAATAGTATCTTAAATGTTCAAGGTGTCTAAACCGCAAATGTATCATTTACTATAACAAAATATATTTTCGCAAACATTTCAAAGTAACAAACACATATATTTACATATGTAGAATAGATCTACGAAAATAAGATTAACAAAATCGCAGACATTTAAACATAGTATAGATATAAACTAACCTCGATAAAAGCATCTCCTCGTAAGAGCAGAAATATTAATCAACTAGTCCGTATCAGTGTCTACTCACAAAATTCTTATCTTTTTTCAGGAGACATTTCCATTTCAGCATTATTGTTTTGATTATTCTGCAGAGTCTCCATTTGAGTAGGCATATACAAAAAGAGCAAGACATGTTATATATAGGGATGACAAATTAATCCGATCTGATGGATACCCAATTCGAAATCAATAATTTTGGATTTACCGAACCTGATTTTTTGAATATGGATTGTTAGTATTAGTGCTCTAGAGACAATACTTTTATGTTTTAAAGAAAACATTTTATTATTATAAATTATGTTTTATTGATTATTATTATTAGTTTATTATGTCTTTATTTACTACGTTATAAATGTTAGCATAATAAATGTCCTTGGAATTATGATACGTATTCGATATCTTTAAGTATGAGACTTAAAAATGAGATTATATGAATAGTATCTTTATTCCTAAATATCCCTAGTCGAGTGTTATTATTTAAGGACAATAATAATGCACAGAGACTAGTATGTTTGCTGACTGATGACCACATCTCATTGGTCATAGGTATGGTGATACTAAAGTCAAAACATAGGTGCATGTAAGAGTACATGACACTGGATTGACCCGCCGTGAGATTACACATGTTAATAGTGTCATAAGTAATTCTCACTGTGATAATGGTGTATTGATCCTTAGACCTAAAATCATTATATTTTTATACGAGAATTAATATACTTTGATTACATTAAAAGTTACCTTTGACCGGGTGATGATAAAAGTGGATATTGGGTATATTATGAATCGTATGAGAAATATGAATGATCTAGATGAGATTTAACCCTCCTAATTTTAGGAGCGGTATTATTGGCCTCTTGTTTGAGTGAGACTAAGAAATGCACGGTCGTGCTCAAATGTTGATTTGATTTATTAGTCTACTCATCGATCAAGAAAACTAAGATTAAATTATTAAGAGGATGACACATTACATGCCTCGAGTTTAATCTATAATATTAAGGTTAAAGGGATTATATTACATGGAACATTATTCACGAAAGGCTTAATCGAATCACCGATTTAATTATTATTACTTGGGTGACAATGATGTATTACTAGATGCCGCTCATTGTTTACAATTTTAATTAGTTATTAAAATTGTTACCAACGTAATAATAACCTACAGGGTCACACACAAAGAACGCTTGAAGGAGAAATAATTTAAATTATGAATTTAAATTTAAATAAGTAATTTATTCTATTTATAATATTAATTAAGTATGACTTGATTAATTATTTAAATAGAAAATGGAATTACTTAAACTAATTCTGAAATTAGTTATTAATTAATTAAGTGCGACTTAATTAAATAATAAATTGGAATTTCGGATTAGTATTTTATTATAATTGGATTATAATTAGAAAACTTATTTTCCTCTCTATATAAACTCTCAAAGAGGACTGATTTTAATGATGAAAAACGTTTTTATATTAAAACCTAGCTCTTATGAGAGTAAGAAAAGAGAGAGAGAAAAAAACAGTTTTCGGGTGCTAGTACACATCAATCCTTCAAGAAAAGCGTTCGTGTGGATACCGTAGAGTGTAGATCGCGAGAGCGGGATACATGGTGATTGAACAAGCTTTGGATCTCCATTAATCTTCCATTAATGAACTTTTAAAGCTTCTTAAGGTATTTGTTCTTAATCTCCGAATTAAATCTTTTGTTTTCGCATGGATCCTGCGGAGGGGTTTCGAATTTTGATTTATTTTTACGTTTTCCGTTGCGTTTATGTGCTCGAAACCCTTCAATGGCATCAGAGCTACTTGCGAAACATTTTAATTCGGTTGTGTGTTTAACAGTTTTCGATATATATGCATGTTTGCGATCTACCATGTTTTTGTGTTGATTTATATATATGTATGTATATATTTTTGAATATATGATATTCATGAGGATTGGATAATCATGAGATGATTGTGTATATTGCTGTATGTATATGATACATTTTATATCGAATTATGAGAATCGTATTCGATACGATTTCTGAATACGTTGTGCAGATTTGGTGAAATTTGCATACTGTGTCAGATTTTCGCCGAAAATACCTTTTCGGAAAGGGAAACGGGCGTCTGAACAAAACTGAAAAAGTCATTCGTTAGTTTGTAAGGCGTTTGACGCCGTTTACTATCTGTAAACAGTGATTTAATGTTTTCAGAATTCTGATTTTGATTTTCTGATTTACACTTTATTTGATTTCTATGATTGGATCATGAGAAATATGATATGGTATGATATGTTAATGAAATATGAGATGTTCTTAATTGTTATATGAGCATGGTGATTGGTTATGGCCTAAAGACCCATAGGATAATGGTTTTGTTTTATGGTTTGGTTTCTAAATACGACTTGCATGTCGTTATTCCTTGTAATGTTTAAATCTCGAATGTAACTCAAGTTCTTCTTGTAAGTTCAGTAGGATAGGTTGTTTTATTTATGTAATGTATATGAAGACATCCAAGATGGAGAACCAAAGAAGCATTACAAGGAGGCAAGCAAGGAGACAGGTTAAAGCTTGAAGACTTGTAACATTGTATTGTATTTTGATACCACCATAGATTTACCTTGATCTTTCCATTAGCTTGGAAAGATCACTTAGGTTGGGCCATAACCAAACACGTTTACTTTACGCACTTTACATATATGATGCATGTGATGTAGATATGTATGCGTAGATAATGATGCATGCTTTAATTAGATTAAACATGTATGGATTATATAAGTCACCCATGCCATGTTTACTAAACAAGATAAAATCTGTAACGATTCAAGATTTTAAAATTGAACAAAAACGAACATGAGATTCATGTGTTTATGAAACACGGAAATAAGTATGAATTTCAAATTTTGATATGGGGAGATTTTGACAAAAATACAAGCAACGCTTGTAAGAAAGGCGGGTTTTAAGTGAGACCACTGTGACTCCTCCGACGGACTGGAAATCAAACCATTGATGAATTTTGATTTGAAGTACTTAGTTCAAGGAAAAATTGGGAATCTCTTGATGATGGGATCATGGTCGTTTTAATAATAACAAATCCCTAAAGTTAAAATATTAAGTCAATTAGATGCCTTCCAATGGGCAACACTCGTCAAGACCTAGATCGAGAAAGAGTGGGTTCGCCAAAGCGAAGCACTCCAATCTGTCGTGGTAAGACGCGATGAAGTAAATGTGATACTTAACTGTTAGACCATTGGGTTAGACTTAACTAAGTTACCACAATAGGATTGTGAACTTAGAGGCATGGAGTTTGGTATGATTTATTGGATAAATGGGAACAAATGTTGTTCTACCAAACTTTCCAAGAGTTATATATGATATAATTGACAAGAGTTGTCTACCTAAATAAATCATGTTTTGGGAGTAAAGCCAAAGCTGACCTTAAGCATGACGAAATATGGATCTTGGCTCACTAGAAGGATTTAGAGTAATGCCTTCTGAATTAATAGTTAGGGCTATTTATTTGATAAAAATAGTGGGAGGTATATAATGATATACCATAATCACTTAAACATAATAATTAATAAATTTGCAACCTAGATTAATTTTATGCACTTTAATATTGTAGTTATCAAATGACAAATAACACAAACAACTTCTCTATGCGATCAGTCCTTGAGAAGGACAAGCTGACAGGAACAAATTTCCTCGACTGATATAGGAGCTTGAGGATCGTCCTCAGGCACCACGATGTTAGTCAAATTCTTCCCTTACCTTTTAGCTGAGAATGTAACATGTGCCGAACATAATGCTTATTGGAAGCAAATTGATGATTCGACTGCTGATGTTTCATGTCTCATGCTTGCAACTATGAGTGTTGAGCTTAAGAAACAATATGAGCATATGGATGCTTATGACATATTTGAGCACCTTAAAAGATGTTTGAGGAAAAGGCTCGTCAAAAGGGATTTGACAATAACAAGACACCATACACCTATAAGTAGGGAACATGAGATTCGGTTGGACCAGATGTTCTAAAGATGATAGGGTATAATGAGTACCTTGATTATTATTTTTTTGGGTTTCAAGATTGGTCTAGAGACTCGGAATGATTTGATCATACAAATCTTTGAACAATAACTATTCTCAATTAGTTAGTGAACAACGAAATAAATGAGATAGACATAGCGTCCACTAAGTTGTGAAGCACGTTGAGAACTGCTGTAAGCAACATGATAAATGCATGGATTACTCCCATAATGATGGTGAATGTAGGAATGTGAATGGGAAAGGAAAATGGAATGGAAAGAAGAAGATTTGATCTAATTCTATAGCCCATATTAAACTCCAATCCCAAAGAGGTTTTGTCGCCTAAAGGAGGTGTTGCTAATTAAAGAAGACGATTGTCGCTTCTGTGGAAAATCGAAAGACTGGAAGTTAAACTGTCATGCTTATTTGGAAGATCTAAGAATAAGACCAGTGAGGGTCAAACTTCAGGTTTCGGGTTATAATTGGAGCAAAAGTTGTTGCTCTAGTTGAAGTAACTCGTTACTTAATTTTGCCTATAAGGCTAAGTTTAGAACTTGGTAATTGTAACTACGTGCCTCTAAGAGTAGAGACATTATATTGGTTTCTTGTATGGACAAGAAAGGTTTTTCATTTTAATTGGATATATAACAATTGTTGTTTATTACATTTCAATGAAAAGGTTAATAATGTTGCACAATTAGTTAACAATTTATATGTTCTAAAAATGACTCAAATCAAACATTACCTTTGGCACTGTAGTTAAGGCCATATTATAAGAAATGCATTTCCAATTTACATACTGATGGATGATTGGATAAGTTTGATTATGAATCATACGAAGAATGTGAATCTTGGTTTATTTAGTAAAAAGACAAAAAGCCCCTTTTACTAGAAATGGTTAAAGGGTCATCGAACGATTATGACTTATACATGGTGATGTATGTGGTCATATACGTACGATGGCAGAAGGTAGGTTTTACTACTTTATAGCGGTTACTGATGATTTCAGTAGATATGAATATGGATATCTTTTGAAGAACAAATTCGAATCTTTTGAAAAGTTCAAAGAATATTAAGTTGAAGTAGAAAAGGTTCAAAGAAAGGGGTTTCTAAGAACTAAAATCACACTTTGTTGGACATAGTGCGATGGATGATGAGTCAAGAGGATCTTCCAATAAGTTTATGGGGTTATACCCTAGAGACATGTGCATATACACCAAACCGTGTTCCTACTAAAATGGTTCAGGAGACACCATATAAGATATGGACTGAGAAAAGTCATAGCATGTCATTTATGAAAATTAGGGGATGCAAAACGTTTGTGAAACTTTTAACCTATGACAAGCTAGGACCAAAATCAGATAAATGTAATTTTGTGGGATACCAAATTAAAACAAAAGGAGTATTACTTCTTTAATCCTCCAGAGAACAAAGTGTTTGTTGCTCAGACTGTTGTATTTATTGAGAGAGAATTTCTTTCTAAAAGAAATAGTGGGAGGAAAATAGATCTCGATGAGGATCGAGAACCACGAGATAACATTGAACCAAAGTTGGAATAAGAGCAGAATGTACAAGAAAATGTTAATGACAATACTGCTCAAGAAACACAGGTTGTTCGTAGGTCTGGTAGGATTCACCATGAGTCCGAGAGATATTATGAATTTCTCTTGACTCGGGATAGTGATGTAACGCTTGTGAATAATGATAATGAGCCTCTTACCTACCAAGACGCTATGAACATTCCAAGATCTAAAAATTGGCAGGAGGCCATGAAATCTAAGATGGATTCCATGTATGAAAAACCAAGTATGGACTTTGGTTGATCTACCTAAATGGGTAAAACCTATAAGATGCAAGTGCGTTTTCAAGAAGAAAACTGACATGGATAGTAATGTATAGACCTATAAGGCATGGCTGGTGGCAAAAGGTTTCAAGTAAATTCATGGTATTGACTATGATGAAACTTTCTCACCGGTGGCAATGGTCAAGTCCATCGGGATTTTGCTTGCTTACTATGACTACGAAATCTGGCAAATGGATGTCAAGACTACTTTCTTAAATGGGAGCGTTGAAGAGGTTGTGTACATGACACAACCTGAAGGTTTTGTAGATCCAAGTTTTGTTAGAATGGTATATAAGATAAGTCGATCCATTTATGGATTAAAGTAAGCCTCGAGGAGATGGAATATACGTTTTGATGAAACAGTCAAATAGTTTGGCTCTATTCAAAATGAAGATGAACCGTGTGTTTACAAGAAGGTTAGTGGGAGCCATGTGGCATTCCTAGTATCATATGTAGATGATATATTACAATTAAAGAATGACATTCTCAACAGACTGTTAAGACTTGGTAGAGAAATAGTTTCTAGATGAAAGACTTAAGAGATGTGTCCTATATCTTAGGGATCATGATCTATAGAGATAGATCACGAATATTTTTCGGCTTAAGTCAGAGTACATACATTGACAATGTATTACACCAATTAGGGATGCAAAGAGGCTAAAAAGGAAATGTTCCCATGTCTATGAGATAGTGATCTCAAAATAAATGGTCTAAAATCATTGGATGATATGGACCATATTAGTGTAGTTCTATATGCTTCGGAAATTGGTTTCATAATGTATGTGATGATATGTACTCGTCATGAAGTTGAAAATACACACCTAGAAGGGGGTGAATAGGTGTATATGGCTAACTAATACCGATTTTAATATTTACCAGAAATGGCTTACTGATTACAAATTATGTAGACTTAACTGGCATGCTGACTGTTACCAATACAGACACAAATGGCACGCTGATTGTAAATAAATGCAGTACGGTAAGTAAGGCATAAAAGTAAAGAACACAATAAACTTTTAGCTAGGTTCGACCCCTAATCCTATGGTCTACGTCCTGGTCCCTTACCAACCCGGTAAGAGAATATATTATTGATCAAAGATAATAACAATTACAAGATACAATAATATACCGCCCTTCTTCCCGGTTGCTGACAAATGGCTTGCTGAACACCTGTTTCAGAACTTGCTCTCTAAGCTATACTTCCCAAGTATACTTCTCTAACAACGTTCACCAAACCCTTGTTCCCTAGCCAATATATCCAGCAACTACTGATTACAAATAGAGTAATACAAATCAATAAAGTGATTACAACTCAAAACCTATGAACTCTCAAAGATATAGTACATATATGATATATAAAGAGCTCAAGAAAATTTGTTTGAATATATCAAAGTAAAACTGAGTTGTGTGTGTTCTTGTTCTGCTTGGATGGGTCATCGAAAAAGACACAAGAACAGGTTTAAATAGCTTCACAAACAACGTTCAAAAATCAACCAATCAATTACCAACGTCTAGAATCCAATTCTAACGTTCAATTGGTTGGAGAGATTTTAACAACGTTCATGTGACCGTTTGACAGAGGTTTGGAAGAAGTAGATCGATGAAAAACAAACCCTTGCGTTTGTGTGTATAAAAAACATGTATAGGAGGTTTTGTAAGAGAAAATCTTTTAAACATGGCAAGCTCCTATAATTTTGGAAAGCGATTATTAAAAAGGATTTGATAAAAGATTTTGAGCTCTAAATATATTATGTACGTATTAAGTCTTAAAAGAGCCCTCACAATATATTTAATCAAGTTTCCTAAGATAGATCCATGATCCACGATCTTGACAGATTCTGAGCAGAACAACTTGGCTTGCTGTTTGTATATTGAACATGTGAAGTTGGCTTGCCAAACTGACTCAGTCCAGCACTAATGGCTTGCTATTTAGATAAACTGACATTCATATCAGTAAGCTATTTTGTCCTGCAAAACCAAGTTAGTACATATGATAATGGCATGCTATTTTATATGCACTGATATTTCATATCAGTAAGCCATCTTTCCCTGCAACAACAAGTTAGGATAGAGCATATAACTTGCTGCTTTACATCTATAAATACAAACATCTTTGCCACTATGTGATCATCAAAATTCATAGAGTTTCAATCTCCCCCTTTTTGATGATAATATATCCATATGTGATTGAGCTAAAAGCTCCCCCTCAATTAAAGCATCAAGCAAAACAAGTTAACAAAATAACAAACTAATATATTCAATAACAAGCAATCAGCTTGCTGTTATGTGTCATCATCAAAACCAACAGGGTTTCAGAAGTCTCGTATGCCTTAAGCATGACGAGCAGGTACCAGTATAATCCAAGTGATGGTTACTTGATTGGAATCAAGAATATTCTTAAGTGCCTGAAAAGGACTAAAGACTCATTCTTGGTATATGGAGGAGATAGAAAGCTGGATGTAAAATGTTACACGGATGTTAGTTTCTAGACAGACAAGACGGTTATGTGTCTTAGTCTGGATTTGTGTTTTGTCTAAATAGATGTGTTGTAAGCTAGAATAGTTCACAACAAGAACCGTAAATGATTCTACAATCGAGGCTTAGTATATTGATACTAGCGAAGTAGCCAAAGAGGATGTTTTGGGAATTTACTAAGGCGATATCACCTTATTAATGAGATTAATGATCAAGGAGATATACTTATATGTAAAGTGCATACTATTGATAATATTGCAGAACCACTGTGTAACGCCCCCAAATCCGGGGTCAATGATTTGGTCGTCACACTGCACTCTTAATCCAAACAACCTGTTCAACATAAAATCAACACAATAATAATAATATCTGTGACCCCAACTCTACCAAGAATCTTTAAAGGTTATAGTGCTAGAAACAAGAATCCAAAATTTCATTACAACAATCTTTCTTCCTTACAACCATTCTCTTTACAAAAATTCTGATTCGCTAGTATAACTTCGATAAGAAGTATACCAGGCAACTAATCTTATACAATATAATATTCAATAGAAAACATCTATATACAAAACCTCTCACTAGCTCCAATGCTCTGGATCAAAACGTCTTTACGCTAATATCTTTCCCCATCTCTGATCAGCTACGCGGACAACTCTCGCCAATACACCTTCTTTCTGGCAGGCTAAAATATATATAAATAAAACAAGTATGAGCGAATGAATTGCTCAGCAAGTGCATTATTAAATATAATACGAAAGGTTTCCAAAATAAACTTTGGATTTTCAAATAACAACTTTTGTTTTTGAACAATTATAATCTTTAAAACTTTCAATTTAAGTTTGGTAATTTACCACAATTTCTCATTCAGTTTCTCTCAACTGAATAGTTTTAAAACACAAAAGATTTATATTGGTCGTTACGATGACCGAATCAACAATATCTACAATAGTAAGTAGAACATATGAAATAAATATAACTCATACGTCTTCAAGACCATAGTTTGTATAAAAATACTAGTTTTGAAGATAACAAATCTATTCACAACATTTTCTGAAACCAACAACTCTGGAAGGTTAGAATAATCAAGGGGTAAGAATGAGCCAACACGCTCGGTCAAGGAATAAAGAACGCACTTCAAGACTTCAACATGGTACCGACTGGATATGCGGTATGAATAAAACTCATCAAGATAGATATCTCACGACTGCCAATGGAATCAAGGAAATGGATTTCGACTATTTGGAATCCAAATGAATTAAGAGTAAGTGATTTCAGCAAGATTGAAACCACCATTTATTAATCAACAACCAACAATTCTACGCAACGAATAAACCTGAATATCAGGTCATAACTCACAAGTACAAAACATATGGATGTAACTCATCTCAGAAATAAGAACTAATATTAGAATTGGATTTTTAACATTTATCAAATCAAAGGTTGTGCTGCTGGCCAGCCACGCAACAACCCCGGACTAGCTCATGCATAGTCCTCTACGGATCCAAGGCCAATCTGGGCCTAAATTACATCGACCATAAATGGCCCGACCAATAATTGGTCCATTTAAAAAAAAAACATTCCAATCCTATATTATATACGTCAGGTGTCAGAACAATTGACAACCTTACTTCGACAATCAGGTGTCGGAAGAATCGACAACCTAATACAACAATTGCTGGAAAACTCACGTTCCAGGAAACAGTTCAATTATGATGAATCCATTAAGGAATAACAATATAATCTAGTATCGACGAGATCGACACAATATGGGGAGGTGCACATGAAAAGTGACAATATAATAAGCATCGACGAGTTCGATGTAACAACTGGGATATAATGGAGAATAAACAATGACATGCTCAACAAGGTTAGGTCTGATATGAAACAGACAATATGATATCAACAGAAAGTGTAACAAGTCAATATAGAGTAGGGTTCAAAGAATAAACAATAACATGCTTAACAAGATTGAATCTGAAACAGACAATATGATATTAACAGAAAAGAGTAACAAGTCAATATAGAGTAGGGTTCAAAGAACAGGCTCTAGATGGCCTCAATAGTTCAAATCATCACATTATGGAAGAATTAATAAAGGTTTACCAGTCTGGTAAATGACAAGAGAGTCAAGTTCAAGTTTAAGAAGAATTCAAGGTGAAGTTTATAAATGAAGAAAATAAGGGTTTATCAACTTCTGACAGAAATAGTTCAAGTCCTTCTTACATGTACTTATAATAGATAAGCCTTGTGCTTGAAGGAAGTAAACTAAATCATGCACAGCATATATGAATTCGAATCAGGGAATGGATCAGATGATCGCATTAACAAGAAAGGATAACAAGGTTTGCATAGGTGCAAGGTGAAAAACGGAATACCTGAAGGGCAAGCAACACCACTTCAGAATTTCAGAATAAGTTTTCCCTCATAGGGTTCACAAGTTCCCGCTCATCTAGGGTTGGTAATATTCCAACTTAGCATTTTTAAATCAAGTCTTTGAAAGAAGGCCTTAGTATACAGCCCATAACTATCTTTTCAATCATTTCAATATAATAAGTATATCTTTCCAATCAATATGAAAATATGAATCTAAACTCAAAAGGTATAAAAGAGTACTCGTCAATTTACGAGATTAAATAACATACTTGCAATTCAATGCAAAGAAATCAACATTTGAAAATTCAGTAATAAGCATTCAACATGCATACTAATAATTCAAGATAATATCCCTTAATTAATAAGCAAGGGTATAAACACTTGCCTCTGGTCCTTAGCTATTTCGTAACGCTGAAACAATACGATTTCCTCCTTATTCTGTCTTGTCGCACGATTCTCTACTTCCGTCCTTCTTTGCTTTAACGCTCTTGCGAATACCACTAGTCTGCTTTTACCATTTCGAATCCACGTGCCAGCCTCGATAGTCAAACATGAGACGGTACTTAGTCTTCAACGTATAATCCTCATATTATATAAATGATCGTAACTTAACTTCGACGCACTTACCGATCTTACCGATATCTCTGTTGCATAAACATCCACATCTCAACTGATAGACCAATCGCAATCAACCACATAAGTAATCCACGTAACTTGCTTGACGACAATCCCCATACTATAAAAAGTCAACATCCAAGTCAACGGCCTCGTAAATCTTACTTTCTAACATAACCGACAAATTTCTATCCTATCTACCCCTCGTGATAACATTAGACACAACCAATTACTCAAACAAGTCTCCACACAATTTATTCGCATGCATGACTCACACAGATAATTCACATTGTTCACATAACACATTTAAACAAGTGACCGGTTACGTATCGGACGCCCGGTCTAATTTACGATATTTAAAACTCAGACACTAGCCCTAGTACGGGCATATACTGACTATAAAGCACATTACACAACTCATACGAATCACATAGCACTTAAAACTATTTTTAAAACATCACACAAAGCTTATTTGAATTTAAATAAGCCACAAACAATTTTTAAATCAAAAATCGGATTTTTAAATCCAATATAAGTATTTTAAATGCAAATAAATCAATTAATAAAATTAATTGACACTCTTTAAATGCTCAAACTATTTTTAAATAAATAAACCAAGCTAGAAAATAATTAAACTTAATTTTAATTAATTAAATCTAATTAATAATTAATTATTAAGAATTAACTGATTAAAAGAATTAATCAATTAATTAAATTAATTAATTATTAATCAAAAATAATTAAAATAATTAAATTTAATCAATTTTCGAATTTAAATAAATATTTATGAATTTATAAAATTTTCGGAATAATAAAATGTATTTTTAAATCAAAGATATGATTTTTAGAATTATAAAACTATTTTTGAATTATTTTAAAAATAAAAATCCAGAAACAGTTTTTAGAAATGAAATTAGGGTTTTTAGGATCAAACCGGGTCGGGTTAGGGTTTAGGAAACGGGTCGCCAAGAACAGTTTCCGGGTCGACCAAGAACACCACCGGAAAACTGGGTTTCCCAGTTTCCGGCCGGCGTCCGGCCATCGGGAAACTTTCCGGCGACGCCTACAACAATTCCAACACACAAGGTTTTGTTCCAGATCGATTCTACATCACATACAACACTGACACCAGCCCAAAAACGACGCGAAAACGACCAAAAACCGATAACCGCCGGCGGCGGCTCGTTTTCCGGCTAATACAAAACACACACCAACTTTAAAACTATATACACGAATCAATTCCTTGTCCTACGATCTATTCAATGGTGTAGACAAAATCAAGAACCGAGCAACAGATCAAAAGTCCGACCAAACTTCAAGAACTCCGGCGACTGTACTACTTTCCGATTTGCTCGAATTAAGGCTCTAAAAATCAAACAAAAATTACCAACACACTCACCACAACATACACAATCCATTCATAACATCAATTATCAAGAACAATCAATAATAAAGAAACCCCCAAATTAAATCAAAAATTCGAAATAAATAAGTAAATTAAAAATCAGAAAAACTTAGAAATCATACCCACATGAATTTTGATGGTGGATTTAGGTAGAGGATGATGAGAGATTCATTTTGGTTACAAGAACATCGAAATCGGAATCCGATAACGCCTTCAAAATTGAGTTTGATTCTCAAGAACACGAAGAACACGTTTCAGGGGTTTTTAACTTTTTAACTGTAATTATGCTTTATTATACGCAAAACAAAGTACGATTTGCCTTTTTATATTAAACGGAAAATAATACCCCAAACGACATTTTTGGATCGATACTGATCTGATAGATCGCTTTAAATACAATTTAACAGAATAAACACTTTAAATCTTTAATAAAGCAGAATACACGTTTCACGAGACGATAAGCATCCATAAAGTACGGATAACTACAAGTATCGTTTAATTCAAAATATACGAACCAAAATACCTTTATTGCGAATATTTTCGAATACTTCCTACTTTAACGAATGAAATATTGGTACGAACGATATACCAATCTCCCGAATAATTTGGGAACGATCCAAATTTTCTTTTCGATAATTAAAATAAAATAAAATAGTATGACACCCTTTTCAAAATAATTTCAAATTCCCCACACATTTCACATAGCACCACAATATCACATATTCAATTATTTAACGAATAACTTAGCACGTTTAAACAGATAAATCATTTAATAATTCTTAATATGAAATTAAAATTTCATTTCACATCATATAATAACACGTAATTTTCCCGGATCTTACATCCTTTCCCCCTTAACAGGATTCTGTCCTCAGAATCAGCTTACGCAAACACAGGTGGACATTTTCTAACATCTCATTTTCAAATTCCTAGGTTGACTCTTCAACCTTAGGATTTCTCCTCATACTCATACTAATTTGACTCCTCTATTACTCATCACTCTCTCATACTGACTCAATATCTCAATTGGTTACTCAACATAGAACAATTTAACTAAATCTCTTTAGGTTCGAATTTTATGAAATACACTATGAATACACCACTCATGGAGTGGTACGCAAACTTATACGCAACTTTCCCAACACACAGTAAACCGACATAAGGTAGCAATTCAAAATCGTCATAATAACTGTTGTCGTAAGAAAATCTAATCAACGGTAAATGGTCCTTCCAATTACCTTAAAAATTTAGTACACAACCATAGTCTGTCTGAATTCTTTAATTAAGTCGCGGATCTCTGCCAAACACATTTGAACCCGTCATTCCAAGCCGTACTATTACCTCATTCAAATAGCTAGAGATGAACCAATTCATCTAATAAATATCTCTCGTTAATCGGTCAATAATAACTCAAATAACATCATGATTAGCTCTAAGCCTTAGCAACTCTACTACAAAGTCTATCTTAATATGTTTCCACTTCCATTCAGGAATCTCTTTAGTTGTAATCGTCTACTATACCTCTGTTACTCTGTCTTCATTTTCCAACACCTCAAGTACTTAGATATTCACCAACACTGGTATCCCTTTTGAAACCCCTCATATATATCCTTGCATTTCCTTCTTATTCTTTATACTTTCTCGTTCCCTCCTATAATTGAATCCTTTTCTATTTCCATAACTCTTTCCTTTATGTAGCCCTTTCTCTTTAATCAATCCTGGTTGAATCCTTATGTCCGTCATTTCTTTTAATTAATCTCTTGTTATCATAACCTTAAAACTTCATCCTTTCTAATCCTTTTACCGAAGATATTTACATCTCAATTCTCTCCTTTACTACTCATACTATCAGCCATCCACGTTCTTGGGTCAACTCTACCTATTTCCAATATATCTAACAACTGCTTTCAACAATCACATACCTTTCATGCCAATTAACTCTTCAGCTGAAAACAACCCTTCATTACCTCATCCATTGTCTTTAAATCCTTATTAACACCTCTTCATCTTCTTTTCCTATCTTCACAGTAACACTCATGACACCTTTTCCATGGTTCCATCTCATTTCCCAAACAGCTTGATCAACTCGACATTATCTTGATTCTCATTCTATACATCCACATTGACTGGTAAAATCTACCTTAACTATCGTGAGCAAAAGACTTGCAACCATATCATACAATCCTGAAATACTCAAAGATTAACTCATTCTCCATTATTAGCCTATCATCCAATCTTAAAAGTTCTTCTCATTGAGACAAAAATCTATTATGTCCATTTTCCACAACCTAGGATAACATCAGCACAATTACACCTTTTTCCCCAATTTCCAATCAACTCTTGAATTATCTAACTTCACCTTTTCCACATCGTAACGTTAATCGATAGAAAGAGAACAACTGGCCCCGTTATATGTTACTAGTATTCTAATCGCATCGTAGTCCGCTTTCGTTCATGGTAATTCAATCGCAAATTCTTCGTTCGGTAAGGTAGGGTAAATTCCAGTTCACCCTAATGGCATACCTCCCAGATTATTTGAAGTAAGAAGTTCATGATAGTTTGAAGTGAAAAGATTCTATATCGTAGCAAATGTCCCACAATTGGGGTTACCAAATCTGTATATTCCAAAGCAACATTATTGGAAGTGAAAGGATTACTGAGAGACCAATTTGATCACATGAACTCAATGTTGTGTGTCTCTATTAAGACAGTACTAAAGGTAATTAGCCTTCTTGTATTTCACAACACACAAGTGACGGCGTCCCGTCAGACTTCTATCACATAGACAGATAGTCCTTGTGTCCCCTATAAATAGGGTTGTTTATCTCAGTTGGAGTAGAGAAATATGAAAGAAATTTAGAGTCAGAATAACAATCAGGGCCTTTCGATAAGAATTCTCAAATACACACCTTGGATTGAAATTGAATAAATTCCAAAGGTGTTATTTCAGAAAAGAAGAACAACCAGAAAGGAAGTATCAACAAATAGTGTTACATCACAATTAGAGTTATCCACTCCGGAAGAATGAAGGAGTTGGAATTTAAATAACATATTTTCAACAGGTTTCACAAATTTGAAATAGATGTCACAACAACCTCTGATGCAATTGCAATCATGATTGATCAAAAGTATCAAGTACAAAGTCAAAAGGTGGAATATATTCACCAACACAAGTTTCGCTTAAAGAAATGTCAAATATTTCCTTAGGATGGGAGGGTATTACCAGGGTCTTCACACATGACTCCTCCGTCGACTCCTTCGATAGCTCGTTATTCGATTTCAGCCCTTCTTGTCCACGTTATTCGATTTCAGCCCTTCTTGTCCACGTTATTCGATTTCAGCCCTTCTTTTCCACGTCGCAAGGTTATCAATATCGTACGTCGTCGTCGACTCGTAATAGTCCTCAAAGATTCCGCCATAGACGTCTACAAACGCAAGAAGTTCTATCTATTTCAGCACAACTATCTCAATCAAATACCTCCATCTCAACTCACTCAGCGGTACTATATCCAATAGTCCAACACGAACTCTAAATGAGCTCTGACGTTCCTTATATAACTATATACACTCCCACACACTCTCGTTTCTAGTTTTACTATAACCCTTTCTCTGATACCAACTGTAACGCCCCCAAATCCGGGGTCAATGATTTGGTCGTCACACTGCACTCTTAATCCAAACAACCTGTTCAACATAAAATCAACACAATAATAATAATATCTGTGACCCCAACTCTACCAAGAATCTTTAAAGGTTATAGTGCTAGAAACAAGAATCCAAAATTTCATTACAACAATCTTTCTTCCTTACAACCATTCTCTTTACAAAAATTCTGATTCGCTAGTATAACTTCGATAAGAAGTATACCAGGCAACTAATCTTATACAATATAATATTCAATAGAAAACATCTATATACAAAACCTCTCACTAGCTCCAATGCTCTGGATCAAAACGTCTTTACGCTAATATCTTTCCCCATCTCTGATCAGCTACGCGGACAACTCTCGCCAATACACCTTCTTTCTGGCAGGCTAAAATATATATAAATAAAACAAGTATGAGCGAATGAATTGCTCAGCAAGTGCATTATTAAATATAATACGAAAGGTTTCCAAAATAAACTTTGGATTTTCAAATAACAACTTTTGTTTTTGAACAATTATAATCTTTAAAACTTTCAATTTAAGTTTGGTAATTTACCACAATTTCTCATTCAGTTTCTCTCAACTGAATAGTTTTAAAACACAAAAGATTTATATTGGTCGTTACGATGACCGAATCAACAATATCTACAATAGTAAGTAGAACATATGAAATAAATATAACTCATACGTCTTCAAGACCATAGTTTGTATAAAAATACTAGTTTTGAAGATAACAAATCTATTCACAACATTTTCTGAAACCAACAACTCTGGAAGGTTAGAATAATCAAGGGGTAAGAATGAGCCAACACGCTCGGTCAAGGAATAAAGAACGCACTTCAAGACTTCAACATGGTACCGACTGGATATGCGGTATGAATAAAACTCATCAAGATAGATATCTCACGACTGCCAATGGAATCAAGGAAATGGATTTCGACTATTTGGAATCCAAATGAATTAAGAGTAAGTGATTTCAGCAAGATTGAAACCACCATTTATTAATCAACAACCAACAATTCTACGCAACGAATAAACCTGAATATCAGGTCATAACTCACAAGTACAAAACATATGGATGTAACTCATCTCAGAAATAAGAACTAATATTAGAATTGGATTTTTAACATTTATCAAATCAAAGGTTGTGCTGCTGGCCAGCCACGCAACAACCCCGGACTAGCTCATGCATAGTCCTCTACGGATCCAAGGCCAATCTGGGCCTAAATTACATCGACCATAAATGGCCCGACCAATAATTGGTCCATTTAAAAAAAAAACATTCCAATCCTATATTATATACGTCAGGTGTCAGAACAATTGACAACCTTACTTCGACAATCAGGTGTCGGAAGAATCGACAACCTAATACAACAATTGCTGGAAAACTCACGTTCCAGGAAACAGTTCAATTATGATGAATCCATTAAGGAATAACAATATAATCTAGTATCGACGAGATCGACACAATATGGGGAGGTGCACATGAAAAGTGACAATATAATAAGCATCGACGAGTTCGATGTAACAACTGGGATATAATGGAGAATAAACAATGACATGCTCAACAAGGTTAGGTCTGATATGAAACAGACAATATGATATCAACAGAAAGTGTAACAAGTCAATATAGAGTAGGGTTCAAAGAATAAACAATAACATGCTTAACAAGATTGAATCTGAAACAGACAATATGATATTAACAGAAAAGAGTAACAAGTCAATATAGAGTAGGGTTCAAAGAACAGGCTCTAGATGGCCTCAATAGTTCAAATCATCACATTATGGAAGAATTAATAAAGGTTTACCAGTCTGGTAAATGACAAGAGAGTCAAGTTCAAGTTTAAGAAGAATTCAAGGTGAAGTTTATAAATGAAGAAAATAAGGGTTTATCAACTTCTGACAGAAATAGTTCAAGTCCTTCTTACATGTACTTATAATAGATAAGCCTTGTGCTTGAAGGAAGTAAACTAAATCATGCACAGCATATATGAATTCGAATCAGGGAATGGATCAGATGATCGCATTAACAAGAAAGGATAACAAGGTTTGCATAGGTGCAAGGTGAAAAACGGAATACCTGAAGGGCAAGCAACACCACTTCAGAATTTCAGAATAAGTTTTCCCTCATAGGGTTCACAAGTTCCCGCTCATCTAGGGTTGGTAATATTCCAACTTAGCATTTTTAAATCAAGTCTTTGAAAGAAGGCCTTAGTATACAGCCCATAACTATCTTTTCAATCATTTCAATATAATAAGTATATCTTTCCAATCAATATGAAAATATGAATCTAAACTCAAAAGGTATAAAAGAGTACTCGTCAATTTACGAGATTAAATAACATACTTGCAATTCAATGCAAAGAAATCAACATTTGAAAATTCAGTAATAAGCATTCAACATGCATACTAATAATTCAAGATAATATCCCTTAATTAATAAGCAAGGGTATAAACACTTGCCTCTGGTCCTTAGCTATTTCGTAACGCTGAAACAATACGATTTCCTCCTTATTCTGTCTTGTCGCACGATTCTCTACTTCCGTCCTTCTTTGCTTTAACGCTCTTGCGAATACCACTAGTCTGCTTTTACCATTTCGAATCCACGTGCCAGCCTCGATAGTCAAACATGAGACGGTACTTAGTCTTCAACGTATAATCCTCATATTATATAAATGATCGTAACTTAACTTCGACGCACTTACCGATCTTACCGATATCTCTGTTGCATAAACATCCACATCTCAACTGATAGACCAATCGCAATCAACCACATAAGTAATCCACGTAACTTGCTTGACGACAATCCCCATACTATAAAAAGTCAACATCCAAGTCAACGGCCTCGTAAATCTTACTTTCTAACATAACCGACAAATTTCTATCCTATCTACCCCTCGTGATAACATTAGACACAACCAATTACTCAAACAAGTCTCCACACAATTTATTCGCATGCATGACTCACACAGATAATTCACATTGTTCACATAACACATTTAAACAAGTGACCGGTTACGTATCGGACGCCCGGTCTAATTTACGATATTTAAAACTCAGACACTAGCCCTAGTACGGGCATATACTGACTATAAAGCACATTACACAACTCATACGAATCACATAGCACTTAAAACTATTTTTAAAACATCACACAAAGCTTATTTGAATTTAAATAAGCCACAAACAATTTTTAAATCAAAAATCGGATTTTTAAATCCAATATAAGTATTTTAAATGCAAATAAATCAATTAATAAAATTAATTGACACTCTTTAAATGCTCAAACTATTTTTAAATAAATAAACCAAGCTAGAAAATAATTAAACTTAATTTTAATTAATTAAATCTAATTAATAATTAATTATTAAGAATTAACTGATTAAAAGAATTAATCAATTAATTAAATTAATTAATTATTAATCAAAAATAATTAAAATAATTAAATTTAATCAATTTTCGAATTTAAATAAATATTTATGAATTTATAAAATTTTCGGAATAATAAAATGTATTTTTAAATCAAAGATATGATTTTTAGAATTATAAAACTATTTTTGAATTATTTTAAAAATAAAAATCCAGAAACAGTTTTTAGAAATGAAATTAGGGTTTTTAGGATCAAACCGGGTCGGGTTAGGGTTTAGGAAACGGGTCGCCAAGAACAGTTTCCGGGTCGACCAAGAACACCACCGGAAAACTGGGTTTCCCAGTTTCCGGCCGGCGTCCGGCCATCGGGAAACTTTCCGGCGACGCCTACAACAATTCCAACACACAAGGTTTTGTTCCAGATCGATTCTACATCACATACAACACTGACACCAGCCCAAAAACGACGCGAAAACGACCAAAAACCGATAACCGCCGGCGGCGGCTCGTTTTCCGGCTAATACAAAACACACACCAACTTTAAAACTATATACACGAATCAATTCCTTGTCCTACGATCTATTCAATGGTGTAGACAAAATCAAGAACCGAGCAACAGATCAAAAGTCCGGCCAAACTTCAAGAACTCCGGCGACTGTACTACTTTCCGATTTGCTCGAATTAAGGCTCTAAAAATCAAACAAAAATTACCAACACACTCACCACAACATACACAATCCATTCATAACATCAATTATCAAGAACAATCAATAATAAAGAAACCCCCAAATTAAATCAAAAATTCGAAATAAATAAGTAAATTAAAAATCAGAAAAACTTAGAAATCATACCCACATGAATTTTGATGGTGGATTTAGGTAGAGGATGATGAGAGATTCATTTTGGTTACAAGAACATCGAAATCGGAATCCGATAACGCCTTCAAAATTGAGTTTGATTCTCAAGAACACGAAGAACACGTTTCAGGGGTTTTTAACTTTTTAACTGTAATTATGCTTTATTATACGCAAAACAAAGTACGATTTGCCTTTTTATATTAAACGGAAAATAATACCCCAAACGACATTTTTGGATCGATACTGATCTGATAGATCGCTTTAAATACAATTTAACAGAATAAACACTTTAAATCTTTAATAAAGCAGAATACACGTTTCACGAGACGATAAGCATCCATAAAGTACGGATAACTACAAGTATCGTTTAATTCAAAATATACGAACCAAAATACCTTTATTGCGAATATTTTCGAATACTTCCTACTTTAACGAATGAAATATTGGTACGAACGATATACCAATCTCCCGAATAATTTGGGAACGATCCAAATTTTCTTTTCGATAATTAAAATAAAATAAAATAGTATGACACCCTTTTCAAAATAATTTCAAATTCCCCACACATTTCACATAGCACCACAATATCACATATTCAATTATTTAACGAATAACTTAGCACGTTTAAACAGATAAATCATTTAATAATTCTTAATATGAAATTAAAATTTCATTTCACATCATATAATAACACGTAATTTTCCCGGATCTTACACACTGACTAAGGCTTTGTCGCAGCAGAAGCATGTAAGTCACACTGGTTCCAAATATATTGGATACATGGGATATTGGCTCTAGTGCAAGTGGGAGATTGTTAGTATTAGTGATACTAAAGTCAAAACATAGGTGCATGATTGACCCGCCGTGAGATTACACATGTTAATAGTGTCATAAGTAATTCTCACTGTGATAATGGTGTAATGATCCTTAGACCTGAAATCATTATATTTTTATACGAGAATTAATATACTTTGATTACATTAAAAGTTACCTTTGACCGGGTGATGATAAAAGTGGACATTGGGTATATTATGAATCGTATGAGAAATATGAATGATCTAGATGGGATTTAACCCTCCTAATTTTAGGAGCGGTATTATTGGTCTCTTGTTTGAGTGAGACTAAGAAATGCACGGTCGTATTCAAATGTTGATTTGATTTATTAGTCTACTCATCGATCAAGAAAACTAAGATTAAATTATTAAGAGGATGACACATTACATGCCTCGAGTTTAATCTATAATATTAAGGTTAAAGGGATTATATTACATGGAACATTATTCACGAAAGGCTTAATCGAATCACCGATTTAATTATTATTACTTGGGTGACAATGATGTATTACTAGATGCCGCTCATTGTTTACAATTTTAATTAGTTATTAAAATTGTTACCAACGTAATAATAACCTACAGGGTCACACACAAAGAACACTTGAAGGAGAAATAATTTAAATTATGAATTTAAATTTAAATAAGTAATTTATTCTATTTATAATATTAATTAAGTATGACTTGATTAATTATTTAAATAGAAAATGGAATTACTTAAACTAATTCTGAAATTAGTTATTAATTAATTAAGTGCGACTTAATTAAATAATAAATTGGAATTTCGGATTAGTATTTTATTATAATTGGATTATAATTAGAAAACTTATTTTCCTCTCTATATAAACTCTCAAAGAGGGTTGATTTTAATGATGAAAAACGTTTTTATATTAAAACCCTAGCCTCTTATGAGAGCAAGAAAAGAGAGAGAAAAAAAAGCAGTTTTCGGGTGCTAGTACACATCAATCCTTCAATAAAAGCGTTCGTGTGGATACCGTAGAGTGTAGATCGCGAGAGCGGGATACATGGTGATTGAACAAGCTTTGGATCTCCATTAATCTTCCATTGATGAACTTTTAAATCTTCTTAAGGTATTTGTTCTTAATCTCCGAATTAAATCTTTTGTTTTCGCATGGATCCTGCAGAGGGGTTTCGAATTTTGATTTATTTTTACGTTTTCCGTTGCGTTTATGTGCTCGAAACCCTTCAATGGATTTTGTTTTTAAACCCAAAATTTATTGGATTTGAATTTTATGTTTACCGATCCAAAATCTGTAACCCGATACAAATCTGAAACTAGAAACTAATTCAAACTCTTAGATCAATCTAATCTAATGCCCTCTAGATACACAACACACAACTAAAATACACTCTCTCATACACAATCACATCTATTTTAGTTGTGGTTGGTGCCTCTAGGGGGCCATTAAATTAAATCGATCTAAAGGTTTCAATTAGTTTCTAGTTTTCATTTTAAATTTGGTTTCTATTTGATCATTTGTCTATTTATAATTTTATATAATATATATAATATATATTTAATATTTAATGATATTTAATTTTATATATTATACATTATAGTATTTATTATATATACTATATAATTATTTAATATACATTAAATAATTTTAGTTTAATAATTTGAAAGTGGAATTATAGGAACTAGGTTGACAAAAAGATAAACAAAAGAATAGTCACATATATTAAGGTATTATGTAACAGCCCGACTTTTCGGACTATTAATTTTAAATACATAACTTAAATAAAAGTATTTCTTTATTCAATAAATACGAAATTGCACAAAAGTCAAAGTAGCGGTCAAATTTAGTAATTCAAAAACATAAAATCGGAGACGGAGCTCCATAATTCAATAATCAATATCTTGTACTATACAAAATTTATTCTAATAGCACAATTATTCTTAACCAATAATTTACACCCAATCAAGTAGCACGAAATTCACAAGTTCACATATGTATTCTCAATAAGCCTCCAAAATCGAACCCTGAAACGTTAGGAAAGGGGTGAGCTACACAGCTCAGCAAGTAACAATTTGACTTACAAATATTCTCAACAATCAATGGGTGTTTTCAGTAAAACAGATTTTCCCAAAACAATAATAATTTTGAAAAACTTTGCGAAAACAAATCCAACCCAAAGTTTATATTTTAAAATCAAGAACATAAAAATAATTTGAAACAGAAGCAGAATATAAAACAGAAACGAAATTTTTATAAATACCACAATCTTGCTCTACGGTCACACTTTCCCAGTAGCCGGGATCTTATTCTTATTCTTATTCTTTCGCCACACTTTGTCAGTGACCGACATCTAAAGTTCAATAATTACGCGCCCTTAATAGGTATCTAAAGTTGCACACTTGTGCGCCTACTAAGGCTATCTAAGGCTAGTTCCGGAACTATAGCGTAAATTACGAACGGGTTCGAAACGTAGAGGCTGAGGGATTCGAAGATTCTCGTATCTTATTTCTTATATCTTATACAGTTCGAAACATAATTCTTATATCTTATACGAAATTCAAAACAGAATCAAAATATATTTTCCGAAAATAAAAATAAGTCAAAAAGTACTTACCTCAAAAGCGATCAAATACCGAAATCAATGCGAGCAAATCCTATAATTTTATTAAACCAATCAAAGTCAAATAATATTCACACCAACTTAATAGAACCCATGCGACGCTTACATATAACTTACTCAATGAAATTTCAAAAATGAGACACCAAAACATCTTGCAAAAATATTATAAGAGCGGTATTGAAGAATGCTATTTAAATATATTTTATATTTATAATTTCTAATCGTAAAAAATTATGTTCATATTATAATTTGATACGTGACATGTTTACGATTTGATTTCAGATTAATAAACTTTTAAATTTATAATGAGAGTTTTCTTTTAACTAATAATTCTCATTAATTATTTTGAATCAATTATTTTAGAAAATGTTTGCAACAACTATCAACTTTTTAAAAATAAAAATTAATGTTTACTAATTCTAGTATTTAAAAATAAAAAAATTACGCGAATAAGTTTTCACAATATATTTTAGAGCTTTTTTTCATAAATACGATATTTTTTTATTTTCTTTTGCAAAAACACGTTTCAATTTTAAAAAAATTGCAAAAAATTATAAAAATACGAATTGTTTTTTAGTTGCAAAAATACGATTTTGTAACCAACGGGATGCAACTATATGCAACCCAAAGTAACTTCAATTATTTTTTATAAAATATAAAATATAAGTTGCATCTGATTGATTTTGATTTCAAACCGTATTTTTGTAAATATTGTTTGAAATCTAATTAAATCACAAAAGAAAACTTAAAAAGAAGTAGTATTAGCCAAGCTGACCAAAAAGTGGACGGAAAAGAATAACAACAAATAGAAAGTCAGATACTCTATAAAAATCTATAATCCCAGTATCCCACGTTTTTTTTGATTTATTTGCATATATTTACATGTGTGTTATGTACACTAGATATCCGCACTCATAAATCCGTCCTCGACCAAATCAACTAGACTCAAATTTAAATATATTTACCAAAACAAATATATTGGATCCGGCCGATCACCGGCACATCTCCGACGAATAATCATGGCCAAGTCCGATGAAAATCAAACTCTCTTTTCTCCATACAAGATGGGCAGTTTCAATCTCTCTCACAGGTCAGTTTTACTCTTGCATGCATATTTCTTTTAATTTTCCGGCAAATCACCGGAGATTTTAGTGTCCGAAATAATCGGAAGGGCATCATGGTCATACAAATTTAATGTCTGAATGGTTTGGTTGCTGTTAGAAAATGGAGGGGTAGTTTTATCTTTTATGGGTGGTGAAATGTTGTTGTTTTGTTATTGGGACGGTTTTACCCTTGTGAGTTTGAGTTATTTACTGTTTTATGTGAAGGGTCGTATTGGCACCCATGACGAGGTGTAGGGCTATACATGGGATTCCACAGGATGCATTGGTGGAGTACTATACTCAGAGATCAACTGACGGCGGACTACTTATTACTGAGGGTACCATGACTTCACCTACTGCTGCCGGGTAATTTTTCTACATTTTTTTTGTCAATCTGCATTTTTAATACGACAACAATTTAGGACCGTAATTCGGGTCGAGCCAGGTATTACGCGTTCGAGTCGTCTACTAAACGAGCCGAGTCGTTCGTTTAAGTTAAACAAGCTCAAATCTATCTTTGACCGAACCTGACTCGTTCTGTTTAATGAACGAGTCGAGTCGAGTTTACTCGTAAGCTAAACGAGCCAATTTTATACCAGCCGAGCCGGGTTTACTCGCGAGCCGCCCGACTCCATTACAGCTCAACACAACATTATATACATGCATGATCAATGATTTGTTAAAAATATAGAATCCCAATGGAGTTATTTTTGGAGTTCTCTATTGTATGAGTTCAGCTTATTAGATACGGAGGTGTAATTTGGTCGAGTTTACAACTATACAATTTGAGTTTCTCTTGAGTTGAATTGAGCTGATAGCTTAAACATGTGTTTTAATGAAAGTGAGCTTGAGTTTTTAAACAAGTTCGCACGAGTCACTAGGAAGTTGAATTCAAACTTTACATAAGTATTAGTTGAGCCAAAATTTAATCAACTCAAGTGGAGTCCAAAATGAGTCAGATAAAAACCCTTGTCGATATTTGATTGGTTAAGAAGTGCAACTCGATACGAAATCCAAAACATTCATTCAATTTCATAGAAAAGTCTGCTATGAATTTTCAAAAGTGATACGTAATCTGAATAAATAGTAATACTTGTTATGTAAAACCAAACCGGACATATCTAGTATATCCCGCTCGTGGAGCAGGAAGGACAAGATGTACGCATACCGAACTTAAATCTTGTAGTAAATTTCATTATTCAAGGCATTTAACAAATTTTATAATTTTTGTAAAGTATGTGTCTGCCATAGGAGCACTGATAATTCTTTCTAGTTTCTTGTGGATAAAAATGAGATATATAGTTTCAATCATGCTCTACTTTATTTTTATGTGTCCCCTCTGGAAAAAGAAAAGGTTGCTTCCAATACATTTGTTACTGTAAGAAGTCACATTCAAGTAATTTTATTGGCATAAAGTTAGTGCCAGATGCATTGATCTTGTGGTTGGATTGGACCTAGTTTTGAGTGGAAAAAGATTTTTATTCCTGCACTAAAAAGAATGTTATGTGGGATACTAGATTTCCTCATGTGCCTGGGATATACAATAAGGAACAAGTGGATGCTTGGAAGAAAGTTGTGAATGCAGTGCACAAAAAGGGGGCTATTATATTTTGCCAACTTTGGCATGTTGGTAGAGCATCTCATCAAGGTATACTTCAAATTAATTATTTTTTTAAAGTATCAAGCCACTCATTTCCGAGAATACCTTGTGTATGTATCTCGTATACTGCAGAATGCATGTAGTAAAATTAAATGATTAATCTTCTTAAAGTAAATATTTGACTCTCTTATTATGTGTTGCTTTCTAAGCTTTCAATTTTGAAGATAAATAAATAAAATTAATATTTTCCTGAATGTTTTGAGTTTCTTTTGTAAAAGTGTGGACAGAATGGTTTAAATTTACAAAGGATGTCATACTGTTTTTGACTTTAGTACCTGTGATTCATGTTTATGTTTGCAAAGAAAGGTAGCAAAGTGATGAACAATAAGGTTAGCTATTGTGTAATTTGCAGTAATCCTAGGTAGCTAGTTGCAAGTGTTTCCATACTGGAGTTGTTATAGATGAACTTTCCTTTAGGGTGGTAACTGTATACTACACGTTGAATCTAATTCAGTAATTTATGACTTGATCAGTGTATCAATCTAATGGGGCAGCACCAATATCCTCTACATCAAATCCGATATCCAGCAGGTGGAAAATATTGATGCCAGATGGAAAACACGCAACTTATCCAAAACCACGTGCTTTGTCAATCTATGAAATTGCAGAGGAGGTGGAACACTACTGTCAGGCTGCAATAAACGCCGTAGAGGCTGGTAAAAATATTTTGGCTTGATATATGCTAATTTGACCTGCATTAGTAGTTCTCATCTGTACGTGTCATCTACTACTTATGTTTCGAAATTATAATAAACAGTAGCATAACAGAGTCTGGGAAGAATTGCTGATTGTAGTTGAAACGCAGTAAGGGGGGGAAGGGGGGGAAGGGGGGGTGGGAGGGGGGGTTGTTGGATATCCAAACTTTGTTACTATTGGGTTAGTAGAACAGGCTTATTCTGATATGAATTAAGGAGTGACCCGACTTTTTGTTTTATTGCTTGGGAGTTCGGATTTGCACAGGATTGTTACGGAACCAGAATAGCAATCATTTACCAAGTAAATATTGAGAGGACATTAACCTAATATAGTTTAATTTAACTGCAGCAAGCACTTAACCAGAGTAAAAATTCCATACCGAGTGAATTATCTACTCAACTTCTAGGAATGGTCTAATAACCACTTGGAATGTTGTTCAAGTAGGATTTTCTGTCTATACGTGAATAACTGATTATATACATATCTAGGTTTTGATGGAATTGAAATCCATGGAGCGCATGGCTACCTCATTGATCAGTTCCTGAAGGATGGCATCAATGACAGGACAGATGAATATGGTGGATCGCTTCCAAATCGCTGCAAATTTGTAATGCAGGTAGTTCAGGCAGTAGCTTCAGCCATTGGAATAGACCGTGTGGCGCTCAGGATTTCACCAGCAATTGATCACCTTGACGCCAAGGACTCAGATCCACATAGCCTAGGTTTAGCGGTGATCGAGAGACTTAATAAATTCCAGCTAGAATCGGGCTCTAAACTTGCTTACCTTCATATAACTCAGCCCAGGTACACTGCTTATGGTCAGACAGAATCGGGGAGGCATGTCAGTGAAGTTGAGGAAGCTGAATTAATCAGGACGTTGAGAAGGGCTTATCACGGAACTTTCATTGGCAGTGGTGGATACACTCGTGCACTAGGAATGGAAGCTGTGGCTCAAGGTGATGTTGATTTAGTGTCATACGGCCGATTATTTATCTCCAATCCAGACTTGGTTTTGAGACTGAAGAATAATGCACCACTAAATAGGTATGTGAGAGCTACTTTCTATACTCAAGATCCTGTCAAGGGATATACAGATTACCCTTTTCTCGGCGAAGGAAATCTGGTTACACCCTTATCGCGCCTTTGAGTGTATTGTTATTTTACTAGCACAATAACACATGAGCTTCATGTATTTTATTGTTGAGTAAATTGAGCATCTTACTTGTGAGGAAACAATGAAACTTGGATGCTCGTGATTAATGTGTAATAACCATCGGGTTTTTGATATTGAATAGTTCGATATAGTGGAAATAGATTCTTATATTCAGAAAAACCATCGTTACAAGTCATGTTTTTTATGTTCTATCTATATTTTCGTATCCTACTGCAATCTCCGCGACATATATTCTAGAGTTTCAGCCTTAAAATTTGTAAATCCTAGAAGCTGCAGTCGATTTAATGATGTTGATGCGATGTCTGAGAATAGAAACATGGAATATATGTCCGAGCTTGATATCATGCCCCGTGTTAGGTCCAAAGTATCGTAGAAGCGGATTGAATACGATACTCACAAACTATTTAATTTTGTTCGCGGATAATTAATTGTGTTCTTGTCCGAAATCAAATATACCAAATCAAAACACAAGTTGGGGAATATATCATTTTATAAATATAAATCACGAAGGGTGCTACAATTCTAATCCGTAGGATTAGCTTCAATGAGTTTAGGTTACACAAAATCAATACAATGATAGAATTTAAAGTACTATTAATTTCTCTGTCAATTTTTCAAGCTCAAAACTCTCTCTTCGTAAATGATCTTCTGCAAAACACTAACTGAAGAAGACACTGTCTTCATCTCTGTAATTGTAGACTTAGAAAACTATCGAAGGCTTTGGAAGAATCTCAGCCGTTCAATTTTCTCATCAACCTGACAAAGCATACAAATTTCACATGCTCCCTATTTTAAAAACTATCGAATAAACTATTTTCTTTTCCTTCGATAGATTTTATTAGAAGAGAAATCTAGTTACTTTCAAAAGTAATTCGATGGTTTTTCATTCAAACCTCCTTCACTACTTTCGATAGTTTTTCTTAAAAGAAAACTATCGAATGTTTTCTAATTGCTTTTTGATCCTTGAAGGTTCTCACTTTTTTCTTGTACTTCCAATTAAACCTAAACATACCTTATAATATTCTTTTCACTTCCAAGATGTTTCAGGTTTGACTTAAATCAATTTCTTCTGAGACGATAAACATCTTGATCTTTTTAGTGCTCACAACTAGTGCAACTGGTCTGGTTCACAGATGACTAACACTTGATCAATACCTTTATGTCTTCAATACAATGATGTTGATAAGTCTTTTGTCGTTCTGGTTGCTTCATTAAAATCACTGAAATCATGTGGTACTAACTCTTTATCATTCAAATACTTCTTTAGTCTTGAAAGTCTTGTTTCTTTATTTGTCATTGAGGCTTGAACATATTAATGAACTTCTTTCCGTGATCTGTTTACGGATTTCAAGAATACATACCATATTTTGATTTTTTGAGTTTACCTTTTCTTCTTTACTTCTGGATTCCTGTGCTTCTGTTAATATTATAGTACTAGCCTATAACCCGTGCAAGGCACGAGCCTTAAAAAATAATAAACTAAAAAATTTAATGTGAACGGAAAATATTAAAATAAAAGTAAAAATTAATGATAAATTATAAAATGAGAAACTTAAATATTAATTGGAACGTAAAAAAATATTAAAAAATACAGATGAGGCTGATGAAGATAAAAGATGTATTATTAATATTATTTTATAATAAAATAATATTAATAATAAGGACATATAGAAAATCTAACATGTTTTAATTAAAAAAAGTAATTGCACGTGATATTTTTAGAAGTGTTTTAATTATATTACTTGTATTTATTAAAAAAATACGTTGACATGTTAAAATAATTAAGTTTTTTTAATAAGGACAAATAGGAAAGCTAACATGTTTTAATTTAAAAAAAGTAACTACCTATAATATTTTTAGATGTGTTTTAATTATATTAATTGTATTTGTTAAAAAAATACGTTCACTTGTTAAAATAGGTAAGTTTTTATAAATAATTAAAAGTATTAAAATAAGTTTTAAAATATATAAGTAAGGGTTGCACTTGACATTTTTGGAAAAGAGAGATTTTAGTGATAACAAATATAAAAGGTAATATATTTTAATTTAAAGGTAATTGCCCGTGATATTTTTGGAAAAGAAGTAGATTTTGTTAGAAAAATATGTTTTAATTATAAAAGGCAATCAGCTAGTTAATATTTTTATATTATTTTATTATTTATTAAATAGAGTATTAAAATAGATTTTCAAATAAATAAGTAAGTATTGCACCTCATATTTTTGGAAAATAGAGATTTTAGTGATAACAAATATAAAAGATATTATGTTTTAATTTAAAGATAATTGTCGTGATATTTTTGGAAAATGAGTAGATTTTGTTAGATTTTTTTTTAATTATAAAAGGCAATCAGTTAGTTAATATTTTTATATTATTTTATTATTTATTAAATAGAGTATTAAAAAGATTTGATTTGTAGTAGATTTCGTTATTCTAAAAAGAAAGAAGTATATTTGTAGCAGTGTATCCTAAATTTAAACAAATTAGAACCCACATTTTCATTTTTTTGATTAGATTTCAATATTATTTGATTTTTATGTAGTAAAATATAATGAAATATTAATGTAGAATAAAACTTTCCCGAATTTTGATTATATTATAAATTTATTAATTAGAAAAAGTACCGAAAACCAAAAACTAACCGAAAACCGAAAACCAAAACTTTCAATGTTTCGGCTTTAATACTATAGTATATATAAGTAAGGATTGCACCTCATATTTTTGGAAAATAGAGATTGTAGTGATAACAAATATAAAAGATATTATATTTTAACTTAAAGGTAATTTTCGTGATATTTTTGGAAAAAAAAGTAGATTTTGTTAGATTTGTTTTTTTAATTATAAAAGGCAATCAGTTAGTTACTATTTTTATATTATTTTATTATATATTAAATAGAGTATTAAAATAGGTTTTAAAATAAATAAGTAAGGACTGCACTCATATTTTTGGAAAACATAAATTTTAGTAATAACAAATATAAAAGGTAATATGTTTTAATTTAAAGATAATTGTAATGATATTTTTGGAAAATGAGTAGATTTTGTTTGAAAAAAAATATTTTAATTATAAAAGCCAATCATCTAGTTACTATTTTGGTAACTTGACAATAATACAATTCCATTAAAGATTTGATTTGTAGTAGCTTTTTTTATCCTAAAAAGAAAGAAGTATATTTGTAGGAGTGTATCCTAAATTTAAACAAATTAGATCCCACATTTCCATTTTTTGATTAGATTTCAATATTATTATTTTTTTTGCTAAATAGATTTCAATATTATTTGATTTTTATGTAGTAAAATATAGTGAAATATTAATGTAGAATAAACTTTCCCAAATTTTGATTATATTATTAATTTATTAATTAGAAAAAGTACCGAAAACCAAAATACGACCGTTAACCGAAAACCAAAACTTTCAATGTTTCGGCTTTAATAATATAGTATAGATGTCTTGTTCCTTTGTTGAGTTGTAGTTATATTTATTACATATTATGTTACATTACGCTTTACACCCCGCCAAAATAAAAATTGCATGGAAGGTGCCTAGCTAGGAGTTTATGGGGGCAATTTATTCCCTTTTCAGTTGCATAGCATTCTAAAGAAGGATAAAAGAATAAGGGGATCTAATACACACTAATTACCAGCGAATGGTCTCTATTAGTAAATCTTGGATCTCTATATTTATTTTTAATGTACAAGTGTGTCTAAACACATGATAAAAAAGGCTGTTAGAGTAGTTCAAAATTTGGTGTCAAGTAGTAGATGTAGGCATGCCCGACTTAGTAGTGTAATATCCCGGATTTTTTTTTGTAATTTTAATAGATTAAAATTTGCTAGAAATTAGAATTAGAAGTTGATTAAAATTTAAGATAATTATATAATTTGATTTTAGAATAAAAATATAGAATTAATGAGTCTTGCTAATTTAATTTTGTTGGGCTTTAGTTTAAAGTTTTAGTTGGCCCAATTTAATTAAAATTGACCTATACATATCTAGATACAAGCGTGTTAAAAAAAAAGATGAAAACCTAGCAAACATGAGAGAGAGAGAGAGAGAGAGAGAGAGAGAGAGAGAGAGAGAGAGAGAGAGAGAGAGAGAGAGAGAGAGAGAGAGAGAGAGAGAGAGAGAGAGAGAGAGAGAGAGAGAGAGAGAGAGAGAGAGAGACCGAAAGAGAGAGAGAGAGAGAGAGGAGGAGGAGGAGAAAGAGTAGAAGAAGAGCACGAGAGGAGGTCTCATAACAAATTAGAAGAAGAGGTAACGATTCTTTAATTCTCTTGTTATTCGTGTTATTTCACGTGTATGATATTTGATTTATTTTGATTATGTCAAGGATCTTTATATGTTCTCTTGAGTATTTGTATATGTGTATAATATGATATATATATATATATATATATATATATATATATATATATATAGGCCAAGGTTCAAGAGAGAACACTCTTAAAAGGAGAACAAGAGAACACTTCCTAAATTTTTGCACATTCGCTAAAACAAGAACAGATACCCCCAGTTTGAAACTAGTTCATGTGCATGTAATTCTTAGGGGCGAAAGTGCGTAACACTTCATATTGTGTTGCCACTTACCAGACATCCACTTTTATGTACGAAATTTACAGAACAAGCCCGCAAATTCGACTTTACACCCTGAGGTGTAAATTTTTTTGAGATTCTAAATTCTTTTCTTGAAAGATAAAGTGTATTCTAAAATAGATTCTTTAAATTTTTTGAGATTCTAACATAGATTTTAAAATAAATTCTTTGTTATTACCGGTTAAACGTGATTTTAAAATAGATTTTTTAAAAAACAATTTCAAGTTATTTGTCATTTTTTATGATTTAATTTTTCACTATCGGAGCTTATTTTGTTTTATATTCATGGTTAAACTGGATTTTAAATTTTAATTTTTTCCAAAATTTTGTGATTTTAAATCAATTTACACTAGATTGTTTCTTGGAGGTTAAAGTAGATTCTAAAATAGATTCTTTAAATTTTTTTGAAAAGTTATAGATTCTAAAATAGATTCTTTAAATTTTTTGAGATTCTAAATTCTTTTCTTGGAAGATAAAGTGTATTATAAAATAGATTCTTTAAATTTTTTGAGATTCTAACATAGATCTTAAAACAAATTCTTTGTTATTACCGGTTAAACGTGATTTTAAAATAGATTTTAAAAAAAAACAATTTCAAGTTATTTGTCATTTTTTATGATTTAATTTTTCACTATCAGAGCTTATTTTGTTTTATATATATGGTTAAACTGGATTTTAAATTTTTATTTTTTCCAAAATTTTGTGATTTTAAATCAATTTACACTAGATTGTTTCTTGGAGGTTAAAGTAGATTCTAAAATAGATTCTTTAAATTTTTTTGAGAAATTATAGATTCTAAAATAGATTCTTTAAATTTTTTGAGATTTTAAATTCTTTTCTTGGAAGATAAAGTGTATTCTAAAATAGATTCTAACATAGATCTTAAAACAAATTCTTTGTTATTACCGGTTAAACGTGATTTTAAAATAGATTTTTTAAAAAACAATTTCAAGTTATTTGTCATTTTTTATGATTTAAATTTTCACTATCGGAACTTATTTTGTTTTATATTCATGGTTAAACTGGATTTTAAATTTTTATTTTTTCCAAAATTTTGTGATTTTAAATCAATTTACACTAGATTGTTTTTTGGAGGTTAAAGTAGATTCTAAAATAGATTCTTTAAATTTTTTTGAGAAATTATAGATTCTTTAAATTTTTTGAGATTCTAAATTATATCTTAAAATAGATTCTTTACTATTATCGGTCAAACATGATTCTAAAATAGATTTTTTAAAAAAACAAATCAAGTTATTTGTCATTTTTAATGGTTTTATTTTCACTATCTAAGCTTCTTTATGAGTTTTATTTTAGCCTTCTTTAATTCCAAAGTTTCGAAACTTCAAGTACAATAATAATTTATATAGATATATTTTTAGGATTTTGAGATTCTAAAGCTGATGCTAAAATGAATTCCACATCATTTAAAATTAATTCTAAATTAGATTCACTAAAGCCACAATTCCACATCGTTTAAACTACATTTCAAATTTTAATTTTTTTTTACATTCGGATCAAAGTATATGATCTTACCCACAAATCATGAAAACAGGCTTAGGGTTCTTAATGGGGGGATCAGGTCTGAGCCTTTCTTAGTCATAAATCACAAGAATGTAAACTAGAAGCAATCCAGAAAACCAAACAAGTAATACTAATTAAGGCATTTGAGTCAACACTCATGATATGTCCCTGATAATGCACACCATATCTGAGTAACGTTAGGTACCCAGCAACAACCAGTAATACTACAAAGTAAAGGCGAATGTTTCAAACAAGCCAACACCCGAGATATAAATATACAGACTACTAACCAAAGATAGATAGTAGACATACAAACAGAGCAAAGTATTTCTGCAAGCTCTTCCGGCTAATTACACCCACACAAGTAGCCTTAACAAGAAGAGGTCACTCACACACAAGCCAACCAGAAGACCTTGTCTACTTGATCTCAATTGTAGGCCAAGTGTTTCTGTAATAAGTATGATTTGCCTATCTTACTTTTTTTTTTGGATAAAAGCACAAGCAGATAATCTTAGATCAAGATACACAGCACACAATATGCCACTTATTTAGTCAATTACATATAGAATATGAAGTTCTACTCTCCAGAATGAAATGTAACATAACGTTTACTGTTCCATGTCAGTCGTCAGATATTTAAATATCTGATACATATAGGTAACAATTTGGAAATCATGTAAAGAACAAGTAACAATATACCTGTAACCAGCAAACACACATTGAAAGTTGAAACAGATCCTCTCATAAAACACATACCATCTTCATAATTGCATAATGCATATCCTTAGCAACTATTATAAAATGCTTCTCCATTATTCATGGTAGACACTTGATTGAAATGAAAAGAGTCTAATGAGGACAAAGCCCTATATAACGCAATATGAGCTTATTTAAGGATAACGGAAAAACTGTATGCTGGAAAGATTTTCAGACAATAGATTACGGATGGAATTGAACTCTGTTCCCCTTTCAGGTGCACAGGAATATTCACTTTTACATACGGAGGGAAAGAGTCATATCGATATAGTCTTTCAGTGTACTTTCAAAGTGCAAGAGATTCTTACAGAACTCCAACACAGAAGCAAGCAGGACATAAGTTCAATTAAGCCGCCTCCTTCTAGGAGCACGAGAATCTCCACTGTCCACATCTGAATTCTAGAATGATAAAACAAGGTAGTACACAGGAGCAACACATGCATGGAAAGCAGAGAAAAATTAACAAATAATTTATATCATTCTGCAAATTTCAGAGTATCAGAACACTTTTAAATGTGAGATGTCCAAACAAGTTTCTGCAACTGATGCAACTGATGCTTTATATGGTCATCTACAAACAAAAATATTGAAAATTAGAAACTAAAACAGAAATTACTGAATTACTAGAATTGATATACCATCCCAATCATTTATATAAAGGTTATCAGTCAATGAACTCACTTCTTACCATCATCTTTTAATTTCATCCAGAACCATCTGTTTGCAGCGATTAGGTAGGAGAAAAACTGACCACAAAAAAGTAAATAATAAGGAAAACGAGAGAAATTAGGTGGTGTTATCCACTCATACGTTATCGACAGTTAGTAAAAAACGGTGTTGCATCTGTAGCCAAGTAGTTGTGTATATGAAGCTCACGACGAGTCCTCCGAATTATAATATATACTACTCTCTTATTATTTTTTCCGTCGCATCTGTTTTCATCATGGACTCATATTCATCGCCAGCGTTCGTCAAGAAGAAGCTGAAACAAATTCTGTCAGTGTTTTGTTTTAAGCTCAGAGAGCATGATTTACCAGAGCTGAAAAAGTGCCTCAGCGTCTTGAGCTGCCAGAACTCGTCAAAAAATATTGAGGAAAACGTTCACTTGTCTTCCGCTCTCAATTTTAACACATGTATGTGTTTTCGTTATTGTTCTTTTTAAAAAACATATAATGGTTTACGTATTCCAGGGAGTTTGTAAACAGCGTCTGGTGTATAAAGATACTATCACCGCAAGATGTGCAGCAGATGGGGAAACAAGGTATAGAGCTTCTGAATGCGGTTCCAGTTCAGAGGCTCTCTACCACCAGCTGTGACAACTACGCGAGCCAACAAGAGTCAAGAAATTTGAACTCGGGGATTGCATCCGTAGGAACCCTTGATTACTGAAACTTTCAAATTAGATAAACAACTATCTCAACTGTAATATTACTATTTCTCGTGAATACTAGTATGGCGGGAGACCGATTCTAGCTAAAAGTTTATTTTAAAGTAATATTGTAATTATAGCATTTTAAGCGTTTCAGTATTTAATTATGTTTCTTAAACAGCAAAGTATTAAAGTGTACTTGGTAGAGATTAATATTTGTGAAGATAGAACATGAGGATGTTTGATCACTGGACTGCTGTTTCTATATATAATTTTGGGAATGGTCAGTCGCATTCACATTAATTTAATTACTGTCCTGCTGTCGAGGTTCCAAAATTTTAGGTATGTGTTTCTATATATAATTTTGGGAACATTATTTTATGTGCCTCGGCTGAATGACAATAATTAAGGTTTAATCGTGGATGACTATTATGACTTTAACAGTGAAAGGGAGCCTTTATGCGTTTCTGTAGTGGGAATAAGCAATCTAAAAATTCCAATGTTCTACAAATAGCATCTCCACGTTAATGGTTACAACTCTTAAGCCTGCGCTTTCTGTGGGAGTTTCTTTTCAGTCATTTATGGTGAAACTAGTACTGCAACTAAGATGGACTTGATGGAGGAGCTGTTTTCTGCCCATAAAACCGAGATGTCTGCGACTAAGCATAGCACCCTCCCCCTTCCCTCTCCCAAAACGAAAGCATGACATACATGAAATCGTGATTAACATTCAAAGCAGAAGTGAAATTAAATTGACATTTCATGTTGCAGAATACTTCAAAAATTGTCATTAGCACATAGATACATAAACACCAACACACACACAGAGATATATACATAGATCCAAGCATAAACATAGATATATAGAGAGATTCATGTACAAGAAACAACGATTCATGTATAAACAGAGATATAGACACAGAAATACAGATGTATGTACAAATATTACATATATTTCATTGTTACCTAATCGAAGAAACATATCGAAGCTTCAAATCATGAATGTAACTTCAATTCAAGCTCGATTAGACCTGATATTACATATATTTCATCAAGTTAAACAAAAAGACTACATAAATCGTAAACAAAAAACTCGAAACCCTAATTTCACAAATTTTGAACACTCCTTACCCATTTTCAATGACTCTTCAAAAAATACACGCGATTCTTCAACAAATTCAAACGATTCTTCAGCAAATTCAGACGATTCTTCAATAATTTTGAATGATTCTTTCGCCGAATTGAAAAACCTAGCTTCACTTTGCTTAGATAAATTCTATATTTTCTGTTTAAGACGTATGTATTTTGGTTGGTGTGTATGTATTTTCTGTTTATTAAGTTTGCTACTTAGGCTTCAATTTCAATCAAATTACGAGCGTGCCACTCGATTAAATCAGAATCGTGACCTTTAAATGTGTTTATAATGGACGGCTATGATTATGTTCTCTTGTTCTCTTTTTAAGAGTGTTCTCCCTAGAGCCCAACTCTATATATATATATATATATATATATATATATATATCCATGAGTTCTTTGTTTTGTTCATTGTGTTCGTATGACTACTCCGATTTTTTATGTATACTATATATAAAGTCTAAAGTCTGAATTCTTGTAAATATCGTATCTGACTCGTTATTTGTTAGAATTTTATGATATTAGACTATCTGAAAAGGTATTGTAATTATCTACAACTTTGATTCTTTGTATTTTCCGAAATTAGGTATATAGATATGAGTTTTTCTGGGATTTATTGACCAGCCATTATGTTTTTTAAACTGAGAAGTCTAACTTTGAAAATTCATAGTAAATTGAGTCTTTATCCAAAAATTACGAGTGATACCATTCTAGAAAGCTCATTTCGACCTCTGCACTTTGTGTTTCATTCCTCTGACTATTTCTGTGATTGCGATGTCTTAAACGTCGAAATACTAACCTGATCAGGGGCTGATTCTGCTATGCAGTCCGCAAATGTCTATGTTCTGAGTTCGTTACTTGTCCGTTTTTAACGAGCCTTATCATTCTGGAAAGGTCTCGGAATTGCCTACGTTTTTCATGTTTTGTACTTTTTCAGATAAAGTCATTTTCATAGAGTAATTTGTCAATTTATAGAACTGGTCATAACTGATTTTGTTAATAATGGTCTATTTTGCAAGATGTTATGGTGTCTGATTTTTGAAATTTCATTGAGTAAGTTATATGTAAGCGTCACATGGGTTCTATTAAGGTGGTGTGAACATTATTTGACTTTGATTGGTTTAATAAAATTATAGGATTTGCTCGCATTGATTTCGGTATTTGATCGGTTTTGAAGTAAGTACTTTTTGACTTACTTTTATTTTCGAAAAAGATATTTTAATTCCGCAATTTTCAGATTTTGTATAAGATATAAGAAATATTGTTTCGAAATGTATAAGAAATAAGATACGAGAATCTTCGAATCCCTCAGTCTCTACGTTATCGAACTCGTTCGTAATTTACGCTATAGTTCCGGAACTAGCCTTAGATACCCTTAGTAGGCGCACAAGTGTGCAACTTTAGATACCTATTAAGGGGGTGTAATTATTGAACTTTAGATGCCGGTCACTGGCAAAGTGTGGCGAAAGAATAAAAATAAGAATAAGAATAAGATCCCGGCTAGTGGGAAAGTGTGGCCGTAGAGCAAGACTGTGGTTATTTATAAGAATTTTGTTTCTGTTTTTAATTTTGCTTCTGTTTTAAATTCTATTTCTGTTATAGATTTTAAAAATATAAACTTTGGGTTGGATCATTTTTCGCAAAGGCTTTTAAATTATTATGGTTTTGAGAAATCTGTTTTGCTAAAACACCCACTGATTTTTGAGAATATCGGTAAGTCATTTTGTTACTTGCTGAGCTGTGTAGCTCACTATTTTCTAATATTTCAGGTTTGTACATTGTGGAAGATTATTGAGAATATGGACGTGAACATGTGATTTTCGTGTTACGTGATTTGATGTAAATTATTGGTTAAGAATAGTTGTGTTGTTAGAACATTTTTTTTGTTAAATGCAAGATATGTATTATTGAAATTGTGGAGCTGCGTCTCTGATTTTATGTTTATGAATCATTGAGTTTGACCGCTGCTTTGACTTTTGTGAAATTTGGTATTTATTGAGTAATAAAATGTATTTTATTTTAGTTTTGTATTTAGATTAATAGTCTGAAAAGTCGGGCTGTTCTAGTTGGTATCAGAGCAGGTTGTCCTTCGGAGTGTGTTAGGTATGGGACTAGTACACTTCATAGGATGCATTTATGTGGACCTTAGTTTAAGTTTGACTTGTAGAAGATAAGTGGGTAGACGTGTCATGTGATAGGATTGTTGTGAATTTGGGGACGAAATTCTTTTTAAGGAGGGTAGTTTGTAATATCCCGGATTTTTTTTTGTAATTTTAATAGATTAAAATTTGCTAGAAATTAGAATTAGAAGTTGATTAAAATTTAAGATAATTATATAATTTGATTTTAGAATAAAAATATAGAATTAATGAGTCTTGCTAATTTAATTTTGTTGGGCTTTAGTTTAAAGTTTTAGTTGGCCCAATTTAATTAAAATTGACCTATACATATCTAGATACGAGCGTGTTAAAAAAAAGATGAAAACCTAGCAAACATGAGAGAGAGAGAGAGAGAGAGACGCCGAAAGAGAGAGAGAGGAGGAGAAGGAGTAGAAGAAGAGCACGAGAGGAGGTCTCATAACAAGTTTAGAAGAAGAGGTAACGATTCTTTAATTCTCTTGTTATTCGTGTTATTTCATGTGTATGATATTTGATTTATTTTGATTATGTCAAGGATCTTTATATGTTCTCTTGAGTATTTGTATATGTGTATAATATGATATATATATATATATATATATATAGGCTAATGATCAAATAGAAACCAAACTTAAAATAAAAACTAGGAACTAATCTAAGCCATTGATTTAATATTTTCATCTTTTAATCTCAGCCATACATTTTATTTAATTCAAAAATATAAAAGACAGAAATATTGTACATTGATTACGTCATTTAACCCGTTTTCAGTTTCTCTCACTTACATCTCTTTCTCTCTCTAGCCCTCTTTCTTTCAATAATCATTTATCTCTACCTCGTCTCTCTCTCTCTCTCTCTCTCTCTCTCTCTAATCATCTATCTCTCTACTCTCTCTTCTCTGTCTCGCTCTCTCTCGCGTTTTCTCTCTCTCTCTCTCAAGCTCATATTTTTGTGTTTTGAATTGTTTTCAGTTTCTACAAGATGATTACTACATATTTGATTAAAATTAGTGAGAATCAAGGTAATACATACTTCTCCTAAGCTTAAAGTTTGTTGATTTGATTAAATTTTTGATCTTTTTGTATGAAAATTGTGTGCTCTGTTTAGTGATTTGATGTTCAATAACTATGTTTGTTTATGTGTGATACATCTTGTAAATATAATTGTTTAGTGATTGTAATATTTTCATTCATATTAATCTTTATGTTTTTGTTTCAATTTAGTGATTTCTGTTGTAAGTTAGTGTAATTAGCGAGATCTTTACTTTATTTTTGTATTTGATGTGATTTAGATTTTGTGACTTTTAGAGATTTGTTTTAGTGATTTTGTGTTTAACACAAATATTTTTATATTTTTGTATGATTATGTTCTTTTGTGTGTGTGAGTTTGTGTTTATGTGTGAATCTCAGTGTTACATGTTTTCTCTATCTACAATTGATCCTCGTCTCTCTCATCTCTCTCAAAATCGAGCGTTATATCTCTCTCATTGATTTATACTTCTACTAATTCAGGTAATTTGGTTGATCTTTTTTTTTCTCTTATTCTATAGCAGCTATGATTTGTGCTTATTTGACGTGCGATTTATTTTCAACAAAGGATTTGTTAAAATTAGTAATAATCAAGATAAAATATACTGTAATTTGATTTTTAGATTTGTGGATTAGTGTCTAGTTGTTTTTCATTTTTCATGTCCTATTATGTGTAAATGACTTGTTTTTGTTGTTGTGTGATATTTAAATTTTTAGTCATTGATATGTAATTGTGATTTTTGATATTAAAGTTTACTATGCAACTGAGTAGTTACTCTTAAGTGCTTTGTTTATTTTCTAGTAACGTCATTGATTAGATTCACGATTAATGTATTGTACAGTATTCATGTGATAATCGTGATCAATTATTTCTCCTTGTGATTTTGTGATATAACGTTGAGTTCTTGGGAGCAACAAATAGCTTTATAGATCAGATTCTTCATTGCATTCAATGATTCAGTGATATTTTTTGTTCATTCTTTCGACTTCTTCCTTTTGGGAATATTAGGAGGGGGTCTTGGTTTTGGGATTTGATCTTGGGAATGGTAGAGAACAAAAAGGAAGAGTCTTTAGGATTAGTTAGAGAAGGAACATGGTTTGGTAATTTAGGGGTGGTTTGTTGAGAATAAAATAAAGGTGGGATTTGCAGGAACTTTGGTTTGAGAGGTGGAAGAGATGAGAAAACAAGTAGTTTTGAAGGAGGTGGTTTGATCATCATTTGTATGGTCTAAAGAAAAAGTAGAACTTGCTAGAGATGGTTCCATTTTGTTAAATATTAACAATAAATTATTGATTGAGAGAGCTGTTGTTGAAGAAATTGTAGAGAATTATATTAGTTACAGAGAGAGAAATATGAAAAGTGATAGGTCGAATATCGAATTCAATTAAAGTGAAAAATGGAATATTGTACTTGGACCTGCTAATAAATAGCACAAGTCTTTCTAGATGAGAATAAGTTATACCCAAGGTTTCAACCCAAGAGCCTGAGCATCTTTCTTGTGTAATATAGTGTATAGCACTTGCGAGAAAGCCTTATGTAAGTATATTTTTGTTCTTGATTAAATGGAAGTGACACTACAAAATCTTAGGCATCCTCATCTATCCAGCGCTTAAGTGCTACAACAAATTTTAATATTGTTGGTATTTTCTTTCGTTATAATTTTGCTCTCTTGCTATATTTATTCATCTGCAATTTTTTATTTCATACTCTCCCTTTTTATTTTTATTTTCTTCATGTGAATTTGAATTTATTTGCCATTGATCATTAATTCGACTTGTTTTATATATTTAGTTCTTCTTTACGTTTAGGCTTCGGTGATTCATCTCGTGTCAGCTTTTTGTTAGTGGAGCGATTTAAGATGTTAATACTGATTTTTTTTAATGAATTTGATGATTTCGTAACAAGTCACAATGTATCAATAATCAATAAATTATCACAATTTATTTATCTGGTATTAATTTTTAACTCATTTCCTATTTGCTACAAACTGTATTTTATGAGTCATGAGTCTATATATTTGTTTCTGTTGGTATATAGTTCTAATATTGATCATATTAGAGGTAAGCAGGGGAAATTAGGAGTAATCATAGTACAAATTGATACCAATTGTAGAGACAGCACCATAGGCAAGATCATAACTTGATTATATTGTTTGTTATTGATTTGTGTTAGTATATTCTAATGATTTCGGTAGTATATTTAAGTGATTTAAGTAATTCATTTTAATGATTTGTGCACTATAATTGGTGATGTTTGTTGTCTTTTTGCTTTTTTTACATGCTTATAGTTTTTTGCTTCAGAATTTTGACAGGTGTAATTTTAGGTTGTTTTAGAAAAAGGAAAACATAAATCACTGTGTTGCTACTTGTGAAGATGTTCTGTTACTGTTTCGATTGGGATCTCGGAAAACATGAATCCCATGTGTATGAAGTTAAGTTCTTTTTTTGTTATGCAAATAAAGATTATTGTAATTTAAGTTCCTTATTAATTTTCATTGTTAGGTGCATATGATGTGGAACAAAATTGCACTCAAGCTGCCTCGTTGCCCCCTTTTTTTGTGGGTCGTTGTTCAGTGTTTCTAAATCGCTAATGCAGGATGCTCATTTTGGGGATGAAAAGGTGACTGCTTTATCACCTAGGTCAATTCCCATTCTTTCCGGGATGTCTTCGTCCCCATCCTCATCTGCAAGGAAAGGAGCATGTGGCAGGGCAAATATTGGTAACAAACTGGTTGTGAGAGTGGAGGGGTTTCAGTGCCTTGACAGGGATAGGCGCAACTGCAGCATCCCTGCAATGGTTTAGAACCTCTCGAGTGTAAACTTCTAAAAAGAGTACATATAAAATTAAAGATCAAAGCCAAGGTAAATTTGAGTAGGAGAGGACAGAGGAGGAAGTAATATTGCATTTTCATGAGAGCAGGACAATTAAAATCCTTTTGGCATGTGCCTATAAGAAATTAGAGTAATTAACCGAAATAATTGAGGGTTTTTTAGGTGCTTGCTTTTATTGGAGAGTGTAAGGGTAACCCTCTTGTAACGTAAGTATGAGTAGAGGGCCATTTCCAATTTACATACTTTTGGGGAGTACAATTTTACTAGCCGGCTTTCTGTAGAAAATTTGTAGAAGATGAAGTCGGGTAATGGAGCCAGCTTTTGTAATCAATTACCTTGTAATCGTATATATATATCGATGTATCTATTTTTTCAAATTTTTTGTGTTATTATAGTTTTTCTCTGTTTCTTTGGTCGATTAGTTATCAAATTCTTAAGGTGTGAAATTTGTGTATACTGGGGAGTACTTTGATTTTCTACGGTTTTTAACTTTTCAGACTTGATTGGATGTTGACATTGGCACTGCCTCGCTCTTGTTTTTTGCTTTGCTTGCTCTTGTTTACAAAGAGAGTCTTGCACACCTAAAACCATGGTTTATTCTGGAAAAAATTGACAACCATCCTTTGAAGCCGGGAAATTCCTGTCAATTTCAAACAGATAATCACCAGTCTATAAGTTATACCATGTATGTCGTAGTATTGAAGGCTGGATATCTAATTTTAATTTGGGCACCAACAATATAACAATTTAAGCGTTGATGTTAAATTATAAAAGTGGAGCGTTAAAATTCATAATTTCGTATTGATCAAGTGAACAAGAGAATATAATACGGTAGAACACTGAAACCGACTCTATCTACTCTGTCCAAGTTTAGTTCATTCCATGTTCTTGAAAATCCTAAGTCCCATTAATGAACCATAAACAACTAATCCACTACTCACAACATAATTATAACATTCATTTATCTACTTGTAATTAACATAAACCGTGCAAACATCGAATTACAACATAAACCTGACAAATGCACAATCGGCAATGATAAATTCATCCAAAAAAACCCCAATTCAACTAAAATTAACAAATAAAATATCTCAAGTAATAACCACTAACAAAATCCCCAATTCAAGGTAATCGAAACAATAAACCGCAATATTTCCCCATACCACATACTCCCGACATACTTAAGAGTATACAGACCGCCTTCCAATGTGCGATCAAAATAACTATACACTGTGTGCTTCCCTTTACCACTCTAATCCAACAATGTAAGCTCAAGCAAAGCCCTAACATCGGTGTCTTCACTCTCCAATGCAATAAAAACCGAGACATAAACAAGACTATCCTCTACATTCTTGCCATCAGGGTAAATGTAAACCACCAAATTGTAACCGCCAACGGTGAAAATGTCACTGCTAATATGTGGGAATTGAGATTAGAGATTCAGCAATTTCAAATAAAAGTCTAGTGAGATGAATATTTGATATCACTTACCCCTTTGTTTTTAGAATTTAGTATCCCAAGTCATGGTATAGACTTTGGAGTTCCCTTGAAAGTTTCCTTCAGTCTGTCATTGCATGCTCGAGGATGGAGGTTTTTAATTTCTGGATTATTTTCGCTAGACTATTAAGATCATTTTCTTTGAAGTACTTTAGAAAAATGCTGCAGACTAACTTGAAAACAATGGTTAAGATAGAGGTGATAAAATTCTTATATCTAGTGATTTCTATGGAAGCAACTTGTGCTTTGTAAAGTGTAATTCAGTTATCTTTACAATACAATTTATTGATTTGTACAATTTATTTTAGTGATTACTATAACAATAAATAATGATTTGTTTAATATAAATTAAATTCCCATAATAGAAACAATGATTAAAATAGTATCCCCTACCATGATATTGAGTATTTTTTCATAGTGTATCTTTAGATATTCGTCTCGCTTTATGTTATTGATAATCTCATGGCTTCTTTCAGTTGTAGAAAATCGAGTGAAAAAACTGTCATGTACATCTTTGTCATTAATGTATAGTGAAAGCTTGAAGGACCTCGGGAGCTAATTAGCTGCCAACTTCACCAAATCACTAATCTTTAATAGGCACATGAAGGATTTCTCTGAAAAGTCTAGGCGAGTTTCTAAATTTAAGTTTGTTTTAAAGGCATCATTACTTTCCTATTAAAAAAAATAAAAAAAATAAACCTTGATTTAATTGTTACAATCTAGTAAGTATTGAGAAAATCAAATTGTCTATTAATACATATATATTATGAATGTGTATGTGGTTACTGTTTTTACCTCCTCGTCATCTGTATTTGTCTTTTTTTTCTTTTTGGTTCTTGATTCTGTCTTGTACTGTGGCCGTGGGTCTGTTGAATATTAGAAATGCATAGATATGTTAAAAATATGCTATTACAAATCATGGCAGATATAGTGATTTCTGCAGTGAAAGTTAGTGATTCATGTCGTATAGTTTAGTGATTAGTGTCGTGTAATTTATTTATTGATTGTATATTATATTTTTAGTGATGTCGGACATACTAATATTTGTACCTTCTTTAAAAACTTTCTCTTTTCCTTTCAATTTGCTGATTTTTTCCATAGGTTCATCTTCACTAGCTGCCTGTTGAAATCGAAAGATAGTAAATGATTAGTATGCATTAGTAGTTTCTTTATTTGTGATATTTCTTTATGAAAATTTTGTTTTTTTTTTCAATTCCTCCATCTTTTCTTAGAAAAAGTGCATTATAATAATGAAAAATCAACTTGTAATTAGATAAAACTTAGAAAAAGGGTAAAGAGATGGATTGTTGCATCCTGCCCACAAAATTGTGAATTATTCACCAACTATCAATGCTTATATCCAGGTGTTGAAGGCTGGTTAACAAGTTTCTATGGTGCCTTGGACCAACCAGCAGTGATAGAGGATGAGCAGGACCACTTGTTTTCAAATGGTTGGCCACACAAAAATCAAACACAACAACAAATCCCTTAAAAGTTGTGGGATAATTAATTTGTTTTGCTTTATATGGATTGCTATGAAATTATTGATCAATAAAAGATAGCTTTAACTGAACATGCGATTTGTCGGTCACTATATAAGTACCATTTATTTTTTTTGTCCAATGTGACAAATCATATACCTTAAACTGGTTCTGTTTGGATCGAAAATTATTAGGGCCTCTAATATGAGAGCAACATAAAACCCAAACGGATTAGGCTTTTTGGTTTTGGTTGTAGCTGAGTGGCGTGAAGAAACTTGCAATGATCGTCATACTAACAACTAAAAGAGACCAAGAAAACACACTTATTAATCAGTGACATCCTTCCACAATAACACTCGGACTAACACTTGATAATCCATGTATCTTGAAAATTGTAAGGTTGAATGCAACTTCTGTTACTATTTGATCATGTGACAATCTATCAACTATGGTTTTTACGATGCTATAGAGGTAGTATAAATTTATAATATAATTAAAAAACTACATATGTAAATAGGAAGTGAAATGATGTTCCAATCAAAAGCGATAGTAGGCTACCAACTGGAAAGATTCTTTAGTATAAAATCAACTACAACAAACACAGAGAAAGAGGAGTAGTATTAGTAGTACAAATGAGTAGTATTAGTAGTACAAATGATCTGTTGTAATTTACTGAAACACCAAAAGCCACTGAAAGCCAAATCACAAGCTATAGATTAATACAAAAGAAAAAAAGAATTCATACAAAAACATAATCACTAAAACTATTAAAATACTGAAACTAAAACATCTAAATCACTAAAAAGTAGTAAAATTTTAATCACATCACTAATTTTAGCAACATAATCAATCAGAAACATATAATCACTATAATCTAGTGTAATTAACGAACATAACATTCAAAAGCATATAATTTACTGAAGTTAAAGTCTAATGAAATTAAATATACCGAATCACTTAAAATTCTTAATATCATGAAAACATACTCTTTAAACACGAATAAATTTTTAAATTCATCAAAAAAACCCTAGAACCCTAATTTTACATACCTCAACTACTTTTATCTATTATATTTTGCTCCAATAGTGATCTAAGTTTAATTATTAGCTGCAATATACGTTTATATGTAAAATTATTACCGATTATGACTACAAATACACAGTAATGTACCTTTGGTTGTGTTTTTAGTGATTTTTGTACTTCATGAATTTCAAAGCTTCAAATCACTGTGTGTTATGCCCCCGATCGGTTTTAATTAGTTGAATGTTGAAGGGTTTAAGCTTGAATCTTTCACAATCGTGGATGTTTGTTTTGGGTGTAACCGTCTTGTGTGTATCATGTAAGTATAATCTTTGTTTTTTTTTCTAATTGTGTTCTTGTTTGTTTGACAAATGGGCCGGGTTTTGATTTTATTTTGGAGCGGACTTGCAATTTATTTTGGGCTGGACTTTAGTTTCTAGTTTTTATTTTAAATTGGTTTCTATTTGAGTAGGACTCTATATATATATATATATATATATATATATATATATATATATATATATATATATCCATGAGTTCTTTGTTTTGTCCATTGTGTTCGTATGACTACTCCGATTTTTTATGTATACTATATATAAAGTCTAAAGTCTGAATTCTTGTAAAAATCATATCTGACTCGTTATTTGTCAGAATTTTATGATATTAGACTCTCTGAAAAGGTATTGTAATTATCTACAACTTTGATTCTTTGTATTTTCCGAAATTAGGTATGTAGATATGAGTTTTTCTGGGATTTATTGACCAGCCAATATGTTTTTTAAACTGAGAAGTCTAACTTTGAAAATTCATAGTAAATTGAGTCTTTATCCAAAAATTACGAGTGATACCATTCTGGAAAGCTCTTTTCGACCTCTGCACTTTGTGTTTCATTCCTCTGACTATTTCTGTGATTGCGATGTCTTAAACGTCGAAATACTAACCTGACCAGGGGCTGATTCTGCTCTGCAGTCCGCAAATGTCTATGTTCTGAGTTCGTTACTTGTCCGTTTTTAACGATCCTTATCATTCTGGAAAGGTCTCGGAATTGCCTACGTTTTTCATGTTTTGTACTTTTTCAGATAAAGTCATTTTCATAGAGTAATTTGTCAATTTCTAGAACTGCTCATAACTGATTTTGTTAATAATGGTCTGTTTTGCTAGATGTTATGGTGTCTGATTTTTGAAATTTCATTGAGTAAGTTATATGTAAGCGTCACATGGGTTCTATTAAGGTGGTGTGAACATTATTTGACTTTGATTGGTTTAATAAAATTATAGGATTTGCTCGCATTGATTTCGGTATTTGATCGGTTTTGAAGTAAGTACTTTTTGACTTACTTTTATTTTCGGAAAAGATATTTTAATTCCGCAATTTTCAGATTTTGTATAAGATATAAGAAATATTGTTTCGAAATGTATAAGAAATAAGATACGAGAATCTTCGAATCCCTCAGTCTCTACGTTATCGAACTCGTTCGTAATTTACGCTATAGTTCCGGAACTAGCCTTAGATACCCTTAGTAGGCGCACAAGTGTGCAACTTTAGATACCTATTAAGGGGGCATAATTATTGAACTTTAGATGCCGGTCACTGGCAAAGTGTGGCGAAAGAATAAGAATAAGAATAAGATCCCGGCTACTGGGAAAGTGTGGCCGTAGAGCAAGACTGTGGTTATTTATAAGAATTTTGTTTCTGTTTTTAATTTTGCTTCTGTTTTAAATTCTATTTCTGTTATAGATTTTAAAAATATAAACTTTGGGTTGGATCATTTTTCGCAAAGGCTTTTAAATTATTATGGTTTTGAGAAATCTGTTTTGCTAAAACACCCACTGATTTTTGAGAATATCGGTAAGTCATTTTGTTACTTGCTGAGCTGTGTAGCTCACTATTTTCTAATATTTCAGGTTTGTACATTGTGGAAGATTATTGAGAATATGGACGTGAACATGTGATTTTCGTGTTACGTGATTTGATGTAAATTATTGGTTAAGAATAGTTGTGTTGTTAGAACATTTTTTTTGTTAAATGCAAGATATGTATTATTGAAATTGTGGAGCTGCGTCTCCGATTTTATGTTTATGAATCATTGAGTTTGACCGCTGCTTTGACTTTTGTGAAATTTGGTATTTATTGAGTAATAAAATGTATTTTATTTTAGTTTTGTATTTTGATTAATAGTCCGAAAAGTCGGGTTGTTATAGTTAACCAGGAGATGTAAAGCAATTGGTAGTGCGTTTCTGCATCTGTTCTTTTTTCTGGGTGCAAGTGTGTGCGCGCGCACGCGTGCGCCAGATAAGGTTGGTATAGTATTTCGCAAGATGGGCGACAAACAGTAGAGGTTAGTATGGTTCACTTAAATAACCCGGGAGGTGACCGTGACATAGGGCTATATTTCCTAGGACAGATCTTAGTATGCTTAATTTGTGTACCAGAAGCCATCTAGGTGAGTGAGTTATCTTTTCTTATTGTTATACTGATTCCAGTTAAGAGGTGAGTTAATCACATTGAAGAAAACACTTAACCGTTTAGATAATGAAGATCGATGTAATAGAAAATCATGAAAGGAAAAAGATGGAGAGAAGAAAACGGTAGAAAAAAGAAAGACCATTTTCAGAATATACTGTGTGCTCAAATAGTATTAGCAGTATGCAGATGAAGATGCCCTTAAAGATAGGCAATTGGTAAGATCCACACATATTGTTGCAGTGTCTTCAAAAAAAGATGACAAGAAGGAAAGAGACCTTTTTAGAGTTTTTTGGATGGCACAATGTGTCTGTTTCTTAATCCAGCTTGCAGTTTTTGTCTTTCTGTAGGTGCTTTTAGGACCATTTCATATTTTCAAAGTGTTATGGGACTCATCTAAGCTTATAAAAATTAAGTAGAAAATCATGTTTACAACTTGCAAGATACATGTTTAAGCATTCACATTGTTGACTTGATTCGGCCTACATTGGGAGTAGCCGAGTAGGGGTAATGTGTGCGTGCATCTAACGCTCTCATGCCCTACTTCAGAGTAGGGCATACTGAATATGTTTGGTTCGATTTCTTACTTAAATTCAGCCTCCATTTGCATCAATAATCGAGGTCATGGCTTGATGCAACACAGATGGATGATTGATCCACGGTACTTATTTAACATTTGTTTTTAATATGAAGTGCTTTTTTCATAAACATCAACAGATAGTGAGGGTGAACTATAATGGTGTATTAGTCTGAACTTCAACATCAGTCTCTTTTATTGTTTCTAAAGAGTCTCCGCGAACAGTCTCAGTACATAGTTTTTCCAAATCTTTGATAACTACAATCTAGAACAGAGTCCGTCATTGGACCTAGAAATCGATACATTATTTTAGTTATTCCTCCTTTATATTAGCTGCATAGTGTTATAATTAAACATGAATGTATATATATCGTTCTCAGAAAATTAAGGATATGCTTCGTCTGGTCCTAAAAATTCATCAAGAAAGAGCCTTTTTGTTTGTTTATGAGAAAAAAATCACAAAGTCACATGCATCAACAGCCCATAATCTGTGGTTTTCCTTGTAATATGTATGCATGGCCATATCTTCATCAACCAATAGCATTGCGAAACAGATTATCCTTCCCATAACATTTCCTTCTATATAAACCCTTAGCCCCTAGATATCAATCTAACCACTGGGAAACATTTATTGCGAAAATGTCTCTCCCAATCCTCCTCACAGTCGCCCTCCTCCTCACATCATCAGCTTACGCTTCAGTAAATGATTTCTGTGTTGCAGACTTACAACAGCCAGATACCCCTTCTGGATATCCATGCAAGAAAGCTACAAGCCTAACAGAAAAAGATTTTGTGTACTCCGGCCTTGGAGTTGCTGGCAACACTTCAAATATCATTAGTGCTGCTGTGACTCCAGCTTTCGTAGCTCAGTTTCCCGCTGTGAATGGTCTAGGTATATCGTTGGCTCGATTAGACCTAGCTGTTGCTGGTGTTATTCCAATGCACACTCATCCAGGTGCATCTGAGGTTTTGGTTGTCATACAAGGAACAATTTGTGCTGGATTTATATCCTCTGCTAATACTGTTTACTTTAAGACATTGTTCAAGGGAGACATCATGGTTTTTCCTCAAGGTTTGTTGCACTTTCAGATTAATTCTGGTGATGATCCAGCTCTTGCGTTTGTTAGCTTCAGCAGTGCTAATCCTGGTCTACAAATTCTTGATTATGCATTGTTCGGAAATGAATTGCCTACCGAATTGGTGACTAAAACTACTTTCTTGGATGCTGCTGTTGTCAAGAAACTCAAGAGTGTTCTGGGAGGCAGCGGTTAATCGAGTCTATTATCCTATAGATTATTTCTCACTCGTTTGCCTCCTTGTTTACTTTTAATTCATTGAGATCTTGTGTCACTCTCATTTTTTCCTAAGGTTGTGTGTAATGGATTTGAGGTTATGTAAGAAAAAGATTCTGCAGTATACTAGTAGTAATGCTAGTACATTTATGTAGTTTCTCTTAATTTTTATGATTCAACTCTGTGGTGAAGTATTTATTTTCTTTTCTGTTTTAGATGTCAAAATGTAAGTTCATCGAGCACTGCAATAAGCTACATTTCTTTGTGCACAAATTTTATGCACTTCCAATTAGTGATGCAAACAAATCCCAATCCGAAAAATCCATCCGATCTATCCTATCCTGAAAAAATACACAAAAAATCTGATTTGAAAAAAGCCCGACCCATATATTTTTCACTAAAATCAGACCCATCCAAAAAAAGCTCGGATTTGAGCCTGATCCAGGTTTCGGTCTGGCCCAATACAAACAAAAATCCAATCTGATCCGGATAAAAACCTGGTCCGATTAAAAAAACTGGATTTTATGCTTATTTTTCGAGAAATTTGAATAAAAACCCAATAATCACATATTTTATCCAAACTTTTTATAGAATCAAATGGAATCTCATATAAAAATAAAAAAAATTAATAAAATCTCAGATAAAAGTCTAAATTTTTCAATAGAATTAAAAAAATCGATAAAAATTATTTGAAAATTTTAAAAATATTAACATTAAAAATATTTGAAAAATCCGGATTCGGCCTGATCCGATCTGACCTGTCCCGTTCCGCGGACCTAAACGAGCCTAAATATTTTAGAAGAAACCACGCTCCGATATGACCCGATCCAATTTTTAAAAAAAAACATCCCGATTCAATTTTTTTTTAAATCCAATTTTTTTAAAAACTGGTCCGATCATAGAAGTTCAGAAAATACAAATGGTTATTCATAACTCTCATTGCTCATGCAATATCAATACTAGAATGAGGCTTATTTTAGAAAAAAGAAAAAGTGGAAATTCGAGACATGTCTTGGTTTCATTGCTATTATATTTCGAGACAGAGAAATCAACGGAGACATGTTAAGGATGTTCTCACTCCAGAAGACTTATTCAGAAGTATCAGTGCAGATACAAGTACCAAAAAGCCTGGACTAATCGTGAAATGTAAATAGTCTAGGACTTATTCAGAAGTATCAGTGCAGATACATAGATTTGCTGTGGTTCATCGCCTCAAGAAAAGGAAGAAGTTGGAACCAAGAAATAAACTGCTTGTTGATGTCTAGATCACAAGCAAGGAAAAGTCTTTCCAGAATGTGTGCAGTGTAAGGGCATAGAAGGAGAATGTGATCCTGAGATGCAGAATGGGCATTGGTCATCAACAGAACAATCAAACCTGATAAGTCGAGCTGTTGTGGGTAGTCTGTAAAGACAGACCAACCATTTAATAAATGCATACCTATGAATAACAAGCTTTACCCAAACAAGATTTGTCCATGGCCTCGGAAGTTTGAAAAATCTAATAATGTCCCAAATAAATCTAGTTTTAACTTTGCAAATCTTCCTACCATTCCAATGGTATTGATCAGGGAGCATACTTATGATTGGAAGAGCAGCAAATTCGGAGCAGAGCAACCATCTGATAACATTAATGTGCAAGCCATCTGAGATATCAGGGAGCCTGCCTTATACCACCACCTCTCTAACCGTAGTATTGATATTCACTGCCTGAGTAATAATAATGTCCCTGTCCTCCCAAGGCTCATTCCAGATTCTCGTATCATCACCATTTCCTATAACCACCCTAGATGCCTTACAGCATCAGGCCGAAACGAGAAGAGTTTTTTCCATGTCCATGAACAGTTTCCAGAAAGAGGAACTGTCCAACCTAAGTGATATCGTCTAACCCAATCTGTTCAGATTGAGGGAAAATCTGTTGAAAAATGTGGGTGAATTAATTGATTCGGTAAAATCAATTCCGGTTTTAAATCCGGATTTTTTGCCACCGACGCAATTAATTAGTTTGACTAATTAATTAAGAAAATTTTCACCGACATAATTGCCACCGACGCAATTAATTAGTTTGACTAATTAATTAAGGAAATTACCATCGACATAATTGATTGACGCGGTTAATTAATTATGGCAATTGTGCAACGCATAAGTTTTCCAGATCTATATAAACTCGTGTATAGCATTAAAATTATTTATTCGAAACACAACCTTCTTTCATACACATTTCTATTCTCTTCCTCCGGTGATAGTTTCTTGTTCGTCTCAAGCTCGCTGAGAGTGACGCTATTCAACAGCCTCACTGCAAGCCGTTTTATCCTTGGAAGAAATTCACTCGCACATACGGTGAGGGCTAATACGCTTTAAGGAGACAGTCACGCACTAAACTCGGTTTTGTTCCTTGTCTCCTACCTTTTATTCGTTTTATTTGTTTACTGTTTACATACACCTTATCTATTATTCACACACGCCCACGTAGTTTTATGTACTAATATCACAGATTGTCTAACAAAATCTTTGTTAATATATCTCGTTTATAGAGTAAATTGTGAATTTTCAAACGATATTTATATTTAGAGTAAACTGTAATTTGTGTATTCACATTTTAATCAATACACTACTTGCAATACTCTAGTTCAAAATCGAGCACTTGAAATATCAATGTTTATATTTCACTATATTTTGTTTCATTCCGTTAACTAGGTTTAACATTGTTAGTAATTTAGGGAGTAAAGTGCACTTTGTGTACTCGCACTTTACTTTAATGTGCATTTTGTGTACATGCACTTTGCTCAAAACATCACTTGTAATATTTAAGTTTACAATTTAGAGTAGATTGTGAGTACACAAAATGCATTTTAGAGTAAAGTGTGAGTACATAAAGTACACTTTACTCCAGAGACGGACCTAAAGGGAAGCGGCCCCAGCTTCCGCTGGGTGAAAATTTGTAGTTGAAAGGAGAAGAAAAATTGCTGCTGGGTAAAAATTTTGAGGTGAATTATTAGAAAATAGTATCTGAAATTTCAAGCCTATGCACTTCTGCACTTGCAACACTGGATTTGTCCAGACTAAAATTAAGGGAAGATGGGATTGATTTACCAATCACAACAAAAACACAGTGTCCTACTTATTTCTGCTTGGTTTTATATTAAAATTATTACACAATAGAGAATATACTCCAAGTGTTCGATAGAATGTGCACAAGAAAATTTTAATATACGAGATAATAGAATTATAAAATTCTTTTTGCTTATGTTATATTTCATTCACCAAGACCAAGAGTTATCTTGATAGTTTCTTGGGGTTTAGTTATAATTGTCAAGTGTATTCATATTTGTCGAGAGGTATTCATCGTGGAAAAAAAATAATCGCTGGGTGCATTTTTTTGGCTAGATCCGCCACTGCTTTACTCCCTAAATTAATAACAAAGTTAACTCCAGTTAACGGAATGCAACAAAGTGCAATGAAATACAAACATTGATATTGCAAGTGCTCGATTTTGAACTATAGTATTGCAAATGGTGTCTTAACTAAAGTGCGAGTACACAAAGTACATTTTACTCTTATATTTACGCCGAATGAATAGTCATATTATTTTCGCACCTTTTCTTTTACCATAATAGTAGTACACCATCGAAATTTCAAATAAAAGTCGAACATTCGAAATGAATAATATTTACAGTTATATACCTCATCTATTATATATAGAGTAATGCTAGAGGTACCGAAATCTGATACCGAATGATGTGGCTTTGATGACGTGGCAATTTAGAATAATTTTATTGGTGGAATTAATGTAAATGCAGGGGGTCCATTATTATTAGTCAATCAGAATATAACATACGGCATTCGGTACCAAATTTTGGTACCTCTAGCATTATTCTTATATATATAATAAAGCAACTATGGGGTTGCTTGAGACAATTTAATTAGTGTGAAATTATCAAATTACCCCTACTTATTATATTAATGATAAAAAAATTGTTTCTAATGGGAGTCGAACCCTTGACTTTTAAATTAGAGAGGACACTTCTAACCACTATGCTAAACATCAATTTTGATTATATCATAAAACTCTTTATTAATATGTGCAAATACTCAATATGTTATATTCTATTTTGGTCTCTTCTTGTAATCTACTTGGTAAGTTAGATAATCTATTTTCACAGGTGCCTTAAAATCATATATTTCACCATATTAGAGAAAAATTCATGCAAAATAGATATACAAAATGTTATAAATTGAAATTGGTCCATTGGAAAAATAATTATATTAATATTTTTATATTGTAAATCATGTTTATTTGCAATAAGTATATATTTGCTCATATATATATATACACTATTAGATTACAAATTCTATATACAATCAATATATATCTATTATATATATATGTAATAGAGCAACTAGGGGGTTCAATGAGTCAATTTATTCAAGTTAAATTACCAAAATACTCTTCTAAATTATATTTTAATTATACATGTATTAATCTATACTATTATATTAAAGACGAAACATTGAAAGTTTTGTAGTCTGGTCATGAAAGTTTTTGTAGTCTGGTCACTCCATTCATAGCCGTTAGATATTTTTGATCAAATCATTGAGAACCGTTAGATAAAATATTAAAATTAGTATATAGAATATCTTTTATATTTTTCCTAACTAAAACATCTCATTTTCCAAAAATATCACAGACAGTTTCATTTAATAAAATAACATAATAAACTTATAATTGCTAATAAATAACTCATTACCATTTTTAGCCAAAGTGTATATTCTTTTTTATATTGTTTAACTAAAATTTCTACTTTTCTATTTTTTCTAAATAAACCTCTAATTTTCCAAAAATATCACGAATAGTTCTATTTAATAAAATAAAATAATAATATTATAATTATTAATGACTAACCGATTAGCTTTTTTTTCCAAAACATATATATCTTTTTTTATATTTTCTAACTAATATTTCTCTTAACTAAAACCTCAAAAATATCACGGGTTATTCCATTTAGTAGCATAAAATACTAATATTATGAATATATCTCTCTATCTATACTATATTATCAAATATGAAACATTGAAAGTTTTGGTACCTGTTTTTTTGTACCTATTTTTTGATACGGTATTTGCCTTATTTAATTGTTTATTTAATTATTATAATCAGTTACTCTTTCAATTAAATTATATTACCATTTTTTTCTTAAACAATCAGGGGCAATTTCCTTTTCAGTTAAAACATGTTATTTTTTCCATTTCATTTGCTAAAATCCTTCATTTTTCAAATATATCACGAGAAAACCCTTACATATTTACTTTAAAATCTATTTTAATACTTTTATTTGACAATTACATTTTTCAACTAAAACATGTCACATTTTCTATTTTTCTTACTAAACCCCCTCTTTTTTCAAAAATATCACAGGCAAATCGTTACTTTTATATTTTAAAATTCAACGAAAACACGTTACTTTCTATTTTTATTACTAAAACCCCTCTTTTTCCAAAATATCACGGACAACCCGTTACTTATTTATTTTAAAATTCATTTTAATACTTTTAATTATTTTAAAATGTTTAACACGCCTACTAATTTTTTTTTACTAAATGCAATTAATAAAATATAAAATATAAATAATAAAATTAACAATTATTAAAAACAACCAGTGCATCGTACGGGTTTTAAGCTAGATTATTAAAGACGAAACATTAAAAATTTGATAGTCGGATAGACGAACGGTCAGTACGTAGTGATTTTACTTAATTACCCTTACTTATTTTTCTTTTAAACTATCACTAAATAATAACATTATTTATAACCAATTACCTTTTCAGCTAAAATACATTACCTTTTATTATTATTTTTTCTTACAAAATCCTCTCTTTTTCTAAAAAAAACACGAGCGGTTATCTTTTTTAACAAAAACATGCTACTCTTTCTATTTTTTCTTACTAAAATCCCTCATTTTCCAAAAATATCACGGACAAATCCTTACTTATTTATTTTAAAATCTATTTTAATACTTTTAATTATGTTACTTTTTCTATTTTTTTCATTTTCTAAAAAAATTACTCCCTCCGTCCCATTCATTTCTATACACTTTCCATTTTGGGATGTCCCTCTCATTTCTATACATTCCAAAAATAGTAACTTTTAATAATATAAAACACTATTACACCCACTACTTTCTCCACTATCTCTATTCTATAATAATATAAAACACTATTACACCCACTATTTTTCTCCACTATCTCAAATCTATTATTAAATATTGATTGGTCCCACCACTTACCCACTTTTCATCTAATTTTACTCATTTTTTATATCTTTTCTTGGTCTCCGTGCCCAACCCCAATGTATACTAATGGCCGGGACAGAGGGAGTATTATTAAATAATAACATTTTTATAACCAACTACATTTTTAGCTAAAATACATTATCTTTTCTAACAAAATCTTCTCTTTTTCTAAAAAAATCATGGGCAATTACCTTTTTCAACTAAAACATGTTACTCTTTCTGATTTTTCTTTACTAAACCCCTCACTTTCCAAAAAAATTCCGGACAAATCCTTAATTATTTATTGTGAAGCCTATTTAAATACTTTTAATTACGGACACTTAGCTTTTTAGCTAAAACATGTTACTTTTTCTATTTTTCCTTACTAAGACCCCTCCTTTTCCAAAAATATCACGGGCAAACAGTTATTAATTTATTTTAAAATCTATTTTAATACTTTTAATTATTTAAAAAAGTTTAACACGCCTACTTATTTTTTTTAGCAAATGCAGATTAATAGAATATTAAAACATAAATAATAAAAATAATAATTATTAATAATAATCCGTGCATCGCACGGGTTTTAAGCTAGTTACAATTAATACTCATCTACTTTAATATGCGTACATTAATTGTGTCCAACTCATTATTGCATATATCATTGATATTTATTATTACTTCAATATTTAATATTAACAATTTATGATTAGATATTATTTTTTATAGAAAATATTAAAACTTTTAAATATTAAATAAATTGTGACAATGATGATTGATAATTGTTAATTGAAAGAGATTACCAACTAATTTAGAGCTTCATTCACTATTGCAAAGTGATGCATATGAAATCTTATTTTGCTAAATTAAAAAAAAAAAACTATTGGCCTTATTGCATATTTCGTATCTAGGTTAGCTATTTGGTTCATTACATTTATTTGCTTATATAGCAGACGGTTTAGGGAGATCAAAAGTAATTAAAGACCAAATAAATGATGATAAAAAATAATGAATATGGCAAGTGGACAATGAATATCAATCAAATAAGGAATTTGGATACGGAAGATGTAATAATAAGGCAATAGATTTGTTTTTCGAAGTTAGCAAAATATGATTTGATCTGCGTCAGTTTACAATAGCCAACGAGAATATTTTGTACCATATCAAATTTTTTTTTTTATAAAATTAGTATATCTTAAACAATAAGCTATATATCAAACAAATGTTATAGAAATATTGTACCAAATAGTTTTACTAACTACTTCAAACTACTTCAAACATGTTAAATACTATTTTATTTTTTATAAAGTTACATGACAGTTGCAAAATAAGTCACACTCATTTAAAATAGTTCAATCTCCCGTAATTACAAGGCTGCAAGCACTTCAAAATTACAGGTCTTACTTATATTGTACGTAGTTATTAGATATGATTTTTTTCAATGAAAAAATATTTCATTCGCAACAGAACCTATAATACATTTCACATGCATGCATATATTTACGTGATTAAATATATATGACCTTTTTTAATAAAAACTGATCCCACTTGTAACAAAACATATATTATATTTAATAAATTGACTTATTATTTTATAACAGAAGAATAGAGAACGAGGCAAGGGTTATAAAGCTTTTAAGAAAATTGGAATAGCCAAAAAGTGGAATAAAAGAATCTTATCTCTTCTGACCCAAATCTAAGAAAACTAATATAAATCTGATTTGGGGGCAGGAATCTAGTTGTCTGGCCCAAAACTGTAACTAGGCTGGACAATATCCCAATCCACTTGGACTTCTGTTTCTTAAATTTTACAGCTAGTTTTGAGGCCCACCACAGCCTGACTTTTAAAGAACTCCACTCTACATGACAGCCAGCTTTTAAGATTAACATGAATGTACCCCAATAGTCCAGTACTACCAACCCAATGATTAATTAGATAAAATTTGTTTAGATATTTTCTTTATTTATTCCCCAATACCTCTAGCACACAATATATACATACGTAGTAGATAGGAATACAAGTAGTACATTCGATATTTTATCTAATCAAGATTTTACCGATTTTGGAATATTTCGATAATGCTCCTCTTTTTTGATGGAAAATAAGGCCATTAATAATTTCTTTTTTAAATAAAGCACGGGCATATAATTAAATTTTTCTCAAACGCAAGATTACAAGTAATAAAATCGGGAGCAATAGACGATCACTCCTGAAAATATGACATAGAACACGCGGTTCTTTTTAACAAATGGGTTATATGATTCGCAGCAAAATCAACTAAATTCCACCAACCAGCAACATGTTGCATTTAGTTGATTTGGTTGCAGAACATATTTTTGCAAAATATTTTCAAAAGATGATATTTTTATAAAATATTTTTTTTATAAAAAGAATTTTTTATAAATATTTTAAAAAGATGGTAAAATTGTAAAAATATAAATAAATAAAATGATATTTTTGGTAAATATCCTAGATAAAATTTGTAAGCATGGTTATTTTTCATAATGATATAAAAACGATTTTGGAAAGTTTAATAAGTTAAGTTGTCGGAGCGCTTTAATAAGTTAAAAAATTCCGAAAATAGCTCGAGATTTATCTTAAACTATTTAATCCAACCAATATTATATCTATAAAATCCCAAACAAAAATTAAAAGCAAGAAATAGGAAATTCCAAAAAAAAGAAGCTAGAAGATGTCGGAGTTGGTAACAAAGAATTAAAAAGCCTGATACTTATCAAAAAATACGTAAAGAAATACAAACAGAAAAGCATACGTATATATTAAAGAAGAGTTTGTGATGAGAATGAGCCAGGTAAGCTGGCTGGCAATGGCAAAGAGAGAAGCAAACTTGGCTGGTTGCGCCCCCCTATTTTTAGAGAGAGATAGAGAGACTTCATCTCTCTCCATTGCCAGTCTGTCATACCCTCTCTCTCTCTCTCTCTCTCTCTCTCTCTCTCTCTCTCTCTCATACGTTTATTTTTTTATATAGCCCTCTATAAATGACATACATATAAACCCTTTATTTTCTTTGAGAGAAAAACACAGAGAGAAAGAGATTATATCTTGAATCTTTAAGGAAGCAAGGAGGTGACACAACCATGAGTCTCTTTGGCCTTGGCAGCAGGTCTTTTTCTTTATGATCAAATTCTTATATTCTTGATTTTATATATGTGTTAATGTGTATGCATGTATTCAATTGTGTATGTATCTTAAAGTTTTTTTTTTTTTTGGCCTTTCTTAAATTCTTGATTTTTTATTTTGTCATTTTGAATTGTGAATTTGGTAATGTTCTTGATGGTGATTGTTTATTTGATGGTGATGGTTATAATTTTATATTTGTGATGGTGATTGTTTTTGACATTTAAATAAGGTTGTAATTAGGAGAAATGCTATTAAATGTTGTAGTTAAATTTTCTTGTGTGGAATTGTGTGTTTGATTGATGTTAGATTTTTAGTTTTATACTAATTTGCAGTTGAAAAGGGAGAGATTAATTTTTTATGAAGAAAACTTTTACAAGTATGGTACTTTATCATGCCAATCTTTAGATTTTATGTTAACGTAAAAGAGTTTTTATGGAATGATAAATATACGGACCGAGGTTTAGATTGCTGCCGTGCTAGCTCTGTTTTAGAACTTGATTTAATGTTCTCAATGTTTAGTGAATAGTCTGTTATAAGTGAGTGGATTTGTTGAAAGGGAAAGATTAAATTTTTATGAAGAAAACTTTTACAAGTATAATGCCAATCTTTAGATTTTAGTAAAAGAGTTTTTATGGAATGATAAATACATGAACTGAGGTTTAGATTGCTGAACGTGCTAGTTAGAACTTGATTTTATGGTACTCAATGTTTGAACACAATATGTATGTGTATGATAATTGAATTTTGTGAAATCAATGATTGTTTTGTGCTATCGAATTATTGAATTTCTTAGAAGCTTTTGCATGTCCTTGCTCCTTGACGACACTGACTCAGCAGGATGCGCTGCATACGTCAGGATGGTCTAGTTGCTATATAATTCTGAGCAATTTTTTTGTGCATATGTAGAAGTTCAGTAGGCATGAATTTGTTGGAAATATACTTTTTTGACTTCTTTCGCAATGTTATTGCCTAGTTAGCTGAAAAAGAAAGGAAAGTTATGTGGCCAGATCTCCAAGTGAGTGAAGCCACAAACTGTTTTAAGTGAATAATCATTTTGTCGTCTAAGGGAAATCCAAGACCTTGGGAACTGAATTTGATGTGGCAGGTTACTTGATTTGTTGTGCGCTTATAAATGTTCAGTTGACGTCAACTCTTAGCTTCGTTACCCATACTCACTGAGAAAATTGCAAAAATATTAGGGTTTATAGATATGGATGCAAAATTGGACACAGTTCTGGGGCTCGGCATGCAAGTGTATGACACAATAAAATTTAACTATTTCTTTTCAAGTTTCATAGAAAAAATTCAGTTGCATTTGGTTATGACACAACATTTCTTTTGATTCGCTTTATTGAGAAAACCAATACTATGCTTCACAATGAACCCTAAACTTGGCCATCTCTGTATTTGTTGTGTGGGACTGTCTTTCATAGACAACTTTGGCATCACCAATCAGACATGAAAGCTTCCATGTGTATATTGAAAAAATGTTCTCTACCATGTCTGTATGTTGAGGATATCAAAATTATGTAGATGTATAATGCATAAATTCATTATGTTTTTATAATTTTAAATGCCTCGAGGAAAGTATATATATATATATCTCCACTGTTGCTGATTTTTCCAACCATACATGGGCAGGAACCAGAAGACATTTCGACCTAAAAAGAGTGCTCCATCTGGGAGTAAGGTCGGTTTTACTAAGATCATGTAATATTTGGAGTTGATTTTCTTGCATTTATTTGTTGTGGTGCTAACCGAGTTCTTTTTTTCTGTTTCACAGGGTGCACAACTTCAAAAACACATTGATGCTACCTTGGGTAGTGGAAACTTGAGAGAAGCAGTGCGTCTACCTCCTGGAGAAGATCTGAACGAATGGTTGGCAGTAAATAGTAAGTATCTTTACTTTAATTGCGAAAATCTCATGTTACTATGTTAAGAAGTGCTACTTGGTTTCTTGGTTTTGATCCATAAGATGCATTCTGGAAACAAGGATTTTTTATGCAATATACTTGACTTCCTCTTGCTATCCTATTCTTCCTTTTCCAGCCAATTTGGTTTTATATGTCATAATCTTTACCAGCTCCATATGGAATCATCTTTACAATTGATGTGACTGCCACATCAATTGTAATCCAATCAGCAAGTACATAGTATGACAGGTCAATATTGAGTGTTGACTATTATTTGTTTGTGCACACAAAGGTTTCCGCGATGGTGGAAATTTAAGAGCAACTCTGTGAACTTTTATCTTTCTATGTTTTACCAGTTCGCTTTGTGGAAGTTCTGTTTCCAGTACCACTCCCAGAGAATTATTAATGCTTACAAAGTAAAAGTTGATACAACTGTTTCAGTTCAAAAGTGCGACTATCTTTTCCGACTTACGACCTCTTTGTTTCTCATGGGATTATATGATGAAAGAAATCAGGACACTAGTGCATTGTAACAGGCTGTCTTCTGTATTATCTGTTTCAAAATGTATATTGTGTTTATTTTGTTGTGGAAACCACACCACACCCTTTGGTTACCAGTTGGTTTTAGTTGAAACCGCACCATGCTCATTCCTAATAACAACACCATCGCATATAATCCTCAGAATAAGTGCACAACAATTTGTAGTCGTTCCTGAAAATTACAAACTAGCCCATTTTTCTTGTTTACTCGTACGACAAATTAGTAACAAGTGAGAGATTGCAGGAATGTACTGATTTTCATTTTTGTATTTTTTTACCGGTAAGATTTGTATGACCTCCAAAAAGTCATTTGACCAATATCGACCTCTTCACCTCCAAACTACACAGTGTTCTACTTTATCTCAATCCGTTGAATGTTGCATACTCGCACCACATGGGATCATATTTTAATTGATGGCCATATGACATCAACATTGGATATATAATGTATTAGTGGCATATTTATGGCAAAAGTTACAATGTCAAAATCTATGAAGCTTTGGTCGTGCTCTAACATGATTTTATTTTTTCCTACAGCGGTTGACTTCTTTAATCAGGTGAACATTCTCCATGGCACTCTTACGGAATTTTGCACTGCATCAACCTGTCCGACGATGACAGCAGGAACAAAGTAACTTTCTAACTCCTTTCAGAAATTCCCAGTCCTGATATTAAAGATACATCATAAAAATTAGGGAAGAATTTTATTTTGCTTTGATATATAAAGATACTACTGGCACATCTGTTCTAGCACAACTACTATCAAGGAGAAAAGAGGGGCTACGCATAGCCAATGGGCGTGTTTGTTTCTGAAAGAATAATTTATAATTGTTCAAATAACACTAGGCTTGGCAAAAAACTGTATTATACATAGAATATTGAGCAAAAATGACATAATCTGATGATGTCTTGGACTTGAGAAATTTGACTATGTGCTTCACTGTTTAAAGTTTGTTTCCTTCATTTAAATCTGTAATCGGCTGTCACTTAGTTTTGTATGTATATGCTAGATTTCTCTTAGAATCATCTCTGCATTTGTAATTTCTAGTACTTTATATACTCCTAAACTTTTGGGGTCAAAGTGAAACTAGTTCTGTAGAATTTTGGGTCTAGTGCTCATTTGAGTTCTGATGGTAACCATATGCCTTGATTGGATTACAATATTTCTTTGTAGATATGAGTACAGATGGGCTGATGGGGTTACTATAAAAAAACCTATAGAGGTCTCTGCTCCTAAGTATGTCGAGTATTTAATGGACTGGATTGAAACCCAGCTGGATGATGAATCAATTTTCCCTCAGAAATTGGGTAAGCTGACTTTTCTAGTGCCGTTGGATTTATGAATTGATCAAAGAAGTAGGCTGCTTAACATGTCTGTTCTCTGCTGCAGGCACACCATTTCCACCCAATTTTGCAGATGTTGTAAAGACAATACTCAAGCGGCTGTTTCGTGTTTATGCTCACATCTATCACTCGCATTTTCAGAAGATTATCAGTCTGAAGGAAGAAGCTCATATGAACACATGTTTTAAGCATTTTGTTCTCTTCACAAATGTAAGTATTTAGTTTGTCTTAAAATAGATAAAATCAATTTTTTGTTGCTAAACTTACCTGTTTATTAGTTTAAAAAATACATATTATGGTTGCGCAGTCTGCATATGCATTTTAGCAGAGAATGTTTTAAAAAGAATATGGTCGTGTAACTGGTTACTGTTTTATATGTATAAGTTGTGAATGTCCTCAGCTCAATCAGTCAACTGAAGAACCTGAGAAATAATCTACAGAAAGTGAGGACACAAGGAAATACAGAGATGGTAACAGGGCAGAAGAAGAGCGAGAGAGATAGAAAAGTGTCTCCACGTTCCCTGTTCCATTTCAGAAGCCACTTTTTAATATCATTCATAGAAGCGTAGTATCTTATGAAAAATCAGTATGCAATATCTGAAATATAACTTTATAAATATCAGTGATTAGATGTTAGATGTTGAATAATTGTTCTTAGTCTCGTAGACATGAAACGAGGCAAATGACTACATGGGAGTAGTTTCCCAACACTTAAACCTGCTGCTCAACCATCTGAATCACATGAGAGATAATGTAGACAACTTGGACCATAAGTTTATAACCCCTGCTGCCTAGTATCTTCCCCAACTCTCAAACATCATACGTCCGAGTTGTCTGTTAATTTGGATGTTTGATGATGGTATGAAACTATAAAATAACTTCAAATTTTGGTTCATAAACAAATAAAACAGTTTAATCCTTCTGTTTCTCATTTTTAAAACAAAATGCTCGACAGGAAGTACTTATTATTATTGTGGGAAGTCCAGGAATTTATTCTTATGAATGACAACCTATACATCACATTCAATTCTGAGATCTAATGTGTTCTCTAATGTTTTCCGTTACTGCAGGAATTTCACTTGATTGACAAAGGGGAGCTTGCACCTCTTTCTGAGCTTGTTGATTCAATTCTGCAGCAGTAGTGCCTCCTTAAAGTCCTCTGGACAGGCTTCTCTAGTAGGAAGAAAATAAATGCAGAAATTCAAATCTTTAGTGACTTTGCTTTGAAGTTGCACCTTCATATGCATGAAACAAGTAGTTCTTTGTGAATTTTTTAGCAGTTCATGTGTTCTTTCGTAGTAGGTAAACATGTTTTTTTTAGCTTTTGTGTGTTCATTTTCCTTTTTGGTGAACAATGATGTACCTTTCCTGTTCTTAAATCGATATATCGTGGACAGACAACCCGCCTGGTTTCTCTTCCATTCTGTTCTATGACTTTTAACTTTCGGTTGAACCAAAATAACAGAAAACCAAATATATTTAGTACTTCCACTCGCAAGCAGGGTCTTGGGGAGTACTCGTACGAGGAATGTAAACATATGGCCATATAAACAACCATTACGGGGAAAATCATGATTTGAGCATGCCTGCACTTCTGCACAGTATTTTGTTTACTTCTTGAGTAACGCATCAATGAAATAACAAAAGTTACAGGGTAAAATAGAAAAAGAAGAAGATTAACAAAACTAAACAAGCATATGGATTACAAGAAGCTATCTAAAGGAACAAGAACAATATTTCTGTATTAATGACTTTGAAAATAAATCTTTATACAGTAAGTGTAATCTCGTTCGTATACATTGGTATTTCGAGTCCATACCAACAAGTAATAAATTACAAAATTAAAGATTATGTTGATGACCATTCCTGATGTGGAAACAGAGAATATGATTTTTTGAAGTGGCCTCAGCATCTCCATAGCCATCCTCATGGTCAAGCTCCAAGTTCAGTAACTTGCATGCATATTCTACCCCAGTCAAATTTTTGTATCAAGAATGCGAAGCTGGAGTTTGTTGGGCTGTACTGGGTATGTTTAGTTTAGTTTAAGTCTAGCACTTTATGAGAATTTTAAATCCTCATGCCATACTGCCATTTAACGTTGGCCTAGTGATAATTAGGTTGGTAAAAGTTCAAACTCTATTTTTCATTTGTTTTTCTCACAAAGACATCCAGGCATGGGGTTTGCATAAAAGCTCTCTTCAAGCTTAGGAAATTCACCAGGTTCCCTCATATAAGGTGCTCCCATACGATCCATATGAAGCTTCTTTACTTGGGAGGAGAACTTTTTCCAAGAAATCTTTCCTTGATCAAAGTCGTCAACAATTTTGACAAAATTCATTCTGAAAGGAAAAATAAGCCGTTTACATGACACAAAATAGTTTAGATGAAGTCATGAAGATATGAACTACTGATAAAGTGAAAGGCATCCCAAATATTCATTTAATGTCAAAATAACTAGTTTGAAATTACCTGTCTGGATTTATAGTTTTTTTAAAGCCCTCGAATCTCCTATGTCCTTGAACTGCCTTTGCCATATTACCATCATAAGTGTAAACAAAAACGTCGCTCTGAAGCGCAACAGCATAGTCCAAACCAGCCAGCATGTTCTGGTGATTCCTAAAAGGTCTCAATTCACCGTCAGTAGATAGAGTTGAATGGGAGAAGATGTTTGGGTAATCTTCCACAAGATGTTTCATGCTTCCATTTCCAAAAGCTTCACCAGCTACCAAATAAATCCTAGTGCTGGATGGGAAGCCCAGTCCTTTGAGTAAAAGGGATGTCTCTCTCGGGGTTAAGGGACAGCCTCCAAGTTTCCTTCTCTCAGACCCATCTATCTCCTTTTCTTTCCAATGAGTGACCTCGTAGCGCATCCTACGAAGTTCATCGTCTTCTTCTGCGGTTAAACTGTGGCTGCATCCTGTGAAAGCAAGCATATCCTTCTCATACCTGCAAGGTGAAAGATAATAAAGTACACCATACACACTATGACAAAGATTTAAATTACTATATTTTTTGCTGATTATAAATTCAGGTCTTCCTTTGTTCCATATTTAAATAACTATCTCTAGCTGTTGAGCAATTGTTGATTATAAAAGGCATACTCATTTAGTTTAAATTAGATGATTCAGCTAAACATTTGTTTTAAACTGACTTTAATAACAATAGAAAAGTTAAGGAACTTATAACTGAAAGCAACTCAACCAGACAACAGGTACAGAAGTACAAATATTGAATCTAGATTCTAGAGGCTGGGAAACAATAAAAAAAATATGTGCAACATGTTACCTTAAATGCAACGCAAGAAAAGGGCTTCCATTCAGCCGCATTCTTGAAACCAATATCTTCCCAAGATCTTCGATTGGCGCGGAATATTTTAATGCTCTATAATTCACACGACATCGTAACTTTTGTATTGAGCTAGGTAGAGCGTTATTCGCGATTCGAGAATCAGTGTGGGTGAAGTATATCACTTTGTGCTTCTTCAAAAGTGGCATGACTTCCGACTTATAATAACTAGCCTAAAAAAGGTAAAAGTCAGTTAGCTGACCTAGATTTCCAGAAACATGACAAATAGATGAGGCATTAAATGGCTAGATGATACAATGTTTTGACACTCTCATTATCCTTCTTGAAGTATCACGATATTTGGCAAAGAGAACGGTTTATTCTGAAATTATTAGGTAAATAACACCATCTCAAACGCAAGACAAATCATGGAATTCATAGTTAAGAATAATTCACCTTCGACCAGGATATTGGCGTCTTTGAGAAAGGTTCTAATCCAGCATATGCAGGTGGTAATGTCTCAACTATATGAATCTCATCTTTCAAAGTCTCAATAAAGTATTGCCAATCAAACAGATCTTTAAAGCCACTGTGGATAGATGCACAACCACAATTAGCTCTTCAGATTAGGTCAGTAGAACAACCACAAGCTTATATCAGAAATTCTTGCAATTTGTACAGGAGTCAAGCACATCAATAGAAATTTGGATGTTTAGTTTTACTAATTTGACCAGAACAGAATGGTTACAAGTTCTAGACAGCAATTCACCAAAGGCAGTATGTGCATGATATTAGTATTCTATCACACCTATTTTTCATGTTTAATAAGTATGTTGGATGGCACTTTAAGTTTTAGCACCTACCTCGCGTTTTGAATTGTAAGAGTTCCTAATCCTTAGCATTGTAGCGTGGTGGATATCCCTCTTCGCTTGGTTTCAAAATGTAGGGGGTTCAAATCTCAAGGGAGGCATGTGTGTGTGTGGATATTTAAATTTCTGCAGTGGACCATTACCTAGAGAAACTTCCTAAAGGTCTTGAAACATTGCTTAATCACAAAACTCATCTCCTATAGAGCAGTAGAGGTCTTCCCAAAGTAGTTGATTGCGTTGCATCCTGTATATAATTTCCTCTACATTAGAGTTTAGTTTTCCCATTAACTAGCTGTACGTGTCTTAGGTTGTCTAAAATATAAAGTTTTAATTGATGCAGTTCTGTGTAATAGTTGCCGCGGAGGCTAAGCACACTGTCATGCTTCTTATCTTTAGAACATCTTTCCATGTGGACTCCAGTTGTATCGATATCAGTGACTGTGGTCTAAAGTTTTTCACTTATTTTTCCAAAATCTGACCCCCCCCCCCCCCCAGGTCTTCCTAGTGCTGCACTTCTGTAGTAAGAACACCTACATTGGTTGAGGGGGTATATCGTCCCCTTTTAACAAGAAAACGATGCTTTCTTTGATATTTCTATATATTGAGGCTCTAACACCAGCAAAAACTCGTTATCCCCAATTTGACAGTACTCCTGGTCCCTAGGTATCCATGCAAAAACCCTATCGCTTCCCCTTTAGGTAATAGGCACTAGTAGAATGTATAAATGCCAGAAAAACATAATGAAACTACTAAAGCTATTCATTCAATCATACTATGGCACTATTGTCCACAATATACTACTTTCATTATCCAAAAGAATGACAGTAAAAATAATCTACCTTTGATCAGCCCAGTACGAAGTGTGATCGAGAGATGGAAGGACAAGTGTTGCCTTCATTATCTTAGCAACAGCAACCATATCACAAATCTGCACTCCATAATCTTAGTTTATTAGATCAAAGTTAATAGTTAATTAGATCACCTCAATAACAGCCTAATAACTCATTGAAAAGGCATGAGAATCAGACCCCAAATCTCATTTGATTCAATCCACCATTTGCATTTATGAGAAGGAATCCATTGGTACTTGCATCTAGCTCTGTGAAAAGAACAATAGGTGTTAAAAACTGGTCACATTAAGACATGGTAAACTGAAATACTTGCACAAACTTACGGTGATGACTTTTAGGTCGCTCGATGCACTGAGTGAAGTTGTCACTATCGGGTTTGGACCAGATACCTGAATGCTATACATTTAGTTCTAAAATAGTTAATCGAGAAAGGTCTCTGCCTTATTAGATATGTATATGTACACAAACAAACACCCACATAAATGCATGTATAGTGGGATGCATACTACTTATAAAGCGTCTGATACTTACATCAGCCATGTTGTCCGTGGTACCAATGAAACCTGATGCCACCATTTTTAGAGTTCTTTCAGCATCAGATCCTTCACTTCCAGCTTCATGTTCATGCTCCTTAAAACCGTAATCATGAGATTGTTTTTCCATTCTATTTATACCAGTGTCCATGGAGTAAAATGAATCCTAATTAGAAAAAAAATTATTTTACAACAAGATAAGAAATATTACCAGTGTACTACATGGATGTGATTTGATTATAAAGCCACAATAGAAAACAGTCTACATATGTAGATAAAGAATAACCCCTGCACATTATTATCCACCCCAAGAATAGTAAATTTGTTTTGCACTATCTATTCCAAGAACTCCACTTCCTAAATTGTATATACATGTTACTAATTCATATTAGCAAACATTTATCCTTTAAAAGAGGTGGCCATTATACCTCTTACTACGATTCTACCAAAGAACACAGAGCGAAGCACTTCTTACTATCATAGGATGCAACTACCCAACACATTTAATAGATTGCAAAATTACACACCACACCTCTGCTGAACCATTTCCATATAAACGGGCTATTAGAGCTATACAGATTCAATTACTCAAAAGTGTTACATGTGTGTATAGAGAACACTGATCTACAACAAAAATAAGAAACAGCTGAATGATTTTACTCATTTCGGACTTCCAGTTTACCAGCATTCACTACTCCACATCTAATAATAGTATGATTAAATTTCTTTTATAGTTAAGTGTGCCAACATTTCAGCAGTTGATTATCTTATTTTAAACGCAACAAGCATGATATACATAGGCATTCTCCCAACCCTTTAAGATTTTAGAGGACTCGTAACTTAACACAATTAATATCATCTCTAGTTCGTATACCAGAGAACACGATATTCTCCAAACAGTTAGTATGGACATACTAAGTCATCATCCTAACAACTCATGTTCTAATAACATGGCAACTAAGATTTTATAAGTACTCGTAGTAACTTTAAACGACTAGTATCATCTCAAGTTCGTATACCAACATTCACAATGGACAATATTAAGCACTCATCCTAACAACTTAAATTCTATTAAAACAACTAACCGATAAAGATCAAATTTCGATAAACAAGAATTACCTGATAATTCCCAACTCTATCACCACCAGATCCAAACCAACCAAAAGCACAAATCTTACAAACACCCAAAAACAAACACACCCCACAAAAGCCCAAGAACATCCATTGTCCAAGCTTCTTAGAATGCCTCTTAATCTTAACTCTTTGACTCAAAAAATGAACATGGGTCTGTTTCTTTTCATCACTACTACCAAACCCATCACCAGAATTTGAGTCAACACCAAGATCAGATCTGGGTGAGTTGACTGGCAAGTCAATGGTAGTACTAAAATTACTCTGAGCATTAGTACTATTGTTGTTGTTGCGTTTAAAAGACTGAGCTCTACGAGTCATTGGGCCAGAGAATCTTGGACTATTAACTCTTTGAGAGATGCTTGATCCATCATTTGTAGTAGATTGAAGGTGGTGATTTACATGACCCATGTTTGTATATAAGTACAAGTGTTTATGTATGTTATGTTTTGTCTGAATGGAAGGTGTTTTAATGAGATTCTGTAAGGTGGTAAGTTCAAAAATGATGCTGTTTGGTCATTGATTGTTAGCTTGTTGCTGTTGTTCTTATCTTTTGTTAAAGTTTTGAGAAGGAAAGGAGTGGGAATTTTTATTATGGTTATGGAAGATATTATTTTTATGTGTTACAACTTACATAGTACTGCAAGTAACATGGTGAGAAAGTGAAAGTTCTCACCGTTCTTGAACCTTTGACTTGGGCGGAACTACCGGACACGAACACGCTTTTTTCAAAGTTTACAACCTGGACAACTCAGGATGCTACATTTAGGCTCCCTCGCATTTCTGGTACGTTTACGTACCAGAATTGCGGAAATGGTACAGCTGGGTTGAGTTTTGCAAAACTGGTACAGGGCGCCACAGCCCGTGGCGACCCTAGTTGGGGTGCGCCACAGCCCGTGACGACCCTTGTTTATCCATTTTTGTATAATTGCTTGCTTCACTCCATTTTCAAGGTTGAAACATCAATTTTCAAGTTTAAAAAACTGAATTAATAAAATAAAAAATTTGGTTTTTTATTTTGGCATATTACAGTAGAATAGTCGAAGTTTGTTAAAAGTTAAAAATTGAGTTAAAAAAATTGGATAAGTTATGATTTTTTATTAGCCGAACATGAGATCCTGAAAATGCAAAAACCCAAAAAAAGTAAATATTGGTCTGAAAGTGACATGAAGACACAATATTCAAGTTTTGTAAAAATGACAGTTGAAAATACAGGAAAAAGTAATGACAGTATGTATGCAGTTCTGAATTCATTTTGGCATAGCATGAACCCGTGAATACATAGAAAAATGGTCTCGTGATCTAAATTATTTTATGTAACTATTAAGAATTTGAATTCTCACTATTAATATCCTATGCCCATTCTCCTCATCCTTGAAAAATGGCAAATGGTTATAGTAGTGGTGAAATTTTCAGAGCCATGGGTAGAAAATGGCTATGTGACGATGATTTTGCATACTCAATGAACCCTAATCATCGTTACTCAAGTCAGGCAATAACAACGATGCAGAGGGAGTGGGAGCGGCGTACTCAATGTATTTCTTGTTGTATTGAACAATGTCGCTTGAATGGACTTAGAATACCGAAACAACGCGCTATCCTGATGCCACGCAATACTCCACAACAACTTGAAGTTGCATTGTTTCGTGCACGAGAGGAAGAGAACCGAATGCGCATCCGCGTACATCGACATAGTCTAGCAGCAGATGCAAGGATGTTTGCAGAGGATGGAGACATGCTACGTGCAAGGCAGTATCACCAATGGAGCGTGAGTGCTGAGAATGACTCAGACAGCTTCATGTCCGACGAGGATTAAACTATTGTACTTTTCAATATTCAAGTACGAGTAATTGGTCATTTTATGACTATGTTAAATAAAGACATGCTAGTTTTGCATTGTTAACTAAATTTGCATGCCATAGGAAATGAAATGGAAGCGCTATTAAAACCACACAAATAGGAAATGAAATTAAAAAAGTACATGTAGGAAATGAAATCACACAAAGCAAAGACTACAAATTCATATGAAAACTAAGTGGAGCAACGTCAAACTGCACTGGAACTTAGTGGACAAAGTTTGCTCCGTTTTGTATGTCCTTGTTGGTGACAACGGCTACATTTTATCCCTGAACGCGACTGGTCCATCTCAGTACGAATTCTTACAGACTCCCCCTTGTCGCCACGTTTTTTCTTTATCTTTCTGCAGCCTTCATCCGGTACCAACTTACCATACCTCTGCCACTGTACCGGTAAGACGTAGTTCCAGCACTCGGTAGGATCCAATGGATATATGATAGGCTCCCATAACTTATGCAATTTGGAAGAGTAGTGGTAAGGTTCAATCCACTTTTTTCAATCAAGATTCTCTGCCAAGCAACCAGCCATTACATGAGAACAAGGCAAATGGTGGGAAATCCATTTTCCACAAGTGCAACTCCGTTGGCTGATGTCCACATTTTGGGTGCGCCCCCCCTTAGTGCCTCCTTTAACCCGATAGCGTTGCGTAACAACTTTGAAAATCCCTCGTTGTTTACTGAATGTATGCACCGTATGTGATTTAGCCTTTTTCATATATCTGCTTATCATACTCTCAGTGCGTTGGCACAATTGTTGACCCCGCTGCATAGCATCGACAGTTTGGTTGCGCTGTGCGTTGACAATGCGAACAGTCTTGTAGAAGATATACTCCATCATTGCCGTAGCGGGAAGGAAACGAGCCATTCTTATGTTACCATTGAAGCCTTCCATCACGTTTGTTGTGGCTTGTCCATAACGAGCACCGCCAATATCGTAGCATATGGTCCACAATTCTGGATTAATGTCTGCTAGGTACTGCAAAGCAGGGGGTGATATCGCGCCTATTCTCTTCATGTATGCCTCGTGTTTATTGATTTGGGGGGTAGTTCCAGCTTTCCACATCAATAGTTTTAACTCTCCACCGGCATGTTTACTTGAGAAGTTACTTCTGACATGAAATAAACAGAACCTATGAATCCCGTACGGTGGTGTGAATCCACTAGCCGGGTTCCTCATCGCTGCTAGGATGCCAGCAGCACGGTCTGAAATTATGCAGACATTAAACCTGTCTCTGCATACATGTTGGCGTAGCAACTGCAGAAACCAAGACCAGTTTCTTTCCGATTCTTCGTCAATCAAGGCATAACAAACTGGATATTGATGATTATTGGAATCCACCCCCATTGCAACCAATAATTTCCCGTTATATTTTCCCTTCAGAAAGGTACCATCAATCGAAAGTACTGGACGGGCATGTTGCCAACCATCCATAATTGCGCGAAGGCACCAGAAAATCCTTTTGCAAACAGAACTGCTTCTATCAGTCTCATGAGGAACAGCATCGATTACAGCGACAGTGCCAGGATTGGCATGTACCATGGCCATGAAAAACTGTGGCAGTGCATCCAGCTTTGCTTTATTACTGAAAAGCTCACTGATGGCACTCCACAAGTCACGACATGAATTCTACAACAAATAATTCAAAGAAAAACCACAGTCAATCTCTGCAAAACCAAAAAAACAGGTTTGCAGTCCTGCCAGCTTTGCTTTTCCACTGAAAGGCTTACTTAAAACCTCTGAAAAGTAAAAACATGCGTACTGATTAGTTCACGAGATGAATTCCTCAACAAATAATTGTCACGGTTATAAAGCAGAATATCTACGATTAGTTTTTCAAAAAAATCTTTTCAATTTATCTACTGCATATTTGTTCAAATTAAGATGTCTAACAATTCGGATGTGGATGTTTGCATTTGCAACAAGGTCATGGTTGAGAGGATGTGGTGGTACGGGGCCAATGCAGGAAGGAGGTACTTGAACTGTCCTAAAGGATCCAGAGGATGTGGATACATTGAGTGGATTGAAGAACCACTGGAGGAGCGTACAGCAATTATCATTGAAGATCTTAAAAAGCAGATGACAAGGCAAGCAGATCAGCACTCCCTTGAGATGGAAAACCTTATGCACACTTACCACATACCTATTCCCCCCGACCCCGGGAATGACGATACGGATGATGATGATGATGATGATGAGGATGATCATGAAGATTAAGTTGTTCATGATGTATGAGTTTTTAGAGTTCTGCTCATTTAATTTCCAAGAATGTACATTCTTTCTCGTAAAGAATGTCAGTTATGTTGTTTTCATGCATTGTAATGTTGTTCTGATGTGGATGTTCTTATTATACTCCCTATTATGGTCATAAATACCAAATCCATACATTAATAGGGCACTCAGAATACAATAATACAAAGGAAAACCATCTGGTCATAATAAAAAACAACAATATAACAACACATAAACGGCCATCACTCTTCTTCCGTTTCGTCGGAAATGGCTCCATCAGAGACATAGTTTGTATTATGTTCAAGATGATATTGCTCGCGTTCTGTGAGGTCTCTTCCCATAGCACGGACGGAATCTGTGGCAAGTTGATACATATATTGACGACCTCTACGCACCAGCATTAAATTATTTTCAAACCGTATCTGTGCCACAGCACCAATCACTCTTTTCCGATACTTATTCCAGTTGCCACATTCCCCGGGGTCGGGAAACATGATAAGCGAATCACGAGTGGGAACCCTTGCACCAATACGAATGAGGTCATTTCTCAATCGTTCCGATTCCTGACACCTATAGGCCCATTCTCGACGAACGCCTGCAAAGTACTCTTTCGGATCGCTTCGTCTTAACCTACGGTAATCATCATCTCTCTCAACAAGCAACCAAACACGACACTCGTGCTCAGCCATTTTTGGTATTCGAAAGTGAACAATAATTTACAAAATAATTTTCAAGGGACGGAATGAACCTACAATCATGAAGTATTTAACATACTTGAAAGTGGAGTTGTCATGTCATACTGCTTCATATTTTGGAGAGTATTAATAAAGGTCTTCAAATTACCACTCATATTTTGCAGAAATTTAATGCTTCTGTTTTCTTCTCATCTTTTCCACTCAAATGTATAGGAAAACATTGTCTAGTCACGTCAAAATAATAATTCTGCTATCAAAAAACAACTGTTAACCCATTATTATTGCTCTGAACATGTAAAAGTTGTGTAGTCACGTCAACAGTAACATAAAACTTGCATTATTACCAGGTTTCTAGATGTGGAGTACTTTAAAAGTTTTGATAGAGTCGTTTCCGGGCTCTGTGATGTCGTTATTCAGGAACTACAATTTTGTGTAGGTATCATTTTTGGACCTAAATTTTACATAGTTACGTGTAATATTATTTTTAAATTTTTGGATTGTACCAAAGTAAAACATTTCATGTTTAATATTAAACAAAGAAAATGCGAATATAAGTTTTCCAAGTATAATCTATAAACCTACAAAAGTGAGAGTTACAAAACAAATTTTACTAAGTTAACTATCTTTTTTACTAAGTAACCACAAGAAAACAGGCGTGAAAATAATAATAAAACCAAGGGTCGCCACGGGCTGTGGCGCACCCCTCCTTGGTCGCCATGGGCTGTGGCGCCCTGTACCAGTTTTGCAAAGTTGAACCTGGGTGTACCAGTTCCGCAATTCTGGTACATAACTGTACCAGAAAAGCGAGGGAGCCCTACATTTATACATGGCTTTTCGATGACGAGTTAAGTCGAGTTTGAAATTCGATTTTAAAGTTAATAAGTTCAGTGTTCAAGTTTGGCTACAAAATTTAAGAATAAGTAGAGAAAAGGCTTTCGATGTCACAATTTGAAAAAAAATGATTTAACATCATTTTAACTGTTATTAACCAAAATGTAGAATCGTTTAGCGTTTTAATAAGTTTTTTTAAAAAAAATACTGAAAACGCAAGTTAAAGTGGTGTTTTCGTAATCAAAACGCTACTTTAAGTTATGTTTTCAGGTAAAAACACTACTTCAAGTTTGTTTTCAGGCTGAAACGCTACTTTAAATTGTGTTTTCAAGTCAAAACACCACTTTAAGTGGTGATTTCTGGTCAAAACGCTAATTTAAGTGATGTTACCTGATTTTATTTTATTTTTTAAATTTGCAAGGTTCAAACGTTAGACGAACTAACATTTTTAAAAAAGAAATGAAAACATTACACTAAGTAGCGCACCCGAATAACTATACTAAAAATTAAGTTGAAACTAGACTGCGATATTTTGAGGGTTAAATATCAAATACATCATTCGTTGTGTTCAAATGTATCAAATTAGTCACTTATTGTAAAAATGATTCATTTTAGTCACTAATTTAAGATTTCGTGTCAAAGACATCACTTGGGAATGACTAAATTGATACAAAATTTTAACATTTTAATGACTAAGTTGATACAAAATTTTAAATTAATGACTAGATTGAGTCATTTTTGCAATGAATGACTAATTTGATATATTCGAACATAATGAATAATGTATTTGATATTTAAGCCGATATTTTGATAAGTTTAGATTCGGTTCGAATATTTGAAATTACTGTACTAAAAATTAAATTTGAAAATCAAGATTTGACGAGAATTTGAATCTTTGCCGCTTGAGTTATTTTACCGCACTATGTTTAAGGAACTACTGTTAATTAGGTTAATAAGCTTTTTTAAGCAGGGAGTAGCATGAATGTGGCACTTGGCAGCCTAACCAAAAACTGTGCACCCTTGTTCCATGTTCATCTCCTGATTACTTGTGCAAAGCTTTTTATAGTATTCTTGTCGACTGAGATTTAAGTGTAGACGGTCTGATTATAATTAAATAAAGCACCTAATTAATACAACAATGACATAATTAAATTCTTACTATTAACAACTGCTAATTTAGTGGTCAATGTTAGAGTCTAGCAGAGCCATAGAAGACAAACATTAAAGTTGTAATTAAATTAGTTGACATAAAGGATCAGATTCACATACACTGCATAATTGATTATTGATGACAAAGACTGTGTAGGCAGCATACTATTGTCAAATGTCCATATAAGCTGGAGCCAAAATAAGATGCTGCCTGCCTGGGTGAACAAGTTCTGTTCTATACGATAGCAGTAAAACAATAGTAAATCAGCTGCTTTGTTTCCGGATCGTTTGACAAGTTTTACAACTGATACCAAACTCGGGTATATACAGTTCTTCAATAAATTTAAAAGGGACATTTGAACAAGTTCTGAAATTGAGTTTTGCACTCAAAAGCGACAACGGTTTGATTGAACAATTGACAGCCCACAACCACCATTCCACAGTCAGCCTCCGGCACAAAAGAGACAAGCTGACTGTAGCCTAGAACCCAACTCTCCCCTTGCTGCTGCGTGATCCAGCTGAGTGTCTCATGCATGCCAGTAGCCTCTGCTAAGAAGTTTCCCACTGAATCTATAGCTATCTACCCTAAACTGAATTTAGGTTCAGTTATAAAACTAGCGACATCACAATTGACCTTAATACAGTTAGCGTCTGACCTTAATACGATTTTGTTGTTGTCTATTTAAAATCCATCATCTTAAAAAAAATGCAGTAGCTTGTATGTTCCTATAATCCTGAGTAAAATTAACTAATATCTAGAACAAGTTTCTTGGCAAAAAAGAAGTACTAGTAATAAAATATACAGAGTTCAGTAAAGACCAAGAATAGAGATAAACCTAAATGTCTTCCAACAATCTGCAATTCGATACATCTAAATGTCCAAGCTCCTGAAGTTCTCTGAAAACAGAGCAAGTGAAAAGAGTAGAGAGCCCACATTTGTAAACTCGCACTTCTCTTGAAGCCGGCATATGGCATTTATAATTTTTCTTAGCTAAAATTTTAAATTTTCATTATGACCAATCAGTTTGGCCAATCAATTTAACTATTAGCGTTGGAATTGGAGATGCTCTAACATTTAAGAAGTTGATGAGAAAAATAGAATTACATTAAAAAGTTGAAAATGAGCAATGCATACTCGTAGTCGTGGATATCGAAATTAAGAAAGGCAAAGTTAGTGCTGAGCAAAACCGAACCGAAACCGAAAAACCGATCCGAACCGAAATATTTCGGTTCGGTTTGGATTGAGTTTTTTCGAAGATTTCGGTTATTTCGGTTTTTCGGATTAAACCGAAATAAGATCGGTTCGGTTCGGTTTTCAGAATTATGGTTCTGTTAAAAATCGAAAAATCGAAATATTTTTATATGTTTTTTAAAATTATATATATTAGGTTAAAACTCGTGTGATGCACATATTGTTTGTAATAATTGTTACTTTTATGTTTTAATAGGTATTAAAATAAATAAGTAAGGATTTGTCCGTGATATTTTTGAAAAAGAAAGTATTTTAGTACGGAAAAATAGAAAAAATAACATGTTTTAGTTGAAAAAGTGTAATTCTCTGTATTATTTTTAGAAAAAGCGGAAATTTTGTTTGAAAAAACCATGTATTTTAGTTTAAAAGGTAATTGATTATAAATAATTTTACTATTTAATAATAATTAATAATTTTTAAAAAAATGTTTTTAAATTTCGGTTTTTTTTATAAACCGAACCGAAAAACCGAATTATTTCGGTTCGGTTTTAGTAAAACTTCGGTTCAGTTCGGTTTCAGAAAATCGATATTTCGGATTTTCGATTTTTCTAATTCGGTTCGGTTTTTAACCGAATTAACCGAATGATCAGCCTAGGCAAAGTAGTCTTAAAATTATGAAGTGAAAAAAGCTTTTATTCATTTGGGAGAGGTAATCTATAACCTTTATCCTTTATTTTTATTAATAAGTGAAACAGTTTTTTAACATTGTACTAAATGATGGTTGACACTTTTTTCGGTTCGCATCTTTTTGTTACACCCCTAATTTGTTTTTTACTTTGTTTTTCCAAAAAAAAATATATTTAATTATCTAATATAAAATAGATTATATTATACCCTGAACTCCTATTTCATGTAGTAGTTTTTAAATTATTTTTGTTTTGTTCACTACTCTGATTTTATGGATCTTCTAACAATTCTTTTATTATTTTTGACTTTTTCATCTTATGCAAACAATTTTATTATTATTTTGACTTTTTCGTCTTCGCAGATACAAACAATTAAATCATTAATATTCACAAATTTATATAATGAAAGGTTACTTTTATTCTTTGTCGTAACTCTTCTTTCTGATAACACTTATACATGTGTCAATATTAAATGTGCCTAAAATTCTATCGCGCGTAGAAATCTTATCTCACATAAAATTTTATGTTATTTTTTATAAAAATAAAAATAAAATCCCATCTCTCATTGAAATCCAATCCAATCTCACATATAATTCTATATTGTTAAAAAAAATATTAATCTAAGCGAAACCCCTTTTTAATAGTACTTTTTGTAGCAAATTTGGTTCCCAATTTTTTTTTGTTTCACCCCTAAAATTCTATATCACGCAGAAATCCTATCTTAGATTGAATTCTATGTTGTTTTTTATTTTTTAAAAAAGATAAAATCCTATTTCACGTAAAAATCCAATCTCACATAGAATTCTATGTTGTTGTTAAAAAAAATATTAATTTAAAATATATTATAATATTATTATTGTACTAAAATATATAATATTATTATACTCATTAGCGTCACAATCAGATCACCCACCAGACCCAATTATAATCATTAAGTTGTTAATTCATGATACTAACTTTATACCACAAAATAATAATAATCTAAAATACATTATAATATTATTATTGTAACAAATATATTATATTATTATTATACCCATTAGTGTCACAATCAGATATAATCACTTAGTTGTTGAATCAACGTACTAATCTCAATCTATATTATACCCCTGAATTAGTTATCTAATTTAGCTTTGTACGACCATCTACACACACTCGAAACTCTATTCTCCTCCTAACTCTCCGGGTATATTTTGAGTATAATTCTTAGTTTCATGTTTGATCAAGTTGAAAATATGTGCAATTGTTTTTTTTGAATTCTTTTTAACTCTCACAATAATTTGTTCCCACAACATTTGGTTTATTTACTTGACTACAATAAAATCTCTATAAATTAATAACTTTGGTCCCAAAAAAGTTAATATTTTAGCGAGGTTATTAATTTATCGATTAATGAGCATTCAACATATGTGTGATAAGCTATCAATGGATAAAGTCAGTACTACATCAACGGATGTGTGATAAGCTATCAACGGATGAAGTCCAAATCAACATCAACGGATACAGTGCCAATAATTATCAGTTGACAATATGATAGAGACAGTTCTGACAGATCACATGGGTTGATGAAACAAAAAGAACATGGAAACCAACAATTTGGGGAATCCTGAAGAAAAAGAAGCATTCTATTTTCATTCAGTCAATAGAGATGATTGAAGAAGAACATTTAGCTAAAAGGCAAATCATTTCAAGGACCATTGAACTTAGAGTGGAAAAACAAGCTTCTGGACTTTATCTACTGTGTATTCTAAGTAGTTCAGTAGGCTTGTAAACTTGGGGTATATAACCAGGTGTAGCAGTGTTTTTGTAAGTTAAGAAATCATAGTTAGTTCTTATTAAGCTTAAGCAATCTCTTTGTAAATTGCTGAAGCAAAAACACTGTATTGCAGCTGTGTGTTTATTTCTAAACATCACAGAGATTTTTTCAAATAAAATTTATCAGGTGGAACAATCAATCCACCTGAATTTTGAATTGTTGTGTTCTTTTATTTTCTGAGATTATTAACTCTGTTCTTAGTGTCTTATGTCTGCAAAAGAATTGGTAAATTTTAAAAATTGTATTCAACTCCCCTTCTACAATCTTAATTACATTGTTTGGGAATAACAAGTTGGTATATGCACACATTTGATTTATAGGTGCACACCCATTGTTGAGATTTAGACCAAAACATTCTCCTGCACCTCTTCAACTCAAAACTATTTTTAGACTTTTTTTTAAAGAACTATTTTTAGATTTGAAATGAGTAGTTTGGTCTCAACTCCAACAAATGATGTGCACATAAATCAAGAGTTTTTTTTTAAAGAACTATTTTTAGATTTGAAACGGGTAGTTTGGTCTAAACTCCAACAAAGAATGTGCACATAAATCAAGAGTGTACACATCTCTTTTAATTAATTGGTTCATGTTGAAAAAACAATATTAATGTTTGTAAATTCCAACACATATACATCGGACTTTATGCCCTCTCACAAAATTAGAGATGAAATTGTATTTGATTTTTATGAAAATAGGAAGCAATTAAAAGTTAACTAAAGAGTATCCGAGAATTATGTGCAATGTATAAAATATCATTATATTTAATTGATTATTATTTTATATTTTTAGTGGGCCTTAAGAACTATTGCAAAGTTTATTATATTATGTATTTAACAATAATATTAATTTTTAATTTGGCACCAAGTCGGCAACAAAAATATTATTAATTTATCAAATATTTATTTATTGAGATTTTACAGTATATCTTAATGAAGTCTGAATGCGGTAATTCATGTTTAGCTTGTCATCAATACACGCAGAATTTGCACTATGAGAAGTGTGTAAATAATATTATACTAGCTTATATCCCGTGCGATGCACGGTCTTCTTTAATATTTTCTTATTTTTTATTTATATTTTAGTTATTATATATAATTTGATAAAATTTTAATATATATATATATATATATTGTATTTATAAATCTAACAATATAATACTTAAATTTAATATATTATTGACGTAATCTATAGTAGTATTTTAGATATTAAAATATAAAATATTTTAAAATAACATATCTAATGATTCGTATTTTTTTACTCTTAAAAATCTAAAAAGGGACTCAAGTGCAAATATCAAAATATGTGCTCGTACAATATACCGACTTTATTTCAATATACTTGTTATGGATTAAAAAACATACTTGTGAATTTAATGCTAAGGTTTAATGAGCTTCGAGCTTTAATGGCTGCACTTGTGTTTCGAGACTAAATCGGTCCTCACAAGATGCCTACGTATCTCAATTCGTTATTGAGAATCAAGCCAAAGACGTAGTTCTGATTGTAGGATCAGGGTCCTTATATAGGCGTCTGGAGCCTCGTATTTATGGTACGTCTTAGCTGATAAGTCTCCTTTTCGATATTGGATAAACATTATATTGCTTGCATGATAAGTCTTTTCCTTGTTGATAAAGGCTATGACTCATTAATTGCCTTTAATTGGGATTCTGGATCCTTCTTTGACCAATTTTCCATAATTTGGACTCTTTTCATGAGCTGTATATTTTCCATATTTATTAATTACGAAATTAATAAATAATTTGGGTTTTGGGCCTTAAATATCAAGCCTTTCCATCGGACCGTCAATTATACTTGATGTCGAATTCGCCCAATTCAATAGCCCATTTAATCAATCTTCCACTAACTTGAGGACTATGCAAGATGTTTCTCAGAGGTTGATCAGTCAAGACCTCTATCTTGTGAGCCTGGAAGTACGGTCGTAGCTTTCTTGAGGCCATTATCAAGGCTAAGGCAAACTTCTCAATTGTTGAGTAGTTTATTTCTGCCCCGTGTAGAATCTTGCTCACATAGTAGATGGGTTTCTGAACCTTCAATTCTTCTTTTACCAAAACGGCTCCAAGGGCTGTGCTAGAAAACGCCAAGTACAAATAGAGAATTTCCCCTGGCTTGGGCTTTGCCAACAGTGGTGCCTCAGCCATGTATTTCTTCAGAGCCTCGAAGGCCTCTTGGCTTTCAGTTGTCCATTCAAAAAATTTCACTTTCTTGAGTGCTTTGAAGAAGGGTAAACACTTCTCTCCCGACTTGGAGATGAATCTTTCCAATGCTGCCACTCTCCCTGTTAGTTTCTGGACATCTTTGACAGTCCGTGGTGGTTCCATGTCTAGAATTGCTTTGATTTTGTCGGGATTAGCCTCGATTCCTCTCTTGGAAACCATCAGGCCTAAAAAATTTCCCGAGCCTACACCAAAGGCACACTTAGCTGGATTCAACATCATCTTGTGGTGCCTTAGCACTTCAAATGCCTCTCGGAGATGCTCAATGTGATCGGCCTTATCGAGGCTCTTGACTAACATGTCATCTACGTAGACCTCCATGGTTTTTCCAATTAGGTGTCCAAAAATTTTGTTCACCAATCTTTGGTAGGTTGCCCCTGCATTCTTAAGTCCAAATGCCATGACTAGATAACATAAAACACCAAAGTCAGTGATGAATGATACCTTGGAGATGTCATCCTTGTGCATTTTGATTTGGTTGTATCCACTGAAGCCATCCATGAAGTTGAGCATCTCGTGTCCAGCCGTAGCATCTATTAATGCATCAATCCTTGGTAAGGGAAAACAATCCTTAGGACATGCATCATTCAAGTCAGTGAAGTCCACACACATCATCCATTTTCCATTGGCCTTTTTGACCATCACGGGGTTAGCCAACCATTCTGGGAATTGTATCTCTTCAATGAACCCGGCCTCTAAAAGCTTTTCCACTTCTTGTTTAATGGCCTCTTGCCTTTCTGGAGCAAAATTTCTCTTCTTTTGTTTCACCGTCTTTCTTTCAGGATCCACATTCAACTTGTGGGTTATCAGTTGGGGAACAATCCCTGGCATGTCAGCCGATGTCCAAGCAAAAACGTCATTGTTCTCTTGAAGAAAAGATATGAGCTTGATTTTCAATGGCTTAGGTAGTAGTGCCCCGACATAAGTCACCTTCTCCGGTTCACCAGGGACTAAGGGAATTGGGATTAAATCCTCCGCTGGTTTCCCTCTTCGATCCTCATTGTCGCTAGTATCCATATCTTCAATTGGGAGAACTTGCCCCCCGGTTCCATCAGGCCTTAACGCGGCTACATAACAACTTCTAGCCATCCTTTGATCTCCACGTTCTTCACCAATTCCATTCATCGTTGGGAACTTGATTTTCAGATGATAGGATGAAGCAACGGCCTTAAACGCATGAAGGCCAGTCCTTCCAAGGATCGCGTTGTAAGTTGAAGTTGCCTTTATGACTATGAAGTTCAGCATTTGAGTGGACGTATTCATCCCTTGCCTCATGGTCATTGGGAGTTGGATAGTGCCTTCCACCTTTGATTCCACCTCATTGAACCCATATATGGGCATATTCGAGGGTGTCAACTGAGAATCAGTGTAACCCATCTTGATAAAAGCATCGTGGAATAAGATATCCACTGAAGCTCCATTGTCAACTAGGACTCTCTTTGTTTCAGAATTTCCTATCACAGGAACGATGACTAAAGGATCATCGTGGGGAAACTTCACTCCCTCTAGGTCTGAATCATCAAAACCTATTGATACTTCTGTTCGGGCACGTTTCGGTGCTTCTCCTACCATAGTCATTACTTCTCGAGCATAAGCCTTTCTTGAGTTTCGGGAGGACCCAGCAGCAGTTGGCCCTCCGAATATCATGTTGATGACTGGCCCTCGGGGCTTGGGATTTCGATCTTGATCGTTGTCCCTTCTGTCATAATCCTTCCTTTCATAGTTTCCTCTTTGACTCCCTTGATTTCCATCCTTGGTAAATTTGCTGAGTTTTCCTCTCCGTATCAGAAATTCGATCTCATCTTTCAATTTCCTACAATCGTCGGTGTCGTGACCGACTTCTTTGTGGAACCGACAGAACTGGTTTTGGTTCCGTTTGGACATGTCAGCCCTCATTGGCTTTGGCCATTTGAGATCTCCTTCCTTAGCTATCTCCATCAGAATTTGACTCCTGGGAGTGTTCAACCTTGCATACTCCGTAAACTTTGGCCCAAAATTGTTTCTCTTGGGTGGAGAATCAGAGTCCTTTGACGTTCTGGGAAACTTTTCTTTGACGTCGTACTCCTGAGTTTCTTTTATTTTCTTTGAGTTTCCACTTCCGCCATCAGCGGGTTCATACTTTCTCATGCTTTCTTCAGCCTTGATATACTTTCTGGCTCTATCTTGGAGCTTCAGCATGCTCTCGGGTGGATGTTTAGCTAACGACCTTTTGAAGTGGTCATCAGTAGTTCCTTGTTGCAGGGCTATCATAGCCACTTTGTCCTCTAAGTCCGGGACTTTCAAAGCCTCCCGGGTGAATCGATTGATGTAGTCCCTTAGGGCTTCATTCTTTCCTTGTTGGATTGCCATGAGTGATGCAGAGCTTTTCTCATGCACCCTTCCACTAATGAACTGATTGATAAAAGCTTTGCTTAGTTCCTTGAAAGACCCAATTGAGTTGGGAGGAAGACGGCTATACCAGCGTTGGGCCATGCCCGCCAAGGTTTGTGGAAACGCCCTACACTTGACCGCATCGTTGGTTGGTTGCAACAGCAGTGCATTGGAGAAGGTTCTTACATGATTTGCGGGATCCCCCGTTCCATCATAAGCCTTGATTGTTGGCATCTTGAATTTTCTAGATAAGGTGGTTTTCATGATGTCTTGAGTAAACGGTGGTGTAGGATCATCAGGATCTCCCAGGGGCAATAAAACGTTAGGATCACCCCTTGGGGCTTCAGCCCTCTTAGTCCTTCTTGGTGTTGGGTCCAAGTTGATTATCGGGACTCTTCCAGTTGTTCGGCCTTGAGATTTGGCGGCCTCTTCTTCTGCAAGGAGTTTCTTGAGTCTCGCAGTCTCTGTCTCATGGGCTGCAATTTTCTCCTTAGTAGTTTGGGGTTGTTCCCGATTTGTTTGGGAAGAACGCTTTCTCCTTGGGGCGACATCCCTCTCTTCTCCAGATGTGTAATTTTCGTCCTCAGTATAGGGACCCGAGTAATCTTGAATCAAGGGGGTCCGTGGAGTCTGTTGATTTTGGGGTCCCATACCTTGTATATAAGGGGGGACATATGCTTCATGGTAGATGGGGTTAAGACCACTACTGCCCGTCATGGGTCGAGGGGGCATGCCATAGGTTGGCATCCCCAAAGTTTGAGCAGCATATTGGGGGAGATCAGTAGTATGGAGTTGAAGACCACTTGGGGCATTCATGAGCAGCGGGGAGGTCGTGATCGGTTGCTGGTGAATGGTCTCTTGTGGATTAGATCCATGAATAACCATCTGCAGGGGATTCGTCCCTTCAACCGAAATCGGGATTTCCGGTCCTTGAGTGTTGGTGGGGATATCCGCCCCTTGAGTGCTAGTAGTCGGTGGTGGTTGATTTCCGTGAGTATCAACCTCAGAGGTGATAGGGCGATCCTCAAGAGTTTGAGTATCTCGAGCTGTTCTTCGTGTGTTTGCCATGGTTGATGTTGTCTTCCCACAGACGGCGCCAAATGTTATGGATTAAAAAACGTACTTGTGAATTTAATGCTAAGGTTTAATGAGCTTCGAGCTTTAATGGCTGCACTTGTGTTTCGAGACTAAATCGGTCCTCACAAGATGCCTACGTATCTCAATTCGTTATTGAGAATCAAGTCAAAGACGTAGTTCTGATTGTAGGATCAGGGTCCTTATATAGGCGTCTGGAGCCTCGTATTTACGGTACGTTTAGGAGTCTTAGCTGATAAGTCTCCTTTTCGATATTGGATAAACATTGTATTGCTTGCAAGATAAGTCTTTTCCTTGTTGATAAAGGCTATGACTCATTAATTGCCTTTAATTGGGATTCTGGATCCTTCTTTGACCAATTTTCCATAATTTGGACTCTTTTCATGAGCTGTATATTTTCCTTATTTATTAATTACGAAATTAATAAATAATTTGGGTTTTGGGCCTTAAATATCAAGCCTTTCCATCGGACCGTCAATTATATTTCTATAATTACTTTTTTGTCCATATCAATACTATTACTTTTATTTTCATTAATTATCTCGTTTAAATTGAATGTAAAAAAAATTATAATAAACATGAATTTCATAAGTTTAATATAATAATATTACCAATATATCTATCTTTTGCACGTGTTATTTTTAATTTGAAAATGAGTTGTTTCAGTTAAAAAATATAAAACAGGTAATATCCTTAAAAGACAATTAGTTACTTATTAACAATTATATAAAATTATATTACTTTACATATATATATGTAGAAAATTGATAGTTTAAGGATATAATTAAGTATATTCTTGATGTTAATTCAAATTTCTAATGATTGGAAGTTGTTCCTTGCTATGGGAACTTAAACTTTCATGTATGGGTTTAATAATTTTCTTGTTTAAATCCATAAGAGAAATTGAGATGAAGGTAGTAGCTTGAAAAAAACTTGTTATAATGATGTTTCATTTATCCCACATAGAAAAGAATAAGGGGACTTGGTGGCTTTATATAGCATTACACACATGAGTAGTATACAACTACTAAGGTGTGTGATGGTGCATGGTGTTAGTGTGTGCTTCACGCGCACACACACACACGCGCGCCGCCGCCCGCCTCGCCAAACAAGTTAAACTCTGATGGTCAACCTGGACATGATTTGATGGATATGTTTAAAATAAATATTAAATCTGTATATGTGGATAAAAATGAAAAAGATGTAACAGCTCAAGTTATTAAATTTAAATCAAAAACGTTTATTCATTAAATGGTCAGTTTTGATTTTTTATTTAATATGATCAGCTGTTACGAAATTGAATTGTGCTTCAGTTACAGAAAGGAACCACTATAAATAGTGGCCCTCGTAGCTCAGTTGAAACACACAGAAGTTTGCAAAACACACTTCTCTCAAAAACTCTCTCTGCCCTCCCTCTCTATAGAGTATTCTCTGTAGTTCTCTGGTTCTCCGGCGACTGAGGTGCTGGTCGTAGTTGAGCGCTGCTGTTGCTGTGAACACCTTGCTCGGAGCTGTTTTATCCTGGAAGTAGTATCTCGCCGACAACCTGACACAGTAAGTGGGGGCGAATAACTCTTCAAGAACAGTCAGGATTTCTCGAATTCCTGACGACTCAGCTGTTGCTTCGTTATTTCTGTTCTTATATACACTGTTAAGCTATGGCTACAGGTACTGTTTCTGTCTCCCTGGTTATTTATCAGTTTCTGATATGCATGCTTTCGACCTTCATGCATTGTTTTGTTAACTTTGGTCTTGGCCTGTCATTGCTATATCTATTATATAACTGCCTCCATGCTGTAGTATTGATTACTTCCAACAATATATATATATATATATATATATATATATATATATATATATATATATATCGCCTACATTACTTTTAGAAAATTAGTTGTTTAAGTTAGAAAATATAAAAGAGGTAATGTGTTTTAGCTGAAAAAATAACTGGTTATTTATTAATATTTATATAAAACAATATTACCATTGTATATTTATTTTGTATGTATTATATTTAGAAGATATGTTGTTTTAGTTAGAAAATATAAAACACATAATGTGTTTTAGTTGTCGGTAATAAATATATAATGATATTACCATTTTATATATATGTTGCCCGTTTTATTTTTAGAAAATGATTTGTTTTAGTTAAATAGATATATGAAATAGGTAATATGTTTTAGCTGAAAAAGGTAATTGGTTATTAATAAATTGGTTTCCATATATGTGTACTATTTAGAAGATGAGTTGTTTTAGTTAAAAAATATAAAAATAATGTGTTTTAGCTGAAAAGTGTAATCAGTTATAAATATATAATAATATTACCATATTATATATATGTTGCCCATTTTATTTTTAGAAGATTAGTTGATTTAGTTTAAAAAATATATATATAATAGGTAATGTATTGAAAAAGGTAATTGGTTATTAATAAATTGGTTATAGATAGGCCCGTAAATCGGCCCAAATCCTTTGCTCTAACCAGCTGAACTACCTTACCACATTGAGGGCGTCCTCAATTTTTCATTGAGGGTGTTTGTTTTTAAATAAATAATTAAAAATAGAAGAATACTAGAAAAAAATATAACATTCATCACAAAAATAGTGGGCATGTTTTTCTGGATACGTATAAATTTAAATTCAAATTTTGTACAATTTTCTATTTTTATTTAATTTTTCAAGTAAATTTACAAATTATCTAAAACTGGGCGCCCTCAATGTTTCATTGAGAGTGCCCTCAATACTTCATTGAGGGCGTACATTTTTAAAAATAAATATAAAATAGAAAAATAATATAATAATAATAAATATTTATTATTTATTTAGTTTTCATTTTAATTTTTCTGCTTCTGCTTAAACTCTGATTTTGCCTTTTTTTAATTTTAATTTTTTAATTTCTTTTTTAAAAATAAAAAATAATATAATATTCATTTATTTGGAATATTTCATTTCATATTGCTATTTATCCTATTTTTACATTTTGAAGATTAAAAAATAATAATTAATTCATTTTTTTTCAAATATTACATTTTCTATGGTTTTGATTCGATACCCGACACCCACAATTGAGGGCGTAGTAAGGGTAATAAAGTAATTTTAATAGTCATTCTCAATGAAACATTGAGGGTGCAGTAAGGGCATTACTTTAATTTTAATCGTCACTGTTTCCGTTTTTTCTCCCCCCGGTTAAATTCATGATTTAATTATTTAAAAGTTCAATAATAATTCATAATTTTATAATATTCAAATAATTATATTTTGAGTATAAGTATGATTAATTGGGTGTGTATGAATTTAAATTCAATTTTTATTTTTTATATAATGAATTATTATTTCAAATAATTTTACAAATTAATAGAAATTAAAAAAGAAAATTATCCGAAAATTAGTGAAATAAGGTAAATTAAGATATTTTCAAATATTTCTTCATTTTTAAAAATTAATTAATTAATTATTACATTTTTATTTAATTTTTCAAGTAAATCTACAAACTAATTAAAATTAAAAAATAATAATCAATCCATTTTTTTTCAATTATTACACTTTATATTGCTATTTATTATATTATTATTTTTTTGATTAAAAAATATTATAATATTCATTTTCCCCCAAATATTTCATTTTATATTTATATCAAAACTTACATTGCTACTATTATTACTAATGCTTTTATTTGTCTTATAGTTTCATAGTAAGTTGCAATTTTATTTTATTTTTCCTATTTTTTCGAGTAATTCTACAAACTAGTTAAAAACGGGCGGAAAAATCGAATAATTAGAAAATTAATGAAAATAAGGTAACATTCGTCACAAAAATAGTAATTATTTTGGTGTGTATGAATTTAAATTCAAAATTTTCCTTTTTTTATATTTGTATTTAATTTTTCAAAGTAACTGCTCGTAATGAAACATTGAGTTGTTAGACCTCGTTTTTTCTTCTCTCCTTAGAATCATTACTTACATTGCTGCTACTACTACTACTATTATTTTTAGTAGTCTTATAGTGTTAATGGTGAGTGAGTACGATTACTTGGGTGTGTATGAATTTAGAGCACAGGGTATAGGGTTTAGGATTTAGGGTATATGATTTAGGGTTTAGGGGTTAGGGTAACCCCTAAACTTTAAAATTTCTAATCTTTTTCTTATGTAACCAAAATCTTTGAATCTCTTTGTAATTTATAGGTTGATTAGGCATGATGCGTACCATTTTATTTGATCTCTGGTGCTATCTATAACATCGTCATTGTTTAAAGCTTTATTTGAGTTGTTGGACACTGTTTCTTATTCTCTCGCAAGTATCCGTACCTCCATTTATACTACTACTACTACTACTACTACTACTACTACTACTACTACTACTACTACTACTACTACTACTACTACTACTACTACTACTACTACTACTACTACTACTACTACTACTTTTAGTTGTATTGTATTGTTTATAGTGAGTATGATTACTTTGGTGTGTATGAATTTAAATTCGAAATTTTCCTTTTCTTATATTTTTATTTATTTTTCAAATTGACTGCCCGTAACGAAATATTGAGTTGTTGGACCCTGTTTATTCTTCTCGAATCATTACTTACATTGCTACTACTACTACTATTTTTAGTTGTCTTATAGTGTTAATAGTGAGTGAGTGCGATTATTTGGGTATGTATAAATTTAGAGTATAGAGTATAGGATTTAGGGTATAGGATTTAAGGTTTAGGGGTTAGGGGTTAGGCTAACCCCTAAACTTTAAAATTTCTAATCTTTCTCTTATATAACTAAAATATTTGAATCTCTTTGTAGTTGATAGTGTTTACAGTGAGTATGATTACTTTGTTATGTATGAATTTTAATTCAAATTTTGCCATTTTACAATTTTAATTTAATTTTTCAAGTAAATCTACAAAGTAGTTAAAATGAGTAAAAAAAATTCAACAATTAGAAAATTAATGAAAATAAGGTAAAATTCGTCACAAAAATGGTAACTACGATTACTTGTGTGTGTATGAATTTTAAATTTAATTTTCACTTTTTTTCTATTTTATTTAATTTTTCAAGTAAATTTACAAAATAGTTAAAAATGAGTAAAAAAAATTCAATTATTAGAAAATTAGTTGAAATAAGGTAACATTCGTCAGAAAAATAGTTACTACGATTGTTTGGGTGTGTATGAATTTTAATTTTGACTTTTTATATATTTTAAAATTAAAATTTTTAAACGAACGCCCACAATGAAACATTGAGGGCAGGGGGGTATTTATTATTATTGTAAATTTACCTGAAAAATTAAATAAAAATAGAAAATTATGCAAAATTTGAATTTAAATTTATACGTATCCAGAAAAACATGCCCACTATTTTTGTGATGAACGTTATATTTTTTTTTCTAATATTCTTCCCCGTAATAAAACATGGAGTTGTCAGACCCCGTTTCTTCTTCTCTCCTTAGAATCATTACTTACATTGCTACTACTACAACTACTACTATTTTTAGTATTTTTATAGTGTTAATAGTGAGTGAGTACGATTACTTGGGTGTGTATGAATTTAGAGCATATGGTACAGGGTTTAGGATGTAGGGTTTAAGGGTTAGGGGTTAGGGTAACCCCTAAACTTTAAAATTTCTAATATTTTTCTTATATAACCAAAATCTTTTAATCTATTTGTAATTGATAAGTTGATTAGGCATGATGCGTACCATTTTATTTGATCTCTGGTGCTATCTATAATATCGTCATTGTTTAAAGCTTTATTTGAGTTGTTGGACAATGTTTCTTATTCTCTCGCAAGTATCCGTACATCTATTGCTACAACTACTATTTTTAGTTGTCTTGTAGTGTTTGTAGTGAGTATGATTACTTTGGTGTGTATTAATTTAAATTCAAAATTTTTCTTTTCTTATATTTTTATTTAGTTTTTCAAAGTGACTGCCTGTAACGAAACATTAAGGTGTTGGACCCTGTTTATTATCCTCGAATCATTACTTACATTGCTATTACTACTACTATTTTTAGTTGTCTTATAGTGTTAATAGTGAGTGAGTACGATTACTTGGGTATGTATAAATTTAGAGTATAAGATATAAGATTTAGGGTATAGGATTTAGGGTTTAGGGGTTAGGGGTTACGGTAACCCTAAACTTTAAAATTTCTAATTTTTCTCTTATATAACTAATTTTTTTGAATCTTTTGTAGTTGATAGTGTTTATAGCGAGTATGATTACTTGGTTGTGTATCAATTTTAATTCAATTTTTGCCTTTTTACAATTTTTATTTAATTTTTCAAGTAAATCTACAACGTAGTTAAAATGATAGAAAACAATTCAACCATTAGAAAATTAATGAAAATAATGTAAAATTCGTCACAAAAATGGTAACTACGATTACTTGTGTGTGTATGAATTTTAAATTTAATTTTCACCTTTTTTCTATTTTATTTAATTTTTCAAGTAAATTTAAAAAGTAGTTAAAAATGAGTAAAAAAAATTCAATTATTAGAAAATTAGTTGAAATAAGGTAACATTCGTCAGAAAAATAGTTACCACGACTGTTTGGGTGTGTATGAATTTTAATTTTGACTTTTTATATATTTTAAAATTAATTTTTTTTAACGAACGTCCTCAATGAAACATTGAGGGCGCCCTCAATGAAACATTGAAAGCAGAGGGATATTTATTATTATTTTAAATTTACCAGAAAAATTAAATAAAAATAGAAAATTATGCAAAATTTGAATTTAAATTTATACGTATCCAGAAAAACATGCCCACTATTTCTGTAATGAATGTTATATTTTTTTATAATATTCTTCTATTTTTAATTATTTATTTAAAGACAACCGCCCTCAATAAAACATTGAGGACACCTCAATAAAACATTGAGGGCAGTGAATATCCCGGGGGATCTGGACCAATATCCCAATCTAGGTATGGAAAATCTAGTTACGAATGTTGTTAAACATGACATTTTGGGGTCTTTACACATTCCTAGTGGTGATTTTCCTTTTAGATATTTAGGTGTCCCTCTTTCAACCAAAAATCCGACATATGCTCAATGTAGGCCTCTAGTGGATAAAGTTGTGGCTAGAGCTAAATGTTGGACTTCTAGATACATTCCATATGCCGGAAGATTGCAATTGGTAAAAGTCATTATGTTGAGCCTTCAGCCATTTTGGTGCCAGATTTTTATTCTTCCAAAAAAGATCATTAAAGAAATTCAGAATTATTGTAGAGTGTTCTTATGGACAGGAAATGTTAATCCTTCCACCAAGGCATTAGTTGCTTGTTCTAAAATTTGTACAAAATACTTACGTGTCTTCTGTAAATGATAAATTTTGTAATATGAATATGAAAGACATGGCATGTGTATAAATATGCGTCTCAACTCTCAAAATCAAAATGCGTGGACATTTTTTAAGAAATGTATTTTTGATTCTATAATATTACTCATCGACAATATCCATCTTCAATGTTGTGTAAATAATATTTTTATTTATAAAATCTATATACTTACACAGTTAAATTAAACAGAATTGTGTTGAAAAAAATTAAAGTTATATATGGTTTTAAAGCAGCTGAAATGCTGAATGTGAAATGCAATTTCTAAAATTAAATATACACATATAAGTATATAACAATAATTTCGGGCCAAAAAGAAAAGGTGCAAAATGCAGTTCACCCGATGTTCTAAAAGTCGGTCGACTAATTGATTAATCATTGATAGATGAACGAGTCTCGTTTCGATTAAGCGAAAATCGGGTTGAATAGCGGTTTTTTAATAAATCGGTTAAAAGTTGGTCGATACGGAATTAATCGGTTGAGACGGGTCAAAAATCGGTATTAATCGGGTAAACTTAAAAAATTAATTTAAAAAAAAAGTTAATTAATAATATAATGACAATTATATAGGTATGAACTATTAATTTATTAACTAAATCTCTAATATACGATTATTCTCTCCAATTGACTTACTCTTTTCGTTCATATACACATATAGATTAATGATATTCAAGGTATTTTTTGTAAATTTTGTCATTTAAATATCAATATTGGGCTAATGATATACTCCCTCCGTTTAAATATATTTGTCCCCTTTTGAAAAAAAAAATTTATTTCAAATTAGTTGTCCACTTATCATTTCAATGTCATTTTTAAGAACTACATTTGAATTTATATTTCCAAGACTAAATCTAAACCAACATACAATTATTTAGTATTTAATATATATTTTCAAGACTAACTCTACACCATAAACACTTATTCAATCAATGTAGTCAATGCAATAAATATGAATATAAATGTAATCTTGTTATCAATGATATGATTTCTTACTATGCGTAATTTTTTTCAAAGTGGACAAGTATTTTGAAACGGAGAGAGTATGATGCAGAACCTCGATTAAGTAATAATCGATAAAGTAATAAACTTGCTAAAATAATATTTTTTTCCGGTCCCAACATAATAGAGACATTGTATTTCCACTCTCGATAAAATAATAAACTCGATAAATTAATATTTTTTCCCGGTCCGGAGACTATTATTTTAAAGAGGTTTAACTATATTGAGAATTGATAAAATAAACTCCTCATTTTACTATTTAAGTTCCAAACTTTTGTTTTCATCTAATTTCATTACACAATTACCCATGATTTCTTTATGACCGAGTAACTTGACTTTCATTTCATCATGGGTAATTGGTGACTTACATCTCAATTGAAGATTCAAATAGTAAAATGAGTAGTTTATTTATTGATCTTTTAAATGATATTTTCTTATAAATCTTTTAAAAACTTGATGATATTAAAATAAAATTATAAATTATTAAATAAATTACCTCCGATTAATAGTCTAATTAATCAATCGGATTAATCATAGATTATCCCATTAATGTAAAACATCGTTTCACCGTATTAAAAACCCGAAATGGAAGTGAATAATTAAAAGACGAGCCGAGTTCCGCGTGATTACAGCTTAAACCCTACTAATTACGTGGAGGAGTGTGGATCATATACATTTTGGCGGGAACAACTTAATAGCCTCCATCACTTCACTTGTGTGTTTCCGATACCAATGAGGATATAAATCGTATCCCACAAGCTTTTCTCTTTCTCGATTTTCCCGCTTTTCACGGTACATTCATCTCTCTCTCTCTCTCCCCATACACGCGCACACAAATCGAGAATCTCTCTCTCTCTCTCTCTCTCTCGCACGAATAAATCGTGGTGAATTGTGATTAGAGATGACGGTTTTGAGGTCTCGAGAAGTGAAATCACCACCACTTTCTAAAAACAATTCCCCTAATTCTAAAAACACTGAACAACCTAGGGTTTCATCAATTGAGCCTAAAACACCGTCTGTCACTCGCGAAACGCAGCCTGTTGATGCGTCTAATCGTTCTTCGCAAATGACGAATGGCTCTGGGTCTGGTAGTGTTAGGCGAAGCCTCCGTCTCGCTTCCAAAACTTGTGATGGTGATGTTAAGAAGAGTGAGGGGGTTTCGAGTGAGTCGAGTCGAAAGAGGAAGAGTTTTTCGAGTGTTTCCAAGGGAATTGGGGATGATTTTAAGTTAGGTGGAGTGGAATTGGAGGATGTGGTGGTGGAGGATTCGATGGGGAGTGATTTGGGGGGTGAGGAAGGGAGCGGTGAGGTTACGAAGAAGGGGGAAGGGGAGAGGAAGGTAGGGAGTGAGGGGGGAGTGGAATTGGAGAATGCGGTTGTTGAGGATTCGAGTGAGGGGAGTGAGGAGGTGTTGAAGAAGGGGAGAGGGAAGAGGAAGTTAGGGATTGAGAGTGTTGGAGAGGTTGAGGGTGGAGGGGGTTTGAGGTTGAGGTCGGGGAAGAAAGTTGCGGGGCGTGGAGGGGTGAGAGGGTTTGGGGAAAATGTGGATGTGTTGGTGAGGGGTAATGGAGGTGGTGATGATGGTGAGGAAGGTGGAGGTGATAATGGAGGGGAGGGGAATGGGGGTCGGGGTGGTGGTTTGAAGTTGAGTTTTGATGATGAAATGGAAGGGGGTTCTGGTAAGGTGGAGAGGGTGGAGGGATTACTTGAGGTGAATGGACTGAGGGAGGAGGTAGTGAGTATTGATGATGAGGGTAAAGGGAGTGTCGGCGGAAAAGAAAAAGGGAAGGGGAAGTTAGGCTTTGGGATTGAGAGTGTTGGAGAGGGTGAAGAAGGGGGTTTGAGGTTGAGGTCAGGGAAGAAAGTTGCAGCTCGTGGAGGGGTATCGATGAGGGAAAATGTGGATGTGTTGATGAGGGATGCTAATGATGATAGTGAGAAAGGTGGAGTTGGTGGTGATTGTGGAGGGGAGGAAAATGGAGGTCAGGGTGGTTTGAAGTTGAGTCATGATGAGGAGATGGAAGTGGGTTTAGGTAAGGTGGAGGGGTTACCTGAGGTGGATGAAGGAACGAGGGATGAGGCAGTGAGCATTGGTGATGAGGGTAAAGGGAGTGTAGGCACGAATGACAAAGGGAAGGGGAAGTTGATTGATATGGTGGTTGAACCTGAGGCCAATAAAGTTGAAGTATCGAATGGTGACGATAATCCAGTTAAGAAGGATGGTTCGCTGGATTGGAAGAGTTATCTATCAGGAAATAATCCTACAGCGGAGAGATATCGAGCTATTATGGCAAAAATAAATAAGGGTTCTAAAGGTGATGGAGTTGCTGTTTGGGAGGAAATAATTTCAAAATGTATTGAGGGTGTGAAGGCAAAACTAGCCAACACAGAGACAGGAAGCTCTTCTCATAAGGGTAAAGGGAGAGCAAGGGACGGGACAGTTGGCCCTTCTGATGTGGGTAGGAGGAGACTAAGTAGACAAGAAAAAGGAAAGGGAAAATTAGCTGAGAATTTGGTCAAATCAGAGGCCCCTAGAGTCGAAATCTCAGATAGTAGCAATATTGCGATGCAGGATGGTATGCCAGAGGCCCCTAGAGCCGAAAGATCAAATAGTGAAAATGTGGCAATGCAGGATGGTACACATGTACAGGAGAATGATGTAGGAGATCATGCTTCAAGAACAAGGGATAGGTTTCGGGCTCAAGCCCGAAGAAGTGCTTCAAGGTTTGCATTTTTCTCTGCAGAGGAAGAACAAGGTCATGTTGTAGATGAGGCTGAAGCAGATATGGCACCAAGGGAAATGGACAGTGAAATGGAAGACTGGCCTGGTCCATTCTCAACTGCCATGAAGATTATTAAGGAACGAAGAAACTTGCAAGAGAAGGACTTATCTTCAGGGGAAGAAACTCCACAAGTGAAGTGGGTCCCCAAACAGGAAAAGAATCATAGGAGGTCTAATTTGTCTGCTCCTCGGCTGCAAGAACTATGCATGATAACTCTTACCAAAAATGCAGATGCAATAACTTCTTTGGACTATGTTCCTGACGTATTGAGGCACAAGCTTAGCCACATGCTTTGTGATATGCGAAGAATGAACAGTCATTTTCTTGAACTCCTCGTACGAGGGTCTCCTACAGAGGTACGCGTAAGGGATTGTTCTTGGTTATCAGAAGAAGATTTTACGAAGACTTTTTCAGGGGCTGACATCAGTAACTTAGCGGTATATTTCTTTTCCTGAATTAGATGCTATGTGTTTTTTTTATTCCCAGTATTATTCATTTTCATTACCATTTGTATTGATGTTACTTCTAATGTTATGAACTGCATGAAATATTAGTGACACTGATGCACCTTATGTCAGTAATTGATGTGATCTTGCTATAATTCTGCTATCAACCACTAGTCTTCACTGCTAGACTTTTGTTCCAATGTTTTTAGTACTGAATAAACTCTCAGGAATTTGTATGTGCATAGGATTTGATGGTTTCTTTCTAAGGTTTTCAGTATGAGATGACTAACATTTTTTTTTCATATGGAATAGGTGCTTCAACTTGATCAATGTGGACGTTGTATGCCAGATTATATCCTATATGCTACATTAGGTCGGTCTCCAAATTGCTTGCCCTCTTTAACTACTTTATCGTTGAAGGGTGCATGCCGTCTTTCAGATAATGGGCTGAGCTCACTTCTATCTTCTGCACCTTCTTTGAGATCTCTAAATCTCTCTCAGTGCTCGTTGCTCACCTCTGGCGGTATCAATAGCATAGCCGATTCATTAGGATCAGTTCTGAAAGAATTATACTTAGATGACTGTGAAAGTATAGATCCTGTTCTTATTTTGCCTGCACTATCAAAGCTGGAATATTTGGAAGTGTTGTCCCTTGCTGGGCTCCATACTGTTTGTGATGATTTTATTTGTCAGTTGATTGCTTTACGCGGGGACAAGCTGAAAGAACTTGTTTTGGCAGACTGCGTGTAGGTTTCCTAGAACTATATATATATATTATATGGATATACTTGTTAAGTTTGACCAAACATTTTTTATGCTCATTTTGCTCTGCAAGTTTCTCTTTTCCTTTTATTGACTATGTAATAGCACTTAAAATTTCTTGCAGGAAATTGACTGATATTTCTCTTAAATTCATCTCAAAAAGTTGTAATGGGATGTGTGCATTAGATTTGACCAACTTGTGCAAGCTAACTGATTCTGCGCTAGGATATCTTGCTAATGGATGTCAGTCTATTCGATCACTAAAACTCTGTCGCAATAGCTTCAGGTTCTATTGCTTACACTATCAGTAAATTTACTTTGATAATTATACATTTGGAAGGAAGCAGTATATTATGTCCTTTTGTTTTGGTAGGAATTAAAAATGTTATATTGATTCTTTGAGCACTGTAGCAACATACAGGGTGCCAATTGAAGTATGTGAAATCCCAACTTATAATATTAATGTGGTTATTGAACGTCTGCAATTCACTTTTTTCTAATTATTTTTTGCACCCTTTTCAGTTTTATTATAAGAGAATAAGGATCCTAAGTTTAACCTTAGGATACTTTTCCAGAGGTACTATTGATTTGAGATTATTCACTTTCTTGATTTAAAAATATACTAAAAACATGGTAAGTAAATATTTGGTAATAAATGACTAGATTTGTTATTCACATGCATTTCTAGCAGGAAAAATATCCTAAGGTTAACCTTAGGACCCTCTCTTATTATAATTGTGTAAACTAAGGTTAGGTGAATTAGATGCAGATAAAGTCCAGGAAGTTAAAGTAAAGAGGTTTTCCTTCTCATATTGCTTTCTTCTGTTTAAAATTAGTTGCATTGGTAATTAATTAAAGAATAAGATGAAGTAATCTAATTATATTCATGTTTATCATATGGCCTTGTTTTGTTTAGCCTCAATAACTAGTGTAATAGGCATTTTGTAATGTCCTTCATGAAAGATTGATTAACCCAAGAAACTTTGTTAGGATCTTTCCCTTTAAAATGTTGCCCACTTTGTGCATTATAACTTGGTAACGTGTTTTTTCACGCATGGATGAAAAATGAAGTAAATATGCTACAGTCTTTTGTCATAAAAGTGTAACTTTGCTGCTCTTCCTTTTTGTGGGATCTGCCACTTCCTGCTGTCTTAGGTTTAAATTAAATTCCCTGCTAATCTTTATTTTTGTTGAAAATTTTGTCATCTTAGTGAAAATCTGATTGTAGAACTCTTATCTATGATATCTTGATAGTGATGAAGCTGTTGCCGCTTATCTGGAAGCCAGTGGAGGGTCATTAGAGGAATTATCTCTCAATAACGTCAGCAAGGTGATTCCTATTTACTTTTACAGTTTTATTTGTAAATATTCTTGCCCCTATGTCTCTGTGGGTAGGCACTTTATATGATGACTGATTAAGTAAGCAAAGAGCAACTCCAACCCAAAACTAAAACACTATAATAGTGTTGGTTATAGTGTCAAATCAACTCCAACCCGACACTAAAATCACCAAATGATGTGACACCAAATTTGATGTCAAAAGTACATTTGGTGTTCCTTTGACACCAAAATTGGGGTCTTTCAAAATTTCCTTTATACCCTTATGTTTGTTAAGAAAACAATTTTTTTCCATCCATGTCCTACTTAACGTATTTCTTTTGTATTTTTCAACTTTAGATCTTATTAACTTTGATCTCTTTTTTTCGTGTTATTTAACTCTAATCTTGTTATCAATTTTAAACTATCTTTTGTTCTTTCGATTCTGATTTTTTTATTTGTAATATATATATTTTTTAATTTTTTGACTTCAAACTTTTACAAAATTTGATTTTTTTTTATAATTCATGAATTATATTAGTAGATTTAATATTTTGTGATCCTAATATTATAATTTAAAATGTAGTAGTTATTGAGGATATAAAAATTGGAAAAAGTTACAATATTCCATTTTATATGTGAAAGATTCCTTTTAGTGTCAAGTATAATGTCAATGAGTTGGAATACATTTTATGGATGGTGTGATTTTGACATGTTAATGTGACACTATTTTGGTGTAATGGGTTGGAGATGGTCTAACTCCTTATGTCGTGGAGGCAAGTTATGTGCAGTCTTGGCATTGCATTTAAAGTCAGGTTGATCTATAAGGGTGTTCTTTTTTACCATGTGACTGTTCAATCTTTGTTGAAGCTTTTGAAGGATATATATCTGTGCTCTTACTCTGAAAAACATGATCTTTGCAGGTAGCCTACAACACTGCCATATCACTTTCGAAATGTTCAATGAACTTGCAAAATTTGGATTTGTCGTTTTGCCGTAAGTTGTCAAATGAAGCTGTAGGGCTAATTGCAGATGGCTGCTTGTCCCTGAAAACGTTGAAATTATTTGGGTGCACTCAGGTATGCTCTAATTTTGTTGTAAACAAAAGAATATATGCAAGATATACATAGCACTAGTCACATAAAGTAGGAAAGAGAGTGGTCGGACTGTTTATATATTTTTCCTCGTATGATCGGTTATGTAGTGGCATGCCACTTTCTGCCCATTTTTCTTGCAAGTGGTTTACTATATCGTCTCTGCATATAAATTCCTTCTCCTAAACAATAAACTGTCCATTTTTTTTTTAGTTGCAAACATAGTTAACCTCCTTTGCAAGTGACTTGATGATATAGTTCCCTTTCTTTAAGCAACAAGAAGTATGCATCCAAACATAGTTACACACCGCTGTTGATTGTGTAATTCTCTTTAATATTTAAAAGGAAGCAAAATAAATCCTGATGCTGCAGTGTCCATAATAATATTCATGATATTAAGCTCTTTCCACTATGTTTTAGATACATAATTTGTAATCTTCAGCAGATCCACTATTAGGTTATTTTGCAATTGTTCACTAGGATGCTAGATCACCCCCTAGGGGACCAGTCCATTATTCTTGCTTGTCAAAGAAACTTTATACTTTTTAGTGTTTGTGCGACCAATGCCCGGAAGTTACCCAACTTGTTCAAAAAGTTTGTGTGTTTCAATTTTTTTTCCCATGGTACTTGAGTTTCTTTCAAGTACAAGTATGAGATGCTGAATCCTAAAAATGTAATGGGATGCATGCATGTGCTTCTTTCTTGACTTGAATCTTTTTGCAGATCACAGATGTATTTTTGGATGGCCACTCAAATGAACAGGTGCAAGTTATTGGATTACAGCTGACCCCAATTTTAGTACATATCAAGGTGCCTGAACTTGTAGGACCATTGCGTTACTCGGCAGTGTCTTCTCTATAGAAACTAAACTTATCCTCTCCGAAGTACTGAATATGTTTTGGAAAGAATTTTGTAGTATATATCTTCAAAATGCTTAACGGAAAGTTGTACATTCGTTAGAATGCTTTTTGTTTATCAACCAATGTGAACACATGGCATTTTTCACAGCCCCTATATACAAGTATGAAGCAGGAATGGAATCTAGAATTCAAGAAGTGTAGGACTAAACTGGTCCTGTATGATGATTGCCATGACTTATTTTCTAAGATTAAGTTGTGCCTACGAAGAAAACATACCGAGTAATTATATATTCATATATCCTGCTTCCGAATTGGAATGCAAATATTGGACTGAAGTTAGATCAGTTTTTTTCCCATTTTCCTTCCCCGAAGGACATTTGTTAATTGTTATTAGGTGGAACTTGGAAGTGTGGAACACCGGATTGTTTTTTCGCAAATGAATTCAAATCGTATTTTCGGAAAAAAAATGAAAATCATATATTACCATGTCTTTACATTCAAGTAAAGACATGATAATAAAATTTAACATGCATATAAAGAATATAATCTTTTAAAGGCCCAAAGCAAAAGAAAACCTGTGGAACCAAAAAGATGGTTGTTTGAATGAGGAGAGAAGCCCACTTGATTAGGTCCCTAGCATCATGCGGCCATTGCCAAGCCATGTCTACATTAGACAAACAAGCCTCCTGTGAATAGAGGAATTCACGTTAATTAACATGATCACTTTTCACATTACAGGACAATAGAGAACAGTTTGAACCCAAACAAGCAACTGGGCGTCGCCCCAAATCTCCAACCATCTTATTGCTCCCACTTGGGTTACAGGCTGATGTAACAGAGCCCAGCGATAATTAAACTCTTCGTAACAAAATATAAACACAACAAATGTCTTAAGAATTCTCGATATGGTACAAACGTACAACAAGTAAAATTCGCGCTCCTTGTGCCGAATATTAAAATTCGTTCTCATGAAAATTTACGAGTTTTATGACATCTTCGTGTAAAATTTTCATATTATATAAATTGTATAACTCTGTGTTCATTCAGTGATTGGGTCAATATTTCTGACTTGCCTTGTAATTGATCATTCAAATCAAATTATGAAGTTAGGATTATTTGTCACTAAATGTCATTAAGCATATTTATTCCGATGTTGTCAGAGTATATAAATGATAATAATTATTAACCTCAGTGATCTGGGTTACGGGGTGTACTTGGTTAATAACCTTCTTTTCCTTGGTAATTATTAAAATGTCAATACAAGAAAATTACTATGTACTTTGATTAAAATACAAAGTAGGTCAATTTTAATACAAAAAAAGTGTCTAGATAATTAGATTGACGATCAAATGCAATTTTTAGAAAGACCCCTTAAATGCTGTCCAAAACTAAAACTTAGCTTAAAACTAAAACAAAAAAACAAATAACCAAACCCACGTTGACATTCGATTGAGTCAAAGTATTATATCAAAAATATTTGGCAATTCTACATAATAATGTCATATTATATATATAACAAGTTGAAAAAGCCGCGCTTCACGGCGGCGTAATAATTTTTTAAAAAATTATATCAATTAAATTACAAAAATTATTTGATTCTCGCTAATAAGCCGTCCTCCCGTGAAATACGCTTTCCTTTTTAATATCAAAATCTCAAATTTAATATATTGAATATATAATTGTCTTATATATTAATTTTTATGTTATCATACTCATTTCTAATGAACCACTCTTTCGTTGAAAAAACACATATATAAATTCACATATTTTACTTCAAATAAAATTTTTAATTATGTATTACAAACATTTATTCTACTTCCAATAGAACTTTTAATTGCAAGTACTTCTTTTTATATCCGAACTCTTCTCCTCTATAAATTGAAACACTTAATCTACTTCAAATAGAACTTTGCAAGTACTTCTTTTATATTTTTATATTTGAACTCTTCTCTTCTACAAATTCAAACACATATTCTACTTCAAATAGCACTTTTAGTTATATGTCTTCGCTATAAATTCGAACTCTTCTCCTTAATAAATTCGAACTCTTCTCCATAATAAATTCGAACACCTATTCTACTTCTAATATGTTAAAGGATATTTTTTGATTTATTAGTATCAAAAATTCAAAAATTCTAGATAATTAGAAAAATAGACTGAGACAATCTAAAGGGCGCCAACTCACCTCCCGCGTATCCTCCTTTATATATATATATATTGATGATTATTTTCATTCTCACAATTTAGGTCGATTTACGTGAATTGTGTAAGTTTTTCTCCAAAAACATAATTTGTCTAGGTTAAATTTTTTGACAAAACATCAAATTGTCCTTCATAAATTAAACTTAGATTATGAGATTAGAATAGAATGATACACCACAATTACATAAGTTTTATTTATGTATTAGATAAGTATTAGAAAAAGAATATAGGTCGTAAGCGTTTGGAGCTCGATTGAGTCAAATTATCATATCAAGATTGTTTATCAGTATACGATTATAGTATATGTTCCTGTCACATTATGTAAATAATTTAAATATTTTCATAGTCAACGATGTGGAACGATATGTCTCAATTGTATTATACTTCCTACTAAAGTGTAGATTATCCGGGGATATTGAAGATCAAAATTTTTCGTCGAATTCTTAAAACAAATTAGCCTTTTTTTTTGGTTGCAGGTTGATGATAATTGCACCGTTCGTGCAACATTCATCATAAATAAATATTTTATACTGTAATTCGAATAGAGGAGTTAATCAAAATTAAATAAATACTATTTAGAATAATGATCTAAAATTGGGAACTAGATTAAAAGTACAAGTATCACATACGTATGAGTTTTTGACTAGAAAAAAGTATGGCTCAGCCGGGGTTGATACCAGGTTGAAACAAACATAATGTGGTTTTCTGGTCAATATTTTTCATCAAAATATTGAAACCAAGTAACCTTCTCATTTTCACTCTCTAACAATAATTCGAATGACTGCCTTAAACTTAAATTAGATTTAGAGATTAGAATAGAGAGATACACCACAAGTATATAAGTTTTATTTAGATAAATGATACAAAATTGGGAACAAGAGTAATAATAGTACAAGTACTAGATTTGTATAGGTTTTTAAGAAAAAAAAAAAATGTCAGCAACCGGGTTTTGTAGCCCGGTTGAGTCAAACTGTCATATTAGGATAGGATTGTCTATCAGTAAGTGTTACTGCGGAAATAATCTACATATTTTCAAAGACAACCATGTGGGACGATATGCCTCTTGTATTGTATTATACTACATTGGAAATTAAATTTTCATCGAAATCATGAAACAAATTAGCCTTTTTTTTGTTGTTGTTGCAGGTTGACGATAAATGGACCGTTCATACAATGTTCATCATAAAATACGAGTTTTTGATTAGAAAAAAGTATGCCGCGGCCGGGGTAGACACCCGACTAAAACAAATCTAATGTGGATTTTTGTTGTTGTTGGAGGTTGACGATAATTGGACCGTTCGTGCAACGTTCATCATAAATAAATATTTTATAGCGTAATTCGAATAGAGAAGTTAATCAAAACTACAAGTACTTAATCACGATTAAATAAGTACTATTTAGATTAATGATCCAAAATTGGAAACTAGATTGGAAGTAAAAGTAACAAATACATATGAGTTTTTATTAGAAAAAAGTATGTCGCAGCCGGAGGTAGACGCCCGGTTGAAACAAATCTAATGTGGATTTTTGGTCAATAAGTGCTACTGCGACAATTCTATGAACAGTAGTAATAATACATAAATGATACAATTATTTTCACACTCAACGATGCGGGTTGATTTACGTGAATTTTGTTAGTTTTCGTGCAAAAGCGTAATTGGTTTGGGTGTATTGAATGTTAAATTTTTCGTCAAAGTATTGAAACCAAGTAAACTTCTCATTTTCACTCTCTAACAAAAATTAGATTGTCCGCCTTAAACTAAAATTAGATTCAGGGATTAGACTAGAGTGATTCATCACAAGTACACAAGTTTTATTTAGTTCAATGATTAAAAATTGGGAACTAGAGTAAAAGTACAAGTACAAGATATGTATAAGTTTTTTAGAAAAAGAATATATATGTCGCAACCGGGTTGGTGGCCCAGTTGAGTAAAATTATCATATCAAGATTGTTTGTCAATAAGTGCTACTGCGGCAATTATATGCGTTCATGTCACATTATGTAAATAATCAAAATATTTTCACAGTCAACGATGTGGGAAGATATGCCTCAATTTTATTATACTACCAGCTAAAGTGTAGTTTATATAGGGATTTTGAAGATCAAATTTTTCGTCGAAATCTTGAAACAAAGTAGCATTTTTGTTGTTGTTGGAGGGTGACGATAATTGGACCGTTCGTGCAACGTTCATCATAAATAAATATTTTATAGCGTAATTCGAATAGAGAAGTTAATCAAAACTACAAGTACTTAATCACGATTAAATAAGTACTATTTAGATTAATGATCCAAAATTGGAAACTAGATTGGAAGTAAAAGTAACAAATACATATGAGTTTTTATTAGAAAAAAGTATGCCGCAGCCGGAGGTAGACGCCCGGTTGAAACAAATCTAATGTGGATTTTTGGTCAATAAGTGCTACTGCGACAATTCTATGCACTGTAGTAATAATACATAAATGATACAATTATTTTAACACTCAACGATGCGGGTTGATTTACGTGAATTTTGTTAGTTTTCCTGCAAAAGCGTAATTGGTCTGGTTGTATTGAATGTTAAATTTTTCGTCAAAGTATTGAAACCAAGTAAACTTCTCATTTTCACTCTCTAACAAAAATTAGGTTGTCCGCCTTAAACTAAAATTAGATTCAGGGATTAGACTAGAGTGATTCATCACAAGTACACAAGTTTTAATTAGTTCAATAATTAAAAATTGGGAACTAGAGTAAAAGTACAAGTACAAGATATGTATAAGTTTTTTAGAAAAAGAATATATATGCCGCAGCCGGGTTGGTGGCCCAGTTGAGTCAAATTATCATATCAGGATTGTTTGTCAGTAAGTGCTACTACGACAATTATATGCGTTCCTGTCACATTATGTAAATAATCAAAATATTTTCACAGTCAACGATATGGGAAGATATGCCTCAATTGTATTATACTACCAGCTAAAGTGTAGTTTATATAGGGATTTTGAAGATCAAATTTTTCGTCGAAATCTTGAAACAAAGTAGCATTTTTGTTGTTGTTGGAGGTTGACGATAATTGGACCGTTCGTGCAACGTTCATTATAAATAAATATTTTATAGCGTAATTCGAATAGAGAAGTTAATCAAAACTACAAGTACTTAATCACGATTGAATAAGTATATTTAGATTAATGATCCAAAATTGGAAACTAGATTGGAAGTAAAAGTAACAAATACATATGAGTTTTTATTAGAAAAAAGTATGCCGCAGCCGGAGGTAGACGCCCGGTTGAAACAAATCTAATGTGGATTTTTGGTCAATAAGTGCTACTGCGACAATTCTATGCACTGTAGTAATAATACATAAATGATACAATTATTTTCACACTCAACGATGCGGGTTGATTTACGTGAATTTTGTTAGTTTTCCTGCAAAAGCGTAATTGGTCTGGTTGTATTGAATGTTAAATTTTTCGTCAAAGTATTGAAACCAAGTAAACTTCTCATTTTCACTCTCTAACAAAAATTAGATTGTCCGCCTTAAACTAAAATTAGATTCAGGGATTAGACTAGAGTGATTCATCACAAGTACACAAGTTTTATTTAGTTCAATAATTAAAAATTGGGAACTAGAGTAAAAGTACAAGTACAAGATATGTATAAGTTTTTTAGAAAAAGAATATATATGCCGCAGCCGGGTTGGTGGCCCAGTTGAGTCAAATTATCATATCAGGATTGTTTGTCAGTAAGTGCTACTCCGGCAATTATATGCGTTCCTGTCACATTATGTAAATAATCAAAATATTTTCACAGTCAACGATGTGGGAAGATATGCCTCAATTGTATTATACTACCAGCTAAAGTGTAGTTTATATAGGGATTTTGAAGATCAAATTTTTCGTCGAAATCTTGAAACAAACTAGCATTTTTGTTGTTGTTGGAGGGTGACGATAATTGGACCGTTCGTGCAACGTTCATCATAAATAAATATTTTATAGCGTAATTCGAATAGAGAAGTTAATCAAAACTACAAGTACTTAATCACGATTAAATAAGTACTATTTAGATTAATGATCCAAAATTGGAAACTAGATTGGAAGTAAAAGTAACAAATACATATGAGTTTTTATTAGAAAAAAGTATGCCGCAACCGGAGGTAGACGCCCGGTTGAAACAAATCTAATGTGGATTTTTGGTCAATAAGTGCTACTGCGACAATTCTATGCACTGTAGTAATAATACATAAATGATACAATTATTTTCACACTCAATGATGCGGGTTGATTTACGTGAATTTTGTTAGTTTTCCTGCAAAAGCGTAATTGGTCTGGGTGTATTGAATGTTAAATTTTTCGTCAAAGTATTGAAACCAAGTAAACTTCTCATTTTCACTCTCTAACAAAAATTAGATTGTCCGCCTTAAACTAAAATTAGATTCAGGGATTAGACTAGAGTGATTCATCACAAGTACACAAGTTTTATTTAGTTCAATGATTAAAAATTGGGAACTAGAGTAAAACTACAAGTTATGTATAAGTTTTTTAGAAAAAGAACATATATGCCGCAGTCGGGTTGGAGGCCCAGTTGAGTCAAATTATCATATCAGGATTGTGGATTGTTTGTCAGTAAGTGCTACTGCGACAATTATATGCGTTCCTGTCACATTATGTAATTAATCAAAATATTTTCACAATCAACGATGTGGGAAGATATGCCTCAATTGTATTATACTACCAGCTAAAGTGTAGTTTATATAGGGATTTTGAAGATCAAATTTTTCGTCGAAATCTTGAAACAAAGTAGCATTTTTGTTGTTGTTGGAGGTTGACGATAATTGGACCGTTCGTGCAACGTTCATCATAAATAAATATTTTATAGCGTAATTCGAGTAGAGAAGTTAATCAAAACTACAAGTACTTAATCACGATTAAATAAGTACTATTTAGATTAATGATCCAAAATTGGAAACTAGATTGGAAGTAAAAGTAACAAATACATATGAGTTTTTATTAGAAAAAAGTATGCCGCAGCCAGAGGTAGACGCCCGGTTGAAACAAATCTAATGTGGATTTTTGGTCAATAAGTGCTACTGCGACAATTCTATGCACTGTAGTAATAATACATAAATGATACAATTATTTTCACACTCAATGATGCGGGTTGATTTACGTGAATTTTGTTAGTTTTCCTGCAAAAGCGTAATTGGTCTGGGTGTATTGAATGTTAAATTTTTCGTCAAAGTATTGAAACCAAGTAAACTTCTCATTTTCACTCTCTAACAAAAATTAGATTGTCCGCCTTAAACTAAAATTAGATTCAGGGATTAGACTAGAGTGATTCATCACAAGTACACAAGTTTTATTTAGTTCAATAATTAAAAATTGGGAACTAGAGTAAAAGTACAAGTACAAGATATGTATAAGTTTTTTAGAAAAAGAATATATATGCCGCAGCCGGGTTGGTGGCCGAGTTGAGTCAAATTATCATATCAGGATTGTTTGTCAGTAAGTGCTACTGCGGCAATTATATGCGTTCCTGTCACATTATGTTAATAATCAAAATATTTTCACAGTCAACGATGTGGGAAGATATGCCTCAATTGTATTATACTACCAGCTAAAGTGTAGTTTATATAGGGATTTTGAAGATCAAATTTTTCGTGGAAATCTTGAAACAAAGTAGCATTTTTGTTGTTGTTGGAGGTTGACGATAATTGGACCGTTCGTGCAACGTTCATCATAAATAAATATTTTATAGCGTAATTCGAATAGAGAAGTTAATCAAAACTACAAGTACTTAATCACGATTAAATAAGTACTATTTAGATTAATGATCCAAAATTGGAAACTAGATTGGAAGTAAAAGTAACAAATACATATGAGTTTTTATTAGAAAAAAGTATGCCGCAGCCGGAGGTAGACGCCCGGTTGAAACAAATCTAATGTGGATTTTTGGTCAATAAGTGCTACTGCGACAATTCTATGCACTGTAGTAATAATACATAAATGATACAATTATTTTCACACTCAACGATACGGGTTGATTTACGTGAATTTTGTTAGTTTTCCTGCAAAAGCGTAATTGGTCTGGGTGTATTGAATGTTAAATTTTTCGTCAAAGTATTGAAACCAAGTAAACTTCTCATTTTCACTCTCTAACAAAAATTAGATTGTCCTCCTTAAACTAAAATTAGATTCAGGGATTAGACTAGAGTGATTCATCACAAGTACACAAGTTTTATTTAGTTCAATGATTAAAAATTGGGAACTAGAGTAAAAGTACAAGTTATTTATAAGTTTTTTAGAAAAAGAACATATATGCCGCAGCCGGGTTGGAGGCCCAGTTGAGTCAAATTATCATATCAGGATTGTGGATTGTTTGTCAGTAAGTGCTACTGCGACAATTATATGCGTTCCTGTCACATTATGTAATTAATCAAAATATTTTCACAATCAACGATGTGGGAAGATATGCCTCAATTGTATTATACTACCAGCTAAAGTGTAGTTTATATAGGGATTTTGAAGATCAAATTTTTCGTCGAAATCTTGAAACAAAGTAGCATTTTTGTTGTTGTTGGAGGTTGACGATAATTGGACCGTTCGTGCAACGTTCATCATAAATAAATATTTTATAGCGTAATTCGAGTAGAGAAGTTAATCAAAACTACAAGTACTTAATCACGATTAAATAAGTACTATTTAGATTAATGATCCAAAATTGGAAACTAGATTGGAAGTAAAAGTAACAAATACATATGAGTTTTTATTAGAAAAAAGTATGCCGCAGCCGGAGGTAGACGCCCGGTTGAAACAAATCTAATGTGGATTTTTGGTCAATAAGTGCTACTGCGACAATTCTATGCACTGTAGTAATAATACATAAATGATACAATTATTTTCACACTCAATGATGCGGGTTGATTTACGTGAATTTTGTTAGTTTTCCTGCAAAAGCGTAATTGGTCTAGGTGTATTGAATGTTAAATTTTTCGTCAAAGTATTGAAACCAAGTAAACTTCTCATTTTCACTATCTAACAAAAATTAGATTGTCCGCCTTAAACTAAAATTAGATTCAGGGATTAGACTAGAGTGATTCATCACAAGTACACAAGTTTTATTTAGTTCAATAATTAAAAATTGGGAACTAGAGTAAAAGTACAAGTACAAGATATGTATAAGTTTTTTAGAAAAAGAATATATATGCCGCAGCCGGGTTGGTGGCCGAGTTAAGTCAAATTATCATATCAGGATTGTTTGTCAGTAAGTGCTACTGCGGCAATTATATGCGTTCCTGTCACATTATGTTAATAATCAAAATATTTTCACAGTCAACGATGTGGGAAGATATGCCTCAATTGTATTATACTACCAGCTAAAGTGTAGTTTATATAGGGATTTTGAAGATCAAATTTTTCGTCGAAATCTTGAAACAAAGTAGCATTTTTGTTGTTGTTGGAGGTTGACGATAATTGGACCGTTCGTGCAACGTTCATCATAAATAAATATTTTATAGCGTAATTCGAATAGAGAAGTTAATCAAAACTACAAGTACTTAATCACGATTAAATAAGTACTATTTAGATTAATGATCCAAAATTGGAAACTAGATTGGAAGTAAAAGTAACAAATACATATGAGTTTTTATTTGAAAAAAGTATGCCGCAGCCGGAGGTAGACGCCCGGTTGAAACAAATCTAATGTGGATTTTTGGTCAATAAGTGCTACTGCAACAATTCTATGCACTGTAGTAATAATACATAAATGATACAATTATTTTCACACTCAACGATGCGGGTTGATTTACGTGAATTTTGTTAGTTTTCCTGCAAAAGCGTAATTGGTCTGGTTGTATTGAATGTTAAATTTTTCGTCAAAGTATTGAAACCAAGTAAACTTCTCATTTTCACTCTCTAACAAAAATTAGATTGTCCGCCTTAAACTAAAATTAGATTCAGGGATTAGACTAGAGTGATTCATCACAAGTACACAAGTTTTATTTAGTTCAATAATTAAAAATTGGGAACTAGAGTAAAAGTACAAGTACAAGATATGTATAAGTTTTTTAGAAAAAGAATATATATGCCGCAGCCGGGTTGGTGGCCCAGTTGAGTCAAATTATCATATCAGGATTGTTTGTCAGTAAGTGCTACTGCGGCAATTATATGCGTTCCTGTCACATTATGTAAATAATCAAAATATTTTAACAGTCAACGATGTGGGAAGATATGCCTCAATTGTATTATACTACCAGCTAAAGTGTAGTTTATATAGGGATTTTGAAGATCAAATTTTTCGTCGAAATCTTGAAACAAAGTAGCATTTTTGTTGTTGTTGGAGGGTGACGATAATTGGACCGTTCGTGCAACGTTCATCATAAATAAATATTTTATAGCGTAATTCGAATAGAGAAGTTAATCAAAACTACAAGTACTTAATCACGATTAAATAAGTACTATTTAGATTAATGATCCAAAATTGGAAACTAAATTGGAAGTAAAAGTAACAAATACATATGAGTTTTTATTAGAAAAAAGTATGCCGCAGCCGGAGGTAGACGCTCGGTTGAAACAAATCTAATGTGGATTTTTGGTCAATAAGTGCTACTGCGACAATTCTATGCACTGTAGTAATAATACATAAATGATACAATTATTTTCACACTCAACGATACGGGTTGATTTACGTGAATTTTGTTAGTTTTCCTGCAAAAGCGTAATTGGTCTGGGTGTATTGAATGTTAAATTTTTCGTCAAAGTATTGAAACCAAGTAAACTTCTCATTTTCACTCTCTAACAAAAATTAGATTGTCCTCCTTAAACTAAAATTAGAGTAAAAGTACAAGTTATGTATAAGTTTTTTAGAAAAAGAACATATATGCCGCAGCCGGGTTGGAGGCCCAGTTGAGTCAAATTATCATATCAGGATTGTGGATTGTTTGTCAGTAAGTGCTACTGCGACAATTATATGCGTTCCTGTCACATTATGTAATTAATCAAAATATTTTCACAATCAACGATGTGGGAAGATATGCCTCAATTGTATTATACTACCAGCTAAAGTGTAGTTTATATAGGGATTTTGAAGATCAAATTTTTCGTCGAAATCTTGAAACAAACTAGCATTTTTGTTGTTGTTGGAGGTTGACGATAATTGGACCGTTCGTGCAACGTTCATCATAAATAAATATTTTATAGCGTAATTCGAGTAGAGAAGTTAATCAAAACTACAAGTACTTAATCACGATTAAATAAGTACTATTTAGATTAATGATCCAAAATTGGAAACTAGATTGGAAGTAAAAGTAACAAATACATATGAGTTTTTATTAGAAAAAAGTATGCCGCAGCCGGAGGTAGACGCCCGGTTGAAACAAATCTAATGTGGATTTTTGGTCAATAAGTGCTACTGCGACAATTCTATGCATTGTAGTAATAATACATAAATGATACAATTATTTTCACACTCAACGATGCGGGTTGATTTACATGAATTTTGTTAGTTTTCCTGCAAAAGCGTAATTGGTCTGGGTGTATTGAATGTTAAATTTTTCGTCAAAGTATTGAAACCAAGTAAACTTCTCATTTTCACTCTCTAACAAAAATTAGATTGTCCGCCTTAAACTAAAATTAGATTCAGGGATTAGACTAGAGTGATTCATCACAAGTACACAAGTTTTATTTAGTTCAATAATTAAAAATTGGGAACTAGAGTAAAAGTACAAGTACAAGATATGTATAAGTTTTTTAGAAAAAGAATATATATGCCGCAGCCGGGTTGGTGGCCGAGTTGAGTCAAATTATCATATCAGGATTGTTTGTCAGTAAGTGCTACTGCGGCAATTATATGCGTTCCTGTCACATTATGTTAATAATCAAAATATTTTCACAGTCAACGATGTGGGAAGATATGCCTCAATTGTATTATACTACCAGCTAAAGTGTAGTTTATATAGGGATTTTGAAGATCAAATTTTTCGTGGAAATCTTGAAACAAAGTAGCATTTTTGTTGTTGTTGGAGGTTGACGATAATTGGACCGTTCGTGCAACGTTCATCATAAATAAATATTTTATAGCGTAATTCGAATAGAGAAGTTAATCAAAACTACAAGTACTTAATCACGATTAAATAAGTACTATTTAGATTAATGATCCAAAATTGGAAACTAGATTGGAAGTAAAAGTAACAAATACATATGAGTTTTTATTAGAAAAAAGTATGCCGCAGCCGGAGGTAGACGCCCGGTTGAAACAAATCTAATGTGGATTTTTGGTCAATAAGTGCTACTGCGACAATTCTATGCACTGTAGTAATAATACATAAATGATACAATTATTTTCACACTCAACGATACGGGTTGATTTACGTGAATTTTGTTAGTTTTCCTGCAAAAGCGTAATTGGTCTGGGTGTATTGAATGTTAAATTTTTCGTCAAAGTATTGAAACCAAGTAAACTTCTCATTTTCACTCTCTAACAAAAATTAGATTGTCCTCCTTAAACTAAAATTAGATTCAGGGATTAGACTAGAGTGATTCATCACAAGTACACAAGTTTTATTTAGTTCAATGATTAAAAATTGGGAACTAGAGTAAAAGTACAAGTTATTTATAAGTTTTTTAGAAAAAGAACATATATGCCGCAGCCGGGTTGGAGGCCCAGTTGAGTCAAATTATCATATCAGGATTGTGGATTGTTTGTCAGTAAGTGCTACTGCGACAATTATATGCGTTCCTGTCACATTATGTAATTAATCAAAATATTTTCACAATCAACGATGTGGGAAGATATGCCTCAATTGTATTATACTACCAGCTAAAGTGTAGTTTATATAGGGATTTTGAAGATCAAATTTTTCGTCGAAATCTTGAAACAAAGTAGCATTTTTGTTGTTGTTGGAGGTTGACGATAATTGGACCGTTCGTGCAACGTTCATCATAAATAAATATTTTATAGCGTAATTCGAGTAGAGAAGTTAATCAAAACTACAAGTACTTAATCACGATTAAATAAGTACTATTTAGATTAATGATCCAAAATTGGAAACTAGATTGGAAGTAAAAGTAACAAATACATATGAGTTTTTATTAGAAAAAAGTATGCCGCAGCCGGAGGTAGACGCCCGGTTGAAACAAATCTAATGTGGATTTTTGGTCAATAAGTGCTACTGCAACAATTCTATGCACTGTAGTAATAATACATAAATGATACAATTATTTTCACACTCAACGATGCGGGTTGATTTACGTGAATTTTGTTAGTTTTCCTGCAAAAGCGTAATTGGTCTGGTTGTATTGAATGTTAAATTTTTCGTCAAAGTATTGAAACCAAGTAAACTTCTCATTTTCACTCTCTAACAAAAATTAGATTGTCCGCCTTAAACTAAAATTAGATTCAGGGATTAGACTAGAGTGATTCATCACAAGTACACAAGTTTTATTTAGTTCAATAATTAAAAATTGGGAACTAGAGTAAAAGTACAAGTACAAGATATGTATAAGTTTTTTAGAAAAAGAATATATATGCCGCAGCCGGGTTGGTGGCCCAGTTGAGTCAAATTATCATATCAGGATTGTTTGTCAGTAAGTGCTACTGCGGCAATTATATGCGTTCCTGTCACATTATGTAAATAATCAAAATATTTTCACAGTCAACGATGTGGGAAGATATGCCTCAATTGTATTATACTACCAGCTAAAGTGTAGTTTATATAGGGATTTTGAAGATCAAATTTTTCGTCGAAATCTTGAAACAAAGTAGCATTTTTGTTGTTGTTGGAGGGTGACGATAATTGGACCGTTCGTGCAACGTTCATCATAAATAAATATTTTATAGCGTAATTCGAATAGAGAAGTTAATCAAAACTACAAGTACTTAATCACGATTAAATAAGTACTATTTAGATTAATGATCCAAAATTGGAAACTAAATTGGAAGTAAAAGTAACAAATACATATGAGTTTTTATTAGAAAAAAGTATGCCGCAGCCGGAGGTAGACGCTCGGTTGAAACAAATCTAATGTGGATTTTTGGTCAATAAGTGCTACTGCGACAATTCTATGCACTGTAGTAATAATACATAAATGATACAATTATTTTCACACTCAACGATATGGGTTGATTTACGTGAATTTTGTTAGTTTTCCTGCAAAAGCGTAATTGGTCTGGGTGTATTGAATGTTAAATTTTTCGTCAAAGTATTGAAACCAAGTAGACATCTCATTTTCACTCTCTAACAAAAATTAGATTGTCCTCCTTAAACTAAAATTAGAGTAAAAGTACAAGTTATGTATAAGTTTTTTAGAAAAAGAACATATATGCCGCAGCCGGGTTGGAGGCCCAGTTGAGTCAAATTATCATATCAGGATTGTGGATTGTTTGTCAATAAGTGCTACTGCGACAATTATATGCGTTCCTGTCACATTATGTAATTAATCAAAATATTTTCACAATCAACGATGTGGGAAGATATGCCTCAATTGTATTATACTACCAGCTAAAGTGTAGTTTATATAGGGATTTTGAAGATCAAATTTTTCGTCGAAATCTTGAAACAAACTAGCATTTTTGTTGTTGTTGGAGGTTGACGATAATTGGACCGTTCGTGCAACGTTCATCATAAATAAATATTTTATAGCGTAATTCGAGTAGAGAAGTTAATCAAAACTACAAGTACTTAATCACGATTAAATAAGTACTATTTAGATTAATGATCCAAAATTGGAAACTAGATTGGAAGTAAAAGTAACAAATACATATGAGTTTTTATTAGAAAAAAGTATGCCGCAGCCGGAGGTAGACGCCCGGTTGAAACAAATCTAATGTGGATTTTTGGTCAATAAGTGCTACTGCGACAATTCTATGCACTGTAGTAATAATACATAAATGATACAATTATTTTCACACTCAATGATGCGGGTTGATTTACGTGAATTTTGTTAGTTTTCCTGCAAAAGCGTAATTGGTCTAGGTGTATTGAATGTTAAATTTTTCGTCAAAGTATTGAAACCAAGTAAACTTCTCATTTTCACTCTCTAACAAAAATTAGATTGTCCGCCTTAAACTAAAATTAGATTCAGGGATTAGACTAGAGTGATTCATCACAAGTACACAAGTTTTATTTAGTTCAATAATTAAAAATTGGGAACTAGAGTAAAAGTACAAGTACAAGATATGTATAAGTTTTTTAGAAAAAGAATATATATGCCGCAGCCGGGTTGGTGGCCGAGTTGAGTCAAATTATCATATCAGGATTGTTTGTCAGTAAGTGCTACTGCGGCAATTATATGCGTTCCTGTCACATTATGTTAATAATCAAAATATTTTCACAGTCAACGATGTGGGAAGATATGCCTCAATTGTATTATACTACCAGCTAAAGTGTAGTTTATATAGGGATTTTGAAGATCAAATTTTTCGTGGAAATCTTGAAACAAAGTAGCATTTTTGTTGTTGTTGGAGGTTGACGATAATTGGACCGTTCGTGCAACGTTCATCATAAATAAATATTTTATAGCGTAATTCGAATAGAGAAGTTAATCAAAACTACAAGTACTTAATCACGATTAAATAAGTACTATTTAGATTAATGATCCAAAATTGGAAACTAGATTGGAAGTAAAAGTAACAAATACATATGAGTTTTTATTAGAAAAAAGTATGCCGCAGCCGGAGGTAGACGCCCGGTTGAAACAAATCTAATGTGGATTTTTGGTCAATAAGTGCTACTGCGACAATTCTATGCACTGTAGTAATAATACATAAATGATACAATTATTTTCACACTCAACGATACGGGTTGATTTACGTGAATTTTGTTAGTTTTCCTGCAAAAGCGTAATTGGTCTGGGTGTATTGAATGTTAAATTTTTCGTCAAAGTATTGAAACCAAGTAAACTTCTCATTTTCACTCTCTAACAAAAATTAGATTGTCCGCCTTAAACTAAAATTAGATTCAGGGATTAGACTAGAGTGATTCATCACAAGTACACAAGTTTTATTTAGTTCAATGATTAAAAATTGGGAACTAGAGTAAAAGTACAAGTTATTTATAAGTTTTTTAGAAAAAGAACATATATGCCGCAGCCGGGTTGGAGGCCCAGTTGAGTCAAATTATCATATCAGGATTGTGGATTGTTTGTCAGTAAGTGCTACTGCGACAATTATATGCGTTCCTGTCACATTATGTAATTAATCAAAATATTTTCACAATCAACGATGTGGGAAGATATGCCTCAATTGTATTATACTACCAGCTAAAGTGTAGTTTATATAGGGATTTTGAAGATCAAATTTTTCGTCGAAATCTTGAAACAAAGTAGCATTTTTGTTGTTGTTGGAGGTTGACGATAATTGGACCGTTCGTGCAACGTTCATCATAAATAAATATTTTATAGCGTAATTCGAGTAGAGAAGTTAATCAAAACTACAAGTACTTAATCACGATTAAATAAGTACTATTTAGATTAATGATCCAAAATTGGAAACTAGATTGGAAGTAAAAGTAACAAATACATATGAGTTTTTATTAGAAAAAAGTATGCCGCAGCCGGAGGTAGACGCCCGGTTGAAACAAATCTAATGTGGATTTTTGGTCAATAAGTGCTACTGCGACAATTCTATGCACTGTAGTAATAATACATAAATGATACAATTATTTTCACACTCAATGATGCGGGTTGATTTACGTGAATTTTGTTAGTTTTCCTGCAAAAGCGTAATTGGTCTAGGTGTATTGAATGTTAAATTTTTCGTCAAAGTATTGAAACCAAGTAAACTTCTCATTTTCACTCTCTAACAAAAATTAGATTGTCCGCCTTAAACTAAAATTAGATTCAGGGATTAGACTAGAGTGATTCATCACAAGTACACAAGTTTTATTTAGTTCAATAATTAAAAATTGGGAACTAGAGTAAAAGTACAAGTACAAGATATGTATAAGTTTTTTAGAAAAAGAATATATATGCCGCAGCCGGGTTGGTGGCCGAGTTAAGTCAAATTATCATATCAGGATTGTTTGTCAGTAAGTGCTACTGCGGCAATTATATGCGTTCCTGTCACATTATGTTAATAATCAAAATATTTTCACAGTCAACGATGTGGGAAGATATGCCTCAATTGTATTATACTACCAGCTAAAGTGTAGTTTATATAGGGATTTTGAAGATCAAATTTTTCGTCGAAATCTTGAAACAAAGTAGCATTTTTGTTGTTGTTGGAGGTTGACGATAATTGGACCGTTCGTGCAACGTTCATCATAAATAAATATTTTATAGCGTAATTCGAATAGAGAAGTTAATCAAAACTACAAGTACTTAATCACGATTAAATAAGTACTATTTAGATTAATGATCCAAAATTGGAAACTAGATTGGAAGTAAAAGTAACAAATACATATGAGTTTTTATTAGAAAAAAGTATGCCGCAGCCGGAGGTAGACGCCCGGTTGAAACAAATCTAATGTGGATTTTTGGTCAATAAGTGCTACTGCAACAATTCTATGCACTGTAGTAATAATACATAAATGATACAATTACTTTCACACTCAACGATGCGGGTTGATTTACGTGAATTTTGTTAGTTTTCCTGCAAAAGCGTAATTGGTCTGGTTGTATTGAATGTTAAATTTTTCGTCAAAGTATTGAAACCAAGTAAACTTCTCATTTTCACTCTCTAACAAAAATTAGATTGTCCGCCTTAAACTAAAATTAGATTCAGGGATTAGACTAGAGTGATTCATCACAAGTACACAAGTTTTATTTAGTTCAATAATTAAAAATTGGGAACTAGAGTAAAAGTACAAGTACAAGATATGTATAAGTTTTTTAGAAAAAGAATATATATGCCGCAGCCGGGTTGGTGGCCCAGTTGAGTCAAATTATCATATCAGGATTGTTTGTCAGTAAGTGCTACTGCGGCAATTATATGCGTTCCTGTCACATTATGTAAATAATCAAAATATTTTAACAGTCAACGATGTGGGAAGATATGCCTCAATTGTATTATACTACCAGCTAAAGTGTAGTTTATATAGGGATTTTGAAGATCAAATTTTTCGTCGAAATCTTGAAACAAAGTAGCATTTTTGTTGTTGTTGGAGGGTGACGATAATTGGACCGTTCGTGCAACGTTCATCATAAATAAATATTTTATAGCGTAATTCGAATAGAGAAGTTAATCAAAACTACAAGTACTTAATCACGATTAAATAAGTACTATTTAGATTAATGATCCAAAATTGGAAACTAAATTGGAAGTAAAAGTAACAAATACATATGAGTTTTTATTAGAAAAAAGTATGCCGCAGCCGGAGGTAGACGCTCGGTTGAAACAAATCTAATGTGGATTTTTGGTCAATAAGTGCTACTGCGACAATTCTATGCACTGTAGTAATAATACATAAATGATACAATTATTTTCACACTCAACGATACGGGTTGATTTACGTGAATTTTGTTATTTTTCCTGCAAAAGCGTAATTGGTCTGGGTGTATTGAATGTTAAATTTTTCGTCAAAGTATTGAAACCAAGTAAACTTCTCATTTTCACTCTCTAACAAAAATTAGATTGTCCTCCTTAAACTAAAATTAGAGTAAAAGTACAAGTTATGTATAAGTTTTTTAGAAAAAGAACATATATGCCGCAGCCGGGTTGGAGGCCCAGTTGAGTCAAATTATCATATCAGGATTGTGGATTGTTTGTCAGTAAGTGCTACTGCGACAATTATATGCGTTCCTGTCACATTATGTAATTAATCAAAATATTTTCACAATCAACGATGTGGGAAGATATGCCTCAATTGTATTATACTACCAGCTAAAGTGTAGTTTATATAGGGATTTTGAAGATCAAATTTTTCGTCGAAATCTTGAAACAAACTAGCATTTTTGTTGTTGTTGGAGGTTGACGATAATTGGACCGTTCGTGCAACGTTCATCATAAATAAATATTTTATAGCGTAATTCGAGTAGAGAAGTTAATCAAAACTACAAGTACTTAATCACGATTAAATAAGTACTATTTAGATTAATGATCCAAAATTGGAAACTAGATTGGAAGTAAAAGTAACAAATACATATGAGTTTTTATTAGAAAAAAGTATGCCGCAGCCGGAGGTAGACGCCCGGTTGAAACAAATCTAATGTGGATTTTTGGTCAATAAGTGCTACTGCGACAATTCTATGCATTGTAGTAATAATACATAAATGATACAATTATTTTCACACTCAACGATGCGGGTTGATTTACATGAATTTTGTTAGTTTTCCTGCAAAAGCGTAATTGGTCTGGGTGTATTGAATGTTAAATTTTTTGTCAAAGTATTGAAACCAAGTAAACTTCTCATTTTCACTCTCTAACAAAAATTAGATTGTCCGCCTTAAACTAAAATTAGATTCAGGGATTAGACTAGAGTGATTCATCACAAGTACACAAGTTTTATTTAGTTCAATAATTAAAAATTGGGAACTAGAGTAAAAGTACAAGTACAAGATATGTATAAGTTTTTTAGAAAAAGAATATATATGCCGCAGCCGGGTTGGTGGCCCAGTTGAGTCAAATTATCATATCAGGATTGTTTGTCAGTAAGTGCTACTGCGGCAATTATATGCGTTCCTGTCACATTATGTTAATAATCAAAATATTTTCACAGTCAACGATGTGGGAAGATATGCCTCAATTGTATTATACTACCAGCTAAAGTGTAGTTTATATAGGGATTTTGAAGATCAAATTTTTCGTCGAAATCTTGAAACAAAGTAGCATTTTTGTTGTTGTTGGAGGTTGACGATAATTGGACCGTTCGTGCAACGTTCATCATAAATAAATATTTTATAGCGTAATTCGAATAGAGAAGTTAATCAAAACTACAAGTACTTAATCACGATTAAATAAGTACTATTTAGATTAATGATCCAAAATTGGAAACTAAATTGGAAGTAAAAGTAACAAATACATATGAGTTTTTATTAGAAAAAAGTATGCCGCAGCCGGAGGTAGACGCTCAGTTGAAACAAATCTAATGTGGATTTTTGGTCAATAAGTGCTACTGCGACAATTCTATGCACTGTAGTAATAATACATAAATGATACAATTATTTTCACACTCAACGATACGGGTTGATTTACGTGAATTTTGTTAGTTTTCCTGCAAAAGCGTAATTGGTCTGGGTGTATTGAATGTTAAATTTTTCGTCAAAGTATTGAAACCAAGTAAACTTCTCATTTTCACTCTCTAACAAAAATTAGATTGTCCTCCTTAAACTAAAATTAGATTCAGGGATTAGACTAGAGTGATTCATCACAAGTACACAAGTTTTATTTAGTTCAATGATTAAAAATTGGGAACTAGAGTAAAACTACAAGTTATGTATAAGTTTTTTAGAAAAAGAACATATATGCCGCAGCCGGGTTGGAGGCCCAGTTGAGTCAAATTATCATATCAAGATTGTGGATTGTTTGTCAGTAAGTGCTACTGCGACAATTATATGCGTTCCTGTCACAATATGTAATTAATCAAAATATTTTCACAATCAACGATGTGGGAAGATATGCCTCAATTGTATTATACTACCAGCTAAAGTGTAGTTTATATAGGGATTTTGAAGATCAAATTTTTCGTCGAAATCTTGAAACAAACTAGCATTTTTGTTGTTGTTGGAGGTGGACGATAATTGGACCGTTCGTGCAACGTTCATCATAAATAAATATTTTATAGCGTAATTCGAGTAGAGAAGTTAATCAAAACTACAAGTACTTAATCACGATTAAATAAGTACTATTTAGATTAATGATCCAAAATTGGAAACTAGATTGGAAGTAAAAGTAACAAATACATATGAGTTTTTATTAGAAAAAAGTATGCCGCAGCCGGAGGTAGACGCCCGGTTGAAACAAATCTAATGTGGATTTTTGGTCAATAAGTGCTACTGCGACAATTCTATGCATTGTAGTAGTAATACATAAATGATACAATTATTTTCACACTCAACGATGCGGGTTGATTTACATGAATTTTGTTAGTTTTCCTGCAAAAGCGTAATTGGTCTGGGTGTATTGAATGTTAAATTTTTCGTCAAAGTATTGAAACCAAGTAAACTTCTCATTTTCACTCTCTAACAAAAATTAGATTGTCCGCCTTAAACTAAAATTAGATTCAGGGATTAGACTAGAGTGATTCATCACAAGTACACAAGTTTTATTTAGTTCAATAATTAAAAATTGGGAACTAGAGTAAAAGTACAAGTACAAGATATGTATAAGTTTTTTAGAAAAAGAATATATATGCCGCAGCCGGGTTGGTGGCCCAGTTGAGTCAAATTATCATATCAGGATTGTTTGTCAGTAAGTGCTACTGCGGCAATTATATGCGTTCCTGTCACATTATGTTAATAATCAAAATATTTTCACAGTCAACGATGTGGGAAGATATGCCTCAATTGTATTATACTACCAGCTAAAGTGTAGTTTATATAGGGATTTTGAAGATCAAATTTTTCGTCGAAATCTTGAAACAAACTAGCATTTTTGTTGTTGTTGGAGGTTGACGATAATTGGACCGTTCGTGCAACGTTCATCATAAATAAATATTTTATAGCGTAATTCGAGTAGAGAAGTTAATCAAAACTACAAGTACTTAATCACGATTAAATAAGTACTATTTAGATTAATGATCCAAAATTGGAAACTAGATTGGAAGTAAAAGTAACAAATACATATGAGTTTTTATTAGAAAAAAGTATGCCGCAGCCGGAGGTAGACGCCCGGTTGAAACAAATCTAATGTGGATTTTTGGTCAATAAGTGCTACTGCGACAATTCTATGCATTGTAGTAATAATACATAAATGATACAATTATTTTCACACTCAACGATGCGGGTTGATTTACATGAATTTTGTTAGTTTTCCTGCAAAAGCGTAATTGGTCTGGGTGTATTGAATGTTAAATTTTTTGTCAAAGTATTGAAACCAAGTAAACTTCTCATTTTCACTCTCTAACAAAAATTAGATTGTCCGCCTTAAACTAAAATTAGATTCAGGGATTAGACTAGAGTGATTCATCACAAGTACACAAGTTTTATTTAGTTCAATAATTAAAAATTGGGAACTAGAGTAAAAGTACAAGTACAAGATATGTATAAGTTTTTTAGAAAAAGAATATATATGCCGCAGCCGGGTTGGTGGCCCAGTTGAGTCAAATTATCATATCAGGATTGTTTGTCAGTAAGTGCTACTGCGGCAATTATATGCGTTCCTGTCACATTATGTTAATAATCAAAATATTTTCACAGTCAACGATGTGGGAAGATATGCCTCAATTGTATTATACTACCAGCTAAAGTGTAGTTTATATAGGGATTTTGAAGATCAAATTTTTCGTCGAAATCTTGAAACAAAGTAGCATTTTTGTTGTTGTTGGAGGTTGACGATAATTGGACCGTTCGTGCAACGTTCATCATAAATAAATATTTTATAGCGTAATTCGAATAGAGAAGTTAATCAAAACTACAAGTACTTAATCACGATTAAATAAGTACTATTTAGATTAATGATCCAAAATTGGAAACTAAATTGGAAGTAAAAGTAACAAATACATATGAGTTTTTATTAGAAAAAAGTATGCCGCAGCCGGAGGTAGACGCTCAGTTGAAACAAATCTAATGTGGATTTTTGGTCAATAAGTGCTACTGCGACAATTCTATGCACTGTAGTAATAATACATAAATGATACAATTATTTTCACACTCAACGATACGGGTTGATTTACGTGAATTTTGTTAGTTTTCCTGCAAAAGCGTAATTGGTCTGGGTGTATTGAATGTTAAATTTTTCGTCAAAGTATTGAAACCAAGTAAACTTCTCATTTTCACTCTCTAACAAAAATTAGATTGTCCTCCTTAAACTAAAATTAGATTCAGGGATTAGACTAGAGTGATTCATCACAAGTACACAAGTTTTATTTAGTTCAATGATTAAAAATTGGGAACTAGAGTAAAACTACAAGTTATGTATAAGTTTTTTAGAAAAAGAACATATATGCCGCAGCCGGGTTGGAGGCCCAGTTGAGTCAAATTATCATATCAAGATTGTGGATTGTTTGTCAGTAAGTGCTACTGCGACAATTATATGCGTTCCTGTCACAATATGTAATTAATCAAAATATTTTCACAATCAACGATGTGGGAAGATATGCCTCAATTGTATTATACTACCAGCTAAAGTGTAGTTTATATAGGGATTTTGAAGATCAAATTTTTCGTCGAAATCTTGAAACAAACTAGCATTTTTGTTGTTGTTGGAGGTGGACGATAATTGGACCGTTCGTGCAACGTTCATCATAAATAAATATTTTATAGCGTAATTCGAGTAGAGAAGTTAATCAAAACTACAAGTACTTAATCACGATTAAATAAGTACTATTTAGATTAATGATCCAAAATTGGAAACTAGATTGGAAGTAAAAGTAACAAATACATATGAGTTTTTATTAGAAAAAAGTATGCCGCAGCCGGAGGTAGACGCCCGGTTGAAACAAATCTAATGTGGATTTTTGGTCAATAAGTGCTACTGCGACAATTCTATGCATTGTAGTAGTAATACATAAATGATACAATTATTTTCACACTCAACGATGCGGGTTGATTTACATGAATTTTGTTAGTTTTCCTGCAAAAGCGTAATTGGTCTGGGTGTATTGAATGTTAAATTTTTCGTCAAAGTATTGAAACCAAGTAAACTTCTCATTTTCACTCTCTAACAAAAATTAGATTGTCCGCCTTAAACTAAAATTAGATTCAGGGATTAGACTAGAGTGATTCATCACAAGTACACAAGTTTTATTTAGTTCAATAATTAAAAATTGGGAACTAGAGTAAAAGTACAAGTACAAGATATGTATAAGTTTTTTAGAAAAAGAATATATATGCCGCAGCCGGGTTGGTGGCCCAGTTGAGTCAAATTATCATATCAGGATTGTTTGTCAGTAAGTGCTACTGCGGCAATTATATGCGTTCCTGTCACATTATGTTAATAATCAAAATATTTTCACAGTCAACGATGTGGGAAGATATGCCTCAATTGTATTATACTACCAGCTAAAGTGTAGTTTATATAGGGATTTTGAAGATCAAATTTTTCGTCGAAATCTTGAAACAAAGTAGCATTTTTGTTGTTGTTGGAGGTTGACGATAATTGGACCGTTCGTGCAACGTTCATCATAAATAAATATTTTATAGCGTAATTCGAATAGAGAAGTTAATCAAAACTACAAGTACTTAATCACGATTAAATAAGTACTATTTAGATTAATGATCCAAAATTGGAAACTAGATTGGAAGTAAAAGTAACAAATACATATGAGTTTTTATTAGAAAAAAGTATGCCGCAGCCGGAGGTAGACGCCCGGTTGAAACAAATCTAATGTGGATTTTTGGTCAATAAGTGCTACTGCGACAATTCTATGCACTGTAGTAATAATACATAAATGATACAATTATTTTCACACTCAACGATGCAGGTTGATTTATGGGAATTTTGTTAGTTTTCCTGCAAAAGCGTAATTGGTCTGGGTGTATTGAATGTTAAATTTTTCGTCAAAGTATTGAAACCAAGTAAACTTCTCATTTTCACTCTCTAACAAAAATTAGATTGTCCGCCTTAAACAAAAATTAGATTCAGGGATTAGACTAGAGTGATTCATCACAAGTACACAAGTTTTATTTAGTTCAATGATTAAAAATTGGGAACTCGAGTAAAAGTACAAGTACAAGATATGTATAAGTTTTTTAGAAAAAGAATATATATGCCGCAGCCGGGTTGGTGGCCCAGTTGAGTCAAATTATCATATCAGGATTGTTTGTCAGTAAGTGCTACTGCGGCAATTATATGCGTTCCTGTCACATTATGTTAATAATCAAAATATTTTCACAGTCAACGATGTGGGAAGATATGCCTCAATTGTATTATACTACCAGCTAAAGTGTAGTTTATATAGGGATTTTGAAGATCAAATTTTTCGTCGAAATCTTGAAACAAAGTAGCATTTTTGTTGTTGTTGGAGGTTGACGATAATTGGACCGTTCGTGCAACGTTCATCATAAATAAATATTTTATAGCGTAATTCGAATAGAGAAGTTAATCAAAACTACAAGTACTTAATCACGATTAAATAAGTACTATTTAGATTAATGATCCAAAATTGGAAACTAAATTGGAAGTAAAAGTAACAAATACATATGAGTTTTTATTAGAAAAAAGTATGCCGCAGCCGGAGGTAGACACTCAGTTGAAACAAATCTAATGTGGATTTTTGGTCAATAAGTGCTACTGCGACAATTCTATGCACTGTAGTAATAATACATAAATGATACAATTATTTTCACACTCAACGATACGGGTTGATTTACGTGAATTTTGTTAGTTTTCCTGCAAAAGCGTAATTGGTCTGGGTGTATTGAATGTTAAATTTTTCGTCAAAGTATTGAAACCAAGTAAACTTCTCATTTTCACTCTCTAACAAAAATTAGATTGTCCTCCTTAAACTAAAATTAGATTCAGGGATTAGACTAGAGTGATTCATCACAAGTACACAAGTTTTATTTAGTTCAATGATTAAAAATTGGGAACTAGAGTAAAACTACAAGTTATGTATAAGTTTTTTAGAAAAAGAACATATATGCCGCAGCCGGGTTGGAGGCCCAGTTGAGTCAAATTATCATATCAGGATTGTGGATTGTTTGTCAGTAAGTGCTACTGCGAAATTATATGCGTTCCTGTCACATTATGTAATTAATCAAAATATTTTCACAATCAACGATGTGGGAAGATATGCCTCAATTGTATTATACTACCAGCTAAAGTGTAGTTTATATAGGGATTTTGAAGATCAAATTTTTCGTCGAAATCTTGAAACAAACTAGCATTTTTGTTGTTGTTGGAGGTTGACGATAATTGGACCGTTCGTGCAACGTTCATCATAAATAAATATTTTATAGCGTAATTCGAGTAGAGAAGTTAATCAAAACTACAAGTACTTAATCACGATTAAATAAGTACTATTTAGATTAATGATCCAAAATTGGAAACTAGATTGGAAGTAAAAGTAACAAATACATATGAGTTTTTATTAGAAAAAAGTATGCCGCAGCCGGAGGTAGACGCCCGGTTGAAACAAATCTAATGTGGATTTTTGGTCAATAAGTGCTACTGCGACAATTCTATGCATTGTAGTAATAATACATAAATGATACAATTATTTTCACACTCAACGATGCGGGTTGATTTACATGAATTTTGTTAGTTTTCCTGCAAAAGCGTAATTGGTCTGGGTGTATTGAATGTTAAATTTTTCGTCAAAGTATTGAAACCAAGTAAACTTCTCATTTTCACTCTCTAACAAAAATTAGATTGTCCGCCTTAAACTAAAATTAGATTCAGGGATTAGACTAGAGTGATTCATCACAAGTACACAAGTTTTATTTAGTTCAATAATTAAAAATTGGGAACTAGAGTAAAAGTACAAGTACAAGATATGTATAAGTTTTTTAGAAAAAGAATATATATGCCGCAGCCGGGTTGGTGGCCCAGTTGAGTCAAATTATCATATCAGGATTGTTTGTCAGTAAGTGCTACTGCGGCAATTATATGCGTTCCTGTCACATTATGTTAATAATCAAAATATTTTCACAGTCAACGATGTGGGAAGATATGCCTCAATTGTATTATACTACCAGCTAAAGTGTAGTTTATATAGGGATTTTGAAGATCAAATTTTTCGTCGAAATCTTGAAACAAAGTAGCATTTTTGTTGTTGTTGGAGGTTGACGATAATTGGACCGTTCGTGCAACGTTCATCATAAATAAATATTTTATAGCGTAATTCGAATAGAGAAGTTAATCAAAACTACAAGTACTTAATCACGATTAAATAAGTACTATTTAGATTAATGATCCAAAATTGGAAACTAAATTGGAAGTAAAAGTAACAAATACATATGAGTTTTTATTAGAAAAAAGTATGCCGCAGCCGGAGGTAGACACTCAGTTGAAACAAATCTAATGTGGATTTTTGGTCAATAAGTGCTACTGCGACAATTCTATGCACTGTAGTAATAATACATAAATGATACAATTATTTTCACACTCAACGATACGGGTTGATTTACGTGAATTTTGTTAGTTTTCCTGCAAAAGCGTAATTGGTCTGGGTGTATTGAATGTTAAATTTTTCGTCAAAGTATTGAAACCAAGTAAACTTCTCATTTTCACTCTCTAACAAAAATTAGATTGTCCTCCTTAAACTAAAATTAGATTCAGGGATTAGACTAGAGTGATTCATCACAAGTACACAAGTTTTATTTAGTTCAATGATTAAAAATTGGGAACTAGAGTAAAACTACAAGTTATGTATAAGTTTTTTAGAAAAAGAACATATATGCCGCAGTCGGGTTGGAGGCCCAGTTGAGTCAAATTATCATATCAGGATTGTGGATTGTTTGTCAGTAAGTGCTACTGCGACAATTATATGCGTTCCTGTCACATTATGTAATTAATCAAAATATTTTCACAATCAACGATGTGGGAAGATATGCCTCAATTGTATTATACTACCAGCTAAAGTGTAGTTTATATAGGGATTTTGAAGATCAAATTTTTCGTCGAAATCTTGAAACAAACTAGCATTTTTGTTGTTGTTGGAGGTTGACGATAATTGGACCGTTCGTGCAACGTTCATCATAAATAAATATTTTATAGCGTAATTCGAGTAGAGAAGTTAATCAAAACTACAAGTACTTAATCACGATTAAATAAGTACTATTTAGATTAATGATCCAAAATTGGAAACTAGATTGGAAGTAAAAGTAACAAATACATATGAGTTTTTATTAGAAAAAAGTATGCCGCAGCCGGAGGTAGACGCCCGGTTGAAACAAATCTAATGTGGATTTTTGGTCAATAAGTGCTACTGCGACAATTCTATGCATTGTAGTAGTAATACATAAATGATACAATTATTTTCACACTCAACGATGCGGGTTGATTTACATGAATTTTGTTAGTTTTCCTGCAAAAGCGTAATTGGTCTGGGTGTATTGAATGTTAAATTTTTCGTCAAAGTATTGAAACCAAGTAAACTTCTCATTTTCACTCTCTAACAAAAATTAGATTGTCCGCCTTAAACTAAAATTAGATTCAGGGATTAGACTAGAGTGATTCATCACAAGTACACAAGTTTTATTTAGTTCAATAATTAAAAATTGGGAACTAGAGTAAAAGTACAAGTACAAGATATGTATAAGTTTTTTAGAAAAAGAATATATATGCCGCAGCCGGGTTGGTGGCCCAGTTGAGTCAAATTATCATATCAGGATTGTTTGTCAGTAAGTGCTACTGCGGCAATTATATGCGTTCCTGTCACATTATGTTAATAATCAAAATATTTTCACAGTCAACGATGTGGGAAGATATGCCTCAATTGTATTATACTACCAGCTAAAGTGTAGTTTATATAGGGATTTTGAAGATCAAATTTTTCGTCGAAATCTTGAAACAAAGTAGCATTTTTGTTGTTGTTGGAGGTTGACGATAATTGGACCGTTCGTGCAACGTTCATCATAAATAAATATTTTATAGCGTAATTCGAATAGAGAAGTTAATCAAAACTACAAGTACTTAATCACGATTAAATAAGTACTATTTAGATTAATGATCCAAAATTGGAAACTAGATTGGAAGTAAAAGTAAAAAATACATATGAGTTTTTATTAGAAAAAAGTATGCCGCAGCCGGAGGTAGACGCCCGGTTGAAACAAATCTAATGTGGATTTTTGGTCAATAAGTGCTACTGCGACAATTCTATGCACTGTAGTAATAATACATAAATGATACAATTATTTTCACACTCAACGATGCGGGTTGATTTATGGGAATTTTGTTAGTTTTCCTGCAAAAGCGTAATTGGTCTGGGTGTATTGAATGTTAAATTTTTCGTCAAAGTATTGAAACCAAGTAAAATTCTCATTTTCACTCTCTAACAAAAATTAGATTGTCCGCCTTAAACAAAAATTAGATTCAGGGATTAGACTAGAGTGATTCATCACAAGTACACAAGTTTTATTTAGTTCAATGATTAAAAATTGGGAACTAGAGTAAAAGTACAAGTACAAGATATGTATAAGTTTTTTAGAAAAAGAATATATATGCCGCAGCCGGGTTGGTGGCCCAGTTGAGTCAAATTATCATATCAGGATTGTTGTTTGTCAGTAAGTGCTACTGCGGCAATTATATGCGTTCCTGTCACATTATGTAAATAATCAAAATATTTTCACAGTCAACGATGTGGGAAGATATGCCTCAATTGTATTATACTACCAGCTAAAGTGTAGTTTATATAGGGATTTTGAAGATCAAATTTTTCGTCGAAATCTTGAAACAAACTAGCATTTTTGTTGTTGTTGGAGGTTGACGATAATTGGACCGTTCGTGCAACGTTCATCATAAATAAATATTTTATAGCGTAATTCGAATAGAGAAGTTAATCAAAACTACAAGTACTTAATCACGATTAAATAAGTACTATTTAGATTAATAATCCAAAATTGGAAACTAGATTGGAAGTAAAAGTAACAAATACATATGAGTTTTTATTAGAAAAAAGTATGCCGCAGCCGGAGGTAGACGCCCGGTTGAAACAAATCTAATGTGGATTTTTGGTCAATAAGTGCTACTGCGACAATTCTATGCACTGTAGTAATAATACATAAATGATATAATTATTTTCACACTCAACGATGCGGGTTGATTTACGTGAATTTTGTTAGTTTTCCTGCAAAAGCGTAATTGGTCTGGGTGTATTGAATGTTAAATTTTTCTGTCAAAGTATTGAAACCAAGTAAACTTCTCATTTTCACTCTCTAACAAAAATTAGATTGTCTGCCTTAAACTAAAATTAGATTCAGGGATTAGACTAGAGTGATTCATCACAAGTACACAAGTTTTATTTAGTTCAATAATTAAAAATTGGGAACTAGAGTAAAAGTACAAGTACAAGATATGTATAAGTTTTTTAGAAAAAGAATATATATGCCGCAGCCGGGTTGGTGGCCCAGTTGAGTCAAATTATCATATCAGGATTGTTTGTCAGTAAGTGCTACTGCAGCAATTATATGCGTTCCTGTCACATTATGTTAATAATCAAAATATTTTCACAGTCAACGATGTGGGAAGATATGCCTCAATTGTATTATACTACCAGCTAAAGTGTAGTTTATATAGGGATTTTGAAGATCAAATTTTTCGTCGAAATCTTGAAACAAAGTAGCATTTTTGTTGTTGTTGGAGGTTGACGATAATTGGACCGTTCGTGCAACGTTCATCATAAATAAATATTTTATAGCGTAATTCGAATAGAGAAGTTAATCAAAACTACAAGTACTTAATCACTATTAAATAAGTACTATTTAGATTAATGATCCAAAATTGGAAACTAGATTGGAAGTAAAAGTAACAAATACATATGAGTTTTTATTAGAAAAAAGTATGCCGCAACCGGAGGTAGACGCCCGGTTGAAACAAATTTAATGTGGATTTTTGGTCAATAAGTGCTACTACGACAATTCTATGCACTGTAGTAATAATACATAAATGATACAATTATTTTCACACTCAACGATGCGGGTTGATTTACGGGAATTTTGTTAGTTTTCCTGCAAAAGCGTAATTGGTCTGGGTGTATTGAATGTTAAATTTTTCGTCAAAGTATTGAAACCAAGTAAACTTCTCATTTTCACTCTCTAACAAAAATTAGATTGTCCGCCTTAAACAAAAATTAGATTCAGGGATTAGACTAGAGTGATTCATCACAAGTACACAAGTTTTATTTAGTTCAATGATTAAAAATTGGGAACTAGAGTAAAAGTACAAGTACAAGATATGTATAAGTTTTTTAGAAAAAGAATATATATGCCGCAGCCGGGTTGGTGGCCCAGTTGAGTCAAATTATCATATCAGGATTGTTTGTCAGTAAGTGCTACTGCGGCAATTATATGTGTTCCTGTCACATTATGTAAATAATCAAAATATTTTCACAGTCAACGATGTGGGAAGATATGCCTCAATTGTATTATACTACCAGCTAAAGTGTAGTTTATATAGGGATTTTGAAGATCAAATTTTTCGTCGAAATCTTGAAACAAAGTAGCATTTTTGTTGTTGTTGGAGGTTGACGATAATTGGACCGTTCGTGCAACGTTCATCATAAATAAATATTTTATAGCGTAATTCGAATAGAGAAGTTAATCAAAACTACAAGTACTTAATCACGATTAAATAAGTACTATTTAGATTAATGATCCAAAATTGGAAACTAGATTGGAAGTAAAAGTAACAAATACATATGAGTTTTTATTAGAAAAAAGTATGCCGCAGCCGGAGGTAGACGCCCGGTTGAAACAAATCTAATGTGGATTTTTGGTCAATAAGTGCTACTGCGACAATTCTATGCACTGTAGTAATAATACATAAATGATACAATTATTTTCACACTCAACGATGCGGGTTGATTTATGGGAATTTTGTTAGTTTTCCTGCAAAAGCGTAATTGGTGTGGGTGTATTGAATGTTAAATTTTTCGTCAAAGTATTGAAACCAAGTAAACTTCTCATTTTCACTCTCTAACAAAAATTAGATTGTCCGCCTTAAACAAAAATTAGATTCAGGGATTAGACTAGAGTGATTCATCACAAGTACACAAGTTTTATTTAGTTCAATGATTAAAAATTGGGAACTAGAGTAAAAGTACAAGTACAAGATATGTATAAGTTTTTTAGAAAAAGAATATATATGCCGCAGCCGGGTTGGTGGCCCAGTTGAGTCAAATTATCATATCAGGATTGTTGTTTGTCAATAAGTGCTACTGCGGCAATTATATGCGTTCCTGTCACATTATGTAAATAATCAAAATATTTTCACAGTCAACGATGTGGGAAGATATGCCTCAATTGTATTATACTACCAGCTAAAGTGTAGTTTATATAGGGATTTTGAAGATCAAATTTTTCGTCGAAATCTTGAAACAAACTAGCATTTTTGTTGTTGTTGGAGGTTGACGATAATTGGACCGTTCGTGCAACGTTCATCATAAATAAATATTTTATAGCGTAATTCGAATAGAGAAGTTAATCAAAACTACAAGTACTTAATCACGATTAAATAAGTACTATTTAGATTAATAATCCAAAATTGGAAACTAGATTGGAAGTAAAAGTAACAAATACATATGAGTTTTTATTAGAAAAAAGTAGGCCGCAGCCGGAGGTAGACGCCCGGTTGAAACAAATCTAATGTGGATTTTTGGTCAATAAGTGCTACTGCGACAATTCTATGCACTGTAGTAATAATACATAAATGATACAATTATTTTCACACTCAACGATGCGGGTTGATTTACGTGAATTTTGTTAGTTTTCCTGCAAAAGCGTAATTGGTCTGGGTGTATTGAATGTTAAATTTTTCTGTCAAAGTATTGAAACCAAGTAAACTTCTCATTTTCACTCTCTAACAAAAATTAGATTGTCTGCCTTAAACTAAAATTAGATTCAGGGATTAGACTAGAGTGATTCATCACAAGTACACAAGTTTTATTTAGTTCAATAATTAAAAATTGGGAACTAGAGTAAAAGTACAAGTACAAGATATGTATAAGTTTTTTAGAAAAAGAATATATATGCCGCAGCCGGGTTGGTGGCCCAGTTGAGTCAAATTATCATATCAGGATTGTTTGTCAGTAAGTGCTACTGCGACAATTATATGTGTTCCTGTCACATTATGTAAATAATCAAAATATTTTCACAGTCAACGATGTGTTGAGATATGCCTCAATTGTATTATACTACCAGCTAAAGTGTAGTTTATATAGGGATTTTGAAGATCAAATTTTTCGTCGAAATCTTGAAACAAAGTAGCATTTTTGTTGTTGTTGGAGGTTGACGATAATTGGACCGTTCGTGCAACGTTCATCATAAATAAATATTTTATAGCGTAATTCGAATAGAGAAGTTAATCAAAACTACAAGTACTTAATCACGATTAAATAAGTACTATTTAGATTAATGATCCAAAATTGGAAACTAGATTGGAAGTAAAAGTAACAAATACATATGAGTTTTTATTAGAAAAAAGTATGCCGCAGCCGGAGGTAGACGCCCGGTTGAAACAAATCTAATGTGAATTTTTGGTCAATAAGTGCTACTGCGACAATTCTATGCACTGTAGTAATACATAAATGATACAATTATTTTCACACTCAACGATGCGGGTTGATTTACGGGAATTTTGTTAGTTTTCCTGCAAAAGCGTAATTGGTCTGGGTGTATTGAATGTTAAATTTTTCGTCAAAGTATTGAAACCAAGTAAACTTCTCATTTTCACTCTCTAAAAAAAATTAGATTGTCCGCCTTAAACAAAAATTAGATTCAGGGATTAGACTAGAGTGATTCATCACAAGTACACAAGTTTTATTTAGTTCAATGATTAAAAATTGGGAACTAGAGTAAAAGTACAAGTACAAGATATGTATAAGTTTTTTAGAAAAAGAATATATATGCCGCAGCCGGGTTGGTGGCCCATTGAGTCAAATTATCATATCAGGATTGTTTGTCGGTAAGTGCTACTGCGGAAATTATATGCGTTCCTGTCACATTATGTAAATAATCAAAATATTTTCACAGTCAACGATGTGGGAAGATATGCCTTAATTGTATTACACTACCAGCTAAAATGTAGTTTATATAGGGATTTTGAAGATCAAATTTTTCGTCGAAATCTTGAAACAAAGTAGCATTTTTGTTGTTGTTGGAGGTTGACGATAATTGGACCGTTCGTGCAACGTTCATCATAAATAAATATTTTATAGCGTAATTCGAATAGAGAAGTTAATCAAAACTACAAGTACTTAATCACGATTAAATAAGTACTATTTAGATTAATGATCCAAAATTGGAAACTGGATTGGAAGTAAAAGTAACAAATACATATGAGTTTTTATTAGAAAAAAGTATGCCGCAGCCGGAGGTAGACGCCCGGTTGAAACAAATCTAATGTGGATTTTTGGTCAATAAGTGCTACTGCGACAATTCTATGCACTGTAGTAATAATACATAAATGATACAATTATTTTCACACTCAACGATGCGGGTTGATTTACGTGAATTTTGTTAGTTTTCCTGCAAAAGCGTAATTGGTCTGGGTGTATTGAATGTTAAATTTTTCGTCAAAGTATTGAAACCAAGTAAACTTCTCATTTTCACCCTCTAACAAAAATTAGATTGTCCGCCTTAAACTAAAATTAGATTCAGGGATTAGACTAGAGTGATTCATCACAAGTTTTATTTAGTTCAATGATTAAAAATTGGGAACTAGAGTAAAAGTACAAGATATGTATAAGTTTTTTAGAAAAAGAATATATATGCCGCAGCCGGGTTGGAGGCCCAGTTGAGTCAAATTATCATATCAGGATTGTGGATTGTTTGTCAGTAAGTGCTACTGCGGCAATTATATGTGTTCCTGTCACATTATGTAAATAATCAAAATATTTTCACAGTCAACGATGTGGGAAGATATGCCTCAATTGTATTATACTACCAGCTAAAGTGTAGTTTATATAGGGATTTTGAAGATCAAATTTTTCGTCGAAATCTTGAAACGAAGTAGCATTTTTGTTGTTGTTGGAGGTTGACGATAATTGGACCGTTCGTGCAACGTTCATCATAAATAAATATTTTATAGCGTAATTCGAATAGAGAAGTTAATCAAAACTACAAGTACTTAATCACGATTAAATAAGTACTATTTAGATTAATGATCCAAAATTGGAAACTGGATTGGAAGTAAAAGTAACAAATACATAAGAGTTTTTATTAGAAAAAAGTATGCCGCAGCCGGAGGTAGACGCCCGGTTGAAACAAATCTAATGTGGATTTTTGGTCAATAAGTGCTACTGCGACAATTCTATGCACTGTAGTAATAATACATAAATGATACAATTATTTTCACACTCAACGATGCGGGTTGATTTACGTGAATTTTGTTAGTTTTCCTGCAAAAGCGTAATTGGTCTGGGTGTATTGAATGTTGAATTTTTCGTCAAAGTATTGAAACCAAGTAGACATCTCATTTTCACTCTCTAACAAAAATTAGATTGTCCGCCTTAAACTAAAATTAGATTCAGGGATTAGACTAGAGTGATTCATCACAAGTACACAAGTTTTATTTAGTTCAATGATTAAAAATTGGGAACTAGAGTAAAAGTACAAGTACAAGATATGTATAAGTTTTTTAGAAAAAGAATATATATGCCGCAGCCGGGTTGGTGGCCCAGTTGAGTCAAATTATCATATCAGGATTGTTTGTCGGTAAGTGCTACTGCGGAAATTATATGCGTTCCTGTCACATTATGTAAATAATCAAAATATTTTCACAGTCAACGATGTGGGAAGATATGCCTCAATTGTATTATACTACCAGCTAAAATGTAGTTTATATAGGGATTTTGAAGATCAAATTTTTCGTCGAAATCTTGAAACAAAGTAGCATTTTTGTTGTTGTTGGAGGTTGACGATAATTGGACCGTTCGTGCAACGTTCATCATAAATAAATATTTTATAGCGTAATTCGAATAGAGAAGTTAATCAAAACTACAAGTACTTAATCACGATTAAATAAGTACTATTTAGATTAATGATCCAAAATTGGAAACTGGATTGGAAGTAAAAGTAACAAATACATATGAGTTTTTATTAGAAAAAAGTATGCCGCAGCCGGAGGTAGACGCCCGGTTGAAACAAATCTAATGTGGATTTTTGGTCAATAAGTGCTACTGCGACAATTCTATGCACTGTAGTAATAATACATAAATGATACAATTATTTTCACACTCAACGATGCGGGTTGATTTACGTGAATTTTGTTACTTTTCCTGCAAAAGCGTAATTGGTCTGGGTGTATTGAATGTTAAATTTTTCGTCAAAGTATTGAAACCAAGTAAACTTCTCATTTTCACTCTCTAACAAAAATTAGATTGTCCGCCTTAAACAAAAATTAGATTCAGGGATTAGACTAGAGTGATTCATCACAAGTACACAAGTTTTATTTAGTTCAATGATTAAAAATTGGGAACTAGAGTAAAAGTACAAGTACAAGATATGTATAAGTTTTTTAGAAAAAGAATATATATGCCGCAGCCGGGTTGGTGGCCCAGTTGAGTCAAATTATCATATCAGGATTGTTGTTTGTCAGTAAGTGCTACTGCGGCAATTATATGCGTTCCTGTCACATTATGTAAATAATCAAAATATTTTCACAGTCAACGATGTGGGAAGATATGCCTCAATTGTATTATACTACCAGCTAAAGTGTAGTTTATATAGGGATTTTGAAGATCAAATTTTTCGTCGAAATCTTGAAACAAACTAGCATTTTTGTTGTTGTTGGAGGTTGACGATAATTGGACCGTTCGTGCAACGTTCATCATAAATAAATATTTTATAGCGTAATTCGAATAGAGAAGTTAATCAAAACTACAAGTACTTAATCACGATTAAATAAGTACTATTTAGATTAATAATCCAAAATTGGAAACTAGATTGGAAGTAAAAGTAACAAATACATATGAGTTTTTATTAGAAAAAAGTATGCCGCAGCCGGAGGTAGACGCCCGGTTGAAACAAATCTAATGTGGATTTTTGGTCAATAAGTGCTACTGCGACAATTCTATGCACTGTAGTAATAATACATAAATGATACAATTATTTTCACACTCAACGATGCGGGTTGATTTACGTGAATTTTGTTAGTTTTCCTGCAAAAGCGTAATTGGTCTGGGTGTATTGAATGTTAAATTTTTCTGTCAAAGTATTGAAACCAAGTAAACTTCTCATTTTCACTCTCTAACAAAAATTAGATTGTCTGCCTTAAACTAAAATTAGATTCAGGGATTAGACTAGAGTGATTCATCACAAGTACACAAGTTTTATTTAGTTCAATAATTAAAAATTGGGAACTAGAGTAAAAGTACAAGTACAAGATATGTATAAGTTTTTTAGAAAAAGAATATATATGCCGCAGCCGGGTTGGTGGCCCAGTTGAGTCAAATTATCATATCAGGATTGTTTGTCAGTAAGTGCTACTGCGACAATTATATGTGTTCCTGTCACATTATGTAAATAATCAAAATATTTTCACAGTCAACGATGTGGGAAGATATGCCTCAATTGTATTATACTACCAGCTAAAGTGTAGTTTATATAGGGATTTTGAAGATCAAATTTTTCGTCGAAATCTTGAAACAAAGTAGCATTTTTGTTGTTGTTGGAGGTTGACGATAATTGGACCGTTCGTGCAACGTTCATCATAAATAAATATTTTATAGCGTAATTCGAATAGAGAAGTTAATCAAAACTACAAGTACTTAATCACGATTAAATAAGTACTATTTAGATTAATGATCCAAAATTGGAAACTAGATTGGAAGTAAAAGTAAAAAATACATATGAGTTTTTATTAGAAAAAAGTATGCCGCAGCCGGAGGTAGACGCCCGGTTGAAACAAATCTAATGTGAATTTTTGGTCAATAAGTGCTACTGCGACAATTCTATGCACTGTAGTAATACATAAATGATACAATTATTTTCACACTCAACGATGCGGGTTGATTTACGGGAATTTTGTTAGTTTTCCTGCAAAAGCGTAATTGGTCTGGGTGTATTGAATGTTAAATTTTTCGTCAAAGTATTGAAACCAAGTAAACTTCTCATTTTCACTCTCTAACAAAAATTAGATTGTCCGCCTTAAACAAAAATTAGATTCAGGGATTAGACTAGAGTGATTCATCACAAGTACACAAGTTTTATTTAGTTCAATGATTAAAAATTGGGAACTAGAGTAAAAGTACAAGTACAAGATATGTATAAATTTTTTAGAAAAAGAATATATATGCCGCAGCCGGGTTGGTGGCCCAGTTGAGTCAAATTATCATATCAGGATTGTTTGTCGGTAAGTGCTACTGCGGAAATTATATGCGTTCCTGTCACATTATGTAAATAATCAAAATATTTTCACAGTCAACGATGTGGGAAGATATGCCTTAATTGTATTATACTACCAGCTAAAATGTAGTTTATATAGGGATTTTGAAGATCAAATTTTTCGTCGAAATCTTGAAACAAAGTAGCATTTTTGTTGTTGTTGGAGGTTGACGATAATTGGACCGTTCGTGCAACGTTCATCATAAATAAATATTTTATAGCGTAATTCGAATAGAGAAGTTAATCAAAACTACAAGTACTTAATCACGATTAAATAAGTACTATTTAGATTAATGATCCAAAATTGGAAACTGGATTGGAAGTAAAAGTAACAAATACATATGAGTTTTTATTAGAAAAAAGTATGCCGCAGCCGGAGGTAGACGCCCGGTTGAAACAAATCTAATGTGGATTTTTGGTCAATAAGTGCTACTGCGACAATTCTATGCACTGTAGTAATAATACATAAATGATACAATTATTTTCACACTCAACGATGCGGGTTGATTTACGTGAATTTTGTTAGTTTTCCTGCAAAAGCGTAATTGGTCTGGGTGTATTGAATGTTAAATTTTTCGTCAAAGTATTGAAACCAAGTAAACTTCTCATTTTCACCCTCTAACAAAAATTAGATTGTCCGCCTTAAACTAAAATTAGATTCAGGGATTAGACTAGAGTGATTCATCACAAGTTTTATTTAGTTCAATGATTAAAAATTGGGAACTAGAGTAAAAGTACAAGATATGTATAAGTTTTTTAGAAAAAGAATATATATGCCGCAGCCGGGTTGGAGGCCCAGTTGAGTCAAATTATCATATCAGGATTGTGGATTGTTTGTCAGTAAGTGCTACTGCGGCAATTATATGTGTTCCTGTCACATTATGTAAATAATCAAAATATTTTCACAGTCAACGATGTGGGAAGATATGCCTCAATTGTATTATACTACCAGCTAAAGTGTAGTTTATATAGGGATTTTGAAGATCAAATTTTTCGTCGAAATCTTGAAACGAAGTAGCATTTTTGTTGTTGTTGGAGGTTGACGATAATTGGACCGTTCGTGCAACGTTCATCATAAATAAATATTTTATAGCGTAATTCGAATAGAGAAGTTAATCAAAACTACAAGTACTTAATCACGATTAAATAAGTACTATTTAGATTAATGATCCAAAATTGGAAACTGGATTGGAAGTAAAAGTAACAAATACATAAGAGTTTTTATTAGAAAAAAGTATGCCGCAGCCGGAGGTAGACGCCCGGTTGAAACAAATCTAATGTGGATTTTTGGTCAATAAGTGCTACTGCGACAATTCTATGCACTGTAGTAATAATACATAAATGATACAATTATTTTCACACTCAACGATGCGGGTTGATTTACGTGAATTTTGTTAGTTTTCCTGCAAAAGCGTAATTGGTCTGGGTGTATTGAATGTTAAATTTTTCGTCAAAGTATTGAAACCAAGTAGACATCTCATTTTCACTCTCTAACAAAAATTAGATTGTCCGCCTTAAACTAAAATTAGATTCAGGGATTAGACTAGAGTGATTCATCACAAGTACACAAGTTTTATTTAGTTCAATGATTAAAAATTGGGAACTAGAGTAAAAGTACAAGTACAAGATATGTATAAGTTTTTTAGAAAAAGAATATATATGCCGCAGCCGGGTTGGTGGCCCAGTTGAGTCAAATTATCATATCAGGATTGTTTGTCGGTAAGTGCTACTGCGGCAATTATATGCGTTCCTGTCACATTATGTAAATAATCAAAATATTTTCACAGTCAACGATGTGGGAAGATATGCCTCAATTGTATTATACTACCAGCTAAAATGTAGTTTATATAGGGATTTTGAAGATCAAATTTTTCGTCGAAATCTTGAAACAAAGTAGCATTTTTGTTGTTGTTGGAGGTTGACGATAATTGGACCGTTCGTGCAACGTTCATCATAAATAAATATTTTATAGCGTAATTCGAATAGAGAAGTTAATCAAAACTACAAGTACTTAATCATGATTAAATAAGTACTATTTAGATTAATGATCCAAAATTGGAAACTGGATTGGAAGTAAAAGTAACAAATACATATGAGTTTTTATTAGAAAAAAGTATGCCGCAGCCGGAGGTAGACGCCCGGTTGAAACAAATCTAATGTGGATTTTTGGTCAATAAGTGCTACTGCGACAATTCTATGCACTGTAGTAATAATACATAAATGATACAATTATTTTCACACTCAACGATGCGGGTTGATTTACGTGAATTTTGTTACTTTTCCTGCAAAAGCGTAATTGGTCTGGGTGTATTGAATGTTAAATTTTTCGTCAAAGTATTGAAACCAAGTAAACTTCTCATTTTCACCCTCTAACAAAAATTAGATTGTCCGCCTTAAACTAAAATTAGATTCAGGGATTAGACTAGAGTGATTCATCACCAGTTTTATTAAGTTCAATGATTAAAAATTGGGAACTAGAGTAAAAGTACAAGATATGTATAAGTTTTTTAGAAAAAGAATATATATGCCGCAGCCGGGTTGGAGGCCCAGTTGAGTCAAATTATCATATCAGGATTGTGGATTGTTTGTCAGTAAGTGCTACTGCGGCAATTATATGTGTTCCTGTCACATTATGTAAATAATCAAAATATTTTCACAGTCAACGATGTGGGAAGATATGCCTCAATTGTATTATACTACCAGCTAAAGTGTAGTTTATATAGGGATTTTGAAGATCAAATTTTTCGTCGAAATCTTGAAACGAAGTAGCATTTTTGTTGTTGTTGGAGGTTGACGATAATTGGACCGTTCGTGCAACGTTCATCATAAATAAATATTTTATAGCATAATTCGAATAGAGAAGTTAATCAAAACTACAAGTACTTAATCACGATTAAATAAGTACTATTTAGATTAATGATCCAAAATTGGAAACTGGATTGGAAGTAAAAGTAACAAATACATAAGAGTTTTTATTAGAAAAAAGTATGCCGCAGCCGGAGGTAGACGCCCGGTTGAAACAAATCTAATGTGGATTTTTGGTCAATAAGTGCTACTGCGACAATTCTATGCACTGTAGTAATAATACATAAATGATACAATTATTTTCACACTCAACGATGCGGGTTGATTTACGTGAATTTTGTTAGTTTTCCTGCAAAAGCGTAATTGGTCTGGGTGTATTGAATGTTAAATTTTTCGTCAAAGTATTGAAACCAAGTAGACATCTCATTTTCACTCTCTAACAAAAATTAGATTGTCCGCCTTAAACTAAAATTAGATTCAGGGATTAGACTAGAGTGATTCATCACAAGTACACAAGTTTTATTTAGTTCAATGATTAAAAATTGGGAACTAGAGTAAAAGTACAAGTACAAGATATGTATAAGTTTTTTAGAAAAAGAATATATATGCCGCAGCCGGGTTGGTGGCCCAGTTGAGTCAAATTATCATATCAGGATTGTTTGTCGGTAAGTGCTACTGCGGCAATTATATGCGTTCCTGTCACATTATGTAAATAATCAAAATATTTTCACAGTCAACGATGTGGGAAGATATGCCTCAATTGTATTATACTACCAGCTAAAATGTAGTTTATATAGGGATTTTGAAGATCAAATTTTTCGTCGAAATCTTGAAACAAAGTAGCATTTTTGTTGTTGTTGGAGGTTGACGATAATTGGACCGTTCGTGCAACGTTCATCATAAATAAATATTTTATAGCGTAATTCGAATAGAGAAGTTAATCAAAACTACAAGTACTTAATCACGATTAAATAAGTACTATTTAGATTAATGATCCAAAATTGGAAACTGGATTGGAAGTAAAAGTAACAAATACATATGAGTTTTTATTAGAAAAAAGTATGCCGCAGCCGGAGGTAGACGCCCGGTTGAAACAAATCTAATGTGGATTTTTGGTCAATAAGTGCTACTGCGACAATTCTATGCACTGTAGTAATAATACATAAATGATACAATTATTTTCACACTCAACGATGCGGGTTGATTTACGTGAATTTTGTTACTTTTCCTGCAAAAGCGTAATTGGTCTGGGTGTATTGAATGTTAAATTTTTCGTCAAAGTATTGAAACCAAGTAAACTTCTCATTTTCACCCTCTAACAAAAATTAGATTGTCCGCCTTAAACTAAAATTAGATTCAGGGATTAGACTAGAGTGATTCATCACCAGTTTTATTAAGTTCAATGATTAAAAATTGGGAACTAGAGTAAAAGTACAAGATATGTATAAGTTTTTTAGAAAAAGAATATATATGCCGCAGCCGGGTTGGAGGCCCAGTTGAGTCAAATTATCATATCAGGATTGTGGATTGTTTGTCAGTAAGTGCTACTGCGGCAATTATATGTGTTCCTGTCACATTATGTAAATAATCAAAATATTTTCACAGTCAACGATGTGGGAAGATATGCCTCAATTGTATTATACTACCAGCTAAAGTGTAGTTTATATAGGGATTTTGAAGATCAAATTTTTCGTCGAAATCTTGAAACGAAGTAGCATTTTTGTTGTTGTTGGAGGTTGACGATAATTGGACCGTTCGTGCAACGTTCATCATAAATAAATATTTTATAGCGTAATTCGAATAGAGAAGTTAATCAAAACTACAAGTACTTAATCACGATTAAATAAGTACTATTTAGATTAATGATCCAAAATTGGAAACTGGATTGGAAGTAAAAGTAACAAATACATAAGAGTTTTTATTAGAAAAAAGTATGCCGCAGCCGGAGGTAGACGCCCGGTTGAAACAAATCTAATGTGGATTTTTGGTCAATAAGTGCTACTGCGACAATTCTATGCACTGTAGTAATAATACATAAATGATACAATTATTTTCACACTCAACGATGCGGGTTGATTTATGGGAATTTTGTTAGTTTTCCTGCAAAAGCGTAATTGGTCTGGGTGTATTGAATGTTAAAATTTTCGTCAAAGTATTGAAACCAAGTAAACTTCTCATTTTCACTCTCTAACAAAAATTAGATTGTCCGCCTTAAACAAAAATTAGATTCAGGGATTAGACTAGAGTGATTCATCACAAGTACACAAGTTTTATTTAGTTCAATGATTAAAAATTGGGAACTAGAGTAAAAGTACAAGATATGTATAAGTTTTTTAGAAAAAGAATATATATGCCGCAGCCGGGTTGGAGGCCCAGTTGAGTCAAATTATCATATCAGGATTGTGGATTGTTTGTCAGTAAGTGCTACTGCGGCAATTATATGTGTTCCTGTCACATTATGTAAATAATCAAAATATTTTCACAGTCAACGATGTGGGAAGATATGCCTCAATTGTATTATACTACCAGCTAAAGTGTAGTTTATATAGGGATTTTGAAGATCAAATTTTTCGTCGAAATCTTGAAACGAAGTAGCATTTTTTTTGTTGTTGGAGGTTGACGATAATTGGACCGTTCGTGCAACGTTCATCATAAATAAATATTTTATAGCGTAATTCGAATAGAGAAGTTAATCAAAACTACAAGTACTTAATCACGATTAAATAAGTACTATTTAGATTAATGATCCAAAATTGGAAACTGGATTGGAAGTAAAAGTAACAAATACATAAGAGTTTTTATTAGAAAAAAGTATGCCGCAGCCGGAGGTAGACGCCCGGTTGAAACAAATCTAATGTGGATTTTTGGTCAATAAGTGCTACTGCGACAATTCTATGCACTGTAGTAATAATACATAAATGATACAATTATTTTCACACTCAACGATGCGGGTTGATTTATGGGAATTTTGTTAGTTTTCCTGCAAAAGCGTAATTGGTCTGGGTGTATTGAATGTTAAAATTTTCGTCAAAGTATTGAAACCAAGTAAACTTCTCATTTTCACTCTCTAACAAAAATTAGATTGTCCGCCTTAAACAAAAATTAGATTCAGGGATTAGACTAGAGTGATTCATCACAAGTACACAAGTTTTATTTAGTTCAATGATTAAAAATTGGGAACTAGAGTAAAAGTACAAGTACAAGATATGTATAAGTTTTTTAGAAAAAGAATATATATGCCGCAGCCGGGTTGGTGGCCCAGTTGAGTCAAATTATCATATCAGGATTGTTGTTTGTCAGTAAGTGCTACTGCGGCAATTATATGCGTTCCTGTCACATTATGTAAATAATCAAAATATTTTCACAGTCAACGATGTGGGAAGATATGCCTCAATTGTATTATACTACCAGCTAAAGTGTAGTTTATATAGGGATTTTGAAGATCAAATTTTTCGTCGAAATCTTGAAACAAACTAGCATTTTTGTTGTTGTTGGAGGTTGACGATAATTGGACCGTTCGTGCAACGTTCATCATAAATAAATATTTTATAGCGTAATTCGAATAGAGAAGTTAATCAAAACTACAAGTACTTAATCACGATTAAATAAGTACTATTTAGATTAATAATCCAAAATTGGAAACTAGATTGGAAGTAAAAGTAACAAATACATATGAGTTTTTATTAGAAAAAAGTATGCCGCAGCCGGAGGTAGACGCCCGGTTGAAACAAATCTAATGTGGATTTTTGGTCAATAAGTGCTACTGCGACAATTCTATGCACTGTAGTAATAATACATAAATGATACAATTATTTTCACACTCAACGATGCGGGTTGATTTACGTGAATTTTGTTAGTTTTCCTGCAAAAGCGTAATTGGTCTGGGTGTATTGAATGTTAAATTTTTCGTCAAAGTATTGAAACCAAGTAAACTTCTCATTTTCACTCTCTAACAAAAATTAGATTGTCCGCCTTAAACTAAAATTAGATTCAGGGATTAGACTAGAGTGATTCATCACAAGTACACAAGTTTTATTTAGTTCAATGATTAAAAATTGGGAACTAGAGTAAAAGTACAAGTACAAGATATGTATAAGTTTTTTAGAAAAAGAATATATATGCCGCAGCCGGGTTGGTGGCCCAGTTGAGTCAAATTATCATATCAGGATTGTTTGTCGGTAAGTGCTACTGCGGCAATTATATGCGTTCCTGTCACATTATGTAAATAATCAAAATATTTTCACAGTCAACGATGTGGGAAGATATGCCTCAATTGTATTATACTACCAGCTAAAATGTAGTTTATATAGGGATTTTGAAGATCAAATTTTTCGTCGAAATCTTGAAACAAAGTAGCATTTTTGTTGTTGTTGGAGGTTGACGATAATTGGACCGTTCGTGCAACGTTCATCATAAATAAATATTTTATAGCGTAATTCGAATAGAGAAGTTAATCAAAACTACAAGTACTTAATCACGATTAAATAAGTACTATTTAGATTAATGATCCAAAATTGGAAACTGGATTGGAAGTAAAAGTAACAAATACATATGAGTTTTTATTAGAAAAAAGTATGCCGCAGCCGGAGGTAGACGCCCGGTTGAAACAAATCTAATGTGGATTTTTGGTCAATAAGTGCTACTGCGACAATTCTATGCACTGTAGTAATAATACATAAATGATACAATTATTTTCACACTCAACGATGCTGGTTGATTTACGGGAATTTTGTTAGTTTTCCTGCAAAAGCGTAATTGGTCTGGGTGTATTGAATGTTAAATTTTTCGTCAAAGTATTGAAACCAAGTAAACTTCTCATTTTCACTCTCTAACAAAAATTAGATTGTCCGCCTTAAACTAAAATTAGATTCAGGGATTAGACTAGAGTGATTCATCACAAGTACACAAGTTTTACTTTAGTTCAATAATTAAAAATTGGGAACTAGAGTAAAAGTACAAGTACAAGATATGTATAAGTTTTTTAGAAAAAGAATATATATGCCGCAGCCAGGTTGGTGGCCCAGTTGAGTCAAATTATCATATCAGGATTGTTTGTCAGTAAGTGCTACTGCGGCAATTATATGCGTTCCTGTCACATTATGTTAATAATCAAAATATTTTCACAGTCAACGATGTGGGAAGATATGCCTCAATTGTATTATACTACCAGCTAAAGTGTAGTTTATATAGGGATTTTGAAGATCAAATTTTTCGTCGAAATCTTGAAACAAAGTAGCATTTTTGTTGTTGTTGGAGGTTGACGATAATTGGACCGTTCGTGCAACGTTCATCATAAATAAATATTTTATAGCGTAATTCGAATAGAGAAGTTAATCAAAACTACAAGTACTTAATCACTATTAAAAAAGTACTATTTAGATTAATGATCCAAAATTGGAAACTAGATTGGAAGTAAAAGTAACAAATACATATGAGTTTTTATTAGAAAAAAGTATGCCGCAACCGGAGGTAGACGCCCGGTTGAAACAAATCTAATGTGGATTTTTGGTCAATAAGTGCTACTGCGACAATTCTATGCACTGTAGTAATAATACATAAATGATACAATTATTTTCACACTCAACGATGCGGGTTGATTTACGGGAATTTTGTTAGTTTTCCTGCAAAAGCGTAATTGGTCTGGGTGTATTGAATGTTAAATTTTTCGTCAAAGTATTGAAACCAAGTAAACTTCTCATTTTCACCCTCTAACAAAAATTAGATTGTCCGCCTTAAACTAAAATTAGATTCAGGGATTAGACTAGAGTGATTCATCACAAGTTTTATTTAGTTCAATGATTAAAAATTGGGAACTAGAGTAAAAGTACAAGATATGTATAAGTTTTTTAGAAAAAGAATATATATGCCGCAGCCGGGTTGGTGGCCCAGTTGAGTCAAATTATCATATCAGGATTGTTATTTGTCAGTAAGTGCTACTGCGGCAATTATATGCGTTCCTGTCACATTATGTAAATAATCAAAATATTTTCACAGTCAACGATGTGGGAAGATATGCCTCAATTGTATTATACTACCAGCTAAAGTGTAGTTTATATAGGGATTTTGAAGATCAAATTTTTCGTCGAAATCTTGAAACAAACTAGCATTTTTGTTGTTGTTGGAGGTTGACGATAATTGGACCGTTCGTGCAACGTTCATCATAAATAAATATTTTATAGCGTAATTCGAATAGAGAAGTTAATCAAAACTACAAGTACTTAATCACGATTAAATAAGTACTATTTAGATTAATAATCCAAAATTGGAAACTAGATTGGAAGTAAAAGTAAAAAATACATATGAGTTTTTATTAGAAAAAAGTATGCCGCAGCCGGAGGTAGACGCCCGGTTGAAACAAATCTAATGTGGATTTTTGGTCAATAAGTGCTACTGCGACAATTCTATGCACTGTAGTAATAATACATAAATGATACAATTATTTTCACACTCAACGATGCGGGTTGATTTACGTGAATTTTGTTAGTTTTCCTGCAAAAGCGTAATTGGTCTGGGTGTATTGAATGTTAAATTTTTCGTCAAAGTATTGAAACCAAGTAAACTTCTCATTTTCACTCTCTAACAAAAATTAGATTGTCCGCCTTAAACTAAAATTAGATTCAGGGATTAGACTAGAGTGATTCATCACAAGTACACAAGTTTTACTTTAGTTCAATAATTAAAAATTGGGAACTAGAGTAAAAGTACAAGTACAAGATATGTATAAGTTTTTTAGAAAAAGAATATATATGCCGCAGCCAGGTTGGTGGCCCAGTTGAGTCAAATTATCATATCAGGATTGTTTGTCAGTAAGTGCTACTGCGGCAGTTATATGCGTTCCTGTCACATTATGTTAATAATCAAAATATTTTCACAGTCAACGATGTGGGAAGATATGCCTCAATTGTATTATACTACCAGCTAAAGTGTAGTTTATATAGGGATTTTGAAGATCAAATTTTTCGTCGAAATCTTGAAACAAAGTAGCATTTTTGTTGTTGTTGGAGGTTGACGATAATTGGACCGTTCGTGCAACGTTCATCATAAATAAATATTTTATAGCGTAATTCGAATAGAGAAGTTAATCAAAACTACAAGTACTTAATCACTATTAAAAAAGTACTATTTAGATTAATGATCCAAAATTGGAAACTAGATTGGAAGTAAAAGTAACAAATACATATGAGTTTTTATTAGAAAAAAGTATGCCGCAACCGGAGGTAGACGCCCGGTTGAAACAAATCTAATGTGGATTTTTGGTCAATAAGTGCTACTGCGACAATTCTATGCACTGTAGTAATAATACATAAATGATACAATTATTTTCACACTCAACGATGCGGGTTGATTTACGGGAATTTTGTTAGTTTTCCTGCAAAAGCGTAATTGGTCTGGGTGTATTGAATGTTAAATTTTTCGTCAAAGTATTGAAACCAAGTAAACTTCTCATTTTCACCCTCTAACAAAAATTAGATTGTCCGCCTTAAACTAAAATTAGATTCAGGGATTAGACTAGAGTGATTCATCACAAGTTTTATTTAGTTCAATGATTAAAAATTGGGAACTAGAGTAAAAGTACAAGATATGTATAAGTTTTTTAGAAAAAGAATATATATGCCGCAGCCGGGTTGGTGGCCCAGTTGAGTCAAATTATCATATCAGGATTGTTATTTGTCAGTAAGTGCTACTGCGGCAATTATATGCGTTCCTGTCACATTATGTAAATAATCAAAATATTTTCACAGTCAACGATGTGGGAAGATATGCCTCAATTGTATTATACTACCAGCTAAAGTGTAGTTTATATAGGGATTTTGAAGATCAAATTTTTCGTCGAAATCTTGAAACAAACTAGCATTTTTGTTGTTGTTGGAGGTTGACGATAATTGGACCGTTCGTGCAACGTTCATCATAAATAAATATTTTATAGCGTAATTCGAATAGAGAAGTTAATCAAAACTACAAGTACTTAATCACGATTAAATAAGTACTATTTAGATTAATAATCCAAAATTGGAAACTAGATTGGAAGTAAAAGTAAAAAATACATATGAGTTTTTATTAGAAAAAAGTATGCCGCAGCCGGAGGTAGACGCCCGGTTGAAACAAATCTAATGTGGATTTTTGGTCAATAAGTGCTACTGCGACAATTCTATGCACTGTAGTAATAATACATAAATGATACAATTATTTTCACACTCAACGATGCGGGTTGATTTACGTGAATTTTGTTAGTTTTCCTGCAAAAGCGTAATTGGTCTGGGTGTATTGAATGTTAAATTTTTCGTCAAAGTATTGAAACCAAGTAAACTTCTCATTTTCACTCTCTAACAAAAATTAGATTGTCCGCCTTAAACTAAAATTAGATTCAGGGATTAGACTAGAGTGATTCATCACAAGTACACAAGTTTTACTTTAGTTCAATAATTAAAAATTGGGAACTAGAGTAAAAGTACAAGTACAAGATATGTATAAGTTTTTTAGAAAAAGAATATATATGCCGCAGCCAGGTTGGTGGCCCAGTTGAGTCAAATTATCATATCAGGATTGTTTGTCAGTAAGTGCTACTGCGGCAGTTATATGCGTTCCTGTCACATTATGTTAATAATCAAAATATTTTCACAGTCAACGATGTGGGAAGATATGCCTCAATTGTATTATACTACCAGCTAAAGTGTAGTTTATATAGGGATTTTGAAGATCAAATTTTTCGTCGAAATCTTGAAACAAAGTAGCATTTTTGTTGTTGTTGGAGGTTGACGATAATTGGACCGTTCGTGCAACGTTCATCATAAATAAATATTTTATAGCGTAATTCGAATAGAGAAGTTAATCAAAACTACAAGTACTTAATCACTATTAAAAAAGTACTATTTAGATTAATGATCCAAAATTGGAAACTAGATTGGAAGTAAAAGTAACAAATACATATGAGTTTTTATTAGAAAAAAGTATGCCGCAACCGGAGGTAGACGCCCGGTTGAAACAAATCTAATGTGGATTTTTGGTCAATAAGTGCTACTGCGACAATTCTATGCACTGTAGTAATAATACATAAATGATACAATTATTTTCACACTCAACGATGCGGGTTGATTTACGGGAATTTTGTTAGTTTTCCTGCAAAAGCGTAATTGGTCTGGGTGTATTGAATGTTAAATTTTTCGTCAAAGTATTGAAACCAAGTAAACTTCTCATTTTCACTCTCTAACAAAAATTAGATTGTCCGCCTTAAACAAAAATTAGATTCAGGGATTAGACTAGAGTGATTCATCACAAGTACACAAGTTTTATTTAGTTCAATGATTAAAAATTGGGAACTAGAGTAAAAGTACAAGTACAAGATATGTATAAGTTTTTTAGAAAAAGAATATATATGCCGCAGCCGGGTTGGTGGCCCAGTTGAGTCAAATTATCATATCAGGATTGTTTGTCAGTAAGTGCTACTGCGGCAATTATATGTGTTCCTGTCACATTATGTAAATAATCAAAATATTTTCACAGTCAACGATGTGGGAAGATATGCCTCAATTGTATTATACTACCAGCTAAAGTGTAGTTTATATAGGGATTTTGAAGATCAAATTTTTCGTCGAAATCTTGAAACAAAGTAGCATTTTTGTTGTTGTTGGAGGTTGACGATAATTGGACCGTTCGTGCAACGTTCATCATAAATAAATATTTTATAGCGTAATTCGAATAGAGAAGTTAATCAAAACTACAAGTACTTAATCACGATTAAATAAGTACTATTTAGATTAATGATCCCAAATTGGAAACTAGATTGGAAGTAAAAGTAACAAATACATATGAGTTTTGATTAGAAAAAAGTATGCCGCAGCCGGAGGTAGACGCCCGGTTGAAACAAATCTAATGTGGATTTTTGGTCAATAAGTGCTACTGCGACAATTCTATGCACTGTAGTAATACATAAATGATACAATTATTTTCACACTCAACGATGCGGGTTGATTTACGGGAATTTTGTTAGTTTTCCTGCAAAAGCGTAATTGGTCTCGGTGTATTGAATGTTAAATTTTTCGTCAAAGTATTGACACCAAGTAAACTTCTCATTTTCACTCTCTAACAAAAATTAGATTGTCCGCCTTAAACAAAAATTAGATTCAGGGATTAGACTAGAGTGATTCATCACAAGTACACAAGTTTTATTTAGTTCAATGATTAAAAATTGGGAACTAGAGTAAAAGTACAAGTACAAGATATGTATACGTTTTTTAGAAAAAGAATATATATGCCGCAGCCGGGTTGGTGGCCCAGTTGAGTCAAATTATCATATCAGGATTGTTTGTCGGTAAGTGCTACTGCGGCAATTATATGCGTTCCTGTCACATTATGTAAATAATCAAAATATTTTCACAGTCAACGATGTGGGAAGATATGCCTCAATTGTATTATACTACCAGCTAAAATGTAGTTTATATAGGGATTTTGAAGATCAAATTTTTCGTCGAAATCTTGAAACAAAGTAGCATTTTTGTTGTTGTTGGAGGTTGACGATAATTGGACCGTTCGTGCAACGTTCATCATAAATAAATATTTTATAGCGTAATTCGAATAGAGAAGTTAATCAAAACTACAAGTACTTAATCACGATTAAATAAGTACTATTTAGATTAATGATCCAAAATTGGAAACTGGATTGGAAGTAAAAGTAACAAATACATATGAGTTTTTATTAGAAAAAAGTATGCCGCAGCCGGAGGTAGACGCCCGGTTGAAACAAATCTAATGTTGATTTTTGGTCAATAAGTGCTACTGCGACAATTCTATGCACTGTAGTAATAATACATAAATGATACAATTATTTTCACACTCAACGATGCGGGTTGATTTACGTGAATTTTGTTAGTTTTCCTGCAAAAGCGTAATTGGTCTGGGTGTATTGAATGTTAAATATTGAAACCATGTAAACTTCTCATTTTCACCCTCTAACAAAAATTAGATTGTCCGCCTTAAACTAAAATTAGATTCAGGGATTAGACTAGAGTGATTCATCACAAGTTTTATTTAGTTCAATGATTAAAAATTGGGAACTAGAGTAAAAGTACAAGATATGTATAAGTTTTTTAGAAAAAGAATATATATGCCGCAGCCGGGTTGGAGGCCCAGTTGAGTCAAATTATCATATCAGGATTGTGGATTGTTTGTCAGTAAGTGCTACTGCGGCAATTATATGTGTTCCTGTCACATTATGTAAATAATCAAAATATTTTCACAGTCAACGATGTGGGAAGATATGCCTCAATTGTATTATACTACCAGCTAAAGTGTAGTTTATATAGGGATTTTGAAGATCAAATTTTTCGTCGAAATCTTGAAACGAAGTAGCATTTTTGTTGTTGTTGGAGGTTGACGATAATTGGACCGTTCGTGCAACGTTCATCATAAATAAATATTTTATAGCGTAATTCGAATAGAGAAGTTAATCAAAACTACAAGTACTTAATCACGATTAAATAAGTACTATTTAGATTAATGATCCAAAATTGGAAACTGGATTGGAAGTAAAAGTAACAAATACATAAGAGTTTTTATTAGAAAAAAGTATGCCGCAGCCGGAGGTAGACGCCCGGTTGAAACAAATCTAATGTGGATTTTTGGTCAATAAGTGCTACTGCGACAATTCTATGCACTGTAGTAATAATACATAAATGATACAATTATTTTCACACTCAACGATGCGGGTTGATTTACGTGAATTTTGTTAGTTTTCCTGCAAAAGCGTAATTGGTCTGGGTGTATTGAATGTTAAATTTTTCGTCAAAGTATTGAAACCAAGTAGACATCTCATTTTCACTCGCTAACAAAAATTAGATTGTCCTCCTTAAACTAAAATTAGATTCAGGGATTAGACTAGAGTGATTCATCACAAGTACACAAGTTTTATTTAGTTCAATGATTAAAAATTGGGAACTAGAGTAAAAGTACAAGTACAAGATATGTATAAGTATTTTAGAAAAAGAATATATATGCCGCAGCCGGGTTGGTGGCCCAGTTGAGTCAAATTATCATATCAGGATTGTTTGTCAGTAAGTGCAACTGCGGCAATTATATGCGTTCCTGTCACATTATGTAAATAATCAAAATATTTTCACAGTCAACGATGTGGGAAGATATGCCTCAATTGTATTATACTACCAGCTAAAATGTAGTTTATATAGGGATTTTGAAGATCAAATTTTTCGTCGAAATCTTGAAACAAAGTAGCATTTTTGTTGTTGTTGGAGGTTGACGATAATTGGACCGTTCGTGCAACGTTCATCATAAATAAATATTTTATAGCGTAATTCGAATAGAGAAGTTAATCAAAACTACAAGTACTTAATCACGATTAAATAAGTACTATTTAGATTAATGATCCAAAATTGGAAACTGTATTGGAAGTAAAAGTAACAAATACATAAGAGTTTTTATTAGAAAAAAGTATGCCGCAACCGGCGGTAGACGCCCGGTTGAAACAAATCTAATGTGGATTTTTGGTCAATAAGTGCTACTGCGACAATTCTATGCACTGTAGTAATAATACATAAATGATACAATTATTTTCACACTCAACGATGCGGGTTGATTTACGTGAATTTTGTTAGTTTTCCTGCAAAAGCGTAATTGGTCTGGGTGTATTGAATGTTAAATTTTTCGTCAAAGTATTGAAACCAAGTAGACATCTCATTTTCACTCTCTAACAAAAATTAGATTGTCCGCCTTAAACTAAAATTAGATTCAGGGATTAGACTAGAGTGATTCATCACAAGTACCCAAGTTTTATTTAGTTCAATAATTAAAAATTGGGAACTAGAGTAAAAGTACAAGTACAAGATATGTATAAGTTTTTTAGAAAAAGAATATATATGCCGCAGCCGGGTTGGTGGCCCAGTTGAGTCAAATTATCATATCAGGATTGTTTGTCAGTAAGTGCTACTGCGGCAATTATATGCGTTCGTGTCACATTATGTAAATAATCAAAATATTTTCACAGTCAACGATGTGGGAAGATATGCCTCAATTGTATTATACTACCAGCTAAAGTGTAGTTTATATAGGGATTTTGAAGATCAAACTTTTCGTCGAAATCTTGAAACGAAGTAGCATTTTTGTTGTTGTTGGAGGTTGACGATAATTGGACCGTTCGTGCAACGTTCATCATAAATAAATATTTTATAGCGTCATTCGAATAGAGAAGTTAATCAAAACTACAAGTACTTAATCACGATTAAATAAGTACTATTTAGATTAATGATCCAAAATTGGAAACTAAATTGGAAGTAAAAGTAACAAATACATATGAGTTTTTATTAGAAAAAAGTATGCCGCAGCCGGAGGTAGATGCCCGGTTGAAACAAATCTAATCTGGATTTTTTGTCAATAAGTGCTACTGCGACAATTCTATGCACTGTAGTAATAATACATAAATGATACAATTATTTTCACACTCAACGATGCGGGTTGATTTACGGGAATTTTGTTAGTTTTCCTGCAAAAGCGTAATTCGTCTGGGTGTATTGAATGTTAAATTTTTCGTCAAAGTATTGAAACCAAGTAAACTTCTCATTTTCACTGTCTAACAAAAATTAGATTGTCCGCCTTAAACTAAAATTAGATTCAGGGATTAGACTAGAGTGATTCATCACAAGTACACAAGTTTTATTTAGTTCAATGATTAAAAATTGGGAACTAGAGTAAAAGTACAAGTTATGTATAAATTTTTTAGAAAAAGAACATATATGCCGCAACCGGGTTGGAGGCCCAGTTGAGTCAAATTATCATATTAGGATTGTGGATTGTTTGTCAGTAAGTGCTACTGAGGCAATTATATGCGTTCCTGTCACATTATGTAAATAATCACAATATTTTCACAGTCAACGATGTGGGAAGATATGCCTCAATTGTATTATACTACCAGCTAAATTGTAGTTTATATAGGGATTTTGAAGATCAAATTTTTCGTCGAAATCTTGAAACGAAGTAGCATTTTTGTTGTTGTTGGAGGTTGACGATAATTGGACCGTTCGTGCAACGTTCATCATAAATAAATATTTTATAGCGTAATTCGAATAGAGAAGTTAATCAAAACTACAAGTACTTAATCACGATTAAATAAGTACTATTTAGATTAATGATCCAAAATTGGAAACTAGATTGGAAGTAAAAGTAACAAATACATATGAGTTTTTATTAGAAAAAAGTATGCCGCAGCCGGAGGTAGACGCCCGGTTGAAACAAATCTAATGTGGATTTTTGGTCAATAAGTGCTACTGCGACAATTCTATGCACTGTAGTAATAATACATAAATGATACAATTATTTTCACACTCAACGATGCGGGTTGATTTACGTGAATTTTGTTAGTTTTCCTACAAAAGCGTAATTGGTCTGGGTGTATTGAATGTTAAATTTTTCGTCAAAGTATTGAAACCAAGTAGACATCTCATTTTCACTCTCTAACAAAAATTAGATTGTCCGCCTTAAACTAAAATTAGATTCAGGGATTAGACTAGAGTGATTCATCACAAGTACACAAGTTTTATTTAGTTCAATAATTAAAAATTGGGAACTAGAGTAAAAGTACAAGTACAAGATATGTATAAGTTTTTTAGAAAAAGAATATATATGCCGCAGCCGGGTTGGTGGCCCAGTTGAGTCAAATTATCATATCAGGATTGTTTGTCAGTAAGTGCTACTGCGGCAATTATATGCGTTCGTGTCACATTATGTAAATAATCAAAATATTTTCACAGTCAACGATGTGGGAAGATATGCCTCAATTGTATTATACTACCAGCTAAAGTGTAGTTTATATAGGGATTTTGAAGATCAAACTTTTCGTCGAAATCTTGAAACGAAGTAGCATTTTTGTTGTTGTTGGAGGTTGACGATAATTGGACCGTTCGTGCAACGTTCATCATAAATAAATATTTTATAGCGTCATTCGAATAGAGAAGTTAATCAAAACTACAAGTACTTAATCACGATTAAATAAGTACTATTTAGATTAATGATCCAAAATTGGAAACTAAATTGGAAGTAAAAGTAACAAATACATATGAGTTTTTATTAGAAAAAAGTATGCCGCAGCCGGAGGTAGATGCCCGGTTGAAACAAATCTAATGTGGATTTTTTGTCAATAAGTGCTACTGCGACAATTCTATGCACTGTAGTAATAATACATAAATGATACAATTATTTTCACACTCAACGATGCGGGTTGATTTACGGGAATTTTGTTAGTTTTCCTGCAAAAGCGTAATTCGTCTGGGTGTATTGAATGTTAAATTTTTCGTCAAAGTATTGAAACCAAGTAAACTTCTCATTTTCACTGTCTAACAAAAATTAGATTGTCCGCCTTAAACTAAAATTAGATTCAGGGATTAGACTAGAGTGATTCATCACAAGTACACAAGTTTTATTTAGTTCAATGATTAAAAATTGGGAACTAGAGTAAAAGTACAAGTTATGTATAAATTTTTTAGAAAAAGAACATATATGCCGCAACCGGGTTGGAGGCCCAGTTGAGTCAAATTATCATATTAGGATTGTGGATTGTTTGTCAGTAAGTGCTACTGCGGCAATTATATGCGTTCCTGTCACATTATGTAAATAATCACAATATTTTCACAGTCAACGATGTGGGAAGATATGCCTCAATTGTATTATACTACCAGCTAAATTGTAGTTTATATAGGGATTTTGAAGATCAAATTTTTCGTCGAAATCTTGAAACGAAGTAGCATTTTTGTTGTTGTTGGAGGTTGACGATAATTGGACCGTTCGTGCAACGTTCATCATAAATAAATATTTTATAGCGTAATTCGAATAGAGAAGTTAATCAAAACTACAAGTACTTAATCACGATTAAATAAGTACTATTTAGATTAATGATCCAAAATTGGAAACTAGATTGGAAGTAAAAGTAACAAATACATATGAGTTTTTATTAGAAAAAAGTATGCCGCAGCCGGAGGTAGACGCCCGGTTGAAACAAATCTAATGTGGATTTTTGGTCAATAAGTGCTACTGCGACAATTCTATGCACTGTAGTAATAATACATAAATGATACAATTATTTTCACACTCAACGATGCGGGTTGATTTACGTGAATTTTGTTAGTTTTCCTACAAAAGCGTAATTCGTCTGGGTGTATTGAATGTTAAATTTTTCGTCAAAGTATTGAAACCAAGTAGACATCTCATTTTCACTCTCTAACAAAAATTAGATTGTCCGCCTTAAACTAAAATTAGATTCAGGGATTAGACTAGAGTGATTCATCACAAGTACACAAGTTTTATTTAGTTCAATAATTAAAAATTGGGAACTAGAGTAAAAGTACAAGTACAAGATATGTATAAGTTTTTTAGAAAAAGAATATATATGCCCTAGCCGGGTTGGTGGCCCAGTTGAGTCAAATTATCATATCAGGATTGTTTGTCAGTAAGTGCTACTGTGGCAATTATATGCGTTCGTGTCACATTATGTAAATAATCAAAATATTTTCACAGTCAACGATGTGGGAAGATATGCCTCAATTGTATTATACTACCAGCTAAAGTGTAGTTTATATAGGGATTTTGAAGATCAAACTTTTCGTCGAAATCTTGAAACGAAGTAGCATTTTTGTTGTTGTTGGAGGTTGATGATAATTGGACCGTTCGTGCAACGTTCATCATAAATAAATATTTTATAGCGTAATTCGAATAGAGAAGTTAATCAAAACTACAAGTACTTAATCACGATTAAATAAGTACTATTTAGATTAATGATCCAAAATTGGAAACTAAATTGGAAGTAAAAGTAACAAATACATATGAGTTTTTATTAGAAAAAAGTATGCCGCAGCCGGAGGTAGACGCCCGGTTGAAACAAATCTAATGTGGATTTTTTGTCAATAAGTGCTACTGCGACAATTCTATGCACTGTAGTAATAATACATAAATGATACAATTATTTTCACACTCAACGATGCGGGTTGATTTACGGGAATTTTGTTAGTTTTCCTGCAAAAGCGTAATTGGTCTGGGTGTATTGAATGTTAAATTTTTCGTCAAAGTATTGAAACCAAGTAAACTTCTCATTTTCACTGTCTAACAAAAATTAGATTGTCCGCCTTAAACTAAAATTAGATTCAGGGATTAGACTAGAGTGATTCATCACAAGTACACAAGTTTTATTTAGTTCAATGATTAAAAATTGGGAACAAGAGTAAAAGTAGAAGTTATGTATAAATTTTTTAGAAAAAGAACATATATGCCGCAACCGGGTTGGAGACCCAGTTGAGTCAAATTATCATATCAGGATTGTGGATTGTTTGTAAGTAAGTGCTACTGCGGCAATTATATGCGTTCCTGTCACATTATGTACATAATCACAATATTTTCACAGTCAAAGATGTGGGAAGATATGCCTCAATTGTATTATACTACCAGCTAAAGTGTAGTTTATATAGGGATTTTGAAGATCAAATTTTTCGTCAAAATCTTGAAACGAAGTAGCATTTTTGTTGTTGTTGGAGGTTGACGATAATTGGACCGTTCATGCAACGTTCATCATAAATAAATATTTTATAGCGTAATTCGAATAGAGAAGTTAATCAAAACTACAAGTACTTAATCACGATTAAATAAGTACTATTTAGATTAATAATCCAAAATTGGAAACTAGATTGGAAGTAAAAGTAACAAATACATATGAGTTTTTATTAGAAAAAAGTATGCCGCAGCCGGAGGTAGACGCCCGGTTGAAACAAATCTAATGTGGATTTTTTGTCAATAAGTGCTACTGCGACAATTCTATGCACTGTAGTAATAATACATAAATGATACAATTATTTTCACACTCAACGATGCGGGTTGATTTACGGGAATTTTGTTAGTTTTCCTGCAAAAGCGTAATTCGTCTGGGTGTATTGAATGTTAAATTTTTCGTCAAAGTATTGAAACCAAGTAAACTTCTCATTTTCACTGTCTAACAAAAATTAGATTGTCCTCCTTAAACTAAAATTAGATTCAGGGATTAGACTAGAGTGATTCATCACAAGTACACAAGTTTTATTTAGTTCAATGATTAAAAATTGGGAACTAGAGTAAAAGTACAAGTTATGTATAAATTTTTTAGAAAAAGAACATATCTGCCGCAACCGGGTTGGAGGCCCAGTTGAGTCAAATTATCATATTAGGATTGTGGATTGTTTGTCAGTAAGTGCTACAGCGGCAATTATATGCGTTCCTGTCACATTATGTAAATAATCACAATATTTTCACAGTCAACGATGTGGGAAGATATGCCTCAATTGTATTATACTACCAGCTAAAGTGTAGTTTATATAGGGATTTTGAAGATCAAATTTTTCGTCAAAATCTTGAAACGAAGTAGCATTTTTGTTGTTGTTGGAGGTTGACGATAATTGGACCGTTCGTGCAACGTTCATCATAAATAAATATTTTATAGCGTAATTCGAATAGAGAAGTTAATCAAAACTACAAGTACTTAATCACGATTAAATAAGTACTATTTAGATTAATGATCCAAAATTGGAAACTAGATTGGAAGTAAAAGTAACAAATACATATGAGTTTTTATTAGAAAAAAGTATGCCGCAGCCGGAGGTAGACGCCCGGTTGAAACAAATCTAATGTGGATTTTTGGTCAATAAGTGCTACTGCGACAATTCTATGCACTGTAGTAATAATACATAAATGATACAATTATTTTCACACTCAACGATGCGGGTTGATTTACGTGAATTTTGTTAGTTTTCCTGCAAAAGCGTAATTGGTCTGGGTGTATTGAATGTTAAATTTTTCGTCAAAGTATTGAAACCAAGTAGACATCTCATTTTCACTCTCTAACAAAAATTAGATTGTCCGCCTTAAACTAAAATTAGATTCAGGGATTAGACTAGAGTGATTCATCACAAGTACACAAGTTTTATTTAGTTCAATAATTAAAAATTGGGAACTAGAGTAAAAGTACAAGTACAAGATATGTATAAGTTTTTTAGAAAAAGAATATATATGCCCTAGCCGGGTTAGTGGCCCAGTTGATTCAAATTATCATATCAGGATTGTTTGTCAGTAAGTGCTACTGTGGCAATTATATGCGTTCGTGTCACATTATGTAAATAATCAAAATATTTTCACAGTCAACGATGTGGGAAGATATGCCTCAATTGTATTATACTACCAGCTAAAGTGTAGTTTATATAGGGATTTTGAAGATCAAACTTTTCGTCGAAATCTTGAAACGAAGTAGCATTTTTGTTGTTGTTGGAGGTTGACGATAATTGGACCGTTCGTGCAACGTTCATCATAAATAAATATTTTATAGCGTAATTCGAATAGAGAAGTTAATCAAAACTACAAGTACTTAATCACGATTAAATAAGTACTATTTAGATTAATGATCCAAAATTGGAAACTAAATTGGAAGTAAAAGTAACAAATACATATGAGTTTTTATTAGAAAAAAGTATGCCGCAGCCGGAGGTAGACGCCCGGTTGAAACAAATCTAATGTGGATTTTTTGTCAATAAGTGCTACTGCGACAATTCTATGCACTGTAGTAATAATACATAAATGATACAATTATTTTCACACTCAACGATGCGGGTTGATTTACGGGAATTTTGTTAGTTTTCCTGCAAAAGCGTAATTGGTCTGGGTGTATTGAATGTTAAATTTTTCGTCAAAGTATTGAAACCAAGTAAACTTCTCATTTTCACTGTCTAACAAAAATTAGATTGTCCGCCTTAAACTAAAATTAGATTCAGGGATTAGACTAGAGTGATTCATCACAAGTACACAAGTTTTATTTAGTTCAATGATTAAAAATTGGGAACAAGAGTAAAAGTACAAGTTATGTATAAATTTTTTAGAAAAAGAACATATATGCCGCAACCGGGTTGGAGACCCAGTTGAGTCAAATTATCATATCAGGATTGTGGATTGTTTGTCAGTAAGTGCTACTGCGGCAATTATATGCGTTCCTGTCACATTATGTAAATAATCACAATATTTTCACAGTCAAAGATGTGGGAAGATATGCCTCAATTGTATTATACTACCAGCTAAAGTGTAGTTTATATAGGGATTTTGAAGATCAAATTTTTCGTCAAAATCTTGAAACGAAGTAGCATTTTTGTTGTTGTTGGAGGTTGACGATAATTGGACCGTTCGTGCAACGTTCATCATAAATAAATATTTTATAGCGTAATTCGAATAGAGAAGTTAATCAAAACTACAAGTACTTAATCACGATTAAATAAGTACTATTTAGATTAATGATCCAAAATTGGAAACTAGATTGGAAGTAAAAGTAACAAATACATATGAGTTTTTATTAGAAAAAAGTATGCCGCAGCCGGAGGTAGACGCCCGGTTGAAACAAATCTAATGTGGATTTTTGGTCAATAAGTGCTACTGCGACAATTCTATGCACTGTAGTAATAATACATAAATGATACAATTATTTTCACACTCAACGATGCGGGTTGATTTACGGGAATTTTGTTAGTTTTCCTGCAAAAGCGTAATTGGTCTGGGTGTATTGAATGTTAAATTTTTCGTCAAAGTATTGAAACCAAGTAAACTTCTCATTTTCACTCTCTAACAAAAATTAGATTGTCCGCCTTAAACTAAAATTAGATTCAGGGATTAGACTAGAGTGATTCATCACAAGTACATAAGTTTTATTTTGTTCAATGATTAAAAATTGGGAACTAGAGTAAAAGTACAAGTACAAGATATGTATAAGTTTTTTAGAAAAAAAATATATATGCGGCAGCCGGGTTGGTGGCCCAGTTGAGTCAAATTATCATATCAGGATTGTTTGTCAGTAAGTGCTACTGCGACAATTATATGCGTTCTTGTCACATTATGTAAATAATCAAAATATTTTCACAGTCAACGATGTGGGAAGATATGCCTCAATTGTATTATACTACCAGCTAAAGTGTAGTTTATATAGGGATTTTGAAGATCAAACTTTTCGTCGAAATATTGAAACGAAGTAGCATTTTTGTTGTTGTTGGAGGTTGACGATAATTGGACCGTTCGTGCAACGTTCATCATAAATAAATATTTTATAGCGTAATTCGAATAGAGAAGTTAATCAAAACTACAAGTACTTAATCACGATTAAATAAGTACTATTTAGATTAATGATCCAAAATTGGAAACTAGATTGGAAGTAAAAGTAACAAATACATATGAGTTTTTATTAGAAAAAAGTATGCCGCAGCCGGAGGTAGACGCCCGGTTGAAACAAATCTAATGTGGATTTTTGGTCAATAAGTGCTACTGCGACAATTTTATGCACTGTAGTAATATTACATAAATGATACAATTATTTTTCACACTCAACGATGCGGGTTGATTTACGTGAATTGTGTTAGTTTTCCTGCAAAAGCGTAATTGGTCTGGGTGTATTGAATGTTAAATTTTTCGTCAAAGTATTGAAACCAAGTAAACTTCTCATTTTCACTCTCTAACAAAAATTAGATTGTCCGCCTTAAACTAAAATTAGATTCAGGGATTAGACTAGAGTGATTCATCACAAGTACACAAGTTTTATTTAGTTCAATGATTAAAAATTGGGAACTAGAGTAAAAGTACAAGTTATGTATAAGTTTTTTTACGAAAAGAACATATATGCCGCAGCCGGGTTGGAGGCCCAGTTGAGTCAAATTATCATATCAGGATTGTGGATTGTTTGTCAGTAAGTGCTACTACGGCAGTTATATGCGTTCCTGTAACATTATGTAAATAATCAAAATATTTTCACAGTCAACGATGTGGGAAGATATGCCTCAATTGTATTATACTACTAGCTAAAGTGTAGTTTATATAGGGATTTTGAAGATCAAATTTTTCGTCGAAATCTTGAAACGAAGTAGCATTTTTGTTGTTGTTGGAGGTTGACGATAATTGGACCGTTCGTGCAACGTTCATCATAAATAAATATTTTACAGCGTAATTCGAATAGAGAAGTTAATCAAAACTACAAGTACTTAATCACCATTAAATAAGTACTATTTAGATTAATGATCCAAAATTGGAAACTAAATTGGAAGTAAAAGTATAAAATACATATTAGTTTTTATTAGAAAATAGTATGCCGCAAGCCGGAGGTAGACACCCGGTTGAAACAAATCTAATGTGGATTTTTTGTCAATAAGTGCTACTGCGACAATTCTATGCACTGTAGTAATAATACATAAATGATACAATTATTTTCACACTCAACGATGTGGGTTGATTTACGTGAATTGTGTTAGTTTTCCTGCAAAAGCGTAATTGGTCTGGGTGTATTGAATGTTAAATTTTTCGTCAAAATATTGAAACCAAGTAAACTTCTCATAATTTTCACTCTCTAACAAAAATTAGATTGTCCGCCTTAAACTAAAATTAGATTCAGGGATTAGACTAGAGTGATTCATCACAAGTACATAAGTTTTATTTTGTTCAATGATTAAAAATTGGGAACTAGAGTAAAAGTACAAGTACAAGATATGTATAAGTTTTTTAGAAAAAGAATATATATGCCGCAGCCGGGTTGGTGGCCCAGTTGAGTCAAATTATCATATCAGGATTGTTTGTCAGTAAGTGCAACTGCGACAATTATATGCGTTCCTGTCACATTATGTAAATAATCAAAATATTTTCACAGTCAACGATGTGGGAAGATATGCCTCAATTGTATTATACTACCAGCTAAAGTGTAGTTTATATAGGGATTTTGAAGATCAAACTTTTCGTCGAAATCTTGAAACGAAGTAGCATTTTTGTTGTTGTTGGAGGTTGACGATAATTGGACCGTTCGTGCAACGTTCATCATAAATAAATATTTTATAGCGTAATTCGAATAGAGAAGTTAATCAAAACTACAAGTACTTAATCACGATTAAATAAGTACTATTTAGATTAATGATCCAAAATTGGAAACTAGATTGGAAGTAAAAGTAACAAATACATATGAGTTTTTATTAGAAAAAAGTATGCCACAGCCGGAGGTAGACGCCCGGTTGAAACAAATCTAATGTGGATTTTTGGTCAATAAGTGCTACTGCGACAATTCTATGCACTGTAGTAATAATACATAAATGATACAATTATTTTCACACTCAACGATGCGGGTTGATTTACGTGAATTTTGTTAGTTTTCCTGCAAAAGCGTAATTGGTCTGGGTGTATTGAATGTTAAATTTTTCGTCAAAGTATTGAAACCAAGTAAACTTCTCATTTTCACTCTCTAACAACAATTAGATTGTCCGCCTTAAACTAAAATTAGATTCAGGGATTAGACTAGAGTGATTCATCACAAGTACACAAGTTTTATTTAGTTCAATGATTAAAAATTGGGAACTAGAGTAAAAGTACAAGTTATGTATAAGTTTTTTAGAAAAAGAACATATATGCCGCAGCCGGGTTGGAGGCCCAGTTGAGTCAAATTATCATATCAGGATTGTGGATTGTTTGTCAGTAAGTGCTACTACGGCAGTTATATGCGTTCCTGTCACATTATGTAAATAATCAAAATATTTTCACAGTCAACGATGTGGGAAGATATGCCTCAATTGTATTATACTACTAGCTAAAGTGTAGTTTATATAGGGATTTTGAAGATCAAATTTTTCGTCGAAATCTTGAAACGAAGTAGCATTTTTGTTGTTGTTGGAGGTTGACGATAATTGGACCGTTCGTGCAACGTTCATCATAAATAAATATTTTACAGCGTAATTCGAATAGAGAAGTTAATCAAAACTACAAGTACTTAATCACGATTAAATAAGTACTATTTAGATTAATGATCCAAAATTGGAAACTAGATTGGAAGTAAAAGTAACAAATACATATGAGTTTTTATTAGAAAAAAGTATGCCGCAAGCCGGAGGTAGACACCCGGTTGAAACAAATCTAATGTGGATTTTTTGTCAATAAGTGCTACTGCGACAATTCTATGCACTGTAGTAATAATACATAAATGATACAATTATTTTCACACTCAACGATGCGGGTTGATTTACGGGAATTTTGTTAGTTTTCCTGCAAAAGCGTAATTGGTCTGGGTGTATTGAATGTTAAATTTTTCGTCAAAGTATTGAAACCAAGTAAACTTCTCATTTTCACTGTCTAACAAAAATTAGATTGTCCGCCTTAAACTAAAATTAGATTCAGGGATTAGACTAGAGTGATTCATCACAAGTACACAAGTTTTATTTAGTTCAATGATTAAAAATTGGGAACAAGAGTAAAAGTACAAGTTATGTATAAATTTTTTAGAAAAAGAACATATATGCCGCAACCGGGTTGGAGACCCAGTTGAGTCAAATTATCATATCAGGATTGTGGATTGTTTGTCAGTAAGTGCTACTGCGGCAATTATATGCGTTCCTGTCACATTATGTAAATAATCACAATATTTTCACAGTCAAAGATGTGGGAAGATATGCCTCAATTGTATTATACTACCAGCTAAAGTGTAGTTTATATAGGGATTTTGAAGATCAAATTTTTCGTCAAAATCTTGAAACGAAGTAGCATTTTTGTTGTTGTTGGAGGTTGACGATAATTGGACCGTTCGTGCAACGTTCATCATAAATAAATATTTTATAGCGTAATTCGAATAGAGAAGTTAATCAAAACTACAAGTACTTAATCACGATTAAATAAGTACTATTTAGATTAATGATCCAAAATTGGAAACTAGATTGGAAGTAAAAGTAACAAATACATATGAGTTTTTATAAGAAAAAAGTATGCCGCAGCCGGAGGTAGACGCCCGGTTGAAACAAATCTAATGTGGATTTTTGGTCAATAAGTGCTACTGCGACAATTCTATGCACTGTAGTAATAATACATAAATGATACAATTATTTTCACACTCAACGATGCGGGTTGATTTACGGGAATTTTGTTAGTTTTCCTGCAAAAGCGTAATTGGTCTGGGTGTATTGAATGTTAAATTTTTCGTCAAAGTATTGAAACCAAGTAAACTTCTCATTTTCACTCTCTAACAAAAATTAGATTGTCCGCCTTAAACTAAAATTAGATTCAGGGATTAGACTAGAGTGATTCATCACAAGTACATAAGTTTTATTTTGTTCAATGATTAAAAATTGGGAACAAGAGTAAAAGTACAAGTTATGTATAAATTTTTTAGAAAAAGAACATATATGCCGCAACCGGGTTGGAGACCCAGTTGAGTCAAATTATCATATCAGGATTGTGGATTGTTTGTCAGTAAGTGCTACTGCGGCAATTATATGCGTTCCTGTCACATTATGTAAATAATCACAATATTTTCACAGTCAAAGATGTGGGAAGATATGCCTCAATTGTATTATACTACCAGCTAAAGTGTAGTTTATATAGGGATTTTGAAGATCAAATTTTTCGTCAAAATCTTGAAACGAAGTAGCATTTTTGTTGTTGTTGGAGGTTGACGATAATTGGACCGTTCGTGCAACGTTCATCATAAATAAATATTTTATAGCGTAATTCGAATAGAGAAGTTAATCAAAACTACAAGTACTTAATCACGATTAAATAAGTACTATTTAGATTAATGATCCAAAATTGGAAACTAGATTGGAAGTAAAAGTAACAAATACATATGAGTTTTTATTAGAAAAAAGTATGCCGCAGCCGGAGGTAGACGCCCGGTTGAAACAAATCTAATGTGGATTTTTGGTCAATAAGTGCTACTGCGACAATTCTATGCACTGTAGTAATAATACATAAATGATACAATTATTTTCACACTCAACGATGCGGGTTGATTTACGGGAATTTTGTTAGTTTTCCTGCAAAAGCGTAATTGGTCTGGGTGTATTGAATGTTAAATTTTTCGTCAAAGTATTGAAACCAAGTAAACTTCTCATTTTCACTCTCTAACAAAAATTAGATTGTCCGCCTTAAACTAAAATTAGATTCAGGGATTAGACTAGAGTGATTCATCACAAGTACATAAGTTTTATTTTGTTCAATGATTAAAAATTGGGAACTAGAGTAAAAGTACAAGTACAAGATATGTATAAGTTTTTTAGAAAAAGAATATATATGCCGCAGCCGGGTTGGTGGCCCAGTTGAGTCAAATTATCATATCAGGATTGTTTGTCAGTAAGTGCTACTGCGACAATTATATGCGTTCTTGTCACATTATGTAAATAATCAAAATATTTTCACAGTCAACGATGTGGGAAGATATGCCTCAATTGTATTATACTACCAGCTAAAGTGTAGTTTATATAGGGATTTTGAAGATCAAACTTTTCGTCGAAATATTGAAACGAAGTAGCATTTTTGTTGTTGTTGGAGGTTGACGATAATTGGACCGTTCGTGCAACGTTCATCATAAATAAATATTTTATAGCGTAATTCGAATAGAGAAGTTAATCAAAACTACAAGTACTTAATCACGATTAAATAAGTACTATTTAGATTAATGATCCAAAATTGGAAACTAGATTGGAAGTAAAAGTAACAAATACATATGAGTTTTTATTAGAAAAAAGTATGCCGCAGCCGGAGGTAGACGCCCGGTTGAAACAAATCTAATGTGGATTTTTGGTCAATAAGTGCTACTGCGACAATTTTATGCACTGTAGTAATATTACATAAATGATACAATTATTTTTCACACTCAACGATGCGGGTTGATTTACGTGAATTGTGTTAGTTTTCCTGCAAAAGCGTAATTGGTCTGGGTGTATTGAATGTTAAATTTTTCGTCAAAGTATTGAAACCAAGTAAACTTCTCATTTTCACTCTCTAACAAAAATTAGATTGTCCGCCTTAAACTAAAATTAGATTCAGGGATTAGACTAGAGTGATTCATCACAAGTACACAAGTTTTATTTAGTTCAATGATTAAAAATTGGGAACTAGAGTAAAAGTACAAGTTATGTATAAGTTTTTTTACAAAAAGAACATATATGCCGCAGCCGGGTTGGAGGCCCAGTTGAGTCAAATTATCATATCAGGATTGTGGATTGTTTGTCAGTAAATGCTACTACGGCAGTTATATGCGTTCCTGTAACATTATGTAAATAATCAAAATATTTTCACAGTCAACGATGTGGGAAGATATGCCTCAATTGTATTATACTACTAGCTAAAGTGTAGTTTATATAGGGATTTTGAAGATCAATTTTTTCGTCGAAATCTTGAAACGAAGTAGCATTTTTGTTGTTGTTGGAGGTTGACGATAATTGGACCGTTCGTGCAACGTTCATCATAAATAAATATTTTACAGCGTTATTCGAATAGAGAAGTTAATCAAAACTACAAGTACTTAATCACCATTAAATAAGTACTATTTAGATTAATGATCCAAAATTGGAAACTAAATTGGAAGTAAAAGTAAAAAATACATATTAGTTTTTATTAGAAAATAGTATGCCGCAAGCCGGAGGTAGACACCCGGTTGAAACAAATCTAATGTGGATTTTTTGTCAATAAGTGCTACTGCGACAATTCTATGCACTGTAGTAATAATACATAAATGATACAATTATTTTCACACTCAACGATGTGGGTTGATTTACGTGAATTGTGTTAGTTTTCCTGCAAAAGCGTAATTGGTCTGGGTGTATTGAATGTTAAATTTTTCGTCAAAATATTGAAACCAAGTAAACTTCTCATTTTCACTCTCTAACAAAAATTAGATTGTCCGCCTTAAACTAAAATTAGATTCAGGGATTAGACTAGAGTGATTCATCACAAGTACATAAGTTTTATTTTGTTCAATGATTAAAAATTGGGAACTAGAGTAAAAGTACAAGTACAAGATATGTATAAGTTTTTTAGAAAAAGAATATATATGCCGCAGCCGGGTTGGTGGCCCAGTTGAGTCAAATTATCATATCAGGATTGTTTGTCAGTAAGTGCAACTGCGACAATTATATGCGTTCCTGTCACATTATGTAAATAATCAAAATATTTTCACAGTCAACGATGTGGGAAGATATGCCTCAATTGTATTATACTACCAGCTAAAGTGTAGTTTATATAGGGATTTTGAAGATCAAACTTTTCGTCGAAATCTTGAAACGAAGTAGCATTTTTGTTGTTGTTGGAGGTTGACGATAATTGGACCGTTCGTGCAACGTTCATCATAAATAAATATTTTATAGCGTAATTCGAATAGAGAAGTTAATCAAAACTACAAGTACTTAATCACGATTAAATAAGTACTATTTAGATTAATGATCCAAAATTGGAAACTAGATTGGAAGTAAAAGTAACAAATACATATGAGTTTTTATTAGAAAAAAGTATGCCACAGCCGGAGGTAGACGCCCGGTTGAAACAAATCTAATGTGGATTTTTGGTCAATAAGTGCTACTGCGACAATTATATGCACTGTAGTAATAATACATAAATGATACAATTATTTTCACACTCAACGATGCGGGTTGATTTACGTGAATTTTGTTAGTTTTCCTGCAAAAGCGTAATTGATCTGGGTGTATTGAATGTTAAATTTTTCGTCAAAGTATTGAAACCAAGTAAACTTCTCATTTTCACTCTCTAACAACAATTAGATTGTCCGCCTTAAACTAAAATTAGATTCAGGGATTAGACTAGAGTGATTCATCACAAGTACACAAGTTTTATTTAGTTCAATGATTAAAAATTGGGAACTAGAGTAAAAGTACAAGTTATGTATAAGTTTTTTAGAAAAAGAACATATATGCCGCAGCCGGGTTGGAGGCCCAGTTGAGTCAAATTATAATATCAGGATTGTGGATTGTTTGTCAGTAAGTGCTACTACGGCAGTTATATGCGTTCCTGTCACATTATGTAAATAATCAAAATATTTTCACAGTCAACGATGTGGGAAGATATGCCTCAATTGTATTATACTACTAGCTAAAGTGTAGTTTATATAGGGATTTTGAAGATCAAATTTTTCGTCGAAATCTTGAAACGAAGTAGCATTTTTGTTGTTGTTGGAGGTTGACGATAATTGGACCGTTCGTGCAACGTTCATCATAAATAAATATTTTATAGCGTAATTCGAATAGAGAAGTTAATCAAAACTACAAGTACTTAATCACCATTAAATAAGTACTATTTAGATTAATGATCCAAAATTGGAAACTAGATTGGAAGTAAAAGTAACAAATACATATTAGTTTTTATTAGAAAATAGTATGCCGTAAGCCGGAGGTAGACACCCGGTTGAAACAAATCTAATGTGGATTTTTTGTCAATAAGTGCTACTGCGACAATTCTATGCACTGTAGTAATAATACATAAATGATACAATTATTTTCACACTCAACGATGCGGGTTGATTTACGGGAATTTTGTTAGTTTTCCTGCAAAAGCGTAATTGGTCTGGGTGTATTGAATGTTAAATTTTTCGTCAAAGTATTGAAACCAAGTAAACTTCTCATTTTCACTGTCTAACAAAAATTAGATTGTCCGCCTTAAACTAAAATTAGATTCAGGGATTAGACTAGAGTGATTCATCACAAGTACACAAGTTTTATTTAGTTCAATGATTAAAAATTGGGAACAAGAGTAAAAGTACAAGTTATGTATAAATTTTTTAGAAAAAGAACATATATGCCGCAACCGGGTTGGAGACCCAGTTGAGTCAAATTATCATATCAGGATTGTGGATTGTTTGTCAGTAAGTGCTACTGCGGCAATTATATGCGTTCCTGTCACATTATGTAAATAATCACAATATTTTCACAGTCAAAGATGTGGGAAGATATGCCTCAATTGTATTATACTACCAGCTAAAGTGTAGTTTATATAGGGATTTTGAAGATCAAATTTTTCGTCAAAATCTTGAAACGAAGTAGCATTTTTGTTGTTGTTGGAGGTTGACGATAATTGGACCGTTCGTGCAACGTTCATCATAAATAAATATTTTATAGCGTAATTCGAATAGAGAAGTTAATCAAAACTACAAGTACTTAATCACGATTAAATAAGTACTATTTAGATTAATGATCCAAAATTGGAAACTAGATTGGAAGTAAAAGTAACAAATACATATGAGTTTTTATTAGAAAAAAGTATGCCGCAGCCGGAGGTAGACGCCCGGTTGAAACAAATCTAATGTGGATTTTTGGTCAATAAGTGCTACTGTGACAATTCTATGCACTGTAGTAATAATACATAAATGATACAATTATTTTCACACTCAACGATGCGGGTTGATTTACGGGAATTTTGTTAGTTTTCCTGCAAAAGCGTAATTGGTCTGGGTGTATTGAATGTTAAATTTTTCGTCAAAGTATTGAAACCAAGTAAACTTCTCATTTTCACTCTCTAACAAAAATTAGATTGTCCGCCTTAAACTAAAATTAGATTCAGGGATTAGACTAGAGTGATTCATCACAAGTACATAAGTTTTATTTTGTTCAATGATTAAAAATTGGGAACAAGAGTAAAAGTACAAGTTATGTATAAATTTTTTAGAAAAAGAACATATATGCCGCAACCGGGTTGGAGACCCAGTTGAGTCAAATTATCATATCAGGATTGTGGATTGTTTGTCAGTAAGTGCTACTGCGGCAATTATATGCGTTCCTGTCACATTATGTAAATAATCACAATATTTTCACAGTCAAAGATGTGGGAAGATATGCCTCAATTGTATTATACTACCAGCTAAAGTGTAGTTTATATAGGGATTTTGAAGATCAAATTTTTCGTCAAAATCTTGAAACGAAGTAGCATTTTTGTTGTTGTTGGAGGTTGACGATAATTGGACCGTTCGTGCAACGTTCATCATAAATAAATATTTTATAGCGTAATTCGAATAGAGAAGTTAATCAAAACTACAAGTACTTAATCACGATTAAATAAGTACTATTTAGATTAATGATCCAAAATTGGAAACTAGATTGGAAGTAAAAGTAACAAATACATATGAGTTTTTATTAGAAAAAAGTATGCCGCAGCCGGAGGTAGACGCCCGGTTGAAACAAATCTAATGTGGATTTTTGGTCAATAAGTGCTACTGCGACAATTCTATGCACTGTAGTAATAATACATAAATGATACAATTATTTTCACACTCAACGATGCGGGTTGATTTACGGGAATTTTGTTAGTTTTCCTGCAAAAGCGTAATTGGTCTGGGTGTATTGAATGTTAAATTTTTCGTCAAAGTATTGAAACCAAGTAAACTTCTCATTTTCACTCTCTAACAAAAATTAGATTGTCCGCCTTAAACTAAAATTAGATTCAGGGATTAGACTAGAGTGATTCATCACAAGTACACAAGTTTTATTTAGTTCAATGATTAAAAATTGGGAACTAGAGTAAAAGTACAAGTTATGTATAAGTTTTTTTACAAAAAGAACATATATGCCGCAGCCGGGTTGGAGGCCCAGTTGAGTCAAATTATCATATCAGGATTGTGGATTGTTTGTCAGTAAGTGCGACTACGGCAGTTATATGCGTTCCTGTCACATTATGTAAATAATCAAAATATTTTCACAGTCAACGATGTGGGAAGATATGCCTCAATTGTATTATACTACTAGCTAAAGTGTAGTTTATATAGGGATTTTGAAGATCAAATTTTTCGTCGAAATCTTGAAACGAAGTAGCATTTTTGTTGTTGTTGGAGGTTGACGATAATTGGACCGTTCGTGCAACGTTCATCATAAATAAATATTTTACAGCGTAATTCGAATAGAGAAGTTAATCAAAACTACAAGTACTTAATCACCATTAAATAAGTACTATTTAGATTAATGATCCAAAATTGGAAACTAAATTGGAAGTAAAAGTAAAAAATACATATTAGTTTTTATTAGAAAATAGTATGCCGCAAGCCGGAGGTAGACACCCGGTTGAAACAAATCTAATGTGGATTTTTTGTCAATAAGTGCTACTGCGACAATTCTATGCACTGTAGTAATAATACATAAATGATACAATTATTTTCACACTCAACGATGTGGGTTGATTTACGTGAATTGTGTTAGTTTTCCTGCAAAAGCGTAATTGGTCTGGGTGTATTGAATGTTAAATTTTTCGTCAAAATATTAAAACCAAGTAAACTTCTCATTTTCACTCTCTAACAAAAATTAGATTGTCCGCCTTAAACTAAAATTAGATTCAGGGATTAGACTAGAGTGATTCATCACAAGTACATAAGTTTTATTTTGTTCAATGATTAAAAATTGGGAACTAGAGTAAAAGTACAAGTACAAGATATGTATAAGTTTTTTAGAAAAAGAATTTATATGCCGCAGCCGGGTTGGTGGCCCAGTTGAGTCAAATTATCATATCAGGATTGTTTGTCAGTAAGTGCAACTGCGACAATTATATGCGTTCCTGTCACATTATGTAAATAATCAAAATATTTTCACAGTCAACGATGTGGGAAGATATGCCTCAATTGTATTATACTACCAGCTAAAGTGTAGTTTATATAGGGATTTTGAAGATCAAACTTTTCGTCGAAATCTTGAAACGAAGTAGCATTTTTGTTGTTGTTGGAGGTTGACGATAATTGGACCGTTCGTGCAACGTTCATCATAAATAAATATTTTATAGCGTAATTCGAATAGAGAAGTTAATCAAAACTACAAGTACTTAATCACGATTAAATAAGTACTATTTAGATTAATGATCCAAAATTGGAAACTAGATTGGAAGTAAAAGTAACAAATACATATGAGTTTTTATTAGAAAAAAGTATGCCACAGCCGGAGGTAGACGCCCGGTTGAAACAAATCTAATGTGGATTTTTGGTCAATAAGTGCTACTGCGACAATTCTATGCACTGTAGTAATAATACATAAATGATACAATTATTTTCACACTCAACGATGCGGGTTGATTTACGTGAATTTTGTTAGTTTTCCTGCAAAAGCGTAATTGGTCTGGGTGTATTGAATGTTAAATTTTTCGTCAAAGTATTGAAACCAAGTAAACTTCTCATTTTCACTCTCTAACATCAATTAGATTGTCCGCCTTAAACTAAAATTAGATTCAGGGATTAGACTAGAGTGATTCATCACAAGTACACAAGTTTTATTTAGTTCAATGATTAAAAATTGGGAACTAGAGTAAAAGTACAAGTTATGTATAAGTTTTTTAGAAAAAGAACATATATGCCGCAGCCGGGTTGGAGGCCCAGTTGAGTCAAATTATCATATCAGGATTGTGGATTGTTTGTCAGTAAGTGCTACTACGGCAGTTATATGCGTTCCTGTCACATTATGTAAATAATCAAAATATTTTCACAGTCAAAGATGTGGGAAGATATGCCTCAATTGTATTATACTACTAGCTAAAGTGTAGTTTATATAGGGATTTTGAAGATCAAATTTTTCGTCGAAATCTTGAAACGAAGTAGCATTTTTGTTGTTGTTGGAGGTTGACGATAATTGGACCGTTCGTGCAACGTTCATCATAAATAAATATTTTACAGCGTAATTCGAATAGAGAAGTTAATCAAAACTACAAGTACTTAATCACCATTAAATAAGTACTATTTAGATTAATGATCCAAAATTGGAAACTAGATTGGAAGTAAAAGTAACAAATACATATTAGTTTTTATTAGAAAATAGTATGCCGCAAGCCGGATGTAGACACCCGGTTGAAACAAATCTAATGTGGATTTTTTGTCAATAAGTGCTACTGCGACAATTCTATGCACTGTAGTAATAATACATAAATGATACAATTATTTTCACACTCAACGATGTGGGTTGATTTACGTGAATTGTGTTAGTTTTCCTGCAAAAGCGTAATTGGTCTGGGTGTATTGAATGTTAAATTTTTTGTCAAAATATTGAAACCAAGTAAACTTCTCATTTTCACTCTCTAACAAAAATTAGATTGTCCGCCTTAAACTAAAATTAGATTCAGGGATTAGACTAGAGTGATTCATCACAAGTACATAAGTTTTATTTTGTTCAATGATTAAAAATTGGGAACTAGAGTAAAAGTACAAGTACAAGATATGTATAAGTTTTTTAGAAAAAGAATATATATGCCGCAGCCGGGTTGGTGGCCCAGTTGAGTCAAATTATCATATCAGGATTGTTTGTCAGTAAGTGCTACTGCGGCAATTATATGCGTTCTTGTCACATTATGTTAATAATCAAAATATTTTCACAGTCAACGATGTGGGAAGATATGCCTCAATTGTATTATACTACCAGCTAAAGTGTAGTTTATATAGGGATTTTGAAGATCAAACTTTTCGTCGAAATCTTGAAACGAAGTAGCATTTTTGTTGTTGTTGGAGGTTGACGATAATTGGACCGTTCGTGCAACGTTCATCATAAATAAATATTTTATAGCGTAATTCGAATAGAGAAGTTAATCAAAACTACAAGTACTTAATCACGATTAAATAAGTACTATTTAGATTAATGATCCAAAATTGGAAACTAGATTGGAAGTAAAAGTAACAAATACATATGAGTTTTTATTAGAAAAAAGTATGCCGTAGCCGGAGGTAGACGCCCGGTTGAAACAAATCTAATGTGGATTTTTGGTCAATAAGTGCTACTGCGACAATTTTATGCACTGTAGTAATAATACATAAATGATACAATTATTTTTCACACTCAACGATGTGGGTTGATTTACGTGAATTGTGTTAGTTTTCCTGCAAAAGCGTAATTGGTCTGGGTGTATTGAATGTTAAATTTTTCGTCAAAGTATTGAAACCAAGTAAACTTCTCATTTTCACTCTCTAACAAAAATTAGATTGTCCGCCTTAAACTAAAATTAGATTCAGGGATTAGACTAGAGTGATTCATCACAAGTACACAAGTTTTATTTAGTTCAATGATTAAAAATTGGGAACTAGAGTAAAAGTACAAGTTATGTATAAGTTTTTTAGAAAAAGAACATATATGCCGCAGCCGGGTTGGAGGCCCAGTTGAGTCAAATTATCATATCAGGATTGTGGATTGTTTGTCAGTAAGTGCTACTACGGCAATTATATGCGTTCCTGTCACATTATGTAAATAATCAAAATATTTTCACAGTCAACGATGTGGGAAGATATGCCTCAATTGTATTATACTACTAGCTAAAGTGTAGTTTATATAGGGATTTTGAAGATCAAATTTTTCGTCGAAATCTTGAAACGAAGTAGCATTTTTGTTGTTGTTGGAGGTTGACGATAATTGGACCGTTCGTGCAACGTTCATCATAAATAAATATTTTACAGCGTAATTAGAATAGAGAAGTTAATCAAAACTACAAGTACTTAATCACCATTAAATAAGTATTATTTAGATTAATGATCCAAAATTGGAAACTAGATTGGAAGTAAAAGTAACAAATACATATTAGTTTTTATTAGAAAATAGTATGCCGCAAGCCGGAGGTAGACACCCAGTTGAAACAAATCTAATGTGGATTTTTTGTCAATAAGTGCTACTTCGACAATTCTATGCACTGTAGTAATAATACATAAATGATACAATTATTTTCACACTCAACGATGTGGGTTGATTTACGTGAATTGTGTTAGTTTTCCTGCAAAAGCGTAATTGGTCTGGGTGTATTGAATGTTAAATTTTTCGTCAAAATATTGAAACCAAGTAAACTTCTCATTTTCACTCTCTAAAAAAAATTAGATTGTCCGCCTTAAACTAAAATTAGATTCAGGGATTAGACTAGAGTGATTCATCACAAGTACATAAGTTTTATTTTGTTCAATGATTAAAAATTGGGAACTAGAGTAAAAGTACAAGTACAAGATATGTATAAGTTTTTTAGAAAAAGAATATATATGCCGCAGCCGGGTTGGTGGCCCAGTTGAGTCAAATTATCATATCAGGATTGTTTGTCAGTAAGTGCAACTACGACAATTATATGCGTTCCTGTCACATTATGTAAATAATCAAAATATTTTCACAGTCAACGATGTGGGAAGATAGGCCTCAATTGTATTATACTACCAGCTAAAGTGTAGTTTATATAGGGATTTTGAAGATCAAACTTTTCGTCGAAATCTTGAAACGAAGTAGCATTTTTGTTGTTGTTGGAGGTCGACGATAATTGGACCGTTCGTGCAACGTTCATTATAAATAAATATTTTATAGCGTAATTCGAATAGAGAAGTTAATCAAAACTACAAGTACTTAATCACGATTAAATAAGTACTATTTAGATTAATGATCCAAAATTGGAAACTAGATTGGAAGTAAAAGTAACAAATACATATGAGTTTTTATTAGAAAAAAGTATGCCGCAGCCGGAGGTAGACGCCGGGTTGAAACAAATCTAATGTGGATTTTTGGTCAATAAGTGCTACTGCGACAATTCTATGCACTGTAGTAATAATACATAAATGATACAATTATTTTCACACTCACCGATGTGGGTTGATTTACGTGAATTTTGTTAGTTTTCTTGCAAAAGCGTAATTGGTCTGAATGTTAAATTTTTCGTCAAAGTATTGAAACCAAGTAAACTTCTCATTTTCACTCTCTAACAAAAATTAGATTGTCCGCCTTAAACTAAAATTAGATTCAGGGATTAGACTAGAGTGATTCATCACAAGTACATAAGTTTTATTTTGTTCAATGATTAAAAATTGGGAACTAGAGTAAAAGTACAAGTACAAGATATGTATAAGTTTTTTAGAAAAAGAATATATATGCCGCAGCCGGGTTGGTGGCCTAGTTGAGTCAAATTATCATATCAGGATTGTTTGTCACTAAGTGCTACTGCGGCAATTATATGCGTTCCTGTCACATTATATAAATAATCAAAATATTTTCACAGTCAACGATGTGGGAAGATATGCCTCAATTGTATTATACTACCAGCTAAATTGTAGTTTATATAGGGATTTTGAAGATCAAATTTTTCGTCGAAATCTTGAAACGAAGTAGCATTTTTGTTGTTGTTGGAGGGTGACGATAATTGGACCGTTCGTGCAACGTTCATCATAAATAAATATTTTATAGCGTAATTCGAATAGAGAAGTTAATCAAAACTACAAGTACTTAATCACGATTAAATAAGTACTATTTAGATTAATGATCCAAAATTGGAAACTAGATTGGAAGTAAAAGTAACAAATACATATGAGTTTTTATTAGAAAAAAGTATGCCGAAGCCGGAGGTAGACGCCCGGTTGAAACAAATCTAATGTGGATTTTTGGTCAATAAGTGCTGCTGCGACAATTCTATGCACTGTAGTAATAATACATAAATGATACAATTATTTTCACACTCAACGATGTGGGTTGATTTACGTGAATTGTGTTAGTTTCCTGCAAAAGCGTAATTGGTCTGGGTGTATTGAATGTTAAATTTTTCGTCAAAGTATTGAAACCAAGTAAACGTATCATTTTCACTCTCTAACAAAAATTTGATTGTCCGCCTTAAACTAAAATTAGATTCAGGGATTAGACTAGAGTGATTCATCACAAGTACATAAGTTTTATTTTGTTCAATGATTAAAAATTGGGAACTAGAGTAAAAGTACAAGTACAAGATATGTATAAGTTTTTTAGAAAAAGAATATATATTCCGCAGCCGGGTTGGTGGCCCAGTTGATTCAAATTATCATATCAGGATTGGTTGTCAGTAAGTGCTACTGCGACAATTATATGCGTTCTTGTCACATTATGTAAATAATCAAAATATTTTCACAGTCAACGATGTGGGAAGATAGGCCTCAATTGTATTATACTACCAGCTAAAGTGTAGTTTATATAGGGATTTTGAAGATCAAACTTTTCGTCGAAATCTTGAAACGAAGTAGCATTTTTGTTGTTGTTGGAGGTCGACGATAATTGGACCGTTCGTGCAACGTTCATCATAAATAAATATTTTATAGCGTAATTCGAATAGAGAAGTTAATCAAAACTACAAGTACTTAATCACGATTAAATAAGTACTATTTGGATTAATGATCCAAAATTGGAAACTAGATTGGAAGTAAAAGTAACAAATACATATGAGTTTTTATTAGAAAAAAGTATGCCGCAGCCGGAGGTAGACGCCGGGTTGAAACAAATCTAATGTGGATTTTTGGTCAATAAGTGCTACTGCGACAATTCTATGCACTGTAGTAATAATACATAAATGATACAATTATTTTCACACTCAACGATGTGGGTTGATTTACGTGAATTGTGTTAGTTTTCTTGCAAAAGCGTAATTGGTCTGAATGTTAAATTTTTCGTCAAAGTATTGAAACCAAGTAAACTTCTCATTTTCACTCTCTAACAAAAATTAGATTGTCCGCCTTAAACTAAAATTAGATTCAGGGATTAGACTAGAGTGATTCATCACAAGTACATAAGTTTTATTTTGTTCAATGATTAAAAATTGGGAACTAGAGTAAAAGTACAAGTACAAGATATGTATAAGTTTTTTAGAAAAAGAATATATATGCCGCAGCCGGGTTGGTGGCCCAGTTGAGTCAAATTATCATATCAGGATTGTTTGTCAGTAAGTGCAACTGCGACAATTATATGCGTTCCTGTCACATTATGTAAATAATCAAAATATTTTCACAGTCAACGATGTGGGAAGATATGCCTCAATTGTATTATACTACTAGCTAAAGTGTAGTTTATATAGGGATTTTGAAGATCAAATTTTTCGTCGAAATCTTGAAACGAAGTAGCATTTTTGTTGTTGTTGGAGGTTGACGATAATTGGACCGTTCGTGCAACGTTCATCATAAATAAATATTTTACAGCGTAATTAGAATAGAGAAGTTAATCAAAACTACAAGTACTTAATCACCATTAAATAAGTATTATTTAGATTAATGATCCAAAATTGGAAACTAGATTGGAAGTAAAAGTAACAAATACATATTAGTTTTTATTAGAAAATAGTATGCCGCAAGCCGGAGGTAGACACCCAGTTGAAACAAATCTAATGTGGATTTTTTGTCAATAAGTGCTACTACGACAATTCTATGCACTGTAGTAATAATACATAAATGATACAATTATTTTCACACTCAACGATGTGGGTTGATTTACGTGAATTGTGTTAGTTTTCCTGCAAAAGCGTAATTGGTCTGGGTGTATTGAATGTTAAATTTTTCGTCAAAATATTGAAACCAAGTAAACTTCTCATTTTCACTCTCTAAAAAAAATTAGATTGTCCGCCTTAAACTAAAATTAGATTCAGGGATTAGACTAGAGTGATTCATCACAAGTACATAAGTTTTATTTTGTTCAATGATTAAAAATTGGGAACTAGAGTAAAAGTACAAGTACAAGATATGTATAAGTTTTTTAGAAAAAGAATATATATGCCGCAGCCGGGTTGGTGGCCCAGTTGAGTCAAATTATCATATCAGGATTGTTTGTCAGTAAGTGCAACTACGACAATTATATGCGTTCCTGTCACATTATGTAAATAATCAAAATATTTTCACAGTCAACGATGTGGGAAGATAGGCCTCAATTGTATTATACTACCAGCTAAAGTGTAGTTTATATAGGGATTTTGAAGATCAAACTTTTCGTCGAAATCTTGAAACGAAGTAGCATTTTTGTTGTTGTTGGAGGTCGACGATAATTGGACCGTTCGTGCAACGTTCATTATAAATAAATATTTTATAGCGTAATTCGAATAGAGAAGTTAATCAAAACTACAAGTACTTAATCACGATTAAATAAGTACTATTTAGATTAATGATCCAAAATTGGAAACTAGATTGGAAGTAAAAGTAACAAATACATATGAGTTTTTATTAGAAAAAAGTATGCCGCAGCCGGAGGTAGACGCCGGGTTGAAACAAATCTAATGTGGATTTTTGGTCAATAAGTGCTACTGCGACAATTCTATGCACTGTAGTAATAATACATAAATGATACAATTATTTTCACACTCAACGATGTGGGTTGATTTACGTGAATTGTGTTAGTTTTCTTGCAAAAGCGTAATTGGTCTGAATGTTAAATTTTTCGTCAAAGTATTGAAACCAAGTAAACTTCTCATTTTCACTCTCTAACAAAAATTAGATTGTCCGCCTTAAACTAAAATTAGATTCAGGGATTAGACTAGAGTGATTCATCACAAGTACATAAGTTTTATTTTGTTCAATGATTAAAAATTGGGAACTAGAGTAAAAGTACAAGTACAAGATATGTATAAGTTTTTTAGAAAAAGAATATATATGCCGCAGCCGGGTTGGTGGCCTAGTTGAGTCAAATTATCATATCAGGATTGTTTGTCACTAAGTGCTACTGCGGCAATTATATGCGTTCCTGTCACATTATATAAATAATCAAAATATTTTCACAGTCAACGATGTGGGAAGATATGCCTCAATTGTATTATACTACCAGCTAAATTGTAGTTTATATAGGGATTTTGAAGATCAAATTTTTCGTCGAAATCTTGAAACGAAGTAGCATTTTTGTTGTTGTTGGAGGGTGACGATAATTGGACCGTTCGTGCAACGTTCATCATAAATAAATATTTTATAGCGTAATTCGAATAGAGAAGTTAATCAAAACTACAAGTACTTAATCACGATTAAATAAGTACTATTTAGATTAATGATCCAAAATTGGAAACTAGATTGGAAGTAAAAGTAACAAATACATATGAGTTTTTATTAGAAAAAAGTATGCCGAAGCCGGAGGTAGACGCCCGGTTGAAACAAATCTAATGTGGATTTTTGGTCAATAAGTGCTGCTGCGACAATTCTATGCACTGTAGTAATAATACATAAATGATACAATTATTTTCACACTCAACGATGTGGGTTGATTTACGTGAATTGTGTTAGTTTCCTGCAAAAGCGTAATTGGTCTGGGTGTATTGAATGTTAAATTTTTCGTCAAAGTATTGAAACCAAGTAAACGTATCATTTTCACTCTCTAACAAAAATTTGATTGTCCGCCTTAAACTAAAATTAGATTCAGGGATTAGACTAGAGTGATTCATCACAAGTACATAAGTTTTATTTTGTTCAATGATTAAAAATTGGGAACTAGAGTAAAAGTACAAGTACAAGATATGTATAAGTTTTTTAGAAAAAGAATATATATTCCGCAGCCGGGTTGGTGGCCCAGTTGATTCAAATTATCATATCAGGATTGGTTGTCAGTAAGTGCTACTGCGACAATTATATGCGTTCTTGTCACATTATGTAAATAATCAAAATATTTTCACAGTCAACGATGTGGGAAGATATGCCTCAATTGTATTATACTACCAGCTAAAGTGTAGTTTATATAGGGATTTTGAAGATCAAACTTTTCGTCGAAATCTTGAAACGAAGTAGCATTTTTGTTGTTGTTGGAGGTTGACGATAATTGGACCGTTCGTGCAACGTTCATCATAAATAAATATTTTATAGCGTAATTCGAATAGAGAAGTTAATCAAAACTACAAGTACTTAACCACGATTAAATAAGTACTATTTAGATTAATGATCCAAAATTGGAAACTAGATTGGAAGTAAAAGTAACAAATACATATGAGTTTTTATTAGAAAAAAGTATGCCGCAGCCGGAGGTAGACGCCGGGTTGAAACAAATCTAATGTGGATTTTTGGTCAATAAGTGCTACTGCGACAATTCTATGCACTGTAGTAATAATACATAAATGATACAATTATTTTCACACTCAACGACGTGGGTTGATTTACGTGAATTGTGTTAGTTTCCTGCAAAAGCGTAATTGGTCTGGGTGTATTGAATGTTAAATTTTTCGTCAAAGTATTGAAACCAAGTAAACTTCTCATTTTCACTCTCTAACAAAAATTAGATTGTCCGCCTTAAACTAAAATTAGATTCAGGGATTAGACTAGAGTGATTCATCACAAGTACATAAGTTTTATTTTGTTCAATGATTAAAAATTGGGAACTAGAGTAAAAGTACAAGTACAATATATGTATAAGTTTTTTAGAAAAAGAATATATATGCCGCAGCCGGGTTTGTGGCCTAGTTGAGTCTAATTATCATATCAGGATTGTTTGTCACTAAGTGCTACTGCGGCAATTATATGCGTTCCTGTCACATTATGTAAATAATCAAAATATTTTCACAGTCAACGATGTGGGAAGATATGACTCAATTGTATTATACTACCAGCTAAAGTGTAGTTTATATAGGGATTTTGAAGATCAAACTTTTCGTCGAAATCTTGAAACGAAGTAGCATTTTTGTTGTTGTTGGAGGTCGACGGTAATTGGACCGTTCGTGCAACGTTCATCATAAATAAATATTTTATAGCGTAATTCGAATAAAGAAGTTAATCAAAACTACAAGTACTTAATCACGATTAAATAAGTACTATTTAGATTAATGATCCAAAATTGGAAACTAGATTGGAAGTAAAAGTAACAAATACATATGAGTTTTTATTAGAAATAAGTATGCCACAACCGGAGGTAGACGCCGGGTTGAAACAAATCTAATGTGGATTTTTGGTCAATAAGTGCTACTGCGACAATTCTATGCACCCTAGTAATAATACATAAATGATACAATTATTTTCACACTCAACGATGTGGGTTGATTTACGTGAATTGTGTTAGTTTCCTGCAAAAGCGTAATTGGTCTGGGTGTATTGAATGTTAAATTTTTCGTCAAAGTATTGAAACCAAGTAAACTTCTCATTTTCACTCTCTAACAAAAATTAGATTGTCCGCCTTAAACTAAAATTAGATTCAGGGATTAGACTAGAGTGATTCATCACAAGTACACAAGTTTTATTTAGTTCAATGATTAAAAATTGGGAACTAGAGTAAAAGTATAAGTACAAGATATGTATAAGTTTTTTAGAAAAAGAATATATATGCCGCAGCCGGGTTGGTGGCCCAGTTGAGTCAAATTATCATATCAGGATTGTTTGTCAGTAAGTGCTACTGCGGCAGTTATATGCGTTCCTGTCACATTATGTAAATAATCAAAATATTTTCACAGTCAACGATGTGGGAAGATATGCCTCAATTGTATTATACTACCAGCTAAAGTGTAGTTTATATAGGGATTTTGAAGATCAAATTTTTCGTCGAAATCTTGAAACGAAGTAGCATTTTTGTTGTTGTTGGAGGGTGACGATAATTGGACCGTTCGTGCAACGTTCATCATAAATAAATATTTTATAGCGTAATTCGAATAGAGAAGTTAATCAAAACTACAAGTACTTAATCACGATTAAATAAGTACTATTTAGATTAATGATCCAAAATTGGAAACTAGATTGGAAGTAAAAGTAACAAATACATATGAGTTTTTATTAGAAAAAAGTATGCCGAAGCCGGAGGTAGACGCCCGGTTGAAACAAATCTAATGTGGATTTTTGGTCAATAAGTGCTGCTGCGACAATTCTATGCACTGTAGTAATAATACATAAATGATACAATTATTTTCACACTCAACGATGTGGGTTGATTTACGTGAATTGTGTTAGTTTCCTGCAAAAGCGTAATTGGTCTGGGTGTATTGAATGTTAAATTTTTCGTCAAAGTATTGAAACCAAGTAAACGTATCATTTTCACTCTCTAACAAAAATTTGATTGTCCGCCTTAAACTAAAATTAGATTCAGGGATTAGACTAGAGTGATTCATCACAAGTACATAAGTTTTATTTTGTTCAATGATTAAAAATTGGGAACTAGAGTAAAAGTACAAGTACAAGATATGTATAAGTTTTTTAGAAAAAGAATATATATTCCGCAGCCGGGTTGGTGGCCCAGTTGATTCAAATTATCATATCAGGATTGGTTGTCAGTAAGTGCTACTGCGACAATTATATGCGTTCTTGTCACATTATGTAAATAATCAAAATATTTTCACAGTCAACGATGTGGGAAGATATGCCTCAATTGTATTATACTACCAGCTAAAGTGTAGTTTATATAGGGATTTTGAAGATCAAACTTTTCGTCGAAATCTTGAAACGAAGTAGCATTTTTGTTGTTGTTGGAGGTTGACGATAATTGGACCGTTCGTGCAACGTTCATCATAAATAAATATTTTATAGCGTAATTCGAATAGAGAAGTTAATCAAAACTACAAGTACTTAACCACGATTAAATAAGTACTATTTAGATTAATGATCCAAAATTGGAAACTAGATTGGAAGTAAAAGTAACAAATACATATGAGTTTTTATTAGAAAAAAGTATGCCGCAGCCGGAGGTAGACGCCGGGTTGAAACAAATCTAATGTGGATTTTTGGTCAATAAGTGCTACTGCGACAATTCTATGCACTGTAGTAATAATACATAAATGATACAATTATTTTCACACTCAACGACGTGGGTTGATTTACGTGAATTGTGTTAGTTTCCTGCAAAAGCGTAATTGGTCTGGGTGTACTGAATGTTAAATTTTTCGTCAAAGTATTGAAACCAAGTAAACGTATCATTTTCACTCTCTAACAAAAATTAGATTGTCCGCCTTAAACTAAAATTAGATTCAGGGATTAGACTAGAGTGATTCATCACAAGTACATAAGTTTTATTTTGTTCAATGATTAAAAATTGGGAACTAGAGTAAAAGTACAAGTACAATATATGTATAAGTTTTTTAGAAAAAGAATATATATGCCGCAGCCGGGTTTGTGGCCTAGTTGAGTCTAATTATCATATCAGGATTGTTTGTCACTAAGTGCTACTGCGGCAATTATATGCGTTCCTGTCACATTATGTAAATAATCAAAATATTTTCACAGTCAACGATGTGGGAAGATATGACTCAATTGTATTATACTACCAGCTAAAGTGTAGTTTATATAGGGATTTTGAAGATCAAACTTTTCGTCGAAATCTTGAAACGAAGTAGCATTTTTGTTGTTGTTGGAGGTCGACGGTAATTGGACCGTTCGTGCAACGTTCATCATAAATAAATATTTTATAGCGTAATTCGAATAAAGAAGTTAATCAAAACTACAAGTACTTAATCACGATTAAATAAGTACTATTTAGATTAATGATCCAAAATTGGAAACTAGATTGGAAGTAAAAGTAACAAATACATATGAGTTTTTATTAGAAAAAAGTATGCCACAACCGGAGGTAGACGCCGGGTTGAAACAAATCTAATGTGGATTTTTGGTCAATAAGTGCTACTGCGACAATTCTATGCACTGTAGTAATAATACATAAATGATACAATTATTTTCACACTCAACGATGTGGGTTGATTTACGTGAATTGTGTTAGTTTCCTGCAAAAGCGTAATTGGTCTGGGTGTATTGAATGTTAAATTTTTCGTCAAAGTATTGAAACCAAGTAAACTTCTCATTTTCACTCTCTAACAAAAATTAGATTGTCCGCCTTAAACTAAAATTAGATTCAGGGATTAGACTAGAGTGATTCATCACAAGTACACAAGTTTTATTTAGTTCAATGATTAAAAATTGGGAACTAGAGTAAAAGTATAAGTACAAGATATGTATAAGTTTTTTAGAAAAAGAATAAATATGCCGCAGCCGGGTTTGTGGCCTAGTTGAGTCAAATTATCATATCAGGATTGTTTGTCACTAAGTGCTACTGCGGAAATTATATGCGTTCCTGTCACATTATGTAAATAATCAAAATATTTTCACAGTCAACGATGTGGGAAGATATGCCTCAATTGTATTATACTACCAGCTAAAGTGTAGTTTATATAGGGATTTTGAAGATCAAACTTTTCGTCGAAATCTTGAAACGAAGTAGCATTTTTGTTGTTGTTGGAGGTCGACGATAATTGGACCGTTCGTGCAACGTTCATCATAAATAAATATTTTATAGCGTAATTCAAATAGAGAAGTTAATCAAAACTACAAGTACTTAATCACGATTAAATAAGTACTATTTAGATTAATGATCCAAAATTGGAAACTAGATTGGAAGTAAAAGTAACAAATACATATGAGTTTTTATTAGAAAAAAGTATGCCGCAGCCAGAGGTAGACGCCGGGTTGAAACAAATCTAATGTGGATTTTTGGTCAATAAGTGCTATTGCGACAATTCTATGCACTATAGTAATAATACATAAATGATACAATTATTTTCACACTCAACGATGTGGGTTGATTTACGTGAATTGTGTTAGTTTTCTTGCAAAAGCGTAATTGGTCTGAATGTTAAATTTTTCGTCAAAGTATTGAAACCAAGTAAACTTCTCATTTTCACTCTCTAACAAAAATTAGATTGTCCGCCTTAAACTAAAATTAGATTCAGGGATTAGACTAGAGTGATTCATCACAAGTACATAAGTTTTATTTTGTTCAATGATTAAAAATTGGGAACTAGAGTAAAAGTACAAGTACAAGATATGTATAAGTTTTTTAGAAAAAGAATATATATGCCGCAGCCGGGTTGGTGGCCCAGTTGAGTCAAATTATCATATCAGGATTGTTTGTCAGTAAGTGCTACTGCGGCAATTATATGCGTTCCTGTCACATTATGTAAATAATCAAAATATTTTCACAGTCAACGATGTGGGAAGATATGCCTCAATTGTATTATACTACCAGCTAAAGTGTAGTTTATATAGGGATTTTGAAGATCAAATTTTTCGTCGAAATCTTGAAACGAAGTAGCATTTTTGTTGTTGTTGGAGGGTGACGATAATTGGACCGTTCGTGCAACGTTCATCATAAATAAATATTTTATAGCGTAATTCGAATAGAGAAGTTAATCAAAACTACAAGTACTTAATCACGATTAAATAAGTACTATTTAGATTAATGATCCAAAATTGGAAACTAGATTGGAAGTAAAAGTAACAAATACATATGAGTTTTTATTAGAAAAAAGTATGCCGAAGCCGGAGGTAGACGCCCGGTTGAAACAAATCTAATGTGGATTTTTGGTCAATAAGTGCTGCTGCGACAATTCTATGCACTGTAGTAATAATACATAAATGATACAATTATTTTCACACTCAACGATGTGGGTTGATTTACGTGAATTGTGTTAGTTTCCTGCAAAAGCGTAATTGGTCTGGGTGTATTGAATGTTAAATTTTTCGTCAAAGTATTGAAACCAAGTAAACGTATCATTTTCACTCTCTAACAAAAATTTGATTGTCCGCCTTAAACTAAAATTAGATTCAGGGATTAGACTAGAGTGATTCATCACAAGTACATAAGTTTTATTTTGTTCAATGATTAAAAATTGGGAACTAGAGTAAAAGTACAAGTACAAGATATGTATAAGTTTTTTAGAAAAAGAATATATATGCCGCAGCCGGGTTGGTGGCCAAGTTGAGTCAAATTATCATATCAGGATTGTTTGTCACTAAGTGCTACTGCTGCAATTATATGCGTTCCTGTCACATTATGTAAATAATCAAAATATTTTCACAGTCAACGATGTGGGAAGATATGCCTCAATTGTATTATACTACCAGCTAAAGTGTAGTTTATATAGGGATTTTGAAGATCAAATTTTTCGTCGAAATCTTGAAACGAAGTAGCATTTTTGTTGTTGTTGGAGGTTGACAATAATTGGACCGTTCGTGCAACGTTCATCGTAAATAAATATTTTATAGCGTAATTCGAATAGAGAAGTTAATCAAAACTACAAGTACTTAATCACAATTAAATAAGTACTATTTAGATTAATGATCCAAAATTGGAAACTAGATTGGAAGTAAAAGTAACCAATACATATGAGTTTTTATTAGAAAAAAGTATGTGCAAGCCGGAGGTAGACGCCCGGTTGAAACAAGTCTAATGTGGTTTTTGGTCAATAAGTGCTACTGCAACAATTCTATGCACTGTAGTAATAATACATAAATGATACAATTATTTTCACACTCAACGATGTGGGTTGATTTACGTGAATTGTGTTAGTTTTCTTGCAAAAGCGTAATTGGTCTGAATGTTAAATTTTTCGTCAAAGTATTGAAACCAAGTAAACTTCTCATTTTCACTCTCTAACAAAAATTAGATTGTCCGCCTTAAACTAAAATTAGATTCAGGGATTAGACTAGAGTGATTCATCACAAGTACATAAGTTTTATTTTGTTCAATGATTAAAAATTGGGAACTAGAGTAAAAGTACAAGTACAAGATATGTATAAGTTTTTTAGAAAAAGAATATATATATGCCGCAACCGGGTTGGTGGCCAAGTTGAGTCAAATTATCATATCAGGATTGTTTGTCACTAAGTGCTACTGCTGCAATTATATGCGTTCCTGTCACATTATGTAAATAATCAAAATATTTTCACAGTCAACGATGTGGGAAGATATGCCTCAATTGTATTATACTACCAGCTAAAGTGTAGTTTATATAGGGATTTTGAAGATCAAACTTTTCGTCGAAATCTTGAAACGAAGTAGCATTTTTGTTGTTGTTGCAGGTTGACAATAATTGGACCGTTCGTGCAACGTTCATCGTAAATAAATATTTTATAGCGTAATTCGAATAGAGAAGTTAATCAAAACTACAAGTACTTAATCACGATTAAATAAGTACTATTTAGATTAATGATCCAAAATTGGAAACTAGATTGGAAGTAAAAGTAACAAATACATATGAGTTTTTATTAGAAAAAAGTAAATAAGTACTATTTAGATTAATGATCCAAAATTGGAAACTAGATTGGAAGTAAAAGTAACAAATACATATGAGTTTTTATTAGAAAAAAGTATGCCGCAGCCGGAGTTACACGCCCGGTTGAAACAAATATGCCTCAATTGTATTATACTACCAGCTAAAGTGTAGTTTATATAGGGATTTTGAAGATCAAAATTTTCGTCGAAATCTTGAAAACCAAGTAACAATTTTTAACAATGTTCTTTGTGCCAGGCTAACCCAAAGGATGGCTACATGCGCTAAGAGGCATTTGATTATTACGAGGATTTAAAAATTGCTGTTGGAAATGGTGTCGTGGTTGGGAAAAACACTATTGGATTGGGTAGTTCTAGTGAAGCAAGAACACTAGAAGCTGGTGAAATTAGGGACTTGCTAAATAGACGATTTGGCTTTTGATGTTGATAGTGAGGTATGTTGATATTGGAATTGAACAGCTTCTTTAACAGCCTGCATATCAGTCAGTGGATTTTTCAACTTTGTTATGCTGTCTACAACTACAACTTACACTATGATACAGAAATTAGCTACATAATTACCAGCCAGGGTTATGTTTCAGCTTCTTGGTGCTTTTGTTTTTTTTCAAGTGGTAGTTGTGTTAAAGGAATAGGTGGTGTTTTATTGGCAAAAAAGGAGGAACAACCGAACAAGTTATTTGGCTATGCATGATGTGCTAAAAAGGAACAATGATTCAATTAGCTTGCTCAGAATGTATGAGAATGAGAGTAGGAACAGAATAAAATCTACAAAGATATGGATGTTTATGAGAGGGGTAATTGTTAAACTAGGGAGAGAGAGTAATCTAGCATCTTGGCTTTGTTGATATGTCTGTTACACCATGTAGGTCGTAGGGCTGCCAAAGTTTATATCAGTCTGTCCAATTATTGTATCAGCACATTATGCTTCAGATCTATAGAAGTAGGATAACAATGCACGAAAAAGCATGATGCAATCAAATCAGCTCTTAGTTATATTATCTTTTGTCAAAATGAAGAAATTGCAGTTAAGAGACCCTACTTCACACAATAAGTTCGACTAACAAATTAAAATTTAACTATTTTTATTAAAATTATAAATACAACGAATATTTGTAAATATTCAGTGTGGTAGAAATAGCAAACCATTTTTTTTGTGCCATAATCTTTCTACTCGTAAAAAGATGTCTTGATTCAAAAACAAACGATTGTTATAACAAACTGTACCGCGGAAAATGATGGCCTCCCATGTATGCCCACCTAAAATTCAACTGTACCTCAAGTACAGTTTGCTATCGTTTGTTGTAGACGACCGTCCCTCTTCATGTATACCTCTAAATTCTGTACTTTTTTCTAAGAAAATCATTTTAATTGCACGTCCCCCATTCCCATTTCCTTTTTTTTCTTCATGTTTATCTCTACAACAAAGTCTCCAAGTTACACTATGGGGTACAATAAGTGAAGCACAATCGTAGCAAGTATAAGTGAAGCACAATCGTAGCAAGTATAAGTGAAGCACAATCGTAGCAAGTTTTTCTCTTTTTAATTGATGGTGTATAAACTTTGAAGGACCATGGCCCCGGCATGCCCCTTAGAAGCTCGGCCACGGCTCCTATGTGTGGGTAGGCATTTAAAATGATAACTGATTAATTAAGTAGAGACCATTTTAATGCCTTTTGCTGTAGAGGTGAGTCATGTACAAAAAAGGGTTTTTCTGACCAAGAAACTGATCATTGTAAGTAACGATATTTATGTGTGCACTTACTCTGAGAAACATGTTCTCTGCAAGTAGTCTCTACAACACTGCGGTATCAGAGCACTTCTGTGCGGTATATTACCCAGAAGCACCTCATCTTGTTTCAGAAAGTTTGCATCTACTATAAATGTCTACTGTGAAACTGGCGTTCTCTTCAAAGTACAAAATATAAGATGCTGAATCTTAACAAATGTTAGCGGATACGTGCATATGCTTCTTTCTTGACATTAAATCTTTATTGTGTATTTTTTGGTTGGCGACTCAAATGACCTGGTGCAAATTATTGGATCGCAGATACCTCATTTTTAGGACATACCAAGATGCCCGAACTCGTAGGACCTCATCAGTGCAAGCTTTTTTCTCCCATTCATAAAAGATCACCAAAAGAAATAGGCTTAATCACCTTTTAGCCCTTGAGGTTTACTCCCATATACCCATCAACCCCTGTCTTTCAAAAGTGTACCTTTTAGCCCCCGAGGTATGAATTTCGTACCTTTCGACCCTTAAACCCGTTTCGTAAACCTCTATAAAACCTCGTAAACCTCATAAACCCGTTTCGACCCTTTTAGCCCCTGACAGTTTTGCCCTCATAAACCTCGTACCTGTTAGCTAAACGGGTTTTATGAGGTTTACGAAATGGGTTTAAGGGTCGAAAGGTACGAAATTCATACCTCGAGGGCTAAAATGTACACTTTTGAAAGACAGGGGCTGATGGGTATATGGGAGTAAACCTCAGGGGCTAAAAGGTCATTAAGCCAAAGAAATAATTAAAAAGATGGTTGTTGAATTGAGGAGAGAGCTCACAGGAAGTTGTTTAGCTGGCCTGTTATCCTTCTTCCTGTAAAGAGAGGAATGTGCCCGCTGGGTGACCAACAGGGTTCATTCACATTACCACCCACTTGCCACTTCCATCAAGTTTTGTGTTGATGTTACCATCGACCTTAATGGCGGCCCGGGCAACTTCCTAACATGGGGATGGGCAGGACAGTTCAACCCCAAACCTGTGTTGTGCCAAACCCAACCCTACAAAACCACCTTATGGCTCCCACTTGGGTTACAGGCCCACGCAACTGGACCCAGCAATATTATAATTTCTTCGACTAAATTTATAAAGATAATGATGTTTGTACAATACTCGATGTGGGACAAATGGTGAAGCACCTAAATTTATAAGTCCCTTTCTTTATGGGCTTAACAAGAGTAAATTTTGTTTTTCTCTAGACTAATTTATGGTACACTGATTTGAAAACTTCATCAGAATTCTTTATAAATTCTTTCTCCCTATGTGCATCAAAGATGAGAATTTTACGAGTTTCATGAGATCCTTCTGTTAACACTAATTAATTGCGAGGAACTTGCTCATGCATAGGTGAGGCGTAGCCTGTAAACTGTTCTCTTTATACGATATGGATAACAGGCCAGGCCTAGGTCCCAAACTAGATGACCTCTCTTAGTTTAACAACCATCTTCCTTGTGGTGATTTTTGATTTAGAGCACACGGGCCTGTAACCCAAGTGGGTTCAAGGGTTGTCTAAGAAATGAGATTTAAACTAAATTCATTCACAGAACAGTGTGCAATTAAACAAGTCTTTATGACTTTTTAAGCCTTAAAGTTTTATGATTTATATCCATCAATCCTAAATATTTCAAAAAATTCCGATTAATCCTTCGGAATGTTTGCTAAAAGTTGCTCCTTTCTTGGTATATCCGAAGAAATTGAAGAATTTGATGTTTTTTCTGAGGCATCCCACACTAAACATATTCAACGAAACTATAGATGATAATTTTTCTGTAGAGTCATTAGTTGCACCTCTAAAACCCACCGTGCCTGTTTTTATTGTGTGTCTTCCAAAACTTCAAGAAAGATATCTAAGCCGCTAATTGTATATCGATATTTAAAAACTCAGATTGCTCCAAGTACACGAACAAAGCTGTTTAGTGTGTTGCAAACAAGAATACTAGTACAAGATACGATGCATCCTTTATATGATTCATCCGGAATTTTTGGCATGTCAAATTCAATCATAGGCAGTTTCTTTTCACTGATATGGCTCATACTCGTGAGAGTACCATTCGACAGGTCCTTATTCCAAGTAAATCTTCAAAATTTATCCATTTTCGTCATTGTTTTAAGTTTAAACGTCACCGGCTAATATGAAATTTGCACTTATTTTTCATGCCTCTAACAAAACTCTACCTAGGCAGCCTCTCTTACGTCAAATATCTCTTACAAACAAGTAGGAGTTACCAAATTTACAGCCAATATGTTAACTCGTCACTTATGATTTAAAGTAGTATGTGCCTCATGAGTAAATCTTCATTTCTATCTACCTCTTTACAAATATGCAATTTTAAACTTACCATCTATTCAAATCAAAATCATCAAACTATAGACTCATTCCAAATCTTACTCTTTCTCTCTACATACTAACATATTGGAGGAAACTATTATGCATCTTCTTGTACTTTTTTATGTTTCTTGTGCACTTACATGAAGTGCCGGAGACATCGTGATTTGAAGTTTCATGTTGTCATTCTTGGAGTGAAAAGATAGAGTCAATATACCAAGGTACAAATAATATCTTTAAATCTTTGCAAGATTTACAAAGTTATTAGATAAGGTTGAGTAGGTTGTGGTGTAACCAAAAGTATTCCTTTACCAAAAGTATTCCTTTTCGCCCCTGAAGTTTATCAAAATATTCCTTTTAGCCCCTGAAGTACTTGTGAAAGTCCAATCAACCCTTATAATGGTACATAAACTAAATGTCAAATGTCTATTTTACCCATCCGAGTTGTACCGATTTGCAATTTTTTTTAATCGGTACCAGTATTTGGGCTAATTGGATTTTTATGAGTACTTGAGGGGCTAAAATGTATGACTTGAAATATTTAGGATTGATGAATATAAATCGTTAAACTTTAAGGCTTAAAAGGTCATAAAGCCATTAAACAAATACTTGTAAGCTCTATCACCTATGTCATTTTCAATTATGTTCCACCGGAGAAAACCTCAAGTGCGAGGCCAAAACCAAAAAAAATGGGTTGTCATCCTTTCCCGTAAAGAGATATCCCGCTTCTAATTACCACCATACCCCTTTCAAATCAAGTTTTCATCAAGGGGTATAACTTGGGAACTCCTTACACAAGCAGGTAGGATAGGACAGTTCCAAAGATGTAAGAATCATCAAATCCAGTCTAGCAACCATTCTCGGCTCCCACTTGGGCACATGTTATCGCGCCTAGCCAAATTATTTTTCTCTTTAACTAAGTTCTAAGGACAACAAATAATTTGAGCATACTCGATATAGGACAAACAGTAAAATTATAAGAGCAAATCTATTAGTCCAAGTAATACTAATGTCCAAGTTTGTGCGAGTCCTTCCATATAGAAAATGGGAAGCCAGTTCCAAATTAAAGTACGACCCAAATCCAATATCCCAAGTTCCCAACAATCTCATGTATATCTCCCGGGTTAATATGTTATCAAACCCAAAAATGTTAATTTAGTTTTAAGAAATATTTAAGGACAATGAATGGTTTAAATATACTCGATGTGGGACAAAACGGTGAAACATAGTTGAATGAAACAAGTTTAATTTTTTCCCTTATAATATTCAACTCATAAATGATGCTGATATGGGCTGAAATATAAGCCTAGAAATATAATTAATGACATATTAATTAGACCCGGATTGGTCCAAGAATACATCCCAATAAGGAAGGCCCAAAACCCTGATTATTTATTAAATTCGTAATTAATAAATAAGGGAAATATACAACTCAGGAAAGAAGTCCAAAATATGGTAAATCCGTCAAAGAAGGATCCAGAATCCCAATCAAAAAGAAATAATGAGTCATAGCCTTTATCAACAAGGAAAAGACTTATCCTGCAAGAAATACAATGTTTATCCAATATCAAAAAGGAGACTTATTCGCTAAGACTCCTAAACTTACCCGAAATATGAGGCTCCAGACGCCTATATAAAGGACATGATCCTACAATCAGAACTACGTCTTTGGCTTGATTCTCAACATTAATTGAGATACGTAGGCATCTTGTGAGGACCGATTTAGTCTCGAAACACAACTGCAGCCATAAAAGCTCAAAAGCTCATAAATCCTAGCAATTAATATACAAGTACGTTTTTTTAATCCACAACATTTGACGCCGTCTGTGGGAAGACAACATCAACCATGGAAAACACACGGAGAACAACTCGAGATACTCCAGTTTCTGAGGAACTTCCTATCACCTCTGAGGCTGATACTCACGGAAATCAACCGCCGCCAACTACTGGCACTGAGGGGGCGAATATCCCCATAAATACTCAAGGACCGGAGATCCCAATTTCAGCTGAAGGGATGAATCCCCTGCAGATGGTCATTCATGGATCTAATCCACAAGAGACCACTCATCAGCAACCAATCACGACCTCCCCACTGCTCATGAATGCACCAAGTGGTCTTCAACTCCACACTACTGATCTCCCCCGATACACTACTCAAACTTTGGGGATGCCCAGCTATGGCATGCCCCCTCGACCCATGGCGGGCGGTAGTGGTCTCAACCCCATTTACCATGAAGCATATGTCCCTCCTTATATACAAGGTCTGGGACCCCAGAATCAACAAACTCGACGGACCCCTTTGATTCAAGATTACTCGGGTCCCTATACCGAGGATGAGGATTATACATCTAGGGAAGAGAGGGATGTCACCCCAAGGAGGAAGCGTTCTTACCAAACAAATCGGGAACAACCCCAAACTACTAAGGAGAAAATTGCAGCCCATGAGGCAGAGACTGCAAGACTCAAGAAACTCCTTGCTGAGGAGGAGGCCGCTGAATCTCAAGGTCGATCAACTGGAAGAGTCCCGATAATCAACCTGGACCCGACACCAAGAAGATCCAAGAGGGCTGAAGCCCCAAGGGGTGATCCTAGTATTTTGTTGCCTCTAGGAGATCCTGATGATCCTACACCACCATTCACTCAAGACATCATGAAAGCCACCATATCCAGGAAATTTAAGATGCCAACGATTAAGGCTTATGATGGAACGGGGGATCCCGCAAATCATGTAAGAACCTTCTCCAATGCACTACTATTGCAGCCAGCCAATGATGCGGTCAAGTGTAGGGCATTTCCACAAACCTTGGCAGGCATGGCCCAACGCTGGTATAGCCGTCTTCCTCCCAACTCTTTGGGTCTTTCAAAGAATTAAGCAAAGTATTCATCAATCAGTTTGTTAGTGGAAGGGTGCATGAGAAAAGCTCTGCATCACTCATGGCAATCCAACAAGGAAAGAATGAAGCCTTGAGAGATTATATCAAACGATTTACTCGGGAGGCTTTGAAAGTCCCAGATTTAGAGGACAAAGTAGCTATGATAGCTCTGCAGCAAGGAACCACTAATGATCACTTCAAAAGGTCATTGGCAAAACATCCACCCGAGAGCATGTTGAAGCTCCAAGATAGAGCCGGAAAGTACATCAAGGCTGAAGAAAGCATGAGAAAGTATGAACCCACTGCTGGCGGCAGTGGGAACTCAAAGAAAAGAAATGAAACTCAGGAGTACGACGTCAAGGAAAAGTTTCCCAGAACGTCAAAGGATTCTGATTCTCCACCCAAGAGGAACAATTTTGGGCCAAAATTCACGGAGTATGCAAGATTGAACACTCCCAGGAGTCAAATTCTGATGGAGATAGCTAAGGAAGGAGATCTCAAATGGCCGAAGCCAAGAGGCCCTGAAGAAATACATGGCTGAGGCACCACTGTTGGCAAAGCCAAATCCAGGGGAAATTCTCTATTTGTATTTGGCGGTTTCTAACACAGCCCTTGGAGCCGTTTTGGTAAAAGAAGAATTGAAGGTTTAGAAACCCATTTACTATGTGAGCAAGATCCTACATGAAGCAGAAATAAACTACTCTACTATAGAGAAGTTTGCCTTAGCCTTGATCATGGCCTCAAGAAAGCTCCGCCCGTACTTCCAGGCTCACAAGATAGAGGTCTTGACCAATCAACCTCTAAGAAACATCTTGCATAGCCCTCAAGTAAGTGGAAGGTTGATCAAATGGGCTATTGAATTGGGCGAATTTGACATCAAGTACAAGCCTCAAACGGCCATAAAAGCTCAAGCACTCGCTGACTTCATGGTTGAATGCACCATTGACAACCAAGAAGTCGGGGGGCAGGAAGTAACAGTGGAAAGCAAGGAAGATGAAGACATGGTCTCCAAAGAATGTTGGGTGCTCTATTTTGATGGAGCATCAAAAACAAAATCAAGTGGAGCCGGTTTGGTGCTACAAAGTCCTGATGGATTCCTCATAGAGTACGCACTAAAACTGGACTTCCCAACGACAAACAATGAAGCTGAGTACGAAGCCCTGATAGCTGGCTTAGGGCTGGCTGGAGCGCTTGAGAGTTAAAACTCTGAAAGTATGTGGAGACTCGAGGCTAGTGGTTTCCCAAGTAAATGGGGAGTTTGAAGCCAGAGATGAAGTCATGGCCAAGTACCTAAAACTTGTCAAGGCCATCATGACTCAGTTTGATGAATGCTATGTAGAGCACATTCCAAAGGAAGAAAACATGAAGGCTGATGCCTTGTCTAAATTTGCTTCTTCCGAAATTGAAAACTATGCAGGGAGTGTATACTTCCAAGTCTTGAGGACCCTAAGCATCAACGGAAAGTTGGTGGCACCCATTGATGTTGCCAGTTGTTGGATGGATCCAATCAAATCTCATCTGGAAACTGGGTGGTTACCCAATGACACTACAGAAGCACGAAAGTTATATGTGAGAGCACTGAGGTATACCCTGATTGAGGGAATCCTATACAAAAAGTCTTTCATTGTTCCTTATATGAAATGCTTGAGACCCCAAGAGGCAGAATTGGCCCTAAAGGAAGTACATGAAGGAATTTGTGGGCAACACTTGGGGGGCAGAGCCCTTGCCCATAAAATCACTCGTCTAGGATTCTACTGGCCAAGCATACTTGTTGATGCTAAAAGCTACGTAAAGAAATGTGAACGGTGCCAAAAGCATGCACCAGTGGTTAGACAACCACCAGAGATGATGACATCCATTAACTCACATATCCCCTTTGCCATGTGGGGAATGAATATACTTGGGCCATTTCCAATGGCAAGTGCTCAAAGAAAGTTCTTGATAGTAGCAATCGACTACTTCACCAAGTGGATTGAGGCTAAACCTTTAGCCAAGATAACCACCAAACAGGTGATGCATTTCTTCTGGGAAAATGTGATATGCAGATATGGGATTCCACGTATCTTGGTCACGGACAATGGAACTCAGTTCAACAATGATGAATTCAAGAAGTATTATGATGAGAATGATATCAAGTTACGATTCACTTCTGTTGCCCACCCTCAAGCAAATGGGCAAGCTGAGGTTGCAAATCGAATTATCCTGGATGGACTAAAGAAAAGAGTTGAACGCTTAAGAAACACTTGGGTGGACGAATTGCTCCCCATACTATGGGCATATCGTACTACTTGTAAAGTCACCACTGGAGCTACCCCCTTTATGTTGGCATATGGGGCAGAGGCAGTGGTTCCAGTGGAGATTACTCACACATCTCCAAGAGTTGAAGCTTATGAGTCAAAAACAAATGAAGAAGGCTTGAGGCTGGCTTTAAATCTAATTGATGAAATTAGAGATGAGGCAAACACCAAGATAGTTGAACATCAGAAACGAGCATCTTTCTATTACAACCTCAGGGTTAAAGAAAGGTTCTTTCGACAGGGAGATTTAGTCCTCCGAAAGATTGAAGCATCCGGAGTTGGACAAAAAGGCAAGTTGGCCCCAAATTGGGAAGGACCATATCGCGTTAATAACGTATTTGGTCGAGGCTCCTACAAATTGGAAACCCTGGAAGGGACTGAAGTGCCAAGGACTTGGCATGATGCAAACTTGAAAGTCTACTATGTTTAAGTCCTGATTGGACTCACTATTAAGACAAGTATAAATAAGGTCGACGCAAAAGAGGCCACATTATGGTGGAGCTAGAGTTGAAAAATCCTTCGGGCCGGATTTTCTAACATACTTGCTCGAAAATGAACCACAATCTTATTCAGAACCTGTGCATTGTCCGGATGGTCCTTTTTGGAAAGAGGCCATTAAAAGTGAAGTTGATTCTATTATGCAGAATCATACTTGGGAATTAGTGGATCTTCCTCCTGGTTGTAAACCACTAGGATCTAAATGGATTTTCACTAGGAAAATGAAAACAAATGGATCCATTGATAAGTATAAAGCCCGACTTGTTATTCAAGGTTTTCGCCAAAAGAAAGGCGTCGATTATTTCGATACGTATTCTCCGGTAACGAGAATGGCATCTATAAGGATGATCATTGCTATTGCAGCATTGCGAAATCTTGAAGTACATCAAATGGATGTAAAAACGGCCTTTATTAATGGAGATTTACATGAAGAAATCTACATTAGACAACCTGAGGGTTTTGTGGTTCCAGGATTGGAACATAAAGTTTGTAAATTAGTTAAGTCAATTTATGGCTTAAAACAAGCGCCTCGAGACTGGCATCAGAAATTTGACAGTGTGATATTGTCGAATGGATTTAAAATCAACGAATGTGACAAATGTGTATATGTCAAAGATACAATAGAGGGATACGTGATCCTGTGTCTTTATGTTGATGATATGCTCATCGTTGGTAGCAATGACAAGATGGTGAAATCTACCAAAGACATATTACATTCAAGGTTCCACATGAAAGATATGGGCTTAGCTGACGTGATTTTAGGGATAAAGATCCAAAGAACACCAAGTGGACTTATACTAAACCAATCACATTATGTTGATAAGATCCTTGAGAAATTTAGTAAAGATGATTCTAGTGTGTCAAGAACCCCTTTTGATACGACTTTACATCTATCTAAAAATAAAGGTGAAGGTATTTCTCAAGGAGAATATGCTAAAGTAATAGGAAGTCTAATGTACTTAATGAATTGTACACGACCAGACATTGCCTTTACTGTGAGTAAGCTAAGCCGATACACGAGTAACCCAGGTGTGGATCATTGGAAAGCGATAACTAAAGTGCTTAGGTACTTAAGGTATACGCGTGATTATGGGTTGCATTACTCGAGATATCCTGCTGTACTTGAAGGGTATAGCGATTCAAACTGGATTAATGGCGTAAAAGGATCGAAGTCCACTAGCGGATATGTATTTACGCTAGCAGGTGGAGCGATCTCGTGGAAATCTTCGAAACAAACGGTAGTGACCAAATCTACCATGGAGGCTGAGTTTGTTGCTTTGGATAAAGCAGGCGAACAAGCTGAATGGTTACGCCAATTTTTAGAGGATATTCCTAAATGGGAGATGCCAGTGCCGCCACTTTGTATACATTGTGACAGTACTGCAGTAATAGGTACAGCTGAGCGTGTACTATATAATGTAATGTCGAGGCATATTCGTCGGCGACACAATTCTGTTAGACAACTACTCTCAACTGGAGTTATCACTATTGACTATATCAGGTCAAAAGATAACATTGCGGATCCGCTAACCAAAGGGTTAACAAGAGAGTTAGTTGAGAAATCATCGAAAGGAATGGGACTGAAGCCCATAATAAAAGTTGGTACAAAGGAAACCCAACCTTGTTGACTGGAGATCCCAAGATCTTGGTTCAATGGGACAACCTAATTGTAAATACTTAGTGAGATCACTGTGGGGGTTTTACTCCCGAGTCCATTCCTATGATGAAAAACAGTGATAAAAATAGGATAAAGGCTAAGCTATGCTTTTAATGATCTTTATGTGTCGATATGTCGAACAAATAAATCTTTCGTATTGTTCAAGAGATCATCTATGTGAGTGAAGTGGGGTCGCTTCAAGAAGGAATTGTGGGGGCTAATTCTGGGAAAAACTCACAGAACCAGGCTAAAGCTCAGGACCAAAATGGGCTTAACAGTGAGAACTGAACAAATATAGGGAAAGACTCCAGTGGGGGATGTATCATCATTTCACAATACAGAATGGCAGTTCAAGGTCAACGCGACTACTGAAATTCTAGAAATGTAAATATGTTCTTACAAGGGAAGGTTCAAGGGGTAACGCCTACCTATCCTATGTTGGTTTCTACCGTGCGCTCTATCTCCGTGTCAAAGAGTCGTTTTGCAATGTCATATTTTATTCATGTGGGGGATTGTTGGACTTTTTTGAATAAAATAATTAATTGCATTTTATTTTCTTTGATTTTGTAACTCATGAGTATTGATTTTGTAACTCCTACAATAATGAGTGAATATGTTATTTGATCATTATGGTGTAGGTTACAAAGTTAGTGCACTTGTAAGTTACATATTTTTGTACTCCTATATAAGGAGCTTCATGCATCATTGTTTGACACACAAAAAACTACAAGTTTTTCCATAGCATTCTTTGCATTCCTCTTAGAGCTATAGGTTCAGTTTCTGTGAGATAGAAGCAGTGTTTGTTCGGTTCGTAGGAGGCGGATCTCTAGTGCTTAAGATCACCTCGATTCGTTGTATCCTGGGAGACGGAAGCCACAACACACCTTCGAGCACCATACGGAAGGGGCTTATCTGTTTTAAGGATAGCGTGGTTCTCACGTGCCTCGAATCAGTTTCGGTATTTTATTGTTGTTTTTCTTGATTTCAGGTATAATCTTTCTCTATACTTCCTACAGGGCATACCATATATAAGAAAATAGATTAAACTACAAAACTTATAAGCTATCCTATGAAATTGAAAAAGTAAAATTGTTAAATATAGCTAGGTTTATACCTGTATATTGTATAGACATATTGAATCATCACATCACTGAATTATCTAATACTCAATATCAAGATGATCAGCTTATAAATACCACCCTACATCAAAATAAAAATTATGAGTTTAATACAACATAATACTAAAAAAAATGAAGAACATGGACAAAGAATACAATTCATGCGTATCAATTATCAAATATTATACTAATGATGTCTCGAATTCAAGTTTAAAAAGGCATAAAGGTAAACTAACAAATCGATGTAAAAGTACGATAGAAAGTTGAACTTACTTATCTTCGATGGTCAGTTTTTTATATATATATATGAATGATTGTTGGAGAAGAAGTTAGTCTTGAATAATTAAGATAAAGTTTTGTAATAAGTTTCAAATTTGTGCCGAAGAAAAATTTACGAAAGTATTAGTAAAAGCCTTTTTCAATTTTAAAATTTGGGAAAAAAGTTTTAGGAGAATATCCATTAATCAAGATTTTAAAGACAAAAATATTAAAATTGTATATTAAGTTTACTTCATTAGGAAAGATTTGAAAAAACAAATGAGATATCTTTTAATCAAGGAGAATATTAAAATTATATATTCAGTTTCCTTATATATATAAAGTAGAAGATAAATAAAAAAAAGAAATAAGATAAAGATTGATAAGCTAAAATGATAATGATGTTGAATATTAATAAAAAAAATAAAGATGTCAAAAAATATGTTTAAACCTATTTTAATTATTTTAATTATTAAAAAGGTTTACCTATTTTAACATACCTATTTAATATTTTTAATAAATACAATTAATAAAATATTAAAATATCAATATTGAAATAACAATAATTAAAAACAATCCGTGCATTGCACGAGTTTCAAGCTAGTATATATAAAGTAGAAGATAAATAAAAGGAAAAAGAAGATAAAGATTGATAAGATAAAAAGATAAAGCTATCGAATATTAAAATAGTATATTTACTTTCCTCCATTATTAAAAAATTTAATGAAAAGAATATTTAAAATTGTATATTTAGTTTCCTCCATTAACAAAGATTTAAAAGACAATTGAGATTTTTTTATCCTATAAATTCAAATTTAAATAAGGAACTTTAATTTTATTGAATTAAAATTGAGAAAGGAAAGAATATTAAAATTGTATATTCTGTTTCCTCCATTAATAAAGATTTAAAAGGAAATTGAGATTTTTTATATCCTATAAATTCAAATTTATATAAGGAACTTTCATTTTATTGAATAAAAATCGAGAAAGGAAAGAATCTTAAAATTATATATCAGTTTCCTCCAATAGTAAAGATTTAAAAGGTATTTGATATTTTTCTATCCTATAAATTTCAATTTAAATAAGGAAATTTAATTTTATTAAATTAAAATTGTATATTTAGTTTCCTCCATTAAAAAAGATTTAAAAGACAATTGAGATTTTTCTATCCTATAAATTCAAATTTAAATAAGCAACTTTAATTATATTGAATTAAAATTGAGAAAGGATATAATATTAAAATTGTATATTATATTTCCTCAATTAGTTAAAATTTAAAAGGCAACTGATATTATCTCTATCCTATAAATTTGAATTTAAATAAGTAAATTTATTTATATTAAATTAAAATTCAAAAGCTATAGAAAAATAAAAAATAGTTATATTTAGTTTATTTTATTAGTAAAGATTTAAAAGGTAATTGAGATTTTTTCTATCATATAAATTCAAATTTAAATAAGGAACTTTCATTTTATTGAATCAAAATTGAGAAAGGAAAGAATCTTAAAATTGAATATCAGTTTCCTACATTAATAAAGATTTAAAAAGTAGTTTATATTTTTCTATCCTATAAATTCAAATTTAAATAAGGAAATTTAATTTTATTGAATAAAAATTGAGAAATGAAATAATCTTAAAATTGTATATCAGTTTCCTCCGTTGGTAAAGATTTAAAAGGTATTTGATATTTTTCTATCCTATAAAATCCAATTTAAATAAGGAAATTTAATTTTATTGAATTAAAATTGTTTATTTAGTTTCCTCCATTAACAAAGATTTAAAAGACAATTGAGATTTTTTTCTATCCTATAAATTCAAATTTATATAAAGAACTTTAATTTTATTGAATTAAAATTGAGAAACGAAAAAATATTAAAATTGTATGTTCTGTTTCCTCCATTAATAAAGATTTAAAAGGAAATTAAGATTTTTTTTCTATCCTATAAATTCAAATTTAAATAAGAAATTTTTATTTTATTGAATTAAAATTGAGAAAGGAAATAATATTAAAATTGTAGATTCTATTTCCTTCATTAGTTAAAATTTAAAAGGTAACTGATATTATGTTTATCCTATAAATTTGAATTTAAATAAGTAAATTTATTTATATTAAATTAAAATTCAAGAGCTCTAAAAAAATAAATAAATAGTTATATTTACTATTTAGTTTTCTTCATTATTAAAGATTTAAAAAGAAAATTGAGATTTTAATTTTATTGAGAAAATTGAGTTTCCTGGGTTTTCCTTATATATATAAAGATATTGATTGCTTGGATTCCCCCTTAATTTTATCCCCGAGTCTCTCACTCCTGTCTATTTCTTGCATGCACATCACTCCCAATAATTCAATTCATAAACTCAAATATGAAAAATCAAATACTCTCTCGTTTACTTGCTTCTTCAACCGCTAGAAAATCATCACCAGCTCTTCAGGTTGGTTCCCACAATCACTGATTTATCTATATATTAGCTCTTCAGGTTTACGGAATCGAACTCAGACCCTGAGGCCTGAATGATACCTTTCGGGTGCTCCTTTATTCTCGAAAACTATTTACACTTTTTTGAAAGATATTAACGTATCTAAAAAGGCTTTTTAAAATACTGATAGAATATTCGGTTCCAAAAAAAAATACTGACAGAATATTAACAGATTTTTAAAATCAGTGTTAAAATTTTAAAATGTACATTTACGTTTACAGGGACATGCTTATTCGGCAGCAGCTGCCTGGACACAACGTGGTGTTGGTTGTTATTCTTTATTCACTAGAAATGCGAGTTCAGATGCATTGGTGGAGAAGGAAATTAATGATGAAGGGTACGCATACGTTTTTTCGGTTAATTATGTTCATGTAGCATGGAGTTTCCTCAATAACTTAGTTTGTTGATGAAGTTTAGAGTACATGTGTTTGTGATATTTTCATATGTTTTATGTCCTATTTTGTGACAAGGTTGCGTATTAGCTACTGAACATTCTTTAATTCTCAGATTTAAGGGACATGGTATGTTGGCACCTTTTACTGCTGGGTGGCAGAGTACTGATTTGAATCCTCTCGTGATAGCTAAATCTGAGGTAAGCTCTGTAAAATTTTCTTATCTATAAGCATATTTCTTAACAAGAATAGATAAGCATAACAAGAATAGTGAATATAAACTCTTGGCAGATTGAATCGCAGAATAATCTCTATCCAAAACCATTCTCAGATTGATACATTATCAATATTTAGAGAAAAGTTTTGGGAGCTACAATTTTCTCCATTATTTTGTTGATATAGCAATGTGAATGCCAATGAGACTTGAAACAATATATCACAATGCTTACATCTTGTTTTTTTTCTGTTCTTGGTATAGATCATTGTATATGTTGATACACAGATGCCAAAAATTAGGCGTGTGACCGTATGAGTGCTGTTATCATAAGTTTAACATGAAGGAAAATGTGACCAGGGTAACCATAGCTATAGACTTAATGCTTCTACATTGTCTTCATTCTCTGTAATTTTGCACTGCGATAGCGTACAAGGATTTGCGCGTACACGTAATCAGTACGGTCTACGGATGAAAACCAGGTTAGCTTGGTCTTGTAGATGTCTAACAGACCCCTATTCTTTTAAGTCTCCTTCCAAAAGAAAACACTAAATTTCAGCTCGGCTCATGGATGAAGTGATTGGATACTGTATTAATTGAAATATGTGTTAAAAAGTCTAATATCATTAAAATGGGAAAGATGGAGTAGTTTTAATCCTATAATGTAATTCTATTTCTCTACTTATTGAAGATGTGAACTTAGTTTGGTTGTTTTTTTTCCTGACAGAAAAAGATGCAAATTTATAATTAATTATGAGAGCATTGCGAGAATCATGAAAATGAACAAATAAGCAAAGCAACATGTAAAATCTTCATCTTCAATTCGTTCAGAATATAGATCAACGGATATCGGACAAGAGGGGGTGACGTTAGGCCTAGGTAAAACTATAAAGACAATATTGTCACAAATCTTAAAGTCAGCGAGTCTATATGATGGATCATAATAAAATCACGCATCTCATTTTTTACGGTGATTTTGTTAATCGAAACTCATTTAGTTTATACTTTTTGATCCCAATTCATGCGAGTTTCTCTTATATACATATATATCTTCTCACACCATTCAAAAACAACTACCTTTGCTACATTTTTAGAAAATTATTATTATTCAGAAACAACACATTACAGTAGCTAGAAAAGCACATATGACATGAGATTTGATAATGCTATCCGTGCTTTTCGATTCAAAACCTTCAACAATTTGACGGGGTATGGAAAGAAATCGCTCTTTATGTCAAAGTATTATCCTCGATAGTCAAGATTCGTAACCTTCTGCTTTTGTCGAGTTGAGACTGCTTAAGTAAAGAAGGGATGACAAAAAAGGTTGATTTAGAGATGTAGAACAATGAAACTATGCGTATGTGTGCGTGAGCTTTTTATATGTGTAACCAAAAACAAATATTAAGATCATGACTTTAATCTTAATATTTCCTTAGTTTATGACAAAGTATGTCAGGATAAGTGTTGCTGCAGATTCTACGAAACTGTGACTGGCAAAAAGAGAGAGAAGAAAAGACAAGCTCATCTGATAAAAAGAAACTATCAAAGTCATCACCAAAGTTCGTCGTATATAGACTGCACTAGTTCAATCTGTTTCTGATTTTTTTGGCAAAAAAAATTTGGACCATTTCTCAATTTGTGCGTGTCATCCTTGCGTAGGGGCCATGCTAATCTTCTCTGTATCGTTCCAATTTTATCGGATTTCCCCGAAGGGACATTAGTAAAGTCAGTTGTCAGGCTATTTCAACAACAATATATATGTAATTTTAAGCGATGTGGGGACTTAGGGAGAGACTCCTTCAATTGATCAGACTGTTTCCATTATTGTTTTCAACCTAAAAATGCTACATTTTGTTTGTGTACTCTAATATTAGTAGTGTTATATGTAAAAACGTGTCTTGTTCTTGGTATAGATATTTGTATATTTTCATACAAAGTAAAAGAAATAAGCATTTGAAAAAATGCCTGGTTTAAAGATGCTTGCATAATCAGAATTTCCATGAAGTTATATCTGGCAAGGAGAACTTGCATTTACAAAACAACAATTTTGAATAACTGTTTGCTGAAAATTCTGGGAAATAAGGATTAAAAAGATGGAAACGGCAGCTCATCTAATCAAAAACTATCAGTTCAGTGAAAGATGAGCAAAACTGAACAATGAACGCAGAAGTGTATCCACAGCAGCTTTTTTGGCAAAAAAAATTTGGACCATTTCTCGATTTGTGCGTGTCATCCTTGCACAGGGGCCATGCTAATCTTCTCTGTATCGTTCCAATTTGATCGGATGTCCCCGAAGGGACCTTGTAATAGCTGGTTGTCAGGTTATATGAACAGCACTATAAATATAGTTTTAGGCGATGTGGGAACTTATTGAGGCATTTCTTGACCCAATTAACCCAACTATCCGGCAGATTCTTAAAACTGAAGGATACAATTCACAACATCAACTTCTTTTCTCTCAACCTGATGGTACTGCTTTGAATTGTTTCCCATTATTTTGTTGATATAGCAATGTGAATGCCAATGAGACTTGAAACAATATATCACAATGCTTACATCTTGTTTTTTTCTGTTCTTGGTATAGATCATTGTATATGTTGATACACAGATGCCAAAAATTAGGTGTGTGACCGTATGAGTGTTGGAATAATCTTAAACTTAGTTATTATTTAATTGTTTTGTTTTAAATAAATGTTGTATTCAGTCCGTTGTAGTGCGTAGGACTCAGTCATTTGGCTGTTCAGATTTATCAGGAGTGTGGGTGTAGTGGAGATAAAATAGGAGTTTAGTAGCTGATTTCTAGCTACTAGTATGCTGTAGTTAGACGCTTATATATTCTGCATGTATTCAGACGTTAAGAGGAGGAAAAATAGAATGTAAGTTTGTTTTCCCAGGTTATCCATACACTTACATAGTTTTAGTGATCATTATATCAGTTATTATTTTCTACATTTGGTATCAGAGCGGGTGAGGTTGCTCCGCCACCGGCGGTGGTGAAGCCGCCGACGGTGGTGAAGCCACTGCTGGTGTACGTTCGAGTTATGGGTGGCTCTGCTGCAGAGAAGAAAGCTACTGCATGCAGTGGCATGAAACAACGGCGGCTGGAAGATAAGCCAGGGGGCTATGAGGCGTCGCGGAGGAAGTCGAGTTACAGGAGGAGATTGATGATGTTGTTGAACAAGCCGTTGCTAAGGTAGCGGAGGTGTTCGATTAGAGGCTCCAGAGAGTCAAAGAGTTTGTGGCATGCCTGCTAGTCGGGTGTATTTGAAAAGGCGGGAGAGATTATCGTGTGCAGTATGGGATGCATATGGTGTTATCTTGCACTACCCACGTTGGATATTTGCTGTTGTCGTGGCCTTGTTTGGAGAGGTGCAGTGAGTTTCCGGGGTGACTATTATGTCCCTTTGTGGTTTCTTGTGTGTAGTTGGTGATTATGTGCGCCATGGAGAGAAGTGCTCCAGTGAATTTGGTGTTGATGAGAAGTGCATCAACAAATTGGAGTTGATGAGAAGTGCATCAACAAATTGATGGTGGTGAGAAGTGCATCACAGATGAAGAGAAGTGCTTCATAAATTCTGTTCAGACAAGTTTAAGATTATGAGTGTGATTGTTGGAATAATCTTAAACTTAGTTATTATTTAATTGTTTTGTTTTAAATAAATGTTGTATTCAGTCCGTTGTAGTGCGTAGGACTCAGTCATTTGGCTGTTCAGATTTATCAAGAGTGTGGGTGTAGTGGAGATAAAATAGGAGTTTAGTAGCTGATTTCTAGCTACCAGTATGCTGTAGTTAGATGCTTATATATTCTGCATGTATTCAGACGTTAAGAGGAGGGAAAATAGAATGTAAGTTTGTTTTCCCAGGTTATCCATACACTTACATAGTTTTAGTGATCATTATATCAGTTATTATTTTCTACAATGAGTGCTGTTATCATAAGTTTAACATGAAGTAAAATGTGACCAGGGTAACCATAACTATAGACTTAATGCTTCTACATTGTCTTCATTCTCTGTAATTTTGCACTGCGATAGCGTACAAGGATTTGCGCGTACACGTAATCAGTACGGTCTACGGATGAAAACCAGGTTAGCTTGGTCTTGTAGATGTCTAACGGACCCCTATTCTTTTAAGTCTCCTTCAAAATGAAAACACTAAATTTCAGCTCGGCTCATGGATGAAGTGATTGGATACTGTATTAATTGAAATATGTGTTAAAAAGTCTAATATCATTAAAATGGGAAAGATGGAGTAGTTTTAATCCTATAATGTAATTCTATTTCTCTACTTACTGAAGATGTGAACTTAGTTTGGTTGTTTTTTTTTCCTGACAAAAAAAGATGCAAATTTATAATTAATTATGAGAGCATTGCGAGAATCATGAAAATGAACAAATAAGCAAAGCAACATGTAAAATCTTCATCTTCAATTCGTTCAGAATATAGATCAACGGATATCGGACAAGAGGGGGTGACGTTAGGCCTAGGTAAAACTATAAAGACAATATTGTCACAAATCTTAAAGTCAGCGAGTCTATATGATGGATCATAATAAAATCACGCATCTCATTTTTTACGGTGATTTTGTTAATCGAAACTCATTTAGTTTATACTTTTTGATCCCAATTCATGCGAGTTTCTCTTATATACATATATATATCTTCTCACACCATTCAAAAACAACTACCTTTGCTACATTTTTAGAAAATTATTATTATTCAGAAACAACACATTACAGTAGCTAGAAAAGCACATATGACATGAGATTTGATAATGCTATCAGTGCTTTTCGATTCAAAACCTTCAACAATTTGACGGGGTATGGAAAGAAATCGCTCTTTATGTCAAAGTATTATCCTCGATAGTCAAGATTCGTAACCTTCTGCTTTTGTCGAGTTGAGACTGCTTAAGTAAAGAAGGGATGACAAAAAAGGTTGATTTAGAGATGTAGAACAATGAAACTATGCGTATGTGTGCGTGAGCTTTTTATATGTGTAACCAAAAACAAATATTAAGATCATGACTTTAATCTTAATATTTCCTTAGTTTATGACAAAGTATGTCAGGATAAGTGTTGCTGCAGATTCTACGAAACTGTGACTGGCAAAAAGAGAGAGAAGAAAAGACAAGCTCATCTGATAAAAAGAAACTATCAAAGTCATCACCAAAGTTCGTCGTATATAGACTGCACTAGTTCAATCTGTTTCTGATTTTTTTGGCAAAAAAAAATTTGGACCATTTCTCGATTTGTGCGTGTCATCCTTGCGCAGGGGCCATGCTAATCTTCTCTGTATCGTTCCAATTTTATCGGATGTCCCCAAAGGGACATTAGTAAAGTCGGTTGTCAGGCTATTTCAACAACAATATATATGTAATTTTAAGCGATGTGGGGACTTAGGGAGAGACTCCTTCAATTGATCAGACTGTTTCCATTATTGTTTTCAACCTAAAAATGCTACATTTTGTTTGTGTACTCTAATATTAGTAGTGTTATATGTAAAAACGTGTCTTGTTCTTGGTATAGATATTTGTATATTTTCATACAAAGTAAAAGAAATAAGCATTTTAAAAAATGCCGGGTTTAAAGATGCTTGCATAATCATAATTTCCATGAAGTTATATCTGGCAAGGAGAACTTGCATTTACAAAACAACAATTTTGAATAACTGTTTGCTGAAAATTCTGGGAAATAAGGATTAAAAAGATGGAAACGGCAGCTCATCTAATCAAAAACTATCGCAGTTCAGTGAAAGATGAGCAAAACTGAACAATGAACGCAGAAGTGTATCCACGACAGCTTTTTTGGCAAAAAAAATTTGGACCATTTCTCAATTTGTGCGTGTCATCCTTGCGCAGGGGCCATGCTAATCTTCTCTGTATCGTTCCAATTTTATCGGATGTCCCCGAAGGGACGTTGTAATAGCTGGTTGTCAGGTTATATGAACAGCACTATAAATATAGTTTTAGGCGATGTGGGAACTTATTGAGGCATTTCTTGACCCAATTAACCCAACTATCCGGCAGATTCTTAAAACTGAAGGATACAATTCACAGCATCAACTTCTTTTCTCTCAACCTGATGGTACTGCTTTGAATTGTTTCCCATTATTTTGTTGATATAGCAATGTGAATGCCAATGAGACTTGAAACAATATATCACAATGCTTACATCTTGTTTTTTTTCTGTTCTTCGTATAGATCATTGTATATGTTGATACACAGATGCCAAAAATTAGGTGTGTGACCGTATGAGTGCTGTTATCATAAGTTTAACATGAAGTAAAATGTGACCAGGGTAACCATAGCTATAGACTTAATGCTTCTATATTGTCTTCATTCTCTGTAATTTTGCACTGCGATAGCCTACAAGGATTTGCGCGTACACGTAATCAGTACGGTCTACGGATGAAAACCAGGTTAGCTTGGTCATGTAGATGTCTAACAGACCCCTATTCTTTTAAGTCTCCTTCCAAATGAAAACACTAAATTTCAGCTCGGCTCATGGATGAAGTGATTGGATACTGTATTAATTGAAATATGTGTTAAAAAGTCTAATATCATTAAAATGGGAAAGATTGAGTAGTTTTAATCCTATAATGTAATTCTATTTCTCTACTTATCGAAGATGTGCACTTAGTTTGGTTGTTTTTTTCCTGACAAAAAAAGATGCAAATTTATAATTAATTATGAGAGCATTGCGAGAATCATGAAAATGAACAAATAAGCAAAGCAACATGTAAAATCTTCATCTTGAATTCGTTCAGAATATAGATCAACGGATATCGGACAAGAGGGGGTGACGTTAGGCCTAGGTAAAACTATAAAGACAATATTGTCACAAATCTTAAAGTCAGCGAGTCTATATGATGGATCATAACAAAATCACGCATCTCATTTTTCACGGTGATTTTGTTAATCGAAACTCATTTAGTTTATACTTTTTGATCCCAATTCATGCGAGTTTCTCTTATATACATATATATCTTCTCACACCATTCAAAAACAACTACCTTTGCTACATTTTTAGAAAATTATTATTATTCAGAAACAACACATTACAGTAGCTAGAAAAGCACATATGACATGAGATTTGATAATGCTATCGGTGCTTTTCGATTCAAAACCTTCAACAATTTGACGGGGTACGGAAAGAAATCGCTCTTTATGTCAAAGTATTATCCTCGATAGTCAAGATTCGTAACCTTCTGCCTTTGTCGAGTTGAGACTGCCTAAGTAAAGAAGGGATGACAAAAAAGGTTGATTTAGAGATGTAGAACAATGAAACTATGCGTATGTGTGCGTGAGCTTTTTATATGTGTAACCAAAAACAAATATTAAGATCATGACTTTAATCCTAATATTTCCTTAGTTTATGACAAAGTATGTCCGGATAAGTGTTTCATATATAATACCTTGACACCACCACGAGCCTAAAACTTGAAAATTAAGATCATGACTTTAATCCTAAATTTTTTTAAGTTATATATAATACCTTGACACCACCACGAGCCTAAAACTTGAAAATTAACTCTGAAATTCACAGGACTATTCTGGCAGCCTCAACAGATTTTGGTCAACAGAAGATTTGAATACTAAAACTTTTAAACATTGAGGTAAATCAAGTAGCTACATTTAAGGAGTAAATTGCATTTTAATGGCATATAATATAATATTTTAGAAGTTTGATGGCTGAATTTTAAAATTGACAGATTGATGGCCTCAACTTTTTATTTCACACCAATTTAAGGACTTCCGTCGAATTTTAAAAAACGGTATTATTTTGTAAGGTGTAATCTCTTTAAAACTTTAAACACAAGTTCTTGGATAACTAGGTTTTACCTTAGCTGCTCCTGGTCCATCTGTCTTGTATATATTGTTTAGCACATCGACCGCAACTTGGATAATGGCATGTCGCGTCTCTCTAGTAATAGGATGGTCTGCAGGTAGCGAGGAGTCTCCTTCCACCACATCTCGTGCTAAGACACGGATTTGCTCGGGTGTCAACATGTACTCCTCCGGATTGGCTCGGGCCAGAGTTAGGGTCTCATCCACGACTCGCATGAACATGTCATCCTGTAAGCGAGCCAATGCAGATCTGCCGGAGCTTCCTTCTCCTTTTCGAGGCCGCGGGGGACGTCCATCAGACTCTGTGACAATATATATAACATAGATTTCTTATTACTATGAACAAAAGACAAAAGACATGGGAGAAATAGGGCATGTGAAACATTTCAAGTAATATAACAGATCGAATTATACCATAAATATCAGAGACACGAAGCTGCAGATGTCCAATAATCATGTTCTTTCGAACACCTCCTACCGCTTCTATCCAACACTGGATATGGGTTTTCGTGGCATCAAGGCCTTTCTTTAGACAAATGCTAATGTACCGCTCCTGAAACACAATTAACATTATATAGATAAATGATATAGAAATGTAATTTGTAAATATATCAGATTAAGGAATTCTGGTAAAGGTTGAATGTATGAATGTATTTGCAAATTATGACTAGACTAAATGAATATAAAGTTAGTCGTTAGGTCGAAAGATAATCTTCAAACACTTACATAAATTGTAAAGGCTGGGATATCCATGGCTATATTGCAAATTGTAAAGTCATTGAAAAATTGAAAACTATTGAGAAATGCTGAAAATCGGGAAAATAATACACACTGCATGTAATATAATTCAGATGCATTTTTGAAATTACTTTCTTAATAATGTATAGCTACACTAAGGGGTCATTTGACAAATCTGAATAAAACTTATCTGAATGATTAAAACTCTGAATAACTAAGATTTCTGAATAATCTGAATGTTGAATAAATACAAAATTATTCCAAATCATTTTAATACAAAATTAAAGTTCAAACTTGCTTTTTTTATCAAGGGTTAAGATAAGAAATTAGAAAAATAACGTATTGTAAAATTAAAACAATAAAATTGACAAGTAGATAAATGAAATAAGCAAATAAATATCAAAAATTTGCACCTGCCAATGATAACAAGGTAAAGGCAAAGCGTACAAGTAAATGCTTTTCTTAATCGTTAGGCTATCATTTTGAATCTGAGTGATTAAGAAGTTTTTAATCATTAAAAAGCCACAAAAAACCAGCCAAACAGTTTTAATGTCTTAAGCGATAAGATTTTGTCCATTAAGTCATATTAAGGAGAAAACAAATGACCCCTAAGACCTATAAGTTTTTTTATTAAAATAAATTCATAATTCTTTCTTAAAATATGCATGTCTTAAAACAGACCAGCCAGCTGATCAGTTCTGCAAGCCTCGTACAATTTAGGGCATGACCATGTTATTACAATTTAATTAGTGCATTTCAATATTTTGTGACCTCCAAGTAGAAGGGATGAAAACAAAGCTAGTGATTCATTTCTTCTTCCTAAATTTATATTAGACCGCAAAAAAGAAGTTCCTGGATAACTAGGTTGCATATTTAAATATAGCTAAAATTATATACTCTTGCATATTTAAATTTCTACACTAAATTATTACAAAAAAAGGTAAAGGGCAAACAAATCATAGCCGGGAAGCCGCTTAAACAAGAGAAGAATCTCATGCAAAAGTCAAGACTCAAGTAAGACCGGTGATTAAATAATAATAATACCTCGAGTAAAGTATAGGTATAATCTGAACACTTACAATGATCTTTTGGGCGTCCTCGGTAATCCACTCACCCTTCCTCTCCTCGTCTTTCAACGTGTGACACTCCTTATAGACAGCAAGTTCATCCAATTTGCCATGGTGCGCCTCCATATAATCCTGTTCAAGAATTTCATAAACAAACTCAAATCAAATTTTCAATATACAATAAAAGTAGACAATATGAAGTTCAATTTCATGCTACAATATCATTTAGATCCAAAAAGTAGGATGCACTGCAATCTCTAAATTTAGCCAGATACACCATATTTTCAAAATTAACAAAATGATATATACATAGAAATTTATCAAAGAGCCAGTCAAGTATTGTGTTAAAATAGCATACCCGACGACGACGATCAAATGAACGCGCACCAGATGTATGAGGCACTTTCACAGCTTGTCGGGCCTTCTTTCCAGCGACAGACTTCTTCTTAAATTCCTCGCTTACCCAATACTGAGCTAATTTGGACCAAACACCGGGTTTCATATATAGGGGCCTGTGATCTGGATAAGTAGTCCCGCTAGCTCCTGCAATCTTCACATCAGCCCTTTCCCTGTCATCGGCAAGTGTACGGCGCAAGTTATCACGCATGTGCGCAAGTATGGAAGCCCTTGCCTCCGCTTCAGTGGCAAATCTCTGATCAAATGTGTAGTAGCGCTGGAAAAAAGAACAAGTGGAAGACATAAGACAAATTAAAAAGACCATAAAACAAACATCATCTAATATATTTATATATATCAAAGATGTACGGCATACCAAGAACTCATTTATACACTTATTCTAGAATCGAGGGGATTTTCTATCAATTTCCAAGGCACCAACACAACCATCTGGCCAAAACATGCGCATAATCGCCAGTAAAGTTCGCAATGCCATTGGACAATCTATCCTGAAATGTTGTCAGAGATATTAATGAGATGCCAAGTGTAAACCAAGTCATAAATCTTAACTGATATGTGTCTTTTTTACTGGTTTTTTTTTCAGCCAAGCAAATGAAATGATAATTTAATGTGGAATGAAAAACTATACTATAAAAGTCATGAATATAAGGGGTTACGACTTACGAGTTCAGTATACAATATCAATGTAATGATTCAGTAATTTCATCGGTACGAAATAAAAGTTTCTAAAATAACCTATAGGAATTTCATGAAAAACATATATTCAAGAGAATTTAAACTTTGAAAAAACAAGGGTTTCATAAATAGTAAATAAGGAATTAGAGACTTAAAAACCATAGTATAGAAGTAAGCTTTGTCCAAAATTGTATTAGGGAAAGAATACATTTGTTCTTAACATAAACACGAGAAACTAACATGGTGATAGAATAATATATATTGAGAAAAAAAACATTATAATTGGAATAAGCAGGTAACAGTAATTATGGTTAAAAAAGTATTAGAACGGGCAGAATTAGTTCATGTAGATATGCAATCCTAAAGTGACCAAATTATAGGTAAATTTTGAAAAAAAAAGTAATTGATTACTAGAAATGCCCAAATTCAAAACAGAATTACCCCAAAAGACAACATAATAGTGACACTAACAGAAGCTCAGATTGACCAACATTAACACGTGACAGAAAAATAAGGGAGAGCAATGCATAATATTGATATATGTTAATAATATTTCCCAACAAACTACAACCTATATTGCAAAAAAATCAATTATGTTGGGAGGAATACATACAAATTAAACTATTATGTTCAAAACGTTGATATATTTAACATTTCGGAGATGCATACATCTAGGAACAGACAACTAACTAGCTAGTTTAATACCTGACATACAAAATAGCAAGAGGTGCATATATATATATATATATATATATATATATATATATATATATATATATATATATATATATATATATATATATATATATATATATATAATTAGGATTTTTAAAGAATTACATATATTATCAAAAGTAAAGATCTCATATTAAGAATATAGAGATTTAAGAATTTAGTTGACAATGGAATCAAGAAAGTTGATAACTTACAAGTTACCCGCAATCCGAACAACCTTCCGCTCATGCTCGTCGGGGTATTTACCAAATCCACCAGGAGAATAGCCTCGTGTCTTATGTTTGCAAGGATCAGAATCCACCCCCATTGCAAGAATCTGCCTCCCATCATCGTCCCAAAGAAGACACTCAGAATTTATATCATCAACACGCCGACGTCGGCGTCCTCTTCTTACACCTCCCCTGGCCCCTTCAGTATAGCCTTCTCTGGCACCCTCAGTACTATCGCCTTCCCTAGCACCAGTACCACTACCCTCTCCGCCACCACAGGAACCGCTACCCTGCCCCCTAACACCACTACCATCAGTGTCTGGCATGCCCTCACTGCAATCGTTGACCCTCTGATCACCATTGTCAATGTTGTCTCTGTGACCAGCATTGCCATCAGTGTCCCCCAGACCACCACCACTGCCACTTCCTCGACCACCACTGCTGCCACTTCCTCGACCACCACTGCTTCCATTTCCTCGACCACTATTGCTGCAACTTCCTCGACCACCAATTCCACGACCACCATTATCAACCGGACCAGTACCAGAACCCCTACCCTTAGCAGCCCTCCTCCCCGCCATAATCCCTACAATACTGAAATTAAGTCCAAACAAAACAAATCATTAGTTTACTTTTTTCTAACACTTCACAATCATAAATATTTTATGACCTAATGATACATATATGGCATAGTATTGCAAAATATTTGAGTAAGATTTAACATATATCAGATTTGAGTCTTGCAAATGATGACGTAGCCTCAACGGCATGTAACAATTGTACGTATATCTCCATAATTCATATATAATTTGAAAATAAAACACCAATCTGAGACACTAGCATGCTAAAAACACTATCTAATTTAATCTCCCAAGCCTACCTTGATTCAAGTTGTCCCGCTCTTTAAAGTAATATTCCAAAAAAATATACAAACACGACTAGCTAGCACATATATCACTATTTATAAGAAATCTTTTGCAAAATAGATTAAGTCAACTCTATACCAAATTATATTCTTACACAGAGTATTGAAAAAACATTAACATATATCTATAAAAGAAAAAAAAACATCCAATATTGCTATAAATGAACTTCAATAATCATTTACCCAGTGAATAAATAATCATCCACTGATAATCACTGATAAATACCGAGTGATACATACCCAGTTATAGATATGCATACCCATAAACATATAGATTAATTGCAAACTGATTACATGTAAATACTTGTAGTTAATTATTAATACGACGGTGTATACATATAGACTTGCATGTTATTGATAGTTAAAAAATAACAACAAAGATCGAAGCACAAATCAAAGAATTTACCTTGAAATCACTAAGACGAGTGTTAAAATCATTTTTCTTGCAATAGGTTTGTACCAGGAAGAAAGAAAAGATCGATTTTAGGGTTTGTATAGAGGTTTGTATCGCAGCAGCCGTGTAAAGATGATAAACTTTTACTAAAAAGTAAAAAGGAGGAGGATGAGAGTTTTTTTAGGGTTTTTGGAGTGTAACGACGTCGTATGAACACATTGGGCTGTTATTTCAATTTTTCCCCAAATTTTAACCGCCAAACCTTACGACGGTTTCCGTCGTATATTAATGTTTTATTTAAAAAAAACATTACTAGGACTCGAACTAGGGTCTCCTGAGTACAACGAAGGATTACAAACCACCTGCGACAAATATTCCTTGTGTAGCTTTCCTGATTATTTAGACAATAGCTTAATGGTTTATTTTTCTAATTATTTATAATTATACAATTAACTAAAATTTAAAAAATCATTCATAAGCTTGTATATAATATTTCTTATATTTTGTATATACTTCACCAACATATGTAATTTAGAAATTAATTTAAAGTTTTATGTAATATATTTAAGTTGGAATTGTGTTTATAGTTTAAATTGTAAGTAGAACGAAAAAAAAAACATACAATGGTTAATATTGTTATTATGTGATGTTAGATGATATGTAATTAAAATAATAACACAAATCTTGAATGCTAAGAATCTCAGCGACGGGGGTATTGTCATTCACGTAGCACTACATGTAACGAATTTTGATATTTGGTCCTCGGTGTTCCACTAATATATATATATGAGCATACAATACTTACCATTGTTGTTGTGATTTGTTAATTGATACTAACTAAAATATGTAAATTAAAATAATAACACAATTGATCTTGTTTGCTTAATAGACTTTTAACGATACAAGATGTAAATAAGTAAGAACTCTAAAGAACCCTAAAGAAACTTATGACGGAAAAAACAAAGAACTTTCGTCGTAAGTTACCCAGAATTACGACGAAATTCAAGAACTTTCGTCGTAAGTTACCCAGAATTACAACGAAATTCAAGTTCCGTCGTAACATATGAAGAACATCCGTCGTACGTTACCCAGAATTACGACGAAATCCAAGATTCGTCGTAAGTTACCCAGAATTACGACGGCGGTTTTCGTCGTATATTAATGTTTTATTTAAAAAACCTTTACTAGGACTCGAACTAGGGTCTCCTGAGTACAACGAAGGCTTACAAACCACCTGCGACAAATATTCCTTGTGTAGCTTTCCTGATTATTTAGACAATAGCTTAATGGTTTATTTTTCTAAGTATTTATAATTATACAATTTACTAAAATTGAAAAAATCATTCATAAGCTTGTATATAATATTTCTTATATTTTGTATATACTTCACCAACATATGTAATTTAGAAATTAATTTAAAATTTTATGTAATATATTTAAGTTGGAATTGTTTTTATAGTTTAAATTGTAAGTAGAACGAAAAAATAAAAACAAACATACAATGGTTAATATTGTTATTATGTGATGTTAGATGATATGTAATTAAAATAATAACACAAATCTTGAATGCTAAGAATCTCAACGACGGGGGTATTGTCATTCACGTAGCACTACATGTAACGAATTTTGATATTTGGTCCTCGGTGTTCCACTGATATATATGAGCATACAATACTTACCATTGTTGTTGTGATTTGTTAATTGATACTAACTAAAATATGTAAATTAAAATAATAACACAATTGATCTTGTTTGCTTAATAGACTTTTAACGATACAAGATGTAAATAAGTAAGAACTCTAAAGAACCCTAGAGAAACTTACGACGGAAAAAACAAAGAACTTTCGTCGTAAGTTACCCAGAATTACGACGAAATTCAAGAACTTTCGTCGTAAGTTACCCAGAATTACAACGAAATTCAAGTTCCATCGTAACATATGAAGAACATCCGTCGTACATTACCCAGAATTACGACGAAATTCAAGATTCGTCGTAAGTTACCCAGAATTACGACGGCGGTTTTCGTCGTATATTAATGTTTTATTTAAAAAAAACGTTACTAGGACTCGAACCAGGGTCTCCTGAGTACAACGAAGGCTTACAAACCACCTACGACAAATATTCCTTGTGTAGCTTTCCTGATTATTTAGACAATAGCTTAATGGTTTATTTTTCTAATTATTTATAATTATACAATTTACTAAAATTTAAAAAATCATTCATAAGCTTGTATATAATATTTCTTATATTTTGTATATACTTCACCAACATATGTAATTTAGAAATTAATTTAAAATTTTATGTAATATATTTAAGTTGGAATTGTGTTTATAGTTTAAATTGTAAGTAGAACGAAAAAATAAAAACAAACATACAATGGTTAATATTGTTATTATGTGATGTTAGATGATATGTAATTAAAATAATAACACAAATCTTGAATGCTAAGAATCTCAACGACGGGGGTATTGTCATTCACGTAGCACTACATGTAACGAATTTTGATATTTGGTCCTCGGTGTTCCACTTATATATATGAGCATACAATACTTACCATTGTTGTTGTGATTTGTTAATTGATACTAACTAAAATATGTAAATTAAAATAATAACACAATTGATCTTGTTTGCTTAATAGACTTTTAACGATACAAGATGTAAATAAGTAAGAACTCTAAAGAACCCTAAAGAAACTTAAGACGGAAAAAACAAAGAACTTTCGTCGTAAGTTACCCAGAATTACGACGAAATTCAAGAACTTTCGTCGTAAGTTACCCAGAATTACAACGAAATTCAAGTTCCGTCGTAACATATGAAGAACATCCATCGTACGTTACCCAGAATTACGACGAAATTCAAGATTCGTCGTAACATATGAAGAACATCCGTCGTAAGTTACCCATAATTACGACGAAATTCAAGATCCGTCGTAATTTACCCAGAAAAAACGTTGCAGCCTGCAGTTTTTTTCTCATGCTCTTTATTATCATCAATTTCTGTAACACTAAACTAACCATTTTAAGATAAATTACAGAATGCAATCAAATAAATGACAAAATATATATCTCGACAAACAAAAACAATCATTAGTTCGAAATTGAGTTAGTATTCCGAAAATCCATTTAATTCATATAAAATTATAAATACTCCTATATTGATTTTACATTACAATTTTTCTACACCAACACATCACATTATATATTTGTAAGATTTCCTAGCCTTTAAATCGGTTAAAAAGTTTTAATCATGAAAAAAGTTAGTTTGAAATAGATTTAGTGAGCCGAAAATCCATTTAATTCATTTAAAATTAGAAATACGCCTAGATTGATATTACATTACAATTTTTCTACACCAACACATCACATTATATATTTGTAAGATTTCCTAGCCTTTAAATCCGTTAAAAAGTTTTAATCGTGAAAAAAGTTAGTTTGAAATAGAGTTAATTAGTGAGCCGAAAATCCATTTAATTCATTTAAAATTAGAAATACGCCTAGATTGATATTACATTACAATTTTTATACACCAACACATCACATTATATATTTGTAAGATTTCCTAGCCTTTAAATCGGTTAAAAAGTTTTAATCATGAAAAAAGTTAGTTTGAAATAGAGTTAGTGAGCCGAAAATCCATTTAATTCATTTAAAATTGGAAATTGGCCTAGATTGATATTACATTACAATTTTTCTACACCAACACATCACATTATATATTTGTAAGATTTCCTAGCCTTTAAATCGGTTAAAAAGTTTTAATCGTGAAAAAAGTTAGTTTGAAATAGAGTTAGTGAGCCGAAAATCTATTTAATTCATTTAAAATTAGAAATACGCCTAGATTGATATTACATTACAATTTTTCTACACCAACACATCACATTATATATTTGTAAGATTTCCTAGCCTTTAAATCGGTTAAAAATTTTTAATCGTGAAAAAAGTTAATTTGAAATAGAGTTAGTGAGCCGAAAATCCATTTAATTCATTTAAAATTGGAAATTGGCCTAGAATGATTAAATACATTTCTTACTCATCTTCTACTTCAATGCTATCATAACCATCTTCTTCTTCTTCTTCTTCACTTTCCCTTGCGTTGTCTTCATCTTCTTCACTTTCCACTTCATTTTGTTGCATTTGTTCTTCTTCTGGATCTTCTTCCATTTCGTATTGCGAAAAGTCAACGAATAATGACCTCGAGGGAAAATCTAGTGCAATGGTATTTGAGACTTCTTCTTGAAGAGGTTCCACATCAACATCTTTTGTTCTTCCACTCAACAATTGAGGTCTACATGTGATGATTGTGTGAATATTACTGTCGGGATTCTTCACACTTGGAGCATAGTACACTTGAGTGGCTTGACTTGCTAGAATGTAAACATCATCCCCTTTTAGTTTTGAATTAAGATCAATTAGGAGCACTCCGTTCTTGTCTTTCTTTACTCCCCTAACATGATCATACCAATGACATTTAAATAAAATCACTTGATTTCCACCACCGTATGTTATTTTGAGAATCTCTTGCAAAGTCCCATAGTAATTGCTTCCACTATCAACATAACAACTGCCTTTCACAAGTACCCCAGAGCTTGATCTTCCTAGGTTGAATGAGTATCCATTAACTTTGCATCTTTTAAAAGAAAGCACATAGGAAGTTGGGCCTTGCAACAAATATTGAAATCATTCATAGTGATGTTGTACCTGAAATGGAATAATTTCGTCAAACACGTTTATATGAACAAATTTAAAAATTACTCAAGTTGTGGTCTATAATAAAATACCTTGTTTTGCAACCATGTAGCTAAATGAGCCTTTAACATTGTATACATCTCAGTATCACTCAATATATGTGAACTCTGATTGCAGAGCTCTTCTTCGAACATACTGAAAAAGTAATCATTTCATGTTAGTGAAAAATATTTAAACGTGTTAAAAATGAAAGAAAATATTTGAATGCTTACGTGATATAAGGTGCCAGTTCATGCATGTTAGTGAGAATGTAATGTGCTGCAACCTTTAGGGAATTTTCATCTAAATTGTAACCGACACATGCTCCCAAAAGCTCTACTGGATATGTGAATGCGTCTAGTTTATTAGGATCCCTTGAATGATCATCCACCACATTACGACCTAGCAGGTTGTGTGCTGTCTCAACTCCAGACTCGAAGTACATGGAACAAAAATGTGTCAACTCTTCATGTACATACTTTTCTGCAATTGAACCTTCAACTCATGCGTTGTTCCCCACTTTCTGTTTCATTTTGCGTTGTAGCCTTTCAATATTATACATCCACCGTGTTGGGACAGGGCCAGCGAGTCTGCACTCCTCAGGTAAATGAACGGGAAGATGCTCCATTGGATCAAACATGGCTGGAAAGAATTTATTCTCTAAAGTACAAATGATCCCAGCTATGTTTTTTTCCATTTGCCTCAAATTTGATTCGAGTAGTGTAGTTGAGCACAAGTCTTTAAAAAAATTTGAAAGATCACAAAGTGCTTTGTTTATATCATCCGGAAAAAGTTCACGAAATGTAGAAGGCAACAACTTTTGCATAAATACGTGACAGTCATGGGACTTCATGCCTTGGAATTTCAGCTGAGCTATCTTACAACATCTCTTCAAGTTTGACGAATAACCATCGGGGAGTTTCAATCGATGCACCCATTTACATAACAATTTCAGCTGATCTCGGGTGAGTTCGTACCTTGCTCTAGGCATGTGTTTACCATTCATCCATAGCTCTTGCTTGATGCCCATTGCTTTCAAATCACCTCTTGAGTTTGTGGTATCCTTTGTTTTGGCACTACAGATAATAGTATGAAAAATATTTTCAAACACATTTTTCTCAGTATGCATGACATCAATGCAGTGACGCAGGCGCAATGAATCCCAATATGGCAGGTCAAATAAGCTAGTGACATGTGTCCAGTTGTGTGAATCCCCAAATCCAATTGGCCTTTCTTTGCTGTGTGGTTTCCCAGGTGGTGGAAAAGTGATACCGGCAATCATGATACGAACAGTCCGACCTTCTCGTCGAATGTTTCGGCGTTTGTCTAGGAATCCCTTATGTAACCCATAAAAACTAGACTTCTTGTTGTGTGGTAGTTGCTTAGCTTTGACATCACCCATACAAACATGACAAGCCATCTTCCCATGGGTTGACCACCCACTGACCATGCCCAGTCCGGGAAAGTCACTAATAGTCCATAGCAAAGCTGCATGCATCATGAAATTAGTCTTCGTAGAAGTATCAAATATTTGTACCCCAACTTGCCATAAATTAAACAGCTCGTCAATCAAAGGCCTAAGATAGACATTCAGATTCCTCACAAGATCATTTGGCCCGGGTACTAGTAGTGTCATGAACATGTATGGCTTCTTCATGGACATGGTATGTGGAAGGTTGTATACAAGTAGTACAACAGGCCAAACTGAGTATACAGTAGAAGTAACATTGATGTACGGGGGGAATCCATCAGTTGCAAGACCAAGTCTAACATTACGAATCTCTGCTGCAAAATCCGGATAGTTCTTGTCAAATTCCTTCCATTCTTCTCCATCAGCAGGGTGACTAAGAACCCCTTCAGTCAATGTTCTATTCTTGTGATACTTCATATGGTCAGCTGTGTGGGTACATATGTACAAACGCTGTAGACGAGGAGTGATTTTGAAGTATCTTAAGATCTTTCTCGGAATGGTGACACTCCCGCCATTAGTTGCAACTTTGTATCGGCTCAACTCACAATACTTGCAATTTTCCAAATCTTTATCATCACCATAGAACAACATGCAGTCATTCTCACATGCATGTATTTTTTCGTATCCCAAGTTCAGCTTCTTGACCATCTTCTTCACAGCATAATCATTAAAAGGAAGTTTATGCCCCTTCGGAAACACATCTCCAAGTAAAAGGAGCAGCTCGTCAAATGCCTTATCACTACATTTATTATGATTCTTCCAATGTAGTAATCTCGTAACAAACTTCAGTTGCGAGTACTTGGTATTTCCCGAATATATTGGTTCCCCGACGCTATTCACATTGTCTAAAAATTTAGCCGCTTGCTCATTCGGGTCCTCGTGAGTGTTATATTCTTCCCCAAAATTATCCCCTCTAAAGGCATGATAAATAGTTAATTATTATTAGTTTATCCCTATATTTTTAGTTATTTTTGCATGGAATTGGATTTTATTTAATGTGTTTTAATGTTTTATTGTAGGAATCAAGAAAATAATTGATTGGAGCTGAAATTGGAATTTTGGGAGTTATTTCATTGAAAATTCAGATTTTTGGACAGCTTTCTCATTTTTTGCTATTTTGGCTATTTCGGGAGTTCTACAAGTCCGTTTGAGGCCCGTAAACAGTCATTGGAAAGCTTGGAAGAAGGCCAATATTTATATTCTGGGCTAAGATTTTTAATCTTCTCTCAACTGCCCAGAAAAGTCCAGGAACAGTAGTCCACGAATTTCCTATTTAGAATTTTATTCTTTTTAGGAATATTTCTTGTATTTCTATTAAATCATTAAAAACATTTATATATTATCAGTTAGACATTATTAGATAGCGGTTAGACATAGATACAGGTAGTTTTTTTAGACACAAGAACAGAGAAGAAGAACAAGAACAGGGGAGACACTTGGGAGAAAGCACAAACTGGTTTGGAGATTGAAGATTGAAGCCACAATTACAAGTTTTATCTTTCCTTTTATCTTCTTTATTCCTTTGTGTTGTTTTTCTTTAAGATGTTGAACTAATTATTTTTCTAGGGCTTTATTGAACTCTTGAGTTTATATATGAGTGTTCTTTTCAATTTCTATTTTATGTTCATTATGGTTGATTATATTGATTTGGGTGTAATGCTTCTCAAAGAGTAATTAACTTTGAGATTGATTTATTAATTTGGGTGATGCTTGGAAGAGATATCCTGAATTTAGAACCAATCAATATAACTTGAGATTAACATATTTGTTAATTTGTGTTTAGGATAGGAATATACCTAATCACCTCGAGTAGTCAAAAATGGGTTATGTGTTAATGCTGCTTATGGATTTAAATTCTACATAGGAATATGGGAATTAATCTTATAAGTTAGATTCACTTGTGATTCGGGAGGTCCTTGTGATTATTTATGTACCCTAGACTAGCGACTAGAACATGAAATTAGAGATGATAGAGGATATTTGTTAGACTCAAGATGAAGTTAAAGGCCTAGATATTTTTATCTTGTTTTTATTCTTTTGTTGATTTGTATATTTTAGGAGTAGTTTGTAATATAATTTTGATCATATTTTTATCTAACTTGAATTAAGAGAAAGATAGTGATCGGTATTTAACATCTTAAATTAGTCCTCGTGGGAACGAATTTTATAAACTACTTGTAACGATATGTGCACTTGCATTGAGTTGTAAAATCGCTAACAAGTTTTTGGCGCCGCTGCCGGGGACTAGTTTTAAGTATTTTTGTTAATATCAGAACACTATTTAGTACTTTGAGATCAAGTTATTTTTTTTATATAGTGTTGAGTTTTGTCGGATTGATAAAAAAAAACAAATTGAGCTTGTGAATAATTATGTGTTCTTATTCTTATCTTGATTCATATGATTTGTTAGAACGTTACCCATACTTGCATCAAATTAGTAATTGTAATTCTCGTATGCTTGACTATGTCATACAAAATGAGTCAACATTGCGGGAAGGATCAATAGGTTGGTATGTTCTTCAGGAATTAAAATATGGTGTGTCATGTGAAGAAGGGCTAGTAGAAATAAGTTTTAATACAAAACGGAATGAATATGATGAATATGAAATTCCGTCTTGTATTTGTCCCTCTACTTTTCAAGAAAATATTTTAATAACTGAAATTTCTTGTGCCAATAATGAATTTGATGTTGTAGACGATCCTTTCACCATGTTGTGCGATGTAGAAGAGAATTTGGTTGTATTACAATCAAACTTTGATGGGGTAGCTCTAAAATCTAACGAATTTGAGTTGGATCAAGTTAGAATGGAAGAGTTATGTTTGTCTTATATCGATCCAATTTGGGACTCATTTTTGGAACGTAAGTGTTTAAATATTTGTGATGAGTATTTTAAGTACTTTTATGTTTCAAAATTTCTAGAGTTTCAAATTAGTGTCATCTCCCAGTTTTTCTATGTTCATGGATATTTGGTATATGCCAACAAAGTTAGATTAATTAAAATTGGGAGATATGCTAATTTATTTGCTTTTTCACCTCATTCTTGAGGATATGTGTATAAATAAGTCTAGCCAAAGACAATAAAGAAAGGCGCTAATTGGGAGGCAACCCGAGATTTGTGTAGTATTAATCGTATTTCAATGTTTTTTTTTAGTTGGTAGAATATTTTTTTGTTATTTTGTAACTCCCGCAAGATGTCTTGATGTGTTTGTTTATAAAGGTATTTCAGGATATAATTAGGTGAAAGCAGAGGTATGGTTCTTGTGGTCCTGATGCTCTACCTGAAATTATAGCAGAGGGGCTGAAAAAAAAAGAAGAAGAGAGGGATAAAAGAACAGAGCACGGAACATTTTTGTATAGAAATAGTACTGAAATGTTGTGGCAAAAGGGTTTGCAAATGTAGATGAAAATTTCTACCAGAGTTCGTGAAATTAGTGATGTTGGAATCCTACAGGAGCATGGTACTTAAAGGGCTTAATCATAAAGTTTCAGAATTCTGGAAAAGAAAAAAAAACGTTTGGTTCAAGGATGCTATAACAACAGTGCAGCAAGTTCGCTGAGGCATTGGAAAGAAAAGAAAAACACATGTTGCTCGTGTTAAATTTCTGTTGGCCGTGCAAATTTTCCTGTTAAGACAGAAGCTTGTGTATTCATTTAAGTTCATTGGCTTGAACAACCCGCCAGCAACACAACATTTGTCGTGATAGTGAAAAATGGTTGTAGCATGTTCACTTTTGTGCCTCATTCTATAGCTATTGTTGCTTCCAATCAGACCTGCCCCAGCATCTGATTCCGCAATCAGCATCCAATTGCCAAAACCAATCAGCAAAAAATTTTATGCAGCGAACAACAGTTTGGTATTCAGTAGTAAGTCCATTCAGCATTGAGCATTCTACTTTCAACAAGCAGCATCCAGCATGCAGTAGCAGCTACTGAGTAGCTAGCAGTCTAGCAAGCGCGAACTCTCTCAGCAGCATATTGGGTCTCTTCTAGCTACAATCAGCAGTCAGTAAGGTGAAAAAAATGCCTAATCAGCGTAGAGTTAGCAGCAACTGAGCATGTAGTGATGACTATGAGCACAATAAATCGCTGCTGCAATGTGGATCTGGGTCATGCTAACAGTTAAACCAGCCTGGGTATTCAGTCTACAAACAAGATCCTACCATGAAGAGCTGTAGTGCAAAAGAAAATTGAAGAGCTAACATGTCATTGTGATGACAAACTGTTGTCACTAATCTGAAATTTATCTGTTTCTGATGTTAGACCATGCCTTAATCTGCAAAGAAAAGCCAACCAACAAATCGCTGCAGTAAGGTTTTTTCGCCCACAGTGTAAATGTCCTGTAGCCTGCTGTTAAAACCAAGCATGTTGTTTGTTGTCTTGATGTTTTTTCTTGAAAAGGGTTTCAGAGATAACAAATATTTTAAGGTTGGATTTTGTTGGTTTTATTCTAGAGCTTGAAGCACGGAAATCGTGGATGGAGAGTCAGACAAAAATCACCGCAGTGATCATTTCCTAGCACTGCAGTTTTGACATTTGTTGGACAGAGGAAGTATGTTGCTATTGCTTAAAGAAAAAGGATCAAACAACTCACTACAGTGGTGATTTTATTATCTCAGGGGGGTGCTAAGAGTCCTTGTGTTGGATTCCCTTACTAGACGAATCTATGTAGTGATGATTTTTACTCACCTAGGTGATATCTCTGGTTACTGAAGGAGGGAGCTGCATTATAAGAAAAAAAACAGGGGATCACGTAAGAACCTGTGGTTTTAAAAATGAAGCCGAAAACTGGAGGCTAACTTTTCAATCCCGCGGTATTATATCCCTGGCCAGGGGACTTCTTTTTGTTTTATTTGGTTGCGGCCTGCATAGTTACGTTAATTTTTTTATTTGTTTGTTATTTCTCTTCTTCTTTTCTTATTTACATATTTTGTACATTCAGAAATATATAGATGTATATATATAGATATTTTTTCCCTGTATATTAAATTTATTCTTCTTATTACCAATTTTTTTTTATATGTATATGTGTATAGTTTTTTGTTTTATTTTTATATTTTGTTTTTTTTGTTTCAATTTTTTCATGATTTTAATTTTTGTTTCCATTTTTATGTATAAAATGTATTTATATTTATATTTTTTTTACATTAAATGTACATATCGTATGTTTTGTATAATTATTATCTGTTTATGATTTTTTTTTAAACCATGTACTTGTATATATTATGTATATTATTATTGTGTATTTGCATTAGGTAACTATTATACACGTTCCCTGGCCACGTATAGAGACACTTAAGGGATTGATCCTAGGGTTTATACGCGAGCGGTTACCACAACAACTCACCAGAGAATTTCTTTCCTATTCAGAAGGCTTCATCAAGCAGTGCTCTATTGTCATCACTCGGGTTCCATCAAGGAAGCAGCCTGCAAAATCTTGAGTTCTCCTCAATCAACAGACAATGTACATGTTCTTGTGCTGACAATCTAGAAAGAAAAATGAGGGATGTCTGTTTAAGCTTGCAACCTACTACCAAACTGGAAACAAGTTATAATCCTGTCATCACTTCACTATCCTATCAACCCTGTATGGTAACACCTTCAACAAGTTGTCATCAATGGTACCACTCAGCACGAACAGAGCAGCCGTAGAATGCTGAGCCATCTTTTTGCATTCATTCAGCCTGGGATTCTTGCGTTGAACTTGAACAACAATGGCTTGTATAACTTTACAGGTAGTTGACAAAGGGCCCGAACAATTTAGAACCTTGTTGTACTTGCATTTTCAACTTCTATGAGTCGAGCATCAACACACCAGGCGTATAAAAAAATGCACCAGCAAGTAATCACTGGCATGACATAAACTTGTCACTGCGGTGCAAAACCTCTGTTGCTCCAGAGTTATCTATGTTAAGCATCTCTCATATACAGAGTCATCCTGTGACCAATTAGCTCTAGTCAAAGTCAAGAACTGAACAAGATGCAATGCTGGAAATTTTGATGTTTCGCAACCACTCTGCCAACCTGCAACTTCTGCTTAAATTTGCATCTGGTGTTTAACATCTTGAAAGTCTACCAAGCACATCATCTAATTCCAGGGGAGTCTTTCCAAACTTTTCTTTTTGTACAGTTTTTTTTTCATCTTTATTTTTGCATTTTATTTTAGGATTTTTGTAGTTGATTATCTTTTATATATTTGTTCATTGAGGACAATGAACCACTTAAGTGTGGGGATGGGTCCTCAATATTTATAAAAATCCAAAAAAAAAAAAAAAGAATAATTAAATTAAAAAAAATGATTGCCTTGTCGAAAAGCATGTTAATGAGGATAAGTACACACCATGTAGGATTATTTCGCATAATTAATTCTGAATATGTTGTGTGCACCCTTCGTGTATACACTGTTTAGCATGATAATTCCTTGCATGTGCTTTCGAAAATGTAAAAACTTGAGATTGCATCATTGTTACGTTTCAAAAGTAAAGCATGCTATTACCTAGTGAGAATTTGAGCCTTAATTGATGATTGATACATTTTTATATCAATCAAATTGTTCTTGCTGTGAGTTGTTCGTCAATGTATATGTTGCTCTAGAACTTGTTTTAAACCATGTTGAGACTACATGATATTTACATACATGAAGATGATAAAGGCACTAGGATTAACCTCGTTAAACTAAACACTGACCTTACGTTAATCCTTAATGAGCCCCCTTGAGCTTAAATCCTTTTTGTTTCTTTTATAGCCAATCAAAGTTTGAGCCTAATATTTTTTTTCTTGACTGACTAGTGGAGCAAGTTGTTGAGAAACTAAGGGATAATGGTACTTTAAGAGTGGGGATTTCTTTTGTTAAAATGTGACTTATTGGTGGAACTTTTGTGTTGTGGCTTCTTCCTCTATTATTGTGAGTAAAAAAAAAATATGAGAGGAAGTTGAAAAAAAAAAATATCTGAAAAAAAAAGAAAAAGAAAAAGAATGTGAAAAAAAAAGAGAGAATAAAAGTAGAGTTATGTTTATTGGTTGTTGCTACGTGGAAGAGGAGAAGTGCATATTTTTATGTGCTTGTGAGCTTAATACATGTAAAAATTTGATCACCTTTTACATGATCTATCATTTCATGTTGTTATGCTTTAGTGTTAAATGAACATCTTGCTCTAGTCAAGTTTAGCCACTTCTAGACCTCTTTTGTATTCCTACCCCTAACCTAAGCCCCATTACAACGTACCATTAATAAGGACCTTTTGATTCATGTGTGCATTTATACAAAGTAGTGAAGATGTGGTGGACAACCAAGCTTATGGTAGCTCATGTGCATTTGATTGAACTTGAGAGATACACTTTCACCTATATACTAGAGTGATTTGAGCGTATTGCGAGATTCTTTTGTATCCATAGCATGCTTACTTGTTGAAGGAAACTTTGATATGCATTTCATGATAATTTGTCTATGTGGACTACATGTGCATACTTGGATTGTTATGTTAAATGGTGTACAACAGAATGTCATGTAATATTTTAGAATTTTTATGTGCTTGAGTTTTACTAGTGTGGAGTACTATGATTTATTTCATGTTTGAGACTTGGCAATCGGAAAAAAATAGGATTTTGTGGGTAAATTCACTACAAACCCTCACGAGACACAACTCGTCCTACTAGGGCTGCCTAGGGGTTTAACGGCTTGTTGCATATGCTCAATGCAATCGTGTCATCTACGAAAGTGATGTTAATAAATTAGGATGTAGCTTTTGTTTTCTTTCTTTGCCCGAGGACGTGCAAAACCTTAAGTGTGGGGATATTTGATAAATAGTTAATTATTATTAGTTTATCCCTATATTTTTAGTTATTTTTGCATGGAATTGGATTTTATTTAATGTGTTTTAATGTTTTATTGTAGGAATCAAGAAAATAATTGATTGGAGCTGAAATTGGAATTTTGGGAGTTATTTCATTGAAAATTCAGATTTTTGGACAGCTTTCTCATTTTTTGCTATTTTGGCTATTTCGGGAGTTCTACAAGTCCGTTTGAGGCCCGTAAACAGTCATTGGAAAGCTTGGAAGAAGGCCAATATTTATATTCTGGGCTAAGATTTTTAATCTTCTCTCAACTGCCCAGAAAAGTCCAGGAACAGTAGTCCACGAATTTCCTATTTAGAATTTTATTCTATTTAGGAATATTTCTTGTATTTCTATTAAATCATTAAAAACATTTATATATTATCAGTTAGACATTATTAGATAGCGGTTAGACATAGATACACGTAGTTTTTTTAGACACAAGAACAGAGAAGAAGAACAAGAATAGGGGAGACACTTGGGAGAAAGCACAAACTGGTTTGGAGATTGAAGATTGAAGCCACAATTACAAGTTTTATCTTTCCTTTTATCTTCTTTATTCCTTTGTGTTGTTTTTCTTTAAGATGTTGAACTAATTGTTTTTCTAGGGCTTTAATGAACTCTTGAGTTTATATATGAGTGTTCTTTTCAATTTCTATTTTATGTTCATTATGGTTGATTATATTGATTTGGGTGTAATGCTTCTCAAAGAGTAATTAACTTTGAGATTGATTTATTAATTTGGGTGATGCTTGGAAGAGATATCCTGAATTTAGAACCAATCAATATAACTTGAGATTAACATATTTGTTAATTTGTGTTTAGGATAGGAATATACCTAATCACCTCGAGTAGTCAAAAATGGGTTATGTGTTAATGCTGCTTATGGATTTAAATTCTACATAGGAATATGGGAATTAATCTTATAAGTTAGATTCACTTGTGATTCGGGAGGTCCTTGTGATTATTTATGTACCCTAGACTAGCGACTAGAACATGAAATTAGAGATGATAGAGGATATTTGTTAGACTCAAGATGAAGTTAAAGGCCTAGATATTTTTATCTTGTTTTTATTCTTTTGTTGATTTGTATATTTTAGGAGTAGTTTGTAATATAATTTTGATCATATTTTTATCTAACTTGAATTAAGAGAAAGATAGTGATCGGTATTTAACATCTTAAATTAGTCCTCGTGGGAACGAATTTTATATACTACTTGTAACGATATGTGCACTTGCATTGAGTTGTAAAATCGCTAACAAGGCATTTCTCAACATTTCTAATTCATCAAACACATCTTCATGATCAACCATTTCTTCATCTCCCGGCCCACTTTCTTTTTCATGATAATGCCATACGGTGTAACTCTCAAGAAAACCGGTTGCAAATAAGTGGAACTCGACATCTTGAATGAGTTGAATGAGTTGATTCATACATGTATTACTTGGACAATTAATTAAAAGGTTCGGATATCTGGTTCCTTACTATTTTTTCTTGCAAATGCCAAGAAATCTTGAACCCCTTTAGTATATTCTTCGGTGAAACCATAACCACCGGGTATAATTCGTTTAGAGATCCAACTACTATCATAAGACATCTACAAATATAAAAAGAATATATAAATCAATAACACAAGTGCACACACATATATGTTAAACATGTAATGAACTTAAAAGTAAATCACATATATGTATATATAGTTGCATTAAAATAAAGTAGAGGAGTTTAAAATTGAATCCTTACCTTGATGATTATTGTGATTGTGGTTGCTATGTCATTTTATGAACTAAATGATATAAATATGTGTTTTTATTAAAAAGAAAGAGGGGTAGTTAAGAAAAATGGACAGGAGGAAAGCTACCGGTGAATTTTACGCAGGCTAACTTACAACGGCACAAAGGATTCCGTCGTAAGTTTATTAAAAAAATATTTTTTGAACGGCTACTTTTGCAAGGGGACAGTAGGATAAGAAGTTAGTGGTTAATTTTGGACATGCTATTTTACGACGGAAAATATGATTCCGTCGTAAGTTAATATTACGACGGAAAGATCGTCGTATATTTAGCCTTAAACGACATCGTTTTCTTCTAGGAAAAAAATATGTATTTTACAATTAAATATAATTTCTAAAAAATTGTAAAATATTTAACTTACGACGGAAATGAAAATTCGTCGTAAAATAATACGGCGTCGTTTTATTTCGCGCGCTGATTTCCCTCTAATTTATTTGGTTGGTGCCAAATTTTATTAATAAAATAATAAACTTACGACGAAATTGTTTTCCGTCGTAAATAGTTACGACGGAATTTTCTTTTCTGTCGTAAGTAGGGCGCACCCAGCATTCCGTCGTAAGTTTTCCATCGTAATTGCCCTGTTTTCTTGTAGTGACTAGCCATCCTGATGATGCTAATTCCAAGTCTTCGATGAATTTTAACTTTAACCCTTCTATGTGTATTTATGTTCGAGAAGTTATTATGACTTATTCATCAATCAATTTTTTTTGCTTAAGGATGCTATTTAGTTATGTATCAATGTAACATAGCCCTTAAGGATGCATACCAAATTTATAGTACATCTTAGACCTGAGAAGCATTCATGTCATCTAAGTTTGTTTTGTAAATTCTCAATATTAAAGGATAGCAAAAGTGCAATATTTTTGTTTGACTTTTGTTAAATGTGGAGATTTTTCGGGGTTTATAAATTAGTAACTAATTGAAATATGTCATCCATGGTTGCATTAATCTATTCGGGTGCAAGTGTGTAGCTTCTATGAGTTCAATAACTATAGCTTATAAGAACAAAGGTCGCGACAAGCATGACAAGAATTTAAAAGCTTCTCAGAATAGCGCTTCAATAACTATAGCTTATAAGAACAAAGGCCGTGACAAGCATGACAAGAATTTAGAAGCTTCTCGGCATAGCGCTTATAAAATAATATATTTCTGATTGCCCGCCTTTCCTTGAATCGTACTATAAATAAAATGGTGCAGCCTCAGATTGTTATATTAAAGAACAAACTCGGTCTATTAAGGGAACTGAATGTTTGTCTGTGCTAAAAGTAAAGCGGATTCAAGGACCGATACACCCCCAGAAACTATGTCATGAGCCGCACTATCAAGTGCTCAAGGCTCTAGCGAAAATGAAAATTGTGTAGACATTCCACACTCTAGCATGATACGCCAAACTAAATATTTTCCACTTACTTTAAACTACTTAAGCAACTTTAGCATCCACCAAGGTTCATTGGCAACATCGTTGCATCTGAAATTCAAGAATAAAATACTACAGGATACAGATTTCGATTTGTGCCAAATTCATTACAGCTAGCAAGTGGAAAAAGTTGTCTACCCTAATACACTACAAGAAAAGCGCACATTTCTGACCAATTCATTTCTGACCAACGACGAATGGTCGGTAATAATATATTATAACTGACCGACAAAACTGATCACCTATCTCGGTCATAAATAATAATATAACCGACCAATGTTGGTCGGTTATGAAATGTGAAGGGCCCAATGTCCACGTCACTATCATTTCCAACCAATGTATAATCGACCACCGTCATGAAAACCGACCATATGTCAAATTTAGTGGGTACCACCTCCACGTCACTATCATTTCCAACCAACGTATAGTTTGCCAATAAATATGTATAGCGGTTCTAAATTATCTTAATAGTCGAGTCGCTTAATACGGCTGACACGCGACATATTTTAAGTTTAATTTATTATCTTTTTTTTTTTGCGACAATCGTGGAATAGAGCTTAGTGCAAAAACCATTATATATTGATTACATTATATATGCATTTATTCAAACTTTAAAAATTAGTTTAAGTGCTAATCAAGATGGTTTGCATTTCTTTGATTGTAAATTCATTTTTTTTAATAGTGTGTAAGAGCATCTTCAATGGTGTTGTATATTTATTATGTAAAATAGTGGTTTTGTAAAATTTGTTGAACCTGTAAGACAAACTACTCCAATGGTGTTAGGTAAAATGATTGGCTATATACTAGAAATACATGCAAATAATGATGTCATGATGATGTGTTCACTTTAGAGCTTGTGTAAAAAAATTTGGATATTGGCTATATATGGCCAACTAGTAACAAATTATCTAAATTTTTAGACAAGGGGAGAGATGGTTGGAGATGAGAAAAATAAAACCCCTAGGTAAAATCAATGCCACATCATTATTTTAGCTAAGGGGAGTGTAGCATTGGAGATGCTCTAACTACCTCTATTTGTGTTCCCATAACATTATACCTGGTTTAGATTAGACGTGTCTTCTTGTACTTTCAATTTGGAGTTTATGATAGTAAGTTATATACAGATACAATCTGATGATTGTTTAATCTACTTTGTAATGCAGGTAGATCTTAATCATGCCATGGATACAGTTCAGCTTGATCGTCAGATCCAAATATAGATGTTTATGTATAATGATAGGCTATGTATAGCCCAGGCTTATCTATGAGCCAGGAGTTACCTGGAACCCGGATTACCATTCGAGCCATGGCTCACCTCCTAGTCCAGACTCATCTTGGAGCCATGACCTACATACTAGTCCGCACTCATTGTCAGGCTATGGCTCAAGCTTTAAGTTTATTTCTCTCCTGGCGACAAAGGCAATATCTTGCGTGAGAAAATCTATGCCTCATTACGTGACGTGCCTAGGTCATCATTGATGTCCACACCCAATAACGACACGTAAGAATACCTAATGATTGGGACAATTATTTCCTATTTTAACCACACGCCAGCAGGAGCCTGGCACACGATGCCACAATCCTTCACCTGGACACGTGCAATCCATCAACATCCCCCAGGTGTCCTACCTACCTAGGATTAAACGCTCATGATTGCAGGTACAACCCCTAAACCCTAATCCTGGGCCTATAAATAGACCAAGGAGGAAAGGTCTAGGGGTTACATTCTCTTTTACACACTCAACCCATACACACACCCTCCATATTTAGATTTCTCTATAGTCCTGTCTTCCTTTCCAAAACCATTACTTATTCTCACGCCGGAGGCGCCGCCAGGGTCCAAACCCCCCTCCGGTGTTGTTTTGCAGAGTCCCATCCGCAGCGATACCGCTTCCAGGCGTGGGATCGGCCGGGAAGGACTAGATCGGGATTTGGAGTTATCATTGGCGCTAGAAGGAGGGGCCGAACCCTGTCTTGTGGTCACGGTGCCATAAGACTCACCAGCATCAACAAGCTCCTTCATTTTTGAAGGAGTCCTAGTTAAATCCAGTAAGATCTGAACCAACCTTCTCCTTTTTAACCATAAAGATGAACTCTTTAACCCATTTTTACAATGTATGCACGATTTTTAGCCTCATTTAGCCCAGATCTTGTTAACCCTGCTTGCATATTTTAGTCCTCTCTTAGATCTACATTGCTTGTGTTTAGATCTATTCAAAAAACCCAGATTTCGTGTTTATTGAGATTGACAACCCAGAAATACGTGCATACATTGTCGCCCCATCCAACTGAAACCTAGTAGCAAAACCCAGGCTCTTTCGTAGTTAAAGTTGCTTCAATTTTTTGTCATAAAAAAAACCATATACATCTGTTTGTGTGAATCATGGCTCGTGGTAGCAAGAGCACAAATAGACATACCCCAAGTAACCCCACCCCGGACACCAATATCCCGAACCCTGGTCAGGCTGGCAACCAGTTGCCTCCAGTCATGACTCTGGCTTCTCAGGTGATCCGCCCTGGGGATGCCCGGGTTAACATAGAAGTAAACAAGTACAAATACACTGACCTTGCCATTGAGCCCGGGCAGATGGAGAACCTGACTGGCGAATAGGTTGCTGAAGCAATCCGGTTATACAACCAAACCCGGAACAAAGAGCAGGACCAGTGTGAGAACTCTCATCACCCCGAAGGATCCCACCGTTCTAGGTCTGTCTTTGACCGGATTGGGGAAAAGAACAAAGACACCGAAAGGAAATCTCACCGATCTCACAGCCGGAACCATGATGAGGAGGCCGAAAAGCTTAAGAGGCTAGCCGAGATGCGAGAAAAGATTCAGGCGGAAGAGCAAGCCAGACTCGATCTAAGAGTCCAGAAAAGAATCCAGGAGGAAGAAGCCCGGATTCTGGGCAAAACTACTGAAAGAAAGAAAACCCGGGCTCCAAGCCCAGAAATAATCTCAGATGAGGATGAACCTAGGGAGGACCTGTTGAACATGATACAGGAGCTGCAAAGAAAAGTCGGCCAAGACTCTGGGCTGGACATTGGGGACACACTCACACCATTTAGCTATTCCTTGGAGGCAACGCCAAGGCAAAAAAACATTAAGCATTATAACTTTGAGTCCTTCAATGGTTTGGATGATCCCGAAGAACATGTGAATTATTTTGAGCAAATAGCCTTGATTTATTATTACAATGATCTAACAAAGTGCAGGTTCTTCGCTTCCACACTCAAGTCCGGGGCTCAGAGGTGGTTCAGCCGGATCCCATCTCGCAGTATCCACAGCTGGAAGTAGTTCCGTGACACTTTCCTCAAGCGCTTCCGGGCAAACAAAACTCATGAGATGCACATGTGCCATCTTGAGACAGTCAGGCAAGCCCGGGGGGAAGCCCTTTCTGCTTATATGAAAAGATTTCAAGAAGCTATTAACAACATAACCAACCTGGACGAGCGGGAGGCTCTGACAATTTTTCGAAGAAACCTGGATCCGGATAACAATGAGAGGTATGTTTTGGACCTCATTCACAAAGAGCCGCAGAGCCTGGCGGCAGCCTATGCAATGGCTGCCAGGTTCATCAAAGAAACCGACGTCCTACAAGCAATGAGGATGACCAGACAGGGCATATCTCCAACTCGGGTTCAAGATCCACCAAAAAACAACTACAACCACCAAGATAAAAAATTCAAACCCAACAGACAGAGCAATTATATCCAAAGCTCTCAGTTTGCACTACCAGCACTACCCCCGGACTCCAGGCAGAAAGATGAGTCCGGACAGCCTAAACCCAAACGTGAGCCCAGACCCGAACCCTCTTGGACTCCTCTCAACCGGGCTCGCGCGGATATTCTGAAAGAAGTACGAGATAAGCCATTCTATTACCCTCCCAAGCCAATGCTCACAGCCCCGGAAAACCGATCAGTCCATAAGCATTGCGACTACCATGAAACCCATGGGCATACAACCGAAAATTGCCTCTCTCTGAAATTTTTTGTGGAAGACCAAATCAAAAAAGGCAACATGGGGCAGTACATAGCTCGGCGAGTTGCTGACCGAGGAGAGGGATCCGGAAAAGACAAGAATGTTGTGAATGTGGTTATGGGCGGATCCAACTCACCTCCAAGAAGCCCGGACTCAGGAGACGAAGTAATGATGGTGCAGGCCTGTCCGGAACAAGTAATAACCTTCAGCAAAGATGACTTTGAAGGAATCAACCCCAACCACAACGAAGCCTTGGTCGTGAGTCTTGATATAGCAGACAATGAGGTCAGAAGAGTCCTAGTTGATAATGGATCTTCTGTCAACATCTTGTTCAAACATACTATGGACCGGATGCAGCTGGGCAGCATAAGAATGAACGATTGCAGGGAAGATCCCCTCTATGGATTCGGGAACAATTTGGTCCCCATTCAAGGAACCCTTTATCTCCCAGTCCTGTTCGGGACCTTCCCGAAGCAGGTAACCAACATAGTAAAATTCTATATCATCAACACCCCATCATCTTATAATGTCATTCTGGGAAGACCAGCCCTTACCAAACTCCAAGCTATAACCTCAACACCCCACCTCAAATTCAAGTTTCCCACTCCCGGAGGTATTGGAGAAGTCCGGGGCGACTATGAAATGGCCAGCCGTTGCTATGGGCAGGCTTTGGTAATGGCAGAGACCGACCCCGAGAATAAAAGGAAAGCAAACTCCTACCATAAAAATCTGAGCAGGAAGAAGCACAGATACAACAAAAAGACAGAGCCCGGAAAGGAGGTCCATAACATTGAAAACCCATCAGCCCAGACCTACCTTGACCAGATTGTACAAGCCCGGGTCCAGCAGTATGTCTCTAAGGCGGAAATGGCAAAAGTGGAGGCTGCTGTTGAACTCGAATCCATCGAACTAATAGAAGGGAACCCGGATAGACAAGTTAAAATTGGAACCGGGTTAGACACAGTGTTCAAGAAGGAGTTAACTGAGTTGCTCCGAGAATATGCTGATGTATTTGCTTGGAGCCCGGATGACATGCCTAGGCTCCAGGAGTCTGTTGCTATGCATAGCCTGGATGTTGATCCGAGAAAGAAGCCAGTAAAGCAGAAACGAAGGAACTTTGCCCCGGAAAGACAGAAAGCAATCGATGAGGAGGTTGAAAAGCTACTCAAGGCCGACATCATCTGTGAAATAAAGTATCCGGAGTGGCTGGCCAATGTTGTCTTAGTCAAGAAACCAAACGGAAAGTGGCGAATGTGTGTGGACTACACTGACTTAAATGCTGCATGTCCCAAAGACCCTTACCCGCTTCCCAGCATTGACCAACTCATCGATGCAACAGCCGGGCATGTCATGCTGAGTTTCATGGATGCCTTCTCCGGCTATAATCAAATAAAGATGAACCCAGCTGATATAGCCAAGACAACATTTATAACACACCGGGCGGTCTACGCCTATAAACTTATGCCTTTTGGATTAAGGAATGCTGCATCTACTTACCAAAGGGCAATGGTGGAAATCTTCAAAAGTCAGCTGGGGAGAAATCTAGAATCATATGTCGATGACATGATAGCAAAGTCAACAACTGTCCAGACCCACATTTCTGATCTGAAAGAATGTTTTGAAAACTTAAGGAAGCAAGAGATGAAACTGAATCCGGACAAATGCACTTTCGGGGTTGGAGCGGGAAAATTCTTAGGTTTCATGATTAGCCAGAGGGGAATTGAATCAAACCCAGAAAAAATCAAATCGATTACTGAGATGCAAGCACCCCGGATTCAGAGAGACATATAGAAACTTGCAGGATCGTTAGCAACATTGCGAAGGCTTATTCCTAAGCTCGCAGATCGTTGATTGCCTTTCTTCAACTTGCTGAAGGGAGCTCAGAAGAAGAAAGATATTGTCTGGGGCCCGGATTGCCAACAAGCTTTCGACTCACTCAATGAATACCTAGCCGCACCGCCAATCTTAACCAAACCCGAGCCCGGGGAGCCTTTAAGCATTTACTTGTCTGCAGGTACCCTGGCTGTGGGAGCAGCACTAATCCGGGATCATGACGGTGAGCAGAAACCGGTTTATTATGTGAGCCAAGTGCTCAAAGATGCTGAAACCCGTTACCCAAACCTCGAAAAGTTTGCTTTCGCTCTCGTCACTACATCCCGGAAGCTGAGGCATTATTTCCAAGGGAGGGAAATCAAAGTCATAACTGATCAACCACTCAGGAAAATTATTCACAAACCTGATATCTCGGGGAGATTGGTTAACTGGGTTGTTGAGCTAAGCCAATTCTCCCTCACTTTTATCCCAAGAACATCTATCAAATCCCAAGCTCTAGCCGATTTCATTGTGGAATGTTCTTTCCCCGAACCTGTTCACATTTCAATGGAGACAGAACCCGGGGAGGAGTCCACACTTGATCATGATACCTGGATGTTGCATGTAGATGGCTCATCAACCAATGAGAGATCTGGAGCCGGGCTCATACTCAAGAGTCCGGATGGATTCAAGATAAAGCAAGCGATTGGATTTCAGTTCCAAGCAACGAACAATCAAGCAGAATACGAAGCTCTTCTAGCCGGACTCCGTCTAGCCCGAAGTTTAAGGGTGAAAAAGCTAAGGATTTTCAGCGATTCTCAGATAGTGGTCAAGCAAACGACCGGAGAGTATGTGGCAAAGGACCCAACACTGGGAAGGTATCAAGCCCTGGTTCAAGGTTTCCTAGCTATGATACCCAAATTTGAAATTTTTCAAGTAAATCGAGAAGATAACACAGAAGCTGACATCCTATCTAAACTAGTCCAGAACTCGGCTGATTTGGATAGCTCAGTTTACTTTGAGGAACTGAATAAACCAACAATGGATCAAGAGGAAGTCATGGAAATTGATGATCAACCCAGCTGGATGACACCCATAATTTTGTACTTGGAGAAGGGAGAACTTCCTTCTGAGAAGAGTCAAGCTCAAAGACTCAAGAATAAAGCAGCAAAGTTCTTTCTGGAAGAAGGGATACTCTATCGCCGGACTTACTCAGCACCAATTTTAAAGTGCGTGGGACCGGTTGAAGCTACCTATTATCTACAAGAAGTTCATGAGGGAATTTGTGGAGACCACCTATCTGCAAAGGCCCTGGCTCACAAGATTATAAGACAGGGTTATTACTGGCCTACAATTCATAATGATGCTGTGGAGTTTGTGAAGAAGTGCAAGAACTGCCAACTTTTCAGCAATGTCCCACGACAGAGCCCGGTCTTACCCTCCTCAGTCCTGTCTCCTATTCCATTCGCTGTTTGGGGAATTGATATCATGGGTCCTTTTTTCCAGGGCAAAAGGAGATTTGAGATATTTATTGGTTGCAATCGATTATATGACTAAGTGGGCAGAGGCTAAGGCAATGAGAACAATAAATCAGCAGGATTGCATTCGGTTTATGGACAATATACTAATGAGGTTTGGGCTACCAAGGGTTCTAGTTTCTGATAACGGGCCACAATTTGTGGGGTCCGAGTTCGAAGGCTACCTGAAAGAAAGAGGAATCAAGCATAAAAAGTCATATGTTGCATACCCAAGAGGAAACGGCCAAGTTGAAGTTACAAACCAGATTTTGCTTAGAGGAATTGAGAAGAGGTTATAACAAAGTAAGAATAAGTGGCCGGAAGAACTGCCAAACGTGTTATGGGCATACAGGACTAGTCCCCGGACTAGCACTGGTGAAACCCCATTCAAACTCGCCTACGGCACTGAAGCTTTACTACCAATCGAGGTTGGAAATCCCTCCCATAGAGCGGTAAATTTTGAAGAAGTGGCTAATGAAGAAGGGCTCCAGACTAATTTGGTTTTAGTGGATGAGGTTCGAGACCAAGCAATTGAAAGAATGAGGAAGTACAAAGAGAAGACAAGAGAATACTTCGGGAAGAAGGCCAGGGTAAAAAACTTTCAAGTTGGAGACCTGGTCCTTCGAGATACTGAGGCTTCCGACCCTACCATTACTGGCAAGCTCATGCCAAAATGGGAAGGACCTTACAAGATAATGGAGGTACTCCGGCCTGGAACATACAAGTTGGTTCATATGGATGGTTCTGAGGTCCCCAATACTTGGCATGGCCTTAGACTCAGAAATTCTACCAGTAAGAAGATTGCAGTGACCGGATAAAAAACAAGGAGCTCCCGAAAGCCCAAATTACAATAAGAACTTTGTATTCTTGATTTTTCTATAAATAAATCTGGTCTCATTGTTTTGTTTTCCATTCATATTATCATGTATTTTTTAATTTAAAGTAAATTTCAATTTCTTGTAATAACCCGGGCTCAAAGCTATAGGCATAACATGTACCCCGGGTCCCCAGCAATACGCAAAACTAATAGCCCGGGCTCAGAGCTATAAGCATAACATGTAGTCCGGGTAACCAACAATACGCAAACTAGTAACCCTGGCTCGGAGCCATAGGCAAATATTGTAGCCAGGGTCCTCAGCAATACGCACCAAAACAAACAAATAGTCCGGTTCAGAACCAAGCTATGAGACCGGACTAACGAGCAATATGCATCAAATGAAAATCTTAGATTATATTCTAAGTACAAAATAAAGAGTCCGGCTCAGAACCAAGCTATGAGACCGGACTCACGAGCAATATGCATCAAATGAAAATCTTAGATTATATTCTAAGTACAAAATAAAGAGTCCGGCTCAGAACCAAGCTATGAGACCGGACTCACGAGCAATATGCATCAAATGAAAATCTTAGATTATATTCTAAGTACAAAATAAAGAGTCCGGCTCAGAACCAAGCTATGAGACCGGACTCAAGAGCAATATGCAATAAAACCACTTAGATTTAATTCTAAGAAGAAAAGAAAAGATCCCAGCTCAGAAACAAGCTATGAGACCGGACTCACGAGCAATATAACTTTAGTAGAACAGAAAAATGCAAAGATATGAAAAATATCAAGAGCTGGATTGTAAACGATTATACAAAACAGTTAAGGAAAATACAGGGACCCGGGGTGTCCATACAACCCGGAAACATCCCTAAAGTTGAGAGCAAAAATAAAACAAAGTTCACGGTTACAGAGTTCAGACACCAAATGTTCAAAAGATATAACAAGGTATTAGACACCATGATCATCCGGAGAAGGCACAACCGGGTTAGAAGAAGCTGGAAGGAAGCTCGGAACAGGACCATCGTAAGGCTGGGGCTCCCCCTTTCCTTGCTCAAGTGCAAGCTTTGCAGCCAGGAACTCACCAACAAAAGAATCCCAATTGGCATTCGGATCGGTCTTGACATGGCGTTCGGAAACAAGCCAAGCTCGGAGAATCTCGGGAGCAGCAGCATCTGCAACATCTTGGTCATACTCCGGACCTCCTTTGAAATCAGATATAACAGCTTCACGAGACTTGGCATTTTCCAAAACAAGTTGCTTGTTGACCTCATCCAGGTCATTGGCTCTTTTCTCAACCTTTAAAAATTCAGTTTGAAGCCCGGATAGTTTGGAAGCGAACTCAGACTCCTTTTCAGCATTCTGGGTATTCAAGGAAGCAATTTCAAGTTCCAAATCTCGAAGCCGGGCATCCTTTTGATTGCCGAACTCCTGTGCAGATTTCCTTTCGGTAATAATAATACTGGCAAGTGCGCTGATTAAACTACCAGTCTACAAAACAAAAATCAAAAATCAACGAATGAAAAGACAAAATTACAAAACAGAAAGATAACCTTCAGCAAGAATCAAAATACATGTGCCCAGTGGCCAACAAGACGCTTCAGGCAAGCATTGCTACCAGAGTCTTCCATCTCCTCAAAATCGGAATCTGTAGGAATATCAGCACACATACCAGCAAGTTGCTCCAGAGTAAAGTTCCCAATTCGGATAGGTTCTTTATCCGGACCCTTCCCATCATCATCAGCAACAATTTTCTCGACAGTGACTTTCGCCTTGGCAGGCGGCTTCCTTCTCACATGAATTTTCCTCTTCTTCAAAGAATGCTGCTCCAGGTCTTCTGCAATTTCTACGTTAGCAGCATCAACCACATGTTCGGGTTGAGAAGGATTCGGGGCAACAGACTCTGCACCACCCTCCTTTAGCGCACTTGACCCGGACCCCCCAACGTCCCCCGGACTCTTCGTGCTGTGGACACCACCGAGCTTCTTAAAAGAGGCAGCAAGAGCATTGGAAGACATGATTGCGTACAATTCGGGTTTGAAATAAGGCAAACCTGCAGAAAGAAAAAGCACATCAGTAAATTAAAAGAATTAGTCCGGGTTACAAAAAGAAGAAAAACACAACTTACATCCAAGCTCAAACAACAAATCATGTTTCATAAAGCTATCCCGGGTCATTTGGAAACCAAGGCATTCACAGAACCGGTGAATTTGAACCAAGGCTTCCCCCTCGAGTGTGAACACATCAAACACTTCAGCCTCCACATTAGAAACAATATGGGGCATGAACTCCAAATCCAGGCCTTTCAAGAAAATAACTTCACCATTCCAGAACTTTAAAGTTGACTGTTGAATAACCGGTTTGGCGGAGCCTGGCGGATAACCACATTCTTCCGCACGAAACCGGATCTCATACAGAGGCTCTTTGTTAGACTGGACTAGCTTAAACAGCTGATGGAAAAGCCGCAATGTAGGCTGATACCCCATCTTGTTACAAGCAGCCAAAAACCAAGTTATCCACTTGACTCCGTTGGGAGTAATTTGCATTATTGAAATTTTGTAAACATATTTACAAAGGTGCTTTACAAACTGATGACATCGGGGATTCCATCCGGACCGCAGAGTCTCTAGCCATACACCAACATAACCATCTTTTGGCCTATGGTAAATCCTCTCCCCGGATTGAGGCCATCTCCAACTAATTTCGGGCCCCAAGTGGAATGCAACCCGGACAAGTTTATCCATCTGAACATCCGGGAGGCTCGCAAACTTTTCCTTCAAAGGATAAGGGGCTTTGCTAATTCCCATGTTTGAAAAAGAGGGGTCAAATTTGGATTCACGGTACGGTCCGGGTCGGCCAAATTCTTGGTGATTCCTATAACAGGTACTAAGATCTCTATAATAAAATTGTGGTTCTATAACCGGATCTTTCCTCACAAAAAAATAGCTGGTATCCGACCAATATCCGTCCGGAGTACTGAGTACACCACCACGGGGAGGCTCATGAACAAAAAGTTGGGTTACTAAGGGACCGGACTGTTTCTTCTTCTTAGCCATTCTACACCAAAATAGTTCTATAATATCCGGATTACTAGAAATTGGGGACTCGTTACAACTAGAAGAAGGGTCGGAAAGAGGTATAAGTACGCGGCGAGCGCGATGAGCACGAGCCTTAATCCGAACCATAAACCTAAAAAGATCAATACGAAGTAAGTTTTATTATTTCAGCCCGGATTACATATTTTCAGTTATTTATACTTCTGTTACCTAGCAGTTATCATTCAACTCCTATCCCCTACCGTTACCGAATCAAATACTAGCCATGTTGTAATCAAGTATTTTATCAACATCCTAAATCATTAGACCAAGACCACCCGGATTGTAAAACAATCCGGATTACTTGAAAACACACAGGAATACAAACAGCTAGAAACACTTAAACACAAAAAAAATCCTACAAAAACAAGATCAAATCATACACAAAAGATACACACAACCCTACATAGTTCAAGAACATCAAGAACAACCATCAAACCCAGAAATGAAAAACACAAATCCAACACATGCAAGGATATTTATAATTCGAAAAGCAAACACAAAGACATCATAGTCAAAAACCAACATCTTTATCAAACAAAACCAAAAATTTCTCAAAACCCCCAAACTCGAAATAGGAACAGTCGGACAAAATGTCGAAATTACAAATCGGAAAAAGAGAAAACAGATTAAGAGAGAAGTAAAAAGAAGGATGATGCTGTTGAAAGGTTTTTATAGAAAGAAGTGAAAAGGACACCCGAGAGGACAATTGGCAGAATTGTATTGGCTACCAAGAAAATAAAGTACAGAAAAGAAAAAAGAAAAATCAACGAAAAGACAGGAGTAATAATTGCGACAACGGTTTGGATCAATTTCCAAGGTTAAAGGGAGCAGTGTCTTTTCAAAAAAAAAGGGGGGGAAATGAAATCGCTTCATATTCCAGAGCTACAAAAATTCCACATAATCCGAACTCATTTCCTATTAAAACCATGACTTACCCTTAAAACCGGATTGCCATCCTTGATAACAATCCGGGTTGGGGGCAACAATCAAGCCAAGAGTTTTTTCTAAGTTACCCAAGGCCTACAGCTTTGGACTTGAGAAAGAACCATGACTTACACTTAACACCGGATTGCCATTCTTGATAACAATCCGGGTTAGGGGCAACAATCAAGCCAAGAGTTTTTTCTAAGTTACCCAAGGCCTACAGCTTTGGACTTGAGAAAGAACCCTGACTTACTCTTAACACCGGATTGCCATTCTTGATAACAATCCGGGTTGGGGGGCAACAATCAGGCCAAAAGTTTTTTCTAAGTTACTCAAGGCTTACAGCTTTGGACTTGAGAAAGAACCATGACTTACTCTTAACACCGGATTGCCATTCTTGATAACAATCCGGGTTGGGGGGCGACAATCAAGCCAAAAAAAATTTCTAAGTTACCCAAGGCCTACAGCTTTGGACTTGAGAAAGAACCATGACTTACCCTTAACACCGGATTGCCATTCTTGATAACAATCCGGGTTGGGGGGGCAACAATCAAGCCAAGAATTTTTTCAAAGTCACCTATTCAGGAGTTTCTACTCCCCCATCCAGAAAATCTGAATAAGGGAGTGGGGGGCAAATGATAGGCTATGTATAGCCCAGGCTTATCTATGAGCCAGGAGTTACCTGGAACCCGGATTATCATTCGAGCCATGGCTCACCTCCTAGTCCAGACTCGTCTTGGAGCCATGACCTACATACCAGTCCGGACTCATTGTCAGGCTATGGCTCAAGCTTTAAGTTTATTTCTCTCCTGGCGACAAAGGCAATATCTTGCGTGAGAAAATATATGCCTCATTACGTGACGTGCCTAGGTCATCATTGATGTCCACACCCAATAACGACACGTAAGAATACCTAATGATTGGGACAATTATTTCCTATTTTAACCACACGCCAGCAGGAGCCTGGCACACGATGCCACAATCCTTCACCTGGACACGTGCAATCCATCAACATCCCCCAGGTGTCCTACCTACCTAGGATTAAACGCTCATGATTGCAGGTACAACCCCTAAACCCTAATCCTGGGCCTATAAATAGACCAAGGAGGAAAGGTCTAGGGGTTAAATTCTCTTTTACACACTCAACCCATACACACACCCTCCATATTTAGATTTCTCTATAGTCCTGTCTTCCTTTCCAAAACCATTACTTATTCTCACGCCGGAGGCGCCGCCAGGGTCCAAACCCCCCTCTGGTGTTGTTTTGCAGAGTCCCAACCGCAGCGACACCGCTTCCAGGCGTGGGATCGACCGGGAAGGACTAGATTGGGATTTGGAGTTATCATATAATATTCAGACAAACATGAAATCGCTAACAAAGGCCTAAGTGATGCTCCGGTAAATGGCTTGCTATTAACAATAGAGAATGTAGAAGCTGATGACGTAAGCATTGAGGTTCACTTGGTAAGTCCTTTTGCCTTCTTACAACACAATTGTTCCTCTTTCCGTACTTTATAGTACAATTGCTGTATAACTCTTATGTTGAATTGCACTATTGTTCTGATAACGAGTTAAGCAATGTTTTCCAGGAATGGTTCAACTGATCTGGCTTTAGCACCACAACTTTTGTAAAAAGATTAATTAATTAGTTTATTGCTTCCATTCTGCAGTAATGTTGCACTCGTGAAATTTTTCTACTTAAACGGATTCCTTCTTCTTCTCAACCTAAATAAAAGACTGCAAACCTACTGATATCATTTGAAAATTAAAGTGCATTTTTTTTGTAAGAAAAGTATCCCATTTCAAACATTCAAGCATCTAGGAAAAGAAAAATGCTTAAAAATTCAATTGCAAAAACATAACACATATTTTATAACAGAGTTACACCAATTTATCTTGGTATTCTCAGTACGTTAATTCATAGTTCAGTTGTGAGATATATCTACATAAATTAATAGCAGCAATTGAATTTAGAATTTGGATATGATAACATCGATAATGTTATATAGTTTTACTAATGTATCTGATGTTTCATAGTTCTATTGGTTTCCCTTCCTAGCTGTGATATGATATACGATGTGCAAGTATACGGAGTGAAAAAGTCCTAAATGAGTGACAATTCTAAGGCAAAACCTTTTCCCCAGATTTGTGACTAGAACATAAGATACAAATGCAATGTGCAATGTAAGCTGCAAAACACATATAACAAAACTTTGTTGTGTTATTGTAACCAAGTGACACTCGTGTTAATATTTACCAAGAGAGTTTACATATCTTCATGGGTTGCTCTTTAATATTGTTTTGGTTCACTACATGCTTTTTGATTTTATAAGAAAAATCATTACAAAAAACATACTACTAAAAAATTATATGTAACGTCATCTACCAAGTATATATCTTCACATTATACTGTTGCCAGCATAACTACCTTAAAAGGCATGGATATTGATATGGACTAAAAATAACCCTAGAAATATAATTAATGACGTATTAATTAGATCTATATTGGTCCAAGAATTAGGCCCAATAAATGAGGCCCGAAACCTTAATTATTTATTAATTTCGTAATTAATAAAAGGGGAAAATGTGCAGCTCATAAAAAGAGTTCAAAGTGTGTCAACTTCATCAAAGAGTAGCCTCCAAGGCATACAAACCTAATAGGAGTCAGCCTCCTACAAAATAGGATTCACAATCCTGATCTAAGAAGGCGACTTGGCCCCCAAGTCACCTAATTCTACTCTAAATGCAGGGCTCCTGACGCCTATATAAATGACCTGATCCTTCAATCAGAACTACGTTTTTTGGCTTGATTCTCAATTACGAATTGAGATACGTAGACATCTTGTGAGAACCGATTTAGTCACGAAACACGAGAACATCCATTAAAACTCGAAGTTCTCTAACCCTAGCATTAAATTCGCAAGCACAGTTTTTATTCCACAACAGATATAGAGCTGCAAAAAAGGTTTTGTTTACTTTACATTTATATATAAATTTCACGGACCAATCTTGGTATCAAAAATCAAAATAAGAGTTCCAGAAAGAAAGACTGATCATACGAAGCCGATAAATTTGCAAGGAGATGTGATTTATGATTTAGAGAAGGTATTGCAATTCATGTTGTAATGGACGAGCGCAATTCTATTGTAATGCGATTGTGGATGAAACTCTCATTGGCGGCCATGGGAGTAACTTCTGACAAACATTCATACTTTCAACCTTAGTTTTGCATACACTTCGTCAAACGGAATTATTAAATAACTACCAAGTTCATAGAATTTCTTTTAGCTATTGAACTATTCTTCAGTCTATAGAAGTTTGTCATAAACTATATTGTATTCATTTAACAATCACTAGTTTGCATACATTTTTTTTTTAAGAATATTGAACTATTGTTGAGTTTTTAAAAATGGTTTATATTATTATGGGGTTATTACTATGTATTTCATTTGAATGACATGACATGTCGTATTATTGAATTTTAAGTATGTAATAAGTTTGATATATCTAGCATGTAGCCCCCTGCCTTGCACGGGCTATTATGCTAGTTCTATATATCAATACTATTATATAATAGACGAAACATTAAAAGTTTGGTTGGTCGGTATGGTACGTTATGATTTTACTTAATTACCCTTAATTAAATGTACTTCGTGTTTTTACTTAATTAATCTTAATTATTTATATAAATAGAGTCGCGTTCCATTGAGAACCACTACTATTGTGAGATATGAGATCTAATCCTAACCATTTATTTTATATGCATCAATAAATCTTAGCCACTCATATTAATTTTAATTTTAATTTAATTTTATATCATCAGTTAATTTTACACACCATTAAAATATATGATTACAACCATCAACTACTTCCGGTCATCACTTTCGGCTACCATCTCCGGTCACCACCAGAAAATCACCACAACCGACGAGAAAATCACCACTAATTCCGGCCACCATCTCCGGTCACCACCAGAAAATCACCACAATCGACGAGAAAATCACCACTAATTTCGGCCACCATCTCCGGTCACCACAGAAAAATCACCATAATCGACCAGAAAATCACCAATACCATCAAAAATTCACCAAAATCACCAGAAAATCGCCGTGTGCCGCCATCACCACCACAGTACCGCCATCACCGTCACCAGAATCACTAAAATTAAAAAGCAAAATCATTAAAAATCATGTGCAACACTAAAATCAAAACGAAATTACTGAAATTTATATTATCAGCACCGCCACCACAGTTCGCAAAACACTACTATTTACAAAACATCTTGTTCAAGTCCAAATCACCAAAAACTATACAATAATCACCAATTGTCATTACTCTCACACCTTCAACAAAATCATCAAATTCTAACCAAATATCAATACAAAATCACCGAAATTATCATAAATAGCATAAAATCACAAAAACTAACCATAATTTTAATTTTAAAAAAAATCACTATTAACTGTTGGCTGTGTTGGTTTTGAGCAGATCGAAATGAAATTGACATTCCGGAGTCTTCGATAAGAGCAAATGATGATGATGATCGGAAACTTCATCGCAAGATCAGAAAAGAGACTAAATTAAGTTCAGAGCACAAACCTTAAATTTAATCACCTTAAATGAAGTTTTTCAAGAAATTGAATCAATGAGATAAACGGAATTGATGATTACGCTGACGGAATTAAAGTGAAGATTTCATTGATGAAATCATGGATTGATGAGAGGTAATGTGAGAGAGGGAAAGGGGGAGAGAGAGTCAGTTAGAGAGAGCATGTGATAGAGAGAGTCAAACGACTATGACACTTGTATATGATGTGCGGCCAGGATTAAAAGTGCTATTAAAATATGAGTGTCTGAGATTAGATCTCAGTTCTCATTTTTAGTTGAGTTCTAATTTGAGCACAAGCCAATATAAATATATATTATTAAATAATAATATTACCTATTTATAACCAATTACCTTTTTCACCTAAACTACATTATTTTTTCTATTTTTTCTAACAAATTCTCATACTTTTTCAAATATATCACGGGCAATTACCTTTTTTAACTAAAACATATTTGTTTTTATATTTTTCTTTACTAAACCCCCTCATTTTCCAAAAATATCACGGACAAACCTTTAGTTATTTATTTTTAAACCTATTTTAATATTATAATTATTTTTTAAAAGTTTACCTATTTTAACATGTCTACTTATTTTTCTTAACAAATGCAATTACTAAAAATATTAAAATATAAATAATCAAATACCTATTTATAACCAATTATCCTTTGAGCTAAAACACATTATATATTTTTTCTAACAAAATCCATCATTTTCTAAATATATATCACGGGAAATTGCCCTTTACAATTTACTTTTTCTATTTTTCTCACTAAAATCCATTCTTTTTCCAAAAATATCACAGAAAACCCTTTACTTATTTATTTTAAAACGTATTTAAATACTTTTAATTATTAAATTTTAAAACCTCATTTTCCAAAAATATCATGGGCATTTACCTTTTTAAACTAAATATATGTTACATTTTTTATTTTTTCTTACTAAAACCCCTCATTTTCCAAAAATATAACGGGCACCCATACTTATTTATTTTAAAATATGTTTTAATGTTTTTAATTAATTAAAAGTGTTTAGCTATTTTAACATGCCTACTTATTTTTTGCACAATTACAATTAATAAAATATTCAAAAAATAATAATAAAATAACAATTAACAATCCGTGCATCGCACGAGTTTTAAGCTAGTATTATATAATAGACGAAACATTAAAAGTTTGGTTGGTCGGTATGGTACGTTATGATTTTACTTAATTGTACTTTAATTAACTGTACTTCGTGTTTTTACTTAATTAACATTAATTATTTATAGAAATATATTATTAAATAATAATATTACCTATTTATAACCAATTACTTTTTTACCTAAAATACATTATTTTTTCTAACAAATTCTCCTGCTTTTTCAAATATATCACGAGCAATTACCCTTTTTAACTAAAACATGTTAGTTTTTCTATTTTTCCTTACTAAAATCCCTCCATTTCCAAAAATATCACGTACAAACATTTAGTTATTTATTTTTAAACCTATTTTAATATTATAATTTTTTTTAAAAGTTTACATATTTTAACATGTCTATTTATTTTTCTTAACAAATGTAATTACTAAAAATATTAAAATATAATTAATCAAATACCTATCTATAACCAATTACCTTTTCAGCTAAAACACATTATATATTTTTTCTAACAAAGTCCCTCCTTTTCTAAATATATCACGAAAAATTGTCTTTTACAATTTACTTTTTCTATTTTTCTCACTAAAATTCATTCTTTTTCCAAAAATATCATAGGAAACCCTTTGCTTATTTATTTTAAAACGTATTTAAATACTTTTAATTATTAAATTTTAAAATCTCATTTTCCAAAAATATCACGGACATTTATTTTTTTAAACTAAATATATGTTACAATTTTTTTTTCTTACTAAAACCCCTCATTTCCAAATATATAACGGGCAAACCCATACTTATTTATTTTAAAATTTGTTTTAATGTTTTTAATTAATTAAAAGTGTTTAGATATTTTAACATGCCTACTTTTTTTTTGCACAATTACAATTAATAAAATAATAATAAAATAACAATTAACAATCCGTGCATCGCACGGTTTTTAAACTAGTATATATAATAGGAGAAGTGGGGATATTTTAGGGGAATTTTGAGCCAATAAATCCCTTGTGAAATTACCGTATTATCCTTATTTTTTACGACATTACATGAACATGCCACTGCTCCCTTATTCAAAGGAAAAAATTGAATTAATAAATGTTTTTATGAGGTATAGAACCATTAACCTTCTATAAGAGATTCATCCTTACAACCATTGTGATGCTTGTCTCTTTTGGTTATATAAGTTAAAAATCCTATTACGTGAACATCATATCTCTCTTTATCCTATATTTATTGTTATATTAACTTTTGAGCAAAAACAAAGGTGATTTATAATATATATTAAACTATATTTTTTTCAGTTTTCAAAGTTAGACAAATATTTCGTATATATATAATGTTAACTATAAAATAATTTATATTTTTGCACAACGGCCTATCTTTCTTGTACTACACAATTTATTTCAATTATTCATCTATACTATCTTATAATAGACGAAACATTAAAAGTTTAAGTATCTGTTTTTTGTCACGGTACTTGCATTGTTTAAATGTTTTTAACAAAATATTTTTATTACTATCTTATAATAGTCGAAACATTAAAATTTTTGGTTTTCGATTTCGATTTTCGGTCTTTTATCTTAATTAAAAAAATAATTATATAAAAATAGTAACTAGCTAATTGCGTTTTATAATTAAAACATATTTTTTTTAACAAAATCTACTACTTTTCCAAATATATCATGGATAATTACCTTTTTTAATTAAAACACATGAAACATTAAAAGTTTTGGTACCTATTTTTTAATACGGTACTTGCCTTATTTAATTATTTTCAACAAAATATTTTTATTACTATCTTATGATAGCCGAAACATTAAAAATTTTGGTTTTCAAAAATATCACGAGCAATTACCTTTTTTAATTAAAATATATTACCTTTTCTATTTTTTCTTACTAAAATCTCTCATTTTCCAAAAATATTATATTATAAAATAAATATATAAAAATATTACATTATATTTTTACTATAAAAGAAATATTATAATATATTAAAAGAAGCACGTGCTTTGCATGAGTTATAAGCTAGTATATTTAATATATAAAACGTAATATTGAACATTGATATAACATAAGTAACATATTATAAATAATTTCTTTATATATTATTTAATTATTTATTTTTAAATTAATAAAAATTAATGTCAAAATATTTAAAAATTAGAAAACAATCATTGGTATATAGCACATATCGATAACATATATACACGATATTCATGGGTATTTTTATTACATATACAAGTACAAGCTCTGTGTCATGCACGAGTGTAATATTTTATTTTTATATTTATATTTGTTTCTTAAGAAAATGGTTTTAAATATGAACACTTAAATATTGTCATTGAACTCGACGTTGAATTGACGTAAGTGTTTGTATTTGATCGCGATAAATTTTGTTTTAAGAGTTTTGTATTTAACACCTTTTTAGAAATATGCATTGAATAAAATTATTATTTTAAAAAATTACGGTAAAATTGTAAAAATAAAAGAACTAAAGTGTAAATACCAAATATGAGTACTGTACCAAACAACTATCAAAGTTTTAATATTTTGGTTTTAATAATATTGTATAAATATAATAGAAGTGACTAGATTTAGAATTTTGTTGGATGATTATTTATGTAATGCATTTGTAGTTAATTTCAATATAAATTTTTATATTAATTTTATGGAAGATTATAATTGCTTATTTGGAATTAAATTAATAAATATATAATAGGTAAATTTGAATGTTTTTTGAAAAATCATAAATAATACATATGAAAAATTATTTGTCTTGAGTTAAAAAATTTTAAAGATGATATTTTAAAAATACTAGCTTATATCTCGTGTGATGCACAGTCTTTTTTAATATTATAATATTTTTTATTTAGATTTTTTAGTAATTACATATAATTTGATGCAATTTTAATATATATATAGGCAAAGGTTCCAAAGAGAACTAAATATTAATAGTAAACCAGAGTACCATTCTGGACCGTCTGATTAATTCTAATCCAACGGTCATTATATTAAACAAATAAAATCAAGTTAGTTACCCCTTTTAACTGAATTTCTGTATCTCTATTTGTATCTAATTCAATCGTGTGCTTCGATCGATATCTGCGATCCTCTTCGATCGATCTCTGCGATGTTCTTCTGCGCTTCTTTTTTCTTCTCCCGCGCGACTTCTATCGTAGTTCATCTTCTACCTATTTGATACCATTCGAGTTTTGCACATCAGAAAGCATGGATCATAATTCAGGTATTAACTTTCTCAAACTGATTTTTTTTTTTTGAAATTATAGGATACATTTGAGGTTCAAATCATGTTTTTGGTAAATTAAAACTACGATTGATCTATTTGGATTTTGTGAGTTTGTTTTAATTGATATTCAAAGAGATTTTGATAGTGATTATGTCATATTTTGCTTGATTTCGTAATTGTGTTGTTGCGTTTTCTGATTCATTCAAATCATGATATCATATGTTGAGTTGCTTGTTTTAATTGAGATTCATAGAGATTCAAAGAAATTTTGATAGTGATTTGTCATATTTTTATAGACATGTTTTAAGCGATAAATGTGAAATAATCTAAAATTTCTAGTAAATTGGAACGCGGAATGAGATTCACTGCATAAAGCTGAAAAAGAAAAGAAGAAGTCGTTGATTTAACTAGCTGCAAGTTCTTGGTGACTGGTATAGATGGTTGAATAGTTTTTGACTGGTATAGGGGATAACTAGGAAAAAAAACACTTCAAATTAACTTCATAGTGGTTCAGTGGATAAAATGGTGAGAATTCTTATACTCTTGTTATGAGTTATATGATTGCAGCCTTATGCGTAATCTGGTCCAGCTGCATCATCCTTTTTAGCTATACTAACAGTATTATAATTGCTGGAATAATTTAAAATATTTCTCATCATACTGATCAGCTCCCAATGAGGGGACTGCCGCTTTTACGGTATGCTAAGTCGATGATTCTTTTACTTAGAAAAAACAAAAAAGGCGATGATTCTTTTATGTGAATTACAAGTTTACAACTGATCCCATAATAGTTGTATAATAATCAAAATAGTACTAGCTAGTATAAAGATACAGTATACTAACTGCGATTCTTGAGCTGATGAGGAAGAATCAGAAAACGCAGCAATACAAATAAATATACTTTTTAATACAAAAGTACAAATAAATATAATTAGGTGATTTACAGTAACTTTATATAATTATAATTAGTTTTTAGGTGATTTACAGTAACTTTTTTAGCTGCATATTTATTGGCTCTTTATAACATCAGGCAAGATTAGCAGAATGAAATATGAGTCAGATGGTTTGTGAAACATATCTGATGGATCTTAGTATCAGAGATGGTAGCAAATTTACCTCAGGAGTGATTAAAAGATGATAAAAAAGTGGGATCCTGTCCTTGAAGTGTTCAAATCCAGTCCAAAGCTAATGTAAAAGTTTATCTTTTGTTTTTATTTTAGCCCAGGGGTTTCAGATCCAGTTGACAAAATTTAGGTCTTTCCACACAACCTATACAGTCCTCATTTCATCAATCAAAAGCTCAAATTCACACATAACACTGCTAAATAAGTTTGAAGTAGTCACTTAACAAAATTATCATCACAATTTGAATTTAATCTGCGTAAATTGATCATAGTTACAAGGTTAGCCAAACAAATAAATTCACTTGTTTTTCTGCAAATTTTAACTGTTTTATTATACTTGTTTACATTCCGACTTGTAATTTTAAAGGTCCTTTTACAATAGTCTTGGTATGACTGAGAGTGAGATAATTGAAATAAAGGTCCTAGATTTTTCTGATCATTAGTAGGCAGCGGTCAAGAATATACAACTACATCATTCATGCTAAACATGTGAAATTTAAGCAAAACAATGCAAACTACTCGTCTAGGCAAGACATGAGTTTTTGATTTCAACAAACATCAATATCCTGATTTACTCAAGTTTCTTACTGAAGCTGTTCGATCCTGTACGTTATGTACAGAAACTAATCATGCATTGTTAGTTAGAACTTACATTCCACTTTTTAAATGTCTTCAACATTGAAAGCATGTAGACTTGGGTTACTTCACTACTACTTTTCCAGTGCATGCTAAATGCATGCCACTGCTTCTAAACTTACCGCAGAACAGAACTTGGAAATCGGCTGTCATATATCAGAAGATTCAAGAAATTTTAGTAGATTTTGTATGTTAGAATGTAGAGATTATTTTTTAGATTTGGAAGGTTCTAATACATATTCACACTAGTCATGTTCGTTATTACATTTTTATTGCAGGGATTGATAGCAATGGTACATTTGGAATGGATGTGGATAATGATGAGGTTCAGTCTATCAATAACTATTATGGACTCCATGATAATAGTGACAATAGAGAGTTGCAAGAAACTTGGATTCCTAAATGTGATAGTAAAGTAAAGCCTTATGTAGGTCAGTTGTTCTCAAACATTGATACAACATTTGATTTCTACACCAACTATGGGAGTTTAGGGGGTTTTACTATTCGTAAGTCCACCCAAAAAAAGTTCGACAATAAAACCATCTCTGTTAAGTACTTTGTATGCTCTAAATCTGGTTCAGGTGATGATTATGTTTCATGTGAAGTTGATTCATCTAGTTCTTTCGTATCTGATAGTAGCACAAACAAGTGTGATGATGATTCTGGTAAAAAAAAAGGAGAACAATGTCTTCTAAGTGTGAGTGTAATGCTAAGATGGTTGTTAAATTTGCTGGTAGGGAAAGGTATAGCGTATCTAAATTTTTTGAGGAGCATAATCACGAGTTAGCTTCAGAATCAGAGAAGCAGTTTTTAAGATCCAATAGGTGTATGACAGATTTGCATATGAAGTTTGTTTTTGATGCAAACCTCACAAATATTGGTCCAACTAGGGCTTTTACCATATTCAAAGCCATGTGTGGTTCTTATGGGGATGTTGGTGCTACTGCCGTTGATTTTAAGAATTGGGCCAGAGCCATAAAGGCTTTCATAGGAAAACATGATGCTGACATGATTATTCAAAAGTTCAAGGACAAGAATGAGACAACTGATAATTCGTTTGCATATGAGTATCAAACTGATTCATCTGCTCACTTAACACGTATCTTCTGGGTTGATGCCCGTGGTAGAGAAAGTTATGATCTGTTTGGTGATGTATTGTCGGTTGATGCCACGTATCGCACAAACAAGTAAACTCATTCTTTATTTTATTTTACTTTAGTTTTAGTGACATGACATATTCATGTTTCTGATTTTTCTGCACTCTTTATGTAGATATAGTATGGTTTTCGTACCATTTATTGGTATAGATAACCATGGGAAAAGTATAACCTTTGCTGCTGCTTTGCTTGATAATACTACGAATTTTGCATGGTTGTTTGAAGTATTCCTACAAATCATGGGACGACCACCGAAATGCATAATCACAGATCAATGTCCTGCCATGAGGGCTGTTATTCCTAATATTTTTCCCAAGTCAACAATACACAGATTTTGCATGTGGCATATTGTGAGGAAATTCCCTTCAAAGGTATGTAAATGTTTGTTTTTCTGCCTTACAATATTCTTGATCCTATATGCATAAGTTACTGATGACTTTCTTTGATTCAGTTTGTAAGTAGTTGAACTCTGTAATCGGTATTAGGGATCTTGTAGATATATAGTATCAAATTAGTTGTGTTAACTTGTTTCGTGTAATAGCTGTAAATTCTCAGAGAACTGCTTTAGGAGATTGCAACCCCTGCTTCATAAAATAACAGTAGGGTACTTATAAAACCTATGATCTTCCCACCACTTTTGAGATTACTACTATATGATCCAATATTGCTATCTGGCTTTAATAGCAGATCCCTAATTAAAACTTCTAAGGGTTTATGTTACATCAATCTCATCAATATTGTTTAGTTTTTGATAGATATGAAATGCTGTTTGTTCGAACTTGAATAGACAAAAAGATCACATTCAATCAATTTGAGCTTGCAAGCAGTTTTCATGTGTCTCCTAACTACTCAAATGTCTAAAACAAATAAAATATTATTTAATACCCTAATTTTAATATATAAAATCTTTAATAGAGACAGTTTAGGAGGTTTGTGTTTGTAACAACATAAGAAATACTAGTCTTTGTTTATGAGAGGTTTATTAGTCATTATCAAGAGTTATGAATATGATTAGAGGGCCTACAGGTCGGTTTAAGTTTGGATGATATATGTTAGTTTAGACTTTAGAGTGATTATGGAATATTAATCATGCTTAGGTACTCGTAGGACCCTTTTATAAAAGGTTTAATAACATGAAGGTCTAGTAAGCAAGGATAGAGAAAGCTTATCACTTGGAGTATAATTACAATTAGTGATAACTACTCCTATGTTTTGTTTATTTTTTTACACTTTTATGAGTCTTAACACTAAGGGTTCATGTACTGCTGAACCTGTTGCTAAACTATCGACAAAGCCGCTCGAGTCCTTTGAAGTATTCTTTTGTGATTCTTTGACCCGCAACGTCCCATCTAAAAATCTGTTATTGATGTGAAACTGTTGTCAGTAAATTGCTTGAATTGCACAAAGAGACAAGCTTAATTGTATTCAACAAAGAATTTAAAATTGTCTATAATTACAAGGAAAACATTATCTATAAACTGATCTAGTAAACAAGCATGTTGGAGTAACAGAAGTTGCATTGCATTAATAGAGGAAAAACTCCAAAAACAAGATTGAACACCTTGCATTTTACAAATTAAACTTTTTCTTCCCTAATTAAATGTTCCCTAATTAAATGTCTGAAAGATATTCTCCAATCGACAACATAAAACAACAAAGAGACAGAAAGAATAGATGTTTAAGGGGATGTATATGTGCAGTCATTCTATGTGCATGTATTTGAGGATAGTACGTAACATCAAGAAATTGAAATAACAGAGCACCATAGAATTACCTTTGCATCTGCTTGGACACTCTTTGTTAATCACTAGCTTTTAATCGGATAGTATACTGAGGGCAGCATGTCTTATCCATCTCTGGTTTGTAGAGATAACAGATAGATTTCCTTCAACCTCTGTCGAAAAGAGCTAGAAATAGATATAGGCAAATAGTAAGTCTATGTAGAATTGCAGTCGCTTTTACCATATTCAAAGCCATGTGTGGTTCAATTATAGTTTTTATGAAATTGTAACTAATGTTGCTTTCTTTGTAGCTTGGTACCGTGTTTTGTGCTGAATCTCCTTTTATGGAGAAGTTGAAGAGATTTGTGTGGAATGATCATGTGACACCTGCCGAGTTTGAAGAAAGCTGGATTTCTACTTTAAAGGAATTTAAATTGGAAAATAATCATTGGCTATCTGAAATTTACGAGATACGAAAATCTCAGTAGACCCTATGGCTGGCCTACTGAGAACTACCTCAAGGTCCGAGAGTTCTAATTTTTTTTCAATCATTTTGTTCAGAAAGGGGATACATTGTGCGAATTTTATATGTGTTACGAGAGTGCAATTGAGAAGCAGCGGTATACGAATAAGAAGCTCAATCACGAAGACAAATGTATGCCTAAACCTGTTACTATAAAGCCGATTGAAAAGGATGCTGCTACTGTTTACACTCGAGCTATTTTTTATAAGGTTCAAGATGAGATCAAGTATAGTGTTAACATGGAGCTGGACACCTGCACAGTTGTTGATGGTGTCAAAAAATTTATGATCAAAGATTTTTTTGTTAAAGACAAATTGTTTGAGGTAACAAAAATTTATTCTAAAATTCTTTGATGTGATAAATTTGTTAATCAATGAGCATGCTTGCAGTGACTACAATGTTTTCCAGATAAATTCAAAGTACAGTTTTAGTACTTCCAGGTTTTTTTGCATCCTTAAACTAATGTTGGATTCGTGTTTTTGTTCTAACCAGGTTGATGTCATATTGGATACTCACAATGTCACATGTTCTTGCAAGATGTTTACAAGAATTGGTTACCCATGTCGGCATGCATTCTATTGTTTGAGTGCTTGTGGGATTCATAAGATTCCTCGTGATCTACTGTCCAAGCGTTGGATGAAAAATGCAGAAAAGATGCATTCCACATTAGATTTAGGGGAAAATTCTAAAAGTGGTTCTAAAGAGGGAAAGGTTAAAGCTAAATCCCAAGATGTTTGGTTTGAATTCCAAGGCTGTCTCACTGATGTATCGGGCGATGAAGATTTACTTGAATATGTATTGTTAGAGCTCAAATTCCTGAGGGGAAAAATTCAAGAAAAGTCCAAGAAGAAGCCAACTAACTCAAAGTCTGATGTTGCTGAAAGACTGATTGGTGTGAAGCCCGCTGATGTTATTACTGTCCATCCTCCTCACCAGAGTAACAACAAAGGTTCTAGAAAAAGGATGCTTAGCTCACTAGAGAAAAGTTTGGATCGACGGAAGATACCAACTAGGATTTGCAAAATTTGTGGTGTTCCAGCACTTCATGATTCGCGTAATTGCCCTTTAAAGGTTGATGAAGTAATTGAAGACACTACTGGGGAAAAGGAAAATGCTTGATTCACTGAATTTAGGAATCTGAATTTAGGGAAGTGAGATATGATTGAGAAATTACAGCAGAATTGGTTGACCTACAAGAGGTGCTGATATGAACACAATATTCTCTTGGTCAGAATACTTTTGAGTATTCTATATAAATTGCTTTGGAATCCCTTTTGCTTTTTGATGCTGCTGAAATATCTGATTTGATTCTTTCAATCTATGCAGAAAATTAGATGCTTGACACTGTTTCTGCTTGATACCAATCTATCTTTTTTAATCTGTGTCTAGATTTTACATGTCATTTTTTTAATCAGAATGCTAATCTCACATCACTGATGACTTTCTTTGATGCAGGAACCTCACATATTCCTTTCTAGTAAGTTTATTTATCTCTCCGTTTTACTTTGAGAACGCTTACGATACATCCGTAAGCGTTCTAGTAAGTTTATTTATCACTCCGTTTTAAATATATGTAGTATTGTCTTAACTGCCCCTCTGTACACTGTAATGAATAATCGCTTTCTCTAGGTGGTAAAGCTCAAGGTCCCAATCTTCATCCCTTTGTTATTTTTTTTATTCATTTAATTTCCCATCATTTTACAGCTGCACACTATATTATGCTAGTACTAGTATAGGCTTCAGAGTCTTTAAATTTCATTTATATTTCATGTAGCTTTTTAATTCAACAGCCTGTATCTGTAATATTTTGGTTTCTTCTTTGCAATCATACTAGTAGTATTTAGTATTTACAGATTTATTTTAAATTTTGTCACATTTTGGTTTAGTTTACTCACATTTTAATTTTTATGTATGCATGTATCGGTTTCGGTTTAATTCAGATTATCGTACTAATTGGAGTATTATATGTCGTAATATTCTCGTAAAAAAATGTTTGGCAGTGTATGTATGTATATATCAACAGGGTTTGTCTAGTTTGATGTGAATTAACTACTATAGTACTTTGCAGAAAAGTGTTGGTACTTTAAAAGCAGTAAAGATAGTAGTTCTTTTGCAGAGAGATACATAGCTAAAAGCTGTCCTCTATATGTTTGTCGTGCTCCCGCGTTGCTCGTGTTTGTCGCTCGTGTGTTTCTCTGCCAAGAAACTCACTATTTTCGAGGCTTTAAACACAAATCTTAAACCCATTGTTATTAGTTTTGAGTTTGTGGGCTTAAAAGTTTGTGGTTTTCTCTTGATACCCCTTTTCTTCCTCCGCCATTTTCTTCTTTTATTTTTCAGCTTTACGCAGTGAAATCACTATAATCTCATTCCGCGTTCCAATTTACTAGAAATTTTAAATTATTTCACATTTACGCAATTATTTGAATCTCTATGAATCTCTTAGAATCTCTATCAATCTCTAGATTTTACATGTCATTTTTTTAATCAGAATGCTAATCTCACATCACTGATGACTTTCTTTGATGCAGGAACCTCACATATTCATTTCTAGTAAGTTTATTTATCTCTCCGTTTTACTTTGAGAACGCTTACGATACATCTGTAAGCGTTCTAGTAAGTTTATTTATCACTCCGTTTTAAATATATCATATTTATACTGGCAGTATGCACACCAATAGTGATTTTTTATTATCTTTGATTATTCTTGAGTCATAAGTTCGATTCTGAGCTTGGAAGCTAACTAATTCTGTGTAGCAACCTATTAGTTTGAAAAAGATTTGCAGAAAGTCTATGTGTTATCATTCTCTTACAGTGGGATGAACATATTAAACATAGTATAATACAAGACAAGTAATCGAACTAAAATCAATTAAAATTACTGGGAAATTATTTGAACAAGAATCTTATTTTATGGTCACCTAATATGATGTTGCAGATAAGTTTACTTCGATGTCTCAAGTTGGAGCCTTGACAATTTCAGTTCCAGCATTGAATATGCCCAAACTCCCATGGTGTTTTGGTGATCGGCTGATCACATCTTCTTTGAAGCTCAGAGTCTGGTTTTGAATTTGGGATACTATGAGTTTGATATATTTCCTTTTCCTATACATGGTTTTTAATATGGAAGAGTTTTCTAATAGATTGTCATAGACACATAGTTTTATGTTCTTTGGCTACTGGCATTCATTTCTATGTGCTCTTTTCCTGATGAAACACGTCTCCAGCTAAAAGGTTTTGATGACAATTTAGATAAAAGAACAAAAGATTCGTATGTGTGATTCGATATTGATTGTCTTACTGCATAATGATTGAAAGTTAAGTGTTACATTAAAAATCATGTTTTTGTCTCCACAATTGTAAAGTTAAAATTTAGTTTTAAGTTCAAATTCATTTGTTACCTAAGATGTTACCTAAGTTATGTTTGTATGAACTTAGGCTTCTTTTGATGAACAGACTGATGGGCATAGTATTTATTTATCATTAGTGTTTAAAAACAGGGTGAGAAATTAAACTGTATCATTTGCCATACGAGCAGGAAGAAGGCCATGTTTTATGCAACTTCAAGTTATAATCCACGATATCCTTCCAGCTAGCACAAATGATGACATTACCATTTCTATTGGTAATAATGAATACTGCAATTGTTGCTATCTTTAGTTTTTGAATCATCATCAGAGGCAAAAATAGGTTCCTTGGAAAATGAAAAAGGGTTGTAAATTGAGTAATGAATATATCTCATAAATCACACTGATATATTAGTTCATTGAAAATTAGTTTCATAAACACTATGCCAGCGACAAATCATTCCGCGTTCCAATTTACTAGAAATTTTAAATTATTTCACATTTATCGCTTAAAACATGTCTACTATCTCCAAACTATAATACCAAATAAAATTTAATCATATATCAAACTATGATTTAAAGGTCACAGCAAATCATCGAGGTCAGAAACTCCAATTGAGAGCTGCAAGTCTCCTAAGTATCGTACTACTAATCTTTTGCATACACATCATCAGGAGGGGATATTTTCTGATGATGAATCTCTAACTAGGGATACCCGCCAAGACTCTGATAGGGATAAAACAAAGGAGCGCAGTTAGAGTTCTTATAGCAGACATATTGTACTAGTTGATGACAAAATACCAAAGTAATTATTTATGACAAATCACTATCAAAATCTCTTTGAATCTCTATGAATCTCTTAGAATCTCTATGAATCTCTAGATTTTACATGTCATTTTTTTAATCAGAATGCTAATCTCACATCACTGATGACTTTCTTTGATGCAGGAACCTCACATATTCGTATAGATTCATATAGAATCTAGCACAAGCTAGTAATTAGTATTAGTGAAAGTTGTTGAAACCTTACTGCTCCCTCCGTTTTCAAGTGAAAGTTGTTGAAATTTTTGCACAGGAATTAAGGAAACTATTATTTTATTTAGAATAGAATTAGTGCTATTGCAATTTATTTTCTTGTCCTTGTGAAATGTATTTATAATTAGGAGAGTGTCAGATTTTATAAATTATACATTTACTACGTTTCAGAAGATGAGAATGACAAATAAGAAATATATACTACAAAAGTCTAAAACGACTCGTATTTAGATGCAAAGGGAGTAATCACACATATACCTGCCTCACACAAATTAACTAACCTCTGTACCAATAATTTTTTTCTTGTCTTTGTTATTTGATTTAATCTCTTCACAAACAACTACTAGACTACTAATCTAGCACTTGCGAAAAAGAGGAGTTATCTAGTTTAATCATTATACAGATTGCAATCTCTTAGAGAATATAACATCTATCCTAACTCAATCACTCGAGTTCATAGATCGGCAAGTCCTTCCAAATGTTCAGTGGAGATCCTATTATTTTGTGGCAATAAAGTGTACGAAGCCTGGCAAGTTGTCTTGACTGGTTCGGCTGCAAAAAATAAATATGAGACACCACGAAATATGATTTATAGAAGCAGAAATATGATTGATAGAAGCAGAACAATATCACCTATAAGCTCAGACACCACTTAATGAATCAGTTACACGAAAAAGCAACCAATCTCATGATAAGTAGATAACATGAATGCAGTACATAATTACAATCTCTTAAGGACTTGGCGACAGATCTTGATCACGGATTTTCATTTTATCACTTACGATACCATCTTTTTTGTATTTAACTAATATCCGATAACAGCTAGATTAGAGATGGCCGGTGTTTCAGCCTATCAGACTTCTATATTAGGTGCAGGTAGCCCTGATTATAGATTAACAAATTTTGCTTTAAGACATCAAAATTTTCAAATGTATGATATGTTGACAGTTAAATATATGTATGATAGGTCTACTTAAACTGATTTTGATTAGGTCTCTCTACCACCGGTGCCGTATATAATTTCAGAACTAGAGTTGCAAGACATGACTGACTTGAGTTATAATACTACTTTTCAGTTTTCATTGGTTATGTTTCATATAATTCAATTCAAAATTTAAATTAAATATATAAATTACAACTAGAGTCTACAAGGCAGTGGAGGAAGACTGGTTCGCCATTAATTGTAGTCCGGTTTATTTCATAAATATAACCATTAAGACAAACAGCCTAATGTACTGCCCAGGGGCCAGGAGCACGTACACGGTACATTACACAGAGGAGATATTTATACTAACAATAATTATATAAGTCTCATCAGCAATTAACATAGTCAAATTATAATTCATACCCCTTCATGATAGAAATCTGACCAACCACGAGAACCATCTGCCTTATACTTCTCCATATGCCGCATGACAAATATCCCACAATCTACTTGATTACTTGTGGTTCGCCATGGCATTTCAAGTCTAACAAATTGTACCAACCGCATTTGAATTATCCTTCGAAACAAATTCTGGCGTAGGTACTTAATGAAATGTTTGTGCTGTGAACATAAAAAAGCTTACTAATGTTAACATCTAACTTTAACATTTGTAAGTCAAGTTCAATAATACATTACCAGTGACTCTGGAAATCCATCATAGATGTTTGTTGCACTCCCACAATAGGCACTATTGTCAATGATTTCAACTGACGGGTTCTTCAAGTTATAACATATCAGATAATAGTGATTGATGTCATGGATAGGAAAGAAAATCTGTAATCAAGGAACCAAACAACTATTCAGATTTTTTAGATTATAAGCATAACAATATCAATTAAGTGCAATGAGTACTACCATGTCGACATCGTTGAGCTTAACTCCATACTTCTCACAAATGTGATCAAGATTCCTTGCAAAATTTGTGTACATTAAATTTGTACTTTTCTGGTTTCTTCTACTTAGTGTTCCAACCTGTGTAAGATTCCACCAATGTTCAAGATCAGTTAGAGAGTGAGACTATGAAAAATCTAATAGTTATGGTTAGTTTACCATAAGCTTTAATATTTAGGTTCGGCAAACATATTCATTTTTTTACCGTAGTCTCTATAGTGCAGAACAATCTCCTCGGAGATTCAGGAGCCCTCATATCTTCTAGAACATTACAAATGCATGCCCATGTGTCAATAACAGATGCCAATATTTGTTCATTGAGACGAAGAGATTGTAATTCGTCCTTAAAACATTTTATCTGATTCCATTCAAAAACTGTTTGACTGCATTACATTTTTAAAATCAATGGTTATGACCTGAGAATCAATGGTTATCAAAAACTTAAAAAAGTCACAAATAACAACCAATTTCAACCTATCTGAGAATCTTTAAGTCTTCAACCTGAATAAAGACTCAAACAGCTCCTTGGTACCACATAGGACTCAAATTCCAACCAAGTCTCCCGGACTGAGAACGGACTGAGAATGGCATCCAGGAACCTAATACCCTACAAATTCTGTTTTGAGCTTGAATTCTGTGTAAGTGAGCCGAGTTCGATTTCATTTAGAAATATTGTGATTTTTGCTTTCAGGAACTTTCTGTTTGTTTAATCATCTTTCTTGTGCACCCCTTTTTTAAAATAGTACTTTAAATTTTTTATTAAGTATGAATTGTTCTGTGATCCTAGGAAACATTACGTAAATGCTTTTTGCATTAGACTCTATGAAGGCTCTTTTCACCTACAAGAAATAAATTCTGAGGGACTTTCTAGACCTTGAGAAAATGAAAAAAATTTGGTCCTGAGTCCAATTATGATTTTCTTTCTAATGCTTAGATGGAACTTCAGTAATGTAGCATTGTAATCTTGCGTTCTGTTATAAGTGCTTGAACACATGGTTGTACTCGTGTTTTTCAAGTTTTTTGAAATAAAGGAATAGTTTTTTCGAGTTATATTTGAATAATGAATTAAGCATCATATATGAATCCCCTGCGTATCTTAAAAATAATTTACCCATAATAATCTGTACAAATCTCGACGAACCTGCCCTAAAATCTATAAGAATGTGTACTATAACGTGATAGGAATTTACCCATATACAAATCTTAACTTATACCATTTTACAAGTCAGAGATTCGTAGAGATTCTAGAGTTGCTTTAGATTATTTTATAAAAACCAACAGAAACATTAAAAGAAATAATAATCAAAAGTTGCATTAGAAAAAGAATCACAATTACTAATTATACAGTGAAGCATAGCTTTTAGATTCTTACTTTGGGTTATCTTGATTTCTGTTTAGCCACCTCCATGTCCTAGCCTCATCCACCGTTAATGTCTTGCCATTTATGTCTGCTGTACGATCATAAAAAGGAGACTTCAAAACATTTGCCATCTTTAAATCTCTGTGTGGTCTCTCTTCAATCTTGTTATCCTCTACGGTGTACTCCGCACGCTGTTCTGCATCCATTTTTACAGATCCTACTGCCACGCTATCAAACTCATTTTGCATATTTCTTCCATCATGGTCAAAAATCCCTGTGAAATCAGTAAAATTAAAAGGTTTTAATTCCTTATGACCAATACCATACAATTGACCACTCTTTAGTAGTCATCTGAAATTCATTGTCTAAAACTAGCACCATACTTTGACTTGGGGTATTGTAGTTTTGTTTTTTTCTTGACCAAGGCGTGTTGATTGATGACTCGTGTAACTTCGCAAATCGCATCTCTAACTCGTTAACTTTATTATTCTCACTAAAAAGAGCTCTTGCTATGACTAGATCAGCTCTGCATATTTGTGTTATTTTTTCAATGTGATTGATATTACTTTCAAGAGTCTCTAGAAAAACCTGAAGAAAATGTTATATAGTTAGGAAAATGATCATCAACAAAGATGCAGAATTGACATTAGAAAAGCAAAATCTTACATTTTCTTTAATGTCAATATCTTCGTCAAAGGTAGATATGTTTTCTTCAACGTTGTGTGTGATATTGGCAATATTATTGTTGACTTTATCATTCTCATCTCGAACTAGATTCTCAAGTTCAGTTTCACCATCTTGTGCTGGCTCCTCCTTCATTTCATCCTAAACAGTTGGAGAAGTAAAAAATTAATGAATTTGAATTAATATACGAGTCACATATAAATTCCTAACTAAGTGCATTATATGTTTGATTATATGTTTGATTGTACATATATTAATATGTTTGATTCGCACATTATTTGATATCGGCACATTATTTTCAAGATTCGAATTTTCAGCCACAGGTTTAGTTTCACCATCTCGTGCTAGCTCCTCCTTCATTTTATCCTAAACAGTTGGAAAAGTAAAAAATTAATGAATTTGAATTAATATATAAGTCATATATGAATTTGAATTTCCCCAAGAAATTAAAGGGCATCATTATATGACATTCTATTGGAGATTCGCAAAAATTCGTATAGATTCGTATAGAATTGCATTGTGACCTATTTTATCATGTAGTATGTCTTTCGCATCGTATATATATATATATATATATATATATATATATATATATATATATATATATATCCATCTAATATACAAGAATACTATCAATACGGGCTTTAAAAGAACCAATCTTCGAGCAAAACTCAGATTACGTCACTATGACACTTCCATATAGAAAGTTTTTTCTATTATTATCAAACACCTGTCAAAACGCAACACATGTCTGAGCGCCAGACTCGAAATGTCAAAAATTGGGCACACAGGGACATTGTTCTGTTTTTTAGGATCACAGATGCAAAATTTATATATTGTACTTGGCTAGTTAACAATGACTTGCAGTCTTGCACCAATAATAGCAAAGAGAAGCAACTAATATCTGAAAATGTGCCCGTTTTATTTTTAGAAAATGAGTTGTTTTAGTTAAAAAAATATGCATAACATAGGTAATGTGTTTTAGCCGGAAAATTTAATTGATTATTAATATATTGATTATATAGATAGACCCGTGAATCGACCCAAATATGGACCGACCGATCAAAACTTTGATAATCCAGTTCTATCAACCATTTCTCGGCTCCCACTTGGGACACATATAAACATGAAGAGAAATGAAGGAGACAAGAAGAGAACAATGACAACAATCAAAAAAATATTATAAAATTAGGGGTTTGAAGTATGAACTCACTCATCGTAATTAGGGTTCATTTTGCTGAATTGGGGGATAAATCGGGTGCAATATACCCATTGCATGCGGGAGAGACTGAAATGTCCTTCAACAAATTGACGGAGTTAGCGGTAGCACAATTTTTTTTTAAAAGTTCGAAGTCTAGTATTGCAACTGAGAATTTTTTATTATCAATATTGCAAATGATCTGACAGACATAGGTACACGAAGTGCATTTTACTCTTTATATTACAGATAGTTATTATTATCACGAAAACCAAAATTTTAGTATGTTTTACTTACTAAGTATGTATATGCATGTCAGGAAAATATAACATTTTATTGGTTTGAATAATCTTTGTAGTGATTTGCAGTATAGTATTACAGTAAAGATTAAAACTTGATTAAGATGAATCATATAAATTCTGATTGTAGTACAGTAAATACTTAAGTTTGCGAGGCTCATTGGATATTTTGTGAAAAGTTTTTCCGTGGCTCCATTGTATTTCAGCACCACTCTCTCCGAGCTCTTTCCCTGTTTATCTTAGTTGTTTCAAATATTCTTCATTTTCTAAGAGTTGCAACAAAACACATTCGATGCATCTTAAAGGAGAACCATAATGTGCTACCATTTTCTTTAAAGAAAATATCAGAAAAGACGTAATTAGAAAGGAACTTTTACAAACTTGAGAGAAAAATGTTATTAATACGTAAATATTAATAAAATTCAGAATATCAACCAAATCCATGCAGTCTAAAGTCTTAATTGATGGCCAAAAACCAAAAAGATGGTTTTGTTGAGTTGAGAGAGCCCTAATATCCTTCCCGTAAAGAGAGGAAGGAGTCTCAGTGCTGGATAACCAACAGTGCCCTTCACATTACCACCGCACTTCCATCCATTCTTAATGGATGACTCGGAAACTCCTCACGTAGACGAACAATGTGGGTGGGCCAAATCAAATCTACAAACCAACTTATGCGGCTCCCACTTGGGTTACAGGCCCATGTTACTGGTCCCAGCCAACAATTAATATTTCGACTGAGATTATAAAAACAATATATATTTGTAATTTTTCGGTGTGGGACAAATTAACACGCTTTTTTTTTTTAAATCATAGTCTTTAACTCGTAAATGATGCTTTGTACTGTTTTTTACTACACGAAAGATCACAACTTGATTAAGATGTACCTAGTAAGTTCTAATTGTAGATTTATTGTATAGATAGATATTGAAATTGACGAGGCCCAGTGAGTGTTTGTGAGGAGTTTTATATATGTTTACTAAAATATGGTTTGTTTTCTCAAAATAGCATTGCCTTCGTCCAAGAAATAGATTTCTCTAAATGCATTATCTTTGCATGGAATACGACATTTAGAAATGTTTCTCTCCTCTGGATTATGAAGCATATTATAAACGATTTGGTACGTATTTTGATCCATATACTAGAGATCATTACTATTCGAAAAAATCATGCAGGCTCGATAACGCTTTTAAGCTACAAGTTGCATGCATTTTGTAGCATATTTGACAAAGAGTAAATTGCAAATTTGTGGCCATACTTAACCTCATTTTGCATTTTGGTGGCCGAAGTTTCAATTTTGCAATATGGTGGCCGGACATTACTTTTATTTTTCAAAAAGGTGGCTAAGGGCCACTTTTTTGAAAAAAAAGTTTTAAAAAAAATGCCTCTTAGCCACCTTTTTGAAAACTAAAAGCAATATTTGGCCACCAAATTGCAAATTTGAAAGTCTGGCCACTAAAATGCTAAAGCGGATAAAATTCAGCCATCATTTTGCACTTTACTCTTTGACAAATAACAAACATGTTTTATGGAGATACATTCACATCACATCCATCCTTCTCTCAGAAGAATCCACGTACATTGACGATTACCATGCTTTTACGTTGTTTGTGTCAAATAATTTCAACCATTTTTTAACTTGAACTACAATTACTCGGAGAACTTGTTGGATTTTTTTTTTAATGTCATTTACATTACTCAACACAAATTACATGGAAGTTCTAGCACCCCGAGGTTTCTGAAGTAAGCAAGCTACTGACCGAGAGGAGATACTTAATTCATAACTCGAATATGGAACAAACTGGTGCTTTTATAGTTGCCTTTGTTTCAATTCATGCATACAACCTAGTGCGACATAATTGTAAAGACTCGAATATATAGGCCGCTATCTTTGCAAGCAATAGGAACACAATTAATAAGACCACATCACATGTGTTTTTAACTCGCTAATTAATTTTTTATTTTTGCATTTTCCTATGTCCGTTAAACTAAAAGGTGAATGAAGCAGAGCGAACACTTTCAAGGTACAATAGTTATATTCTTTTATTCTTTTGAAAGAACCGCCACTAAAGAACTCGTATGGCTTCACTTCAGTAGTTTTGCTACCCTTCATGTATTTAAGCCACTCATTTACGACATTCTTGCGAGTTCAATTCTAAACTAGTATTACAAGTCCCACAATATACATCAGTTTTTTTGATGTCAAGTCTGATCGCGGAACACTTGAGCAATCACAATAGGATTTTGTAAAACACAAAGATTCATACAAAAGAGTAAACTAGCTTTTAAGTATATAGTCGTAAGATAAGAAGTGATCTCCGTACCTGTTTTGCAAACACACAACAAACAACTTCTTGGAGGTGATCTCTTTGAAGGCTTATGCAAACCGGAACCCCCATATCCAAACTTCCCCCGATCTCAACTCCCGAAAGTTAGAAGCATTTTTTCAGAAGCGATGCTGCATTTAAAGATCGAAATTTTGAGAAAAATGGCTATGCTTGGTCATGAAATACAAACTACTGTTTGATCACATATATATCAAAATTTAGTCTTGTCAAATACTTCGATGAAATCAGGTGCTTCACAATTTTTTGCGCTTTAGCTAACTCTTATTCATGCAATTACCTAGAGTGGATTTTACATGCACTACTCCTACAATTTCTGTTAAGATTTTATTTTCCCTTGTATGAGTTTCCCAATAGACAAATTGATTTCTGCTTAGAGTTCCACACCACCTCGAGACACTTTCTGATGGAAGTACGGCAGGCATCCTTATAAACTATGCCAGGTACCTTGTTGAGGCATACCTTTCTCGGCCTTTTGGCTAAGATCAAGTGTAGTATCTGTTCTTATCATTTTAATATCTGATATGTGGGTCATTGGTCCACACGATATTAATATAATTTTTTAACGGGGAAGGTCTGTCATAATAGCTTGCTATTAGGATCTTCATGCGTCATCCGAGTGTTGCACTATTGCTCGAGCCTGGCGCACCCCCACCAAAACATAAGCTCAATATTTTATGTTCCTAATGCTTTGACATCAACTTTTAGCTAAACTTTCTATAAATTCACTTTAAGATATAGAGAATGCGACATCTTTTTAAAAAAATTAAAGTTCGGCTCCCAACAATCAAATGAATAAAATTTACCTCATTCGGCTTAGGAGTTCATCCCTTTTTTATCCCCGGCTGTCATAAAACGCAACTCCACTCGTTGGCCAAAAATGCAACTGTGCCAAAAGATGCAATGAGTTAGTTTTATCATTTAGATACTCCGTTGATTAAAAAGAATGCCAACCGCACTTCAGATTTGAAGTAAAAATACATTATCACGCTTTTTTATTATTAGGTTAAATTGCTCGCAAGAAAGCTTGCAGGCTACACTCCAATCAAATGACAACTACACTTCAAATTGATTTGTACTAAAGATATATTATCACGTTTTTCTCTTACATGGTTATTTTTCTCGCAATGCTTGCCACATCGACGATGTTAAAGTAAAATTATTCGGGCAGTGCTATAAATTGAGATAAACGGCCTACATGACAACTTACTTACCTGGATGGGGTCTATGGATTATCACTAAGGTCCATGGCCTAGGGAAGTGACTTCCATTGCACTTTGGATGGGTGCTTGCCCTAAGGTCTACCCAAGTGGTGGAGCCTACATCATAATTTGTGTCATCATAATTTGTGTCAGGGGGGCTTGCGTTCGCGCAGCCCCCACAATTCTAGTAAAACTTTTGATTTTTGACTTGTAATGCAATACTTTGGTTGGTTGTCAGTGTCAAGAAATCAAGTTTAAAAAATTGTTGCGGGAAAGAGTTCACATAACCAAACACATATATCAAAACAATTACTCGGAGAACTTGTTGGATTTTTTTTTTAATGTCATTTACATTACTCAACACAAATTACATGGAAGTTCTAGCACCCCGAGGTTTCTGAAGTAAGCAAGCTACTGACCGAGAGGAGATACTTAATTCATAACTCGAATATGGAACAAACTGGTGCTTTTATAGTTGCCTTTGTTTCAATTCATGCATACAACGCCTAGTGCGACATAATTGTAAAGACTCGAATATATAGGCCGCTATCTTTGCAAGCAATAGGAACACAATTAATAAGACCACATCACATGTGTTTTTAACTCACTAATTAATTTTTTATTTTTGCATTTTCCTATGTCCGTTAAACTAAAAGGTGAATGAAGCAGAGCGAACACTTTCAAGGTACAATAGTTATATTCTTTTATTCTTTTGAAAGAACCGCCACTAAAGAACTCGTATGGCTTCACTTCAGTAGTTTTGCTACCCTTCATGTATTTAAGCCACTCATTTACGACATTCTTGCGAGTTCAATTCTAAACTAGTATTACAAGTCCCACAATATACATCAGTTTTTTTGATGTCAAGTCTGATCGCGGAACACTTGAGCAATCACAATAGGATTTTGTAAAACACAAAGATTCATACAAAAGAGTAAACTAGCTTTTAAGTATATAGTCGTAAGATAAGAAGTGATCTCCGTACCTGTTTTGCAAACACACAACAAACAACTTCTTGGAGGTGATCTCTTTGAAGGCTTATGCAAACCGGAACCCCCATATCCAAACTTCCCCCGATCTCAACTCCCGAAAGTTAGAAGCATTTTTTCAAAAGCGATGCTGCATTTAAAGATCGAAATTTTGAGAAAAATGGCTATGCTTGGTCATGAAATACAAACTACTGTTTGATCACATATATATCAAAATTTAGTCTTGTCAAATACTTCGATGAAATCAGGTGCTTCACAATTTTTTGCGCTTTAGCTAACTCTTATTCATGCAATTACCTAGAGTGGATTTTACATGCACTACTCCTACAATTTCTGTTAAGATTTTATTTTCCCTTGTATGAGTTTCCCAATAGACAAATTGATTTCTGCTTAGAGTTCCACACCACCTCGAGACACTTTCTGATGGAAGTACGGCAGGCATCCTTATAAACTATGCCAGGTACCTTTTTGAGGCATACCTTTCTCGGCCTTTTGGCTAAGATCAAGTGTAGTATCTGTTCTTATTAGTTTAATATCTGATATGTGGGTCATTGGTCCACACGATATTAATATAATTTTTTAACGGGGAAGGTCTGTCATAATAGCTTGCTATTAGGATCTTCATGCGTCATCCGAGTGTTGCACTATTGCTCGAGCCTGGCGCACCCCCACCAAAACATAAGCTCAATATTTTATGTTCCTAATGCTTTGACATCAACTTTTAGCTAAACTTTCTATAAATTCACTTTAAGATATAGAGAATGCGACATCTTTTTAAAAAAATTAAAGTTCGGCTCCCAACAATCAAATGAATAAAATTTACCTCATTCGGCTTAGGAGTTCATCCCTTTTTTATCCCCGGCTGTCATAAAACGCAACTCCACTCGTTGGCCAAAAATGCAACTGTGCCAAAAGATGCAATGAGTTAGTTTTATCATTTAGATACTCCGTTGATTAAAAAGAATGCCAACCGCACTTCAGATTTGAAGTAAAAATACATTATCACGCTTTTTTATTATTAGGTTAAATTGCTCGCAAGAAAGCTTGCAGGCTACACTCCAATCAAATGACAACTACACTTCAAATTGATTTGTACTAAAGATATATTATCACGTTTTTCTCTTACATGGTGATTTTTCTCGCAATGCTTGCCACATCGACGATGTTAAAGTAAAATTATTCGGGCAGTGCTATAAATTGAGATAAACGGCCTACATGACAACTTACTTACCTGGATGGGGTCTATGGATTATCACTAAGGTCCATGGCCTAGGGAAGTGACTTCCATTGCACTTTGGATGGGTGCTTGCCCTAAGGTCTACCCAAGTGATGGAGCCTACATCATAATTTGTGTCATCATAATTTGTGTCAGGGGGGCTTGCGTTCGCGCAGCCCCCACAATTCTAGTAAAACTTTTGATTTTTGACTTGTAATGCAATACTTTGGTTGGTTGTCAGTGTCAAGAAATCAAGTTTAAAAAATTGTTGCGGGAAAGAGTTCACATAACCAAACACATATATCAAAACAATTACTCGGAGAACTTGTTGGATTTTTTTTTTAATGTCATTTACATTACTCAACACAAATTACATGGAAGTTCTAGCACCCCGAGGTTTCTGAAGTAAGCAAGCTACTGACCGAGAGGAGATACTTAATTCATAACTCGAATATGGAACAAACTGGTGCTTTTATAGTTGCCTTTGTTTCAATTCATGCATACAACGCCTAGTGCGACATAATTGTAAAGACTCGAATATATAGGCCGCTATCTTTGCAAGCAATAGGAACACAATTAATAAGACCACATCACATGTGTTTTTAACTCACTAATTAATTTTTTATTTTTGCATTTTCCTATGTCCGTTAAACTAAAAGGTGAATGAAGCAGAGCGAACACTTTCAAGGTACAATAGTTATATTCTTTTATTCTTTTGAAAGAACCGCCACTAAAGAACTCGTATGGCTTCACTTCAGTAGTTTTGCTACCCTTCATGTATTTAAGCCACTCATTTACGACATTCTTGCGAGTTCAATTCTAAACTAGTATTACAAGTCCCACAATATACATCAGTTTTTTTGATGTCAAGTCTGATCGCGGAACACTTGAGCAATCACAATAGGATTTTGTAAAACACAAAGATTCATACAAAAGAGTAAACTAGCTTTTAAGTATATAGTCGTAAGATAAGAAGTGATCTCCGTACCTGTTTTGCAAACACACAACAAACAACTTCTTGGAGGTGATCTCTTTGAAGGCTTATGCAAACCGGAACCCCCATATCCAAACTTCCCCCGATCTCAACTCCCGAAAGTTAGAAGCATTTTTTCAGAAGCGATGCTGCATTTAAAGATCGAAATTTTGAGAAAAATGGCTATGCTTGGTCATGAAATACAAACTACTGTTTGATCACATATATATCAAAATTTAGTCTTGTCAAATACTTCGATGAAATCAGGTGCTTCACAATTTTTTGCGCTTTAGCTAACTCTTATTCATGCAATTACCTAGAGTGGATTTTACATGCACTACTCCTACAATTTCTGTTAAGATTTTATTTTCCCTTGTATGAGTTTCCCAATAGACAAATTGATTTCTGCTTAGAGTTCCACACCACCTCGAGACACTTTCTGATGGAAGTACGGCATGCATCCTTATAAACTATGCCAGGTACCTTGTTGAGGCATACCTTTCTCGGCCTTTTGGCTAAGATCAAGTGTAGTATCTGTTCTTATCAGTTTAATATCTGATATGTGGGTCATTGGTCCACACGATATTAATATAATTTTTTAACGGGGAAGGTCTGTCATAATAGCTTGCTATTAGGATCTTCATGCGTCATCCGAGTGTTGCACTATTGCTCGAGCCTGGCGCACCCCCACCAAAACATAAGCTCAATATTTTATGTTCCTAATGCTTTGACATCAACTTTTAGCTAAACTTTCTATAAATTCACTTTAAGATATAGAGAATGCGACATCTTTTTAAAAAAATTAAAGTTCGGCTCCCAACAATCAAATGAATAAAATTTACCTCATTCGGCTTAGGAGTTCATCCCTTTTTTATCCCCGGCTGTCATAAAACGCAACTCCACTCGTTGGCCAAAAATGCAACTGTGCCAAAAGATGCAATGAGTTAGTTTTATCATTTAGATACTCCGTTGATTAAAAAGAATGCCAACCGCACTTCAGATTTGAAGTAAAAATACATTATCACGCTTTTTTATTATTAGGTTAAATTGCTCGCAAGAAAGCTTGCAGGCTACACTCCAATCAAATGACAACTACACTTCAAATTGATTTGTACTAAAGATATATTATCACGTTTTTCTCTTACATGGTGATTTTTCTCGCAATGCTTGCCACATCGACGATGTTAAAGTAAAATTATTCGGGCAGTGCTATAAATTGAGATAAACGGCCTACATGACAACTTACTTACCTGGATGGGGTCTATGGATTATCACTAAGGTCCATGGCCTAGGGAAGTGACTTCCATTGCACTTTGGATGGGTGCTTGCCCTAAGGTCTACCCAAGTGGTGGAGCCTACATCATAATTTGTGTCATCATAATTTGTGTCAGGGGGGCTTGCGTTCGCGCAGCCCCCACAATTCTAGTAAAACTTTTGATTTTTGACTTGTAATGCAATACTTTGGTTGGTTGTCAGTGTCAAGAAATCAAGTTTAAAAAATTGTTGCGGGAAAGAGTTCACATAACCAAACACATATATCAAAACAATTACTCGGAGAACTTGTTGGATTTTTTTTTTTTAATGTCATTTACATTACTCAACACAAATTACATGGAAGTTCTAGCACCCCGAGGTTTCTGAAGTAAGCAAGCTACTGACCGAGAGGAGATACTTAATTCATAACTCGAATATGGAACAAACTGGTGCTTTTATAGTTGCCTTTGTTTCAATTCATGCATACAACGCCTAGTGCGACATAATTGTAAAGACTCGAATATATAGGCCGCTATCTTTGCAAGCAATAGGAACACAATTAATAAGACCACATCACATGTGTTTTTAACTCACTAATTAATTTTTTATTTTTGCATTTTCCTATGTCCGTTAAACGAAAAGGTGAATGAAGCAGAGCGAACACTTTCAAGGTACAATAGTTATATTCTTTTATTATTTTGAAAGAACCGCCACTAAAGAACTCGTATGGCTTCACTTCAGTAGTTTTGCTACCCTTCATGTATTTAAGCCACTCATTTACGACATTCTTGCGAGTTCAATTCTAAACTAGTATTACAAGTCCCACAATATACATCAGTTTTTTTGATGTCAAGTCTGATCGCGGAACACTTGAGCAATCACAATAGGATTTTGTAAAACACAAAGATTCATACAAAAGAGTAAACTAGCTTTTAAGTATATAGTCGTAAGATAAGAAGTGATCTCCGTACCTGTTTTGCAAACACACAACAAACAACTTCTTGGAGGTGATCTCTTTGAAGGCTTATGCAAACCGGAACCCCCATATCCAAACTTCCCCCGATCTCAACTCCCGAAAGTTAGAAGCATTTTTTCAGAAGCGATGCTGCATTTAAAGATCGAAATTTTGAGAAAAATGGCTATGCTTGGTCATGAAATACAAACTACTGTTTGATCACATATATATCAAAATTTAGTCTTGTCAAATACTTCGATGAAATCAGGTGCTTCACAATTTTTTGCGCTTTAGCTAACTCTTATTCATGCAATTACCTAGAGTGGATTTTACATGCACTACTCCTACAATTTCTGTTAAGATTTTATTTTCCCTTGTATGAGTTTCCCAATAGACAAATTGATTTCTGCTTAGAGTTCCACACCACCTCGAGACACTTTCTGATGGAAGTACGGCATGCATCCTTATAAACTATGCCAGGTACCTTGTTGAGGCATACCTTTCTCGGCCTTTTGGCTAAGATCAAGTGTAGTATCTGTTCTTATCAGTTTAATATCTGATATGTGGGTCATTGGTCCACACGATATTAATATAATTTTTTAACGGGGAAGGTCTGTCATAATAGCTTGCTATTAGGATCTTCATGCGTCATCCGAGTGTTGCACTATTGCTCGAGCCTGGCGCACCCCCACCAAAACATAAGCTCAATATTTTATGTTCCTAATGCTTTGACATCAACTTTTAGCTAAACTTTCTATAAATTCACTTTAAGATATAGAGAATGCGACATCTTTTTAAAAAAATTAAAGTTCGGCTCCCAACAATCAAATGAATAAAATTTACCTCATTCGGCTTAGGAGTTCATCCCTTTTTTATCCCCGGCTGTCATAAAACGCAACTCCACTCGTTGGCCAAAAATGCAACTGTGCCAAAAGATGCAATGAGTTAGTTTTATCATTTAGATACTCCGTTGATTAAAAAGAATGCCAACCGCACTTCAGATTTGAAGTAAAAATACATTATCACGCTTTTTTATTATTAGGTTAAATTGCTCGCAAGAAAGCTTGCAGGCTACACTCCAATCAAATGACAACTACACTTCAAATTGATTTGTACTAAAGATATATTATCACGTTTTTCTCTTACATGGTGATTTTTCTCGCAATGCTTGCCACATCGACGATGTTAAAGTAAAATTATTCGGGCAGTGCTATAAATTGAGATAAACGGCCTACATGACAACTTACTTACCTGGATGGGGTCTATGGATTATCACTAAGGTCCATGGCCTAGGGAAGTGACTTCCATTGCACTTTGGATGGGTGCTTGCCCTAAGGTCTACCCAAGTGGTGGAGCCTACATCATAATTTGTGTCATCATAATTTGTGTCAGGGGGGCTTGCGTTCGCGCAGCCCCCACAATTCTAGTAAAACTTTTGATTTTTGACTTGTAATGCAATACTTTGGTTGGTTGTCAGTGTCAAGAAATCAAGTTTAAAAAATTGTTGCGGGAAAGAGTTCACATAACCAAACACATATATCAAAACAATTACTCGGAGAACTTGTTGGATTTTTTTTTTTAATGTCATTTACATTACTCAACACAAATTACATGGAAGTTCTAGCACCCCGAGGTTTCTGAAGTAAGCAAGCTACTGACCGAGAGGAGATACTTAATTCATAACTCGAATATGGAACAAACTGGTGCTTTTATAGTTGCCTTTGTTTCAATTCATGCATACAACGCCTAGTGCGACATAATTGTAAAGACTCGAATATATAGGCCGCTATCTTTGCAAGCAATAGGAACACAATTAATAAGACCACATCACATGTGTTTTTAACTCACTAATTAATTTTTTATTTTTGCATTTTCCTATGTCCGTTAAACGAAAAGGTGAATGAAGCAGAGCGAACACTTTCAAGGTACAATAGTTATATTCTTTTATTATTTTGAAAGAACCGCCACTAAAGAACTCGTATGGCTTCACTTCAGTAGTTTTGCTACCCTTCATGTATTTAAGCCACTCATTTACGACATTCTTGCGAGTTCAATTCTAAACTAGTATTACAAGTCCCACAATATACATCAGTTTTTTTGATGTCAAGTCTGATCGCGGAACACTTGAGCAATCACAATAGGATTTTGTAAAACACAAAGATTCATACAAAAGAGTAAACTAGCTTTTAAGTATATAGTCGTAAGATAAGAAGTGATCTCCGTACCTGTTTTGCAAACACACAACAAACAACTTCTTGGAGGTGATCTCTTTGAAGGCTTATGCAAACCGGAACCCCCATATCCAAACTTCCCCCGATCTCAACTCCCGAAAGTTAGAAGCATTTTTTCAGAAGCGATGCTGCATTTAAAGATCGAAATTTTGAGAAAAATGGCTATGCTTGGTCATGAAATACAAACTACTGTTTGATCACATATATATCAAAATTTAGTCTTGTCAAATACTTCGATGAAATCAGGTGCTTCACAATTTTTTGCGCTTTAGCTAACTCTTATTCATGCAATTACCTAGAGTGGATTTTACATGCACTACTCCTACAATTTCTGTTAAGATTTTATTTTCCCTTGTATGAGTTTCCCAATAGACAAATTGATTTCTGCTTAGAGTTCCACACCACCTCGAGACACTTTCTGATGGAAGTACGGCATGCATCCTTATAAACTATGCCAGGTACCTTGTTGAGGCATACCTTTCTCGGCCTTTTGGCTAAGATCAAGTGTAGTATCTGTTCTTATCAGTTTAATATCTGATATGTGGGTCATTGGTCCACACGATATTAATATAATTTTTTAACGGGGAAGGTCTGTCATAATAGCTTGCTATTAGGATCTTCATGCGTCATCCGAGTGTTGCACTATTGCTCGAGCCTGGCGCACCCCCACCAAAACATAAGCTCAATATTTTATGTTCCTAATGCTTTGACATCAACTTTTAGCTAAACTTTCTATAAATTCACTTTAAGATATAGAGAATGCGACATCTTTTTAAAAAAATTAAAGTTCGGCTCCCAACAATCAAATGAATAAAATTTACCTCATTCGGCTTAGGAGTTCATCCCTTTTTTATCCCCGGCTGTCATAAAACGCAACTCCACTCGTTGGCCAAAAATGCAACTGTGCCAAAAGATGCAATGAGTTAGTTTTATCATTTAGATACTCCGTTGATTAAAAAGAATGCCAACCGCACTTCAGATTTGAAGTAAAAATACATTATCACGCTTTTTTATTATTAGGTTAAATTGCTCGCAAGAAAGCTTGCAGGCTACACTCCAATCAAATGACAACTACACTTCAAATTGATTTGTACTAAAGATATATTATCACGTTTTTCTCTTACATGGTGATTTTTCTCGCAATGCTTGCCACATCGACGATGTTAAAGTAAAATTATTCGGGCAGTGCTATAAATTGAGATAAACGGCCTACATGACAACTTACTTACCTGGATGGGGTCTATGGATTATCACTAAGGTCCATGGCCTAGGGAAGTGACTTCCATTGCACTTTGGATGGGTGCTTGCCCTAAGGTCTACCCAAGTGGTGGAGCCTACATCATAATTTGTGTCATCATAATTTGTGTCAGGGGGGCTTGCGTTCGCGCAGCCCCCACAATTCTAGTAAAATTTTTGATTTTTGACTTGTAATGCAATACTTTGGTTGGTTGTCAGTGTCAAGAAATCAAGTTTAAAAAATTGTTGCGGGAAAGAGTTCACATAACCAAACACATATATCAAAACAATTACTCGGAGAACTTGTTGGATTTTTTTTTTAATGTCATTTACATTACTCAACACAAATTACATGGAAGTTCTAGCACCCCGAGGTTTCTGAAGTAAGCAAGCTACTGACCGAGAGGAGATACTTAATTCATAACTCGAATATGGAACAAACTGGTGCTTTTATAGTTGCCTTTGTTTCAATTCATGCATACAACGCCTAGTGCGACATAATTGTAAAGACTCGAATATATAGGCCGCTATCTTTGCAAGCAATAGGAACACAATTAATAAGACCACATCACATGTGTTTTTAACTCACTAATTAATTTTTTATTTTTGCATTTTCCTATGTCCGTTAAACTAAAAGGTGAATGAAGCAGAGCGAACACTTTCAAGGTACAATAGTTATATTCTTTTATTCTTTTGAAAGAACCGCCACTAAAGAACTCGTATGGCTTCACTTCAGTAGTTTTGCTACCCTTCATGTATTTAAGCCACTCATTTACGACATTCTTGCGAGTTCAATTCTAAACTAGTATTACAAGTCCCACAATATACATCAGTTTTTTTGATGTCAAGTCTGATCGCGGAACACTTGAGCAATCACAATAGGATTTTGTAAAACACAAAGATTCATACAAAAGAGTAAACTAGCTTTTAAGTATATAGTCGTAAGATAAGAAGTGATCTCCGTACCTGTTTTGCAAACACACAACAAACAACTTCTTGGAGGTGATCTCTTTGAAGGCTTATGCAAACCGGAACCCCCATATCCAAACTTCCCCCGATCTCAACTCCCGAAAGTTAGAAGCATTTTTTCAGAAGCGATGCTGCATTTAAAGATCGAAATTTTGAGAAAAATGGCTATGCTTGGTCATGAAATACAAACTACTGTTTGATCACATATATATCAAAATTTAGTCTTGTCAAATACTTCGATGAAATCAGGTGCTTCACAATTTTTTGCGCTTTAGCTAACTCTTATTCATGCAATTACCTAGAGTGGATTTTACATGCACTACTCCTACAATTTCTGTTAAGATTTTATTTTCCCTTGTATGAGTTTCCCAATAGACAAATTGATTTCTGCTTAGAGTTCCACACCACCTCGAGACACTTTCTGATGGAAGTACGGCATGCATCCTTATAAACTATGCCAGGTACCTTGTTGAGGCATACCTTTCTCGGCCTTTTGGCTAAGATCAAGTGTAGTATCTGTTCTTATCAGTTTAATATCTGATATGTGGGTCATTGGTCCACACGATATTAATATAATTTTTTAACGGGGAAGGTCTGTCATAATAGCTTGCTATTAGGATCTTCATGCGTCATCCGAGTGTTGCACTATTGCTCGAGCCTGGCGCACCCCCACCAAAACATAAGCTCAATATTTTATGTTCCTAATGCTTTGACATCAACTTTTAGCTAAACTTTCTATAAATTCACTTTAAGATATAGAGAATGCGACATCTTTTTAAAAAAATTAAAGTTCGGCTCCCAACAATCAAATGAATAAAATTTACCTCATTCGGCTTAGGAGTTCATCCCTTTTTTATCCCCGGCTGTCATAAAACGCAACTCCACTCGTTGGCCAAAAATGCAACTGTGCCAAAAGATGCAATGAGTTAGTTTTATCATTTAGATACTCCGTTGATTAAAAAGAATGCCAACCGCACTTCAGATTTGAAGTAAAAATACATTATCACGCTTTTTTATTATTAGGTTAAATTGCTCGCAAGAAAGCTTGCAGGCTACACTCCAATCAAATGACAACTACACTTCAAATTGATTTGTACTAAAGATATATTATCACGTTTTTCTCTTATATGGTGATTTTTCTCGCAATGCTTGCCACATCGACGATGTTAAAGTAAAATTATTCGGGCAGTGCTATAAATTGAGATAAACGGCCTACATGACAACTTACTTACCTGGATGGGGTCTATGGATTATCACTAAGGTCCATGGCCTAGGGAAGTGACTTCCATTGCACTTTGGATGGGTGCTTGCCCTAAGGTCTACCCAAGTGGTGGAGCCTACATCATAATTTGTGTCATCATAATTTGTGTCAGGGGGGCTTGCGTTCGCGCAGCCCCCACAATTCTAGTAAAACTTTTGATTTTTGACTTGTAATGCAATACTTTGGTTGGTTGTCAGTGTCAAGAAATCAAGTTTAAAAAATTGTTGCGGGAAAGAGTTCACATAACCAAACACATATATCAAAACAATTACTCGGAGAACTTGTTGGATTTTTTTTTTAATGTCATTTACATTACTCAACACAAATTACATGGAAGTTCTAGCACCCCGAGGTTTCTGAAGTAAGCAAGCTACTGACCGAGAGGAGATACTTAATTCATAACTCGAATATGGAACAAACTGGTGCTTTTATAGTTGCCTTTGTTTCAATTCATGCATACAATGCCTAGTGCGACATAATTGTAAAGACTCGAATATATAGGCCGCTATCTTTGCAAGCAATAGGAACACAATTAATAAGACCACATCACATGTGTTTTTAACTCGCTAATTAATTTTTTATTTTTGCATTTTCCTATGTCCGTTAAACTAAAAGGTGAATGAAGCAGAGCGAACACTTTCAAGGTACAATAGTTATATTCTTTTATTCTTTTGAAAGAACCGCCACTAAAGAACTCGTATGGCTTCACTTCAGTAGTTTTGCTACCCTTCATGTATTTAAGCCACTCATTTACGACATTCTTGCGAGTTCAATTCTAAACTAGTATTACAAGTCCCACAATATACATCAGTTTTTTTGATGTCAAGTCTGATCGCGGAACACTTGAGCAATCACAATAGGATTTTGTAAAACACAAAGATTCATACAAAAGAGTAAACTAGCTTTTAAGTATATAGTCGTAAGATAAGAAGTGATCTCCGTACCTGTTTTGCAAACACACAACAAACAACTTCTTGGAGGTGATCTCTTTGAAGGCTTATGCAAACCGGAACCCCCATATCCAAACTTCCCCCGATCTCAACTCCCGAAAGTTAGAAGCATTTTTTCAGAAGCGATGCTGCATTTAAAGATCGAAATTTTGAGAAAAATGGCTATGCTTGGTCATGAAATACAAACTACTGTTTGATCACATATATATCAAAATTTAGTCTTGTCAAAATACTTCGATGAAATCAGGTGCTTCACAATTTTTTGCGCTTTAGCTAACTCTTATTCATGCAATTACCTAGAGTGGATTTTACATGCACTACTCCTACAATTTCTGTTAAGATTTTATTTTCCCTTGTATGAGTTTCCCAATAGACAAATTGATTTCTACTTAGAGTTCCACACCACCTCGAGACACTTTCTGATGGAAGTACGGCAGGCATCCTTATAAACTATGCCAGGTACCTTGTTGAGGCATACCTTTCTCGGCCTTTTGGCTAAGATCAAGTGTAGTATCTGTTCTTATCAGTTTAATATCTGATATGTGGGCCATTGGTCCACACGATATTAACATAATTTTTTAACGGGGAAGGTCTGTCATAATAGCTTGCTATTAGGATCTTCATGCGTCATTCGAGTGTTGCACTATTGCTCGAGCCTAGCGCACCCCCACCAAAACATAAGCTCAATATTTTATGTTCCTAATGCTTTGACATCAACTTTTAGCTAAACTTTCTATAAATTCACTTTAAGATATAGAGAATGCGACATCTTTTTAAAAAAAATTAAAGTTCGGCTCCCAACAATCAAATGAATAAAATTTACCTCATTCGGCTTAGGAGTTCATCCCTTTTTTATCCCCGGCTGTCATAAAACGCAACTCCACTCGTTGGCCAAAAATGCAACTGTGCCAAAAGATGCAATGAGTTAGTTTTATCATTTAGATACTCCGTTGATTAAAAAGAATGCCAACCGCACTTCAGATTTGAAGTAAAAATACATTATCACGTTTTTTTATTATTAGGTTAAATTGCTCGCAAGAAAGCTTGCAGGCTACACTCCAATCAAATGACAACTACACTTCAAATTGATTTGTACTAAAGATATATTATCACGTTTTTCTCTTACATGGTGATTTTTCTCGCAATGCTTGCCACATCGACGATGTTAAAGTAAAATTATTCGGGCACTGCTATAAATTGAGATAAACGGCCTACATGACAACTTACTTACCTGGATGGGGTCTATGGATTATCACTAAGGTCCATGGCCTAGGGAAGTGACTTCCATTGCACTTTGGATGGGTGCTTGCCCTAAGGTCTACCCAAGTGGTGGAGCCTACATCATAATTTGTGTCAGGGGGGCTTGCGTTCGCGCAGCCCCCACAATTCTAGTAAAACTTTTGATTTTAATTTGACTTGTAATGCAATACTTTGGTTGGTTGTCAGTGTCAAGAAATCAAGTTTAAAAAATTGTTGCGGGAAAGAGTTCACATAACCAAACACATATATCAAAACAATTACTCGGAGAACTTGTTGGATTTTTTTTTTAATGTCATTTACATTACTCAACACAAATTACATGGAAGTTCTAGCACCCCGAGGTTTCTGAAGTAAGCAAGCTACTGACCGAGAGGAGATACTTAATTCATAACTCGAATATGGAACAAACTGGTGCTTTTATAGTTGCCTTTGTTTCAATTCATGCATACAACGCCTAGTGCGACATAATTGTAAAGACTCGAATATATAGGCCGCTATCTTTGCAAGCAATAGGAACACAATTAATAAGACCATATCACATGTGTTTTTAACTCGCTAATTAATTTTTTATTTTTGCATTTTCCTATGTCCGTTAAAGTTAAACTAAAAGGTGAATGAAGCAGAGCGAACACTTTCAAGGTACAATAGTTATATTCTTTTATTCTTTTGAAAGAACCGCCACTAAAGAACTCGTATGGCTTCACTTCAGTAGTTTTGCTACCCTTCATGTATTTAAGCCACTCATTTACGACATTCTTGCGAGTTCAATTCTAAACTAGTATTACAAGTCCCACAATATACATCAGTTTTTTTGATGTCAAGTTTGATCGCGGAACACTTGAGCAATCACAATAGGATTTTGTAAAACACAAAGATTCATACAAAAGAGTAAACTAGCTTTTAAGTATATAGTCGTAAGATAAGAAGTGATCTCCGTACCTGTTTTGCAAACACACAACAAACAACTTCTTGGAGGTGATCTCTTTGAAGGCTTATGCAAACCGGAACCCCCATATCCAAACTTCCCCCGATCTCAACTCCCGAAAGTTACAAGCATTTTTTCAGAAGCGATGCTGCATTTAAAGATCGAAATTTTGAGAAAAATGGCTATGCTTGGTCATGAAATACAAACTATTGTTTGATCACATATATATCAAAATTTAGTCTTGTCAAAATACTTCGATGAAATCAGGTGCTTCACAATTTTTTGCGCTTTAGCTAACTCTTATTCATGCAATTACCTAGAGTGGATTTTACATGCACTACTCCTACAATTTCTGTTAAGATTTTATTTTCCCTTGTATGAGTTTCCCAATAGACAAATTGATTTCTGCTTAGAGTTCCACACCACCTCGAGACACTTTCTGATGGAAGTACGGCAGGCATCCTTATAAACTATGCCAGGTACCCTGTTGAGGCATACCTTTCTCGGCCTTTTGGCTAAGATCAAGTGTAGTATCTGTTCTTATCAGTTTAATATCTGATATGTGGGCCATTGGTCCACACGATATTAATATAATTTTTTAACGGGGAAGGTCTGTCATAATAGCTTGCTATTAGGATCTTCATGCGTCATCCGAGTGTTGCACTATTGCTCGAGCCTGGCGCACCCCCACCAAAACATAAGCTCAATATTTTATGTTCCTAATGCTTTGACATCAACTTTTAGCTAAACTTTCTATAAATTCACTTTAAGATATAGAGAATGCGACATCTTTTTAAAAAAATTAAAGTTCGGCTCCCAACAATCAAATGAATAAAATTTACCTCATTCGGCTTAGGAGTTCATCCCTTTTTTATCCCCGGCTGTCATAAAACGCAACTCCACTCGTTGGCCAAAAATGCAACTGTGCCAAAAGATGCAATGAGTTAGTTTTATCATTTAGATACTCCGTTGATTAAAAAGAATGCCAACCGCACTTCAGATTTGAAGTAAAAATACATTATCACGCTTTTTTATTATTAGGTTAAATTGCTCGCAAGAAAGCTTGCAGGCTACACTCCAATCAAATGACAACTACACTTCAAATTGATTTGTACTAAAGATATATTATCACGTTTTTCTCTTACATGGTGATTTTTCTCGCAATGCTTGCCACATCGACGATGTTAAAGTAAAATTATTCGGGCACTGCTATAAATTGAGATAAACGGCCTACATGACAACTTACTTACCTGGATGGGGTCTATGGATTATCACTAAGGTCCATGGCCTAGGGAAGTGACTTCCATTGCACTTCGGATGGGTGCTTGCCCTAAGGTCTACCCAAGTGGTGGAGCCTACATCATAATTTGTGTCAGGGGGGCTTGCGTTCGCGCAGCCCCCACAATTCTAGTAAAACTTTTGATTTTAATTTGACTTGTAATGCAATACTTTGGTTGGTTGTCAGTGTCAAGAAATCAAGTTTAAAAAATTGTTGCGGGAAAGAGTTCACATAACCAAACACATATATCAAAACAATTACTCGGAGAACTTGTTGGATTTTTTTTTTAATGTCATTTACATTACTCAACACAAATTACATGGAAGTTCTAGCACCCCGAGGTTTCTGAAGTAAGCAAGCTACTGACCGAGAGGAGATACTTAATTCATAACTCGAATATGGAACAAACTGGTGCTTTTATAGTTGCCTTTGTTTCAATTCATGCATACAACGCCTAGTGCGACATAATTGTAAAGACTCGAATATATAGGCCGCTATCTTTGCAAGCAATAGGAACACAATTAATAAGACCATATCACATGTGTTTTTAACTCGCTAATTAATTTTTTATTTTTGCATTTTCCTATGTCCGTTAAAGTTAAACTAAAAGGTGAATGAAGCAGAGCGAACACTTTCAAGGTACAATAGTTATATTCTTTTATTCTTTTGAAAGAACCGCCACTAAAGAACTCGTATGGCTTCACTTCAGTAGTTTTGCTACCCTTCATGTATTTAAGCCACTCATTTACGACATTCTTGCGAGTTCAATTCTAAACTAGTATTACAAGTCCCACAATATACATCAGTTTTTTTGATGTCAAGTTTGATCGCGGAACACTTGAGCAATCACAATAGGATTTTGTAAAACACAAAGATTCATACAAAAGAGTAAACTAGCTTTTAAGTATATAGTCGTAAGATAAGAAGTGATCTCCGTACCTGTTTTGCAAACACACAACAAACAACTTCTTGGAGGTGATCTCTTTGAAGGCTTATGCAAACCGGAACCCCCATATCCAAACTTCCCCCGATCTCAACTCCCGAAAGTTACAAGCATTTTTTCAGAAGCGATGCTGCATTTAAAGATCGAAATTTTGAGAAAAATGGCTATGCTTGGTCATGAAATACAAACTATTGTTTGATCACATATATATCAAAATTTAGTCTTGTCAAAATACTTCGATGAAATCAGGTGCTTCACAATTTTTTGCGCTTTAGCTAACTCTTATTCATGCAATTACCTAGAGTGGATTTTACATGCACTACTCCTACAATTTCTGTTAAGATTTTATTTTCCCTTGTATGAGTTTCCCAATAGACAAATTGATTTCTGCTTAGAGTTCCACACCACCTCGAGACACTTTCTGATGGAAGTACGGCAGGCATCCTTATAAACTATGCCAGGTACCCTGTTGAGGCATACCTTTCTCGGCCTTTTGGCTAAGATCAAGTGTAGTATCTGTTCTTATCAGTTTAATATCTGATATGTGGGCCATTGGTCCACACGATATTAATATAATTTTTTAACGGGGAAGGTCTGTCATAATAGCTTGCTATTAGGATCTTCATGCGTCATCCGAGTGTTGCACTATTGCTCGAGCCTGGCGCACCCCCACCAAAACATAAGCTCAATATTTTATGTTCCTAATGCTTTGACATCAACTTTTAGCTAAACTTTCTATAAATTCACTTTAAGATATAGAGAATGCGACATCTTTTTAAAAAAATTAAAGTTCGGCTCCCAACAATCAAATGAATAAAATTTACCTCATTCGGCTTAGGAGTTCATCCCTTTTTTATCCCCGGCTGTCATAAAACGCAACTCCACTCGTTGGCCAAAAATGCAACTGTGCCAAAAGATGCAATGAGTTAGTTTTATCATTTAGATACTCCGTTGATTAAAAAGAATGCCAACCGCACTTCAGATTTGAAGTAAAAATACATTATCACGCTTTTTTATTATTAGGTTAAATTGCTCGCAAGAAAGCTTGCAGGCTACACTCCAATCAAATGACAACTACACTTCAAATTGATTTGTACTAAAGATATATTATCACGTTTTTCTCTTACATGGTGATTTTTCTCGCAAAGCTTGCCACATCGACGATATTAAAGTAAAATTATTCGGGCACTGCTATAAATTGAGATAAACGGCCTACATGACAACTTACTTACCTGGATGGGGTCTATGGATTATCACTAAGGTCCATGGCCTAGGGAAGTGACTTCCATTGCACTTTGGATGGGTGCTTGCCCTAAGGTTTACCCAAGTGGTGGAGCCTACATCATAATTTGTGTCACGGGGGCTTGCGTTCGCGCAGCCCCCACAATTCTAGTAAAACTTTTGATTTTTGACTTGTAATGCAATACTTTGGTTGGTTGTCAGTGTCAAGAAATCAAGTTTAAAAAATTGTTGCGGGAAAGAGTTCACATTACCAAACACATATATCAAAACAATTACTCGGAGAACTTGTTGGATTTTTTTTTTAATGTCATTTACATTACTCAACACAAATTACATGGAAGTTCTAGCACCCCGAGGTTTTTGAAGTAAGCAAGCTACTGACCGAGAGGAGATACTTAATTCATAACTCGAATATGGAACAAACTGGTGCTTTTATAGTTGCCTTTGTTTCAATTCATGCATACAACGCCTAGTGCGACATAATTGTAAAGACTCGAATATATAGACCGCTATCTTTGCAAGCAATAGGAACACAATTAATAAGACCACATCACATGTGTTTTTAACTCGCTAATTAATTTTTTATTTTTGCATTTTCCTATGTCCGTTAAAGTTAAACTAAAAGGTGAATGAAGCAGAGCGAACACTTTCAAGGTACAATAGTTATATTCTTTTATTCTTTTGAAAGAACCGCCACTAAAGAACTCGTATGGCTTCACTTCAGTAGTTTTGCTACCCTTCATGTATTTAAGCCACTCATTTACGACATTCTTGCGAGTTCAATTCTAAACTAGTATTACAAGTCCCACAATATACATCAGTTTTTTTGATGTCAAGTCTGATCGCGGAACACTTGAGCAATCACAATAGGATTTTGTAAAACACAAAGATTCATACAAAAGAGTAAACTAGCTTTTAAGTATATACTCGTAAGATAAGAAGTGATCTCCGTACCTGTTTTGCAAACACACAACAAACAACTTCTTGGAGGTGATCTCTTTGAAGGCTTATGCAAACCGGAACCCCCATATCCAAACTTCCCCCGATCTCAACTCCCGAAAGTTACAAGCATTTTTTCAGAAGCGATGCTGCATTTAAAGATCGAAATTTTGAGAAAAATGGCTATGCTTGGTCATGAAATACAAACTACTGTTTGATCACATATATATCAAAATTTAGTCTTGTCAAATACTTCGATGAAATCAGGTGCTTCACAATTTTTTGCGCTTTAGCTAACTCTTATTCATGCAATTACCTAGAGTGGATTTTACATGCACTACTCCTACAATTTCTGTTAAGATTTTCTTTTCCCTTGTATGAGTTTCCCAATAGACAAATTGATTTCTGCTTAGAGTTCCACACCACCTCGAGACACTTTCTGATGGAAGTACGGCAGGCATCCTTATAAACTATGCCAGGTACCTTGTTGAGGCATACCTTTCTCGGCCTTTTGGCTAAGATCAAGTGTAGTATCTGTTTTTATCAGTTTAATATCTGATATGTGGGCCATTGGTCCACACGATATTAATATAATTTTTTAACGGGGAAGGTCTGTCATAATAGCTTGCTATTAGGATCTTCATGCGTCATCTGAGTGTTGCACTATTGCTCGAGCCTGGCGCACCCCCACCAAAACATAAGCTCAATATTTTATGTTCCTAATGCTTTGACATCAACTTTTAGCTAAACTTTCTATAAATTCACTTTAAGATATAGAGAATGCGACATCTTTTTTAAAAAATTAAAGTTCGGCTCCCAACAATCAAATGAATAAAATTTACCTCATTCGGCTTAGGAGTTCATCCCTTTTTTATCCCCGGCTGTCATAAAACGCAACTCCAACTGTTGGCCAAAAATGCAACTGTGCCAAAAGATGCAATGAGTTAGTTTTATCATTTAGATACTCCGCTGATTAAAAAGAATGCCAACCGCACTTCAGATTTGAAGTAAAAATACATTATCACGCTTTTTTATTATTAGGTTAAATTGCTCGCAAGAAAGCTTGCAGGCTACACTCCAATCAAATGACAACTACACTTCAAATTGATTTGTACTAAAGATATATTATCACGTTTTTCTCTTACATGGTGATTTTTCTCGCAATGCTTGCCACATCGACGATGTTAAAGTAAAATTATTCGGGCAGTGCTATAAATTGAGATAAACGGCCTACATGACAACTTACTTACCTGGATGGGGTCTATGGATTATCACTAAGGTCCATGGCCTAGGGAAGTGACTTCCATTGCACTTTGGATGGGTGCTTGCCCTAAGGTTTACCCAAGTGGTGGAGCCTACATCATAATTTGTGTCACGGGGGCTTGCGTTCGCGCAGCCCCCACAATTCTAGTAAAACTTTTGATTTTTGACTTGTAATGCAATACTTTGGTTGGTTGTCAGTGTCAAGAAATCAAGTTTAAAAAATTGTTGCGGGAAAGAGTTCACATAACCAAACACATATATCAAAACAATTACTCGGAGAACTTGTTGGATTTTTTTTTTAATGTCATTTACATTACTCAACACAAATTACATGGAAGTTCTAGCACCCCGAGGTTTCTGAAGTAAGCAAGCTACTGACCGAGAGGAGATACTTAATTCATAACTCGAATATGGAACAAACTGGTGCTTTTATAGTTGCCTTTGTTTCAATTCATGCATACAACGCCTAGTGCGACATAATTGTAAAGACTCGAATATATAGGCCGCTATCTTTGCAAGCAATAGGAACACAATTAATAAGACCACATCACATGTGTTTTTAACTCGCTAATTAATTTTTTATTTTTGCATTTTCCTATGTCCGTTAAACTAAAAGGTGAATGAAGCAGAGCAAACACTTTCAAGGTACAATAGTTATATTCTTTTATTCTTTTGAAAGAACCGCCACTAAAGAACTCGTATGGCTTCACTTCAGTAGTTTTGCTACCCTTCATGTATTTAAGCCACTCATTTACGACATTCTTGCGAGTTCAATTCTAAACTAGTATTACAAGTCCCACAATATACATCAGTTTTTTTGATGTCAAGTCTGATCGCGGAACACTTGAGCAATCACAATAGGATTTTGTAAAACACAAAGATTCATACAAAAGAGTAAACTAGCTTTTAAGTATATAGTCGTAAGATAAGAAGTGATCTCCGTACCTGTTTTGCAAACACACAACAAACAACTTCTTGGAGGTGATCTCTTTGAAGGCTTATGCAAACCGGAACCCCCATATCCAAACTTCCCCCGATCTCAACTCCCGAAAGTTAGAAGCATTTTTTCAGAAGCGATGCTGCATTTAAAGATCGAAATTTTGAGAAAAATGGCTATGCTTGGTCATGAAATACAAACTACTGTTTGATCACATATATATCAAAATTTAGTCTTGTCAAATACTTCGATGAAATCAGGTGCTTCACAATTTTTTGCGCTTTAGCTAACTCTTATTCATGCAATTACCTAGAGTGGATTTTACATGCACTACTACAATTTCTGTTAAGATTTTCTTTTCCCTTGTATGAGTTTCCCAATAGACAAATTGATTTCTGCTTAGAGTTCCACACCACCTCGAGACACTTTCTGATGGAAGTACGGCAGGCATCCTTATAAACTAAGCCAGGTACCTTGTTGAGGCATACCTTTCTCGGCCTTTTGGCTAAGATCAAGTGTAGTATCTGTTCTTATCAGTTTAATATTTGATATGTGGGCCATTGGTCCACACGATATTAATATAATTTTTTAACGGGGAAGGTCTGTCATAATAGCTTGCTATTAGGATCTTAATGCGTCATCCGAGTGTTGCACTATTGCTCGAGCCTGGCGCACCCCCACCAAAACATAAGCTCAATATTTTATGTTCCTAATGCTTTGATATCAACTTTTAGCTAAACTTTCTATAAATTCACTTTAAGATATAGAGAATGCGACATCTTTTTAAAAAAATTAAAGTTCGGCTCCCAACAATCAAATGAATAAAATTTACCTCATTCGGCTTAGGAGTTCATCCCCTTTTTATCCCCGGCTGTCATAAAACGCAACTCCACTCGTTGGCCAAAAATGCAACGGTGCCAAAAGATGCAATGAGTTAGTTTTATCATTTAGATACTCCGTTGATTAAAAAGAATGCCAACCACACTTCAGATTTGAAGTAAAAATACATTATCACGCTTTTTTATTATTAGGTTAAATTGCTCGCAAGAAAGCTTGCAGGCTACACTCCAATCAAATGACAACTACACTTCAAATTGATTTGTACAAAAGATATATTATCACGTTTTTCTCTTACATGGTGATTTTTCTCGCAATGCTTGCCACATCGACGATGTTAAAGTAAAATTATTCGGGCACTGCTATAAATTGAGATAAACGGCCTACATGACAACTTACTTACCTGGATGGGGTCTATGGATTATCACTAAGGTCCATGGCCTAGGGAAGTGACTTCCATTGAACTTTGGATGGGTGCTTGCCCTAAGGTCTACCCAAGTGGTGGAGCCTACATCATAATTTGTGTCAGGGGGGCTTGCGTTCGCGCAGCCCCCATAATTCTAGTAAAACTTTTGATTTTTGACTTGTAATGCAATACTTTGGTTGGTTGTCAGTGTCAAGAAATCAAGTTTAAAAAATTGTTGCGGGAAAGAGTTCACATAACCAAACACATATATCAAAACAATTACTCGGAGAACTTGTTGGATTTTTTTTTAATGTCATTTACATTGCTCAACACAAATTACATGGAAGTTCTAGCACCCCGAGGTTTCTGAAGTAAGCAAGCTACTGACCGAGAGGAGATACTTAATTCATAACTCAAATATGGAACAAACTGGTGCTTTTATAGTTGCCTTTGTTTCAATTCATGCATACAACGCCTAGTGCGACATAATTGTAAAGACTCGAATATATAGGCCGCTATCTTTGCAAGCAATAGGAACACAATTAATAAGACCACATCACATGTGTTTTTAACTCGCTAATTAATTTTTTATTTTTGCATTTTCCTATGTCCGTTAAAGTTAAACTAAAAGGTGAATGAAGCAGAGCGAACACTTTCAAGGTACAATAGTTATATTCTTTTATTCTTTTGAAAGAACCGCCACTAAAGAACTCGTATGGCTTCACTTCAGTAGTTTTGCTACCCTTCATGTATTTAAGCCACTCATTTACGACATTCTTGCGAGTTCAATTCTAAACTAGTATTACAAGTCCCACAATATACATCAGTTTTTTTGATGTCAAGTCTGATCGCGGAACACTTGAGCAATCACAATAGGATTTTGTAAAACACAAAGATTCATACAAAAGAGTAAACTAGCTTTTAAGTATATAGTCGTAAGATAAGAAGTGATCTCCGTACCTGTTTTGCAAACACACAACAAACAACTTCTTGGAGGTGATCTCTTTGAAGGCTTATGCAAACCGGAACCCCCATATCCAAACTTCCCCCGATCTCAACTCCCGAAAGTTACAAGCATTTTTTCAGAAGCGATGCTGCATTTAAAGATCGAAATTTTGAGAAAAATGGCTATGCTTGGTCATGAAATACAAACTACTGTTTGATCACATATATATCAAAATTTAGTCTTGTCAAATACTTCGATGAAATCAGGTGCTTCACAATTTTTTGCGCTTTAGCTAACTCTTATTCATGCAATTACCTAGAGTGGATTTTACATGCACTACTCCTACAATTTCTGTTAAGATTTTCTTTTCCCTTGTATGAGTTTCCCAATAGACAAATTGATTTCTGCTTAGAGTTCCACACCACCTCGAGACACTTTCTGATGGAAGTACGGCATGCATCCTTATAAACTAAGCCAGGTACCTTGTTGAGGCATACCTTTCTCGGCCTTTTGGCTAAGATCAAGTGTAGTATCTGTTCTTATCAGTTTAATATATCTGATATGTGGGCCATTGGTCCAAACGATATTAATATAATTTTTTAACGGGGAAGGTCTGTCATAATAGCTTGCTATTAGGATCTTCATGCGTCATCCGAGTGTTGCACTATTGCTCGAGCCTAGCGCACCCCCACCAAAACATAAGCTCAATATTTTATGTTCCTAATGCTTTGACATCAACTTTTAGCTAAACTTTCTATAAATTCACTTTAAGATATAGAGAATGCGACATCTTTTTTAAAAAATTAAAGTTCGGCTCCCAACAATCAAATGAATAAAATTTACCTCATTCGGCTTAGGAGTTCATCCCTTTTTTATCCCCGGCTGTCATAAAACGCAACTCCACCTGTTGGCCAAAAATGCAACTGTGCCAAAAGATGCAATGAGTTAGTTTTATCATTTAGATACTCCGCTGATTAAAAAGAATGCCAACCGCACTTCAGATTTGAAGTAAAAATACATTATCACGCTTTTTTATTATTAGGTTAAATTGCTCGCAAGAAAGCTTGCAGGCTACACTCCAATCAAATGACAACTACACTTCAAATTGATTTGTACTAAAGATATATTATCACGTTTTTCTCTTACATGGTGATTTTTCTCGCAATGCTTGCCACATCGACGATGTTAAAGTAAAATTATTCGGGCACTGCTATAAATTGAGATAAACGGCCTACATGACAACTTACTTACCTGGATGGGGTCTATGGATTATCACTAAGGTCCATGGCCTAGGGAAGTGACTTCCATTGCACTTTGGATGGGTGCTTGCCCTAAGGTCTACCCAAGTGGTGGAGCCTACATCATAATTTGTGTCAGGGGGGCTTGCGTTCGCGCAGCCCCCATAATTCTAGTAAACCTTTTGATTTTTGACTTGTAATGCAATACTTTGGTTGGTTGTCAGTGTCAAGAAATCAAGTTTAAAAAATTGTTGCGGGAAAGAGTTCACATAACCAAACACATATATCAAAACAATTACTCGGAGAACTTGTTGGATTTTTTTTTTAATGTCATTTACAATACTCAACACAAATTACATGGAAGTTCTAGCACCCCGAGGTTTCTGAAGTAAGCAAGCTACTGACCGAGAGGAGATACTTAATTCATAACTCGAATATGGAACAAACTGGTGCTTTTATAGTTGCCTTTGTTTCAATTCATGCATACAACGCCTAGTGCGACATAATTGTAAAGACTCGAATATATAGGCCGCTATCTTTGCAAGCAATAGGAACACAATTAATAAGACCACATCACATGTGTTTTTAACTCGCTAATTAATTTTTTATTTTTGCATTTTCCTATGTCCGTTAAACTAAAAGGTGAATGAAGCAGAGCGAACACTTTCAAGGTACAATAGTTATATTCTTTTATTCTTTTGAAAGAACCGCCACTAAAGAACTCGTATGGCTTCACTTCAGTAGTTTTGCTACCCTTCATGTATTTAAGCCACTCATTTACGACATTCTTGCGAGTTCAATTCTAAACTAGTATTACAAGTCCCACAATATACATCAGTTTTTTTGATGTCAAGTCTGATCGCGGAACACTTGAGCAATCACAATAGGATTTTGTAAAACACAAAGATTCATACAAAAGAGTAAACTAGCTTTTAAGTATATAGTCGTAAGATAAGAAGTGATCTCCGTACCTGTTTTGCAAACACACAACAAATAACTTCTTGGAGGTGATCTCTTTGAAGGCTTATGCAAACCGGAACCCCCATATCCAAACTTCCCCCGATCTCAACTCCCGAAAGTTAGAAGCATTTTTTCAGAAGCGATGCTGCATTTAAAGATCGAAATTTTGAGAAAAATGGCTATGCTTGGTCATGAAATACAAACTACTGTTTGATCACATATATATCAAAATTTAGTCTTGTCAAAATACTTCGATGAAATCAGGTGCTTCACAATTTTTTGCGCTTTAGCTAACTCTTATTCATGCAATTACCTAGAGTGGATTTTACATGCACTACTCCTACAATTTCTGTTAAGATTTTATTTTCCCTTGTATGAGTTTCCCAATAGACAAATTGATTTCTACTTAGAGTTCCACACCACCTCGAGACACTTTCTGATGGAAGTACGGCAGGCATCCTTATAAACTAAGCCAGGTACCTTGTTGAGGCATACCTTTCTCGGCCTTTTGTCTAAGATCAAGTGTAGTATCTGTTCTTATCAGTTTAATATCTGATATGTGGGCCATTGGTCCACACGATATTAATATAATTTTTTAACGGGGAAGGTCTGTCATAATAGCTTGCTATTAGGATCTTCATGCGTCATCCGAGTGTTGCACTATTGCTCGAGCCTGGCGCACCCCCACCAAAACATAAGCTCAATATTTTATGTTCCTAATGCTTTGACATCAACTTTTAGCTAAACTTTCTATAAATTCACTTTAAGATATAGAGAATGCGACATCTTTTTTAAAAAATTAAAGTTCGGCTCCCAACAATCAAATGAATAAAATTTACCTCATTCAGCTTGGGAGTTCATCCCTCTTTTATCCCCGGCTGTCATAAAACGCAACTCCACTCGTTGGCCAAAAATGCAACTGTGCCAAAAGATGCAATGAGTTAGTTTTATCATTTAGATACTCCGTTGATTAAAAAGAATGCCAACCGCACTTCAGATTTGAAGTAAAAATACATTATCACGCTTTTTTATTATTAGGTTAAATTGCTCGCAAGAAAGCTTGCAGGCTACACTCCAATCAAATGACAACTACACTTTAAATTGATTTGTACAGAAGATATATTATCACGTTTTTCTCTTACATGGTGATTTTTCTCGCAATGCTTGCCACATCGACGATGTTAAAGTAAAATTATTCGGGCAGTGCTATAAATTGAGATAAACGGCCTACATGACAACTTACTTACCTGGATGGGGTCTATGGATTATCACTAAGGTCCATGGCCTAGGGAAGTGACTTCCATTATTTTTATAGATAGATAGATAGATAGATAGATAGATTTCTATTATTTTAGTTGGTATTGTATCTTTTATTTTTTGGGTGTTTTATTTTTCCTCCTTTTGGAGCGGTTGATATGGTTTTGGTATTTTTGGTTTGTTGTTTTGTCTCTTTGAAAATGATTCAATTGGTGTTTTGGGAGATCTGGAAAGCCCGCATCGAGGCTGGGTCGGTGGTGGAAATCGCAAAAGTTTATCTTTCACAGTGGAAGATTGTTCATTTTATGAGAGCATCTCTCCCTCCAATTTGAGTTGATGCAATTGAAAATTCCGATCATTGGACTACAACAGTGACCATTGATTGTGAGGGACCAATTATCTAACAATTCACTTCATGGCCGTTGGATCAACAATCCGACGGCTAGTATTAAAAAAAAAATTCAGCCACTCCGCGATTCTTTTCTGCGGAGCCTTAGTCCTCCGCGTTTTTTTTCCGCGGATCACCCTACCGCTCCGCGTATCTTTTCCGCGGAGCGCTGAGAAGAAAATTAAAGTTAGTTTTAACCCGATTGAAACCCGAAATCACATTCAAACCCTAATTACAATTACAAACGGAAAGACGGATTTAAGCGAATTCTACTGCGAACGAAGTGCGATTGGAGCGATCTGTGGTGCGAACGAAGTGCGATGGAGGCTACAAAGGATTACGAGCAGAGGTATTTGTTTAAATTCGAAGTCATTGGTTCTAGGGTTAGTGTTTGTACGTATTTATGAAGTAATTCGAACGAATTGAGGTCTGGGATTAGGGGTTCTTGCTATTTCTGAGTATAAGTCGAAGTAATTGGGGGTTTAGGGTTCGTTTTCGATGATTTTTGTGTAGTATTTCGAATCAATTCGAAGTTATTCGATGTAATTCGAATTAATTCGAAGGTATATGCAGCTTCTATGTAATTCGAAGTAATTAGGGATTGTAATGGTTTACTGCCTATGTTGGAATGACTGCATTACGTTTCCAACAAAACAAACACTATAACAACTGCTCATTATTGAATTTGACGAAGGGTTTCTAGTAATTGTAATGGTTTACTGCCTATGTTGGAAGTTCTGTTATAGTGTTTGTATATGCAGTAATTGTAATGGTTTGAATTGTATGTGTGCATAAATGAGTGCCTAGTTATCCTGTTGTCTATGAGCTTCATCAAAGTTTCGCCTAAAAACCACTTGAACAAGATATAGTACCAGAGCATTGTTAATGCTTAAAAGCATTCAGTATATGTGTGCAGAAAAGGCTTTAGGACCTAGGGATTGTGTACTTGTTGCTGGAACATAGGCCATATTAATACTTGAACACTAGTTTTGAGCTTCTGTGTGTACTCTTGCCGGCCAATTTTATTACATTGGCATATTCTGTCACGTTAAAGCAGAATGGTTACTGCGGAATATTTCTAGGCCTAATGTGTACTAAATTTACCATCCTGCAATCTTCATTCCAAAACTGAATATTTCTAAAGAATTTACTGATATGAACTTATAATGTGTAGGGTACTGCTGCAGTTCTTGTCATAATTAATATATTGGACTTTGTGTTGGTATAATGTACTGAATATACGATCCAACCAATCCTTCTGTATGTTCAGGTTATGTTTTAAGGTTTAATTTTAAGAGCTGATTACTCATAATTAACATGTTGGTGCATGCATAAACATACACTAGCTATGAATATGAGAGTGTTAGTTGTTCGTAGATTTGGTGAATTTGATTATCTTTGTTTCGAAAGATTATAGATATGAAGTCCTCTAAAACTAGAATAAATAAAGTAAAGATAAACTAGATTATCTTTGTTTTGTTTCGAGTTGATGATTCATATTTGTGTCGTAACAGGCTGTCCATTCCTTGTTGTTGGTGATTCCCTTGCAGTTTACTTATGACTTCATTATACGAGTTTGATTAATTGAAATAGACATGTAGTTTTATTAATTCAAATGAACATGTGTTCGTAAGTTGGATTGTGTATGGCTAATATATTTTAAATTGTGAATGTTTCAGGCTTGAGGACGTATTGCCAGGCCCTATTAGTCAGACGGTTATATTCGACAATGCGTATCATGTGAGTGAGGATGTTTGGGCGGGTGTTGATAGGGGTACCTTGCAGTGTTTTTGTGGTAATAGACTGATGCGCTCATGGGTATTAAACGATGCTCAGAAGGAGATATTGCGCATGACTGGGTTTGGCTTGTTTGTGAATACCGATGTGGTCCTTCAGAATGATACAGCACTTATCACAGCTTTGGTGGAGCGTTGGCGCCCTGAGACAAATACCTTCTTCATGAGGCAGGGTGAGATGACAGTGACATTGCAGGATGTCCATTACATCTTGGGGTTGCCTACTGTTGGTCAGCCTTTGGTTGGGCGTGCTATGAACAATCCTAAGTCATATTTCAGTAGGAATTGGTTTGAGGAGCTTTCAGAGAAGGAAATTGGTGAGGCAATGGATAAAAGAGGAGGGATAAAGTATACTTGGTTGTTTAGTAGGTACGGGGCAGATCCGGGTAATGACATGGACAAGATTGTTCTCCACACGAAGGCGTACCTGATGTTGGTTGTGGGGTCGGCCTTGTTTCCTACCAGTAGTAGGAATGTGGTGCATCCCAGGTACATTGCCTTTCTTTACTACTTGGATAGTATTCACACTTATTCTTGGGGTTCTGCAGTATTGGCATACTTGTATAGGGGCCTTGAGCATGCATCCAAGAAAGGAGCGAACAATGTCAGTGGTTGTTTATTCATGTTGATGGTATGGTCATATGAGAGGTTTGATATCGGGCTTTCTATGCCGGATCCTAAACGGGCTACCTTTCCCGTTGCTGAGTATTGGGCAAGGGCCATTGTGCTGAAGAAGAAGGGGGAAACTAATGTTACGGAGGAGGAGCTGACTACTGAGGCAAAGGGGAAAGGGAAAGGAAAGAAGAAGGCAAATGGGAAAGGTAAAGTGAAGGTAGTTGAGGAGGATATTGAGGATGAGTTGGTTGAGGACGATGTCTTGGTTGAGGAGTCGGTCCAGTTAGGTAAGCGTCGTAGACGTGATATTAGACTCTTTCTTTTATTTTAACTATTACACATTACCTTCGTTGTTTGTTAAAAAATTGTACTCTTTGTTAGGTTGAATTACTTCCTCACATATTGAGATACCTAGATAGGAACTCCATGAACCTACCGAAGGAGGAGCCAAAAATTCAGTCATGGAGTATGAGGCCCAAACAGAAGAATAGCACGGATTGCGGCATCTTTGTGATGAAGTACATGGACCATCTCCTACAGGGCTACGAGATTGAGTCATTGAGATGGACGGACGCAGACATTGAAATCTTCCGATATAGGATTTCTATGGAGCTCCAGAAAGGGGAGGCTAGAAGAATTCCCGGGTTTCTTATGCGTCAGAGGATAGATAACGCATAGTGCTTACTTGAGTTTTTTTATTAGTTTCATGGTAGTTCTCCCCCTCCCCTATACATTTTCTTGGTTGTTATTGTCTCCCTCCCCTTTAGGGTGAAGTTCGTTGGATTTAGAGGTGATCATTTTTTTGGTGTTTTGAAAATTTTGGTCCATTTTGGCCATATTTAGGCGGTTCTGTAATTTTTTGAATTTTTTTTTCCGATTTTTATGGCTGTTACAGTTTGTGCAGTGGTTATCTAGTATTTTGACTGGATTGGTACAGGTGGGAAGTGCACAAAACAAACAGAATATTTCAAAAAAAAAATATACTGATCCGCGGAAAATTTCTGCGGAGCGCTTTTTTCCTTTTAGTCCACTTCGCGGAAAAAAACCGCGGACAACCCAGGGGTTTTCTGGAAATTATGGTCATCATTTTCCATCAATTTCACTTGTAGTAAACTCCAAACTACCTAACTAACTTGGTTTTTGGGGAAAAAACCTTTAAAAAGAAGTGAACACTGAAAATTTGAAACAAGGGTTTGATGACCATAATGGTTACATAATGGTTCAAATACTACAATATTACAACATAAGTCATCCAAATCCTTAAAGGTTACAACATAAGTCATCCAAATCCATAATGGTTCAAATACTTAGATATTAAAACAAAAGTAATGCAAATCCTACGATATTTTGGTTATCTAACCAAAATATTCTAACACATTCGAGAAACCGATGGACAAACGGTGACTATGGGGGTTGACCATTCCCGGACAGACTTCGTCTTCTCAGGATCTATCTTGACGCACACCCGGAGGAGGATCCTTGGTGATGAACACAACTACATGGTACAATACTACAACACAACCATCGCGGAGGACACCCGTACTAATTGCTTTGTGCGTAGCGGTGTCATTGTGAAGGGATACACATATAGTGCTTGTTCCATCATAAAGGCGGAACCTTGCATACAATCCCTTCACCTTCCCACCATCGGTTACGTTGGAAACCCATCCCTTCACATATTCAACGCGCATTTGATCGCGTGTGCAACCCTCCCTAGGCCTCAATTTGAAAATGTCCCTAATGTTGTCACATTCCACAAAATCACCACCATCCCAATCGGAAAGCCTCCATTTGCCTTCAATGTCCTTACCCAAATTCAAGATTGGAAGAAAGTAGGGTGTGACATTATATGCAACCTTTTCAAACATCGACTCACTAGCCGTCCAAAGGCATGCATCTTTCCAATTGGTTGACCTATACGCCATTTCCTCCGGGGGATACAAGTCAACATCTTCCTCTTCAACAATTGGTGGCTTGTCACTAACTTCATTGAACTCCATTATGTCATAATAAGGTGGTAAATTACGACATATTTCATCCAACTCATCGCAAGTTGGTGACTCCATAAATACCTCTCCTTCGGAGCTCGGAAGTGAATCACTAACATGTGAAACCGAATCATTATCCGAAACATTACCACCATCCATGTTACCTACACATGACGATAAAAAACTTTGTTAGATAATGTGAGAAGAACATAATGTAAAGTTAACAATTGAGAGGTAGAGAGTTATATCAATTACAATTGGCCACTTTCACCACCACATTGACCACTTTGACTACTTTGAGCATTTAATAAAATTTCGGTTATTTTTGCACATTTTCTAATATCATGTCCTTCAAGTCCACATTTAGAGCATTTCCTCGGTGTTTTGCGAATTGTTTCGATGGGACTTTTGAAACGAGGGTCCTTTTTCCTTCCTTTGGTTTTTGACACAATGGGATCAAGAATTGGCTCATGCAAGCCATCACCATCTTCTTGAGTTGTTTTCGTGCCAACTTCACTACTTACATGCTCAATTCCATCAACTCTCATATTCTTAAGAATTTTGGTTTCCCGATTGATTACCGAAACGGCATACTCGTAATGCTCCTTTGATGCCATGCTACTATGACAAAAGGCCATGGTGAGTAATGTCATGTTGTTGAATCTTTCGGTAGGAGTCAAATCATGGGATGATGCTTCTTCTCTGGTCAAATGATAAGGCAACATACCATCAACTCTATTGGCATCCTTTGTCCAACGTCGTCTCAAAAAGGCATTAGGTATTTCGGAAACACATCTCTTTGTCAACACGGCTATAATGTGTCGGCAAGGAATGCCCAAATATTCATACATTCTACACTTGCAACTACCACTTAGAGCCAATTTGTTGAATGTAACAAGATACATTGTTCTTCTTTCGGGATCCACCAATTACCTATAGCATTTGTAGTATGTATACTCATCTTCTTCCAAAGAACGATCTCTATCTTTCTCCACAAAGTAGGTTGTAGCTTCCACCAATTGCTCTTGAAACTTCCTAAACATTGTTTTTTATATAAATGGAAGCACCATGTTGCTCCAAGGCGGTCTTCATTTTTATCCCATGACAAGTTTGACGAGTCTTAAAATCCTCTTCTTTCTCCCTCATAAATTGTCTTTCCAAAACTTTTTGAGCATTTACAACAAATTCTTTCAAACCCGTGCAAGAACTAACATAACTATGAAAAAAGCATTCATTTCCTCACTCCTTGAAGTTGTTGTTTGTCCCGCGGAAAATGTGCTTCGAGTGAAAGCCTTGATCCATTTATGCTTCAAACCGTACAATCCTTGTAGCCATGTATTATCTTCCAATTCATACTTCACAACCAATGCTTTCCACCTATCCTCAAACACATCTTCGGTCAATGAGTTATAAATGCAATTATTGAAATCAACTTTGAATCCAGGTGCTTCGAATAGTAACTTGCAAGTTTCTCGGGGAATTTGTTACTAATGTGCCAACTACACAACAAATGAGTGGTGTTCGGTAGTTGTGATGAAATAGCTTCGGCCATGGCTTGGTCTTGATCCGTAATGATAGTCAAGGGATGTTTGTTTTCAACCGCCTCAAGCCAACTACCTAATACCCATTCAAAACTTGTTTTAATCTCGTCCCTCATTAGTGCAAATCCAAAAATAACCGATTGGTAGTGATGATTTACCCCGGTAAAAGGAACAAATGGCATAACATATCTGTTAGTTCGGTAAGTGGTATCAAAGGCAACGACATCACCAAAATTTTGGTATGCCATCAAACAACGGTGATCAACCCATACTAGACATTTCAACCTTTGTTCTTCATCGAGTAAAGTTTTAATGTAAAATTTTCCACCACTTTCTTCTTTCAACCTATTCAACAAGTCTAAACCAGCTTGAGCATCATTAACATCTAAATTGGTCTTTCTAAACTCACGTACCACATTTCTTACATGTTGTCCATCAAAACCAACATGTTGAGCTCCGCCTTTTAAATTGCTAAAAATGGACATTTGTTGCCTAGGAGGAACACCCGACATATGTAGTGTTCTCGTGATATTTCTTTGTGCCGCGCTTACATGTCTTTCCCTTCGAATTAAATTCATTTTCGAAGGTGTAACTACCTCGTGATTGTGCTCTAACTCTAGTGCGGTTATCTCCCAAAAACTTGTTTTCTTTTTATTCAAAACATACATTCTAACCTTACAACCACATCTAGGAAGAACATCTCGACGGCGTTTACCTTTTGTACTACCCATCAAACATGCATCATCATTACCACTATTTTTATCCTTATTCTCACCAAATAAATTACAAACAAATAACCGAGCATATATTTCTTTATTAACACGTTTTTGGGTTTCTTGAACCTTAATTGCAAAACCATTTTTCAAGGCATAAGCTCTAAATAAATTTTCAGCGGCTTCTAAATTATCAAATCTTTGGTGCAAATAAGGGACAACATTATTAACATCTTCATCAACATTATGTACATTTTTTTCACGCAACTTATCATCTTCACCATAATGCTCATCAATATTATCATCATCAATATTAACATACTCTACACCACAACTAACATTATCAACATCAACATCAACATCAACTTCTAAATCATCTAACCCCATATAAATATCATCAACTTCAATTGATTTTTATTTTTTCCTAGGAACAAACTTAGCAAACATCTTATCCGCCATATTAATCAATAAATAACAACAACAAACACTTACCCAATTCAACAAATGATGAAAATCTCTTCAAGCTCTCAAATCCCTCCTTTTCCCTTCTTTTTTGATGCAAAGTGGCCACAAATGATCACAAACATTGGCTTTTAGGGTTAATACCGCGGATGGGCATTTTGGTAATCCAGCACTCCGCGGAAAATTAACGCGGAGGGGTACAATGATCCGCGGAAAATATACGCGGAGCGGTAGGATGATCCGCAGAAAAAAAGCGCGGATGACTAAGGCTCCGCGGAAAATAAACGCGGAGTGGCTGAATTTTTTTTTTTAATCCTAGTGGTTGGATTGTTGATCCAACGGCCAGGAAATGAATTGTTACATAATTGGTCCCTGACAACAGGGACCAGGACCCATACTAAGGGGAGTACGACTCTTCTATTTCCTTTCAAGTGATACATATTAATTATAAATTATTTGTTACCTTTTTTTGAAAAAATTAAAAAATAATATTTACAAGTATATTAAATTGATGATATTTAGATTGACAACAAATTGATGATATTTATTTTATAAACATTAATTTCTATTATTTTAGTTGGTATTGTATCTTTTATTTTTTGGGTGTTTTATTTGTCCTCCTTTTGGAGCGGTTGATATGGTTTTGGTATTTTTGGTTTGTTGTTTTGTCTCTTTGAAAATGATTCAATTGGTGTTTTGGGAGATCTAGAAAGCCCGCATCGAGGCTGGGTCGGTGGTGAAAATCGCAAAAGTTCATCTTTCACAATGGAAGATTGTTCATTTTATGAGAGCATCTCTCCCTCCAATTTAAGTTGATGCAACTGAAAATTACGATCATTGGACTACAACAGGAATTAATTGCGTGAAAGTCAACTGTGATGCTACTGGCTTCCGGAATGGTGTAGGTTGGATTTCTCGGGAAGTCTTTGTAATCCTTTTTAGTTCAAAAAATATTTATATTTTGTATGTTAAGTTATATACAAACAAAGCGGCTATTTATTTAGCTCGTTTATTTATATTTCCAGTTTAGGGGTTTGTCGTGTTTGAGTCCGGTCTTTTCAACGAAATGCATAATATTTGTCAAAAAAATAACTATGAAGTATGAACCCTTCATTCACATAAATTACTCATTAAATTGAGTATGTAAGAGTATGTCTAAGAACATGTCCAACCGACTAGTTATTTATACCAGCTAATGTCTCATATAGTGCACGAGTATTTTTGTGGATATTTTACAAATATTAATATTAGTTACTTTTTTGTATTTTTTACTTTTATTTAAAAAAATAAAAAAATATTTTAATATTAATTTTTCATATTTGAATTTAATTGTTAATATTTGAATTAGTGAAAAATAGAACATTACACAATACTAATATATATAAGTATGATAAAAATATCGTGACGACTAAATCATGTTAAGTGCCTTACATTAATTATATATAAAATATAATTTCTAAATTGAAGTTTGAGTAATAAGAGCAAAAAAGATACTCCGACAATTTGTAAATGATTCTTTAAATCACTAATAGCTTTCCTTAGCTACTTATTTTTTAAGTAGAATTCCCTCACTTTTAAAGGATGTCTTAACTAATATTTTAAAATAAAATATAGGGATCACACCGCCATCTCTTTCTCTCTATTGTATATTGTATTTTTATTGATAAAATGTATTTTTAATGACAAAATATTAAATAAGTAGTTGCCTAATGGGTATAAGAAGTATTGTTGGAGTTAGGACATACGTATTCATGTCCTAGTTACCAAAGAATCGTTTTTTAATATTACTTGCGGGTTGCTTTTGTTTTTGTTATTTGCTTACAGTTTAGTATAATGTTATAAATATTAATTTTAATATGTTGATGGAAGGTTTCAGACCATAACTTTCGTATATAACACCTTTTAGTGTTAAATCTAAATTAAAATATTGTTGACGGAAATCGAACCTTAGATCTCTGTAAGTATTCTATCTAACGATCATTATTTAGTTGAAGGATCTAACGTTTGTTGTGAATGAAAAGGATAACAAAAAATGAGGGGTTAACCAAACTACAAAATATACCCTCTTCCCCTTATTATAGTTTAATATAAATAGTTGGGATTAAGTTGAAATAGTGGACTTGCTTTAACATATTTTTAATTCTTCTCTAAATATAATCCACAGCTTTTCGTCACTTTCCAATCTTTCATTTCATAGGTAATCCGGCAAAACCCCCTTTCACTTGCACTGTTTATCTTCACCGCTATGACTTAATTTGAAATTTGGTTTCGTGTTTGTAGCAATTTGTATATGTTTGCAAAAAATTGTAATTTTAAGATAAACTCTCGCCTCAGTTTCGGTTGTTGTTTGCATTTGTATTGATAGTTTGCAATTTTATGTGCGGAGGCATAAGTAATTTGGGTCCGAATTTGTCCGAATTTGTATTTTTAATTGAATTTTGCATATGTTTTTAATGATATTATTCGTTGATTTTGTGGTATCATTGATTGCAATTTTTGGCAATCTGATTACTGCTGAACAAGCACCACCTGGTATCTTTATTGTTCTGATGACGATGATGAGTACTGAAAATTATGAGGGTTTTTCACCTGTCCAATATCAAATAGGATTGATTTTCCCGGAATCTTTAATTCTTTCCATTCTTTGCACTCTCTGCTAAATTTATTTTATATATGTATTGCTTTTTAGTATCTCAATTTTGAAAATTATTTTAAAGTTTTCATCTTTTCGGGTGAAGCTGAAGCTATCAAGTTCATATATGTGTTGCTTAGTACTCAAGTTTGTGAATTTTGGTTTTTTAGTTAGAGACCTATGAAATTTGTTTTAAAGTTTTCATCTTTTCGGGTGAAGCTGAAGCTATCAAGTTCATCTATGTGTTGCTTAGTTCTCAAGTTTGTGCATTTTGGTTTTTTAGTTAGAGACCTATGAAATTTGTTTTAAAGCTTGCATCTTTTTTTTTATAGTACTGAAAATTAACTTACTACATGAACTTTGCTTTTTGCTTGTAGATTGGATAACTCATGACAGTAGTACCTGCCTTTTCTTATAAACTCCGTTTTTTTATTTGTTATATATATGTTTTCTTTAATTATTGTGCTGCACCTATGAAAACTATTGTAAGGTTTTCAAATTTTTTGAAAATTGTATTTTCGAGTATACTTTAAAGAAAAAGGAATTAAAGAAATTTATATTACATGTGTTTACTGAAATTTTTTATGAAAGAAAGGCGGAACAGTTAATATCAAACATTTCACTCCAAGATTTAATATCCGGGAATGGAGAATAAAAAAGAAATACATGGCTATTTTGTATACCAGCCTTCGTTTCTCAATCTTTCGATAATCTTCAGGATCCTTACTATCTGTAGTGATAATTGTCTTCACTTCTTCACCTCAATTATATAAACAAATAATTGTAAATTACATTCTTGATCATAACTTTCTCAATTCTTATTGTCTCCTACAGTGGGTGTTTTTTATCAGGAGAAAGGAGTTCGGTCCCTTGATGGAGATAAAAACAATGGAAATTCTAATCCCCTGGGGGCAGGTAGTACATGTATTTACTCAAACGAAAACTTGATTTTATATGTCATAATAATTAACATTGATAATTTTGCATGTAGCCATAACCATTAGGTTGGTTTTATAAATAAAGAACGTGATGGTGAAAATCATTTATATTCATGTTTATTAGGCCAGGCCACCTTTATTAAGATTAATGGAAGTTTAAGGCTTTAGTTGTGCTTCGTTCCGTTAGTAATTTGAGGTCTACGAATCAAAACCCAGGCAGTAATTTGATGTGGCAAAGGAATTTATAAATTAGTTTTTGGCAGTATCACAAATTGAATGTCCAAACAGAAACATTGTGCAAACCCGTGGTAGGTATTTATGAATAATTGTTTTCTCATACTTTGACTTCATAACATTTAGTCCAATATTTTGTGAATTTTGATGCTACTTATTTTTTCTACCAGGAGGTTATGTTTCCCGTTGAGAGGATGGAGGCCAGACCCTTGATGGAAATGAAAATGTTGAAACTACTAATCTTGGCAGGCCAAGTAGTACTAAAGGTATATACTTCAACTAACACCTGATTTCTTATGTCATAATAATTAATAGTGAAAATAATTATGGCATGTGCTTATTAAGTTGGTATTATAAATAAAGAATGTGATGATGACACTCAAATCTATTCACATATATTAGGGAAGGTCCGGAAGGCCAACTTCATTTAGACTTGTGATAGTGTTAGGCTTTTGTATTACTTTGTTTTCTCAGTAATGTGTGGTGGGAGGATCACAACCTTGCGGTCAATAATTTGATGTGGCAATATATTTTGAAAAATTGTTCGAGGTGTCCAGATTGAATGTCCAAACACGAATGTACATACATCGTCTCGGATAAAATCACATTACAACTTGTGTTCCATCAGAATTTGAAGTATTTGCCAATGCAGCCACAGTAGGTCAACTACAGAGAAAGTAAAGACAAACTGGCTAAGAATGGGGTAATTATTAGTATGGGCACTGATCAAGATCCTCGATGTATATGTTGAATATTTTAGCTTTAAGGTATCAATAATTGCCCATTAAGATGAAAAATCATGTTTCCACTATTTTCAGTTTTCCTTGAAGACTACAAACTTTGTGCATTCCAATTAATTAACCTCTGGGTGGATGAAAAGCTTATACGTCAGAAATCAAGTTCTTGAGGATATATCAGAAGCCTACTTGAACATTTGGTAGGTAGGAACACAATACAAGTACTGAAAAGAAGATGCAAATGGAAGGATTAAATCACTTACTTCTATTCTAACCAAGTAGCTACGATAAGGTCATACTTCATATTTATCCAGGTTCTATGTCTCTGTAATGGCAAAGTTTGTGGTTACTTCATATTTGAAAGGTTGTAAGAAAACCTTATTAAAAATATATAAATTAATTCGCTCTATGTCTTTTAGGAAAAGGGGGTCAATCTAAGTTCTTTATTCTATTTTTCTCTGGCTGCATCAATTTAACTTTAGATTTATTTTCAAGTTTCTTCAACACATATTAGTTTGTCTTTGGAGAGGTGTAATGTTGTTTTTTTTGGGGAATTCAAAGTGTGTATTACCTCGTTACACATGAGATCAAAATAGAGAGCCCAACTATCAATGCCCTATTTTTCATTTTAAATCAATTTAACTGTCTAAGGAATTAAATATCAGTTGCAGGGTATATATTTTTGTTTTTCATATAAATTATTTATTTTCTGGTGTGTCTTAGGATTCTACAATGGATGTTGCAAATGCACGACCTTAAAGTGGGCAAGATATATTTTCTCTTATGGTTCGAAATCTGAGCCTAGGAAGACTGAAATTACAGATAATATGGAAAGATTAAAAAAGGTACTTAATCTGGAATATTTGGATACATGTCAACTGCTTTTGGTTGTTTTCTTAAGGACGTTTTTAGTATTGCAATTGTTTTACTATCAAGTTTGTCAATTGCATGTTGTTAACTGTTATATTGACGAGGGTGTAGAAGAGCTTTCTCTGAGGTTTTATTTACTGATGAGGTTGTTAACAATTACTTTTACATACTGTCCTGATCATCCTCTGTTTTCGTGATAAATATAATATGTACTCTATCTGTGCTCTGTAGTTCTCAGTACCTCTTATTGTAGTATTTGCCACCAATAGAGGAATATGTACTATGAGGTATGAAGCTCTAAGCACTGTTTTGGAATACGATGAGAACAACTTTGTTTATTATTATTGTTATTTAGCACTACTTTAATGAATTATTTGTGTCCACTTTCTGTGTTGGTATGCACTAATTAATCTATATTGCTAACATTAGATTTAAGTAATTTTGGATGACTATATGACAAGATGTAATCTCGAATTTTAAATGTTCAGATGACAAGTTTTTAATTATGCTCATACTATGTAACTAGCCTGCCTAATGATGTTAATTCCAAGTCTTCGATGAATTTTAACTTTAACCTTTCTATGTGTATTTATGTTCTTAGTAAGAAAAGTTATCATGACTTATTCATGAATCTATTTTTTTTTTGCTTAAGGATGCTATTTAGTTATGTATCAATGTAACATAGCCCTTAAGGATGCATACCAAATTTATAGTACATCTTAGACCTGAGAAGCATTCATGTCATCTATGTTTGGTTTGTAAATTCTCAATATTTAGAGCAACTCCAACGTATGTCATCCCTTACCTATATTTCATCCAGTTGTACAAATCCAGTTGTACAAGTTTAGGGATTTTGCTTCCAAATGTCTCCTCCAACGCTGCTCTTCCTTCCCTATAATTTTTAGGTGAGAGAAAATGGATCCCCATATTTGATGTAGCAAATCTGCTCCCCTATACTTGACATGTCATCACCCGCCTATGTCTCCCGCCCAATTCTTTCTTTTCCAGTTTTGCTTCTTCTGCATCTGTTGATGGTGTGTGTTTTGTCTATGTATAAATTCAATGTGTATACTTCTGGGTTGAAGATGGACATAGCGAGTGGAAAGGAAGATGATGGTGGGGCAGCCCATGGGTGTGTGTTTTTTTGTTTTTGTTTGTTTTTGTTTATTTTCATTTCATTTTGCTTTTTAATTTTGTTTTAATTAGTTAATAATTTAAAATTTAATGTTTGATAAACTAAGAATATATAAATAGTTGCAGGCAATCACATGAATTGTTGGTATATTCTAGTATTTAATAAAATTTTATTTGAAATTTTTGGATAAATGAATTGTTGAGATTAATAAATCTGAAAGTGATTTAAAATGAGAATTATGATCAGTTTTATAAAATAAATATAGACATTTTCGGTAGACAAGTATTTTTTGTTTCTTTTGTTAATTTTAAGCTTGATTTAATAAAAATAATTTCGGACAAGATTATATTTAAAATTTAATAATTTGAATTTATTTAAGTTCAATGAATATTTCAAAATTCAAAATACTGATTAAATATTGCTTTTTAAAATATAGGGAAGCAAATACGGAATGTCATTGGAGTGAAATAGCTTTTTGGTTCGCTATATTTTAGGTAACCATTACTTTAATATATTTTAGGGGTTCAAAATGGAGAACCCCCATGAAGTTGCTCTTAAGGATAGCAAAAATGCAATATTTTTGTTTTACTTTAGTTAAATGTGGAGATTTTTCAGGGTTTATAAATTAGTAACTAATTGAAATATGTCATCCTTGCATTAATCTATTCGGGTGCAAGTGTATAGCTTCTATGAGTTCAATAACTATAGCTTATAAGAACAAAGGTCGCGACAAGCATGACAAGAATTTAGAAGCTTCTAGGAATAGCACTTCAATAACTATAGCTTATAAGAACAAAGGCCGTGACAAGCATGACAAGAATTTAGAAGCTTCTTGGCATAACGCTTATAAAATAAAGCTCATTTATTTCTGATTGCCCACATTTCCTTAAACCGTACTATTAATAAAATGGTGCAGCTTTATATTGTTATATTAAAGAACAAACTCGGTCTATTAAGGGAACTGAATGTTTGTATGTACTAAAATTAAAGCGGATTCAAGGATCCGCACTATCAAGTGCTCAAGGCTCTAGCGAAAATGAAAATTGTGCAGACATTCCACACTCTAGCATGATACGCCAAACTAAATATTTTCCTCTTACTTTAAACTACTTAAGCAACTTTAGCATCCACCAGGGTTCATTGGCAACATCGTTGCATCTGAAATTTAAGAATAAAATACTACAGGATACAGATTTCGATTTGTGCCAAATTCATTACAGCTAGCAAGGGGAAAAAGTTGTTTACCCTAATAGTTTGCCAATAAATATGTATAGCAGTTCTAAATTATCTTAATAGTCGAGTCGCTTAATACGGCTGACACGCGACATATTTGAAGTTTAATTTATTATCTTTTTTTTGCGGCACTCATGGAATAGAGCTTAGTGCAAAAACCATTATATATTGATTACATTATATATGCATTTATTCAAACTTTAAAAACCCGTCAATGATCGGGTCTATGTTAGTTTAAGTGCTAATCAAGATGGTTTGCATTTCTTTGATTGCAAATTCATTTTTTTTAATAGTGTGTAACTACCTCTATTTGTGTTCCCATGACATTGTACCTAGTTTAGATTAGACGTGTCTTCTTGTACTTTCAATTTGGAGTTTATGATAGTAAGTTATATACAGATACAATCTGATGACTGTTTAATCTACTTTGTAATGCAGGTAGATCTTAATCATGCCATGGATATGGTTTCAGCTTGATCGTCAGAGCCAAATACAGATGTTTATGTATAATATTCAGACAAAAATGAAATCGATAACAAGGGCCTAAGTGATGCTCCGGTAAATGGCTTGCTGTTAACAATGGATAATGTAAAAGCTGATGACGTAAGCATTGAGGTTCACTTGGTAAGTCCTTTTGCCTTCTTACAACACAACTGTTCCTGTTTCCGTACTTTATAGTACCATTGCTGTATAAGTGACCCACATCTGGAAAAACTTAAGAAGTGCCTTGTCAGTAGCATGATCTCTCAACTCTTATGTAGAATTGCACTATTGTTCTGATAGCGAGTTAAGCAATGTTTTCCAGGATTGGTTCAACTGATCTGGCTTATAATACGTGAGGTAAACTTTAGCACCACAACTTTTGTAAAAAGATTAATTATTAGTTCAAACACGTGCCTTGTCAGTCTTTAGTTTTTTTTTGGTTTACGAGAACCTTTGTTCATTTATCGATTAAAGTTTTTAAGTTCCTCTATAAGGCCTATAGAACACTACTACCATAAGGTCAAAAATTAATTAGTTTATTGCTTCCATTCTGCAGTAATGTTGCACTCATTTGAAATTTTTCTACTTAAACGGATTCCTTCTTCTTCTCAACCTAAATAAAAGACTGCAAACCTTCTGATATCATTTGAAAATTAAAGTGCCTTTTTTTTGTAAGAAAAGTATCCCATTTCAAACCTTCAAGCATCTAGAAAAAGAAAAATGCTTAAAAATTCAATTGCAAAAACATAACACATATTTTATAACAGAGCACCAATTTATCTTGGTATTCTCAGTACGTTAATTCGTAGTTCAGTTGTGAGATATATCTAAATAAATTAATAGCATCAATTGAATTTAGAATTTGGATATGATAGCATCGATAATATTATATAGTTTTACTAATGTATCTGATGTTTCATAGTTCTATTGGTTTCCCATCCTAGCTGTGGTATGATATACCCTGTGCAAGTATACGGAGTGAAAAAGTCCTAAATGAATGACAATTCTAAGGCAAAACCTTTTCCCCAGATTTGTGTTGCCCAATGAACTACCACTAGAACATAAGATTTGTGTTTTGGTTCACTACGTGCTTTTTGATTTTATTAGAAAAATCATTACAAAAAACATACTACTAAAAAATTATATGTAACATCGTCTACCAAGTATATATCTTCACATTATAGTGTTGCTAGCATAACTACCTTAAAGGCATGGATATAGAGCTGCAAAAAAGGTTTTGTTTACTTTACATTTATATATAAATTTCACGGACCAATCTTGGTATCAAAAATCAAAATAAGAGTTCCAGAAAGAAAGACTGATCATACGAAGCCGATAAATTTGCAAGGAGATGTGATTTATGATCTAGAGAAGGTATTGCAATTCATGTTGTAATGGACGAGCGCAATTCCATTGTAATGCGAATGTGGGTGAAACTCTCATTGGCGGCCATGGGCGAAACTTCTGACAAACATTCATACTTTCAACCTTAGTTTTGCATACACTTCGTCAAACAGAATTATTAAATAACTACTGAGTTCATAGAATTTCTTTTAGCTATTGAACTATTGTTCAGTCTATAAAAGTTTGTCATAAACTATATTGTATTCATTTAACAATCAGTAGTTTGCGTACATTTTTTTTTGAAAGAATATTGAACTATTGTTGAGTTTTTAGAAGTGGTTTATATTATTATGGGGTCATTACTATGTATTTCATTTGAATGACAGGACATGTCGTGTTATTGAATTTTAAGTATGTAATAAGTTTGATATATCTGGCATGCAGAGCCCGGGCTATTATGCTAGTTCTTTATATAATAGGAGAAGTGAAGTGAGGATATTTTAGCGGCATTTTGAGCCAATAAACCCCTTGTGAAATTACCATATTATCCTTATTTTTTATGACATTACATGAATATGCCACTGCTCCAAGGAAAAAATTGAATTAATAAATGTTTCTATGAGGTATAGAACCATTAACCTTCTATAAGAGATTCATCCTTACAATATAAGTTAAAAATTCTATTATGTGAACATCATATCTCTCTTTATCCTATATTTATTGTTATATTAACTTTTGAGCAAAAACAAAGGTGATTTATAATATATATATTAAACTATATTTTTTCAGTTTTCAAAGTTAGACAATTATTTCGTATATATACAATGTTAACTATAAAATAATTTTTATTTTTGCACAACGGCCTATCTTTCTTGTACTACACAATTTATTTCAATTATTCATCTATACTATCTTATAATAGACGAAATATTAAAAATTTTGGTACCTGTTTTTTGTCAAGGTACTTGCATTGTTTAATTGTTTTTAACAAAATATTTTTATTACTATCTTATAATAACCGAAACATTAAAAATTTTGATTTTCGGTTTTCGGTCTTTTATCTTAATTAAAAAAAAATAATTATATAAAAATAGTAACTAGCTAATTGCGTTTTATAATTAAAACATATTTCTAACAAAATCTACTCATTTTCCAAATATATCACGGGTAATTAGTAATTATCTTTTTTAATTAAAACACATGAAACATTAAAAGTTTTGGTACCTGTTTTTTGATACGGTACTTGCCTTATTTAATTATTTTTAACAAAATATTTTTATTATTGTCTTATAATAGCCGAACATTAAAAATATTGGTTTTTGGTTTTCGTTCATTTATCTTAATTGGCGGCCATGGGCGGAACTTCTGACAAACATTCATACTTTCAACCTTAGTTTTGCATACACTTCGTCAAACGAAATTATTAAATAACTACCGAGTTCATAGAATTTCTTTTAAGATTGAATTTTAAGTATGTAATAAGTTTGATATATCTAAGCATGCAGCCTCGTGCCTTGCACGAGCTAGTTCTATATATAATAAGAGAACTGGAGATATTTTAGGGGTATTTTGAGCGAATAAACCCTTGTGAAATTATCATATTATCCTTATTTTTTACGACATTACATGAACATGCCACTGCTCCCTTATTCAAAGGAAAAAATTGAATTAATAAATGTTTCTATGAGGTATAGAACCATTAACAGAGATTCATCCTTACAACCATTGTGTTGCTTGTCTCTTTTGGTTATACTAGCTTATAGCCCGTGCGATGCACGGTTACTTAAATTTTATTTATAATTATTCTGTTTATAATTATATATTTATTATCCATGCAACACACGATTGTTTTTTAAATATTTATAATTATATTTATTTATGAATATTTTAATATTTAAAAGTTATTAGTTTACATGATTAAATTATTGTTAAAAAAGATTTAGCCAAAAAAATTATAGTTAAAAATTTGATATTTATTATATTTTACACGCTAAACTATTCTAAAACTAAAAAGAGAATAAAGTGACGAAATTTAATGTTGAGAATTCTATTCGATTTAGGAAATCTACTTATATGTAGTTTAGATTATTAGAATACCCTTTATTAACCAAATACAGTTTTTAATGTTAAATCTAACGGTTTTCACCTATGTATTTAACATTAAACGATTTTGATTATTTTGGTATTAAATGAGTTTCCTTATTTAATTACAACTATTTTTATGTTTTGACTTTTTAGAAAATCCAATCCTATTATAATATCTTTTAACTTATATCATTTTTAGACAATAACTTCTTTTTATATGATATAATCTTGATCATCTATTTTTAAAAGTATTGGATCTAACGGTTGAGAATGTTTTGGCGGTATTTAGAAACAAATTACCATGATAACATCATTAATTTTTCTTAATATTTATAATTTTTTTAAATATTTATTGTTAAAATATGATGTACTCTTTTTTGTAATATGTTAAAGATGCGGGACCTTTAAACTTTTGAGAAAATAAATTATCAATAAAAATATAATTTTTTTTGTAATAGTCTTCTTTTAAAGTAGTACACGGTAACGATCAAAATTCTGTATAAAATTCATTTTTTATAGTAGATCCTATAAATATCTATGTTATTATATTAAAGACTAAATAATGAAATCTTCCTTATAAGTTTGGTCGCTTTGTTTGATCACTCAATTCATAATCGTTGGATGTTTCAAATTAAATTGTTGAAAAATGTTAGATATAACAGTAAAATTATCATGTAGAATGATCTAAGTTTTGAATCTACCAACAACATATTAAAATTTATAGTTTTTTTTTTAAAAATAAAGAATTTTTTCATTTTTTTTTCTTGCAGACATAGGTTATTTGATAATATTTTTTGTAAAGTACGATTTTTCAGAAAAGTATTATACTAATTGATTAAGAAACTTTTAAAGTTTCGAATTTAATAATTTACAATGTATATATGTTAAAAAAGATTGGCCTCTATAGCTGAGTCTAAAATTTCAAAATATGATTTTTTTAATATGAATATAGTCCTGCTAACAATGAAATTAGGTATCTATGAGTTCTTATAAAACAAAATCACCATTTACGTATAATTTATTATTTAATAATAAATAATATTTGATTAGTTATGATCTAAAACTTAATAAAATAGGATTAAAAATATGCACAATTTTATAAAATTTTATCCTCGTATTATTATATTCTTTGTTGATTTGAATTTTTCTTAGATTGATTTTAATTTTTAAACATAGATTTCTAAATTTAAAATAGTTAGAAAAAAGTAATTAAATTGGTATTAAAATAATGATGACATAATAATTATTATTAGAATTTAAATATTCACTTTACTAATTTGGGCTTTATCTTGTGTTTTAAAAATCAGATTTTGACGATTTTATACCCCACATGAAGATAACTAAATTATATTTAATTAAAAGATGGTTTAACAATTTTTATCTAACTGGAATTATCCATGAAAGAGAAAAGAAAGTCACGAATGTTTTACATGGATAATTCTATTCAATATAGAAAACTTATTTATATTTGGTATATTTGGTTTAAATTATCAAAATACACCTTTTAGAATTTAAATATAATCCAATTATTAATAAAATACACTTTTTAAATATTTGATCTAACGATTTTCATTTATCTAGTTAAGATCTAATGGTCCTTATTAATTTGGTTATCTACGACCTAAATTTTGGATAAGATCCCTATTATGATTATTATATATAAGAATTTAATATAATAAGGATATCAAGTATATAATGATATAAGTATCTTACTAACTGTTTTTACTTTTAATGTTTCGATTTTATTTACAGTGTATATAAAATTTTAAAATACATTATGACTTAAAAATTATTAAACAGAATAAAAATTATGTTATGATTATATAAAATTTTATTCTGATATTATTATATTCTTTATCGATTTGAATTTGTTCTTAATTAATTTTGATACTTTTTTGAAATAAACATAAAATTTCTCTATATTTAAAAGAATTAGTGGAAAAATAAATAAATTGGTGCTACAAGAATAAAAAAATATTTATTAAAATTTAGATACAAACTTTACTATTTAGGCTATATCTTGAGTTTTAGAAATTGAATTTTGACGATTTTACAATCCATGCGAAACTAACGAACTTATCTTTAATTTAATGATGATTTAATAATTATTATCTAATTTGACTAGTTGATCTACTCATAAAATAAACTGAAAAGAAAAGATGGTTAAGAAGTTTTACATAAAGAATTCAATTCAATATAGAAAATCAATTCATAATTGGTTTAAATTATCAAAGCACACTTCTTAATATTTAAATATAATCCTAACTTTAATCAAATACAGATTTTAATATAAGTATTATATTCAAAATTATCGTTTATGAATATGAAACCCTTAATATATTAATAATATTTTGATATTATCCTTTTATGTTTGTTATATGTAAAATAATATAATTATAATTTGCATTAATCAAATTGTTATGTTACTTCAGAAAAAAAAGTGTTTAAATTTATTCATGTACAGGAGTTCTCCACGTAGGGTACACGTGTATCATTGTAATCGATATGAATTGTTATCTTCATATTTGGTTTAATAATTATTATCTAACCGGAACTATACATAAATTCAAGAGAAAATATATTTAAGAATTTCTACATAGAAAAATTTTAAATTATCAAAATACACTTTTTAGTATTTAAATATAATTCTATTATTAATCAGATACACTTTTTAATATTAGATCTAACAATTCTCATCGATCTATTTAAGATCTAACTATAATTATTAATTTGGTCGTAATCATACACGGACGATCGATTTTAATTTTTTCTTAAATTGGTTTTAATATTTTATTGAAATAAACATAGAATTTATAAATTTAAAAGAATTAGGAAAACAAATTAAATTGGTGCTACAATAATAAAAATATATTTATTAAAATTTAGATAATAACTTTACTGTTTGAGCTCTATCTTGAGTTTTAGACAACAGATTTTAACGATTTTACAGCCCACGCGAAGCTTACAAATTTATCTTTAATTTAATGATGGTTTAATAATTATTATCTAACTAGAACTATCCATAAACGGAAGAGAAAAGATAATTACGAATTTTTACATAAAGATTTCTATTCAATATAGAAAACCTATTTATAATTGGTTTAAATTATCAAAATACATCTTTTAGTATTTAAATACTATCCTATTAATAATCAAATACAATTTTTTAATATTATATCTGACGGTCCTCATTGATTTGAAGATTTATAGTTTAATAATCTAACGGATCGTATACTTTTGGTAGTACAGTGACCAACCAAAGTTTTGGATAAGATCTCCCTTACGCTTATTATATATAAGGAGTTAATTATCTAACTGAAACTGTCCATAAACTAAAGAGAAAATATAATTACGATTTTTTACATAAAGATTTCTATTCAATATAGAAAACCTATTTATAATTGGTTTAAATTTTAAAAAATTATTAAAATTTAGATAATCACTTTACTGTTTGGGCTCTATCTTGAGTTTTAGACAACAGATTTTAACAATTTTACAGCCCACGCGAAGCTAGAAAAATTATCTTTAATTTTATGATGGTTTAATAATTATTATCTAACTGGAACTATCCATAAACTAAAGAGAAAAGATAATTACGATTTTTTACATAAAGATTTCTATTCAATATAGAAAACCTATTTATAATTGGTTTAAATTATCAAAATACACCTTTTAGTATTTAAATACTATCCTATTATTAATCAAATACAATTTTTAATATTATATCTAACGGTCCTCATTTATTTGAATATTTATAGTTTTATAATCCAACGGATCATATACTTTTGGTAGTACAGTGACCGACCAAAATTTTGGATAAGATCTCCCTTACGCTTATTATATATAAGGAGTTAATAAGTTAAAAATCCTATTCCGTGAACATCATATCTCTCTTTATCCTATATTTATTGTTATATAAACTTTTGAGAGGTGATTTATAATATATATTAAATTATGTTTTTTCAGTTTTCAAAGTTAGACAAATATTTCGTATATATATAATGTTAACTATAAAATAATTTATATTTTTGCACAACGGCTTATCTTTCTTATACTACACAATTTATTTCAATTATTCATCTATACTATCTTATAATAGACCAAACATTAAAAGTTTTGGTACCTATTTTTTGTTACGGTACTTGCATTATTTAATTATTTTTAATAAAATATTTTTATTACTATCTTATAATAGCTGAAACATTAAAAGTTTTGGTTTTTGGTATTTTATCTAAATTAAAAAAAATTAATTATATAAAAATATTAACTAGCTAATTGCGTTTTATGATTAAAACATATTTTTTCTAACAAAATCTACTCCTTTTCCAAATATATCACGGACAATTACCTTTTTTAATTAAAACACATGAAACATTAAAAGTTATGATACCTGTTTTTTGATACGGTACTTGCGTTATTTAATTATTTTAACAAAATATTTTTATTACTATCTTATAATAGCCGAACATTAAAAGTCTTGTTGTTTGGTTTTCGTTCATTTATCTTAATTAAAAAATCTTCTATACTATACTATCTTATAATAGACGAAATAATAAAAGTTTTTGTACTTATTTTTTAGTACGGTACTTGCCTTATTTAATTGTTTTTAACAAAATATTTTTATTATTATCTTATAATAGCCGAAACATTAAAAGTTTTGGTTTTCAAAAATATCACGGGAAATTACCTTATTCAATTAAAATATGTTACCTTTTATATTTGTCCTTACTAAAACCTCTCATTTCCCAAAAATATTATATTATAAAAGAAATATATAAAAATATTATATTATATTTTTACTATAAAATAAATTTTATAATATATTAAAAGAAGCACGTGCTTTGCACGAGTTATAAGCTTGTATATTTAATATATAAACGTAATATTGAACATTGATATAACATAAGTAACATATTACAAATAATTTCTTTATATATTATTTAATTATTTATTTTTAAATTAATAAAAATTAATGTTGAAATATTTAAAAATTAGAAAACAATCACCGGTATATAGCACATATCGATAACATATATACACGATATTCATGAGTATTTTTATTACATATACAAGTACAAACTCATAACATTGGTCATACACGAGTTTAATATTTTATTTTTATATTTATATTTGTTTCTTAAGAAAATGATTTTAAATATGAACACATGGTGGTTGAACTCGGCTTCGAATTGACGTAGATGTTTGTATTTGATCGCGATAAATTTTGTTTTAAGAGTTTTGTGTTTAACAACTTTTTAGAAATATGTTTTGAATAAAATTATTATTTTAAAAAATTACGATAAAATTGTAAAAATAAAAGAATTAAAGTGTAAATATCAAATATGAGTCCTCTACCAACCAACTATCAAAGTTTTAATATTTCAGTTTTAATAATATAGTATAAATATAATAGAAGTGACTAGATTTAGAATTATGTTGGATAATTATTTATGTAATGCATTTGTAGTTAATTTCAATATAAATTTTTATATTAATTTTATGGAAGAGTATAATTGCTTATTTGGAATTAAATTAATAAATATATAATAGGTAAATTTGAATTTTTTTTGAAAAATCATAAATAATACATATGAAAAATTATTTGTCTTGAGTTAAAAAATTTTAAAGATGAGATTTGAAAAATACTAACTTATATACCGTGTGATGCACGGTCTTTTTTAATATTATAATATTTTTTATTTAGATTTTAGTAATTACATATAATTTGATATATAACAAATTGGATTTACATCTTGTTTTTTTTCTGTTCTTGGTATAGATCATTGTATATGTTGATACACAGATGCCAAAAATTAGGCGTGTGACCGTATGAGTGCTGTTATCATAAGTTTAACATGAAGGAAAATGTGACCAGGGTAACCATAGCTATAGACTTAATGCTTCTACATTGTCTTCATTCTCTGTAATTTTGCACTGCGATAGCGTACAAGGATTTGCGCGTACACGTAATCAGTACGGTCTACGGATGAAAACCAGGTTAGCTTGGTCTTGTAGATGTCTAACAGACCCCTATTCTTTTAAGTCTCCTTCTTCCAAATGAAAACACTAAATTTCAGCTCTGTATCCAAATGAAGTGATTGGATACTGTATTAATTGAAATATGTGTGTTAAAAAGTCTAATATCATTAAAATGGGAAAGATGGAGTAGTTTTAATCCTATAATGTAATTCTATTTCTCTACTTATTGAAGATGTGAACTTAGTTTGGTTGTTTTTTTTCCTGACAAAAAAAGATGCAAATTTATAATTAATTATGAGAGCATTGCGAGAATCATGAAAATGAACAAATAAGCAAAGCAACATGTAAAATCTTCATCTTCAATTCGTTCAGAATATAGATCAACGGATATCGGACAAGAGGGGGTGACGTTAGGCCTAGGTAAAACTATAAAGACAATATTGTCACAAATCTTAAAGTCAGCGAGTCTATATGATGGATCATAATAAAATCACGCATCTCATTTTTCACGGTGATTTTGTTAATCGAAACTCATTTAGTTTATACTTTTTGATCCCAATTCATGCGAGTTTCTCTGATATACATATATATCTTCTCACACCATTAAAAAACAACTACCTTTGCTACATTTTTAGAAAATTATTATTATTCAGAAACAACACATTACAGTAGCTAGAAAAGCACATATGACATGAGATTTGATAATGCTATCAGTGCTTTTCGATTCAAAACCTTCAACAATTTGACGGGGTATGGAAAGAAATCGCTCTTTATTTCAAAGTATTATCCTCGAAAGTCAAGATTCGTAACCTTCTGCCTTTGTCGAGTTGAGACTGCTTAAGTAAAGAAGGGGTGGCAAAAAAGGTTGATTTAGAGATGTAGAACAATGAAACTATGTGTATGTGTGCGTGAGCTTTTTATATGTGTAACCAAAAACAAATATTAAGATCACTTTAATCCTAATATTTCCTTAGTTTATGACAAAGTATGTCGGGATAAGTGTTGCTGCAGATTCTACGAAACTGTGACCGGCAAAAAGAGAGAGAAGAAAAGACAAGCTCATCTGATAAAAAGAAACTATCAAAGTCATCACCAAAGTTCGTCGTATATAGACTGCACTAGTTCAATCTGTTTCTGATTTTTTTGGCAAAAAAAATTTGGACCATTTCTCGATTTGTGCGTGTCATCCTTGCGCAGGGGCCATGCTAATCTTCTCTGTATCGTTCCAATTTTATCGGATGTCCCCGAAGGGACATTGTTATAGCTGGTTGTCAGGTTATATGAACAGCACTATAAATATAGTTTTAGGCGATGTGGGAACTTATTGAGGCATTTCTTGACCCAATTAACCCAACTATCCGGCAGATTCTTAAAACTGAAGGATACAATTCACAGCATCAACTTCTTTTCTCTCAACCTGATGCTACTGCTTTGAATTGTTTCCCATTATTTTGTTGATATAGCAATGTGAATGCCAATGAGACTTGAAACAATATATCACAATGCTTACATCTTGTTTTTTTTCTGTTCTTGGTATAGATCATTGTATATGTTGATACACAGATGCCAAAAATTAGGCGTGTGACCGTATGAGTGCTGTTATCATAAGTTTAACATGAAGGAAAATGTGACCAGGGTAACCATAGCTATAGACTTAATGCTTCTACATTGTCTTCATTCTCTGTAATTTTGCACTGCGATAGCGTACAAGGATTTGCGCGTACACGTAATCAGTACGGTCTACGGATGAAAACCAGGTTAGCTTGGTCTTGTAGATGTCTAACAGACCCCTATTCTTTTAAGTCTCCTTCTTCCAAATGAAAACACTAAATTTCAGCTCTGTATCCAAATGAAGTGATTGGATACTGTATTAATTGAAATATGTGTGTTAAAAAGTCTAATATCATTAAAATGGGAAAGATGGAGTAGTTTTAATCCTATAATGTAATTCTATTTCTCTACTTATTGAAGATGTGAACTTAGTTTGGTTGTTTTTTTTCCTGACAAAAAAAGATGCAAATTTATAATTAATTATGAGAGCATTGCGAGAATCATGAAAATGAACAAATAAGCAAAGCAACATGTAAAATCTTCATCTTCAATTCGTTCAGAATATAGATCAACGGATATCGGACAAGAGGGGGTGACGTTAGGCCTAGGTAAAACTATAAAGACAATATTGTCACAAATCTTAAAGTCAGCGAGTCTATATGATGGATCATAATAAAATCACGCATCTCATTTTTCACGGTGATTTTGTTAATCGAAACTCATTTAGTTTATACTTTTTGATCCCAATTCATGCGAGTTTCTCTGATATACATATATATCTTCTCACACCATTAAAAAACAACTACCTTTGCTACATTTTTAGAAAATTATTATTATTCAGAAACAACACATTACAGTAGCTAGAAAAGCACATATGACATGAGATTTGATAATGCTATCAGTGCTTTTCGATTCAAAACCTTCAACAATTTGACGGGGTATGGAAAGAAATCGCTCTTTATTTCAAAGTATTATCCTCGAAAGTCAAGATTCGTAACCTTCTGCCTTTGTCGAGTTGAGACTGCTTAAGTAAAGAAGGGGTGGCAAAAAAGGTTGATTTAGAGATGTAGAACAATGAAACTATGTGTATGTGTGCGTGAGCTTTTTATATGTGTAACCAAAAACAAATATTAAGATCACTTTAATCCTAATATTTCCTTAGTTTATGACAAAGTATGTCGGGATAAGTGTTGCTGCAGATTCTACGAAACTGTGACCGGCAAAAAGAGAGAGAAGAAAAGACAAGCTCATCTGATAAAAAGAAACTATCAAAGTCATCACCAAAGTTCGTCGTATATAGACTGCACTAGTTCAATCTGTTTCTGATTTTTTTGGCAAAAAAAATTTGGACCATTTCTCGATTTGTGCGTGTCATCCTTGCGCAGGGGCCATGCTAATCTTCTCTGTATCGTTCCAATTTTATCGGATGTCCCCGAAGGGACATTGTTATAGCTGGTTGTCAGGTTATATGAACAGCACTATAAATATAGTTTTAGGCGATGTGGGAACTTATTGAGGCATTTCTTGACCCAATTAACCCAACTATCCGGCAGATTCTTAAAACTGAAGGATACAATTCACAGCATCAACTTCTTTTCTCTCAACCTGATGCTACTGCTTTGAATTGTTTCCCATTATTTTGTTGATATAGCAATGTGAATGCCAATGAGACTTGAAACAATATATCACAATGCTTACATCTTGTTTTTTTTCTGTTCTTGGTATAGATCATTGTATATGTTGATACACAGATGCCAAAAATTAGGCGTGTGACCGTATGAGTGCTGTTATCATAAGTTTAACATGAAGGAAAATGTGACCAGGGTAACCATAGCTATAGACTTAATGCTTCTACATTGTCTTCATTCTCTGTAATTTTGCACTGCGATAGCGTACAAGGATTTGCGCGTACACGTAATCAGTACGGTCTACGGATGAAAACCAGGTTAGCTTGGTCTTGTAGATGTCTAACAGACCCCTATTCTTTTAAGTCTCCTTCTTCCAAATGAAAACACTAAATTTCAGCTCTGTATCCAAATGAAGTGATTGGATACTGTATTAATTGAAATATGTGTGTTAAAAAGTCTAATATCATTAAAATGGGAAAGATGGAGTAGTTTTAATCCTATAATGTAATTCTATTTCTCTACTTATTGAAGATGTGAACTTAGTTTGGTTGTTTTTTTTCCTGACAAAAAAAGATGCAAATTTATAATTAATTATGAGAGCATTGCGAGAATCATGAAAATGAACAAATAAGCAAAGCAACATGTAAAATCTTCATCTTCAATTCGTTCAGAATATAGATCAACGGATATCGGACAAGAGGGGGTGACGTTAGGCCTAGGTAAAACTATAAAGACAATATTGTCACAAATCTTAAAGTCAGCGAGTCTATATGATGGATCATAATAAAATCACGCATCTCATTTTTCACGGTGATTTTGTTAATCGAAACTCATTTAGTTTATACTTTTTGATCCCAATTCATGCGAGTTTCTCTGATATACATATATATCTTCTCACACCATTAAAAAACAACTACCTTTGCTACATTTTTAGAAAATTATTATTATTCAGAAACAACACATTACAGTAGCTAGAAAAGCACATATGACATGAGATTTGATAATGCTATCAGTGCTTTTCGATTCAAAACCTTCAACAATTTGACGGGGTATGGAAAGAAATCGCTCTTTATTTCAAAGTATTATCCTCGAAAGTCAAGATTCGTAACCTTCTGCCTTTGTCGAGTTGAGACTGCTTAAGTAAAGAAGGGGTGGCAAAAAAGGTTGATTTAGAGATGTAGAACAATGAAACTATGTGTATGTGTGCGTGAGCTTTTTATATGTGTAACCAAAAACAAATATTAAGATCACTTTAATCCTAATATTTCCTTAGTTTATGACAAAGTATGTCGGGATAAGTGTTGCTGCAGATTCTACGAAACTGTGACCGGCAAAAAGAGAGAGAAGAAAAGACAAGCTCATCTGATAAAAAGAAACTATCAAAGTCATCACCAAAGTTCGTCGTATATAGACTGCACTAGTTCAATCTGTTTCTGATTTTTTTGGCAAAAAAAATTTGGACCATTTCTCGATTTGTGCGTGTCATCCTTGCGCAGGGGCCATGCTAATCTTCTCTGTATCGTTCCAATTTTATCGGATGTCCCCGAAGGGACATTGTTATAGCTGGTTGTCAGGTTATATGAACAGCACTATAAATATAGTTTTAGGCGATGTGGGAACTTATTGAGGCATTTCTTGACCCAATTAACCCAACTATCCGGCAGATTCTTAAAACTGAAGGATACAATTCACAGCATCAACTTCTTTTCTCTCAACCTGATGCTACTGCTTTGAATTGTTTCCCATTATTTTGTTGATATAGCAATGTGAATGCCAATGAGACTTGAAACAATATATCACAATGCTTACATCTTGTTTTTTTTCTGTTCTTGGTATAGATCATTGTATATGTTGATACACAGATGCCAAAAATTAGGCGTGTGACCGTATGAGTGCTGTTATCATAAGTTTAACATGAAGGAAAATGTGACCAGGGTAACCATAGCTATAGACTTAATGCTTCTACATTGTCTTCATTCTCTGTAATTTTGCACTGCGATAGCGTACAAGGATTTGCGCGTACACGTAATCAGTACGGTCTACGGATGAAAACCAGGTTAGCTTGGTCTTGTAGATGTCTAACAGACCCCTATTCTTTTAAGTCTCCTTCTTCCAAATGAAAACACTAAATTTCAGCTCTGTATCCAAATGAAGTGATTGGATACTGTATTAATTGAAATATGTGTGTTAAAAAGTCTAATATCATTAAAATGGGAAAGATGGAGTAGTTTTAATCCTATAATGTAATTCTATTTCTCTACTTATTGAAGATGTGAACTTAGTTTGGTTGTTTTTTTTCCTGACAAAAAAAGATGCAAATTTATAATTAATTATGAGAGCATTGCGAGAATCATGAAAATGAACAAATAAGCAAAGCAACATGTAAAATCTTCATCTTCAATTCGTTCAGAATATAGATCAACGGATATCGGACAAGAGGGGGTGACGTTAGGCCTAGGTAAAACTATAAAGACAATATTGTCACAAATCTTAAAGTCAGCGAGTCTATATGATGGATCATAATAAAATCACGCATCTCATTTTTCACGGTGATTTTGTTAATCGAAACTCATTTAGTTTATACTTTTTGATCCCAATTCATGCGAGTTTCTCTGATATACATATATATCTTCTCACACCATTAAAAAACAACTACCTTTGCTACATTTTTAGAAAATTATTATTATTCAGAAACAACACATTACAGTAGCTAGAAAAGCACATATGACATGAGATTTGATAATGCTATCAGTGCTTTTCGATTCAAAACCTTCAACAATTTGACGGGGTATGGAAAGAAATCGCTCTTTATTTCAAAGTATTATCCTCGAAAGTCAAGATTCGTAACCTTCTGCCTTTGTCGAGTTGAGACTGCTTAAGTAAAGAAGGGGTGGCAAAAAAGGTTGATTTAGAGATGTAGAACAATGAAACTATGTGTATGTGTGCGTGAGCTTTTTATATGTGTAACCAAAAACAAATATTAAGATCACTTTAATCCTAATATTTCCTTAGTTTATGACAAAGTATGTCGGGATAAGTGTTGCTGCAGATTCTACGAAACTGTGACCGGCAAAAAGAGAGAGAAGAAAAGACAAGCTCATCTGATAAAAAGAAACTATCAAAGTCATCACCAAAGTTCGTCGTATATAGACTGCACTAGTTCAATCTGTTTCTGATTTTTTTGGCAAAAAAAATTTGGACCATTTCTCGATTTGTGCGTGTCATCCTTGCGCAGGGGCCATGCTAATCTTCTCTGTATCGTTCCAATTTTATCGGATGTCCCCGAAGGGACATTGTTATAGCTGGTTGTCAGGTTATATGAACAGCACTATAAATATAGTTTTAGGCGATGTGGGAACTTATTGAGGCATTTCTTGACCCAATTAACCCAACTATCCGGCAGATTCTTAAAACTGAAGGATACAATTCACAGCATCAACTTCTTTTCTCTCAACCTGATGCTACTGCTTTGAATTGTTTCCCATTATTTTGTTGATATAGCAATGTGAATGCCAATGAGACTTGAAACAATATATCACAATGCTTACATCTTGTTTTTTTTCTGTTCTTGGTATAGATCATTGTATATGTTGATACACAGATGCCAAAAATTAGGCGTGTGACCGTATGAGTGCTGTTATCATAAGTTTAACATGAAGGAAAATGTGACCAGGGTAACCATAGCTATAGACTTAATGCTTCTACATTGTCTTCATTCTCTGTAATTTTGCACTGCGATAGCGTACAAGGATTTGCGCGTACACGTAATCAGTACGGTCTACGGATGAAAACCAGGTTAGCTTGGTCTTGTAGATGTCTAACAGACCCCTATTCTTTTAAGTCTCCTTCTTCCAAATGAAAACACTAAATTTCAGCTCTGTATCCAAATGAAGTGATTGGATACTGTATTAATTGAAATATGTGTGTTAAAAAGTCTAATATCATTAAAATGGGAAAGATGGAGTAGTTTTAATCCTATAATGTAATTCTATTTCTCTACTTATTGAAGATGTGAACTTAGTTTGGTTGTTTTTTTTCCTGACAAAAAAAGATGCAAATTTATAATTAATTATGAGAGCATTGCGAGAATCATGAAAATGAACAAATAAGCAAAGCAACATGTAAAATCTTCATCTTCAATTCGTTCAGAATATAGATCAACGGATATCGGACAAGAGGGGGTGACGTTAGGCCTAGGTAAAACTATAAAGACAATATTGTCACAAATCTTAAAGTCAGCGAGTCTATATGATGGATCATAATAAAATCACGCATCTCATTTTTCACGGTGATTTTGTTAATCGAAACTCATTTAGTTTATACTTTTTGATCCCAATTCATGCGAGTTTCTCTGATATACATATATATCTTCTCACACCATTAAAAAACAACTACCTTTGCTACATTTTTAGAAAATTATTATTATTCAGAAACAACACATTACAGTAGCTAGAAAAGCACATATGACATGAGATTTGATAATGCTATCAGTGCTTTTCGATTCAAAACCTTCAACAATTTGACGGGGTATGGAAAGAAATCGCTCTTTATTTCAAAGTATTATCCTCGAAAGTCAAGATTCGTAACCTTCTGCCTTTGTCGAGTTGAGACTGCTTAAGTAAAGAAGGGGTGGCAAAAAAGGTTGATTTAGAGATGTAGAACAATGAAACTATGTGTATGTGTGCGTGAGCTTTTTATATGTGTAACCAAAAACAAATATTAAGATCACTTTAATCCTAATATTTCCTTAGTTTATGACAAAGTATGTCGGGATAAGTGTTGCTGCAGATTCTACGAAACTGTGACCGGCAAAAAGAGAGAGAAGAAAAGACAAGCTCATCTGATAAAAAGAAACTATCAAAGTCATCACCAAAGTTCGTCGTATATAGACTGCACTAGTTCAATCTGTTTCTGATTTTTTTGGCAAAAAAAATTTGGACCATTTCTCGATTTGTGCGTGTCATCCTTGCGCAGGGGCCATGCTAATCTTCTCTGTATCGTTCCAATTTTATCGGATGTCCCCGAAGGGACATTGTTATAGCTGGTTGTCAGGTTATATGAACAGCACTATAAATATAGTTTTAGGCGATGTGGGAACTTATTGAGGCATTTCTTGACCCAATTAACCCAACTATCCGGCAGATTCTTAAAACTGAAGGATACAATTCACAGCATCAACTTCTTTTCTCTCAACCTGATGCTACTGCTTTGAATTGTTTCCCATTATTTTGTTGATATAGCAATGTGAATGCCAATGAGACTTGAAACAATATATCACAATGCTTACATCTTGTTTTTTTTCTGTTCTTGGTATAGATCATTGTATATGTTGATACACAGATGCCAAAAATTAGGCGTGTGACCGTATGAGTGCTGTTATCATAAGTTTAACATGAAGGAAAATGTGACCAGGGTAACCATAGCTATAGACTTAATGCTTCTACATTGTCTTCATTCTCTGTAATTTTGCACTGCGATAGCGTACAAGGATTTGCGCGTACACGTAATCAGTACGGTCTACGGATGAAAACCAGGTTAGCTTGGTCTTGTAGATGTCTAACAGACCCCTATTCTTTTAAGTCTCCTTCTTCCAAATGAAAACACTAAATTTCAGCTCTGTATCCAAATGAAGTGATTGGATACTGTATTAATTGAAATATGTGTGTTAAAAAGTCTAATATCATTAAAATGGGAAAGATGGAGTAGTTTTAATCCTATAATGTAATTCTATTTCTCTACTTATTGAAGATGTGAACTTAGTTTGGTTGTTTTTTTTCCTGACAAAAAAAGATGCAAATTTATAATTAATTATGAGAGCATTGCGAGAATCATGAAAATGAACAAATAAGCAAAGCAACATGTAAAATCTTCATCTTCAATTCGTTCAGAATATAGATCAACGGATATCGGACAAGAGGGGGTGACGTTAGGCCTAGGTAAAACTATAAAGACAATATTGTCACAAATCTTAAAGTCAGCGAGTCTATATGATGGATCATAATAAAATCACGCATCTCATTTTTCACGGTGATTTTGTTAATCGAAACTCATTTAGTTTATACTTTTTGATCCCAATTCATGCGAGTTTCTCTGATATACATATATATCTTCTCACACCATTAAAAAACAACTACCTTTGCTACATTTTTAGAAAATTATTATTATTCAGAAACAACACATTACAGTAGCTAGAAAAGCACATATGACATGAGATTTGATAATGCTATCAGTGCTTTTCGATTCAAAACCTTCAACAATTTGACGGGGTATGGAAAGAAATCGCTCTTTATTTCAAAGTATTATCCTCGAAAGTCAAGATTCGTAACCTTCTGCCTTTGTCGAGTTGAGACTGCTTAAGTAAAGAAGGGGTGGCAAAAAAGGTTGATTTAGAGATGTAGAACAATGAAACTATGTGTATGTGTGCGTGAGCTTTTTATATGTGTAACCAAAAACAAATATTAAGATCACTTTAATCCTAATATTTCCTTAGTTTATGACAAAGTATGTCGGGATAAGTGTTGCTGCAGATTCTACGAAACTGTGACCGGCAAAAAGAGAGAGAAGAAAAGACAAGCTCATCTGATAAAAAGAAACTATCAAAGTCATCACCAAAGTTCGTCGTATATAGACTGCACTAGTTCAATCTGTTTCTGATTTTTTTGGCAAAAAAAATTTGGACCATTTCTCGATTTGTGCGTGTCATCCTTGCGCAGGGGCCATGCTAATCTTCTCTGTATCGTTCCAATTTTATCGGATGTCCCCGAAGGGACATTGTTATAGCTGGTTGTCAGGTTATATGAACAGCACTATAAATATAGTTTTAGGCGATGTGGGAACTTATTGAGGCATTTCTTGACCCAATTAACCCAACTATCCGGCAGATTCTTAAAACTGAAGGATACAATTCACAGCATCAACTTCTTTTCTCTCAACCTGATGCTACTGCTTTGAATTGTTTCCCATTATTTTGTTGATATAGCAATGTGAATGCCAATGAGACTTGAAACAATATATCACAATGCTTACATCTTGTTTTTTTTCTGTTCTTGGTATAGATCATTGTATATGTTGATACACAGATGCCAAAAATTAGGCGTGTGACCGTATGAGTGCTGTTATCATAAGTTTAACATGAAGGAAAATGTGACCAGGGTAACCATAGCTATAGACTTAATGCTTCTACATTGTCTTCATTCTCTGTAATTTTGCACTGCGATAGCGTACAAGGATTTGCGCGTACACGTAATCAGTACGGTCTACGGATGAAAACCAGGTTAGCTTGGTCTTGTAGATGTCTAACAGACCCCTATTCTTTTAAGTCTCCTTCTTCCAAATGAAAACACTAAATTTCAGCTCTGTATCCAAATGAAGTGATTGGATACTGTATTAATTGAAATATGTGTGTTAAAAAGTCTAATATCATTAAAATGGGAAAGATGGAGTAGTTTTAATCCTATAATGTAATTCTATTTCTCTACTTATTGAAGATGTGAACTTAGTTTGGTTGTTTTTTTTCCTGACAAAAAAAGATGCAAATTTATAATTAATTATGAGAGCATTGCGAGAATCATGAAAATGAACAAATAAGCAAAGCAACATGTAAAATCTTCATCTTCAATTCGTTCAGAATATAGATCAACGGATATCGGACAAGAGGGGGTGACGTTAGGCCTAGGTAAAACTATAAAGACAATATTGTCACAAATCTTAAAGTCAGCGAGTCTATATGATGGATCATAATAAAATCACGCATCTCATTTTTCACGGTGATTTTGTTAATCGAAACTCATTTAGTTTATACTTTTTGATCCCAATTCATGCGAGTTTCTCTGATATACATATATATCTTCTCACACCATTAAAAAACAACTACCTTTGCTACATTTTTAGAAAATTATTATTATTCAGAAACAACACATTACAGTAGCTAGAAAAGCACATATGACATGAGATTTGATAATGCTATCAGTGCTTTTCGATTCAAAACCTTCAACAATTTGACGGGGTATGGAAAGAAATCGCTCTTTATTTCAAAGTATTATCCTCGAAAGTCAAGATTCGTAACCTTCTGCCTTTGTCGAGTTGAGACTGCTTAAGTAAAGAAGGGGTGGCAAAAAAGGTTGATTTAGAGATGTAGAACAATGAAACTATGTGTATGTGTGCGTGAGCTTTTTATATGTGTAACCAAAAACAAATATTAAGATCACTTTAATCCTAATATTTCCTTAGTTTATGACAAAGTATGTCGGGATAAGTGTTGCTGCAGATTCTACGAAACTGTGACCGGCAAAAAGAGAGAGAAGAAAAGACAAGCTCATCTGATAAAAAGAAACTATCAAAGTCATCACCAAAGTTCGTCGTATATAGACTGCACTAGTTCAATCTGTTTCTGATTTTTTTGGCAAAAAAAATTTGGACCATTTCTCGATTTGTGCGTGTCATCCTTGCGCAGGGGCCATGCTAATCTTCTCTGTATCGTTCCAATTTTATCGGATGTCCCCGAAGGGACATTGTTATAGCTGGTTGTCAGGTTATATGAACAGCACTATAAATATAGTTTTAGGCGATGTGGGAACTTATTGAGGCATTTCTTGACCCAATTAACCCAACTATCCGGCAGATTCTTAAAACTGAAGGATACAATTCACAGCATCAACTTCTTTTCTCTCAACCTGATGCTACTGCTTTGAATTGTTTCCCATTATTTTGTTGATATAGCAATGTGAATGCCAATGAGACTTGAAACAATATATCACAATGCTTACATCTTGTTTTTTTTCTGTTCTTGGTATAGATCATTGTATATGTTGATACACAGATGCCAAAAATTAGGCGTGTGACCGTATGAGTGCTGTTATCATAAGTTTAACATGAAGGAAAATGTGACCAGGGTAACCATAGCTATAGACTTAATGCTTCTACATTGTCTTCATTCTCTGTAATTTTGCACTGCGATAGCGTACAAGGATTTGCGCGTACACGTAATCAGTACGGTCTACGGATGAAAACCAGGTTAGCTTGGTCTTGTAGATGTCTAACAGACCCCTATTCTTTTAAGTCTCCTTCTTCCAAATGAAAACACTAAATTTCAGCTCTGTATCCAAATGAAGTGATTGGATACTGTATTAATTGAAATATGTGTGTTAAAAAGTCTAATATCATTAAAATGGGAAAGATGGAGTAGTTTTAATCCTATAATGTAATTCTATTTCTCTACTTATTGAAGATGTGAACTTAGTTTGGTTGTTTTTTTTCCTGACAAAAAAAGATGCAAATTTATAATTAATTATGAGAGCATTGCGAGAATCATGAAAATGAACAAATAAGCAAAGCAACATGTAAAATCTTCATCTTCAATTCGTTCAGAATATAGATCAACGGATATCGGACAAGAGGGGGTGACGTTAGGCCTAGGTAAAACTATAAAGACAATATTGTCACAAATCTTAAAGTCAGCGAGTCTATATGATGGATCATAATAAAATCACGCATCTCATTTTTCACGGTGATTTTGTTAATCGAAACTCATTTAGTTTATACTTTTTGATCCCAATTCATGCGAGTTTCTCTGATATACATATATATCTTCTCACACCATTAAAAAACAACTACCTTTGCTACATTTTTAGAAAATTATTATTATTCAGAAACAACACATTACAGTAGCTAGAAAAGCACATATGACATGAGATTTGATAATGCTATCAGTGCTTTTCGATTCAAAACCTTCAACAATTTGACGGGGTATGGAAAGAAATCGCTCTTTATTTCAAAGTATTATCCTCGAAAGTCAAGATTCGTAACCTTCTGCCTTTGTCGAGTTGAGACTGCTTAAGTAAAGAAGGGGTGGCAAAAAAGGTTGATTTAGAGATGTAGAACAATGAAACTATGTGTATGTGTGCGTGAGCTTTTTATATGTGTAACCAAAAACAAATATTAAGATCACTTTAATCCTAATATTTCCTTAGTTTATGACAAAGTATGTCGGGATAAGTGTTGCTGCAGATTCTACGAAACTGTGACCGGCAAAAAGAGAGAGAAGAAAAGACAAGCTCATCTGATAAAAAGAAACTATCAAAGTCATCACCAAAGTTCGTCGTATATAGACTGCACTAGTTCAATCTGTTTCTGATTTTTTTGGCAAAAAAAATTTGGACCATTTCTCGATTTGTGCGTGTCATCCTTGCGCAGGGGCCATGCTAATCTTCTCTGTATCGTTCCAATTTTATCGGATGTCCCCGAAGGGACATTGTTATAGCTGGTTGTCAGGTTATATGAACAGCACTATAAATATAGTTTTAGGCGATGTGGGAACTTATTGAGGCATTTCTTGACCCAATTAACCCAACTATCCGGCAGATTCTTAAAACTGAAGGATACAATTCACAGCATCAACTTCTTTTCTCTCAACCTGATGCTACTGCTTTGAATTGTTTCCCATTATTTTGTTGATATAGCAATGTGAATGCCAATGAGACTTGAAACAATATATCACAATGCTTACATCTTGTTTTTTTTCTGTTCTTGGTATAGATCATTGTATATGTTGATACACAGATGCCAAAAATTAGGCGTGTGACCGTATGAGTGCTGTTATCATAAGTTTAACATGAAGGAAAATGTGACCAGGGTAACCATAGCTATAGACTTAATGCTTCTACATTGTCTTCATTCTCTGTAATTTTGCACTGCGATAGCGTACAAGGATTTGCGCGTACACGTAATCAGTACGGTCTACGGATGAAAACCAGGTTAGCTTGGTCTTGTAGATGTCTAACAGACCCCTATTCTTTTAAGTCTCCTTCTTCCAAATGAAAACACTAAATTTCAGCTCTGTATCCAAATGAAGTGATTGGATACTGTATTAATTGAAATATGTGTGTTAAAAAGTCTAATATCATTAAAATGGGAAAGATGGAGTAGTTTTAATCCTATAATGTAATTCTATTTCTCTACTTATTGAAGATGTGAACTTAGTTTGGTTGTTTTTTTTCCTGACAAAAAAAGATGCAAATTTATAATTAATTATGAGAGCATTGCGAGAATCATGAAAATGAACAAATAAGCAAAGCAACATGTAAAATCTTCATCTTCAATTCGTTCAGAATATAGATCAACGGATATCGGACAAGAGGGGGTGACGTTAGGCCTAGGTAAAACTATAAAGACAATATTGTCACAAATCTTAAAGTCAGCGAGTCTATATGATGGATCATAATAAAATCACGCATCTCATTTTTCACGGTGATTTTGTTAATCGAAACTCATTTAGTTTATACTTTTTGATCCCAATTCATGCGAGTTTCTCTGATATACATATATATCTTCTCACACCATTAAAAAACAACTACCTTTGCTACATTTTTAGAAAATTATTATTATTCAGAAACAACACATTACAGTAGCTAGAAAAGCACATATGACATGAGATTTGATAATGCTATCAGTGCTTTTCGATTCAAAACCTTCAACAATTTGACGGGGTATGGAAAGAAATCGCTCTTTATTTCAAAGTATTATCCTCGAAAGTCAAGATTCGTAACCTTCTGCCTTTGTCGAGTTGAGACTGCTTAAGTAAAGAAGGGGTGGCAAAAAAGGTTGATTTAGAGATGTAGAACAATGAAACTATGTGTATGTGTGCGTGAGCTTTTTATATGTGTAACCAAAAACAAATATTAAGATCACTTTAATCCTAATATTTCCTTAGTTTATGACAAAGTATGTCGGGATAAGTGTTGCTGCAGATTCTACGAAACTGTGACCGGCAAAAAGAGAGAGAAGAAAAGACAAGCTCATCTGATAAAAAGAAACTATCAAAGTCATCACCAAAGTTCGTCGTATATAGACTGCACTAGTTCAATCTGTTTCTGATTTTTTTGGCAAAAAAAATTTGGACCATTTCTCGATTTGTGCGTGTCATCCTTGCGCAGGGGCCATGCTAATCTTCTCTGTATCGTTCCAATTTTATCGGATGTCCCCGAAGGGACATTGTTATAGCTGGTTGTCAGGTTATATGAACAGCACTATAAATATAGTTTTAGGCGATGTGGGAACTTATTGAGGCATTTCTTGACCCAATTAACCCAACTATCCGGCAGATTCTTAAAACTGAAGGATACAATTCACAGCATCAACTTCTTTTCTCTCAACCTGATGCTACTGCTTTGAATTGTTTCCCATTATTTTGTTGATATAGCAATGTGAATGCCAATGAGACTTGAAACAATATATCACAATGCTTACATCTTGTTTTTTTTCTGTTCTTGGTATAGATCATTGTATATGTTGATACACAGATGCCAAAAATTAGGCGTGTGACCGTATGAGTGCTGTTATCATAAGTTTAACATGAAGGAAAATGTGACCAGGGTAACCATAGCTATAGACTTAATGCTTCTACATTGTCTTCATTCTCTGTAATTTTGCACTGCGATAGCGTACAAGGATTTGCGCGTACACGTAATCAGTACGGTCTACGGATGAAAACCAGGTTAGCTTGGTCTTGTAGATGTCTAACAGACCCCTATTCTTTTAAGTCTCCTTCTTCCAAATGAAAACACTAAATTTCAGCTCTGTATCCAAATGAAGTGATTGGATACTGTATTAATTGAAATATGTGTGTTAAAAAGTCTAATATCATTAAAATGGGAAAGATGGAGTAGTTTTAATCCTATAATGTAATTCTATTTCTCTACTTATTGAAGATGTGAACTTAGTTTGGTTGTTTTTTTTCCTGACAAAAAAAGATGCAAATTTATAATTAATTATGAGAGCATTGCGAGAATCATGAAAATGAACAAATAAGCAAAGCAACATGTAAAATCTTCATCTTCAATTCGTTCAGAATATAGATCAACGGATATCGGACAAGAGGGGGTGACGTTAGGCCTAGGTAAAACTATAAAGACAATATTGTCACAAATCTTAAAGTCAGCGAGTCTATATGATGGATCATAATAAAATCACGCATCTCATTTTTCACGGTGATTTTGTTAATCGAAACTCATTTAGTTTATACTTTTTGATCCCAATTCATGCGAGTTTCTCTGATATACATATATATCTTCTCACACCATTAAAAAACAACTACCTTTGCTACATTTTTAGAAAATTATTATTATTCAGAAACAACACATTACAGTAGCTAGAAAAGCACATATGACATGAGATTTGATAATGCTATCAGTGCTTTTCGATTCAAAACCTTCAACAATTTGACGGGGTATGGAAAGAAATCGCTCTTTATTTCAAAGTATTATAAAATCCACAATTACAGGAAATATTTATGCTTAAATATGTCCGAAATTGAGGAAAACTCTGAGGAAACTCAGAATAATTTGGAAATCGAGTTTTCAGAAAATGAAAAAGGTTTTCAAGCCAATATCTTGGTTAAACAAGAAATTCTTTCTAAAATCAGAAATTGCAAACTTGATTTAAGAAAAGAAAAAATATTTAACATACCTTTGTTAAATCGTTTTAAACGAAAAAACAATATCTTTTATTATGTTTCTACTAAAGAAATGCATGTAGACATAAAAGATACTTCCGGATTAGTTTATTTGCCTTTAATTACTAGAGAAGAAATAAACAAAAATCTGTTAAACATAGACTCTAAGATAAGATCTACCCTCAGCGTAGTCCACTTAGGAGCTATAAAAATTTTGCTTAAAGCAGAATTTCAAGAAGGAATTGATTCTCCTATTAAAATGGCTTTAATAGATAACAGAATCAACGACCGAAGAGACTGTATTTTAGGTGCTGCTAGAGGTAACTTAGCATACCAAAAATTCATGTTTACTGTCTATCCTAAATTTGGTTTTAGTTTAGATACAAAAAATATTGATCAGATATTATCTTTTGTGCATGATTTTGAAAGACACAATCTGATGAATTCTGGAGATAAAGTGTTTAGCATAACTTATGTTGTTGCTTATGCTTTAACTAATAGTCATCATAGCATTGACTACAGGAAAAATGAATATATTGAATTAGACGATGTATTCTCAGAAATTGGATCTGTAGAAGAGAAGCAATTCTCAGATATCAGTCCGATAGATAATTCTTGGGCAATTGACATTGCTAAGAATAAACCCATTCTAGGACAAAAACCTAGAAAGAGTGTTAGCAGAAACAGATTAGAGATTGAAAAATCTTCATCTTCTTCCGCTAATAAAGAATTACTCCATAGTGTTTCTAGAAGAGTTGATGACCTATGTCAGAAACTGGATCTTCTGTAAAAATTATGAGTAAAAATCCTTCAAATGTGCACCCGCACATTTATAAAAAAGGTAGAATTCTAGAAATTAAGAAATTAAATGAAGGAATAGACCTTGAACCAAGGAATTACATCTTTAGTGGTGTACTGGGAAGCAATAGTCTAAACACCATTGTTTCGGCTACCAATAATCTTAATCAGATTACAGGTAGATGTTTACTAGGGATTTACAATTTACTATCCTATTTTGGACTCAGTAAAGATCCCAGTGAAAAACTTTCTAAATCACCTACCAATTATAACAGGTATTCTACTCATGTTAAAAAAGGAAGTGACATAGAAATAGAAATACTAAAAGACATTAAAAAACTTTTAGTAAGACAAAATGCTAAAATCGAAGGATTTGAAGCACAAATAGCTCAGCTTAGAAATTCTAAGTTGGACAATGAAGCTCTTGATTTGAAGCTTAACGGAATCGAAGAATACCTTAAGAAGATCATAGGATGAGCATTAAGGATTTATTAGAAGATTTCGAAAAGAATATTAAGCCGCAATTAGAAGAAATTCTTAAGTTGCTTAAGATACAGCAAGCTAATCATATTACAGATAATATTGAAGCAGCTGCAGCTAAGGTAATCACTGAAGTAAAATCAATAATTCATGATTGTCCTTGCAATAAAGAAATTCTGGATGTTCTTAAGACAGGTACATCAAACAGAAGAATCATCATCCCAGATGAAAAACTCAAGAAACCCTTGAAATACAGTTATCCAAATTTCAACGTAGGAAACGAAGAAATGGGTACTGGAAAAAATACTGAGAGTATATCATGGCCATTTGAGAAATCAACATGAGTTACATGAAAGCAGTAGAAGAAATTTTCTGGAACAATCTAGAAAATGAAAAATTGCAGATTACGGATGACAATGTTGACATCCTAGAAGAAGCAATCAGACTAATGGAAATAGATGATGAATCTATTGCCAATAAAGAGATAGAAACCAACAGTAAGTTAAAAACTTTATTTGGTTTTAATGAAACTCTTAATGTTATTGAAACTTTCAGCTCTGCGGAAGAATCAGATGATCTTGAAGAACCTCAAGACTCAGAAACTGATAGTTCACAAACTGATAGTTCAGAAACTGATAGTTCAGAAAATGAAGTTTTTTCCGAAAATTTCAAAATGAACAATCAGACACCTTCTCCAAAAGAAGAAACGGGAGAATCTTCTAAGAAGGAAACAGGAGAATCTTCAGGAGGTCAACCACAGCCAGAAGAAAAATTCTCCAGTAGTAAGAAAAGAAAAGGTGATTTCTATCCTACTACAGAATCAAAAAATACTGTGAACAATATTTATGGTAGCAATATCTTGAATATTGATGGTAAAAACAATAGAAAAGAACTCATTGACAAATGGGCTCAAGAAATAAGTTTGATAATTCAGACTAATAGTGAGGCTTATGATGATTATAACACAGTTTTGTTATTAATGGAACATAAGACCACAGGTGTTGTTAATAGTTTGATTAAGAACACTGAATGGGAACCAGTAATGAATCCCATACTTGCCTATGAAAAAGTTATAGATGCTATCTATACTATGTTCTTAGGTATAAACCTTGCTACTAACAAAGGTTTAGAACTAGCAAAAATGATTAGTAATGCAAAATCCATGCTTACTAATATGCAACTGTGCAATATATGTTTTCTTGATCAATTCTTTGGTGATTATGAAAAATATCTGTATCAGTTAAATCGACAAGAGGATTATAAGAAGTTTGTTCATGACTACCTTCTTAAAATTCCCTTAATTGGAGAAAAAGCTCTAGATAGATTCACTCGTGAAGCTACTGGAATTGAAGAGTTTAGCCTTGGTTATGCTCACAAAATAGTTAAGGAAGAAATCAGTAAGATTTGTGACTTAACTAGAAAGCAGAAACAACTAAAATCTTTTAGCAAAAGATGTTGTGATAAGATAATCGAGCAACCGCCAGATTATGGATGCAGGAAGACTCAAAAGTCCTCCAAGAAAAATTCGTATAAGAAAACTACGAAAAAATACAGGTTTGTCAGGAAAAAGAAGCCCTTCAAACCAGGTAAATACGTTAAGAAGAAATTTGTTAAAAATTATTCTAACGAAAAACAAAAGTTTTGCCCAAAAGGCAAGAAAAATTGCAGGTGTTGGATTTGCAATGAAGAAGGACACTATGCAAATGAGTGCCCTAATAGAAAAAAGCAGGAAGGAAAAGCCCGAATGCTTGAACAGGTATATTCTTTAGGATTTATTCCTATTGAAGATCCCTATGAAGATGTACAAGAAGTGTACATACTAATAGAAGAATTAGATCCCGGACCAGAAGATTCGGAAACTAATGAATTCACTTCCTCAGATTCAGAATGAAGAAGTAGAAGAATTAGTGATGCCCAATATCACTAATCCAAATTCTATTTATATCCAAGGTATAGTAAAATTTACAGGATATAAAAGAATAGAATTACATTGCTATATCGATACAGGTGCAAGCTTATGTATAGCAAGTAAATACGTTATCCCAGAAGAACATTGGGTTAATGCAGAAAAACCTATAAGGGTATCCATAGCAAATGGAAATCACATTACCCTTACCAAGGTATGTAAAAATCTTGATATATTGATTGCAGGTGAAATATTTCATATTCCTACAATATATCAACAAGAATCAGGTATTGACCTTATCTTAGGCAATAATTTTTGTCAATTGTATGGTCCTTTTACCCAATATACAAGGATGATTATATTTACTCTCTCTGGAGAAGAAATATACGTCAACAAGGTAAGATCAGCCAGACAGGTTGGTGTTAAAGGATTTCTTGAATTTATGAAAAAGAATTCTAAGAAAACCAAACCTGATGCTCTTAATATTAGCCCCAATTATATAACTCAACTTTTAGAGAGGGGGAGAGAAAGCATCAAACAGTTTAAAGAATTAAATTCTATTTGTTATAATTTAGTTCTTGACATTAACAAAAAATCTATAATTGAGAAATTATTAGATTCAGTTTGCTCAGAAAATCCCTTGGATCCCACTAAGACCAAGCATTGGATGAAGGCAAGCATCAAGCTCAGAGATCCCAAGACAGTAATCAGGGTAAAGCCTATGAAGTACAGTCCACAAGATCGAGAAGAATTTGGTAAACAAATTCGAGAGCTACTAGATATGAAAATCATCATACCTAGTAAATCACCTCATATGTCTCCAGCATTTTTGGTAGAAAATGAAGCCGAAAGGAGAAGAGGAAAGAAAAGAATGGTAGTCAACTACAAGGCAATCAATGAAGCCACCATAGGAGACAGCCATAACCTTCCAAATAAGGATGAATTACTCACCCTTATCAGAGGTAAGAAAATATTCAGCTCATTAGACTGTAAATCTGGATTTTGGCAGGTATTGCTAGATAGAGAATCACAGCTATTGACAGCATTCACATGTCCTCAAGGGCATTATCAATGGATAGTCGTACCGTTTGGACTCAAACAGGCACCATCCATATTTCAAAGACATATGCAAAATGCATTCAGGTCCTTTGAAAAATTCTGTTGTGTTTATGTTGATGATATTCTTATTTTTAGTAATAATGAACAGGATCATCTCAAGCATTTAGCAGCGGTATTAAAGAAATGCCAATTACTTGGTATTATTTTGTCTAAGGCGCGGAGGGACATGATTAGAGGAGATAGATATGGTTAATCTACCTGGTCTAAGCAAGATGGTCCAACTGACCATTTATGATTACCTAGATATTTTGGGTAACCTGGGTGTAAAACCAATTTTTCAGGATTTTCTGAAGAACTAGTTTCGGCGAGAGAGTCATTACTTCTCCGTCTTATGAATTGACCTATGTGGGTACACAAGTGGTCGACTTCATTTTTATTGTTCAAATAGTATGAACTGAGTTTCTCTTTGAAAGAGTCTAAATTTATTAGGGTTTCTCCTAATAAAGCTAGGTTATCAGTATCAAATCCTATAAAGGATTGATCTCTGAGGTAGATGAAGAAATCTTCATCAGTAATTCTAGATGTAAATCTAGCATTCTTAATAGTCCAAGGAAGGACTGAACTATGATTAAAGCTAATCATGCATTGAGTTGTATTAAATCAAAAATATATTTGAATTAATAGAGTTCTAGACATGGTTCATGTGTACCTGATCCAGGGCTTATATCCGCCAAAGATTGTAAGATGAAATAAACTTCTTCTTTTACCAACATACCATTATCCAAGGATGCATCTTGTTTTCCCTAAACGGCCACCTGCCTAAGCGGTACTAACCCAGCGACGCCTTACTCCCTCCAGGAACTAACGGAAATATTGTAAAAGAACTCACTTTTATTCAATCACAAAATCTTATTACAGGCGCTGGATAGAAACTAGTATCCAGGCCATACACACTACTACATTGCTAGAACCCTTAATGGGTTTACTCACTCATTATTTTGCTGAACTCGAACTGGTTTGTACAGTGTTTTTGGGGTGTAAATTCGAGATATCTACAACTGAAATGAACTCTTCCTTTTATAGAGTAAGGAAAGAGGATCTATACAAAATTATCATACATCATTGTATGCGTCATTGTATATTATTGGTGCACTTTAAAGACAAGATTTCTTATCTTCTCCTTTGGCGTGCTTAAAAGTAGATTCCTTTCTACTTTTCTTTGTCGTCCACTTGCTTTTCCCCTGGCGTGCTAAGAAAGATGCTTTCTTTAGTTGTCTTTAGTGGAAAAGTAGTTTGTCTTTGGTGGAAAGTGCTTTTCTTTTCAAAAACGATTTCCAGCCGTTGCTTTATAGAGAACTCCTATTTCTGGGGTCTCCATTATTTGCTTTCCAGCAGCTTTGTCTGGTCCACATATTTGACAATTGAGGTTAATGCCAAATTTTTCTATCTCCTTTTGCTTTTTAATGCAAAAGATTTCTTTGTGCGCCCCCACAGCATCTTTGTGTAGAAGTTGCCGTCTGAAAGCTATCACTTTGCTGTAATCTTCTTCACTTAATCCTTTGTGCGAGTAAGAAGTAATTAAAGCATGAGTAGTTTCGAGGTTAACTTTTAGTTTGTCCTCTTTTTGGATGTTGAATAATTTATTGATTAAGATCAATAATTTATTCTCTGCCATTTCTCTTAAGTCTTGTTTCTCCAGAGTGGATTCCATAACTTGACTAGGAGAGTAGACCTTTTCTTTTACGGTTCCAACCTGAACATAGTGAAAAGGCTGGTTCGCCGGACAGTCATATTCCTCTTCATTTTCCCAACAGATAATTGTGCTGGTGGTTTTGATGAATATTCCGATGTCCTGGTTCTTAAGACACTTCTTTTTGTATGTCTTAACCGTATCTCTGAATTCTTTCGGGAATTTAGCAATTTCCAGAAGGTTATTGGAAGGATAAACCTGAGCTAAAATTCCGTATTGGTACGCCTCATAAACCATTTCAGGATTGGCGTTTGGATAGAAATTAAAGTAGCTGACGTTCTTCTTATCGGTTGTAAAGAAGTGATCTTCTACAAATTCCTTTTCTGTGGCAAGCCTGCCAAATTGATAAAGATACTTGAATTCTGAATAGCGAATATCATCGGTATCCTCGTCTGTTTGAATTAGCGTTGTCTGCTGATTCTTTGGAAGTGAACCCAGAACTATTTTGCTCGAGGTTTTTTCCTTTGTCAAAGCTCCTTTGTAGGTTGGTTGTAAAGCTTCTGCTGAACTGATCAACTCTAAAGGTGGTTTGAACTCTTGTGTAGTATAAATGCCTGCTGCAACTTTCGCTTCAGTGAACGATTTATACTTCTTGTGTTTTATTCCTGAGAATCCTTTTACAGCTTTCTCAGCAATATCCCATGTAGTGTATATTCCTGCATTAGGACCATTAAACACAACATAGTAGGCTTTGGGGCCTTTGAACCTGTTAGGGACAGCTGAAGTTTGACCTTCAGTCTTGTTAGGGATTTGAATTCCCCCGTTAGGCTTTAGAAGTAAATCTAAAGTTGTATCTAACGTTGTTGAGGTATGTACCTCTGACTGGATTTTTAGTAAATCCACAACTTTAAACGGATTTGAGATTTCTTTACCTGGAGCCGTTTGCTCAGGAATAGCCTCATATTGATTCATTTCTGAATATGGTAATGAAGTAACCATTTGCTGTGAAGATTGCTCTTCAGTTTGAATTTTTACCAAATTCACAGGTATCAACGGATTTGAGGTGCCTTTACCGGTAGCCGTTTGCTCCGGGCTAGTTTCAGATTTTCTCATTTCTGAGGAAGGTTCTGAAATTTCCTTTTGTTGTTCAGAAGATGAAAATCTTCTTACAAAATACATTTCTGCATGAATAACTTCGAGTTTCTCTTGCAGAAGCTGAATTTTCTTCATTACAATGGTTTCTTGTAATGCTAATTTTTCCATGGCTTAAAAGCTTATATGGTTATCTCAAAGAAAGAGATTTTTGTATAGGCAAAGAAGCCTTTGTGTATAGAAGGGTTTTGAGAGAAGAATTGTTTGTGAGTTCTTCATTCAGAAATCTTCTGTATTTATAGCCTGAGAAAGGCTTTGGATTCCTGCAAAACAGCATAAAGTGTCACATCAGTGTTAAGATGTGTTTACCTGATTTTTCTGGAATTCCCTTGTTAAAAAATCTGCTAAGCAGTTTTTAACTCCTTCAATGTGTTGAACATCAAAGCTATAGCGAGATAGCCACTGTTGCCATCTGACTAATCTTCCTTGCTTATTGTCTCCCTGTAACTTAATACGAAGAAAATAAGTGAAGTTTTTATTATCCGTTCTAACCAGAAATTTAACTGGAGTTAGATAAATAGAAAACTTATTAATTACTCTAATGACCGCAAGATACTCTTTCTCATTTGAGTGATAGTTCTTTTCTGCGTCCTTAAAGCTTCCTGAAGCATATCTGCAAATTAATTCTTTGTCAGAATTAATTGCTTTGAGTACTCCTCCCCAGTATTCTCCCGAGGCGTCGGTCTCAATGATAAGCTTATCATCCGGTTCTGGATGATAGAGTTTTGGAAAACTCTTTAGATTCTTTTTCACCTTGTTAATATAACTGGTGTCTGAATCTTTCCATTCCCATGCTACGTCTTTCCTTAGCTTTTCCTGCAAAGGAGCTCGTATAGATGCAAGTTTGGGAATATAATCAGAAGCATAAGTTAGTATTCCTAAAAACCTTTGCAACTATTTTTTGTCTTCAATCTTATCCGGGAATTTATGAATATGTTCCAGGATATGTATCTGAGGACAATGAGTTCCTTGATCAATTTCTAATCCTAAGAAATTAATCTTTGTCTTAAAGATTTGAGCTTTCTTCTTAGACAAAATAATACCAAGTAATTGGCATTTCTTTAATACCGCTGCTAAATGCTTGAGATGATCCTGTTCATTATTACTAAAAATAAGAATATCATCAACATAAACACAACAGAATTTTTCAAAGGACCTGAATGCATTTTGCATATGTCTTTGAAATATGGATGGTGCCTGTTTGAGTCCAAACGGTACGACTATCCATTGATAATGCCCTTGAGGACATGTGAATGCTGTCAATAGCTGTGATTCTCTATCTAGCAATACCTGCCAAAATCCAGATTTACAGTCTAATGAGCTGAATATTTTCTTACCTCTGATAAGGGTGAGTAATTCATCCTTATTTGGAAGGTTATGGCTGTCTCCTATGGTGGCTTCATTGATTGCCTTGTAGTTGACTACCATTCTTTTCTTTCCTCTTCTCCTTTCGGCTTCATTTTCTACCAAAAATGCTGGAGACATATGAGGTGATTTACTAGGTATGATGATTTTCATATCTAGTAGCTCTCGAATTTGTTTACCAAATTCTTCTCGATCTTGTGGACTGTACTTCATAGGCTTTACCCTGATTACTGTCTTGGGATCTCTGAGCTTGATGCTTGCCTTCATCCAATGCTTGGTCTTAGTGGGATCCAAGGGATTTTCTGAGCAAACTGAATCTAATAATTTCTCAATTATAGATTTTTTGTTAATGTCAAGAACTAAATTATAACAAATAGAATTTAATTCTTTAAACTGTTTGATGCTTTCTCTCCCCCTCTCTAAAAGTTGAGTTATATAATTGGGGCTAATATTAAGAGCATCAGGTTTGGTTTTCTTAGAATTCTTTTTCATAAATTCAAGAAATCCTTTAACACCAACCTGTCTGGCTGATCTTACCTTGTTGACGTATATTTCTTCTCCAGAGAGAGTAAATATAATCATCCTTGTATATTGGGTAAAAGGACCATACAATTGACAAAAATTATTGCCTAAGATAAGGTCAATACCTGATTCTTGTTGATATATTGTAGGAATATGAAATATTTCACCTGCAATCAATATATCAAGATTTTTACATACCTTGGTAAGGGTAATGTGATTTCCATTTGCTATGGATACCCTTATAGGTTTTTCTGCATTAACCCAATGTTCTTCTGGGATAACGTATTTACTTGCTATACATAAGCTTGCACCTGTATCGATATAGCAATGTAATTCTATTCTTTTATATCCTGTAAATTTTACTATACCTTGGATATAAATAGAATTTGGATTAGTGATATTGGGCATCACTAATTCTTCTACTTCTTCATTCTGAATCTGAGGAAGTGAATTCATTAGTTTCCGAATCTTCTGGTCCGGGATCTAATTCTTCTATTAGTATGTACACTTCTTGTACATCTTCATAGGGATCTTCAATAGGAATAAATCCTAAAGAATATACCTGTTCAAGCATTCGGGCTTTTCCTTCCTGCTTTTTTCTATTAGGGCACTCATTTGCATAGTGTCCTTCTTCATTGCAAATCCAACACCTGCAATTTTTCTTGCCTTTTGGGCAAAACTTTTGTTTTTCGTTAGAATAATTTTTAACAAATTTCTTCTTAACGTATTTACCTGGTTTGAAGGGCTTCTTTTTCCTGACAAACCTGTATTTTTTCGTAGTTTTCTTATACGAATTTTTCTTGGAGGACTTTTGAGTCTTCCTGCATCCATAATCTGGCGGTTGCTCGATTATCTTATCACAACATCTTTTGCTAAAAGATTTTAGTTGTTTCTGCTTTCTAGTTAAGTCACAAATCTTACTGATTTCTTCCTTAACTATTTTGTGAGCATAACCAAGGCTAAACTCTTCAATTCCAGTAGCTTCACGAGTGAATCTATCTAGAGCTTTTTCTCCAATTAAGGGAATTTTAAGAAGGTAGTCATGAACAAACTTCTTATAATCCTCTTGTCGATTTAACTGATACAGATATTTTTCATAATCACCAAAGAATTGATCAAGAAAACATATATTGCACAGTTGCATATTAGTAAGCATGGATTTTGCATTACTAATCATTTTTGCTAGTTCTAAACCTTTGTTAGTAGCAAGGTTTATACCTAAGAACATAGTATAGATAGCATCTATAACTTTTTCATAGGCAAGTATGGGATTCATTACTGGTTCCCATTCAGTGTTCTTAATCAAACTATTAACAACACCTGTGGTCTTATGTTCCATTAATAACAAAACTGTGTTATAATCATCATAAGCCTCACTATTAGTCTGAATTATCAAACTTATTTCTTGAGCCCATTTGTCAATGAGTTCTTTTCTATTGTTTTTACCATCAATATTCAAGATATTGCTACCATAAATATTGTTCACAGTATTTTTTGATTCTGTAGTAGGATAGAAATCACCTTTTCTTTTCTTACTACTGGAGAATTTTTCTTCTGGCTGTGGTTGACCTCCTGAAGATTCTCCTGTTTCCTTCTTAGAAGATTCTCCCGTTTCTTCTTTTGGAGAAGGTGTCTGATTGTTCATTTTGAAATTTTCGGAAAAAACTTCATTTTCTGAACTATCAGTTTCTGAACTATCAGTTTCTGAACTATCAGTTTGTGAACTATCAGTTTCTGAGTCTTGAGGTTCTTCAAGATCATCTGATTCTTCCGCAGAGCTGAAAGTTTCAATAACATTAAGAGTTTCATTAAAACCAAATAAAGTTTTTAACTTACTGTTGGTTTCTATCTCTTTATTGGCAATAGATTCATCATCTATTTCCATTAGTCTGATTGCTTCTTCTAGGATGTCAACATTGTCATCCGTAATCTGCAATTTTTCATTTTCTAGATTGTTCCAGAAAATTTCTTCTACTGCTTTCATGTAACTCATGTTGATTTCTCAAATGGCCATGATATACTCTCAGTATTTTTTCCAGTACCCATTTCTTCGTTTCCTACGTTGAAATTTGGATAACTGTATTTCAAGGGTTTCTTGAGTTTTTCATCTGGGATGATGATTCTTCTGTTTGATGTACCTGTCTTAAGAACATCCAGAATTTCTTTATTGCAAGGACAATCATGAATTATTGATTTTACTTCAGTGATTACCTTAGCTGCAGCTGCTTCAATATTATCTGTAATATGATTAGCTTGCTGTATCTTAAGCAACTTAAGAATTTCTTCTAATTGCGGCTTAATATTCTTTTCGAAATCTTCTAATAAATCCTTAATGCTCATCCTATGATCTTCTTAAGGTATTCTTCGATTCCGTTAAGCTTCAAATCAAGAGCTTCATTGTCCAACTTAGAATTTCTAAGCTGAGCTATTTGTGCTTCAAATCCTTCGATTTTAGCATTTTGTCTTACTAAAAGTTTTTTAATGTCTTTTAGTATTTCTATTTCTATGTCACTACCTTTTTTAACATGAGTAGAATACCTGTTATAAATGGTAGGTGATTTAGAAAGTTTTTCACTGGGATCTTTACTGAGTCCAAAATAGGATAGTAAATTGTAAATCCCTAGTAAACATCTACCTGTAATCTGATTAAGATTATTGGTAGCCGAAACAATGGTGTTTAGACTATTGCTTCCTAGTACACCACTAAAGATGTAATTCCTTGGTTCAAGGTCTATTCCTTCATTTAATTTCTTAAATTCTAGAATTCTACCTTTTTTATAAATGTGCGGGTGCACATTTGAAGGATTTTTACTCATAATTTTTACAGAAGATCCAGTTTCTGACATAGGTCATCAACTCTTCTAGAAACACTATGGAGTAATTCTTTATTAGCGGAAGAAGATGAAGATTTTTCAATCTTTAATCTGTTTCTGCTAACACTCTTTCTAGGTTTTTGTCCTAGAATGGGTTTATTCTTAGCAATGTCAATTGCCCAAGAATTATCTATCGGACTGATATCTGAGAATTGCTTCTCTTCTACAGATCCAATTTCTGAGAATACATCGTCTAATTCAATATATTCATTTTTCCTGTAGTCAATGCTATGATGACTATTAGTTAAAGCATAAGCAACAACATAAGTTATGCTAAACACTTTATCTCCAGAATTCATCAGATTGTGTCTTTCAAAATCATGCACAAAAGATAATATCTGATCAATATTTTTTGTATCTAAACTAAAACCAAATTTAGGATAGACAGTAAACATGAATTTTTGGTATGCTAAGTTACCTCTAGCAGCACCTAAAATACAGTCTCTTCGGTCGTTGATTCTGTTATCTATTAAAGCCATTTTAATAGGAGAATCAATTCCTTCTTGAAATTCTGCTTTAAGCAAAATTTTTATAGCTCCTAAGTGGACTACGCTGAGGGTAGATCTTATCTTAGAGTCTATGTTTAACAGATTTTTGTTTATTTCTTCTCTAGTAATTAAAGGCAAATAAACTAATCCGGAAGTATCTTTTATGTCTACATGCATTTCTTTAGTAGAAACATAATAAAAGATATTGTTTTTTCGTTTAAAACGATTTAACAAAGGTATGTTAAATATTTTTTCTTTTCTTAAATCAAGTTTGCAATTTCTGATTTTAGAAAGAATTTCTTGTTTAACCAAGATATTGGCTTGAAAACCTTTTTCATTTTCTGAAAACTCGATTTCCAAATTATTCTGAGTTTCCTCAGAGTTTTCCTCAATTTCGGACATATTTAAGCATAAATATTTCCTGTAATTGTGGATTTTACCATCTTAATATGGTTTTCAAGATTTCTAACCTGAGTTTGTAGATTAGTAATCTCAATCCAAGCGTTGATGATTTCCAAAGCTGTGTGGTCGTTGACCCATTGTGCTTCTAGATCTTCATCGTATTGGATTCTGAAGAAATGATCTAATTGTTCCTTTAAAGGAATTAGTTCACTTTCTTTTCTTTTTATGTACCTGAATTTCTCATAAAACCAAGTCATAATTATTCAAAGTATAAGTCCAAGAATACAATTAAGTACAAGGCTCTGATACCAAGGCGCGGAGGGACATGATTAGAGGAGATAGATATGGTTAATCTACCTGGTCTAAGCAAGATGGTCCAACTGACCATTTATGATTACCTAGATATTTTGGGTAACCTGGGTGTAAAACCAATTTTTCAGGATTTTCTGAAGAACTAGTTTCGGCGAGAGAGTCATTACTTCTCCGTCTTATGAATTGACCTATGTGGGTACACAAGTGGTCGACTTCATTTTTATTGTTCAAATAGTATGAACTGAGTTTCTCTTTGAAAGAGTCTAAATTTATTAGGGTTTCTCCTAATAAAGCTAGGTTATCAGTATCAAATCCTATAAAGGATTGATCTCTGAGGTAGATGAAGAAATCTTCATCAGTAATTCTAGATGTAAATCTAGCATTCTTAATAGTCCAAGGAAGGACTGAACTATGATTAAAGCTAATCATGCATTGAGTTGTATTAAATCAAAAATATATTTGAATTAATAGAGTTCTAGACATGGTTCATGTGTACCTGATCCAGGGCTTATATCCGCCAAAGATTGTAAGATGAAATAAACTTCTTCTTTTACCAACATACCATTATCCAAGGATGCATCTTGTTTTCCCTAAACGGCCACCTGCCTAAGCGGTACTAACCCAGCGACGCCTTACTCCCTCCAGGAACTAACGGAAATATTGTAAAAGAACTCACTTTTATTCAATCACAAAATCTTATTACAGGCGCTGGATAGAAACTAGTATCCAGGCCATACACACTACTACATTGCTAGAACCCTTAATGGGTTTACTCACTCATTATTTTGCTGAACTCGAACTGGTTTGTACAGTGTTTTTGGGGTGTAAATTCGAGATATCTACAACTGAAATGAACTCTTCCTTTTATAGAGTAAGGAAAGAGGATCTATACAAAATTATCATACCTCATTGTATGCGTCATTGTATATTATTGGTGCACTTTAAAGACAAGATTTCTTATCTTCTCCTTTGGCGTGCTTAAAAGTAGATTCCTTTCTACTTTTCTTTGTCGTCCACTTGCTTTTCCCCTGGCGTGCTAAGAAAGATGCTTTCTTTAGTTGTCTTTAGTGGAAAAGTAGTTTGTCTTTGGTGGAAAGTGCTTTTCTTTTCAAAAACGATTTCCAGCCGTTGCTTTATAGAGAACTCCTATTTCTGGGGTCTCCATTATTTGCTTTCCAGCAGCTTTGTCTGGTCCACATATTTGACAATTGAGGTTAATGCCAAATTTTTCTATCTCCTTTTGCTTTTTAATGCAAAAGATTTCTTTGTGCGCCCCCACAGCATCTTTGTGTAGAAGTTGCCGTCTGAAAGCTATCACTTTGCTGTAATCTTCTTCACTTAATCCTTTGTGCGAGTAAGAAGTAATTAAAGCATGAGTAGTTGCGAGGTTAACTTTTAGTTTGTCCTCTTTTTGGATGTTGAATAATTTATTGATTAAGATCAATAATTTATTCTCTGCCATTTCTCTTAAGTCTTGTTTCTCCAGAGTGGATTCCATAACTTGACTAGGAGAGTAGACCTTTTCTTTTACGGTTCCAACCTGAACATAGTGAAAAGGCTGGTTCGCCGGACAGTCATATTCCTCTTCATTTTCCCAACAGATAATTGTGCTGGTGGTTTTGATGAATATTCCGATGTCCTGGTTCTTAAGACACTTCTTTTTGTATGTCTTAACCGTATCTCTGAATTCTTTCGGGAATTTAGCAATTTCCAGAAGGTTATTGGAAGGATAAACCTGAGCTAAAATTCCGTATTGGTACGCCTCATAAACCATTTCAGGATTGGCGTTTGGATAGAAATTAAAGTAGCTGACGTTCTTCTTATCGGTTGTAAAGAAGTGATCTTCTACAAATTCCTTTTCTGTGGCAAGCCTGCCAAATTGATAAAGATACTTGAATTCTGAATAGCGAATATCATCGGTATCCTCGTCTGTTTGAATTAGCGTTGTCTGCTGATTCTTTGGAAGTGAACCCAGAACTATTTTGCTCGAGGTTTTTTCCTTTGTCAAAGCTCCTTTGTAGGTTGGTTGTAAAGCTTCTGCTGAACTGATCAACTCTAAAGGTGGTTTGAACTCTTGTGTAGTATAAATGCCTGCTGCAACTTTCGCTTCAGTGAACGATTTATACTTCTTGTGTTTTATTCCTGAGAATCCTTTTACAGCTTTCTCAGCAATATCCCATGTAGTGTATATTCCTGCATTAGGACCATTAAACACAACATAGTAGGCTTTGGGGCCTTTGAACCTGTTAGGGACAGCTGAAGTTTGACCTTCAGTCTTGTTAGGGATTTGAATTCCCCCGTTAGGCTTTAGAAGTAAATCTAAAGTTGTATCTAACGTTGTTGAGGTATGTACCTCTGACTGGATTTTTAGTAAATCCACAACTTTAAACGGATTTGAGATTTCTTTACCTGGAGCCGTTTGCTCAGGAATAGCCTCATATTGATTCATTTCTGAATATGGTAATGAAGTAACCATTTGCTGTGAAGATTGCTCTTCAGTTTGAATTTTTACCAAATTCACAGGTATCAACGGATTTGAGGTGCCTTTACCGGTAGCCGTTTGCTCCGGGCTAGTTTCAGATTTTCTCATTTCTGAGGAAGGTTCTGAAATTTCCTTTTGTTGTTCAGAAGATGAAAATCTTCTTACAAAATACATTTCTGCATGAATAACTTCGAGTTTCTCTTGCAGAAGCTGAATTTTCTTCATTACAATGGTTTCTTGTAATGCTAATTTTTCCATGGCTTAAAAGCTTATATGGTTATCTCAAAGAAAGAGATTTTTGTATAGGCAAAGAAGCCTTTGTGTATAGAAGGGTTTTGAGAGAAGAATTGTTTGTGAGTTATTCATTCAGAAATCTTCTGTATTTATAGCCTGAGAAAGGCTTTGGATTCCTGCAAAACAGCATAAAGTGTCACATCAGTGTTAAGATGTGTTTACCTGATTTTTCTGGAATTCCCTTGTTAAAAAATCTGCTAAGCAGTTTTTAACTCCTTCAATGTGTTGAACATCAAAGCTATAGCGAGATAGCCACTGTTGCCATCTGACTAATCTTCCTTGCTTATTGTCTCCCTGTAACTTAATACGAAGAAAATAAGTGAAGTTTTTATTATCCGTTCTAACCAGAAATTTAACTGGAGTTAGATAAATAGAAAACTTATTAATTACTCTAATGACCGCAAGATACTCTTTCTCATTTGAGTGATAGTTCTTTTCTGCGTCCTTAAAGCTTCCTGAAGCATATCTGCAAATTAATTCTTTGTCAGAATTAATTGCTTTGAGTACTCCTCCCCAGTATTCTCCCGAGGCGTCGGTCTCAATGATAAGCTTATCATCCGGTTCTGGATGATAGAGTTTTGGAAAACTCTTTAGATTCTTTTTCACCTTGTTAATATAACTGGTGTCTGAATCTTTCCATTCCCATGCTACGTCTTTCCTTAGCTTTGCCTGCAAAGGAGCTCGTATAGATGCAAGTTTGGGAATATAATCAGAAGCATAAGTTAGTATTCCTAAAAACCTTTGCAACTGTTTTTTGTCTTCAATCTTATCCGGGAATTTATGAATATGTTCCAGGATATGTATCTGAGGACAATGAGTTCCTTGATCAATTTCTAATCCTAAGAAATTAATCTTTGTCTTAAAGATTTGAGCTTTCTTCTTAGACAAAATAATACCAAGTAATTGGCATTTCTTTAATACCGCTGCTAAATGCTTGAGATGATCCTGTTCATTATTACTAAAAATAAGAATATCATCAACATAAACACAACAGAATTTTTCAAAGGACCTGAATGCATTTTGCATATGTCTTTGAAATATGGATGGTGCCTGTTTGAGTCCAAACGGTACGACTATCCATTGATAATGCCCTTGAGGACATGTGAATGCTGTCAATAGCTGTGATTCTCTATCTAGCAATACCTGCCAAAATCCAGATTTACAGTCTAATGAGCTGAATATTTTCTTACCTCTGATAAGGGTGAGTAATTCATCCTTATTTGGAAGGTTATGGCTGTCTCCTATGGTGGCTTCATTGATTGCCTTGTAGTTGACTACCATTCTTTTCTTTCCTCTTCTCCTTTCGGCTTCATTTTCTACCAAAAATGCTGGAGACATATGAGGTGATTTACTAGGTATGATGATTTTCATATCTAGTAGCTCTCGAATTTGTTTACCAAATTCTTCTCGATCTTGTGGACTGTACTTCATAGGCTTTACCCTGATTACTGTCTTGGGATCTCTGAGCTTGATGCTTGCCTTCATCCAATGCTTGGTCTTAGTGGGATCCAAGGGATTTTCTGAGCAAACTGAATCTAATAATTTCTCAATTATAGATTTTTTGTTAATGTCAAGAACTAAATTATAACAAATAGAATTTAATTCTTTAAACTGTTTGATGCTTTCTCTCCCCCTCTCTAAAAGTTGAGTTATATAATTGGGGCTAATATTAAGAGCATCAGGTTTGGTTTTCTTAGAATTCTTTTTCATAAATTCAAGAAATCCTTTAACACCAACCTGTCTGGCTGATCTTACCTTGTTGACGTATATTTCTTCTCCAGAGAGAGTAAATATAATCATCCTTGTATATTGGGTAAAAGGACCATACAATTGACAAAAATTATTGCCTAAGATAAGGTCAATACCTGATTCTTGTTGATATATTGTAGGAATATGAAATATTTCACCTGCAATCAATATATCAAGATTTTTACATACCTTGGTAAGGGTAATGTGATTTCCATTTGCTATGGATACCCTTATAGGTTTTTCTGCATTAACCCAATGTTCTTCTGGGATAACGTATTTACTTGCTATACATAAGCTTGCACCTGTATCGATATAGCAATGTAATTCTATTCTTTTATATCCTGTAAATTTTACTATACCTTGGATATAAATAGAATTTGGATTAGTGATATTGGGCATCACTAATTCTTCTACTTCTTCATTCTGAATCTGAGGAAGTGAATTCATTAGTTTCCGAATCTTCTGGTCCGGGATCTAATTCTTCTATTAGTATGTACACTTCTTGTACATCTTCATAGGGATCTTCAATAGGAATAAATCCTAAAGAATATACCTGTTCAAGCATTCGGGCTTTTCCTTCCTGCTTTTTTCTATTAGGGCACTCATTTGCATAGTGTCCTTCTTCATTGCAAATCCAACACCTGCAATTTTTCTTGCCTTTTGGGCAAAACTTTTGTTTTTCGTTAGAATAATTTTTAACAAATTTCTTCTTAACGTATTTACCTGGTTTGAAGGGCTTCTTTTTCCTGACAAACCTGTATTTTTTCGTAGTTTTCTTATACGAATTTTTCTTGGAGGACTTTTGAGTCTTCCTGCATCCATAATCTGGCGGTTGCTCGATTATCTTATCACAACATCTTTTGCTAAAAGATTTTAGTTGTTTCTGCTTTCTAGTTAAGTCACAAATCTTACTGATTTCTTCCTTAACTATTTTGTGAGCATAACCAAGGCTAAACTCTTCAATTCCAGTAGCTTCACGAGTGAATCTATCTAGAGCTTTTTCTCCAATTAAGGGAATTTTAAGAAGGTAGTCATGAACAAACTTCTTATAATCCTCTTGTCGATTTAACTGATACAGATATTTTTCATAATCACCAAAGAATTGATCAAGAAAACATATATTGCACAGTTGCATATTAGTAAGCATGGATTTTGCATTACTAATCATTTTTGCTAGTTCTAAACCTTTGTTAGTAGCAAGGTTTATACCTAAGAACATAGTATAGATAGCATCTATAACTTTTTCATAGGCAAGTATGGGATTCATTACTGGTTCCCATTCAGTGTTCTTAATCAAACTATTAACAACACCTGTGGTCTTATGTTCCATTAATAACAAAACTGTGTTATAATCATCATAAGCCTCACTATTAGTCTGAATTATCAAACTTATTTCTTGAGCCCATTTGTCAATGAGTTCTTTTCTATTGTTTTTACCATCAATATTCAAGATATTGCTACCATAAATATTGTTCACAGTATTTTTTGATTCTGTAGTAGGATAGAAATCACCTTTTCTTTTCTTACTACTGGAGAATTTTTCTTCTGGCTGTGGTTGACCTCCTGAAGATTCTCCTGTTTCCTTCTTAGAAGATTCTCCCGTTTCTTCTTTTGGAGAAGGTGTCTGATTGTTCATTTTGAAATTTTCGGAAAAAACTTCATTTTCTGAACTATCAGTTTCTGAACTATCAGTTTGTGAACTATCAGTTTCTGAGTCTTGAGGTTCTTCAAGATCATCTGATTCTTCCGCAGAGCTGAAAGTTTCAATAACATTAAGAGTTTCATTAAAACCAAATAAAGTTTTTAACTTACTGTTGGTTTCTATCTCTTTATTGGCAATAGATTCATCATCTATTTCCATTAGTCTGATTGCTTCTTCTAGGATGTCAACATTGTCATCCGTAATCTGCAATTTTTCATTTTCTAGATTGTTCCAGAAAATTTCTTCTACTGCTTTCATGTAACTCATGTTGATTTCTCAAATGGCCATGATATACTCTCAGTATTTTTTCCAGTACCCATTTCTTCGTTTCCTACGTTGAAATTTGGATAACTGTATTTCAAGGGTTTCTTGAGTTTTTCATCTGGGATGATGATTCTTCTGTTTGATGTACCTGTCTTAAGAACATCCAGAATTTCTTTATTGCAAGGACAATCATGAATTATTGATTTTACTTCAGTGATTACCTTAGCTGCAGCTGCTTCAATATTATCTGTAATATGATTAGCTTGCTGTATCTTAAGCAACTTAAGAATTTCTTCTAATTGCGGCTTAATATTCTTTTCGAAATCTTCTAATAAATCCTTAATGCTCATCCTATGATCTTCTTAAGGTATTCTTCGATTCCGTTAAGCTTCAAATCAAGAGCTTCATTGTCCAACTTAGAATTTCTAAGCTGAGCTATTTGTGCTTCAAATCCTTCGATTTTAGCATTTTGTCTTACTAAAAGTTTTTTAATGTCTTTTAGTATTTCTATTTCTATGTCACTTCCTTTTTTAACATGAGTAGAATACCTGTTATAATTGGTAGGTGATTTAGAAAGTTTTTCACTGGGATCTTTACTGAGTCCAAAATAGGATAGTAAATTGTAAATCCCTAGTAAACATCTACCTGTAATCTGATTAAGATTATTGGTAGCCGAAACAATGGTGTTTAGACTATTGCTTCCCAGTACACCACTAAAGATGTAATTCCTTGGTTCAAGGTCTATTCCTTCATTTAATTTCTTAAATTCTAGAATTCTACCTTTTTTATAAATGTGCGGGTGCACATTTGAAGGATTTTTACTCATAATTTTTACAGAAGATCCAGTTTCTGACATAGGTCATCAACTCTTCTAGAAACACTATGGAGTAATTCTTTATTAGCGGAAGAAGATGAAGATTTTTCAATCTCTAATCTGTTTCTGCTAACACTCTTTCTAGGTTTTTGTCCTAGAATGGGTTTATTCTTAGCAATGTCAATTGCCCAAGAATTATCTATCGGACTGATATCTGAGAATTGCTTCTCTTCTACAGATCCAATTTCTGAGAATACATCGTCTAATTCAATATATTCATTTTTCCTGTAGTCAATGCTATGATGACTATTAGTTAAAGCATAAGCAACAACATAAGTTATGCTAAACACTTTATCTCCAGAATTCATCGGATTGTGTCTTTCAAAATCATGCACAAAAGATAATATCTGATCAATATTTTTTGTATCTAAACTAAAACCAAATTTAGGATAGACAGTAAACATGAATTTTTGGTATGCTAAGTTACCTCTAGCAGCACCTAAAATACAGTCTCTTCGGTCGTTGATTCTGTTATCTATTAAAGCCATTTTAATAGGAGAATCAATTCCTTCTTGAAATTCTGCTTTAAGCAAAATTTTTATAGCTCCTAAGTGGACTACGCTGAGGGTAGATCTTATCTTAGAGTCTATGTTTAACAGATTTTTGTTTATTTCTTCTCTAGTAATTAAAGGCAAATAAACTAATCCGGAAGTATCTTTTATGTCTACATGCATTTCTTTAGTAGAAACATAATAAAAGATATTGTTTTTTCGTTTAAAACGATTTAACAAAGGTATGTTAAATATTTTTTCTTTTCTTAAATCAAGTTTGCAATTTCTGATTTTAGAAAGAATTTCTTGTTTAACCAAGATATTGGCTTGAAAACCTTTTTCATTTTCTGAAAACTCGATTTCCAAATTATTCTGAGTTTCCTCAGAGTTTTCCTCAATTTCGGACATATTTAAGCATAAATATTTCCTGTAATTGTGGATTTTACCATCTTAATATGGTTTTCAAGATTTCTAACCTGAGTTTGTAGATTAGTAATCTCAATCCAAGCGTTGATGATTTCCAAAGTTGTGTGGTCGTTGACCCATTGTGCTTCTAGATCTTCATCGTATTGGATTCTGAAGAAATGATCTAATTGTTCCTTTAAAGGAATTAGTTCACTTTCTTTTCTTTTTATGTACCTGAATTTCTCATAAAACAAAGTCATAATTATTCAAAGTATAAGTCCAAGAATACAATTAAGTACAAGGCTCTGATACCAAGGCGCGGAGGGACATGATTAGAGGAGATAGATATGGTTAATCTACCTGGTCTAAGCAAGATGGTCCAACTGACCATTTATGATTACCTAGATATTTTGGGTAACCTGGGTGTAAAACCAATTTTTCAGGATTTTCTGAAGAACTAGTTTCGGCGAGAGAGTCATTACTTCTCCGTCTTATGAATTGACCTATGTGGGTACACAAGTGGTCGACTTCATTTTTATTGTTCAAATAGTATGAACTGAGTTTCTCTTTGAAAGAGTCTAAATTTATTAGGGTTTCTCCTAATAAAGCTAGGTTATCAGTATCAAATCCTATAAAGGATTGATCTCTGAGGTAGATGAAGAAATCTTCATCAGTAATTCTAGATGTAAATCTAGCATTCTTAATAGTCCAAGGAAGGACTGAACTATGATTAAAGCTAATCATGCATTGAGTTGTATTAAATCAAAAATATATTTGAATTAATAGAGTTCTAGACATGGTTCATGTGTACCTGATCCAGGGCTTATATCCGCCAAAGATTGTAAGATGAAATAAACTTCTTCTTTTACCAACATACCATTATCCAAGGATGCATCTTGTTTTCCCTAAACGGCCACCTGCCTAAGCGGTACTAACCCAGCGACGCCTTACTCCCTCCAGGAACTAACGGAAATATTGTAAAAGAACTCACTTTTATTCAATCACAAAATCTTATTACAGGCGCTGGATAGAAACTAGTATCCAGGCCATACACACTACTACATTGCTAGAACCCTTAATGGGTTTACTCACTCCTTATTTTGCTGAACTCGAACTGGTTTGTACAGTGTTTTTGGGGTGTAAATTCGAGATATCTACAACTGAAATGAACTCTTCCTTTTATAGAGTAAGGAAAGAGGATCTATACAAAATTATCATACATCATTGTATGCGTCATTGTATATTATTGGTGCACTTTAAAGACAAGATTTCTTATCTTCTCCTTTGGCGTGCTTAAAAGTAGATTCCTTTCTACTTTTCTTTGTCGTCCACTTGCTTTTCCCCTGGCGTGCTAAGAAAGATGCTTTCTTTAGTTGTCTTTAGTGGAAAAGTAGTTTGTCTTTGGTGGAAAGTGCTTTTCTTTTCAAAAACGATTTCCAGCCGTTGCTTTATAGAGAACTCCTATTTCTGGGGTCTCCATTATTTGCTTTCCAGCAGCTTTGTCTGGTCCACATATTTGACAATTGAGGTTAATGCCAAATTTTTCTATCTCCTTTTGCTTTTTAATGCAAAAGATTTCTTTGTGCGCCCCCACAGCATCTTTGTGTAGAAGTTGCCGTCTGAAAGCTATCACTTTGCTGTAATCTTCTTCACTTAATCCTTTGTGCGAGTAAGAAGTAATTAAAGCATGAGTAGTTGCGAGGTTAACTTTTAGTTTGTCCTCTTTTTGGATGTTGAATAATTTATTGATTAAGATCAATAATTTATTCTCTGCCATTTCTCTTAAGTCTTGTTTCTCCAGAGTGGATTCCATAACTTGACTAGGAGAGTAGACCTTTTCTTTTACGGTTCCAACCTGAACATAGTGAAAAGGCTGGTTCGCCGGACAGTCATATTCCTCTTCATTTTCCCAACAGATAATTGTGCTGGTGGTTTTGATGAATATTCCGATGTCCTGGTTCTTAAGACACTTCTTTTTGTATGTCTTAACCGTATCTCTGAATTCTTTCGGGAATTTAGCAATTTCCAGAAGGTTATTGGAAGGATAAACCTGAGCTAAAATTCCGTATTGGTACGCCTCATAAACCATTTCAGGATTGGCGTTTGGATAGAAATTAAAGTAGCTGACGTTCTTCTTATCGGTTGTAAAGAAGTGATCTTCTACAAATTCCTTTTCTGTGGCAAGCCTGCCAAATTGATAAAGATACTTGAATTCTGAATAGCGAATATCATCGGTATCCTCGTCTGTTTGAATTAGCGTTGTCTGCTGATTCTTTGGAAGTGAACCCAGAACTATTTTGCTCGAGGTTTTTTCCTTTGTCAAAGCTCCTTTGTAGGTTGGTTGTAAAGCTTCTGCTGAACTGATCAACTCTAAAGGTGGTTTGAACTCTTGTGTAGTATAAATGCCTGCTGCAACTTTCGCTTCAGTGAACGATTTATACTTCTTGTGTTTTATTCCTGAGAATCCTTTTACAGCTTTCTCAGCAATATCCCATGTAGTGTATATTCCTGCATTAGGACCATTAAACACAACATAGTAGGCTTTGGGGCCTTTGAACCTGTTAGGGACAGCTGAAGTTTGACCTTCAGTCTTGTTAGGGATTTGAATTCCCCCGTTAGGCTTTAGAAGTAAATCTAAAGTTGTATCTAACGTTGTTGAGGTATGTACCTCTGACTGGATTTTTAGTAAATCCACAACTTTAAACGGATTTGAGATTTCTTTACCTGGAGCCGTTTGCTCAGGAATAGCCTCATATTGATTCATTTCTGAATATGGTAATGAAGTAACCATTTGCTGTGAAGATTGCTCTTCAGTTTGAATTTTTACCAAATTCACAGGTATCAACGGATTTGAGGTGCCTTTACCGGTAGCCGTTTGCTCCGGGCTAGTTTCAGATTTTCTCATTTCTGAGGAAGGTTCTGAAATTTCCTTTTGTTGTTCAGAAGATGAAAATCTTCTTACAAAATACATTTCTGCATGAATAACTTCGAGTTTCTCTTGCAGAAGCTGAATTTTCTTCATTACAATGGTTTCTTGTAATGCTAATTTTTCCATGGCTTAAAAGCTTATATGGTTATCTCAAAGAAAGAGATTTTTGTATAGGCAAAGAAGCCTTTGTGTATAGAAGGGTTTTGAGAGAAGAATTGTTTGTGAGTTCTTCATTCAGAAATCTTCTGTATTTATAGCCTGAGAAAGGCTTTGGATTCCTGCAAAACAGCATAAAGTGTCACATCAGTGTTAAGATGTGTTTACCTGATTTTTCTGGAATTCCCTTGTTAAAAAATCTGCTAAGCAGTTTTTAACTCCTTCAATGTGTTGAACATCAAAGCTATAGCGAGATAGCCACTGTTGACATCTGACTAATCTTCCTTGCTTATTGTCTCCCTGTAACTTAATACGAAGAAAATAAGTGAAGTTTTTATTATCCGTTCTAACCAGAAATTTAACTGGAGTTAGATAAATAGAAAACTTATTAATTACTCTAATGACCGCAAGATACTCTTTCTCATTTGAGTGATAGTTCTTTTCTGCGTCCTTAAAGCTTCCTGAAGCATATCTGCAAATTAATTCTTTGTCAGAATTAATTGCTTTGAGTACTCCTCCCCAGTATTCTCCCGAGGCGTCGGTCTCAATGATAAGCTTATCATCCGGTTCTGGATGATAGAGTTTTGGAAAACTCTTTAGATTCTTTTTCACCTTGTTAATATAACTGGTGTCTGAATCTTTCCATTCCCATGCTACGTCTTTCCTTAGCTTTGCCTGCAAAGGAGCTCGTATAGATGCAAGTTTGGGAATATAATCAGAAGCATAAGTTAGTATTCCTAAAAACCTTTGCAACTGTTTTTTGTCTTCAATCTTATCCGGGAATTTATGAATATGTTCCAGGATATGTATCTGAGGACAATGAGTTCCTTGATCAATTTCTAATCCTAAGAAATTAATCTTTGTCTTAAAGATTTGAGCTTTCTTCTTAGACAAAATAATACCAAGTAATTGGCATTTCTTTAATACCGCTGCTAAATGCTTGAGATGATCCTGTTCATTATTACTAAAAATAAGAATATCATCAACATAAACACAACAGAATTTTTCAAAGGACCTGAATGCATTTTGCATATGTCTTTGAAATATGGATGGTGCCTGTTTGAGTCCAAACGGTACGACTATCCATTGATAATGTCCTTGAGGACATGTGAATGCTGTCAATAGCTGTGATTCTCTATCTAGCAATACCTGCCAAAATCCAGATTTACAGTCTAATGAGCTGAATATTTTCTTACCTCTGATAAGGGTGAGTAATTCATCCTTATTTGGAAGGTTATGGCTGTCTCCTATGGTGGCTTCATTGATTGCCTTGTAGTTGACTACCATTCTTTTCTTTCCTCTTCTCCTTTCGGCTTCATTTTCTACCAAAAATGCTGGAGACATATGAGGTGATTTACTAGGTATGATGATTTTCATATCTAGTAGCTCTCGAATTTGTTTACCAAATTCTTCTCGATCTTGTGGACTGTACTTCATAGGCTTTACCCTGATTACTGTCTTGGGATCTCTGAGCTTGATGCTTGCCTTCATCCAATGCTTGGTCTTAGTGGGATCCAAGGGATTTTCTGAGCAAACTGAATCTAATAATTTCTCAATTATAGATTTTTTGTTAATGTCAAGAACTAAATTATAACAAATAGAATTTAATTCTTTAAACTGTTTGATGCTTTCTCTCCCCCTCTCTAAAAGTTGAGTTATATAATTGGGGCTAATATTAAGAGCATCAGGTTTGGTTTTCTTAGAATTCTTTTTCATAAATTCAAGAAATCCTTTAACACCAACCTGTCTGGCTGATCTTACCTTGTTGACGTATATTTCTTCTCCAGAGAGAGTAAATATAATCATCCTTGTATATTGGGTAAAAGGACCATACAATTGACAAAAATTATTGCCTAAGATAAGGTCAATACCTGATTCTTGTTGATATATTGTAGGAATATGAAATATTTCACCTGCAATCAATATATCAAGATTTTTACATACCTTGGTAAGGGTAATGTGATTTCCATTTGCTATGGATACCCTTATAGGTTTTTCTGCATTAACCCAATGTTCTTCTGGGATAACGTATTTACTTGCTATACATAAGCTTGCACCTGTATCGATATAGCAATGTAATTCTATTCTTTTATATCCTGTAAATTTTACTATACCTTGGATATAAATAGAATTTGGATTAGTGATATTGGGCATCACTAATTCTTCTACTTCTTCATTCTGAATCTGAGGAAGTGAATTCATTAGTTTCCGAATCTTCTGGTCCGGGATCTAATTCTTCTATTAGTATGTACACTTCTTGTACATCTTCATAGGGATCTTCAATAGGAATAAATCCTAAAGAATATACCTGTTCAAGCATTCGGGCTTTTCCTTCCTGCTTTTTTCTATTAGGGCACTCATTTGCATAGTGTCCTTCTTCATTGCAAATCCAACACCTGCAATTTTTCTTGCCTTTTGGGCAAAACTTTTGTTTTTCGTTAGAATAATTTTTAACAAATTTCTTCTTAACGTATTTACCTGGTTTGAAGGGCTTCTTTTTCCTGACAAACCTGTATTTTTTCGTAGTTTTCTTATACGAATTTTTCTTGGAGGACTTTTGAGTCTTCCTGCATCCATAATCTGGCGGTTGCTCGATTATCTTATCACAACATCTTTTGCTAAAAGATTTTAGTTGTTTCTGCTTTCTAGTTAAGTCACAAATCTTACTGATTTCTTCCTTAACTATTTTGTGAGCATAACCAAGGCTAAACTCTTCAATTCCAGTAGCTTCACGAGTGAATCTATCTAGAGCTTTTTCTCCAATTAAGGGAATTTTAAGAAGGTAGTCATGAACAAACTTCTTATAATCCTCTTGTCGATTTAACTGATACAGATATTTTTCATAATCACCAAAGAATTGATCAAGAAAACATATATTGCACAGTTGCATATTAGTAAGCATGGATTTTGCATTACTAATCATTTTTGCTAGTTCTAAACCTTTGTTAGTAGCAAGGTTTATACCTAAGAACATAGTATAGATAGCATCTATAACTTTTTCATAGGCAAGTATGGGATTCATTACTGGTTCCCATTCAGTGTTCTTAATCAAACTATTAACAACACCTGTGGTCTTATGTTCCATTAATAACAAAACTGTGTTATAATCATCATAAGCCTCACTATTAGTCTGAATTATCAAACTTATTTCTTGAGCCCATTTGTCAATGAGTTCTTTTCTATTGTTTTTACCATCAATATTCAAGATATTGCTACCATAAATATTGTTCACAGTATTTTTTGATTCTGTAGTAGGATAGAAATCACCTTTTCTTTTCTTACTACTGGAGAATTTTTCTTCTGGCTGTGGTTGACCTCCTGAAGATTCTCCTGTTTCCTTCTTAGAAGATTCTCCCGTTTCTTCTTTTGGAGAAGGTGTCTGATTGTTCATTTTGAAATTTTCGGAAAAAACTTCATTTTCTGAACTATCAGTTTCTGAACTATCAGTTTGTGAACTATCAGTTTCTGAGTCTTGAGGTTCTTCAAGATCATCTGATTCTTCCGCAGAGCTGAAAGTTTCAATAACATTAAGAGTTTCATTAAAACCAAATAAAGTTTTTAACTTACTGTTGGTTTCTATCTCTTTATTGGCAATAGATTCATCATCTATTTCCATTAGTCTGATTGCTTCTTCTAGGATGTCAACATTGTCATCCGTAATCTGCAATTTTTCATTTTCTAGATTGTTCCAGAAAATTTCTTCTACTGCTTTCATGTAACTCATGTTGATTTCTCAAATGGCCATGATATACTCTCAGTATTTTTTCCAGTACCCATTTCTTCGTTTCCTACGTTGAAATTTGGATAACTGTTATTTCAAGGGTTTCTTGAGTTTTTCATCTGGGATGATGATTCTTCTGTTTGATGTACCTGTCTTAAGAACATCCAGAATTTCTTTATTGCAAGGACAATCATGAATTATTGATTTTACTTCAGTGATTACCTTTGCTGCAGCTGCTTCAATATTATCTGTAATATGATTAGCTTGCTGTATCTTAAGCAACTTAAGAATTTCTTCTAATTGCGGCTTAATATTCTTTTCGAAATCTTCTAATAAATCCTTAATGCTCATCCTATGATCTTCTTAAGGTATTCTTCGATTCCGTTAAGCTTCAAATCAAGAGCTTCATTGTCCAACTTAGAATTTCTAAGCTGAGCTATTTGTGCTTCAAATCCTTCGATTTTAGCATTTTGTCTTACTAAAAGTTTTTTTTAATGTCTTTTAGTATTTCTATTTCTATGTCACTTCCTTTTTTAACATGAGTAGAATACCTGTTATAATTGGTAGGTGATTTAGAAAGTTTTTCACTGGGATCTTTACTGAGTCCAAAATAGGATAGTAAATTGTAAATCCCTAGTAAACATCTACCTGTAATCTGATTAAGATTATTGGTAGCTGAAACAATGGTGTTTAGACTATTGCTTCCCAGTACACCACTAAAGATGTAATTCCTTGGTTCAAGGTCTATTCCTTCATTTAATTTCTTAAATTCTAGAATTCTACCTTTTTTATAAATGTGCGGGTGCACATTTGAAGGATTTTTACTCATAATTTTTACAGAAGATCCAGTTTCTGACATAGGTCATCAACTCTTCTAGAAACACTATGGAGTAATTCTTTATTAGCGGAAGAAGATGAAGATTTTTCAATCTCTAATCTGTTTCTGCTAACACTCTTTCTAGGTTTTTGTCCTAGAATGGGTTTATTCTTAGCAATGTCAATTGCCCAAGAATTATCTATCGGACTGATATCTGAGAATTGCTTCTCTTCTACAGATCCAATTTCTGAGAATACATCGTCTAATTCAATATATTCATTTTTCCTGTAGTCAATGCTATGATGACTATTAGTTAAAGCATAAGCAACAACATAAGTTATGCTAAACACTTTATCTCCAGAATTCATCAGATTGTGTATTTCAAAATCATGCACAAAAGATAATATCTGATCAATATTTTTTGTATCTAAACTAAAACCAAATTTAGGATAGACAGTAAACATGAATTTTTGGTATGCTAAGTTACCTCTAGCAGCACCTAAAATACAGTCTCTTCGGTCGTTGATTCTGTTATCTATTAAAGCCATTTTAATAGGAGAATCAATTCCTTCTTGAAATTCTGCTTTAAGCAAAATTTTTATAGCTCCTAAGTGGACTACGCTGAGGGTAGATCTTATCTTAGAGTCTATGTTTAACAGATTTTTGTTTATTTCTTCTCTAGTAATTAAAGGCAAATAAACTAATCCGGAAGTATCTTTTATGTCTACATGCATTTCTTTAGTAGAAACATAATAAAAGATATTGTTTTTTCGTTTAAAACGATTTAACAAAGGTATGTTAAATATTTTTTCTTTTCTTAAATCAAGTTTGCAATTTCTGATTTTAGAAAGAATTTCTTGTTTAACCAAGATATTGGCTTGAAAACCTTTTTCATTTTCTGAAAACTCGATTTCCAAATTATTCTGAGTTTCCTCAGAGTTTTCCTCAATTTCGGACATATTTAAGCATAAATATTTCCTGTAATTGTGGATTTTACCATCTTAATATGGTTTTCAAGATTTCTAACCTGAGTTTGTAGATTAGTAATCTCAATCCAAGCGTTGATGATTTCCAAAGCTGTGTGGTCGTTGACCCATTGTGCTTCTAGATCTTCATCGTATTGGATTCTGAAGAAATGATCTAATTGTTCCTTTAAAGGAATTAGTTCACTTTCTTTTCTTTTTATGTACCTGAATTTCTCATAAAACCAAGTCATAATTATTCAAAGTATAAGTCCAAGAATACAATTAAGTACAAGGCTCTGATACCAAGGCGCGGAGGGACATGATTAGAGGAGATAGATATGGTTAATCTACCTGGTCTAAGCAAGATGGTCCAACTGACCATTTATGATTTTATCCTCGAAAGTCAAGATTCGTAACCTTCTGCCTTTGTCGAGTTGAGACTGCTTAAGTAAAGAAGGGGTGGCAAAAAAGGTTGATTTAGAGATGTAGAACAATGAAACTATGTGTATGTGTGCGTGAGCTTTTTATATGTGTAACCAAAAACAAATATTAAGATCACTTTAATCCTAATATTTCCTTAGTTTATGACAAAGTATGTCGGGATAAGTGTTGCTGCAGATTCTACGAAACTGTGACCGGCAAAAAGAGAGAGAAGAAAAGACAAGCTCATCTGATAAAAAGAAACTATCAAAGTCATCACCAAAGTTCGTCGTATATAGACTGCACTAGTTCAATCTGTTTCTGATTTTTTTGGCAAAAAAAATTTGGACCATTTCTCGATTTGTGCGTGTCATCCTTGCGCAGGGGCCATGCTAATCTTCTCTGTATCGTTCCAATTTTATCGGATGTCCCCGAAGGGACATTGTTATAGCTGGTTGTCAGGTTATATGAACAGCACTATAAATATAGTTTTAGGCGATGTGGGAACTTATTGAGGCATTTCTTGACCCAATTAACCCAACTATCCGGCAGATTCTTAAAACTGAAGGATACAATTCACAGCATCAACTTCTTTTCTCTCAACCTGATGCTACTGCTTTGAATTGTTTCCCATTATTTTGTTGATATAGCAATGTGAATGCCAATGAGACTTGAAACAATATATCACAATGCTTACATCTTGTTTTTTTTCTGTTCTTGGTATAGATCATTGTATATGTTGATACACAGATGCCAAAAATTAGGCGTGTGACCGTATGAGTGCTGTTATCATAAGTTTAACATGAAGGAAAATGTGACCAGGGTAACCATAGCTATAGACTTAATGCTTCTACATTGTCTTCATTCTCTGTAATTTTGCACTGCGATAGCGTACAAGGATTTGCGCGTACACGTAATCAGTACGGTCTACGGATGAAAACCAGGTTAGCTTGGTCTTGTAGATGTCTAACAGACCCCTATTCTTTTAAGTCTCCTTCTTCCAAATGAAAACACTAAATTTCAGCTCTGTATCCAAATGAAGTGATTGGATACTGTATTAATTGAAATATGTGTGTTAAAAAGTCTAATATCATTAAAATGGGAAAGATGGAGTAGTTTTAATCCTATAATGTAATTCTATTTCTCTACTTATTGAAGATGTGAACTTAGTTTGGTTGTTTTTTTTCCTGACAAAAAAAGATGCAAATTTATAATTAATTATGAGAGCATTGCGAGAATCATGAAAATGAACAAATAAGCAAAGCAACATGTAAAATCTTCATCTTCAATTCGTTCAGAATATAGATCAACGGATATCGGACAAGAGGGGGTGACGTTAGGCCTAGGTAAAACTATAAAGACAATATTGTCACAAATCTTAAAGTCAGCGAGTCTATATGATGGATCATAATAAAATCACGCATCTCATTTTTCACGGTGATTTTGTTAATCGAAACTCATTTAGTTTATACTTTTTGATCCCAATTCATGCGAGTTTCTCTGATATACATATATATCTTCTCACACCATTAAAAAACAACTACCTTTGCTACATTTTTAGAAAATTATTATTATTCAGAAACAACACATTACAGTAGCTAGAAAAGCACATATGACATGAGATTTGATAATGCTATCAGTGCTTTTCGATTCAAAACCTTCAACAATTTGACGGGGTATGGAAAGAAATCGCTCTTTATTTCAAAGTATTATCCTCGAAAGTCAAGATTCGTAACCTTCTGCCTTTGTCGAGTTGAGACTGCTTAAGTAAAGAAGGGGTGGCAAAAAAGGTTGATTTAGAGATGTAGAACAATGAAACTATGTGTATGTGTGCGTGAGCTTTTTATATGTGTAACCAAAAACAAATATTAAGATCACTTTAATCCTAATATTTCCTTAGTTTATGACAAAGTATGTCGGGATAAGTGTTGCTGCAGATTCTACGAAACTGTGACCGGCAAAAAGAGAGAGAAGAAAAGACAAGCTCATCTGATAAAAAGAAACTATCAAAGTCATCACCAAAGTTCGTCGTATATAGACTGCACTAGTTCAATCTGTTTCTGATTTTTTTGGCAAAAAAAATTTGGACCATTTCTCGATTTGTGCGTGTCATCCTTGCGCAGGGGCCATGCTAATCTTCTCTGTATCGTTCCAATTTTATCGGATGTCCCCGAAGGGACATTGTTGTAGCTGGTTGTCAGGTTATATGAACAGCACTATAAATATAGTTTTAGGCGATGTGGGAACTTATTGAGGCATTTCTTGACCCAATTAACCCAACTATCCGGCAGATTCTTAAAACTGAAGGATACAATTCACAGCATCAACTTCTTTTCTCTCAACCTGATGCTACTGCTTTGAATTGTTTCCCATTATTTTGTTGATATAGCAATGTGAATGCCAATGAGACTTGAAACAATATATCACAATGCTTACATCTTGTTTTTTTTCTGTTCTTGGTATAGATCATTGTATATGTTGATACACAGATGCCAAAAATTAGGCGTGTGACCGTATGAGTGCTGTTATCATAAGTTTAACATGAAGGAAAATGTGACCAGGGTAACCATAGCTATAGACTTAATGCTTCTACATTGTCTTCATTCTCTGTAATTTTGCACTGCGATAGCGTACAAGGATTTGCGCGTACACGTAATCAGTACGGTCTACGGATGAAAACCAGGTTAGCTTGGTCTTGTAGATGTCTAACAGACCCCTATTCTTTTAAGTCTCCTTCTTCCAAATGAAAACACTAAATTTCAGCTCTGTATCCAAATGAAGTGATTGGATACTGTATTAATTGAAATATGTGTGTTAAAAAGTCTAATATCATTAAAATGGGAAAGATGGAGTAGTTTTAATCCTATAATGTAATTCTATTTCTCTACTTATTGAAGATGTGAACTTAGTTTGGTTGTTTTTTTTTCCTGACAAAAAAAGATGCAAATTTATAATTAATTATGAGAGCATTGCGAGAATCATGAAAATGAACAAATAAGCAAAGCAACATGTAAAATCTTCATCTTCAATTCGTTCAGAATATAGATCAACGGATATCGGACAAGAGGGGGTGACGTTAGGCCTAGGTAAAACTATAAAGACAATATTGTCACAAATCTTAAAGTCAGCGAGTCTATATGATGGATCATAATAAAATCACGCATCTCATTTTTCACGGTGATTTTGTTAATCGAAACTCATTTAGTTTATACTTTTTGATCCCAATTCATGCGAGTTTCTCTGATATACATATATATCTTCTCACACCATTAAAAAACAACTACCTTTGCTACATTTTTAGAAAATTATTATTATTCAGAAACAACACATTACAGTAGCTAGAAAAGCACATATGACATGAGATTTGATAATGCTATCAGTGCTTTTCGATTCAAAACCTTCAACAATTTGACGGGGTATGGAAAGAAATCGCTCTTTATTTCAAAGTATTATCCTCGAAAGTCAAGATTGGTAACCTTCTGCCTTTGTCGAGTTGAGACTGCTTAAGTAAAGAAGGGGTGGCAAAAAAGGTTGATTTAGAGATGTAGAACAATGAAACTATGTGTATGTGTGCGTGAGCTTTTTATATGTGTAACCAAAAACAAATATTAAGATCACTTTAATCCTAATATTTCCTTAGTTTATGACAAAGTATGTCGGGATAAGTGTTGCTGCAGATTCTACGAAACTGTGACCGGCAAAAAGAGAGAGAAGAAAAGACAAGCTCATCTGATAAAAAGAAACTATCAAAGTCATCACCAAAGTTCGTCGTATATAGACTGCACTAGTTCAATCTGTTTCTGATTTTTTTGGCAAAAAAAATTTGGACCATTTCTCGATTTGTGCGTGTCATCCTTGCGCAGGGGCCATGCTAATCTTCTCTGTATCGTTCCAATTTTATCGGATGTCCCCGAAGGGACATTGTTGTAGCTGGTTGTCAGGTTATATGAACAGCACTATAAATATAGTTTTAGGCGATGTGGGAACTTATTGAGGCATTTCTTGACCCAATTAACCCAACTATCCGGCAGATTCTTAAAACTGAAGGATACAATTCACAGCATCAACTTCTTTTCTCTCAACCTGATGCTACTGCTTTGAATTGTTTCCCATTATTTTGTTGATATAGCAATGTGAATGCCAATGAGACTTGAAACAATATATCACAATGCTTACATCTTGTTTTTTTTCTGTTCTTGGTATAGATCATTGTATATGTTGATACACAGATGCCAAAAATTAGGCGTGTGACCGTATGAGTGCTGTTATCATAAGTTTAACATGAAGGAAAATGTGACCAGGGTAACCATAGCTATAGACTTAATGCTTCTACATTGTCTTCATTCTCTGTAATTTTGCACTGCGATAGCGTACAAGGATTTGCGCGTACACGTAATCAGTACGGTCTACGGATGAAAACCAGGTTAGCTTGGTCTTGTAGATGTCTAACAGACCCCTATTCTTTTAAGTCTCCTTCTTCCAAATGAAAACACTAAATTTCAGCTCTGTATCCAAATGAAGTGATTGGATACTGTATTAATTGAAATATGTGTGTTAAAAAGTCTAATATCATTAAAATGGGAAAGATGGAGTAGTTTTAATCCTATAATGTAATTCTATTTCTCTACTTATTGAAGATGTGAACTTAGTTTGGTTGTTTTTTTTTCCTGACAAAAAAAGATGCAAATTTATAATTAATTATGAGAGCATTGCGAGAATCATGAAAATGAACAAATAAGCAAAGCAACATGTAAAATCTTCATCTTCAATTCGTTCAGAATATAGATCAACGGATATCGGACAAGAGGGGGTGACGTTAGGCCTAGGTAAAACTATAAAGACAATATTGTCACAAATCTTAAAGTCAGCGAGTCTATATGATGGATCATAATAAAATCACGCATCTCATTTTTCACGGTGATTTTGTTAATCGAAACTCATTTAGTTTATACTTTTTGATCCCAATTCATGCGAGTTTCTCTGATATACATATATATCTTCTCACACCATTAAAAAACAACTACCTTTGCTACATTTTTAGAAAATTATTATTATTCAGAAACAACACATTACAGTAGCTAGAAAAGCACATATGACATGAGATTTGATAATGCTATCAGTGCTTTTCGATTCAAAACCTTCAACAATTTGACGGGGTATGGAAAGAAATCGCTCTTTATTTCAAAGTATTATCCTCGAAAGTCAAGATTGGTAACCTTCTGCCTTTGTCGAGTTGAGACTGCTTAAGTAAAGAAGGGGTGGCAAAAAAGGTTGATTTAGAGATGTAGAACAATGAAACTATGTGTATGTGTGCGTGAGCTTTTTATATGTGTAACCAAAAACAAATATTAAGATCACTTTAATCCTAATATTTCCTTAGTTTATGACAAAGTATGTCGGGATAAGTGTTGCTGCAGATTCTACGAAACTGTGACCGGCAAAAAGAGAGAGAAGAAAAGACAAGCTCATCTGATAAAAAGAAACTATCAAAGTCATCACCAAAGTTCGTCGTATATAGACTGCACTAGTTCAATCTGTTTCTGATTTTTTTGGCAAAAAAAATTTGGACCATTTCTCGATTTGTGCGTGTCATCCTTGCGCAGGGGCCATGCTAATCTTCTCTGTATCGTTCCAATTTTATCGGATGTCCCCGAAGGGACATTGTTATAGCTGGTTGTCAGGTTATATGAACAGCACTATAAATATAGTTTTAGGCGATGTGGGAACTTATTGAGGCATTTCTTGACCCAATTAACCCAACTATCCGGCAGATTCTTAAAACTGAAGGATACAATTCACAGCATCAACTTCTTTTCTCTCAACCTGATGCTACTGCTTTGAATTGTTTCCCATTATTTTGTTGATATAGCAATGTGAATGCCAATGAGACTTGAAACAATATATCACAATGCTTACATCTTGTTTTTTTTCTGTTCTTGGTATAGATCATTGTATATGTTGATACACAGATGCCAAAAATTAGGCGTGTGACCGTATGAGTGCTGTTATCATAAGTTTAACATGAAGGAAAATGTGACCAGGGTAACCATAGCTATAGACTTAATGCTTCTACATTGTCTTCATTCTCTGTAATTTTGCACTGCGATAGCGTACAAGGATTTGCGCGTACACGTAATCAGTACGGTCTACGGATGAAAACCAGGTTAGCTTGGTCTTGTAGATGTCTAACAGACCCCTATTCTTTTAAGTCTCCTTCTTCCAAATGAAAACACTAAATTTCAGCTCTGTATCCAAATGAAGTGATTGGATACTGTATTAATTGAAATATGTGTGTTAAAAAGTCTAATATCATTAAAATGGGAAAGATGGAGTAGTTTTAATCCTATAATGTAATTCTATTTCTCTACTTATTGAAGATGTGAACTTAGTTTGGTTGTTTTTTTTCCTGACAAAAAAAGATGCAAATTTATAATTAATTATGAGAGCATTGCGAGAATCATGAAAATGAACAAATAAGCAAAGCAACATGTAAAATCTTCATCTTCAATTCGTTCAGAATATAGATCAACGGATATCGGACAAGAGGGGGTGACGTTAGGCCTAGGTAAAACTATAAAGACAATATTGTCACAAATCTTAAAGTCAGCGAGTCTATATGATGGATCATAATAAAATCACGCATCTCATTTTTCACGGTGATTTTGTTAATCGAAACTCATTTAGTTTATACTTTTTGATCCCAATTCATGCGAGTTTCTCTGATATACATATATATCTTCTCACACCATTAAAAAACAACTACCTTTGCTACATTTTTAGAAAATTATTATTATTCAGAAACAACACATTACAGTAGCTAGAAAAGCACATATGACATGAGATTTGATAATGCTATCAGTGCTTTTCGATTCAAAACCTTCAACAATTTGACGGGGTATGGAAAGAAATCGCTCTTTATTTCAAAGTATTATCCTCGAAAGTCAAGATTCGTAACCTTCTGCCTTTGTCGAGTTGAGACTGCTTAAGTAAAGAAGGGGTGGCAAAAAAGGTTGATTTAGAGATGTAGAACAATGAAACTATGTGTATGTGTGCGTGAGCTTTTTATATGTGTAACCAAAAACAAATATTAAGATCACTTTAATCCTAATATTTCCTTAGTTTATGACAAAGTATGTCGGGATAAGTGTTGCTGCAGATTCTACGAAACTGTGACCGGCAAAAAGAGAGAGAAGAAAAGACAAGCTCATCTGATAAAAAGAAACTATCAAAGTCATCACCAAAGTTCGTCGTATATAGACTGCACTAGTTCAATCTGTTTCTGATTTTTTTGGCAAAAAAAATTTGGACCATTTCTCGATTTGTGCGTGTCATCCTTGCGCAGGGGCCATGCTAATCTTCTCTGTATCATTCCAATTTTATCGGATTTCCCCGAAGGGAGATTGTTATAGCTGGTTGTCAGGCTATATGAACAGCACTATAAATATAGTTTTAGGCGATGTGGGAACTTATTGAGGCATTTCTTGACCCAATTAACCCAACTATCCGGCAGATTCTTAAAACTGAAGGATACAATTCACAGCATCAACTTCTTTTCTCTCAACCTGATGCTACTGCTTTGAATTGTTTCCCATTATTTTGTTGATATAGCAATGTGAATGCCAATGAGACTTGAAACAATATATCACAATGCTTACATCTTGTTTTTTTTCTGTTCTTGGTATAGATCATTGTATATGTTGATACACAGATGCCAAAAATTAGGCGTGTGACCGTATGAGTGCTGTTATCATAAGTTTAACATGAAGGAAAATGTGACCAGGGTAACCATAGCTATAGACTTAATGCTTCTACATTGTCTTCATTCTCTGTAATTTTGCACTGCGATAGCGTACAAGGATTTGCGCGTACACGTAATCAGTACGGTCTACGGATGAAAACCAGGTTAGCTTGGTCTTGTAGATGTCTAACAGACCCCTATTCTTTTAAGTCTCCTTCTTCCAAATGAAAACACTAAATTTCAGCTCTGTATCCAAATGAAGTGATTGGATACTGTATTAATTGAAATATGTGTGTTAAAAAGTCTAATATCATTAAAATGGGAAAGATGGAGTAGTTTTAATCCTATAATGTAATTCTATTTCTCTACTTATTGAAGATGTGAACTTAGTTTGGTTGTTTTTTTTCCTGACAAAAAAAGATGCAAATTTATAATTAATTATGAGAGCATTGCGAGAATCATGAAAATGAACAAATAAGCAAAGCAACATGTAAAATCTTCATCTTCAATTCGTTCAGAATATAGATCAACGGATATCGGACAAGAGGGGGTGACGTTAGGCCTAGGTAAAACTATAAAGACAATATTGTCACAAATCTTAAAGTCAGCGAGTCTATATGATGGATCATAATAAAATCACGCATCTCATTTTTCACGGTGATTTTGTTAATCGAAACTCATTTAGTTTATACTTTTTGATCCCAATTCATGCGAGTTTCTCTGATATACATATATATCTTCTCACACCATTAAAAAACAACTACCTTTGCTACATTTTTAGAAAATTATTATTATTCAGAAACAACACATTACAGTAGCTAGAAAAGCACATATGACATGAGATTTGATAATGCTATCAGTGCTTTTCGATTCAAAACCTTCAACAATTTGACGGGGTATGGAAAGAAATCGCTCTTTATTTCAAAGTATTATCCTCGAAAGTCAAGATTGGTAACCTTCTGCCTTTGTCGAGTTGAGACTGCTTAAGTAAAGAAGGGGTGGCAAAAAAGGTTGATTTAGAGATGTAGAACAATGAAACTATGTGTATGTGTGCGTGAGCTTTTTATATGTGTAACCAAAAACAAATATTAAGATCACTTTAATCCTAATATTTCCTTAGTTTATGACAAAGTATGTCGGGATAAGTGTTGCTGCAGATTCTACGAAACTGTGACCGGCAAAAAGAGAGAGAAGAAAAGACAAGCTCATCTGATAAAAAGAAACTATCAAAGTCATCACCAAAGTTCGTCGTATATAGACTGCACTAGTTCAATCTGTTTCTGATTTTTTTGGCAAAAAAAATTTGGACCATTTCTCGATTTGTGCGTGTCATCCTTGCGCAGGGGCCATGCTAATCTTCTCTGTATCGTTCCAATTTTATCGGATGTCCCCGAAGGGAGATTGTTATAGCTGGTTGTCAGGCTATATGAACAGCACTATAAATATAGTTTTAGGCGATGTGGGAACTTATTGAGGCATTTCTTGACCCAATTAACCCAACTATCCGGCAGATTCTTAAAACTGAAGGATACAATTCACAGCATCAACTTCTTTTCTCTCAACCTGATGCTACTGCTTTGAATTGTTTCCCATTATTTTGTTGATATAGCAATGTGAATGCCAATGAGACTTGAAACAATATATCACAATGCTTACATCTTGTTTTTTTTCTGTTCTTGGTATAGATCATTGTATATGTTGATACACAGATGCCAAAAATTAGGCGTGTGACCGTATGAGTGCTGTTATCATAAGTTTAACATGAAGGAAAATGTGACCAGGGTAACCATAGCTATAGACTTAATGCTTCTACATTGTCTTCATTCTCTGTAATTTTGCACTGCGATAGCGTACAAGGATTTGCGCGTACACGTAATCAGTACGGTCTACGGATGAAAACCAGGTTAGCTTGGTCTTGTAGATGTCTAACAGACCCCTATTCTTTTAAGTCTCCTTCTTCCAAATGAAAACACTAAATTTCAGCTCTGTATCCAAATGAAGTGATTGGATACTGTATTAATTGAAATATGTGTGTTAAAAAGTCTAATATCATTAAAATGGGAAAGATGGAGTAGTTTTAATCCTATAATGTAATTCTATTTCTCTACTTATTGAAGATGTGAACTTAGTTTGGTTGTTTTTTTTCCTGACAAAAAAAGATGCAAATTTATAATTAATTATGAGAGCATTGCGAGAATCATGAAAATGAACAAATAAGCAAAGCAACATGTAAAATCTTCATCTTCAATTCGTTCAGAATATAGATCAACGGATATCGGACAAGAGGGGGTGACGTTAGGCCTAGGTAAAACTATAAAGACAATATTGTCACAAATCTTAAAGTCAGCGAGTCTATATGATGGATCATAATAAAATCACGCATCTCATTTTTCACGGTGATTTTGTTAATCGAAACTCATTTAGTTTATACTTTTTGATCCCAATTCATGCGAGTTTCTCTGATATACATATATATCTTCTCACACCATTAAAAAACAACTACCTTTGCTACATTTTTAGAAAATTATTATTATTCAGAAACAACACATTACAGTAGCTAGAAAAGCACATATGACATGAGATTTGATAATGCTATCAGTGCTTTTCGATTCAAAACCTTCAACAATTTGACGGGGTATGGAAAGAAATCGCTCTTTATTTCAAAGTATTATCCTCGAAAGTCAAGATTGGTAACCTTCTGCCTTTGTCGAGTTGAGACTGCTTAAGTAAAGAAGGGGTGGCAAAAAAGGTTGATTTAGAGATGTAGAACAATGAAACTATGTGTATGTGTGCGTGAGCTTTTTATATGTGTAACCAAAAACAAATATTAAGATCACTTTAATCCTAATATTTCCTTAGTTTATGACAAAGTATGTCGGGATAAGTGTTGCTGCAGATTCTACGAAACTGTGACCGGCAAAAAGAGAGAGAAGAAAAGACAAGCTCATCTGATAAAAAGAAACTATCAAAGTCATCACCAAAGTTCGTCGTATATAGACTGCACTAGTTCAATCTGTTTCTGATTTTTTTGGCAAAAAAAATTTGGACCATTTCTCGATTTGTGCGTGTCATCCTTGCGCAGGGGCCATGCTAATCTTCTCTGTATCGTTCCAATTTTATCGGATGTCCCCGAAGGGACATTGTTATAGCTGGTTGTCAGGTTATATGAACAGCACTATAAATATAGTTTTAGGCGATGTGGGAACTTATTGAGGCATTTCTTGACCCAATTAACCCAACTATCCGGCAGATTCTTAAAACTGAAGGATACAATTCACAGCATCAACTTCTTTTCTCTCAACCTGATGCTACTGCTTTGAATTGTTTCCCATTATTTTGTTGATATAGCAATGTGAATGCCAATGAGACTTGAAACAATATATCACAATGCTTACATCTTGTTTTTTTTCTGTTCTTGGTATAGATCATTGTATATGTTGATACACAGATGCCAAAAATTAGGCGTGTGACCGTATGAGTGCTGTTATCATAAGTTTAACATGAAGGAAAATGTGACCAGGGTAACCATAGCTATAGACTTAATGCTTCTACATTGTCTTCATTCTCTGTAATTTTGCACTGCGATAGCGTACAAGGATTTGCGCGTACACGTAATCAGTACGGTCTACGGATGAAAACCAGGTTAGCTTGGTCTTGTAGATGTCTAACAGACCCCTATTCTTTTAAGTCTCCTTCTTCCAAATGAAAACACTAAATTTCAGCTCTGTATCCAAATGAAGTGATTGGATACTGTATTAATTGAAATATGTGTGTTAAAAAGTCTAATATCATTAAAATGGGAAAGATGGAGTAGTTTTAATCCTATAATGTAATTCTATTTCTCTACTTATTGAAGATGTGAACTTAGTTTGGTTGTTTTTTTTCCTGACAAAAAAAGATGCAAATTTATAATTAATTATGAGAGCATTGCGAGAATCATGAAAATGAACAAATAAGCAAAGCAACATGTAAAATCTTCATCTTCAATTCGTTCAGAATATAGATCAACGGATATCGGACAAGAGGGGGTGACGTTAGGCCTAGGTAAAACTATAAAGACAATATTGTCACAAATCTTAAAGTCAGCGAGTCTATATGATGGATCATAATAAAATCACGCATCTCATTTTTCACGGTGATTTTGTTAATCGAAACTCATTTAGTTTATACTTTTTGATCCCAATTCATGCGAGTTTCTCTGATATACATATATATCTTCTCACACCATTAAAAAACAACTACCTTTGCTACATTTTTAGAAAATTATTATTATTCAGAAACAACACATTACAGTAGCTAGAAAAGCACATATGACATGAGATTTGATAATGCTATCAGTGCTTTTCGATTCAAAACCTTCAACAATTTGACGGGGTATGGAAAGAAATCGCTCTTTATTTCAAAGTATTATCCTCGAAAGTCAAGATTGGTAACCTTCTGCCTTTGTCGAGTTGAGACTGCTTAAGTAAAGAAGGGGTGGCAAAAAAGGTTGATTTAGAGATGTAGAACAATGAAACTATGTGTATGTGTGCGTGAGCTTTTTATATGTGTAACCAAAAACAAATATTAAGATCACTTTAATCCTAATATTTCCTTAGTTTATGACAAAGTATGTCGGGATAAGTGTTGCTGCAGATTCTACGAAACTGTGACCGGCAAAAAGAGAGAGAAGAAAAGACAAGCTCATCTGATAAAAAGAAACTATCAAAGTCATCACCAAAGTTCGTCGTATATAGACTGCACTAGTTCAATCTGTTTCTGATTTTTTTGGCAAAAAAAATTTGGACCATTTCTCGATTTGTGCGTGTCATCCTTGCGCAGGGGCCATGCTAATCTTCTCTGTATCGTTCCAATTTTATCGGATGTCCCCGAAGGGACATTGTTATAGCTGGTTGTCAGGTTATATGAACAGCACTATAAATATAGTTTTAGGCGATGTGGGAACTTATTGAGGCATTTCTTGACCCAATTAACCCAACTATCCGGCAGATTCTTAAAACTGAAGGATACAATTCACAGCATCAACTTCTTTTCTCTCAACCTGATGCTACTGCTTTGAATTGTTTCCCATTATTTTGTTGATATAGCAATGTGAATGCCAATGAGACTTGAAACAATATATCACAATGCTTACATCTTGTTTTTTTTCTGTTCTTGGTATAGATCATTGTATATGTTGATACACAGATGCCAAAAATTAGGCGTGTGACCGTATGAGTGCTGTTATCATAAGTTTAACATGAAGGAAAATGTGACCAGGGTAACCATAGCTATAGACTTAATGCTTCTACATTGTCTTCATTCTCTGTAATTTTGCACTGCGATAGCGTACAAGGATTTGCGCGTACACGTAATCAGTACGGTCTACGGATGAAAACCAGGTTAGCTTGGTCTTGTAGATGTCTAACAGACCCCTATTCTTTTAAGTCTCCTTCTTCCAAATGAAAACACTAAATTTCAGCTCTGTATCCAAATGAAGTGATTGGATACTGTATTAATTGAAATATGTGTGTTAAAAAGTCTAATATCATTAAAATGGGAAAGATGGAGTAGTTTTAATCCTATAATGTAATTCTATTTCTCTACTTATTGAAGATGTGAACTTAGTTTGGTTGTTTTTTTTCCTGACAAAAAAAGATGCAAATTTATAATTAATTATGAGAGCATTGCGAGAATCATGAAAATGAACAAATAAGCAAAGCAACATGTAAAATCTTCATCTTCAATTCGTTGAGAATATAGATCAACGGATATCGGACAAGAGGGGGTGACGTTAGGCCTAGGTAAAACTATAAAGACAATATTGTCACAAATCTTAAAGTCAGCGAGTCTATATGATGGATCATAATAAAATCACGCATCTCATTTTTCACGGTGATTTTGTTAATCGAAACTCATTTAGTTTATACTTTTTGATCCCAATTCATGCGAGTTTCTCTGATATACATATATATCTTCTCACACCATTAAAAAACAACTACCTTTGCTACATTTTTAGAAAATTATTATTATTCAGAAACAACACATTACAGTAGCTAGAAAAGCACATATGACATGAGATTTGATAATGCTATCAGTGCTTTTCGATTCAAAACCTTCAACAATTTGACGGGGTATGGAAAGAAATCGCTCTTTATTTCAAAGTATTATCCTCGAAAGTCAAGATTGGTAACCTTCTGCCTTTGTCGAGTTGAGACTGCTTAAGTAAAGAAGGGGTGGCAAAAAAGGTTGATTTAGAGATGTAGAACAATGAAACTATGTGTATGTGTGCGTGAGCTTTTTATATGTGTAACCAAAAACAAATATTAAGATCACTTTAATCCTAATATTTCCTTAGTTTATGACAAAGTATGTCGGGATAAGTGTTGCTGCAGATTCTACGAAACTGTGACCGGCAAAAAGAGAGAGAAGAAAAGACAAGCTCATCTGATAAAAAGAAACTATCAAAGTCATCACCAAAGTTCGTCGTATATAGACTGCACTAGTTCAATCTGTTTCTGATTTTTTTGGCAAAAAAAATTTGGACCATTTCTCGATTTGTGCGTGTCATCCTTGCGCAGGGGCCATGCTAATCTTCTCTGTATCGTTCCAATTTTATCGGATGTCCCCGAAGGGACATTGTTATAGCTGGTTGTCAGGTTATATGAACAGCACTATAAATATAGTTTTAGGCGATGTGGGAACTTATTGAGGCATTTCTTGACCCAATTAACCCAACTATCCGGCAGATTCTTAAAACTGAAGGATACAATTCACAGCATCAACTTCTTTTCTCTCAACCTGATGCTACTGCTTTGAATTGTTTCCCATTATTTTGTTGATATAGCAATGTGAATGCCAATGAGACTTGAAACAATATATCACAATGCTTACATCTTGTTTTTTTTCTGTTCTTGGTATAGATCATTGTATATGTTGATACACAGATGCCAAAAATTAGGCGTGTGACCGTATGAGTGCTGTTATCATAAGTTTAACATGAAGGAAAATGTGACCAGGGTAACCATAGCTATAGACTTAATGCTTCTACATTGTCTTCATTCTCTGTAATTTTGCACTGCGATAGCGTACAAGGATTTGCGCGTACACGTAATCAGTACGGTCTACGGATGAAAACCAGGTTAGCTTGGTCTTGTAGATGTCTAACAGACCCCTATTCTTTTAAGTCTCCTTCTTCCAAATGAAAACACTAAATTTCAGCTCTGTATCCAAATGAAGTGATTGGATACTGTATTAATTGAAATATGTGTGTTAAAAAGTCTAATATCATTAAAATGGGAAAGATGGAGTAGTTTTAATCCTATAATGTAATTCTATTTCTCTACTTATTGAAGATGTGAACTTAGTTTGGTTGTTTTTTTTCCTGACAAAAAAAGATGCAAATTTATAATTAATTATGAGAGCATTGCGAGAATCATGAAAATGAACAAATAAGCAAAGCAACATGTAAAATCTTCATCTTCAATTCGTTGAGAATATAGATCAACGGATATCGGACAAGAGGGGGTGACGTTAGGCCTAGGTAAAACTATAAAGACAATATTGTCACAAATCTTAAAGTCAGCGAGTCTATATGATGGATCATAATAAAATCACGCATCTCATTTTTCACGGTGATTTTGTTAATCGAAACTCATTTAGTTTATACTTTTTGATCCCAATTCATGCGAGTTTCTCTGATATACATATATATCTTCTCACACCATTAAAAAACAACTACCTTTGCTACATTTTTAGAAAATTATTATTATTCAGAAACAACACATTACAGTAGCTAGAAAAGCACATATGACATGAGATTTGATAATGCTATCAGTGCTTTTCGATTCAAAACCTTCAACAATTTGACGGGGTATGGAAAGAAATCGCTCTTTATTTCAAAGTATTATCCTCGAAAGTCAAGATTCGTAACCTTCTGCCTTTGTCGAGTTGAGACTGCTTAAGTAAAGAAGGGGTGGCAAAAAAGGTTGATTTAGAGATGTAGAACAATGAAACTATGTGTATGTGTGCGTGAGCTTTTTATATGTGTAACCAAAAACAAATATTAAGATCACTTTAATCCTAATATTTCCTTAGTTTATGACAAAGTATGTCGGGATAAGTGTTGCTGCAGATTCTACGAAACTGTGACCGGCAAAAAGAGAGAGAAGAAAAGACAAGCTCATCTGATAAAAAGAAACTATCAAAGTCATCACCAAAGTTCGTCGTATATAGACTGCACTAGTTCAATCTGTTTCTGATTTTTTTGGCAAAAAAAATTTGGACCATTTCTCGATTTGTGCGTGTCATCCTTGCGCAGGGGCCATGCTAATCTTCTCTGTATCGTTCCAATTTTATCGGATGTCCCCGAAGGGACATTGTTATAGCTGGTTGTCAGGTTATATGAACAGCACTATAAATATAGTTTTAGGCGATGTGGGAACTTATTGAGGCATTTCTTGACCCAATTAACCCAACTATCCGGCAGATTCTTAAAACTGAAGGATACAATTCACAGCATCAACTTCTTTTCTCTCAACCTGATGCTACTGCTTTGAATTGTTTCCCATTATTTTGTTGATATAGCAATGTGAATGCCAATGAGACTTGAAACAATATATCACAATGCTTACATCTTGTTTTTTTTCTGTTCTTGGTATAGATCATTGTATATGTTGATACACAGATGCCAAAAATTAGGCGTGTGACCGTATGAGTGCTGTTATCATAAGTTTAACATGAAGGAAAATGTGACCAGGGTAACCATAGCTATAGACTTAATGCTTCTACATTGTCTTCATTCTCTGTAATTTTGCACTGCGATAGCGTACAAGGATTTGCGCGTACACGTAATCAGTACGGTCTACGGATGAAAACCAGGTTAGCTTGGTCTTGTAGATGTCTAACAGACCCCTATTCTTTTAAGTCTCCTTCTTCCAAATGAAAACACTAAATTTCAGCTCTGTATCCAAATGAAGTGATTGGATACTGTATTAATTGAAATATGTGTGTTAAAAAGTCTAATATCATTAAAATGGGAAAGATGGAGTAGTTTTAATCCTATAATGTAATTCTATTTCTCTACTTATTGAAGATGTGAACTTAGTTTGGTTGTTTTTTTTCCTGACAAAAAAAGATGCAAATTTATAATTAATTATGAGAGCATTGCGAGAATCATGAAAATGAACAAATAAGCAAAGCAACATGTAAAATCTTCATCTTCAATTCGTTCAGAATATAGATCAACGGATATCGGACAAGAGGGGGTGACGTTAGGCCTAGGTAAAACTATAAAGACAATATTGTCACAAATCTTAAAGTCAGCGAGTCTATATGATGGATCATAATAAAATCACGCATCTCATTTTTCACGGTGATTTTGTTAATCGAAACTCATTTAGTTTATACTTTTTGATCCCAATTCATGCGAGTTTCTCTGATATACATATATATCTTCTCACACCATTAAAAAACAACTACCTTTGCTACATTTTTAGAAAATTATTATTATTCAGAAACAACACATTACAGTAGCTAGAAAAGCACATATGACATGAGATTTGATAATGCTATCAGTGCTTTTCGATTCAAAACCTTCAACAATTTGACGGGGTATGGAAAGAAATCGCTCTTTATTTCAAAGTATTATCCTCGAAAGTCAAGATTGGTAACCTTCTGCCTTTGTCGAGTTGAGACTGCTTAAGTAAAGAAGGGGTGGCAAAAAAGGTTGATTTAGAGATGTAGAACAATGAAACTATGTGTATGTGTGCGTGAGCTTTTTATATGTGTAACCAAAAACAAATATTAAGATCACTTTAATCCTAATATTTCCTTAGTTTATGACAAAGTATGTCGGGATAAGTGTTGCTGCAGATTCTACGAAACTGTGACCGGCAAAAAGAGAGAGAAGAAAAGACAAGCTCATCTGATAAAAAGAAACTATCAAAGTCATCACCAAAGTTCGTCGTATATAGACTGCACTAGTTCAATCTGTTTCTGATTTTTTTGGCAAAAAAAATTTGGACCATTTCTCGATTTGTGCGTGTCATCCTTGCGCAGGGGCCATGCTAATCTTCTCTGTATCGTTCCAATTTTATCGGATGTCCCCGAAGGGACATTGTTGTAGCTGGTTGTCAGGTTATATGAACAGCACTATAAATATAGTTTTAGGCGATGTGGGAACTTATTGAGGCATTTCTTGACCCAATTAACCCAACTATCCGGCAGATTCTTAAAACTGAAGGATACAATTCACAGCATCAACTTCTTTTCTCTCAACCTGATGCTACTGCTTTGAATTGTTTCCCATTATTTTGTTGATATAGCAATGTGAATGCCAATGAGACTTGAAACAATATATCACAATGCTTACATCTTGTTTTTTTTCTGTTCTTGGTATAGATCATTGTATATGTTGATACACAGATGCCAAAAATTAGGCGTGTGACCGTATGAGTGCTGTTATCATAAGTTTAACATGAAGGAAAATGTGACCAGGGTAACCATAGCTATAGACTTAATGCTTCTACATTGTCTTCATTCTCTGTAATTTTGCACTGCGATAGCGTACAAGGATTTGCGCGTACACGTAATCAGTACGGTCTACGGATGAAAACCAGGTTAGCTTGGTCTTGTAGATGTCTAACAGACCCCTATTCTTTTAAGTCTCCTTCTTCCAAATGAAAACACTAAATTTCAGCTCTGTATCCAAATGAAGTGATTGGATACTGTATTAATTGAAATATGTGTGTTAAAAAGTCTAATATCATTAAAATGGGAAAGATGGAGTAGTTTTAATCCTATAATGTAATTCTATTTCTCTACTTATTGAAGATGTGAACTTAGTTTGGTTGTTTTTTTTCCTGACAAAAAAAGATGCAAATTTATAATTAATTATGAGAGCATTGCGAGAATCATGAAAATGAACAAATAAGCAAAGCAACATGTAAAATCTTCATCTTCAATTCGTTCAGAATATAGATCAACGGATATCGGACAAGAGGGGGTGACGTTAGGCCTAGGTAAAACTATAAAGACAATATTGTCACAAATCTTAAAGTCAGCGAGTCTATATGATGGATCATAATAAAATCACGCATCTCATTTTTCACGGTGATTTTGTTAATCGAAACTCATTTAGTTTATACTTTTTGATCCCAATTCATGCGAGTTTCTCTGATATACATATATATCTTCTCACACCATTAAAAAACAACTACCTTTGCTACATTTTTAGAAAATTATTATTATTCAGAAACAACACATTACAGTAGCTAGAAAAGCACATATGACATGAGATTTGATAATGCTATCAGTGCTTTTCGATTCAAAACCTTCAACAATTTGACGGGGTATGGAAAGAAATCGCTCTTTATTTCAAAGTATTATCCTCGAAAGTCAAGATTGGTAACCTTCTGCCTTTGTCGAGTTGAGACTGCTTAAGTAAAGAAGGGGTGGCAAAAAAGGTTGATTTAGAGATGTAGAACAATGAAACTATGTGTATGTGTGCGTGAGCTTTTTATATGTGTAACCAAAAACAAATATTAAGATCACTTTAATCCTAATATTTCCTTAGTTTATGACAAAGTATGTCGGGATAAGTGTTGCTGCAGATTCTACGAAACTGTGACCGGCAAAAAGAGAGAGAAGAAAAGACAAGCTCATCTGATAAAAAGAAACTATCAAAGTCATCACCAAAGTTCGTCGTATATAGACTGCACTAGTTCAATCTGTTTCTGATTTTTTTGGCAAAAAAAATTTGGACCATTTCTCGATTTGTGCGTGTCATCCTTGCGCAGGGGCCATGCTAATCTTCTCTGTATCGTTCCAATTTTATCGGATGTCCCCGAAGGGACATTGTTGTAGCTGGTTGTCAGGTTATATGAACAGCACTATAAATATAGTTTTAGGCGATGTGGGAACTTATTGAGGCATTTCTTGACCCAATTAACCCAACTATCCGGCAGATTCTTAAAACTGAAGGATACAATTCACAGCATCAACTTCTTTTCTCTCAACCTGATGCTACTGCTTTGAATTGTTTCCCATTATTTTGTTGATATAGCAATGTGAATGCCAATGAGACTTGAAACAATATATCACAATGCTTACATCTTGTTTTTTTTCTGTTCTTGGTATAGATCATTGTATATGTTGATACACAGATGCCAAAAATTAGGCGTGTGACCGTATGAGTGCTGTTATCATAAGTTTAACATGAAGGAAAATGTGACCAGGGTAACCATAGCTATAGACTTAATGCTTCTACATTGTCTTCATTCTCTGTAATTTTGCACTGCGATAGCGTACAAGGATTTGCGCGTACACGTAATCAGTACGGTCTACGGATGAAAACCAGGTTAGCTTGGTCTTGTAGATGTCTAACAGACCCCTATTCTTTTAAGTCTCCTTCTTCCAAATGAAAACACTAAATTTCAGCTCTGTATCCAAATGAAGTGATTGGATACTGTATTAATTGAAATATGTGTGTTAAAAAGTCTAATATCATTAAAATGGGAAAGATGGAGTAGTTTTAATCCTATAATGTAATTCTATTTCTCTACTTATTGAAGATGTGAACTTAGTTTGGTTGTTTTTTTTCCTGACAAAAAAAGATGCAAATTTATAATTAATTATGAGAGCATTGCGAGAATCATGAAAATGAACAAATAAGCAAAGCAACATGTAAAATCTTCATCTTCAATTCGTTCAGAATATAGATCAACGGATATCGGACAAGAGGGGGTGACGTTAGGCCTAGGTAAAACTATAAAGACAATATTGTCACAAATCTTAAAGTCAGCGAGTCTATATGATGGATCATAATAAAATCACGCATCTCATTTTTCACGGTGATTTTGTTAATCGAAACTCATTTAGTTTATACTTTTTGATCCCAATTCATGCGAGTTTCTCTGATATACATATATATCTTCTCACACCATTAAAAAACAACTACCTTTGCTACATTTTTAGAAAATTATTATTATTCAGAAACAACACATTACAGTAGCTAGAAAAGCACATATGACATGAGATTTGATAATGCTATCAGTGCTTTTCGATTCAAAACCTTCAACAATTTGACGGGGTATGGAAAGAAATCGCTCTTTATTTCAAAGTATTATCCTCGAAAGTCAAGATTCGTAACCTTCTGCCTTTGTCGAGTTGAGACTGCTTAAGTAAAGAAGGGGTGGCAAAAAAGGTTGATTTAGAGATGTAGAACAATGAAACTATGTGTATGTGTGCGTGAGCTTTTTATATGTGTAACCAAAAACAAATATTAAGATCACTTTAATCCTAATATTTCCTTAGTTTATGACAAAGTATGTCGGGATAAGTGTTGCTGCAGATTCTACGAAACTGTGACCGGCAAAAAGAGAGAGAAGAAAAGACAAGCTCATCTGATAAAAAGAAACTATCAAAGTCATCACCAAAGTTCGTCGTATATAGACTGCACTAGTTCAATCTGTTTCTGATTTTTTTGGCAAAAAAAATTTGGACCATTTCTCGATTTGTGCGTGTCATCCTTGCGCAGGGGCCATGCTAATCTTCTCTGTATCGTTCCAATTTTATCGGATGTCCCCGAAGGGACATTGTTGTAGCTGGTTGTCAGGTTATATGAACAGCACTATAAATATAGTTTTAGGCGATGTGGGAACTTATTGAGGCATTTCTTGACCCAATTAACCCAACTATCCGGCAGATTCTTAAAACTGAAGGATACAATTCACAGCATCAACTTCTTTTCTCTCAACCTGATGCTACTGCTTTGAATTGTTTCCCATTATTTTGTTGATATAGCAATGTGAATGCCAATGAGACTTGAAACAATATATCACAATGCTTACATCTTGTTTTTTTTCTGTTCTTGGTATAGATCATTGTATATGTTGATACACAGATGCCAAAAATTAGGCGTGTGACCGTATGAGTGCTGTTATCATAAGTTTAACATGAAGGAAAATGTGACCAGGGTAACCATAGCTATAGACTTAATGCTTCTACATTGTCTTCATTCTCTGTAATTTTGCACTGCGATAGCGTACAAGGATTTGCGCGTACACGTAATCAGTACGGTCTACGGATGAAAACCAGGTTAGCTTGGTCTTGTAGATGTCTAACAGACCCCTATTCTTTTAAGTCTCCTTCTTCCAAATGAAAACACTAAATTTCAGCTCTGTATCCAAATGAAGTGATTGGATACTGTATTAATTGAAATATGTGTGTTAAAAAGTCTAATATCATTAAAATGGGAAAGATGGAGTAGTTTTAATCCTATAATGTAATTCTATTTCTCTACTTATTGAAGATGTGAACTTAGTTTGGTTGTTTTTTTTCCTGACAAAAAAAGATGCAAATTTATAATTAATTATGAGAGCATTGCGAGAATCATGAAAATGAACAAATAAGCAAAGCAACATGTAAAATCTTCATCTTCAATTCGTTCAGAATATAGATCAACGGATATCGGACAAGAGGGGGTGACGTTAGGCCTAGGTAAAACTATAAAGACAATATTGTCACAAATCTTAAAGTCAGCGAGTCTATATGATGGATCATAATAAAATCACGCATCTCATTTTTCACGGTGATTTTGTTAATCGAAACTCATTTAGTTTATACTTTTTGATCCCAATTCATGCGAGTTTCTCTGATATACATATATATCTTCTCACACCATTAAAAAACAACTACCTTTGCTACATTTTTAGAAAATTATTATTATTCAGAAACAACACATTACAGTAGCTAGAAAAGCACATATGACATGAGATTTGATAATGCTATCAGTGCTTTTCGATTCAAAACCTTCAACAATTTGACGGGGTATGGAAAGAAATCGCTCTTTATTTCAAAGTATTATCCTCGAAAGTCAAGATTGGTAACCTTCTGCCTTTGTCGAGTTGAGACTGCTTAAGTAAAGAAGGGGTGGCAAAAAAGGTTGATTTAGAGATGTAGAACAATGAAACTATGTGTATGTGTGCGTGAGCTTTTTATATGTGTAACCAAAAACAAATATTAAGATCACTTTAATCCTAATATTTCCTTAGTTTATGACAAAGTATGTCGGGATAAGTGTTGCTGCAGATTCTACGAAACTGTGACCGGCAAAAAGAGAGAGAAGAAAAGACAAGCTCATCTGATAAAAAGAAACTATCAAAGTCATCACCAAAGTTCGTCGTATATAGACTGCACTAGTTCAATCTGTTTCTGATTTTTTTGGCAAAAAAAATTTGGACCATTTCTCGATTTGTGCGTGTCATCCTTGCGCAGGGGCCATGCTAATCTTCTCTGTATCGTTCCAATTTTATCGGATGTCCCCGAAGGGACATTGTTGTAGCTGGTTGTCAGGTTATATGAACAGCACTATAAATATAGTTTTAGGCGATGTGGGAACTTATTGAGGCATTTCTTGACCCAATTAACCCAACTATCCGGCAGATTCTTAAAACTGAAGGATACAATTCACAGCATCAACTTCTTTTCTCTCAACCTGATGCTACTGCTTTGAATTGTTTCCCATTATTTTGTTGATATAGCAATGTGAATGCCAATGAGACTTGAAACAATATATCACAATGCTTACATCTTGTTTTTTTTCTGTTCTTGGTATAGATCATTGTATATGTTGATACACAGATGCCAAAAATTAGGCGTGTGACCGTATGAGTGCTGTTATCATAAGTTTAACATGAAGGAAAATGTGACCAGGGTAACCATAGCTATAGACTTAATGCTTCTACATTGTCTTCATTCTCTGTAATTTTGCACTGCGATAGCGTACAAGGATTTGCGCGTACACGTAATCAGTACGGTCTACGGATGAAAACCAGGTTAGCTTGGTCTTGTAGATGTCTAACAGACCCCTATTCTTTTAAGTCTCCTTCTTCCAAATGAAAACACTAAATTTCAGCTCTGTATCCAAATGAAGTGATTGGATACTGTATTAATTGAAATATGTGTGTTAAAAAGTCTAATATCATTAAAATGGGAAAGATGGAGTAGTTTTAATCCTATAATGTAATTCTATTTCTCTACTTATTGAAGATGTGAACTTAGTTTGGTTGTTTTTTTTCCTGACAAAAAAAGATGCAAATTTATAATTAATTATGAGAGCATTGCGAGAATCATGAAAATGAACAAATAAGCAAAGCAACATGTAAAATCTTCATCTTCAATTCGTTCAGAATATAGATCAACGGATATCGGACAAGAGGGGGTGACGTTAGGCCTAGGTAAAACTATAAAGACAATATTGTCACAAATCTTAAAGTCAGCGAGTCTATATGATGGATCATAATAAAATCACGCATCTCATTTTTCACGGTGATTTTGTTAATCGAAACTCATTTAGTTTATACTTTTTGATCCCAATTCATGCGAGTTTCTCTGATATACATATATATCTTCTCACACCATTAAAAAACAACTACCTTTGCTACATTTTTAGAAAATTATTATTATTCAGAAACAACACATTACAGTAGCTAGAAAAGCACATATGACATGAGATTTGATAATGCTATCAGTGCTTTTCGATTCAAAACCTTCAACAATTTGACGGGGTATGGAAAGAAATCGCTCTTTATTTCAAAGTATTATCCTCGAAAGTCAAGATTGGTAACCTTCTGCCTTTGTCGAGTTGAGACTGCTTAAGTAAAGAAGGGGTGGCAAAAAAGGTTGATTTAGAGATGTAGAACAATGAAACTATGTGTATGTGTGCGTGAGCTTTTTATATGTGTAACCAAAAACAAATATTAAGATCACTTTAATCCTAATATTTCCTTAGTTTATGACAAAGTATGTCGGGATAAGTGTTGCTGCAGATTCTACGAAACTGTGACCGGCAAAAAGAGAGAGAAGAAAAGACAAGCTCATCTGATAAAAAGAAACTATCAAAGTCATCACCAAAGTTCGTCGTATATAGACTGCACTAGTTCAATCTGTTTCTGATTTTTTTGGCAAAAAAAATTTGGACCATTTCTCGATTTGTGCGTGTCATCCTTGCGCAGGGGCCATGCTAATCTTCTCTGTATCGTTCCAATTTTATCGGATGTCCCCGAAGGGACATTGTTGTAGCTGGTTGTCAGGTTATATGAACAGCACTATAAATATAGTTTTAGGCGATGTGGGAACTTATTGAGGCATTTCTTGACCCAATTAACCCAACTATCCGGCAGATTCTTAAAACTGAAGGATACAATTCACAGCATCAACTTCTTTTCTCTCAACCTGATGCTACTGCTTTGAATTGTTTCCCATTATTTTGTTGATATAGCAATGTGAATGCCAATGAGACTTGAAACAATATATCACAATGCTTACATCTTGTTTTTTTTCTGTTCTTGGTATAGATCATTGTATATGTTGATACACAGATGCCAAAAATTAGGCGTGTGACCGTATGAGTGCTGTTATCATAAGTTTAACATGAAGGAAAATGTGACCAGGGTAACCATAGCTATAGACTTAATGCTTCTACATTGTCTTCATTCTCTGTAATTTTGCACTGCGATAGCGTACAAGGATTTGCGCGTACACGTAATCAGTACGGTCTACGGATGAAAACCAGGTTAGCTTGGTCTTGTAGATGTCTAACAGACCCCTATTCTTTTAAGTCTCCTTCTTCCAAATGAAAACACTAAATTTCAGCTCTGTATCCAAATGAAGTGATTGGATACTGTATTAATTGAAATATGTGTGTTAAAAAGTCTAATATCATTAAAATGGGAAAGATGGAGTAGTTTTAATCCTATAATGTAATTCTATTTCTCTACTTATTGAAGATGTGAACTTAGTTTGGTTGTTTTTTTTCCTGACAAAAAAAGATGCAAATTTATAATTAATTATGAGAGCATTGCGAGAATCATGAAAATGAACAAATAAGCAAAGCAACATGTAAAATCTTCATCTTCAATTCGTTCAGAATATAGATCAACGGATATCGGACAAGAGGGGGTGACGTTAGGCCTAGGTAAAACTATAAAGACAATATTGTCACAAATCTTAAAGTCAGCGAGTCTATATGATGGATCATAATAAAATCACGCATCTCATTTTTCACGGTGATTTTGTTAATCGAAACTCATTTAGTTTATACTTTTTGATCCCAATTCATGCGAGTTTCTCTGATATACATATATATCTTCTCACACCATTAAAAAACAACTACCTTTGCTACATTTTTAGAAAATTATTATTATTCAGAAACAACACATTACAGTAGCTAGAAAAGCACATATGACATGAGATTTGATAATGCTATCAGTGCTTTTCGATTCAAAACCTTCAACAATTTGACGGGGTATGGAAAGAAATCGCTCTTTATTTCAAAGTATTATCCTCGAAAGTCAAGATTCGTAACCTTCTGCCTTTGTCGAGTTGAGACTGCTTAAGTAAAGAAGGGGTGGCAAAAAAGGTTGATTTAGAGATGTAGAACAATGAAACTATGTGTATGTGTGCGTGAGCTTTTTATATGTGTAACCAAAAACAAATATTAAGATCACTTTAATCCTAATATTTCCTTAGTTTATGACAAAGTATGTCGGGATAAGTGTTGCTGCAGATTCTACGAAACTGTGACCGGCAAAAAGAGAGAGAAGAAAAGACAAGCTCATCTGATAAAAAGAAACTATCAAAGTCATCACCAAAGTTCGTCGTATATAGACTGCACTAGTTCAATCTGTTTCTGATTTTTTTGGCAAAAAAAATTTGGACCATTTCTCGATTTGTGCGTGTCATCCTTGCGCAGGGGCCATGCTAATCTTCTCTGTATCGTTCCAATTTTATCGGATGTCCCCGAAGGGACATTGTTGTAGCTGGTTGTCAGGTTATATGAACAGCACTATAAATATAGTTTTAGGCGATGTGGGAACTTATTGAGGCATTTCTTGACCCAATTAACCCAACTATCCGGCAGATTCTTAAAACTGAAGGATACAATTCACAGCATCAACTTCTTTTCTCTCAACCTGATGCTACTGCTTTGAATTGTTTCCCATTATTTTGTTGATATAGCAATGTGAATGCCAATGAGACTTGAAACAATATATCACAATGCTTACATCTTGTTTTTTTTCTGTTCTTGGTATAGATCATTGTATATGTTGATACACAGATGCCAAAAATTAGGCGTGTGACCGTATGAGTGCTGTTATCATAAGTTTAACATGAAGGAAAATGTGACCAGGGTAACCATAGCTATAGACTTAATGCTTCTACATTGTCTTCATTCTCTGTAATTTTGCACTGCGATAGCGTACAAGGATTTGCGCGTACACGTAATCAGTACGGTCTACGGATGAAAACCAGGTTAGCTTGGTCTTGTAGATGTCTAACAGACCCCTATTCTTTTAAGTCTCCTTCTTCCAAATGAAAACACTAAATTTCAGCTCTGTATCCAAATGAAGTGATTGGATACTGTATTAATTGAAATATGTGTGTTAAAAAGTCTAATATCATTAAAATGGGAAAGATGGAGTAGTTTTAATCCTATAATGTAATTCTATTTCTCTACTTATTGAAGATGTGAACTTAGTTTGGTTGTTTTTTTTCCTGACAAAAAAAGATGCAAATTTATAATTAATTATGAGAGCATTGCGAGAATCATGAAAATGAACAAATAAGCAAAGCAACATGTAAAATCTTCATCTTCAATTCGTTCAGAATATAGATCAACGGATATCGGACAAGAGGGGGTGACGTTAGGCCTAGGTAAAACTATAAAGACAATATTGTCACAAATCTTAAAGTCAGCGAGTCTATATGATGGATCATAATAAAATCACGCATCTCATTTTTCACGGTGATTTTGTTAATCGAAACTCATTTAGTTTATACTTTTTGATCCCAATTCATGCGAGTTTCTCTGATATACATATATATCTTCTCACACCATTAAAAAACAACTACCTTTGCTACATTTTTAGAAAATTATTATTATTCAGAAACAACACATTACAGTAGCTAGAAAAGCACATATGACATGAGATTTGATAATGCTATCAGTGCTTTTCGATTCAAAACCTTCAACAATTTGACGGGGTATGGAAAGAAATCGCTCTTTATTTCAAAGTATTATCCTCGAAAGTCAAGATTCGTAACCTTCTGCCTTTGTCGAGTTGAGACTGCTTAAGTAAAGAAGGGGTGGCAAAAAAGGTTGATTTAGAGATGTAGAACAATGAAACTATGTGTATGTGTGCGTGAGCTTTTTATATGTGTAACCAAAAACAAATATTAAGATCACTTTAATCCTAATATTTCCTTAGTTTATGACAAAGTATGTCGGGATAAGTGTTGCTGCAGATTCTACGAAACTGTGACCGGCAAAAAGAGAGAGAAGAAAAGACAAGCTCATCTGATAAAAAGAAACTATCAAAGTCATCACCAAAGTTCGTCGTATATAGACTGCACTAGTTCAATCTGTTTCTGATTTTTTTGGCAAAAAAAATTTGGACCATTTCTCGATTTGTGCGTGTCATCCTTGCGCAGGGGCCATGCTAATCTTCTCTGTATCGTTCCAATTTTATCGGATGTCCCCGAAGGGACATTGTTATAGCTGGTTGTCAGGTTATATGAACAGCACTATAAATATAGTTTTAGGCGATGTGGGAACTTATTGAGGCATTTCTTGACCCAATTAACCCAACTATCCGGCAGATTCTTAAAACTGAAGGATACAATTCACAGCATCAACTTCTTTTCTCTCAACCTGATGCTACTGCTTTGAATTGTTTCCCATTATTTTGTTGATATAGCAATGTGAATGCCAATGAGACTTGAAACAATATATCACAATGCTTACATCTTGTTTTTTTTCTGTTCTTGGTATAGATCATTGTATATGTTGATACACAGATGCCAAAAATTAGGCGTGTGACCGTATGAGTGCTGTTATCATAAGTTTAACATGAAGGAAAATGTGACCAGGGTAACCATAGCTATAGACTTAATGCTTCTACATTGTCTTCATTCTCTGTAATTTTGCACTGCGATAGCGTACAAGGATTTGCGCGTACACGTAATCAGTACGGTCTACGGATGAAAACCAGGTTAGCTTGGTCTTGTAGATGTCTAACAGACCCCTATTCTTTTAAGTCTCCTTCTTCCAAATGAAAACACTAAATTTCAGCTCTGTATCCAAATGAAGTGATTGGATACTGTATTAATTGAAATATGTGTGTTAAAAAGTCTAATATCATTAAAATGGGAAAGATGGAGTAGTTTTAATCCTATAATGTAATTCTATTTCTCTACTTATTGAAGATGTGAACTTAGTTTGGTTGTTTTTTTTCCTGACAAAAAAAGATGCAAATTTATAATTAATTATGAGAGCATTGCGAGAATCATGAAAATGAACAAATAAGCAAAGCAACATGTAAAATCTTCATCTTCAATTCGTTCAGAATATAGATCAACGGATATCGGACAAGAGGGGGTGACGTTAGGCCTAGGTAAAACTATAAAGACAATATTGTCACAAATCTTAAAGTCAGCGAGTCTATATGATGGATCATAATAAAATCACGCATCTCATTTTTCACGGTGATTTTGTTAATCGAAACTCATTTAGTTTATACTTTTTGATCCCAATTCATGCGAGTTTCTCTGATATACATATATATCTTCTCACACCATTAAAAAACAACTACCTTTGCTACATTTTTAGAAAATTATTATTATTCAGAAACAACACATTACAGTAGCTAGAAAAGCACATATGACATGAGATTTGATAATGCTATCAGTGCTTTTCGATTCAAAACCTTCAACAATTTGACGGGGTATGGAAAGAAATCGCTCTTTATTTCAAAGTATTATCCTCGAAAGTCAAGATTCGTAACCTTCTGCCTTTGTCGAGTTGAGACTGCTTAAGTAAAGAAGGGGTGGCAAAAAAGGTTGATTTAGAGATGTAGAACAATGAAACTATGTGTATGTGTGCGTGAGCTTTTTATATGTGTAACCAAAAACAAATATTAAGATCACTTTAATCCTAATATTTCCTTAGTTTATGACAAAGTATGTCGGGATAAGTGTTGCTGCAGATTCTACGAAACTGTGACCGGCAAAAAGAGAGAGAAGAAAAGACAAGCTCATCTGATAAAAAGAAACTATCAAAGTCATCACCAAAGTTCGTCGTATATAGACTGCACTAGTTCAATCTGTTTCTGATTTTTTTGGCAAAAAAAATTTGGACCATTTCTCGATTTGTGCGTGTCATCCTTGCGCAGGGGCCATGCTAATCTTCTCTGTATCGTTCCAATTTTATCGGATGTCCCCGAAGGGACATTGTTATAGCTGGTTGTCAGGTTATATGAACAGCACTATAAATATAGTTTTAGGCGATGTGGGAACTTATTGAGGCATTTCTTGACCCAATTAACCCAACTATCCGGCAGATTCTTAAAACTGAAGGATACAATTCACAGCATCAACTTCTTTTCTCTCAACCTGATGCTACTGCTTTGAATTGTTTCCCATTATTTTGTTGATATAGCAATGTGAATGCCAATGAGACTTGAAACAATATATCACAATGCTTACATCTTGTTTTTTTTCTGTTCTTGGTATAGATCATTGTATATGTTGATACACAGATGCCAAAAATTAGGCGTGTGACCGTATGAGTGCTGTTATCATAAGTTTAACATGAAGGAAAATGTGACCAGGGTAACCATAGCTATAGACTTAATGCTTCTACATTGTCTTCATTCTCTGTAATTTTGCACTGCGATAGCGTACAAGGATTTGCGCGTACACGTAATCAGTACGGTCTACGGATGAAAACCAGGTTAGCTTGGTCTTGTAGATGTCTAACAGACCCCTATTCTTTTAAGTCTCCTTCTTCCAAATGAAAACACTAAATTTCAGCTCTGTATCCAAATGAAGTGATTGGATACTGTATTAATTGAAATATGTGTGTTAAAAAGTCTAATATCATTAAAATGGGAAAGATGGAGTAGTTTTAATCCTATAATGTAATTCTATTTCTCTACTTATTGAAGATGTGAACTTAGTTTGGTTGTTTTTTTTCCTGACAAAAAAAGATGCAAATTTATAATTAATTATGAGAGCATTGCGAGAATCATGAAAATGAACAAATAAGCAAAGCAACATGTAAAATCTTCATCTTCAATTCGTTCAGAATATAGATCAACGGATATCGGACAAGAGGGGGTGACGTTAGGCCTAGGTAAAACTATAAAGACAATATTGTCACAAATCTTAAAGTCAGCGAGTCTATATGATGGATCATAATAAAATCACGCATCTCATTTTTCACGGTGATTTTGTTAATCGAAACTCATTTAGTTTATACTTTTTGATCCCAATTCATGCGAGTTTCTCTGATATACATATATATCTTCTCACACCATTAAAAAACAACTACCTTTGCTACATTTTTAGAAAATTATTATTATTCAGAAACAACACATTACAGTAGCTAGAAAAGCACATATGACATGAGATTTGATAATGCTATCAGTGCTTTTCGATTCAAAACCTTCAACAATTTGACGGGGTATGGAAAGAAATCGCTCTTTATTTCAAAGTATTATCCTCGAAAGTCAAGATTCGTAACCTTCTGCCTTTGTCGAGTTGAGACTGCTTAAGTAAAGAAGGGGTGGCAAAAAAGGTTGATTTAGAGATGTAGAACAATGAAACTATGTGTATGTGTGCGTGAGCTTTTTATATGTGTAACCAAAAACAAATATTAAGATCACTTTAATCCTAATATTTCCTTAGTTTATGACAAAGTATGTCGGGATAAGTGTTGCTGCAGATTCTACGAAACTGTGACCGGCAAAAAGAGAGAGAAGAAAAGACAAGCTCATCTGATAAAAAGAAACTATCAAAGTCATCACCAAAGTTCGTCGTATATAGACTGCACTAGTTCAATCTGTTTCTGATTTTTTTGGCAAAAAAAATTTGGACCATTTCTCGATTTGTGCGTGTCAACCTTGCGCAAGGGCCATGTTAATCTTCTCTGTATCGTTCCTATTTTATCGGGGTCGTTCCTATTTTATCGGATGTCCCCGAAGGGACATTGTTATAGCTGGTTGTCAGGTTATATGAACAGCACTATAAATATAGTTTTAGGCGATGTGGGAACTTATTGTGGCATTTCTTGACCCAATTAACCCAACTATCCGGCAGATTCTTAAAACTGAAGGATACAATTCACAGCATCAACTTCTTTTCTCTCAACCTGATGCTACTGCTTTGAATTGTTTCCCATTATTTTGTTGATATAGCAATGTGAATGCCAATGAGACTTGAAACAATATATCACAATGCTTACATCTTGTTTTTTTTCTGTTCTTGGTATAGATCATTGTATATGTTGATACACAGATGCCAAAAATTAGGCGTGTGACCGTATGAGTGCTGTTATCATAAGTTTAACATGAAGGAAAATGTGACCAGCGTAACCATAGCTATAGACTTAATGCTTCTACATTGTCTTCATTCTCTGTAATTTTGCACTGCGATAGCGTACAAGGATTTGCGCGTACACGTAATCAGTACGGTCTACGGATGAAAACCAGGTTAGCTTGGTCTTGTAGATGTCTAACAGACCCCTATTCTTTTAAGTCTCCTTCTTCCAAATGAAAACACTAAATTTCAGCTCTGTATCCAAATGAAGTGATTGGATACTGTATTAATTGAAATATGTGTGTTAAAAAGTCTAATATCATTAAAATGGGAAAGATGGAGTAGTTTTAATCCTATAATGTAATTCTATTTCTCTACTTATTGAAGATGTGAACTTAGTTTGGTTGTTTTTTTTCCTGACAAAAAAAGATGCAAATTTATAATTAATTATGAGAGCATTGCGAGAATCATGAAAATGAACAAATAAGCAAAGCAACATGTAAAATCTTCATCTTCAATTCGTTCAGAATATAGATCAACGGATATCGGACAAGAGGGGGTGACGTTAGGCCTAGGTAAAACTATAAAGACAATATTGTCACAAATCTTAAAGTCAGCGAGTCTATATGATGGATCATAATAAAATCACGCATCTCATTTTTCACGGTGATTTTGTTAATCGAAACTCATTTAGTTTATACTTTTTGATCCCAATTCATGCGAGTTTCTCTGATATACATATATATCTTCTCACACCATTAAAAAACAACTACCTTTGCTGCATGTCATCCTTGCGCAGGGGCTAAATCTTCTTTGTATTGTTCCAATTTTATCGGATGTTCCCGAAGGGACAGTAGTAATGTTGGTTGTCAGGCTATTTCAACAACAATATATATGTAATTTTAAGCGATGTGGGGAGTTAGGGAGAGACTCCTTCAATTGATCAGACTGTTTCCATTATTGTTTTCAACCTAAAAATGCTACATTTTGTTTGTGCACTCTAATATTAGTAGTGTTATATGTAAAAACGTGTCTTGTTCTTGGTATAGATATTTGTATATTTTCATACAAAGTAAAAGAAATAAGCATTTGAAAAAATGCCTGGTTTAAAGATGCTTGCATAATCATAATTTCCATGAAGTTATATCTGGCAAGGAGAACTTGCATTTACAAAACAACAATTTTGAATAACTGTTTTCTTTGAAGTTTCAACTGTTTCCCTGGTATGAGTTTCCGACAAATTGATTTCTGCTTAGAGTTTCACACCACCTCGAGACACTTTGTGATGGAAGTACGGCAGGCTTCCTTACAAACAAAGCCAGGTACCTTGTTGAGGCATACCTTTTTCGGCCTTTTGACTAAGATCAAGTGTAGTATATGTTCTTATCAGTTTAATATATGATATGTGGGCCATTGGGCCACACGATATTAATATAATTTTTTAACGGGGAAGGTTTGTTGCACTATTGCTCGATCCTGGCGCACCCCCTCCAAAACAGAAGCTCAATATTTTATGTTTAAAATGCTATGACATCAACTTTTAGCTAAACTTTTTAGGATGCAGCGTTTTTATAAAAAATAAAAGTTCAGCTCCGTTGAAAAAAAAATACCTCATTCAGCTTGGGAGTTCATCCCTTTTTTATCCCCGGCTGTCATCAAACGCAACTCCACTCATTGGCCAAAAGTCCAACTCTGAGCCAAAAGATGCAATGAGTTAGTTTTATCATTCAGATATTGCATGCATTAAGAAGAAAAAAAATGTCATTCAATCAGATGCCAACCACACTTCAGATTTTAAGTCAAAATACATTATCATGCTTTTTTATTATTAGGTTAAATTTCTCGCAAAGCTTGCCACCTACACCTAAGCAAACGCCTAATTATACAAGTCCCACAATATACATAATTTTTTTGCTGTCAAGTCTGACAGCGGAACACTTGAGCAATCAATAGGATTTTGTAAAACACGACGATTCATATATAAAAAAGTTGACTTGCGCAAGATTTAAAAGACATCGCCAAGTACATAGTCGTGTAAGATAAGAAGTGATCTCCGTACCTGTTTTAGAAACACACAAGAAACAACTTCTTGGAGGTGATCTCATCAAAGGCTTATGCAAACCAGTACCCCATATCCAAAATTCCCCCGACCGCAAATCCCGAAAGTTTGAAGATTGACGGAGATCGTTTTTTCACAAGCGATGCTGCATTTAAAGACCAAAATTTGAGAAAAAAGGCTATGCTTTGTCATGAAATAGAAACTACTCTATGATCACCTATATATCAAAATTTAATGTTGTGAAATACTTCGATGAAATCAGGTGCTTCACAGTTTTTGCGCATTAGCTAACTCTTATTTATGCAATTACCAAAAGTGGATTTTACATGCACTACTCCTACAATTTCTATTCAGATTTTATTTTCCCTTCTATGAGTTTCCCAATATTCAGAATTTGATTTCTATTTATGTTCACATCACCTCGAGACACTTCTATCACAACAGCTTGCTATTAGAATCTTCATGTGTCGCCCGAGTGTTCACTATTGCTCTGGCCTGGCGCGTCCCCACCAAAACAAAAGCTCAATATACTTTCAGCTAAACTTTTTAGAAATTCACATTATGCTATATAATGAGGCATCTTTTTAAAAAAAATAAAAGTTCGGCTCCGTTTGCTACAATCAGCTGAATAAAATTTACCTCATTCGGCTAAGTAGTTCATCCCTTTTTTATCACCAGCTTTCATCAAACGTAACTCCACTCATTAGCCAAAACTGCAACTGTGCCAAAAGATGCAATTTGTTACTTTTATCATTTAGATATTCTGTGCATTAAAATGAAGAAACACGTCAGTCAATCAGATGCCAACCACACCTCAGATTTGAAGTAAATATACATTATCACGCTTTTTCATTGTTAGGTTAAATAGCTCGCAAAATTTGCCAGACGCCAACAACACTTATTCAAACTAATTTCTACTAAAGATATATTTTCACGCTTTTCTATTACAAGGTAATTTTACTAGAAAAGCTTGCCACATCCACGGAAGAAACTAGAATTGCAACTGAACCAAGGGAACTTATTTTTCAATAGTTACGGCCATGTGAAAATTCCATGAATTCCATGTCCTTAGATCCTAAATGTTTTTTATTTGTTATTTCATAAAACAGAATGCAGTTAGTACTTGTACTGACATTGTTCTCCATACCTGCTTTTTGGGATTATATAAATCAACTTCTTGGGATTCACAATCCTATATATCCATCATTTCTTTCTAAATTTTACTTGTCTCGAGCATGACTAAAGTTGAATACCAAAAGAAAACATTGCTAAGAACTGCGGGAAAAACCACCTTGACAAAAACTTTGAGTACGGAGATGCATTCCTTGATGTTAACAGTGTGATTCACAACACCGCATGAGATCGGGATAATATCTGAATACATTTTAAACCAGCAGATGATGGTATCGAACTTTTAGAAGATTCAAAATCATTATAGTGACTAGACAAAATTCAAAATGGGTTTTTTGAGCAAAATTCCAAGTTCGGTTGACATAAGAAATGATCATTAAGAAAGGAATATTAATAAATAAACAGATCAGACCCCCCCCCCCCCCCCCCCTATCCACAAAGAATGAACAAATAAGCTCATCAAAGTCTTGAAGATTTAGTTTCATGTTGGACAGGAATATAAACATTAACAGTCAACTAGAGTATAGCTCGACTACATATTGAAAATATGAAACGGTTTTAAAATTTTTGCCAGGAGGCAAGGATGAGTAACTGTATTAAAATTTTAGATTAAAGTAATATAAATTTAAGGACCAAGTAAACGATGGCTAGCTTCTTTCCCTACTTTCGTAGTAATGTGAACGACTGGGGAGGCTTGTTCTAAAAGTACAAAATATCAAAATCAGAAATCAGGAAGAAACAATGGTGGAAAATATATTCAAAACAACAAAACAGGTCTACGGTCTACCAACTACACTCTCCTAGTACTTATAGTAAGCACTTTTAACTTTTAACTTATAGTAAGCACTTTTAACTTGATCTTTGCATTAGAAAAGCTTTTACTACTTTAATCGTATGATGCGCTAATCAAATCGTATGAACTAACCTCACATCCCATAATAAATCATATGATATGATACTCAAATCGTATGAACTAACCTCACATCCCGTAATAAATACGTACGTATGAACTAAATATATTTAAATTTCACAAATAAAGTGGAGAGTAGCATTTACATTCAGGAAAAGCTTATAGTAAGCACTTTTAACTTGATCTTCGCATTAGAAAAGCTTTTACTACTTTAATCGTATGATGCGCTACTCAAATCGTATGAACTAACCTCACATCCCATAATAAATCATATGATGTGATACTCAAATCGTATGAACTAACCTCACATCCCGTAATAAATACGTACGTATGAACTAAATATATTTAAATTTCACAAATAAAGTGGAGAGTAGCATTTACATTCAGGAAAAGCTTATAGTAAGCACTTTTAACTTGATCTTCGCATTAGAAAAGCTTTTACTACTTTAATCGTATGATGCGCTACTCAAATCGTATGAACTAACCTCACATCCCATAATAAATCATATGATGTGATACTCAAATCGTATGAACTAACCTCACATCCCGTAATAAATACGTACGTATGAACTAAATATATTTAAATTTCACAAATAAAGTGGAGAGTAGCATTTACATTCAGGAAAAGAGTGTAATCTACGAAGGGGTATTTAGCATACAAAGGGGTTTGGTAAAGAAATCATGACATAAATTACCCCAAAACATCATAATAATCAAGAATTGCATAAACATATATCATCAGATCATGTTTCATTTGTACCAAGAAGCCTCTACAACATATATTCATACAGTATATTTGCACAAAATCTACAACTCAAATACATAAAACACATATATTATATGTGAAAAGAGACAAGAGAAAAACGTTGCTAACCCAGAAGTTGTCGGAAGTTGCATGGGGATGTACCCTTTCTTGAAAAGTGAAATACTAAGTGGAGTACGACTCTTCTATTTCCTTTCAAGTGCACACTAGATACATATTAATTATAAATTTCTTAACATTAGTTAAATTATTTGTTACCTTTTTTTGAAAAAATTAAAAAATAATATTTACAAATATATTAAAATAATATTCAGATTTGCCCCTTTTCTTCACCAATTAAGTATTCTTCCTTCTCACAAATTCACTTTCATCTTCCTTTATCTCATCTAATCACCATAGTTCTTATTTTTCCTTCAATAATCATCCTTCATTTGTGAGGATTGCTGCTGAACCCAACTTTTTGGGTGTTTTATTTGTCCTCCTATTGGAGCGGTTGATATGATTTTGGTATTTCTGGTTTGTTGTTTTGTCTCTTTGAAAATGATTCAATTGGTGGTTTGGGAGATCTGAAAAAGCTCGCATCGAGGCCGGGTCAGTGGTGAAAATCGTAAAAGCTCATCTTTCACAACAGAAGCTTGTTCATATATTATAAGAGCATGTGTCCCTTTCAGTTGATGCAACTAAAACTTCTGAACATTGGACTACAACATAAATTAAATGTGTGAAAGTCAATTGTGATGCTACTGACTTCAGGGATGGTGTAGGTTGGATTTCTCGGGAAGCCATTATAATCCTTTTTAGTTCGAAAAATATTTATATTTTGTATGTTAAGCTATCTACAAACAAAGCGGCTATTTATTTAGCTCGTTTATTTGTTTCTCAACCAACTTGTATTTCCAGTTTAGGGGTTTGTCATGTTTGAGTCAAGTCCTTTCAACGAAATGCATAATATTTGTCAAAAAAAAACTATGAAGTATGAACCCCTCATTCACATAAATTACACATTAAATTGAGTATGTAAGAGTATGTCTAAGAACATGTCCAACCGACTAGTTATTTATACTAGCTAATGTCTCATACAGTGCACGAGTATTTTTGTGGATATTTTACAAATATTAATATTAGTTACTTTTTTGTATTTCTTACTTTTATTTTAAAAAAAATATATGTATTCACTTTTAATATTAATTTTTAATATTTAAATTTAATTGCTAATATTTGAATTAGTAAAAAATATAACATTAGACAATACTGATATATATAAGCATGATAAAAATATCGTGACGACTAAATCATGTTAAGTGCCTTACATTAATTATATATAAAATATAATTTCTAAATTGAAGTTTGAGTAATAAGAGCAAAAAAGATACTCCAACAGTTTGTAAATGATTCTTTAAATCACTAATAGCTTTCCTTAGCTACTAATTTTTTAAGTAGCATTCTCTTACTTTAAAAGGATGTCTTAACTAATATTTTATAATAAAATATAGGGATCACACCGCCATCTCTTTCTCTTCTCTCTATTGTATTGTTAACGGAGGAATTTGGTGATAACAAATTCGGGGAGGGTTGCTAGAATTGTGGTAGTAACCGATGATGATACGTAACGTAGATTGTGGGGATTAGGGTTTATGATTTGGGGATGGCTGAGATTGTATGAGAGAATAGGTCGCAATTAAGATTGAATATTGAATTCTTTCTCTGTTTGCAAGTTTGCATCGTACCATACAATGTGCCTACGTACCCTATTTATAGGGATCAAGCCAAACGTAGTTCTTGGAGAGCAAGTAACCCATGGGCTAAGTTTCCTTCTTTAAAAGCGAAAAGACCGGGGTCACCGCCTTTGATATGTCATTATGAGCTGTCATGGTCTTACAATCTTCTCAGAACTTATCAGATAAATCATTGACCCGGATTTATCGGAGTCAAATCTTATCCTGATCCATAGAGAATAAGGAAAGACAGACTTTTATGAATCTCAAAAGGGCGAGGCTTCTCAACCTGGATAAAGTTTAATCTGATAAAATATAAATTGTTTATTTCTTCTGGGCGAGGTTACCTTCCAGCCTTCCGGGAGAAGTTACCTTCTAACCTTTTAGGCGAAGTTATCTTCGAGCCTCTTGGGCGAGGTTGCCTGGCACACCTTTGGGCGAGGTTGACTTCTAAACACATGGGCGAGGTTACCTGCTGAGAACATGGGCAAGGTTGACTGTCAAAAAACACTCTGGACCAGTATTATCAGGGTAAATGCCAGTCATTGGGCTAAACCCAAAGGAGGCCTTTCTGACATGTGGGCGAGGTTAAATAGTCTATGGGTCGAGCCCAATAAACTAGGTTCCCATTGTAACCCTCCTATAAGGAAATGCCATTAGATAAGGCGAAGTTGTCATTTCGATCATAACAACTACCCCCAGTTTCTTGAAACAAATATGTGAAAGAAATTCATTCGCAATTTATTCTTGTAATTACAAAGAGCCTTAACCCATCTTTCACAGTAGGCAAAGTTCCTCCAAATATGAATGATATTTTTCAAAAAGGCTATAAGCAACCGTTCCAACCGTCACGCCTCGATTATCGTTCATAAAGAATCCAATCATAAATTGCCACGTGTTGATTACACGTTGCCTATAAAAACCCCCCGAATTTTTCCTCATTTTTCCAACTTTTTACAAAATCTCTCAAAGTGCTGCACATTTTCCTCTGTAATCATCAAGCGAGGTTTGCAAATCTAGCAAGGCGAGGTTATAAATTTGAAGGGCGAGACCATCCAATTCAGAGGCGAGGCTTCTCATTTCCAAACCACATTTCCAGCAATTCATTCTAAAGGTACGTATTTATCCCCATATTCTATTAATATTGCATTTATCTTACATATCTCGTCTTAGAACTTTAAAATAGCGTTTAGGAATAGATTACCTCGCCATCTTCTTTCCCTTTAATCTAAAACTAGGCGCGTCTTCTTTCAAGGGCGAGGACTCTTCTTTTTCGTCATCTACCCAACTCCTTTGTCACACTATGTGTAAAACCAAATAATAACGCTGTCCTCGCCCTCCTTTTCAGATGTCTCATAATCCCGCGGCAAACGAAGATAAAGCTTCGTTTACATCTAAACCCCATTCTCCTCTTTTACAAAGACAAGGCGACATTGACACTGTGATGAGTTCAGGATGGTTGCGGGCACACAAGAGAAATATAAATTCTCAAAAAATTTCTTCCAACGTAAATAACATCGTCGCCCTATCAGAGAATTCCTCTTCTGAAAAAGATATTTTTCAAAATCCACCCAAAATTGATGATCAAGGCAGTTCTTTTCACGCCGAGAATATAGGCGAGGATGAGGAAGATCTTTATGAACTTTTTGCCTCTCTAGACGATGAAAACCCTGGAACTTCTAGACTGGGCAGAGGGCGAGGCAAGGATTTGGCTCAGTGTGCCAAAAATTTTCAAAATGATATGGACCCATTTGATGAGGGAAGTGAGGGCGATGCTGATGATGAGGTCAATGAAGAAAATAGAGAAGGCGACGCTTATGTCTCTGAGGAAGAGGAAGACGAGGTGCTTTCAGTATCACCCATTCGATATGCTTTTGAATTCCCTTCCCCTGTAAATGAACCATACAGCCCCAACGTCTATGATTACGAGGTCGATTTCGAATTTCCGAAAGATTTCACGGAGAATGACAAGGTTAATCACAGGAAGGCAGAAGGCGTGGTTTCATGTGCTGGCCTCGCCTCCGAGATCAGTAATGAAGAAATTATGTACATAATGGAGTACTATAATTTACAAGGGAAATGGCTAAGACCTCGCCTATCAATGAGAATGCACTGGTTTGATGTCAATGATCTCCCAATTCCAAGAATGGTGATAACCAACAAGCTGGCGGAGCTAGGATTCGGATACCCAATGCACAACTTTCTTCATTCCATCATAGACTTTTATAAGATCGCCCCTCTACGGCTGTCTCCCAACAGCTATAGGCTCCCCATCGGCTTGTATATGATGTACAAAAATAAAGGGTACGAAACCCCCACAATGGAGGAGATTAACTACTTTCTTTCTTTGAGGAAGAGTGGCAAAGATTTGGGCTTCTACTACCTCGCCTTCTTTGCGAGTCACAACAAAAAAGGCTTCTATTCTGGAAACCCAAGCAACATGAAGATATGGAAGAAGGATTACTTCTACCTGTACGATGTTCCTCGTGTCAGAACCCAATTCAATCTGAAAGCATGTAAGTATTTCCCAAGCGTCGCCTCTCTGTAATTCTTCACTTCAATCCCATCATTTTGTTTACCGTATTTTCTGTATTTAGACCAACCTACACAATCAGAGTTGAAAGGCGAGGCTTTGGAGAGAGCTAAAGAGATATTAAGTCTCTCCTCGGACGACAAAGACTTAGATAAACTCGTCACTATAGAAACCTTGCAAGCGCATGGTTTTTACAACAATGGATTTGGGGAGATAGCCCCCGTAAAATTCATTAGAAATTCTTCTAAGAAGATTCTAAGGAAACTAACAAAACATCTAACTGGAAAAGGTAACTTCGCCTTGTACTTTCTACTATTGTCATTTCTTTTCGACATTACTTCGCTTCATATTTATGATTCTGTTTAATCCTTTAATATACTTCACAGGTAAAATGGCACAGCTCCCATTTGGTAAGAACCCATTCGCAAGGCGAGGTTCCAACCCTTCAGTCCCTGGAGCTACAACCTCTCGCCCTCTCACGATTGTTCCAACCATCTCAACAGCTCCTCCTCCCTCCAGAACAGAGAAAGAGAAGGGAGAGAAAAGGAAAGACAAGGACGAGATTCTCAGAGGTCCTAGCAAGAAAAACAAAGTTGTGGTAACGGAAGGCGAGCCTCCTCTTCAGCTTGTGTCAGCCACCTTCGGCTCTCTGGCAGCTTCTCATTTTTCTGATGACGATGCCAGGCATTTCATGAAGCTAGATACTACTGATGTCGAGTTTGCCTTTAAGATGGGACTTGGCGAGGCTTTTTACCATGGGCTCAACCACCTTACTGAGAAGAATACTATTATTCATGATCAGGAGAAAGCTGTGAAAAAATGGAAAGCCGAGGCTTCGTCCTTCAAAAACCAATTATCAGAAACACAAAAAAGGCTGGACGCAGAGTATAAGGCGAAGCAAGGCGAACTTGAGAAGTTACAAAGCGATTTTGACAAGCTCTCCGCAGATTTCAAAATCAAAGACGAGGTTCTGAAGGCAGACAATGAAAAGCTGCAGAATGAGTTGGACGAGGTCAAGAGGAGTATGGAAAAAGAACTGAGTGATGCTTACAGCCTCAGTTTCGTTGGCTCTCTTCAGAATTTCCTCGCTGCTGATCCTGACTATGACTGGTCAAAGAACTTCGCCCCTTCAACTTCTGCATATATGATCAAGTTCAAAGCTAACAACACCCAAGCTATTGATGAGGCAAGGGAAGAGCTTCGTAAGAAGATTGAGTCTGAGGTTGAAGGCAAAATTGTTGAGGAGGCGAGGAAAGATCCTGAGAATGAAGCCGACAATGCCAATATAAACACTCAGAATGCCTCGCCTTCTGAAACCACGGTCACCTGACTATACGAACTTTCAATTATTGCAAAAACATTTGGGTAGCTTTGCCCAATGAACTTTTTATTATTATTATTATTATGTTCAACTTGTTGGAGACGTGCGCCCTCCTTTTAATGGCGTCGCCCTTGTAAAAACTTGGTCTTTATTTATATCTGCTATTGTTTTTAGCTGTTCGAATTCCACAACAATATAGAACTTCGCCCACCTTAATAAAGGCAAGTTCAATCGACATCAATAACCGTGCCTAATAATAACCTTAAAAAATCATAACCCCGTCTCTCTGTATACTCCATGCCAAGGCAGAGTTTAAGAAAGGGAAGAGTAACCTCGCCTTCTTATACACTCTATGCTGAGCAGAGTTTAAGAAAGGGAAGAGTAACCTCGCCTTCTTATACACTCGATGCTGAGCAGAGTTTAAGAAATGGAAGAGTAACCTCGCCTTCTTATACACTCGATGCTGAGCAGAGTTTAAGAAAGGGAAGAGTAACCTCGCCTTCTTATACACTCGATGCTGAGCAGAGTTTAAGAAAGGGAAGAGACTCTCTTCTTGGTGAGCTTTCCGGAAGTACGGATAAACACCCCGGAAGTACGGGTTTACCAAGAATTTTGTAAAACACACCAAATAGGTTCCATTAAAAATTGAAAACCACAAACACAATTCTGTCAGAAAAGATGCATGTTTTTATTCATAAATATAAGATGAGTCTTGTCGGAGGAGAAGTACATGCACTACCCCCCTGAACTTTATTGCCAATTAATTAAAATAAAGTTTACATAGTATAGTTAGAATAGCGTACGCTACTGATAATACTTCTTGAGATGCTCCATATTCCAGGCACGAGGAATGTCCTTTCCATTAATATCAGCAAGATAGTAGGTTCCACTCCATAACACGGCCCGGACTCGGTAAGGTCCTTCCCAGCTTGCTCCAAAGACCCCATGATTGTGAACTTTGGTGTTAGGCATAACCCGTCGCAGGACATAATCACCAATCTTAAGAGGCCTCGCCTTTACTTTGGTATTGTAATGTCTAGCCACCCTTCGATGATAGGCTGCTAACCTAGTCTGAGAGGTAGTCCTGAGTTCTTCCACCATATCTAGATAGAGACGACGATTTACCTCATTAACTTCTGGCTGAAAATGATCCCTTCTAAACGATCCTGCCCCAAGCTCAACCGGTACCATAGCCTCACATCCATAAGTCAAAACGAAAGGAGTTTCTCCTGTTGTGGTTCTAGGAGTGGTATTATAACTCCAAAGTACATTAGGCAGTTCCTCAGGCCAGCTACCCTTGCTATCTTCCAACTTCGCCTTCAAAGTATGTTTGATGATCTTATTGACTGCTTCTTTTTGGCCTTTAGTTTGAGGATGACTAACCGCGGAAAAACTCTTCACAATGCCAAGGTTATCACATAGCTCACGCATCTCTTTACTATCAAACTGCTTTCCATTGTCAGATATGAGCTTATAAGGAATTCCAAACCGGCAAACAATAGAACGATACACAAACTCTACTAACTTCTTAGCAGTAATCGTAGCCAAAGGTTCAGCTTCTGCCCACTTGGTAAAGTAATCCACACCAACCATAGCATACTTGACACCTCCCTTTCCTTTAGGTAACTCTCCAATCAAGTCAATCCCCCACATAGAGAAAGGCCAATGACTAGTGATAGAAGTAAGTGGAGCAGCAGGGTTATGAATGTAATTAGCATACCTTTGGCACTTGTCACAAGCCTGGACAAACTGAGATGCATCATCCTTTAACGTAGGCCAGAAGTATCCTTGCCGCAATACCTTCTGGGCTAAGGATCCACCCCCCGAGTGATTGCCATAAATACCCTCATGAACTTCTCGGAGAACGTAGGTACATTCATCACCATCTAGACACTTAAGTAGAGGCTGATTGAAGCCTCGCCTGTAAAGAACCCCCTCATAGTTAACATATCGGGCTGCTTTGTAACGTAACCTTCGAGCCTCTCCCTTGTCTTCCAGAAGAGTTCCTTTCGTTAGATACTCCCAGATAGGAGTTTTCCAGGTGAGGAAGACAGGTTCCTCCACTTGCATTAAATCAGCTTCTGGCACACTGGGTTGCCTTCTTATTTCCAAAGGAATGACCCCCAAAAGTGCAGCACCTCTTTGAGATCCTAACTTTGCTAAAGCATCCGCCTCTGCATTAGCATCTCTAGGAAGTTGTTCCAACCTAGCCTCCTTAAACAAGTTCATCAACCGCTGAGTGCATCTCATATATAACTCCGTACGAGGTCCTCATGCCTGGAACCCCCCGTTGACTTGATGTACAACTAGCATAGAATCACTCCAGATATTAATATTCTCCACTTTCATCTCAAGGGCAAGTTTCAAGCCAGAAATTAAAGCTTCATACTCAGCATCATTGTTTGTAGCATAGAAGGTGAAGTGAATGGCGCTTTGCAAATGATGCCCTTCGGGACTAACCAAGACTATTCCTCCTCCAGCTCCTTCGTTATTGACAGCACCATCAACGTACAAAGTCCACCATGGGGACGAGTTATCTTGCTCAACTTCGGCCTCAGGCAAATGCATTGAGACTATTGCGAGGTTGTCACCTTCTCGTTCAAGAGGGAACTCTAGAATGAAATCAGCCAAGGCTTGGCCCTTGATAGAATTCTGAGGTTTGTATTCCACATCAAACTGCCCCAACTCAATAGCCCACCGGAGCATACGTCCAAAAGTCTCCGGCTTATGCAACACCTGCCTCAAAGGATACGTTGTTCGGACCTCTACCTTGTGTGCTTGAAAATAAGGTCTCAATTTTCTGGAAGCTAAGATCAAAGCATAAACAAGCTTCTCCTTGTTGTTATATCTGGTCTCCGCATCCAATAGCCTTTTACTCACGTAGTAGACTGGGAACTGAACCTCGCCTTCTTCTCTAACCAGGACTCCGCTTACTGAATATTCTGAGACAGCCAGATACAAAATAAGGGTCTCACCTTCCAAAGGTTTAGATAAGAGAGGAGGAGACCCCATGTGGTCTTTCAGCTGTTGAAAAGCCTCCTCACATTCAACTGTCCATTCGAACCTCTTTCCTGCACCCTTGATGACTTTGAAGAATTCTCGGCACTTATCAGAAGATTTGGAAACAAAGTGATTCAAAGCTGCAACCCTACCAGTCAAACTCTGAACTTCCTTCACTGTCCTGGGTGACTTCATATCAAGAAGAGCTTGTATCTTTGCTGTGTTTGCTTCTATTCCTCTATAATTCACCATGAATCCCAAAAAATTTCCAGACTCAACCCCAAACACACATTTCTGTGGGTTGAGCTTCATCCTGTATTTCCTCAATATCTGAAATGTCTCATCCAAGTGAATTATGTGATCCTCTGCCCACTTAGATTTTACAAGCATATCATCTACATAAACCTTCATTGTCTTGCCGATCTGCTCTTTGAATATCATGTTGACCAGCCTTTGGTACGTAGCTCCTGCGTTAATCAAGTCAGAGGGCATTCCTATGTAACAGTACAACGCCCTATCTGTGATGAACGAGGTATCCTCCTGATCAGGCTCATACATGAGAATCTGATTGTACCCCGAGTAAGCATCCATAAAACTGAGAAGAGCATGCCCAGCCGTGGCATCTACCATTTGATCTATTCTGGGCAAAGGGAAGCTGTCCTTTGGGCACGCTTTGTTTAGATCTGTGAAGTCTATGCAAACTCTCCACTTTCCATTAGGTTTCTTTACCAAAACTGGGTTTGCAAGCCAATTAGGATAGAAAGACTCCTTAACCAGGCCGACTTGCATAAGGCGATCAACCTCTTCTTTCAAAGCTATTGCTCTTTCTCCACTAATCGGACGTCTCTTTTGCCTGAAGCCTTTCTTCCGTAGGGGGTCAATGTTAAGATGATGACACATAACGTCTGGATCAATTCCTACCATGTCAGCATGACTCCAAGCGAAAACATCCAAATTTTTCTTCAGGAACTCAATCAACCTCGCCCTCAAGCCAGGCTCGAGCCTAGTCCCTATCTGAAGCACCTTGGGAGAGTCTGTTTCCTCCATCAAAATCGAGAGGGTATCTTCTGGTGGTGCTAGCTTTTTGTCATTCTCAGGCAGACTCAGATCTAGATCAACCTCGACATCTGTTGTGCTACTTTATTCTCCTATTTCTTGCACGAACACTACTTTACCCTGCTTAGGTACCTTGGAGGGTGATGCTCCTGAAAACTCTGCAGGGAATTCTTCCTCCATGATCATTTTGCTTTTCTTTTCTCGTAGACTACACTGATTTGCTTCATCATCACTAGCCTCTTCCATAATTCCTTCGTAGAAAGGATTTGGTAGGGGAGCTTCAATCATCATCACCCCATGCTTCTGGTCCAAAGGAGTCTTATCTTCATGAAAAACCTCTTCTGCCTTTGTCAGGTCAGCAGTTCTACCCCCCAGATGGTGGGGCTTCCAAAAAGAAAATTGGAGTTCCATTTCTTGCCAAAACTTCATATTCCTGGAGTCTTTCTTCCTCTGGGAACTCGATTATATAAACCATATTAGTGCTAGCATACGGGGGTTTGAAAGATGCTTGAGTTTCCTGCGTACTTTCTTGACCGAAGTCAGGCATATCGGAGTCCTCCCCTACCCCTTTACTTCCTTTGCGAGATGACTTAATCATTCTGCTATAACAGTCGCGAGAATCATATTGACATCCCTTAATACAACCTACGCCATTTGGGGTTGGGAACTTCATGGATAGATGATAAATTGAGGTAACAATCCGCATTTCCTTTAGAACTGGTCATCCTAGCAAGGCATTATAGTGCGTAGGTTGATCGACTACCAAAAAATCGAAGACTTGTGTGGCAGAGAGAGAACCCTCCCCTAGGGTAAGTGGTAGCCTGACTGTTCCTTTCACTCGAACGGAGTCTCCTGTAAAACCATAGATATGGGTTGTTCCTTGAGTCAGCTCTTTATCCAGCAAGCCCATCTTCTTAAACGTTCAATAGTAGAGGATATTCACTGAACTCCCCGTATCAACAAACACACGATGGACATTTCGAGACCCAATCCGGACATTGACTACCAGAGCATCACATGTACCCATCTAGCATCTTCTTCAGAGAAAATTATCTGAATATCTTCTCCCTTAAATAACTTAGGAGGTCTTTCTGATAGATGGTTCACATTGGTCAGAGGCGGATGTTGAGCTTCCCGAACGTATCTTTCTATTGCATTCCTTTCATCTCCCCCAATATGAGGTCCTCCAAAGATCGTATGTATGCTTTCCTCCCTTACGAACACAGGTTTCTCAAGTTCTTTTTCTTCCGTGGAGCCTTCAACAACCTCGGTCACCTTAATTGGAACCTCTTCTTTATATTTCTTCACTTATTTGACTACCCAGTCAGTAATCTTTCCGTCCTTTATCAATTTTTCAATTTCCTCTTTCAGCTGTCTACAAGCATAGGTGTGGTGCCCATGAGACTCATGATATGCGCAAGACCTGCCTTTATCTTTCGTAGCGGATCTTGACAGTGGTGCAGGTTTCTTGTATAGGCCTTGACTCTTGGTAATCTCATAGATATAATCAATAGATGCTGTGAGAGGAGTGTAAAACTTGTGGGGCACAGTCTGATTTTCTCACCGATTTGGAGGCGGAGGTGGACAACTTGGGGGTCTAGGTGATCGAGATATGATGAATCTATCTCTTCCTTTGTTCCCCTTTGGACTAAGGGACTTCAAACGGGTTGGCCCACTATCCTCAACTAGATTCACATCTCCTCTACCGTTCTTCTTTTCTGTTTTCCGCTTATTCCGCCGAGGTGTATCTCCATAGTCACTCCTCTTCAAAGCTTCTTCCTCTCGTTTGAAAGGCTCAACTTGCAGATACAAGGCCGCCAACGTTGAGGGTTCCTCTCTTTGCAGATTTTTCCAGAAATCAGTTCCCACGCGAACCCCAACAATCAAAAAGTTCTTAATGGTTTCCTCGGAAGCCCCACGAACAGTAGGAACCTCTGCATTGAAACGTTTGAAGTATTCTTGGAGAGTCTCTCCATCTCGTTGTTTGATGTTAGCTAGAGTTGTAACAGGTGGATCATAATGAATTGAAGACTGAAACTGAATTAAAAACATCTTACACATTTGTTCCCAGGAGGTGATTGATGCAGATCCTAGCTTTTGAAACCATTGGTGAGCATTTCCTCTCAGTGTTGAAGCAAGGAGTCTACACTTCGTTAAGTCCTCCACTTGATAGAGTTCCATCTCTGTGTTAAACCTGCCTATATACTCTGCAGGGTCGGTGCTTCCGTTAAAGCGAAGATCTCCTGTACCTCTGAATGCTGGTGGAAGAGGAGCCTCCCGTACAACAGTAGAAAAAGGAGAAGGTGTTGCATCAGGTATCGCCCCTCCCTGGCCTTCTGACTGAGCAATAAGCCTTCGTAATGCAGTCACATTGATACCCTCCAAGCCTGGGATTGTCCGAGTTCCACCTTGTGGTTCTATACGAGGTATAGGTTCCTGTTGAAGAAGGCTTGGCATTGCTAGGTAAGGGTTCTATCTTTGCTGAGGCGTAGAGATCCTTTGTTGATAAGGGGATCCTTGTTGGGGTATGGGCTCTGTTTTTTGTCGCACAGGTTCTCTTCGAGGATAAACTGATCTTTGAGGAGTAGGCTCCCTGTGTTGATAGGTTGGTTCTTGTGGTGTAGATTCCCTTGGCCGAATAAACTGGTATGGCTCTCTATCACGGCTAGCGCGGTGTCCACCTTGACTGTTTTGGAGCAAAACTAGGTCTCTGTTGGTATCTTCTTCCATTCTTTCATAAGAGGTCCTGTGGTCATCTATCCTCTGCTGATTCAAAGCTTGTTCTTCCTGTGGGCGAGGTCTCCTGGAGGCCTGATTTCCTGGGTTTAATATCACAACATCGTCGTCTGATTGAGAATTCCTGCGATGTTCACCTTCTTGATTTCCATACCTCGCCCCTGGTGGGGAGCGTCGCCCTCCTCTTGATCTCCATTGACCTGTTCTTTGATAGATCTCCATCCTCCTATGTAGATCTTCAGGTGATGAGGGTCTAGGGTGTCGTTCATGCTGATTGTAGGGTTCGATTCTTAGATCGCCTGGGGTTTGATTTCTCGGGGTAGGGGGTCTTGAAGGTCGGTTTGGACGATCAGGAGGAAACTCCATATATGGTATGACATTATCACCATAGGTTAGCACCCTAGGGGTTACAGCTTGGAATCTTCGATTCTGATGGTTTTCATCAACCGTACGAATCACTCTCTCAGGGGGGGAGTCTCTTCTTGAGGGTCTTCTACGACCTGTGACAGGTTCTTTCCCAGGATGGTGAAGTCTCTCGGTTGCAGAGTGACGTCGGCTACTAGTGAGCGGGGGACGCCTATCCGGGCTACGGCGAGTACGTTCCGGTAACCTTCTCTCTCTCTCAAGCGACTGCATGCGTTCCACCATTCTATTCACCGTGTTTCCCATGTGAGCAATTTGACTTAACAGTTCGGTGTTGCTCATCATGACAGGAGGATCTCCTCCAAGGCGAGGAACCGATCTCGCCGGGTTTGGTGTGGTAGCCTCTCTTAGATCCGATGGACGTGGTGGTGGTGGAGGTAGATCTGTTGCATGGATTTTGACCTCTCTTGCGTCGTTGCCAACATTAACTGGTTCTTCGGTATGATGCGACATCCTTCCTCCAGAGATGTCAATTGCCCCTCCTTCTAGTACCAATTGTTAACGGAGGAATTTGGTGATAACAAATTCGGGGAGGGTTGCTGGAATTGTGGTAGTAACCGATGATGATACGTAACGTAGATTGTGGGGATTAGGGTTTATGATTTGGGGATGGCTGAGATTGTATGTGAGAATATGTCGCAATTAAGATTGAATATTGAATTCTCTCTCTGCTTGCAAGTTTGCATCGTACCATACAATGTGCCTACGTACCCTATTTATAGGGATCAAGCCAAACGTAGTTCTTGGAGAACAAGTAACCCATGGGCTGAGTTTCCTTCTTTAAAAGCGAAAAGACCGGGGTCACCGCCTTTGATATGTCATTATGAGCTGTCATGGTCTTACAATCTTCTCGGAACTTATCAGATAAATCATTGACCCGGATTTATCGGAGTCAAATCTTATCCTGATCCATAGAGAATAAGGAAAGACAGGCTCTTATGAATCTCAAAAGGGCGAGGCTTCTCGATCCTTCCAGCAAGGCGAAGCTTCTCAACCTGGATAAAGTTTAATCTGATAAAATATAAATTGTTTATTTCTTCTGGGCGAGGTTACCTTCCAGCCTTCCGGGAGAAGTTACCTTCTAACCTTTTAGGCGAAGTTATCTTCGAGCCTCTTGGGCGAGGTTGACTTCTAAACACATGGGCGAGGTTACCTGCTGAGAACATGGGCGAGGTTGACTGTCAAAAAACACTCTGGACCAGTATTATCAGGGTAAATGCCAGTCACTGGGCTAAACCCAAAGGAGGCCTTTCTGACATGTGGGCGAGGTTAAATAGTCTATGGGCCGAGCCCAATAAACTAGGTTCCCATTGTAACCCTTCTATAAGGAAATGCCATTAGATAAGGCGAAGTTGTCATTTCGATCATAACATGTATATTGTATTTTTATTGATAAAATGTATTTTTAATGAAAAAATATTAAATAAGTAGTGGCCTAATGGGTATAAGGAGTATTGTAGGAGTCAGGACATACTTATTCATGTCTTAGTTACCAAGAACTGTTTTTTTAATATTACTTGCGGGTTGCTTTTGTTTTTGTAATTTGCTTACAGTTTAGTATAATGTTATAAATATTAATTTTAATATGTTGATGGAAGGTTTCGAACCATAACTTTCATATATAACACCTTTTAGTGTTAAATCTAAATTAAAATATTGTTGACGGAAATCGAACCTTAGACCTCTATAAGTATTCTATTTAACGGTCATTATCAATTTTAGTCGAAGGATCTAACGGTTGTTGTGAATGAAAGGAATAACCAAAAATGAGGGGTTAACAAAACTACAAAATATATCCTATTCCCCTTGTTATAGTTTAATATAAATAGTAGGGATTAAGTTGAAATACTGGACTTGCTTTAACATATTCTTAATTCTTCTGTAAATATAATATAAAATATCCATCCATCTCTTCTATATATAATAGGAGAACATAAGGGTAAAAAAAGCAGATAAAACCCCTGTGAAATTACCAAAATACCCCTATTTTTTGCAGATTTACATGTCAGCCACTGCTCCAAAACTGTCTACCGCAACGATGCGTTACATTTCACGTTTCAGTATTGTTGGGACTATTCATTTATCTGCAGCTGATTTTCAAGGCTTCTCCGCGACTGCTCTTTAAGGTTGCGTCATTAGTCTCCAAAGCTTTTCGTCACTTTCCAATCTTTTATTTCATAGGTAATCTTTAAGGTTTCAATTGCACTGTTTATCTTCACCGCTATGACTTAATTTGAAATTTGGTTTCGTGTTTGTAGCAAGTTGTATATGTTTGCAAAAAATTGTAATTTTAAGATAAACTCTCGCCTCAGTTTCGGTTGTTGTTTGCATTTGTATTGATAGAATTGCAATTTTATGTGCGGAGGCATAAGTAATTTGGGTCCGAATTTGTCCTGGGCATGTGTGGAAGTATAGTATCCTTTAATTGAATTTTGCATATTTTTTTAATGATATTATTCGTTGATTTTGTGGTATCATTGATTGCAATTTTTGGCAATCTGATTAGTGCTGAACAAGCACCACCTGGTATCTTTATTGTTCTGATGACGATGATGAGTACTGAAAATTATGAGGGTTTTTCACCTGTCCAATATCAAATAGGATTGATTTTCCCGGAATCTTTAATTCTTTCCATTCTTTGCACTCTCTGCTAAATTTATTTTATATATGTATTGCTTTTTAGTATCTCAATTTTGAAAATTATTTTAAAGTTTTCATCTTTTCGGGTGAAGCTGAAGCTATCAAGTTCATATATGTGTTGCTTAGTACTCAAGTTTGTGAATTTTGGTTTTTTAGTTAGAGACCTATGAAATTTGTTTTAAAGTTTTCATCTTTTCGGGTGACGCTGAAGCTATCAAGTTCATCTTTGTGTTGCTTAGTTCTCAAGTTTGTGCATTTTGGTTTTTTAGTTAGAGACCTATGAAATTTGTTTTAAAGCTTGCATCTTTTTTTTATAATACTGAAAATTAACTTACTACATGAACTTTGCTTTTTGCTTGTAGATTGGATAACTCATGACAGTAGTACCTGCCTTTTCTTATAAACTCCGTTTTTTTATTTGTTATATATATGTTTTCTTTAATTATTGTGCTGCACCTATGAAAACTATTGTAAGGTTTTCAAATTTTTTGAAAATTGTATTTTCCAGTATATTTTAAAGAAAAGGGAATTAAAGAAATTTATATTACATGTGTTTACTGAAATTTTTTATGAAAGAAAGGCGGAACAGTTAATATCAAACATTTCACTCCAAGATTTAATTTCCGGGAATGGAAAGCTTTAAGGAGAATAAAAAAGAAATACATGGCTATTTTGTATACCAGCCTTCGTTTCTCAATCTTTCAATAATCTTCAGGATCCTTACTATCTGTAGTGATAATTGTCTTCACTTCTTCACCTCAATTATATAAACAAAATAATTGTAAATTACATTCTTGGTCATAACTTTCTCAATTCTTATTGTCTCCTGCAGTGGGTGTTTTTTATCAGGAGAATGGAGGTCGGTCCCTTGATGGAGATAAAAACAATGGAAATTCTAATCCCCGGGGGGCAGGTAGTACAAGTCTTTACTCAAACGAAAACCTAATTTTATATGTCATAATAATTAACATTGATAATTTTGCATGTAGCCATAATCATTAGGTTGGTTTTATAAATAAAGAACGTGATGGTGAAAATCATATATATTCATGTTTATTAGGTCAGGCCACCTTCATTAAGATTAATGGTAGTTTAAGGCTTTAGTTGTGCTTCGTTCCGTTAGTAATTTGAGGTCTACGACTCAAAACCCAGGCAGTAATTTGATGTGGCAATGGAATTTATAAATTAGTTTTTGGCAGTATCACAAAATGAATGTCCAAACAGAAACATTGTGCAAACCCGTGGTAGGTATTTATGAATAATTGTTTTCTCATACTTTGACTTCATAACATTTAGTCCAATATTTTGTGAATTTTGATGCTACTTATTTTTTCTACCAGGAGGTTATGTTTCCCGTTGAGAGGATGGAGGCCAGACCCTTGATGGAAATGAAAATGTTGAAACTACTAATCTTGGCAGGCCAAGTAGTACTAAAGGTATATACTTCAACTAACACCTGATTTCTTATGTCATAATAATTAATAGCGATAATAATTATGGCATGTGCTTATTAAGTTGGTATTATAAATAAAGAATGTGATGATGACACTCATATCTATTCACATATATTAGAGAAGGGCTGGAAGGCCAACTTCATTTAGACTTGTGATAGTGTTAGGCTTTTGTATTACTTTGTTTTCTCGGTAATTTGTGGTGGGAGGATCACAACCTTGCGGTCAATAATTTGATGTGGCAATATATTTTGAAAAATTGTTCGAGGTGTCCAGATTGAATGTCCAAACACGAATGTTGGAACTCTTTACTTGGATGTGTTGAGTATACAACAACAAAAACAAAACCCAAAACGAATAAACAAGAACAAGAAAATAAACAACAATCACACAAGACAAAGATTTAAGTGGTTCGGAAATTCCTACTCCACAAGCCGCACTAATTTTGTATTGATCTCTCACAACTATGTTGTGTTCTGTTGTGTTGTGTTGTGTTGGTGTTTTACAATTACATGAGACTATTTATAAGAAAAGAAACTGGGCCTAATCTAATCAGAGTCTAATTCTGAAATTCTTAACTCTAATTAGAATTAAGATCTGAAAATTCTAACTCAAATCAGAAACCAATTCTGAAACCTATTAGACTCCACAAACCCAACAATCTCCCACTTGGAGTCTGACCACATCTTCTCTTCACTCTTGTGAATCTAGTAACACCTGATACTTCGATCAATAACTCTAACTAGTGCAGCGCCTTCTCATCAATCAATTCTGAAGGCCAGTTGAAGCTATGCAAAGCTTCAACTTTTCATTGGTAACCACCTTAGTCAACATATCTGCAGGATTCTTTGAACCAAGGATTTTTTTCAAGGACAAAGTACCATTGCTAATCAACTCCCTCGTAAAGTGATATCTCAGCTGAATATGCTTTGTCCTAGCATGAAACACAGGATTCTTCGCAAGATGAATGGCACTCTGACTGTCGCAATACAAAGCATTGTCCGCCTGTTTCTTGCCCAACTCTTAAAGAAAATTCTTCAACCAAATCATCTCCTTGCTAGCTTCAGAGATAGCCATATACTTTACTTCTGTGGTTGAAAGAGCAACACTCTTTTAAAGTCGAGACATCCAACTAACTGTTGTGCCACCCAAAGTGAAAATATATCCCGTAGTACTTTTTCTTGTATCCAAGCATCCACCCAAATATGCATCAGAGAACCCTTCCAAGATAACATTTTTCTTGCTGAAACATAATGCAAACTTGGATGTGCCTTTCAAGTAGCGTAACAACCACTTGACTGCTTCCCAATGCTCTTTTCCTGGATTAGACATGAACCTGCTAACAACTCCCACTACATGAGAAATATCCGGCCTTGTACACACCATAACATACATCAAACTATCAACTGGAGGCCTCACAGTTCTGCTAGATCTTCTTACCTCAGCCCGTGGAGTAACTGAACCTGTCTCATCAACATTCCCAGAACTCCTACTATTTCCTGCAAGATCTTCTTCAGTAATATCTTCAAACACTGCTTTCTCTTTTTCAGGTTGTTCCTTTGTAAACTCAGAATCAACTGCAAGCTTATCCTTGTACACCGCATTTCATTAAAAGTAACATATCTACTTCTAACGACGTTCTTCGTTAGTTCATCCCAGAAACGGTAACCCATATCATCTGAGCCATAACCAATGAAGATACACTTCTTTGCTTTCGGATCAAGCTTGTCTTTGTCAGAATCTTTAACACGCACATAAGAAACACAACCAAAAACTCGCAAGTGTGAAAAATTTACCTCTTTTTTCAGCCACTCTTCTTCAGGAATCTTGAACCCCAAAGGAACTGAAGGTCCTCTGTTTATGAGATACGCTGTTGTGCTAACTGCATCTGCCCAAAAAGTCTTCGGCAACCCTGCATGTAACCTCATACTCTTGGCCCTCTCATTCAAGGTTCTATTCATGCACTGTACAACACCATTCTGCTGCGGTGTCTCTGGAATAGTTTTAATCATTCTAATCCCGTATTCTGCGTAATAGCTTTTAAACTCATCACTACTATACTCACCACCATTATCTGACATCAAACTCTTAACCTTCAAACCAGTCTGATTTTCAAATTCAGTCTTCCACTTCTTGAAAGTATCAAACACATCTGATTTTTTCTTCAAAAAATAAATCCATACCTTTCTAGTGGAATCATCAATGAAAGTGACATAGTAGCGAGATCCTCCCAATGACACAACTGTTGTTGGATCATATACATCTGTATGAACTAGCTCTAACTTCTTAGCTTTGGGGGTCCTCCCTAATTTTGCAAAAGTAACTCGTTTATGCTTTCCAAGAACACATGGCTCACAGAACCCAACTTCCACATTCTTCAGCTCTGGAATCTTCCCCTTTGAAGTTAACAGCTTCATACCCTTTTCACTCATATGACCAAGTCTTTGGTGCCACAAAGTTGAAGACCCAATCTCATCAGCAACTGCATTTGTTTCATAGCTAGATTGTTCAACTATGTACAAAGTCTCCTTCTTCTCTCCACGAGCAACAACTAGATTCCCCATTATAACCTTCCACCGTCTGTTTCCGAAAGATCGATACCCTTCTTTATCTAAATGACCCACAGATATCAAGATCTTCTTAAGTCCAAAAATGTACCTTACATCTTTCAACATCCAGCTAGTCCCCAAAGAGGTCTTGAGATTAATATCTCCCATGCCCACAATATCCAAAGTCTCATCATCAGCAAGACGGACTTTACCAAAATTTCCAAGTCTGAAATTTAACATCAAATACTTGCAACGGGTCGCATGGAATGATGCACCAGAATTCATAACCCACGATTCAACCGAAAATTCAACACAACAAATCAAAGCATCGTCACTCACCACTTCTTTAACTACATTAGCTGAATTATCCTCTTTCTTCTTTCCTTTAGGAGCTGCAGGAGCCGTACACTGATTTCTGAAGTGACCCTTTTTCTGACAATTCCAACAAACAATCTCCTTGCGATATTTGGATTGTCCTCTTTTCTGTGACTTCGATCTACTACGCCCCTGATTCTGCCCCCTCTCGGACTTTCTGCATCTACTCTTAGTACTCAATAAGGAACCTGACGACTCTCTTGAGTTTCTCCTACGAATATCTTCTCCAAGAATCGAATCTCGAACTCCATTAAAAGTCATCTTACCGCTCCCAGATGAATTACTAATAGCAGTGACAAATCCTGACCAACTGTCAGGTAACGAGGATACCAACAACAAGGCTTGTACTTCATCATCGAATTTAATATCCACTAATGCCAATTTGGATAGGATAGAATTAAATTCGTTCACATGATCAACAACACAATCACCTTCATTCAATCTCGCGACAAACAACAAACGACACAAATACACCTTATTCGAAGCAGATGGCTTCGCATACATATTTGTTAACGCCTTGATCAATCCATGAGTTGTCGTTTCCTTGATGATATTTTAAGCAACGTTCTTCGCCAAAGTCAATCTGACAACACCCAGAGTCTGCCTATCCAATAGCTTCCATTCAGTCTCATCCATCTTATCTGGCTTCTTCTCTTTGTTGCCCAGTAAATAACAATTGTAGAAGGGGGGTTGAATACAATTGTATAAGATTGTCGACTTTATAAATTATGTATCACAAATATGAAAGAATAATAACAGCTTTATTAAATCTGATATAAAACTGTTACAAACTCTCTCAAGAAATTCTGATGTTCTTCAGAGCTTTTAGGTTACAAAATACTCGTGTATGTGATCCATCTAAATCGAAACCTAAACTGTGTTTATATACTACACAACTTCTCTATCAATTACAAGATAAGTCCTAATCAATTACGAACTAGATTGAAACATATCCTAATTGACAGATGCATTCCTATAAATAAGGAACTGACAAAATAAACTACTTTATTTAACTAGACTCATAAACCAACTCGAAATAGAAATCATGATCAGCTTCCAGTCCTGATGATCAATCCTGATCCCAGTCCTGATATAAATCCTGATGATAATCCTGATACTGATGCTTGAGCAAATACTGACGACGTCAGCAATCCTGATCAGTTGAGTCTAGATCTTGACGATCATTGAATCCTGATCTAACAATCTCCCCCAATCTCATACTTTGTAAAATAAAGTATAGATTCCTAGATTCAATGATGTCAAAAACTTATTTACAAAATGTACAAGTATTTACAGCAACAACTTATCTGTTTAAATTCTTTGATAGAACAGATTCATCTTCAAGAAGTTGGATAACTAATTTTCTTCTTTTTCTTCAAGAATTTGAATCAGTCTTTCCTTAAGATTTCTGAGTTCTTCATCTTCCTCATTAATCTGGTAGATAGCTGCTCTGAGATTTTGAATAGAGCTTCTTTGTAGACTGTGCTTTTCAAGCAAAAGATAAACAATTTCCTTCCCATCAGGATTAAGAGTAAGCTGAGTCATGCCAAAGGTCATTTCTTTAATAGCAGTGCCCCTTTGCATTTCCACATCTTGACCTCTCAGATTTAAGTACATGGGAGTATAATCACCATTGAAATTTCTACCTCCATCCAGTCTTCTTCTAATTGTTGACAAAATCATATCACTCCATACCTTGCACACTTCATTCTTCCATTTTAGCAGATAATGAACATATTTCAGTTCCTTTGTAGTCTTCGCCAGTAAATCTTGAATGGATAGAATCTTCACACTACCATTTTTCATAAAGTACAGAAGCTTTTCTTTCTTTTAAGTACCATCATGACAATCTATAACTATATCAACAGCTAATAGATTGTTCAGGTGTTCAGAAGTTAAAATACCTCCAATTTCAGTTAAGGCATGAGGATCAACATGTGGTATATTCAAAAATTCAGCATCCCTGTGTCCAATACCTCCTCTTGAGTTGTTTGTCATTTGCCTTAGATTTAAGAACATCTGTAGCTAGAATGCTTTTGATCTATATGAATCAGAAAAATTAGCAATACTGGAAGCACTTGTTATAACTCCACCAGTCTAAAAATTGATAGGTCTATCACACCTAAGTGTGTCAATGTGTTTCCACTTCTTGTCTTTTTCTTTCTCAAAAGCATAACTTCTTTCCAACTGAGGTTCTTTTCTGCTTGAATTTCTCCACAACCTTCTATTTGAGAGTTTAAGCCTTTGTACATAGAGATTGAAATCTCTATTTGTTGTTCTTGTGATTTTTCTTCTTCTGGCTTCTTCTTCTTCATCCACTTCAAGATTATGAGAATCAACCACAGTAGACAGTATTAACAAATTAACCTCTTGTAGAATTTCAGATTCATCAGGATCTTGAACAGTGTCAGGAACAATGTCAGGATTAGAATCTGGAATTTGAGTTGTATTACTGAGAGTTGATTGTCTTGGTCTTCTCCTCAATTCAGGTTCTTCTTCAATAATTCCATCATCACCAAAAGGAACTTCTGGAATTTGAGTAGGTTCAGGAATTTCTTCAATTCTTAAACCTCTAGACCTTGTCTGTCTAGGCATTGTTTGATTTGATGAGCCTCTTCTACCTCTTCTAGCACCTCTCCTACCTCTGCCTCCTCTTCCTCTAGTAGGAGCAGGATTATTAAAACTCTCCATCATTTCTCTCTGTTGATTTAAGAATTCTTCTTGTGAGAGATCAGGATATTCTTCACTTGTTGTAGAGAGTGTTTTCCTTGCAAATAATTGTTGAACTCTCTTATCAGTGTGATAAAGAGTAACAACATTACCATCTCTTGTTTTGAACTTCTGGAATAGATTTGATGCATCTTTAGGATTGTCAATGAGCACATCTTCATCACCTTCAGGAATTGTAGCAAGAGTTTGTCCATGACCAGGCGTCAGGATTTGATCAGTCATCAGGATTTGATCACCTGTCAGGATTTGTTCTTCCGTCAGGATCTGAGATTACACCAATGTTCTTACTGTCCTTATTCCAGAATCAGAAACATGAGTTGACTGCATTGTTTGACTTTGAGAAGTTTGAATTGTAGACTTCACAACAGCAGCATCAGAGGTTTCTCCTTGTAGAACTTTGTCACCACCATCATTTCCAGTATCATCATCATTATTTCTTAAAACTAGATCAGGTGTACATTTTGTCTGAATTACCTTCTCCCCCTTTTTGACATCCGAATTTAGAATATTTAAAATCAAGGCAAGAGAGGTTTGAATGTCAGTTACCTTTGTATCAAGAGAATCAATTCTGCTGTTGATAGAAGACTGTTCATTAATGATTGACTCAACTTGGGGTTCTACTACCCTGAGTTGAAGAGCAGTAGGCACCTTTGTAAAGTTCTGAGATATATCAGTCCTCACTTTTTCAATTGTATCTTTGATAGAATCAATTTCATGCTTGAGGCTTTTGGATAAAAGAGTAGTAGCCTTCAAATGATTCTTCATATCTTCATTCTTAATCAACTTAGCAGCATTAAAAGCATGGTCCAAAGCATATGGATAACTAACAGAGTCATCAGACCTGTACCATTCATTGTCCCATTGATGCATTCTCAGCTGCTCAGCAGGATCAATCTCAGAAGGACCAGAAAAGTCTTGTCGAAGATCCTTTCCTGTAGTAGCCTTGAAAGTACTTGAAGAACCAAAGTTGGTTCCAAGACTAGATTTAAGAGCTGTGGCAAGCTGATCCTTCTCTTCATTATTATCATTATCACTATCATCACTATCATCAGCATCAGAATCATGAGTAACATCAGGATCATGAATAGCAATACCTTTTAGTTTGTCCTGTGATTCTGTGACAGGATTTTCCATTGGTCTTGAGCTAAGTGGTTGTATCAGGATTGGCTCAGCATCAGGAGCACCACTAGCATCAGGAGTAACACCGTTAGGATTTGATTGGCATGCATCAGTATTTGCTACCAATGGTTCTTGTGGAGCCTGAGGTTCAGAAGCTGCTTTAACACTTTGAGTTAAAGGTTCTTGTGTACTTCCCTCATTGACAGTGTCCTCGACCAATCTTTCATCATTGCCAGAAACCCCTTGAGCTTTGTCAGGAAATTTCTCAGAAACTGTAGCTGTTTGGCCTGCATCTTCACATTGAGAAGATGGTTCTTGTGTGGCTGGAATGTAGATGTCTTCATTCTCCCTTTGAGAAAATGGTTCTTGTGTGACCATTCCATTAGCTATGCCTTCACTCACACTTTGAGTGAGTGGTTCTTGTGTGGCTGGATCATCAGTAGCTGCTGAACCACTTTGAGGTTCAGGTTCTTGTGGGCTTGATCCTTTCAGCTTCTTTTGTCTCTGAAAGACTATCTCCTCTGCTTTCCTTTTCTTGTCCATGGGATGTATAAACCCAAATTTAGAACCAGCAGCCCCAAGCTTCTCCCATGATATATCAACATGACGTTTTGTTGGAGAATCTTTGGCTGGAGAGTCTGAAATAGAGACAACTTTACTTGGTGTAGCATCAGGATTACCAACGTCAGGATTGTCTTGAGCATCAGGATTTGACTGCTCATTAGGAATAGAAGTGTCCTGTCCATCAGTATCCTGCTTCTTTTCCAAAGGAATATGATACCTGCTCTTTGATAATTTCCTTTTCTTCTGTGGCTTAGTAGATGGTGCCATAGTTTCAGTAGCAGTATCAGCAACTTCCTTGTTCATCTTTATCTTAGAGGATATTGGCATATCATCCTCAGAATCAGTCTCATCCCTTAGAACCAACTTTCTTTTAACCTCAACAACCTTCTCAGTCCTACCAGCTGTCTTCTTAACCAGGGCCCCTTGTACACCCCCTTTTATCTTCTTTTGAGTGAGTGGTGTAGAGGAAAAATCCTTTGAACCTGATTGTCTTCCAGACACATCAGATCTAGGTGATTTCTTAGATTTTACAACTAAAGTCTTTTGGGAGACAATAGAGGTGGCAGTTGATTGTTTAGACTGTTTGAGAGGAATGCTTGTGTCAGGAACAAGGTGTGTTTAGCCTTGCCCCATAGCATCAGTATCTGATCCATAAAGAGTAGGCATTTTCTCTTTCAAGAAAAGTCTGACCTCGTCAGGAATAAAGGCATTGCCATAAAAACCATTTGTCTTATCACTATTGACTAAGGACTTCACATTGTTATCTGTAATTCTACAAATGGGTAGAACTACATCTTCTTCAAAAGTAACACCAGGACACAAGTGACAGAATATTAATTGGAAAAATCGAATAAAACAGACATAACCTAACTTATCTGCTTTTCTATCACTTAAAGATTTCAAAACAAAAGTGCCATAATCAAAAACTTGAGAGTAGATAAGAGAGTACCCAATCTTTAGAGACCATGAAGGTAGAGCATCAAAATTTGATGTCTTATTCAGAAAGCATTTGCTGATTGTATCAAAGAAAAAATTTCACTCTCTTTTAAGCTTTGTCCTGAAGAGGCTTCCATACCTCTTGACCTCACCATTGTATCCCAATTTTGTGACAAACTCAAAAATTGCAGAATCTGTAACATTATCAGGTACGTTGTCACCCAGAATTGGCAAGTGAAGTGCCTCTTCAACAACAGCATGAGTGACATGATGAGTAACACCATTGAATTCAAACTGCATCAAAATATTTCATGTTGGCCCTTTGCCAAAAACAACTGTGTTCCAAACCTGCATCACAGACTTAAGAGAAACACTTGAAGGTTCTGTTAAAGCATACTTCAATGGGCTTGAAGTAAGAAAATCTTGGATTATATGGAACTCAGAGGGCAAATCCTGATGAGATAGAACAACTACAAAATTATTAGTGGCGAAAGTAACACCACTAATCACAGTCTGTTTATTCATGAATGATGAAGATGCCATTAAAACAGTAACGAAAACTGGAGAATTTAGATTTAAAAGTTAAGTTTCTTGAGCACAAAGAGAGAAAGAAGATGAAAAACTGATGATGAGAGAGTAATCGGGAATTTAGAAAATCAAAAGTATTTTGTTAAAACAAAATATTACTCTCAATTACAGGTGGCAAAATATGATTTGTGCAATAATAATTAGTGGACCAGATTACGTGTGTAATTAAGCATAACTGCACCACTTTTTATGTGTATCTATATGTATATTACTATCAGTGTGACACACGCGCGCATACAGTTGTCCAACTAAAACTCTCATCAGGAACTGACGAAAAATCAAGCACAAATAAAGCAATGAAATACTGACCTGTACATCAGGATTGACCAATTGACTTTCTGTCAGGATTGGGTCCTATCAGGATTTGATCAAAATTACATACCTTGCAGAATGACCATCAGGATTTGATAGTCATCAGGATTTCCTCTCTGTAGCTTTCCTCAGAAATTCTCAAAGTTCATCATTCCAAGTTCATTCACCAATTTGTTGAAAGTAGCTTCAGGCAGTGGTTTGGTGAATATATCAGCTAGTTGTTGATTAGTAGGAACAAAATGTAGTTCAATTGTTCCTTCCAGAATCTGTTCTCTTATGAAGTGATGTCTAATACTGATGTGTTTAGTAAGACTTCCAGAACCTGTTCTCTTATGAAGTGATATCTAATACTGATGTGTTTAGTAAGAGAATGTTGAACTGGATTTCCTGTCATTGCAATAGCACTTTGGTTATCACAATAAATAGGGATTTTGGAGTATGACAAACCATAATCTAACAACTAATTTCTCATCCACATTATATGAGCACAACAACTTCCTGCAGCAATGTACTCAGCTTCTGTAGTTGAAGTAGAGATAGACTTTTGCTTTTTACTGAACCATGAAACCAGTCTAGCACCCAGAAACTGACAACTTCCTGAAGTACTTTTCCTGTCTATCTTGCATCCTGCAAAATCAGCATCTGAATAGCCACATAACCCAAAATCTGATTCCCTTGCATACCAAAGGCCAAGTGAAGGAGTGCCTTTGAGATATCTAAAGATTCTTTTGACTGCAATCAGATGAGGTTCTCTAGGTTTTGCTTGAAATCTTGCACACAAACAGGTTACAAACATGATATCTGGTCTACTTGTAGTGAGATACAATAAAGAGCCAATCATCCCTCTGTAGTGAGTTACATCTACCTCAGCACCTTGATCAGGATCAAGTTTGGTAGCTGTAGCAATAGGAGTACTTTCAGTAGCACAATCTTCCATGTTAAATCTCTTTAATAAATTCCTTGTATACTTTGACTGATTGATAAAAATTCCATCATCAGTCTGTTTAACTTGAAGACCAAGAAAGTAACTCATTTCTCACATCATGCTCATTTGATATCTTGATTGCATAAGCTTAGAAAACTTTTCACACAGCTTATTGTTTGTTGACCCAAAAATGATATCATCAACATAAATCTGAACTAAAAGCAAATCCTTACCATGATTCAAATAAAATAGAGTTTTATCAATAGTACCTCTTTTGAATCCACTTTCCAGTAAGAATTGAGCTAATGTTTCATACCATGCTCTTGGAGCTTGCTTTAGTCCATAAAGTGCCTTATCCAATCTGTAGACATGATTTGGATACTTTGGATCAATGAAACCAGGAGGTTGTTCAACATAAACTTCTTCCTCCAGTTCACCATTTAAGAAAGCACTTTTTACATCCATCTGGAAAACTTTGAATTTCTTGTGAGCTGCATAAGCCAGAAAGATTCTGATGGCTTCTAGTCTTGCAACAGGAGCAAAAGTTTCATCATAATCAATTCTTTCTTGTTGAGAATACCCCTTTGCAACTAGCCTTGCTTTGTTTCTGATTATTACACCATCTGAATCAGTCTTATTCTTGAAAATCCATTTTGTACCAACAATTGACCTATTCTTTGGTCTTGGTACCAGTTTCCAGACTTCATTCCTTTCAAATTCATTCAATTCTTCTTGCATTGCAGTAACCCAATCAGCATCCTTAAGTGCATCTTCAACTTTCTTAGGCTTCTCCTTGGGTAGAAAGTTATGGTATAGACATTCATTTTGAGTTGCACTTCTTGTTTTAACACCTGCATTAGGATCTCCTATTATCAATTCAGGAGTATGATCTCTTGTCCATTTCCTTGCTGGTGGTAAATTATTCCTTGAAGTAGATGCTCCCCCTAAATTGGTGTTATCTTGATTGGAAGAATTTGTTTCAGTAGAAGCTCCCCCTAAATTGTTGTTGTCACCTCCTGATGAATTATCAGGATTGTCACTTGAATCAGTATCTGAATAATTTTCCCTTGATGATTGAGTAGACTCAGTATTTGTAGTAGATTGTTGTTGCTCCCCCTCAACATTTGCACTACTAGATGTGTCGCCATTATTTGCATCATCAGTATCAGCACCATCAGTATTTGGTGCTCCATCAGGATTTGATGGATCATCAGGATTTGATGACTCATCAGTATGTGATGGTGTATCAGTATCTGATTCCATTTCTTCAGGTTCCTTGGTAGCTTCATTTTCAAAAATCAATCTATCATGAGAGTCTTCATCAATTCCAGTTAACTTCTTATCATCAAAAGATACATGTATTGACTCCATGACAGTCCTTGTTCTCAAATTGAAAACTCTAAAGGCTCTTGATGCAGGATATCCAATGAAAATTCCCTCATCAGCCTTTGTTTCAAATTTCCCTAGTTGTTCAGGATGAGTTCTGAGAACAAAACACTTACAGCCAAACACATGCAGATGCTTCAAACTAGGTGTCTTCTCCTTGAGCGTTTGATAGGGAGTTACACCATGTCTGTTTATTAAAGTGAGATTTTGTGTATAACATGTTGTGTTGACTGCTTCTGCCCAGAAGTATGTAGGTAATTTAGCTTCTTCCAACATAGTTCTGCCAGTTTCAATAAGAGTTCTATTTTTCCTTTCGACTACTCCATTTTGTTGGGGTGTGCCAGGAGCAGAGAATTGTTGAATAATTCCTTTGTATTTACAGAACTCTTCCATCTTTGAATTTTTGAATTCAGTACCATTATCACTTCTCAGAATCTTGACTTTATACTTTGTGTCTGTCTCAATCATTCTCACATGATCCAACAGTATTTCTGGAGTCTCATCTTTTCTGTGCAGGAAATACACCCATGTGAATCTAGAATATTCATCAACAATTACAAGAGTGTACCTTTTCTTATTGATGGACATTATATTGACTGGTCCAAATAGATCAAGATGTAACATGTGATATGGTTCTCCAATAGAGGATTCGGATTTACTCTTGAATGATGTCCTTCTCTGTTTAGCTTTTTGACATGCATCACAGAGTCCATCAGGAGTATACAATGCTTTAGGCAATCCCCTAACCAAATCTTTCTTAATCAACTCATTGATTTTGCTGAAGTTGAGATGAGAAAGCTTCTTGTGCCAATTCCAACTTTCATCTACTGATGCTTTACTAATTAGACAGGTAGGGGAGACATCAGTATTTGATTGAATGTTGGCTTCATACTATTAGTGATTTGACTAATACTCAACAGGTTGTGTTTTAGTCCTTTCACTAGAGCTACTTTTTCAATGATGACATTTCCAATGATTATATTGCCATATCCCAAAGTTTGTCCAATGTTGTCATCTCCATAAGACACAGTTGGGCCAGCTTTTTCCTCATATTCTGATAACATGGCTTTGTTTCCAGTCATGTGCACAGAACATCCACTATCCATGACTAATACATTTTTCTTTTTTCCCTGCAATCAGAATTACAATTCACTAGTTAGTATATTTAGGAACCCACACTTGTTGGGTTCCTTTTCCATGCATCTTACCTAATTTAGCAGCAGAAGACTTTTTGACTTTAGCAGTCCTGACAGGATTAACTTCATCAGGATTTGCTTTGTCAGTATCAGTATTAACAGATGCATACTTCACATTGACATTCTTAAAGATACCAGAATTTACACTTTTATTAAACTTAGGTAAAGGATCATAAAAGTTATAGTACAAACTATGGTATTCTTCACAGGTATAAATAGAATTCCATTTACTACCACAATGAAAACATGACTTCTTTGGTTTATAAAATACTGATCTACTCCTAACATCAGACTTAGGAATTTCAGTAACTTTCTTTTTACTCTTCCTGCAATCAATAGCAAGATGATTAGAGTTTCCATAGTTAAAGCAGCATTTTCTAGGTGCATTTGGGATAAACCTATAGTTATTCTCTTTATTAATCCCAACTTTACCATTCCTATTTCTCTTGACAGTTGGTAGATTTTGTTTACCAATTGCATCACTAACTTTTTCCCTAAGTTGTTTCTGAGACAATAAACCTATATTTTTCTTTTCAGTTTTCTTTACAGGTCTAGACTTCACATTAGAGACTGAGTTGTCAGAAGTAGATCCCTTTTCAAAAGTAGAATTGGGATCATTACCAAATACAAATTTAACAGGCTTAATCTTTGATTTGGTCTTGTCTATAACATGTCTATAGGTCATTTGTCTTACTGTCTCATCTATTACAACTTTATTTTTCAATTTCTTATCCTCATCTGACTTATAACCTAGACATTCTTTCCAATTCTTAGAAGTATTTATTTCATGAAATTTCCTTCCAGAATCTGTCCAGGTTCTGATCTTCTCTTTAGCATCCTCAAGTTCTTTTTCAAGAGCAGTACATTTAAATTTCATCTCCAAATACATGTGTTTAGCATTATCACATTATATCTGTACTTTTTGCATTAAAGAGAATTCAGTTTCTAGATGTTCATTCCTTTTCCTAAGTTCAGACATCTCAGATAAGATCCTAGTATTTTCAGCAGTTTGGCTTCTAAAGCTAATATGCAATGACTTTAGAAAACGTCTCAACTCAGAAGCATTATCAGTATCAAAATCAAAGACAGTATTTATTACCTTATCATCAGGAACAACAGTTTCATCAGTATTGGCCATTAGGGCATAGTTGACCACCTCAGTGTCAGATTCTGAGGAAGAGTCCATCCAATCCTTGCTTGAAGTGATGAGTGCTTTAGCCTTCGCGCACTCAGTTGCAAAGTGCCCCATTCCATTACACTTGTAGCATCTAACCTTTGACTTGTCAAATTTGCCACTTTTGTTGTCCTTCTTGTTGTATTTGTCTTTGTCAGCATTGAAGGTCTTTTTCTGGAAGTTGCATTGTCTTATAGCCTTCCTGAATTTCATCTTTTTGAAGCCTCTGACTATCATAGCAACCATCTCTTCCATGTCTGAATCAGAAGAATCATCATCAGTATTGACATCAGGATTGCCATCAGTATCTGATGATGAGTCATCAGGATCTGACTCAACTATTCTTGATTTTCTTCTAGAGACCTCCACAGCTTTTCCTTTTGATTTAGCCTCAACATTCAAAGCAATAGACTTTGCCTTGCTGCTTCTCTTATTCTTCCTTTGTTGAACCTCAAGATCATAGGTTCTCAGCATCCCATAAACTTCATCAAGAGACACAGTGTTTAGATCATACTGATGTCTAATGATTGATGTTTGTGTATCCCATTCTTCTGGTAAAGCTCTCAGAAACTTGGTATTAGAATCTTCAGATACATACTCTTTGCCTCTCTGAGAACGTCAGCCTTTTCTTCAGGAGTCCATTCACTTTTTACCTTGACCACATAGTGTTCAGGTACAGTATCTGTTTGTCCAATAATTCTTGTAGGAATATATGGTCCATCACGAATCCTGTTCAAATATTCAGGATCCATAGCCTCCAGGTACATCAGCATCTTTACCTTCCATGTTGGATATTCCGATTTCTTCAAGATGGGAATTTTCATGCTTTCATACTTTGTCGACATCTTAGATCGATTCTGATTCAAATTTAAATCAGTTTGCTCTGATACCAATTGTTGCCCAGTAAATAACAATTGTAGAAGGGGGGTTGAATACAATTGTATAAGATTCTCGACTTTATAAATTATGTATCACATATATGAAAGAATAATAACAGCTTTATTAAATTTGAGATAAAACTGTTACAAACTCTCTCAAGAAATTTTGATGTTCTTGAGAGCTTCTAGGTTACAAAATACTCGTGTATGTGATCCATCTAAATCGAAACCTAAACTGTGTTTATATACTACACAGCTTCTCTATCAATTACAAGATAAGTTCTAATCAATTACAAACTAGATTGAAACATATCCTAATTGACAGCTGCATTCCTATAAATAAGGAACCGACAAAATAAACTACTTTATTTAACTAGACTAATAAACCAACTCGAAATAGAAATCCTGATCAGCTTCCAGTCCTGATGATCAATCCTGATCCCAGTCCTGATATAAATCCTGATGATAATCCTGATACTGACGCTTGAGCAAATACTGATGACGTCAGCAATCCTGATCAGTTGAGTCTAGATCCTGACGATCATTGAATCCTGATCTAACACTCTTCTAGCGGTTGGTGTAGTTTTTTCTGATACAAATAATCTTCAATTTGCATCTTCCAATATCCAAAATCTTTGCCATCAAATTTGTCGATCTTTACTTTCCCTTCTTCTGTCATCGCTCCCACTCGCCTGAAAACCTAGGCTCTTGATACCAGTTGTTGAGTATACAACAACGAAAGCAAAACCCAAAGCGAATAAACAAGAACAAGAAAATAAATGACTATCACACAAGACAAAGATTTACGTGGTTCGGAAATTCCTACTCTACAAGCCGCACTAATTTTGTATTGATCTCTCACAACTATGTTGTGTTCTGTTGTTTTGTGTTGTGTTGGTGTTTTACAATTACATGAGACCATTTATAAGAAAAGAAACAGGGCCTAATCTAATCAGAGTCTAATTCTGAAATTCTGAAATTCCTAACTCTAATTAGAATTCTGATCTGGAAATTCTAACTCAAATCAGAAACCAATTCTGAAACCTGTTAGACTCCACAAACCCAACAGGATATGCATACATCGTCTCGGATAAAATCACATTACAACTTGTGTTCCATCAGAATTTGAAGTATTTGCCAATGCAACCACAGTAGGTCAACTATAGAGAAAGTAAAGACAAACTGGCTAAGAATTGGGTAATTATTAGTATGGGCACTGATCAAGATCCTCGTGTATATGTTGAATATTTTAGCTTATTAAGGTATCAATAATTGCCCATTAAGATGAAAAATCATGTTTCCATTATTTTCAGTTTTCCTAAAGACAACAAACTTTGTGCATTCCAATTAATTAACCTCTGGGTGGATGAAAAGCGTGTACGTCAGAAATCAAGTTCTTGAGGATATATCATAATCCTACTTGATATATCATAACGTCAGAACACAATACAAGTACTGAAAAGAAGATGCAAATGGAAGGATTAAATCACCTACATCTAATCTAACCAAGTAGCTACTATAAGGTCAGAGTTCATATTTATCAAGGTTCTATGTCTCTGTAATGGCAAAGTTTGTGGTTACTTTCTTCGTAAATCAGCCGTCTTCTTCTTCTTCTTCTCACCGGTGGATGAATATGTATGTAGGTATATGATTGTGTGTCTCAAAATTCGTCCACCATTACTTTATATAAGCCACAAAGTTGACTGGTCAAGGGCTAATTTCCTTTTCAGCATCAGAATTGCAATTTCAGGATTTGGCAGGGCGCGGGCGCGCTTGAAGTAGCGCGGGCGCGCTTCAAGTGAATGCAAACAGGGCACGGGCGCGCCTGAAGTAGCGCGGGCGCGCTTGATATTCTGTCAGAAATTTTCTGTTTTGCTTTTCTTTGACTTGCTTTGCACACTCTTGACTTGCAACTCCCACACTTCAACAAGGATGTTCATTTACCACCAAATAACCACTTTAGCTCCACAACTCTGCTAAGAAACATCTCTGCACATTCTAACACAAAACACCTTACAAACACCAGAAACTTGAGAACAAAACAACCAAGTTAAGACAATTTAGGACGATCCAAGTGGATATGAAATCCACTTATCACACCCCCAAACTTAAACCGATGCTTGTCCTCAAGCATAAACAGACTCTACTAACTATAATGCAATGCATGAATGCAACTAATATGAAAATGCAAACGATCCCCTCAAACTAACCATAACCAATCAACAAGCCAACATCTGAAAGAATGCAATCTTTCAAACAGAGTTCGAACAAATTCCCGTATACTAACCATACAAACACAGAAACGTGCGTGTGTGCAATGCTCATCAATATACTCCCAAACTAAACCAAGACCATATACTATTCTTCACCAAAACAACCACAAGCTTATAAACAGAATGAACTCTAGACACAAGAAACCACTTAAAGACACCTCAATATCCAATTGAGCTAGACATGAACTCATGCTTTATTATGACACACATGCTTATTTGACCGTGCAATGGCTGAGACCCCGAAAGGCTTATACAATAATACCCATGTAGCGAGCTTTAGGTTAGTGGATCCCAGACCGGAAAAGTCTTAGGTCACTAGGCACAAAGTCCCCTAGAACTTAATTGCTCGAGTATTAAAGAGCTCAACCTGATCAATTTTGCATAAACACAACTCTTTTTCTTTTTTTTTTCTTTTCTTTTTTTTTTCGGAATGAGTGCGCTTTGCCTTTTTCTCATCTCACCCTAGACTACTCATCTTTTCAATGAGCCGGCTACTAGCCATTTGACGCCTAGCCTTATTGACAACTAGCATGAAATCCCTGGTTTCCCCCAAATTTAGACTTAAGTGCTTCTTCAATTTCAAGAGAATAGAAAACATTCTAAATATAAGCAAGTGGTTAAATTCTAACTTCCAAACAAACATGGTCTGATCAAATTCAAAAGCAACCAATGAGACTTATGAAATTAATTTGTTTCTGGCATGCAAGTCAATTCATAGGAACTTAATCAACCCTCTACCATCATAACTACACTCCCATCAACATCAACTCATCAACGGAAATAGTCAAATCCTAAGGGATCATGAAATATGCTATGCAAATGCAACTAAATGGACTCACATAATAGATATAAATGCAAACAGAATGCTCTATATGACAATTAGGCAAAGATATGAATGAATTAACTACTTATGCAATATGAATCTATATGACACACACAAACTAACAATCCTCAATTACCACCCCCAAACTTACAATATTCAATGTCCTCATTGAAGGTAATAACAAGGAAAAATGCAGAGAGTACCTAAACAACAGCATTACCACCCTCCTCGGGTGGTGTATCCGGTGGTGGATAAACAGAATCCGCTCCGAAAGTGGGCCAAACAATATCAACTCCATTGGCACGGAATGCAGTACCCAACGCCTGACTCAAGTCCTGAGCAAAGCAACTCTGAATGTCATGAATGGCGTCTATGCGCCGTGTCAGCCGCCTATACTGAGTATCTCCAAAACCAGATCTATTCACCTCCTGCTGAATCTGAGATGCACGACTCCTCCGTGCTGCAGGCTCACGAGGCGGAGCCTCACCTTCCTCATCATCATAAACAACATAGCCCAAACCAGAATAGTCCGCAGCACCACCAGCCCACTCAGAATCCTCCATCCTAGCAATCGTAGCATGATCAATAGGAGCACTAGGTAACTAAACCTGCTCCTCCTCAGACCAACGAACACCAACAGCTAAACATAACTTGATAACAACAGAGGCGTGAGGAATTGCCCCTGTAGTACCACCCTTCAAAAACTTCACAATGTTCTTATAAAGGAGCTCACCCAGATCAATGTACTCACCATTCAGAATTCCCCACAGAACTATAGCCCTGTCCACCGTAACCTCATGCGGATACGAAGAAGGCAAAATATTAGCACATAAAAACATATACCAAGCCCTCGCAGAAGATAGAAAAGTAATCGGCTCAGTGGTACCAACCTTGTACTTCCAAGTAGTGCCTGGAACAGAAATCTCCCCAAGAATATACTCGAGATCAACATCCTCCTGAGTCTTCGAAGACCAATCCTCCTCACCCCTCTTCTTCTGAGGCAAATTCAAAATCCGATGAATTGCCTGAACCGTATAATCGACAGTCATGCCACGAACCATACTATAGCCATTCTTGTTGGCTTTAGCATTAGCATAGAACTCCCGCACAATGGACAACGGAACCGGACCCGGTGCTTCACAGAAACTCTCCCAACCCCTATCTGTAATCATCTTGAACAAGTGCCCATCAGTAGGTTGAGGCAAAAACCCCCTCTCCTTAGCCACAGATTTGGAAAGCAACCGTGTAAACTCCAATTGAGCCTCCGGAGATGAAAACTTCTCACCCCAACACCAATACTCGACTCCTCCTCAGAAAAAGAACGACGAGTGCTGCTACTACCCGCAAATCGACCTCTTTTTGGTGGTGCCATGGAATTAGGATGAATAGATGGAGATATGTAAGGAATTGTATGTATATAATGGAATAAGAGGATGAGAGATGTGTTTAGGAGGCTAGGGTTTTAAGAATATGGGATGGGAGGGTGAGTTTTATGTTTAAATAGGGAAGACTAAGAAGAAAATCTGATTTGGGGGATTTTTTTTTCAATTATCCTCGTTTTTATTTTTTCTGGCAGCAACCCAAGCGCGGGCGCGCCTCTTCAAGCGCGGGCGCGCTGCTCTTTCTGCCCAGAAAATTATTTTTTTGATTTTTTTGATTTTTTTTTTTTAAACAAAACAAGGATAGAAATACTTACAAAAATAACATGGGTTGCCTCCCATGAAGCGCTCGTTTTACGTCAATATCTTGACGTGATTCCTGACTCCTTAATCAGCTGAAACAAGAACCGCGATTACCGCCTCGCGATTCACCCGTTCACCAAAGTACGGTTTTAACCTCTGACCATTGACCTTGAATGCTTCATCCGGTGACTTATCATAGACTTCCACTGCACCATGTGGAAACACAGTTTTGACCGTAAATGGTCCCGACCACCTTGACTTGAGTTTACCAGGAAAAAGTTTGAGACGAGAGTTGAAAAGCAAAACAAGTTGGCCAGGAGCAAAGGACTTGTGCACCAACTTCTTATCATGCCATCTCTTAACCTTCTCCATGTATAACTTGTGATTTTCATAAACCTGTAGACGGAGCTCATCCAACTCATTAATTTGAAGCATTCTTTTCTCACCAGCAGCTTTCAAATCGAAATTCAACTTCTTCAATGCCCAATATGCCTTGTGCTCTAGCTCGGCAGGCACATGGCAAGCCTTACCATACACCAACTGAAACGGAGATGTACCCAACGGAGTCTTGTAAGCTGTCCTGTAAGCCCAAACAGCTTCATCAAGCTTCAACGACCAATCCTTCCTTGAAGGAATTACCACTTTTTCAAGAATCCGTTTGATCTCCATATTCGAAACTTCAGCTTGGCCATTTGTCTGAGGGTGATAGGCCGTAGCAACACGATGATTTATATTATACCTGGTCATCAAGGCTGTGAACTTACGGTTGCAAAAATGCGTACCCTCATCACTGATGATTACCCTTGGAGTTCCAAAACGCGTGAAAATTTGTTTACGCAGAAAATTCAGCACCACTTTAGCATCATTGGTCAGTAAAGCCTTTACCTCGACCCATTTAGACATGTAATCCACAGCTAACAATATGTACTGATTGTTGCAAGATGAAACAAACGGTCCCATGAAATCTATTCCCCACACGTCGAAAATCTCCACTTCAAGCAGCATATTAAGAGGCATCTCATTCCTCCTAGAAATATTACCAACTCTTTGGCATCGATCACACCTCAGCACAAACTGGTGAGCATCTTTAAACAGAGTTGGCCAGTAGAAACCTGCCTGAAGAACACGAGTGGTTGTCTTCTCTCCACCATAATGGCCTCCATAAGTAGTGGAATGGTAATCTCGCAAAACACTCTCAGTTTCACTATAGGGAATACATCTTCTTAACAACTAATCAGCTCCCTGCCTGAATAAGAATGGCTCATCCCAACGGTACCACTTCACATCATGTAGAAACTTCTTCCTTTGAGCATAAGAGAATTCAGCGGGGATGACATTACTCACAAGATAGTTCACAATATCTGCAAACCATGGCTCTTCATCTTGTATCCCAAAAAGTTGCTCATCAGGAAAAAATTCATTGATTAGAGTTTTATTCCTTGAATCTGTACCGTGGTCTTCCAAACGTGACAAATGATCCGCCACCTGGTTTTCTGTACCCTTTCTGTCTTTTATCTCCAAATCAAACTCTTGGAGCAACAGAACCCACTGAATCAACCGAGGCTTTGAATCTTTCTTAGAAATCAGATAACGAATGGCAGCATGATCAGTATAGACTACTACCTTAGTTCCAAGCAAATAAGACCTGAATTTCTCGAAACTGTACACAATTGCCAAAAGTTCCTTCTCTGTAGTAGTGTAGTTCAGCTGAGCATCGTTGAGAGTTTTGCTAGCATAGTAAATCACATGAAACACCTTGTTCTTCCTTTGGCCAAGAACAGCTCCCACTGCATAGTCACTAGCATCACACATCAACTCAAAAGGTTCATCACAGTCAGGTGCAGTGATAATGGGAGTAGTAGTCAACTTCTTCTTCAAAAGTTCGAAAGCTGCCAATCAATCTTCATCAAACTGGAAAGGAACATCCTTTTCCAACAAACTACATAAGGGTTTAGAAATTTTGGAGAAGTCTTGAATGAATCGCCGTTAGAAACCCGCATAACCAAGAAAACTGCGAATTCCCTTAACTGAAATTGGTGGAGGAAGATTTTCAATCGTCTCCACTTTGGACTTATCCACTTCAAGTCCCTTGCTAGATACCTTATGCCCAAGAATGATTCCTTCTTGCACCATGAAGTGACATTTTTCCCAGTTGAGCACCAGATTGGTCTCAACGCACCTTTTCAACACCATGCCAAGATTTTGGAAGCACTCATCATAAGAAGTTCCAAAAACTGAGAAGTCATCCATGAACACCTCCACATTACTGCCAATCATATCTGAAAATATGGCCATCATACACCTCTTAAAAGTTGCCGGTGCACCACAGAGTCCGAAAGAAACGCGACGGAACGCAAAAGTGCCAAAAGGACATGTGAATGTGGTCTTCTCCTGATCCTCTGGAGCGATACAAATCTGATTATAGCCTGAGTATCCATCCAGAAGGCAATAGAACTCATGACCAGCCAACCTGTCTAGCATCTGATCAATGAATGGAAGAGGGAAGTGATCTTTTCTGGTGGCTTTATTCAGCTTTCGGTAGTCCATGCAAATTCTCCACCCCGTAACTGTACGAGTAGGGATGAGCTCATTCTTCTCATTAGCAACTACTGTCATGCCTCCTTTCTTCGACACACATTGCACTGGACTCACCCAAGAACTGTCTGAAATAGGATAGATAATGCCTGCATCCAGCCACTTAAGAATTTCTTTCTTCACCACCTCTTTCATGATAGGATTGAGCCTTCTTTGAGGATCCACCGTTGGTTTTCTTCCTGGCTCAAGCGGAATCTTATGCATGCAATACGAAGGGCTGATTCCCTTAATATCCGCTATGGTCCAACCAATGGCTGACTTGAACTCTCTCAGAATTCGCAAAAGTTTCTCTTCATCACTACCTGACAAGTTAGATGCAATGATCACAGGTAAAGTAGATGCATCACCTAAAAAAGCATACCTCAAGTGCCCCGGTAGTGGTTTAAGTTCAAGAGTAGGAGCTTCTTCAATAGATGGCTTGAGACGCTCCTGAGAATTTTTCAGTTCAGCTATGCCAAGAGAATCAAATGGCATGTTAATCTTTCTTTTCCATGGAGAAGCATTCAAGTACTGCAGTTGCTCTTTCCTTTCTTCATCTTCCAACTCAGAATCTCCTATCAGTACCTTCTCCAAGGTATCAGACTTAAGCAATTGCTCCATCTCCGTGTATACTGCTGATTCAACCAAGCTCATTGAAAAACACTCTTCTTCCTCTGTTGGAAACTTCATTGCATTGAAGACATTAAAGGTGACATTCTGGTCATGCACCCTCATTGTGAGCTCCCCTTTTTGCACATCTATCAACGTGCGGCCTGTCGCCAAGAATGGTCTTCCCAAGATAATAGGAATCCTCTTGTCCTCCTCGAAATCCAGAATTACGAAATCCACAGGGAAGATAAACTTATCCACCTTAACCAAAACATCCTCTACTATACCTCTAGGATATGTGATTGACCTGTCTGCCAACTGTAAGGACATAGTAGTAGGTTTAGGCTCTGGTAGCCCAAGTTGCATGAAGACAGACAACGGAATCAGATTTATGCTAGCTCCCAAGTCACACAAGCACTTGTTGAAAGATAGATTGCCGATGCTGCATGGTATGGTGAAACTTCCTGGATCCTTCAGTTTAGGAGGTAACTTCTGCTGTAGAATAGCACTGCACTCTTCAGTTAAAGCAACGGTTTCCAACTCCTCGAGTTTCAACTTCCGAGATAGAATACCCTTCATGAACTTTGCGTAGCTCGGAATTTGTTCTAGAGCTTCCGCAAAAGGTATATTGATCTGCAACTTCTTGAAAACCTCCAGAAATTTAGCAAACTGCTTATCCAACTTCTGCTTCTGCAGACGTTTAGGAAATGGTGGAGGCGGATAGACCTCCTTGGTCTCAGTAGCTTGCTTCGGAGTAGAATTCTCAGTAGAAAGTTTGCTCTTCTCCGGATTGCTCCCCAACTGATCAGCTTTTTCACCATTTTTTTCACTTTCTGGCAGAATAAGAGGCGCGAGCGCGCTATGAACAGTGCGGGTGCGCCCTAGGTACTGTTCACTTTTCAAATTTTCTTCGTTTTGCGCTGTTTCTGAGTTTTGATCATCCGTAACCCTTCCAGAACGCAAGGTAACTGCTTTTACATGTTCCTTGACCTCTCTCTTGCCAGGATTAGCTTCCGTATCACTAGGGAGAGTTCCATGTGGTCTATTCAACAATGCATTGGCAATCTGACCAATTTGATTCTCGAGAGTTTTGATGGAAACAGCTTGGCTCTTGCACATTAGCCTTAATTCCTCCAATTCATACTTTTCATTAGATGATTGACCAACATTGCCTTGAGATGGTTGTTGAAACCCTGGTGGTTGATATGGTTGCCTTGGAGCATACTGCTGTTGAGAACCAGAAGAGTTGAATGGTTTAGCTCCATATTGTTGACCTTGAAACTGCTGATACTGATGTTGTGGCTGATTCTGACCACCTTGATTGTTACTCCAGCTGAAGTTAGGATGGTTCTTGTTGTTGGGATGATAGGCATTAGGCACTGGCTGCTGTGATCTCTGAAAATTGCTCACGAACCGTGCCGATTCACTAGATATGGCACACTGATTCGTGTCATGTGCCCCTGCACATAGCTCACAAACACTAGCAATCTGCTGAACTCAATAGTTAGACAAGGAATCCACCTTCATTGACAAAGCCTTCAGCTGAGCTGCTATTGCCGTAGCTGCATCCACCTCCAGAACCCCTGCTACCTTGCCTTGTGATAACCTCTGAGTTGGATTCTGATATTCATTAGCAGCCATCATCTCAATTAGCTCATAAGCCTCATCGTAGCTTTTGGCCCAAAGTGCTCCACCTGATGCCGCATCAAGCATTGGACGAGATTGACCTCCCAGTCCATTATAGAAACTGTTAGATCAGAATTCAATGATCGTCAGAAGCTAGACTCAACTGATCAGGATTGCTGACGTCATCAGTATTGCATGGTCATCAGTATTTGATCAAGCGTCAGTATCTTATTGATCATCAGGATTCCTACTCAGACTATGATCAGGTTTGATCATCAGGACTTGAAGCTGATCAGGATTCCTACTTCGAGTTATATTTGGAGTCTAGATAAACATGGAAGTTTGTTCCTGGTTTGTAGAATGCAGCTATCGATTAAAGATATGTTTCTATCTTTATTATGATTAGGACTTATCTTGTTATTGATAGAGAAGCTGTGTGCACTATATAAACACAGTTTTGGTTTCGATTTATGTACTCATCAGAGAGAGAGAATTATTCATTCGAGAGAGAACATAATCGGAGAGAAGCTCTTAAGAACAGAATTTCTTGAGAGAGTTTTTGTAAGCTAGCAGCTCTTAAGAACATCAGAATTTCTTAAGAGAGTTTGTAACAGTTTTATATCAAAGTTAATAAAGCTGTTATTGTTATTGTTATTGATCTTTCATATTTGTGTTATATAAAGTCGAGAATCTTATACAATTGTATTCAACCCCCTTCTACAATTGTTATTTACTGGGCAACAATTGGTATCAGAGCAAACTGATTTAATTCTGAATCAGATACGATCTAAAGATGTCGACAACCAAGTATGAAAGCATGAAGATTCTCATCTTGAAGATATCAGAATATCCATGGAGGGTAAAGATGTTGATGTACCTGGAGGCTATGGATCCCGACTACTTGGACAGGATTCGTGATGGACCATATATACCAACAAAGTTCGTAGAACGAACAGATACAGTACCAGAACATTATGTGGTCAAAGCTAAAGCTGAATGGACTCCAGAAGAAAAAGCTCATGTACTCAGGGAACCAAAGATAAAGAATATCTTGCATAATAGCCTTGATGTTGTTATGTCAAACAGAGTGATTGCATGCAAGTCTTCAAAAGAAATCTGGGATACTTTGGAAACTCAGTGCCAGGGATCTGCATCTGTCAAGAAAAACAGAAGGGCTCTATTGATTCAAGAATATGAACAATTCGATGCAAGACCTGAAGAGAGCCTGACTGATCTATATGATAGATTCCTGACACTATTGAACAGCTTATCCTTAGTTGACAAAGTATATGAAACTGAAGATTCGAACACCAAATTTCTTAGAGCTTTACCTGAAGAATGGGATACTCAGACCTCAATCATTAGACACCAGTATGATCTGAACATTGTGTCTCTTGATGAGATCTATGGGATGCTAAGAACTCATGATCTTGAAGTTCAACAGAGAAAGAACAAGAAAAGCAGCAAGGCAAAGTCAATTGCTTTGAATGTAGAAGCAAAATCAAAAGAGAAAGCTATGGAGGTCTCTAGAAGGAAAGCAAGAGTAGCTGAGTCAGATCCTGACGACTCTTCATCAGATACTGATGGCAATCCTGATGCCAATACTGGTGATGACTCTTCTGACTCAGACATGGAAGAGATGGTTGCTATGATTGTCAGAAACTTCAGAAGGATGAAGTTCAGGAAGAATAGAAGACAAGGCAACTTTCAGAAAAAGATCTTCAAAGCAGACAAAGACAAGTATATCAAAAAGGACAGCAAGGGTAGCAAATTTGACAAGTCAAAGGTTAGATGCTACAAGTGTAATGGTATGGGTCACTTTGCTTCTGAATGCAACAAGACAAAGGCACTCATCACATCAAGCAAGGATTGGATGGACTCTTCCTCAGAATCTGATACTGAGGTAGTCAACTATGCGTTAATGGCCAATGCTGATGTAACTGCTGCTCCTGATGATAAGGTACTAAATACTATCTTTGATTTTGATACTGATAATGCTTCTGAGTTAAGACGTTTTCTAAAGTCATTACATATTAGCTTTAGAAGTCAAACTGCTGAGAATACTAGAATCTTATCTGAGATGTCTGACCTTAGAAAAAGGAATGAGATATTAGAAGCTGAAATTTCTCGTATGCAAGAAGTACAAAAAGAATGTGATAATGCTAAACACATGCACTTAGAGATGACATCTAAATGTACTTCCCTTGAAAAAGAACTTGAATATGCTAATGAGAAAATCAGAACCTGGACAGACTCTGGTAGGAAATTTCATGAGATTAATACCTCTAAGAATTGGAAAGAGTGTCTAGGATATAGGTCAGATGAAGATAAGAAATTAGCAGAGAAAATTGTCATTGATGAGACAGTTAGTCCAAAGACCTATAGACATGTTATAGACTCAACCAAATCTAAGATTACTCCTGTTAATTTTGTTTTTGGTAAGGATTCCAATTCTACTTTTGAAAAGGGATCTTCTTCTACTCAAGGAATTAAAATCGTTAAGTCTAAACCTGTCTTGAATAAAGTCACTAAGAATCTAGGTCTATTGTCTCAGAAACAGCTTAAAGATAAAATCTGTGAGGTTACAGATAAGAAAAAGGAAGCTACTGTTAAGAGAAACAGGAATGGTAAAATTGGGATCAATAAAGAGAATGGTTATAAGTATATCCCAAATGCACCTAGAAAGTGTTGTTTTAACTGTGGTAACTCTAATCATCTTGCTATTGATTGTAAGAAGAGTAAGAAAAAGATTACTGATATTCCTAAGTCTGACGTTAGGAATAGATCAGTACTCTATAAACCGCAGAAGTCCTGTTTTCATTGTGGTAGTCTATGGCATTCTATTTATACATGTAAAGAGTATCATGATTTGTACTATAACTTCTATGATCCATTGCCTAAGTTTGAAAGTAGTACAAAGTCTGATAGAACTGAAAATGTCATAATGAAGCATGCTTTTGTTAATACTGATACTGACAAAGCAAATCCTGATGGAGTAAATCCTGTCAGGACTGCTAAAGTCAAAAAGTCTTCTGCTGTTAAAATTAATAAATTGCATGAGAAAGGAACCCAACATGTATGGGTTCCTAAGTGTTCTAACTAGTGAGTTTCTATTCTGATGCAGGGTAAAAAGAAAAATGTGTTAGTCATGGATAGTGGATGTTCTGTGCACATGACTGGAAACAAAGCCCTGTTATCAGAATATGAGGAAAAAGCTGGCCCAACTGTGTCTTATGGAGATGGCAACATTGGACAAACCTTGGGATATGGCAATATAATCATTGGAAATGTCATCATTGAAAAAGTAGCTCTAGTGAAGGGACTAAAGCACAACTTGTTGAGTATTAGTCAAATCACTGACAGAGGTTATCATGTCAATTTCTATTCCACACATTGTGAAGTAGTCAGTAAAGCAACAGGGAAGATAGCACTAACTGGCTACAGGCATGGTAACATATATGAAGCCAACATTCTCTCAGATACTGATGGCTCCCCTACATGTTTCATCAGTAAAGCTTCAGTAGATGAAAGTTGGAATTGGCACAAGAAGCTTTCTCATCTCAACTTCAGCAACATCAATGAGTTGGTTAAGAAAGAGTTAGTAAGAGGATTACCTAATGTCTTATATACACCTGATGGACTCTGTGATGCATGCCAAAAAGCAAAACAAAGAAGGACATCATTCCAGAGTAAATCAGAATCCTCTATTGAAGAACCATATCACATGCTACATCTTGATCTGTTTGGTCCAGTCAACATCATGTCCATCAGTAAGAAAAGGTACACTCTTGTAATTGTTGATGAATATTCTAGATTCACCTGGGTGTATTTTCTGCATAGAAAAGATGAAACTCCTGAAGTTCTGTTGGATCATGTGAGGATGATTGAGACAACCACAAAGTACAAAGTCAAGATTCTGAGAAGTGATAATGGTACTGAATTTAAGAATTCAAAGATGGAAGAGTTCTGCAAATACAAAGGAATCATTCAACAATTCTCTGCTCCTGGCACACCTCAGCAAAATGGAGTAGTAGAAAGGAAGAATAGAACTCTTATTGAAGCTGGCAGAACTATGTTGGAAGAAGCTAAATTACCTACATATTTCTGGGCAGAAGCAGTCAACACAGCATGCTATACACAAAATCTCACATTGATAAACAGGCATGGTGTCACTTCTTATCAGTCACTCAAAGAGAAGAAACCAAGTCTGAAGCATTTGCATGTGTTTGGCTGTAAATGTTTTGTTCTCAGAACTCATCCTGAACAGCTAGGGAAATTTGAAACAAAGGCTGATGAAGGAATATTCATAGGTTATCCTACATCAAGAGCCTTCAGAGTTTTTAATTTGAGAACAAGAACTGTCATGGAGTCAATTCATGTATCTTTTGATGATAAGAAGATAACTGGAATCATTGAAGACTCGCATGATAGATTGTTATTTGAAAATGAAGCTTCCAAGGAACCTGAAGAAAATGAATCAGAAGCTGTCAATTCATCAGATACTGATGGGTCACCAAATCCTGATGACTCACCAGGTACTGATGGTGCTAATACTGATGATGCAAACAACAGTGATACAACTAGTAGTGCTAATGTTGAGGGGGAGCAACGGCATTCAACTACAAGTTCAGAGTCAACTCAATCATCAGGACAGAATTCTTCAGATACTGATTCAAGTGAAGATCCTGATAACACATCAGGAGGGCATAGCAATAATTCAGGGAGAGCTTCAAATCAATCAAATTCTTTCAATCAAGATAACACCAATCCAGGGGGAGCATCTACTTCAAGGAACAATTTGACACCAGCAAGGAAATGGACAAAAGATCATACTCCTGATTTGATAATTGGAGATCCTGATGCAGGTGTTCAAACAAGAAGTGCAACTCAGAATGAATGTTTATATAATAACTTTCTATCCAAGGAGGAGCCAAAGAAAGTTGAAGATGCACTTAAAGATGCTGATTGGGTTACTGCAATGCAAGAAGAACTGAATGAATTTGAAAGGAATGAAGTCTGGAAACTGGTACCAAGACCAAAGAATAGATCAATTGTTGGTACAAAGTGGATTTTCAAGAACAAGACTGATTCTGATGGAGTCATTATCAGAAACAAAGCTAGACTAGTTGCAAAGGGGTATTCCCAACAAGAAGGAATTGACTATGATGAAACTTTTGCTCCTGTTGCAAGACTAGAAGCCATCAGGATATTTCTTGCTTATGCAGCACATAAGAAATTCAAGGTTTTCCAGATGGATGTTAAAAGTGCTTTCTTAAATGGTGAACTGGAGGAAGAAGTTTATGTTGAACAACCTCCTGGTTTCATTGATCCTACATATCCAGATCATGTCTACAGACTGGATAAGGCACTTTATGGACTAAAGCAAGCTCCAAGAGCATGGTATGAAACCTTAGCTCAATTCTTACTGGAAAGTGGATTCAAAAGAGGTGCAATTGATAAAACTCTATTTTATTTGAATCATGGTAAGGAGTTGCTGTTAGTTCAGATTTATGTTGATGATATCATTTTTGGGTCAACAAACAATAAGCTGTGTGAAAAGTTTTCCAAGCTTATGCAGTCAAGATATCAAATGAGCATGATGGGAGAAATGAGTTACTTTCTGGGTCTTCAAGTTAAACAGACTGATGAAGGGATTTTTATTAATCAGTCTAAATACACAAGGAATTTACTGACAAGGTTTAACATGCAAGACAGTACTCTTGCTTCAACTCCCATAGCTACAGCTACCAAACTTGATCCTGATCAAGGTGAAGAGGTAGATGTAACTCACTACAGAGGAATGATTGGCTCTTTATTGTATCTCACTGCCAGTAGACCAGATATCATGTTTGCAACCTGTCTATGTGCAAGATTTCAAGCAAAACCTAGAGAACCACATCTGATTGCAGTCAAAAGAATTTTCAGATATCTCAAAGGCACTCCTTCACTTGGCCTTTGGTATGCAAGGGAATCAGATTTTGGGTTGTGTGGTTATTCAGATGCTGATTTTGCAGAATGCAAAATAGACAGGAAAAGTACTTCAGGAAGTTGTCAGTTTTTGGGTGGAAGACTAGTTTCATGGTTCAGTAAAAAGCAGAAATCTATTTCCACTTCAACTGCAGAAGCTGAGTACATTGCTGCAGGAAGTTGTTGTGCTCAGATAATGTGGATGAGAAATCAGTTGTTAGATTATGGCCTGTCATACTCAAAAATCCCTATTTATTGTGATAACCAAAGTGCTATTGCAATGACAGGAAATCCAGTTCAGCATTCTCTTACTAAACACATAAGTATCAGATATCACTTTATAAGAGAACAGGTTCTGGAAGGAACAATTGAACTTCATTTTGTTCCTACTGATCAACAACTAGCTGATATATTCACCAAGCCACTACCTGAAGCTACGTTCAATAAGTTGGTGAATGAACTTGGAATGATGATTTTTGAGAATTTCTGAGGAAAAGCTACAGAGAGGAAATCCTGATAACTGTCAAATCCTGATGGTTATTCAGAAAGGTATGTATCTTTGATCAAATCCTGATAGGACTCAATCCTGACAGGAAGTCAACTGGTCAATTCTGATGTACAGGTTTTTCTTACACCAGAAAATGCCTACTCGTTATGGACTACTTTCTAATGCTATGGTTCAAGGTCCAACCCACCTTGTTCCTGACACAAGCATGCAACCTAAACAGTCTAAACAGTTAACAACCACCTCTACTGTCTCTCAAAAGACTTTAGTTGTAAAATCAAAGAAATCAGCTAGAACTGATGTGTCTGGAAGGCAATCAAGTTCAAAGGATTTTTCTTCTACACCACTCACTAAAAAGAAGATACAAGGGGGTGTACAAGGGGTCCTGGTCAAGAAAGCTGATAAGGTTGTTAAGGATGTTCCTGTGAAAAGGAAGTTAAGGTTGATTGATGAAAGTGATTCAGAGGATGACTTACCTATATCCTCTGTGATGAATGTGAACAAGGAAGTTGCTGATACTGCTACTAAAGCTGTGGTACCTTCATCAAAACCACAAAAGACAAGGAAATTATCAAAGAGCAGGTATCATATTCCTTTGACAGTGCAAATGAAGGATACTGATATTCAGACATCAAATCCTGATGAGTCATCTACTCCTGATGCTCTAGCAAATCCTGATGTTAGTATTCCTGATGCAGCAACAAAAGTTGTCTCTATATCAGACTCTCCAGCCTCTCCATCTCAGATTCGAAGATATTCTTGGGAGAAGGTTTCTACAACTGCTTCCTTGGTTGGTCTTACACCTACATCAAAGAAAAAGAGGAATGCAGAAGAGTTAGTCTATCAGAGACAGAAGAAGCTGAAAGGATCAAGCCCACAAGAACCTGAATTTCAGAGTAATTCAGCAGCTACTGTTGATCCTGCCACACAAGAACCACTCAATCAAAGTTTGGGTGAAGGCTTAGCTAGTGGAATGGTCACACAAGAACCATCTTCTCAAAGTGAAGATGCAGGCAAAGCTACAGCTTCTGTTGAAAGATTGGTCGAGAACATTGTCCATGAGGGAAGCACACAAGAACCTTTAGCTCAAAGTGTTGAAGCAGCTTCTGAACCTCAAGCTACACAAGAACCATTGGTAGAAAATACTGATGCAAGCATTTCAAATCCTGACGATGTTCATCCTGACGCTAGTGGTGCTCCTGATAATGAACCTATTTTGATACAGCCACTTCGTTCAAGACCAATGGATCATCCTATCTCAGAATCAGAGGATAAACTGAAAGGTATTGCAATTCCTGATCCTGATAAATCTCATGGTTCTGATGATGATAATTCTGATGATGATAGTGATGATGATAATGAGAATAGAAAAGAGAAGGAACAGCTTGCTACAGCACTCAAGATTAGTCTTGGAACTAATTTTGGTTCATCAAGTACATATATGGCTAGCAATGCTTTCACTGGGAAAGATCAGAGACAAGATTTTTCTATTCCTTCCTTTGATCCTGCAGAGGCATTTAGACAGAATGAATGGAACAATTCATGGCACCAATCTGATGAATCTATCAGTTTTTCTTCTGCTATTGAACATGCCTATAATGCAGTGAAGTCTATAGAGAATCAAGACTTGAAGAATCATCTGAAGGCTACTACTCTGTTATCCAAAAGCCTGAAAAGTGAGATTGATTCTATCAAGGGTTCAACTGAAAAAGTGAGGACTGATATCTTTAATAATTTTACAAAGGTGCCTACTACTTTTCAACTAAGGGTAGTGGAATCCCAAGTGAAATCTGTTGTTTCAGAACAAACCTCAATCAATCAAAGAATTGATTCTCTGGATACTAAGGTAACTGAAATTCAAGCCTCTCTTTCCTTAATTTTGCAATTATTGTCAAATCCTGATGTCAAAAAGGGGGAGAAGGTTATTCAGACAAAATGTACACCTGATCTAGTATTAAGAAATAATGATGATGATACTGGAGATGATGGTGGTGACAAAGTAATACAAGGAGAAACCTCTGATGCTGTTGTTATGAAGACAATCCAAACTTCTCAAAGTCAAACAACACAGTCAACTCATGTTTCTGATTCTGGAGTTAAGACAGTAAGAACATTGGTGCAATTATCTCAGATCCTGACGGAAGATCAAATCCTGACACCTGGTCATGGACATATTCTTGCTACAATTCCTGAAGGTGATGAAGATGTAATTATTGATAATCCTGAAGATGCATCAAAATTATTCCAGAAGTTTTCTACAAAAGACGGTAGAATTGTTACTCTTTATCACACTGATAAAAGAGTTCAACAATTATTTGCCAGAAAAGCACTCTCTACAGCAAGTGAAGAATATCCAGATCTCTCACATGAAGAATTCTTGAGACTACAAAGAGAGACAATGGAAAGCTATACTGCTCCTGCTAGAGGTAGAGGAAGTAGAGGTAGGAGAGGTGCTAGAAGAAGTAGAAGAGGTTCTTCAACTCAAATAGTACCTAGACAGACAAGGTCTAGAGGGTTAAGAATTGAAGAAATTCCTGAACCTATTCAAACTCTAGTAGTTCCTGACAGATCTACTTTTGGTGATGATGGAATTGTTGAAGAAGAACCAGAATTGAAAAGAAAATCAAGAAAATCAACTCTCAGCAATACAAATCAAATTGAAGATTCTAATCCTGACAATATTCAAGATCCTGACGAATCTGAAATTCTGCAAGAGGTTGATTTGATAATCTTATCTACTGTTGTTGATTGTCACAACAAAGAAGTAGATGAAGAAGAAGAAGCCAGAAGAAGAGAAATTACAAGATCAACAAATAGAGATTTCAATCTCTATCTACAAAGGCTTAAAGTTTCAAATGAAAGAAAATGGAGAAATTCAAGCAGACAAGAATCTTTACTTGAAAGAAGCTACGCTCATGAAAAGGAGAAATACAAGAAGTGGAAACATATTAGCACATTAAGTTGTGATACACCTATCAATTTTCAGTCTGGTGGAATTATTACAAGTGCTTCAAGTGTTGTTGATTTGTCTGATATGGCTAGATCAAAAACACTCTGGTTAAAGATGTTTTCAAATCTGAAGCAATTATCAAGTAATTCAAGAGGAGGTATTGGACACAGAGATGGTGAATATCTGAATATGTCATATGTTGATCCTCACTCCTTGACAGAAATTGGAGGTACTTTAACTTCTGAAAACCTGAACAATTTATTAGCTGTTGATATAGTTATAGATTGTCATGATGGTTTTGAAAAGAAAGAAAAGCTTCTGTACTTCATGAAAGATGGTAGTGTGAAGATTCTATCTATTCAAGATCTGCTGATGAAAACTACACAGGAACTGAAATATGTTCACTATCTGTTAAGATGGAAGAACCAAGTGTACAAAGAATGGAGTGACATGATTTTGTCAAATATAAGAAGAAGACTGGATGGAAACAGTAATTTCAATGGTAATTATACTCCCATGTACTTAAATCAAAGAGGTCAGGATGTGGAAATGCAAAGGGGTACTGCTGTTAAAGAAGTAAATTTTGGCATGACTCATCTTTCTCTCAATCCTGATGGGAAGGAAATTACTTATCTTTTGCTTGAAGAGCACAGTCTACAGAGAAACTCCATACAGAATCTCAGAGCAGCTATCTACCAGATTAATGAGGAAGATGAAGAACTCAGAAATCTTAAGGAAAGACTGATTCAAATTCTTGAAGAAAAAGAAGAAAGTTTATTATCCAACTTCTTGAAGATGAATCTGTTCTATCACAAAGCTTAAAACAGATAAGTTGTTTCTGAAGATACTCGTACATTTTGATACATGTTTTTGACATCATTGAATATTTGGAATCTATACTTTATTTCACAAAGTATGAGATTGGGGGAGATTGTTAGATCAGAATTCAATGATCGTCAGAAGCTAGACTCAACTGATCAGGATTGCTGACGTCATCAGTATTGCATGGTCATCAGTATTTGATCAAGCGTCAGTATCTTATTGATCATCAGGATTCCTACTCAGACTATGATCAGGTTTGATCATCAGGACTTGAAGCTGATCAGGATTCCTACTTCGAGTTATATTTGGAGTCTAGATAAACATGGAAGTTTGTTCCTGGTTTGTAGAATGCAGCTATCGATTAAAGATATGTTTCTATCTTTATTATGATTAGGACTTATCTTGTTATTGATAGAGAAGCTGTGTGCACTATATAAACACAGTTTTGGTTTCGATTTATGTACTCATCAGAGAGAGAGAATTATTCATTCGAGAGAGAACATAATCGGAGAGAAGCTCTTAAGAACAGAATTTCTTGAGAGAGTTTTTGTAAGCTAGCAGCTCTTAAGAACATCAGAATTTCTTAAGAGAGTTTGTAACAGTTTTATATCAAAGTTAATAAAGCTGTTATTGTTATTGTTATTGATCTTTCATATTTGTGTTATATAAAGTCGAGAATCTTATACAATTGTATTCAACCCCCTTCTACAATTGTTATTTACTGGGCAACAGAAACAATTGATCACCATCCAATCAGGCATTCCATGATGAGGACACTTCCTAAGCATCTCCTTGTAACGCTCCCAAGCCTCACATAAAGTTTCTCCAGAATGTTGTGAAAACTGAGTAAGAGCATTCCTGATTACTGCTGTTTTAGCCATAGGGAAGAATTTAGTGAGAAACTTCTGAGCAAGATCCTCCCATGTAGTGATAGAACCTGCTGGTAGAGAATGCAACCAGCCCTTAGCCTTATCCCTCAGAGAAAATGGGAAAAGTCTTAGCTTCACAGCATCTTCCGACACTCCGTTGAACTTGAAGGTGTCACAGATCTCATTGAAATCCCTAATATGCATATTAGGATCTTCCGTTGGAGCACCCCCAAACTGGACTGAGTTCTGCACCATCTGAATCGTGCCAGGCTTGATTTCGAAAGTATTAGCTGCAATAGCCGGCCTGACAATGCTCGATTGAATGTCATTGATCTTTGGCTGAGAATAATCCTTCAAAGCCTTCGTTTCTGGTGCTAATTGATCTCCCATAACTAGACTCAATTCAAGTTCTTCTTTCCGAGATTGAGAACGTGTTCGCATACACGCTCACTACGTACCTGAAACTCACCAAACAAAGTAAAATTGATGAAAGAATAATCCGAGTCAGTGAACTTTAACGACCACTGATGACAAGCACATAAACTATATAAATAACACCGAGTCCCCGGCAGCGGCGCCAAAAACTTGTTCACACAATATCACGCAAGTATACGCGGTCAACAAGTAATATAATAGTAAGTAAAGTTCGTTCCCACAGAGACTGCTTTGGTTATTATAGTTATGCACTTATGCAATAATGTATGGCTATCGTTCAATGCTAAGACAAGTATCAAAGTTGTGATTGATTAACTAAATTAACTAAACAAAATACCATGATAATATTAAACTAAAGATTGCTGTTTAATTACTTATGAGAATAAAACATGGGATCCTAACTTCATTAAATACTTCATCTAGAGTCTTTTGTCTTTAATCAATGCATGTGACAGTTGTGATAACTAATCGGATAACACGAAATCAGTACACGCTACCTTTCAGTATATGTATACCAAACCACTCAAACATCCACAAAAGAGATAGAAGTTGAGCAGACACCAATTATGCTTAGACCCTATATGTCTATAAGATTTGAAAACTTAACGGTTTAACGAGCAAGTTATCCATTTAGATTACATAGGGCAGGTAAGATGGTTAAAATCACCTACGAATCATGCATGACAAACATACATAAACCTATGCTAGCATGGCAAGATCTAAACCTCTATATCCACTTTCGCATTCAATAGAGATTAACAAACAATCTTAGATGTTAGCTACGCATCCAAGAAGAATAAGCACGACCAAACTAGGATATCAATTAGCCATCACACACACATCTTTAAAACAATTAATTACTAAAATCCATAAATAAATCCGTTAGAATCCTACGACGACGATTAGTTCATAATCGAACCGTTCATCATCGTGGGTTCTGATGAAAACATGATAATAAGAAGTTTAGAATACTGAATAAAAGTACTAGAGTTAAGAAAGAACAAACGAAACCAACGAGAATCCAAGTATCGCCTAATTTAGAAGAATACAAAGATTAGATGAAACTAGGTCTTCGTAAATCAGCCGTCTTCTTCTTCTTCTCACCGGTGGATGAATATGTATGTAGGTATATGATTGTGTGTCTCAAAATTCGTCCACCATTACTTTATATAAGCCACAAAGTTGACTGGTCAAGGGCTAATTTCCTTTTCAGCATCAGAATTGCAATTTCAGGATTTGGCAGGGCGCGGGCGCGCTTGAAGTAGCGCGGGCGCGCTTGAAGTGAATGCAAACAGGGCGCGGGCGCGCCTGAAGTAGCGCGGGCGCGCTTGACATTCTGTCAGAAATTTTCTGTTTTGCTTTTCTTTGACTTGCTTTGCACACTCTTGACTTGCAACTCCCACACTTCAACAAGGATGTTCATTTACCACCAAATAACCACTTTAGCTCCACAACTCTGCTAAGAAACATCTCTGCACATTCTAACACAAAACACCTTACAAACACCAGAAACTTGAGAACAAAACAACCAATTTAAGCCAATTTAGGACGATCCAAGTGGATATGAAATCCACTTATCATACTTCATATTTGAAAGGTTGTAAGAAAGCCTTATTAAAAATATATAAATTAATTCGCTCTAGGTCTTTTAGGAAAAAGGGGTCAATCTAAGTTCTTTATTCTATTTTTCTCTGGCTACATCAATTTAACTTTAGATTTATTTTCAAGTTTCTTCAACACATATTAGTTTGTCTTTGGAGAGGTATAATGTTGTTTTAATTTTTTGGAATTCAAAGTGAGTATTACCTCATTACACATGAGATCAAAATAGAGATCCCAACTATCAATGCCTTATTCTTCGTTTTAAATCAATTTAACTGTCTAAGGAATTAAATATCAGTTGTCGGGTATATATTTTTGTTTCTCATGTAAATCATTTATTTTCTTGTGTGTCTTAGGATGCTACAATGGATGTTGCAAATGCACGGCCTTAAAGTGGGCAAGATATATTTTCTCTTATGGTTCGAAATCTGAGCCTAGGAAGACTGAAATTACAGATAAATATGGCAAGATTAAAAAAGGTACTTAAGCTGGAATATTTGGATACATGTCAACCGCTTTTGGTTGTTTTCTTAAGGACATTTTTAGTATTGCAATTGTTTTACTATCAAGTTTGTCAATTGCATGTTGTTAACTGTTATATTGACGAGGGTGTAGAAGAGCTTTCTCTGAGGTTTTATGTTAGATATAATTGCTGACGTTTGTTCATCAGTGTATAAGTACCAGGTACTCATCAGAGTTTACTTGAAGCCAGTCAGAGTTTATTTAAAGTCTGACGGGATGAGAGTTTATTTTAGCTGTCGGTGCTAACATGAAGATTCTAGAAGCAATATATTCTGAAGATGGAAAGAAGCAGAATATATTGAGATAGCTAAATAAACGGGACAGAAGACAGAAGCAATCCTAGATTGATATAAATTGTATAGCTGATTTATAGGATATCAATTAGAGATTGATTATGTAGCTATGTACTATATAAACACAGATAGGTTAACCCTAAAAGGGATGCGAATATTGAATACATTATTCTTGTTACCTAGCAGCTCTCTGTGATTCTTTAACATCACTGAGAGAAGAGTTATTTATATAATTCAGTTTATTGATCATAAACAGTGTTCTTAATTGTTCTTCTCATACATATATTGATTATATATTGTGTATTCGGCCTAAAAATTGGTATCAGAGCCAAGGCTGATTAATATATACAGTTTATCGATCCAAACACAAGTATAATCATGACTGACAACTCTCAGGAAGGTTCAAATGCAGGTTCTAATGCTCAGAAGGTTCAACCTACTTCTGTGAGTCGATATGAGACTATCAGGGTTCCAATTCTGAGACCAGTTGAATATCCAATATGGAAGGTGAAGATGACTATGTTTCTGGAAGCCACAGATCCAAAATACCTTGATAGAATCAATGATGGTCCTCATATGCCAACTAAATTGTCTCCTGTTATAACTGGTCAAGAACAAAAGACTGTTCCAAAAGAGAAGAAAGATTTGAATCCTGAAGATATCTCATCAATTGCAAAGGATGCAAAGGTTAGACATCTACTCCACAGTGGCTTAGATAATGTCATGTCTAACAGAGTTATTGGCTGCAAAACTGCCAAAGAAATTTGGGATGCTTTAGAAGTCAGGTGTCAAGGAACAAGTGCTATAAAGAAGAACAGGAAGACTATTCTAACACAGGAGTATGAACACTTTGACTCTAGATCTGATGAAAGTTTGACAGATACATATGACAGATTTTGTAAATTGTTGAATGATTTGTCCCTGGTTGATAAAGAATATGAACTTGAAGAGTCAAATCTCAAGTTTCTTCTATCCCTACCTGAAAGATGGGATTTAAAGGCGACAACAATCAGAGACAATTATGATCTTGCAGATACAGATCTTGATGAAATCTATGGGTTGCTTAAAACTCATGAACTTGAAATAGAACAAAGAAACAAAAGATCTGGAAAGAAGACAAAATCTGTTGCTCTTAAAGTTGAAGAAAAGCCTGTCAAGAAGGAATCATCAAGAAAGAAAACCAAAGGAAAGGCTTTAGTCATTAAATCTGACAGTGAGTCATCAAACTCTGATGATGGCTCAAACACTGATGATGAAGCTTCTGATTATGAGGATGATGAAGAAGAGATGATGAGAATGGCTGCTTTAATGGTGAAGACCTTCAAGAAGATGGGATTCAAGAACTTCAAGAAAGGAAAGAGATTCTCAAGGAAAGATTCAAATTCTGATAAGAGAAATTTCAGAAAGTCTGATGGAAAATATACCAAGTCTGGAAAGAAAGACAAGTCTGAGATCCAGTGCTACAAGTGTAAAGAGATGGGTCATTATGCTCCAGAATGCAAGAAAGGAAAATCTGAGAAAGCACTCATCACTAAAGGCAAGGACTGGGCAGACACTTCAGACTCAGATGAGGGAGTCAATTATGCTCTCATGGCAACTGTTAAAGATGAAGCTGGGTCATCTGGAAATAAGGGCATAAAAGAGAGCACTCTTATCTTGGACAGTGGATGCTCAAGACATATGACTGGAAATAAAGCCCTGCTATCAGATTTTGAGGAAAAAGCTGGCCCAAAAGTTTCCTATGGAGATGGCAACATAGGACATACTCTGGGATATGGCAATATCAATCTTGGAAGTGTCATCATTACAAATGTAGCTCTAGTCTCAGGACTCAAGCATGATCTGCTTTTTGTGAGTCAAATCTGTGACAGAGGATACCATGTAGATTTTCATACTGAACATTGTGAGGTTATCAGCAAATCTACTGGGAAAGTTGTTCTAGTTGGACACAGACGCAATAACATTTATGAAGCAAGTTTGATAACAAACACTGAAGGAAAAGCCGTGTGTCTGTCTGCAAAAATGTCAAATGAAGAGAGTTGGAATTGGCACAAGAAGCTCTCTCATCTAAACTTGAACAACATCAATGAGCTAATTTGAAAAGATCTTGTAAGGGGACTTCCAAAATCAATACTCAGCTTAGATGGTCTGTGTGATTCTTGTCAAAAGGCCAAGCAAAGGAAGTCATCTTTCAAGAGTAAATCTGAATCTTCGGTTGTGGAACCTTATCATCTTTTACATGTTGATCTTTTTGGTCCAGTGAATGTAATGTCAATAGGCAGAAAGAAATATGCTTTGGTAATTGTTGATGAATACACCAGATACACTTGGGTGTACTTCTTAGCAAAGAAGGATGAAACTGCCCTAACTTTGATGGATCATGTGAAGCTAATGGACAAAGGATCACAGTACAAAGTGAAAATTCTAAGGAGTGATAATGGTACTGAATTCAGAAATTCTGTAATGGAAGCTTTCTGCAAGGAAAGAGGAGTGAAGCAAGAATTTTCTGCACCTGGAACTCCACAGCAAAACGGTGTAGTTGAAAGAAAGAACAGAACCCTAATCGAGGCTGCCAGAACAATGCTTGATGAAGCAAAATTGCCAACTTATTTCTGGGCAGAAGCTGTTCAAACTGCTTGTTTTACTCAAAATGCAACACTGATCAACAAGCATGGGAAAACACCATATGAGATGGTGAAGAATAAGAAGCCAAATTTGAAGTATTTTCATATTTTTGGATGCAAGTGCTTTGTGTTGAAAACTCATCCTGAACAGTTGACCAAGTTTGATTTAAAAGCTGATGAAGGAATTTTTGTTGGATACCCATTGTCAACTAAAGCATTCAGAGTCTATAATCTGAGAACTAAAGTGATCATGGAATCTATACATGTGTCATTTGATGACAAGAAAATAACTGGAATAGAAGATGAAGAATATCATGATCAACTTCGCTTTGAAAATGAAGATCTATACTCTGATGATGTAAACTCTGATGCAGCAAATCCAACAAACTCTGACGAAGCATACTCTGATCCTCTACTGGTAAACACTGACGAATTTTCTCTGACAGAACAAAATAGAGAACCAGTTGAGGGGGAGCGTGAAGAAACTTCAGAAACTTCTCAAAGTGATGACTCAAATTCTGAAAGAGAGTCAAATATAGAATCAAACAGAAACTCTGAGTCAAACTCTGAAAGTTCAAATACTGAACAGTCCAATTCAGGGGGAGCCTCAGAGAATGCAAATAGTCAAGAAGAAAATCAGGAGAGCATGGATCAAGGGGGATGATCTAATAATGAAGTTAGAAGCCAATTACCAACAGCAAGAAGGTGGACACAAGCCCATACACCTGACTTGATAATTGGAGATCCAGAAGCTAGTGTAAGAACTAGAAGTGCTACAAATAATGAATGTCTGTTTCATGCATTCTTATCTCAAACAGAGCCCAAGAAAGTGGAAGAAGCTCTTCAAGATGCTAACTGGATAACAACAATGCAAGAGGAGTTAAATGAATTTGCGAGGAATGAAGTCTGGACACTTGTACCAAGACCAAAGAACAGATCTATTGTTGGTACAAAGTGGGTTTTCAGAAACAAAATAGACAGTGATGGAGTGATTACAAGGAATAAAGCTAGACTTGTGGCTAAAGGCTATTCACAGTAGGAAGGAATTGACTATGATGAAACCTTTGCTCCAGTTGCAAGATTGGAGGTAATAAGGATTTTTCTGGCCTATGCTACTCACAAGAAGTTTAAAGTCTTTCAGATGGATGTGAAAAGTGTTTTTCTCAATGGGAAACTTGAAGAAGAAGTGTTTGTTGAACAACCACCAGGGTTTGTAGATCCCAAACATCCAGATTATGTCTACAGGCTTGATAAGGCATTATATGGACTAAAGCAGGCACCTAGAGCATGGTATGAAACTCTGGCTCAATTTCTTTTAGAAAGTGGGTTCACTAGAGGTACAATTGACAAAACCTTGTTCTATTTTAATTTTGGTGATGATTTGCTGTTAGTTCAAATCTATGTGGATGACATAATTTTTGGGTCTACTAATGACAAACTCTGTAAGAAATTTGCCAAGCTTATGCAATCAAGGTATCAAATGAGCATGATGGGAGAGCTTAGTTATTTTCTAGGCTTACAGGTCAAACAAACAGATGATGGGATTTTTATAAATCAAGCAAAATATACCAGAAATCTTCTCAAGAAATTTGGTATGCTTGATAGTTCATCTGCTACAACTCCCATGGCTACTGCAACAAAGCTAGACAAAGACACAGGAGCCTCAGTAGATATGACAAACTATAGAGGAATGATAGGGTCTCTTCTTTATCTGACAGCAAGTAGACCAGATATCATGTATGCAACATGTCTTTGTGCAAGATTTCAAGCAGACCCCAGAGAGCCACATCTAACAGCTGTAAAGAGGATTTTCAAATATCTCAAAGGAACCATAACCCTTGGTTTGTGGTACCCTAGAGAATCAGAGTTTAAATTAATTGGTTACTCTGATGCAGATTTTGCAGGCTGTAAGATAGACAGAAAAAGCACAAGTGGAAGCTGTCAATTTCTTGGTGACAGATTAGTTTCTTGGTACAGCAAAAAACAGAAATCAATTTCCACATCCACAGCAGAAGCAGAGTATATTGATGCTGGTAGCTGTTGTGCACAGATTTTATGGATGAAGAATCAATTGCTGGACTATGGATTAAGGTACTCTAAAATACCTATTTACTGTGATAATCAAAGTGCTATTGCTATGACAGGTAATCCAGTACAGCACTCCATGACCAAGCACATCAGCATAAGGTATCATTTTATCAGGGAACATGTGGAAGAAGGAGATATTGAGCTTCATTTTGTGTCTACAGACCAACAACTTGCAGATATCTTCACCAAACCTTTGAGTGAAGCTACCTTTACAAGACTGGTAAATGAACTTGGAATGATTTCTGGTTTTGACTAGAAATACTGGTTAGATTCAAAATCTATACATGATTGATTTTATGCTCATGGTTCTTTGCATGTGTTAACTGTTATTTGTACGAGTATGTTAAACTCTGATAGTAAACTCTGATAGTAAACTCTGTTAGTAATAAAGTGTCAGTCATACTCTGTCGGTTAAAGTCTGATGTTAAACTCTGATTGTGATTTTTGTCTGAAACACATGGACCGATGAAGAAACTTGTATGAAGCATGACTCTCAGTAAGTAATCATGAATCCTTCTGAATGATATAAATTCTGATTTCAAAATGTGCAGAAATTTTACACAAGCATGATACTGTCTCTATATTTATAGCATCTCTAAGTTCATTGATCCTATACACTGAGTCTGTATTAGCTGTTTGCACTTTCTCTCATAAATTAATTGTATTAACTGATGAAAAGTCTAAACTCTGATAATTAGTTGCAAATATTTCACCCTCAAAAGATGCCAAAAAAAAAAAGCACAAATTCCTTTGAGATCAAGTTGTGCCTAGGAAGACCCAGGAACTTATTGTATGAAATAAGGGCTAAAATCTTTGATTTTTGGTGACTAGAGCCAACCACTGATTACTGGAAAAATAAAAAATAAAAATAAAAATAAAAAATTTTATTAAAGGGGGTGTAAATAATAATTTTTAGGTACAGAGTTTAGATACTATCAGATTTTGTGTTATAAATGAGAGTTTGGGCAACCAGTTTTTACTGATTTATTTTGTGGATTTTATGCACTTTGAGATGATCTAAATATTTATATTCAGTAAACTCTGCTAATTCACACACAATCATTCACACCTGTACAGTTTGTGAAAAGAGTTTATTTATAAAGAAGAAGGATTGGTAAACACTGATGAACTGTGTACTCTACGCCGAGGTAATTTAATTTTAATCTCTGATGATTAAAATAAATTTTGTTTGTTTCAGACATATTATGATTTTGAGAAAAGACATTTGTTTTGAAAATTCAAAAAGAGTATGATTGGACAGTTGTTCAAGAGTGTATTAAACAGAAGAGAGAGGTTGCGTGTCTAGGAAAGTGTAAAAGGCGGTAATTATTGCTATTTTTACTGCGCATGCGCATTGGAAACTGTCAATTACTGCTGTCAGTCATTGCATGTGTGCCACGTGTCCCACTCACACAATTAACGGAGTAAGACAGTTGTGTATTAATGATTAAAAACTGTTCAGTTTTTAATTTTGAATTCCATATTTAAACAATACACACACATACGTCTAAACCTTTCACATCTTGCTCTAATTCACTTCTATTGTCACACACACATATTCACAAACACTTTTCTGCTTTCAAACTCTTTCGTGCTTTTGCATCTGTTTCTTTGTTATTCTTTCAAATCTTGCTAATGGCAACTACAGCGTTTGTTTCTTCTGGGTTAGAGTTTGTTCCTAACAACTATTCTGCTCCTTTGAGTAATGAGAACGCACCGGCGGCATTTCATTTGTTACAAAATTTTCTTGCTCAATCTCCTATTGGGCGTGCTCTTGTCGAACCAGGGAAGCTGTCTGCAGTTCAAATCAAAAGCTTCTGGGAAACTGGTCTTTATGATAATGGTGGAGATTCTGGTACTCCATCAATTGTTTTTGAGTTTGAAGAAGCCGAGTATGTTATTACTCCTGGTACAGTTCGTGCAGCTATGGGATTTCCTGACCTTAATGCTTACACTATTGATGTTGGTGAGGCTGAATTATTGAGGATGATGAGGGAAATTGGTTATGGTGGATCTTTAGCAAAGATTGGTCAATTGAAGCGACCGTTCTTGAGGAAAGAGTGGAGCTTTTTCTTCGACTGCATCACTAGAATGTTCGGTAAGAAGTGCACAAACTGGGATGCCATACCTACTGAAAGTCTTCAAATTGGGTATTCTCTGATCTATGGTACTTCTTTTGATTATGGTAGATTAGTTCTTAGCAATTTGGGTGATAAGATGACAGAAAATAGGGGAGTTGTTTACTTTTCAAGATTTTGTCAACTTTTATTTACTGCTTGTGTTGCTGGGGTGGAAATTTCTGATGAAGATGTGATTCCTTGTTTTAAATTGCACAAACGTATATTCTCTGATCTTATTAATAAGGATGTTAAGAAAGGGGTTGTTGGAGAATTGTTGCTACCTGCTTCTGTGCAACAGTTTGTAAATGATCAACTTAATCCACAAACACAACCACAACCACAATTACAACCAGAACCTCAAACTCTAAATACTGAACCTCTACCCTCTACTTCTCAACAACCACAATCTGGTGGTAGAATTAAGAAAAGAGCCTTCAAGAGGAAAGTTAGAGCAAATAGACCAAAGTTTGATGATGAAGATGATGCTGATCATGAGGTTCTTCATCACAAAAAGAGGAAGTTGGTCGCCAATTATCTTTTTGATAATTTGGATGAAGCTGTTCCTGAAGCTGTCCAGAATGAAGCTCCTGCAGTTGTTGTTGAGGAGTCTACTGCAAATGCTGATATTGAGGACAGGGTTTTTCTAAACACTGAAGCTCCTGAAGTTATTGTTCAGGAGGCTACTGAAGATGATGCAGCAGCTACTGAGCCTGAGATGGCACAAGCTGATAAAGAGGCTGAAGTTTTTGAGCAAGATAATTTATTTGCTGATTTTGAAATTGAAGCACATCCTAGTATCAGTGTTTGTGATACTGAGGATGTGGTAGCTGATCAACCCACCCAAATTCTAGATGAGTCTCTTGCAACTCATATAGAGATTCTCTCTGTCAATAATACAATTCATGAACAGGGTGAGGAGGTTGATCAGGTAATTGAAGCTGCTGTCAATAACTTGGATGAAGCTACAGCAGAGAAATTGAATGACATTGTTGCAGAGTCTATTCCTGTCGAAACAGAGGTTCTTGTACACTCTGACATTCCTGAAATTGCAAAGATAAATGCAAACAATGTAGATGAAGAATTTGTTGAAGCTGTTGCAGAAAATGTTGAAGAAGCTGCACAGTTAAATACTGAAGCTACTGCAGAAGCTGCAAACTCTGAACATTCTCTTCATGCCAACTCTAACATTAATCTTGAATTTTCAAACTCTGATGAATCCATACCTTTTCTAAGGGATCCTACAGCTGAGCATATCAAGGAAAATGTCAATGCCACTGAAGCACATTATAGAGATATGTACTATGCCAACTGGTCAGGGGCAGATTGTATTTTCTCCAAGCAAAGGACTGCTGATTTTATCGCTCAATCTGCCAAGGAGATCACAAATTCTGAGCTTTTATCACATTTTAAGGCTACCATTGTTCAAGTCAAATCATTGCACAATCGCTTTGATGAGACTCACAAGGTAGTTCTTGGATTAAGTAATGATATAGCTCTTAAAGAATTAGCTTTGAAGAAAGACAGAGCTCAGTTTTCATCTTTGATCAAGGATCAAGAAACCATCAAACAGAGGCTAACAAATGTTGAGAGCAATCAGGCTGAACTATCTACTAAGATAGATTCTATTGCTGCCTCACTGGAGTTGCTGACATCAGTGCTTATTCCTGATGATGTTAAAAAGGGGGAGAGAGTTTCTAAAGACAAATGCAAAAGGACTCCAACCTTAAGACTGAGGGATGATGCAAATGATGGTGGAAGCAGAGGAGCAGAGCAAAGGTCAAAATCTTCTCAAGAGCAAGGGAGACTTAGGTCAAACTCTGCTAGACAGACAAACTCTGATATGATAAACTCTGGTGCTACTGGTTCTGGTACTCATGCTCAATCTTCTTCAAGACTTAAGAGTCTAGTGATTTCAGCTAATCCAATAACTGATGAAGAGATTTCAGCCAAGCTGTTTTTAGATGAGCATGATGGTGAAGTGACAGTTGAGGATTTGGAAGCAGAAATGAAGATGCTATCTGAAGAACATAGAAAGAAAGTTACTTCTGGAAATTACAAGAAGAAAGTTGTAAAAGTTCCAAGAAAGAAAGAACTAGGTATCTCTATCAAGGAAAACTCTCAACAGAGCATGCAATATTCAAGAAGGCCAACATATATTATTTCTGGTAAGGGCAAAGGGAAGCTGATAGAAGATATAGTAACAAAGAAAAATTATTCAACCTCTGACATAGCTCAAGTTGAATCTGTTCTAAATCAATCAACCACTGACAAAGCTCAAGTTGATGATTCTTCTAAAGTTGTGACAACCTCTGACGTTGCTCAAGTTGTGCAAACTCAATTATCTACACAACTCCAAGGATTCAAAAGACCTATACTGCCTGAAACTCTGAAGCCAGAATCTGTGAATTTTCTTCAAACCAGAACAGTACTTGGAAAAGAATCTTATGATAAGTCTGGTTTGGGTTCACATAGAGAGAAAAGGATAAATAACAGACCTCTAGATCAAGCATCACTGGAAGAACCTGGTGTTGGGGTTACTCAAGAAAATCTTGACAAACTAGTGTCTGTTCAGATGATTTACCACAAAGGGTTAAAGAAAGAGTTTCTGTTATACTTTATGTCTGATGGAAGAGTATACAGAATAGGAGAAGCTGATGTTCAAATGAAGCTATGGGAAGAGCTTGAGTATGTTCTATATCTTCTCAAAATCAAAAATAGAAGTACTCACAATGCTGCTCTAGTTCTAAGAGAAAGGATGCTGAAAACAAAAGCTATGCTTGGAGGAGGTGTTTCAAGTGCATATATTCCTAAGTACAGAGATGCTTATGGAAAGATTGTTGAGATGAAGAGAAACAGTGCCAAGTTCAAGACAGCACTGGGAATAAAAGTCTTGGAGTTCAACTTAGAGTCTGACAAATCTTACTATATCCGGCTAGGGAATGAAATGAGGAAGAACAACATTTATTCTCTAAAAGCTGCTATATACCAGACTGGAGAAAGTGATCCAGAGCTTAAGGAATTAAAAGAAATCATGGTAGAAGAGCTAGAAAAGGCTGAAAGGAGGCTTCTCATCGATTATCTCAGGACAGTGCCTGATATTGAAGAGATTAAGTAAAGTCTGACTGTAAGTTTTTATAGTTTTCTGTTCTAAGTTAAAGTTAAACTCTGTTATATTTAAACACTGCATTTGTTATATGTTTTGACATCATCAATTATCTATTTAACTTGTACATCTTCATTATGCACAAGTTGGGGGAGATTGTTAGATATAATTGCTGACGTTTGTTCATCAGTGTTTAAGTACCATGTACTCATCAAAGTTTACTTGAAGCCAGTCAGAGTTTATTTAAAGTCTGACGAGATGAGAGTTTATTTTAGATGTCGGTGCTAACATGAAGATTCTAGAAGCAATATATTCTGAAGATGGAAAGAAGCAGAATATATTGAGATAGCTAAATAAACGGGACAGAAGACAGAAGCAATCCTAGATTGATATAAATTGTATAGCTGATTTATAGGATATCAATTAGAGATTGATTATGTAGCTGTGTACTATATAAACACAGATAGGTTAACCCTAAAAGGGATGCGAATACTGAATACATTATTCTTGTAACCTAGCAGCTCTCTGTGATTCTTTAACATCACTGAGAGAAGAGTTATTTATATAATTCAGTTTATTGATCATAAACAGTGTTCTTAATTGTTCTTCTCATACATATATTGATTATATATTGTGTATTCGGCCTAACATTTTATATTGCTGACATTAGATTTAAGTAATTTTGGATGACTATATGACAAGCTGTAATCTCGAATTTTAAATGTTCAGATGACAAGTTTTTAATTATGCTCATACTATGTAACTCACTACAACAAATTAGGGCAATTACGACGGAATTTTTGCATTGAATTCGTCGTAAATGCCACCATTTACGACAAATTTGTTTCGTCGCTTTTGCTCAAGTAGAAAGTTCAGATTTCGTCACAAAGTCACATTTCGTCGTAAGTTTGAGCGCGGGGCCCACAATCTGTAATAAAAAATTAATAAAATTTATGACGGAACATTTCGTCGTTTGATTTGTTCTTGCGACAGAAAGTACGTCGTAAATCAGAATGTGGGACCCGCCAACAAGAAAACCTCATCCAACTTGTGACGGTATTATACGTCGTATGTTTATTATTTACGACGAAATTTTGCGTCTCAAGATAGTCACCGGGACCCACCTGCTTGCAAAAACCAAATTTAAAAAATGTATTTAAAAAAAATGAATTCATGCTACATTACGACGGAATATAAAGGATGAACATTCGTCGTAAGTTGATTATTTCAGAAAAAAAAAAGGATTTGCTGATTTTTGAATTCCCAGCCTTTTTCGGCTTCCAAAATAAAATCCTAAACCTGCCTTGCCCAATCATGTGTAGCGCAAGCCAACACTCTAATCTCAATATGCAAGCAACCACATTACTAAACATAATAAAATATAGAAAACTACATAATCAAAATACTCCATAATTTACCTAAATTAAGTCACAAATTGATAGTTGTTCACACCAAATGTTAAACCATCTTACAGAAACTTAGATCGTCATACAAACATTCAAAAGTAACTGCCACTAATATCAGCCCCTAATAACAGGACCTCCTTGAGAGACAACATCATAAGACGGAGCACTCATATCACGATCATCATCGAAGTCGGTACTCTCACCATTGCCCAAACCATCATCAGAACCATCATTTTCAGCTACTGGAGCCTTCCCCTACAATATTAACATAGAAAATTAGCTATAAATATCGGAAAGACAAATCTAAACCATATGTATATGAACATGCGTTAATGAGCTATAAACATATCCTAGTTAACGCCTTCAACTGTTAAACAGTTAATTAATTGTCATACGAGCATCTTTAAACCTTTAATAGTCTGCAGTCTTTGACGGCGAAGGCCAACATTTTTAATTCATAACGAAAGCTGTAACATTGAAATTTTTTTAAGTTATATATAATACCTTGACACCACAACGAGCCTAAAACTTGAAAATTAACTCTGAAATTCACAGGACTATTCTGGCAGCCTCAACAGATTTTGGTCAACAGAAGATTTGAATACTAAAACTTTTAAACATTGAGGTAAATCAAGTAGCTACATTTAAGGAGTAAATTGCATTTTAATGGCATATAATATAATATTTTAGCAGTTTGATGGCTGAATTTTAAAATTGACAGATTGATGGCCTCAACTTTTTATTTCACACCAATTTAAGGACTTCCGCCGAATTTTAAAAAACGGTATTATTTTGCAAGGTGTAATCTCTTTAAAACTTTAAACACAAGTTCTTGGATAACTAGGTTTTACCTTAGCTGCTCCTGGTCCATCTGTCTTGTATATATTGTTTAGCACATCGACCGCAACTTGGATAATGGCATGTCGTGTCTCTCTAGTAATAGGATGGTCTGCAGGTAGCGAGGAGTCTCCTTCCACCACATCTCGTGCTAAGACACGGATTTGCTCGGGTGTCAACATGTACTCCTCCGGATTGGCTCGGGCCAGAGTTAGGGTCTCATCCACGACTCGCATGAACATGTCATCCTGTAAGCGAGCCAATGCAGATCTGCCGGAGCTTCCTTCTCCTTTTCGAGGCCGCGGGGGACGTCCATCAGACTCTGTGACAATATATATAACATAGATTTCTTATTACTATGAACAAAAGACAAAAGACAAAAGACATGGGAGAAATAGGGCATGTGAAACATTTCAAGTAATATAACAGATCGAATTATACCATAAATATCAGAGACACGAAGCTGCGGATGTCCAATAATCATGTTCTTTCGAACACCTCCTACCGCTTCTATCCAACATTGGATATGGGTTTTCGTGGCATCAAGGCCTTTCTTTAGACAAATGCTAATGTACCGCTCCTGAAACACAATTAACATTATATAGATAAATGATATAGAAATGTAATTTGTAAATATATCAGATTAAGGAATTCTGGTAAAGGTTGAATGTATGAATGTATTTGAAAATTATGACTAGACTAAAAGACTAGACTAAATGAATATAAAGTTAGTCGTTAGGTCGAAAGATAATCTTCAAACACTTACAGAAATTGTAAAGGCTGGGATATCCATGGCTATATTGTAAATTGTAAAGTCATTGAAAAATTGAAAACTATTGAGAAATGCTGAAAATCGGGAAAATAATACACACTGCATGTAATATAATTCAGATGCATTTTTGAAATTACTTTCTTAATAATGTATAGATACACTAAGGGGTCATTTGACAAATCTGAATAAAACTTATCTGAATGATTAAAACTCTGAATAACTAAGATTTCTGAATAATCTGAATGTTGAATAAATACAAAATTATTCCAAATCATTTTAATACAAAATTAAAGTTCAAACTTACTTTTTTTATCAAGGGTTAAGATAAGAAATTAGAAAAATAACGTATTGTAAAATTAAAACAATAAAATTGACAAGTAGAAAAATGAAATAAGCAAATAAATATCAAAAATTTGCACCTGCCAATGATAACAAGGTAAAGGCAAAGCGTACAAGTAAATGCTTTTCTTAATCGTTAGTCTATCATTTTGAATCTGAGTGATTAAGAAGTTTTTAATCATTAAAAAGCCACAAAAAACCAGCCAAACAGTTTTAATGTCTTAAGCAATAAGATTTTGTCCATTAAGTCATATTAAGGAGAAAACAAATGACCCCTAAGACCTATAAGTTTTTTTATTAAAATAAATTCATAATTCTTTCTTAAAATATGCATGTCTTAAAACAGACCAGCCAGCTGATCAGTTCTGCAAGCCTCGTACAATTTAGGGCATGACCATGTTTTTACAATTTAATTAGTGCATTTCAATATTTTGTGACCTCCAAGTAGAAGGGATGAAAACAAAGCTAGTGATTCATTTCTTCTTCCTATATTAGACCGCAAAAAAGAAGTTCCTGGATAACTAGGTTGCATATTTAAATATAGCTAAAATTATATACTCTTGCATATTTAAATTTCTGCACTAAATTATTAAAAAAAAAAAAGATAAAGGGCAAACAAATCATAGCCGGGAAGCCGCTTAAACAAGAGAAGAATCTCATGCAAAAGTCAAGACTCAAGTAAGACCGGTGATTAAATAATAATAATACCTCGAGTAAAGTATAGGTATAATCTGAACACTTACAATGATCTTTTGGGCGTCCTCGGTAATCCACTCACCCTTCCTCTCCTCGTCTTTCAACGTGTGACACTCCTTATAGACAGCAAGTTCATCCAATTTGCCATGGTGCGCCTCCATATAATCCTATTCAAGAATTGCATAAACAAACTCAAATCAAATTTTCAATATACAATAAAAGTAGACAATATGAAGTTCAATTTCATGCTACAATATCATTTAGATCCAAAAAGTAGGATGCATTGCATTCTCTAAATTTAGCCAGATACACCATATTTTCAAAATTAACAAAATGATATATACATAGAAATTTATCAAAGAGCCAGTCAAGTATTGTGTTAAAATAGCATACCCGACGACGACGATTAAATGAACGCGCGCCAGATGTATGAGGCACTTTCACAGCTTGTCGGGCCTTCTTTCCAGCGGCAGACTTCTTCTTAAATTCCTCGATTACCCAATACTGAGCTAATTTGGACCAAACACCGGGTTTCATATATAGGGGCCTGTGATCTGCATAAGTAGTCCCGCTAGCTCCTGCAATCTTCACATCAGCCCTTTCCCTGTCATCGGCAAGTGTACGGCGCAAGTTATCACGCATGTGCGCAAGTATGGAAGCCCTTGCCTCCGCTTCAGTGGCAAATCTCTGATCAAATGTGTAGTAGCGCTGGAAAAAAGAACAAGTGGAAGACATAAGACAAATTAAAAAGACCATAAAACAAACATCATCTAATATATTTATATATATCAAAGATGTACGGCATACCAAGAACTCATTTATACACTTATTCCAGAATCGAGGGGATTTTCTATCAATTTCCAAGGCACCAACACAACCATCTGGCCAAAACATGCGCATAATCGCCAGTAAAGTTCGCAACGCCATTGGACAATCTATCCTGAAATGTTGTCAGAGATATTAATGAGATGCCAAGTGTAAACCAAGTCATAAATCTTAACTGATATGTGTCTTTTTTACTGGTTTTTTTTTCAGCCAAGCAAATGAAATGATAATTTAATGTGGAATGAAAAACTATACTATAAAAGTCATGAATATAAGGGGTTACGACTTACGAGTTCAGTATACAATATCAATGTATTGATTCAGTAATTTCATCGGTACGAAATAAAAGTTTCTAAAATAACCTATAGGAATTTCATGAAAAACATAGATTCAAGAGAATTTAAACTTTGAAAAAACAAGGGTTTCATAAATAGTAAATAAGGAATTAGAGACTTAAAAACCATAGTATAGAAGTAAGCTTTGTCCAAAATTGTATTAGGGAAAGAATACATTTGTTCTTAACATAAACACGAGAAACTAACATGGTGATAGAATAATATATATTGAGAAAAAAAACATTATAATTGGAATAAGCAGGTAACAGTAATTATGGTTAAAAAACTATTAGAACGGGCAGAATTAGTTCATGTAGATATGCAATCCTAAAGTGACCAAATTATAGGTAAATTTTGAAAAAAAAAGTAATTGATTACTAGAAATGCCCAAATTCAAAACAGAATTACCCCAAAAGACAACATAATAGTGACACTAACAGAAGCTCAGATTGACCAACATTAACACGCGACAGAAAAATAAGGGAGAGCAATGCATAATATTGATATATGTTAATAATATTTCCCAACAAACTACAACCTATATGGCAAAAAAAATCAATTATGTTGGGAGGAATACATACAAATTAAACTATTATGTTCAAAATGTTGATATATTTAACATTTCGGAGATGCATACATCTAGGAACAGACAACTAACTAGCTAGTTTAATACCTGACATACAAAATAGCAAGAGGTGCATATATATAATTAGGATTTTTAAAGAATTACATATATTATCAAAAGTAAAGATCTCATATTAAGAATATAGAGATTTAAGAATTTAGTTGACAATGGAATCAAGAAAGTTGATAACTTACAAGTTACCCGCAATCCGAACAACCTTCCGCTCATGCTCGTCGGGGTATTTACCAAATCCACCAGGAGAAAAGCCTCGTGTCTTATGTTAACGAGGATCAGAATCCACCCCCATTGCAAGAATCTGCCTCCCATCATCGTCCCAAATAAGACACTCAGAATTTATATCATCAACACGTCGACGTCGGCGTCCTCTTCTTACACCTCCCCTGGCCCCTTCACTATAGCCTTCCCTGGCACCCTCAGTACTATCGCCTTCCCTAGCACCAGTACCACTACCCTCTCCGCCACCACAGGAACCGCTACCCTGCCCCCTAACACCACTACCATCAGTGTCTGGCCTGCCCTCACTGCAATATATCGTTGACCCTCTGATCACCATTGTCAATGTTGTCTCTGTGACCAGCATTGCCATCAGTGTCCCCCAGACCACCACCACTGCCACTTCCTCGACCACCACTGTTGCCACTTCCTCGACCACCACTGCTTCCATTTCCTCGACCACTATTGCTGCAACTTCCTCGACCACCAATTCCACGACCACCATTATCAACCGGACCAGTACCAGAACCCCTACCCTTAGCAGCCCTCCTCCCCGCCATAATCCCTACAATACTGAAATTAAGTCCAAACAAAACAAATCATTAGTTTACTTTTTTCTAACACTTCACAATCATAAATATTTTATGACATAATGATACATATATGGCATAGTATTGCAAAATATTTGAGTAAGATTTAACATATATCAGATTTGAGTCTTGCAAACGATGACGTAGCCTCAACGGCATGTAACAATTGTACGTATATCTCCATAATTCATATATAATTTGAAAATAAAACACCAATATGAGACACTAGCATGCTAAAAACACTATCTAATTTAATCTCCCAAGCCTACCTTGATTCAAGTTGTCCCGCTCTTTAAAGTAATATTCCAAAAAAATATACAAACACGACTAGCTAGCACATATATCACTATTTATAAGAAATCTTTTGCAAAATAGATTAAGTCAACTCTATACCAAATTATATTCTTACACAGAGTATTGAAAAAACATTAACATATATCTATAAAAGAAAAAAAAACATCCAATATTGCTATAAAAGAACTTCAATAATCATTTACCAAGTGAATAAATAATCATCCACTGATAATCACTGATAAATACCGAGTGATACATACCCAGTTATAGATATGCATACCCATAAACATATAGATTAATTGCAAGCTGATTACATGTAAATACTTGTAGTTAATTATTAATACGACGGTGTATACATATAGACTTGCATGTTATCGATAGTTAAAAAATAACAACAAAGATCGAAGCACAAATCAAAGAATTTACCTTGAAATCACTAAGACGAGTGTTAAAATCATTTTTCTTGCAATAGGTTTGTACCAGGAAGAAAGAAAAGATCGATTTTAGGGTTTGTATAGAGGTTTGTATCGCAGCAGCCGTGTAAAGATGATAAACTTTTACTAAAAAGTAAAAAGGAGGAGGATGAGAGTTTTTTTAGGGTTTTGAGTGTAACGACGTCGTATGAACACATTGGGCTGTTATTTCAATTTTTCCCCAAATTTTAACCACCAAACCTTACGACGGTTTCCGTCGTATATTAATGTTTTATTTTAAAAAAACGTTACTAGGACTCGAACCAGGGTCTCCTGAGTACAACGAAGGCTTACAAACCACCTGCGACAAATATTCCTTGTGTAGCTTTCCTGATTATTTAGACAATAGCTTAATGGTTTATTTTTCTAATTATTTATAATTATACAATTTACTAAAATTTAAAAAGTCATTCATAAGCTTGTACATAATATTTCTTATATTTTGTATATACTTCACCAACATATGTAATTTAGAAATTAATTTAAAATTTTATGTAATATATTTAAGTTGGAATTGTGTTTATAGTTTAAATTGTAAGTAGAACGAAAAAATAAAAACAAACATACAATGGTTAATATTGTTATTATGTGATGTTAGATGATATGTAATTAAAATAATAACACAAATCTTGAATGCTAAGAATCTCAACGACGGGGGTATTGTCATTCACGTAGTACTACATGTAACGAATTTTGATATTTGGTCCTCGGTGTTCCACTGATATATATGAGCATTCAATACTTACCATTGTTGTTGTGATTTGTTAATTGATACTAACTAAAATATGTAAATTAAAATAATAACACAATTGATCTTGTTTGCTTAATAGACTTTTAACGATACAAGATGTAAATAAGTAAGAACTCTAAAGAACCCTAAAGAAACTTACGACGGAAAAAACAAAGAACTTTCGTCGTAAGTTACCCAGAATTACGACGAAATTCAAGAACTTTCGTCGTAAGTTACCCAGAATTACAACGAAATTCAAGTTCCGTCGTAACATATGAAGAACATATGTCGTACGTTACCCAGAATTACGACGAAATTCAAGATTCATCGTAAGTTACCCAGAATTACGACGGCGGTTTTCGTAGTATATTAATGTTTTATTTAAAAAAACGTAACTAGGACTCGAACCAGGGTCTCCTGAGTACAACGAAGGCTTACAAACCACCTGCGACAAATATTCCTTCTGTAGCTTTCCTGATTATTTAGACAATAGCTTAATGGTTTATTTTTCTAATTATTTATAATTATACAATTTACTAAAATTTAAAAAATCATTCATAAGCTTGTATATAATATTTCTTATATTTTGTATATACTTCACCAACATATGTAATTTAGAAATTAATTTAAAATTTTATGTAATATATTTAAGTTGGAATTGTGTTTATAGTTTAAATTGTAAGTAGAACCAAAAAATAAAAACAAACATACAATGGTTAATATTGTTATTATGTGATGTTAGATGATATGTAATTAAAATAATAACACAAATCTTGAATGCTAAGAATCTCAACGACGGGGGTATTGTCATTCACGTAGCACTACATGTAACGAATTTTGATATTTGGTCCTCGGTGTTCCACTGATATACATGAGCATACAATACTTACCATTGTTGTTGTGATTTGTTAATTGATACTAACTAAAATATGTAAATTAAAATAATAACACAATTGATCTTGTTTGCTTAATTGACTTTTAACGATACAAGATGTAAATAAGTAAGAACTCTAAAGAACCCTAAAGAAACTTACGACGAAAAAAACAAAGAACTTTCGTCGTAAGTTACCCAGAATTACGACGAAATTCAAGAACTTTCGTCGTAAGTTACCCAGAATTACAACGAAATTCAAGTTCCGTCGTAACATATGAAGAACATCTGTCGTACGTTACCCAGAATTACGACGAAATTCAAGATTCGTCGTAACCTATGAAGAACATCCGTCGTAAGTTACCCAGAATTACGACGAAATTCAAGATCCGTCGTAATTTACCGAGAAAAAACATTGCAGCCTGCAGTTTTTTTCTCATGCTCTTTATTATCATAAATTTCTGTAACACTAAACTAACCATTTTAAGATAAATTACAGAATGCAATCAAATAAATGACAAAAGAAATATCTCGACAAACAAAAACAATCATTAGTTCGAAATTGAGTTAGTATTCCGAAAATCCATTTAATTCATATAAAATTATAAATACGCCTAGATTGATATTACATTACAATTTTTCTACACCAACACATCACATTATATATTTGTAAGATTTCCTAGCCTTTAAATCGGTTAAAAAGTTTTAATCATGAAAAAAGTTAGTTTGAAATAGAGTTAGTGAGCCGAAAATCCATTTAATTCATTTAAAATTAGAAATACGCCTAGATTGATATTACATTACAATTTTTCTACACCAACACATCACATTATATATTTGTAAGATTTCCTAGCCTTTAAATCGGTTAAAAAGTTTTAATCGTGAAAAAAGTTAGTTTGAAATAGAGTTAGTGAGCCGAAAATCCATTTAATTCATTTAAAATTAGAAATACACCTAGATTGATATTACATTACAATTTTTCTACACCAACACATCACATTATATATTTGTAAGATTTCCTAGCCTTTAAATCGGTTAAAAAGTTTTAATCATGAAAAAAGTTAGTTTGAAATAGAGTTAGTGAGCCGAAAATCCATTTAATTCATTTAAAATTGGAAATTGGCCTAGATTGATATTACATTACAATTTTTCTACACCAACACATCACATTATATATTTGTAAGATTTCCTAGCCTTTAAATCGGTTAAAAAGTTTTAATCGTGAAAAAAGTTAGTTTGAAATAGAGTTAGTGAGCCGAAAATCTATTTAATTCATTTAAAATTAGAAATACGCCTAGATTGATATTACATTACAATTTTTCTACACCAACACATCACATTATATATTTGTAAGATTTCCTAGCCTTTAAATCGGTTAAAAAGTTTTAATCGTGAAAAAAGTTAATTTGAAATAGAGTTAGTGAGCCGAAAATCCATTTAATTCATTTAAAATTGGAAATTGGCCTAGAATGATTAAATACATTTCTTACTCATCTTCTACTTCAATGTTATCATAACCATCTTCTTCTTCTTCTTCTTCTTCTTCTTCTTCTTCACTTTCCCTTGCATTGTTTCATCTTCTTCACTTTCCACTTCATTTTGTTGCATTAGATCTTCTTCTGGATCTTCTTCCATTTCGTATTGAGAAAAGTCAACGAATAATGACCTCGAGGGAAAATCTAGTGCAATGGTATTTGAGACTTCTTCTTGAAGAGGTTCCACATCAATATCTTTTGTTCTTCCACTCAACAATTGAGGTCTACATGTGATGATTGTGTGAATATTACTGTCGGGATTCTTCACACTTGGAGCATAGTACACTTGAGTGGCTTGACTTGCTAGAATGTAAACATCATCCCCTTTTAGTTTTGAATTAAGATCAATTAGGAGCACTCCGTTCTTGTCTTTCTTTACTCCCCTAACATGATCATACCAATGACATTTAAATAAAATCACTTGATTTCCACCACCGTATGTTATTTTGAGAATCTCTTGCAAAGTCCCATAGTAATTGCTTCCACTATCACCATAACAACTGCCTTTCACAAGTACCCCAGAGCTTGATCTTCCTAGGTTGAATGAGTATCCATTGACTTTGCATCTTTTAAAAGAAAGCACATAGTAAGTTGGGCCTTGCAACAAATATTGAAATCGTTCATAGTGATGTTGTACCTGAAATGGAATAATTTCGTCAAACACGTTTATATGAACAAATTTAAAAATTACTCAAGTTGTGGTCTATAATAAAATACCTTGTTTTGCAACCATGTAGCTAAATGAGCCTTTAACATTGTATACATCTTAGTATCACTCAATATATGTGAACTCTGATTGCAGAGCTCTTCTTCGAACATACTAAAAAAGTAATCATTTCATGTTAGTGCAAAATATTTAAACGTGTTAAAAATGAAAGAAAATATTTGAATGCTTACGTGATATAAGGTGCCAGTTCATGCATGTTAGTGAGAATGTAATGTGCTGCAACCTTTAGGGAATTTTCATCTAAATTGTAACCGACACATGCTCCCAAAAGCTCTACTGGATATGTGAATGCCTCTAGTTTATTAGGATCCCTTGAATGATCATCCACCACATTACGACCTAGCAGGTTGTGTGCTATCTCAACTCCAGACTCGAAGTACATGGAACAAAAATGTGTCAACTCTTCATGTACATACTTTTCTGCAATTGAACCTTCAACTCGTGCGTTGTTCCCCACTTTCTGTTTCATTTTGCGTTGTAGCCTTTCAATATTATACATCCACCGTGTTGGGACAGGGCCAGCGAGTCTGCACTCCTCAGGTAAATGAACGGGAAGATGCTCCATTGGATCAAACATGGCTGGAAAGAATTTATTCTCTAAAGTACAAATGATCCCAGCTATGTTTTTTTCCATTTGCCTCAAATTTGATTCGAGTAGTGTAGTTGAGCACAAGTCTTTAAAAAAATTTGAAAGATCACAAAGTACTTTGTTTATATCATCCGGAAGAAGTTCACGAAATGCAGAAGACAACAACTTTTGCATAAATATGTGACAGTCATGGGACTTCATGCCTTGGAATTTCAACTGAGCTATCTTACAACATCTCTTCAAGTTTGACGAACAACCATCGGGGAGTTTCAATCGATGCACCCATTTACGTAACAATTTCAGCTGATCTCGGGTGAGTTCGTACCTAGCTCTAGTCTTGTGTTTACCATTCATCCATAGCTCTTGCTTGATGCCCATTGCTTTCAAATCACCTCTTGAGTTTGTGGTATCCTTTGTTTTGGCACTACAGATAATAGTATGAAAAATATTTTCAAACACATTTTTCTCAGTATGCATGACATCAATGCAGTGACGCAGGCGCAATGAATCCCAATATGGCAGGTCAAATAAGCTAATGACATGTGTCCAGTTGTGTGAATCCCCAAATCCAATTGGCCTTTCTTTGCTGTGTGGTTTCCCAGGTGGTGGAAAAGTGATACCGGCAATCATGATACGAACAGTCCGACCTTCTCGTCGAATGTTTCGGCGTTTGTCTAGGAATCCCTTATGTAACCCATAAAAACTGGACTTCTTGCTGTGTGGTAGTTGCCTGGCTTTGACATCACCCATACAAACATGACAAGCCATATTCCCATGGGTTGACCACCCACTGACCATACCCAGTCCGGGAAAGTCACTAATAGTCCATAGCAAAGCTGCACGCATCATGAAATTAGTCTTCGTAGAAGTATCAAATGTTTGTACCCCAACTTGCCATAAATTAAACAGCTCGTCAATCAAAGGCCTAAGATAGACATTCAGATTCCTCACAGGATCATTTGGCATAGGTACTAGTAGTGTCATGAACATGTATGGCTCCTTCATAGACATGGTATGTGGAAGGTTGTATACAAGTATTACAACAGGCCAAACTGAGTATACAGTAGAAGTAACATTGTTGTACGGGGGAAATCCATCATCCGGATAGTTCTTGTAAAATTCCTTCCATTCTTCTCTATCAGCAGGGTGACTAAGAACCCCTTCAGTCAATGTTCTGTTCTTGTGATACTTCATATGGTCAGCTGTGTGGGTACACATGTACAAACGCTGTAGACGAGGAGTGATTTTGAAGTATCTTAAGATCTTTCTCGGAATGGTGACACTCCCGCCATTAGTTGCAACTTTGTATCGGCTCAACTCACAATACTTGCAATTTTCCAAATCTTTATCATCACCATAGAACAACATGTAGTCATTCTCACATGCATGTATTTTTTCGTATCCCAAGTTCAGCTTCTTGACCATCTTCTTCACAGCATAATCATTAAAAGGAAGTTTATGCCCCTTCGGAAACACATCTCCAAGTAAAAGGAGCAGCTCGTCAAATGCCTTATCACTACATTTATTATGATTCTTCCAATGTAGTAATCTCGTAACAAACTTCAGTTGCGAGTACTTGGTATTGCCCGGATATATTGGTTCCCCGACGCTATTCACATTGTCTAAAAATTTAGCCGCTTGCTCATTCGGGTCCTCGTGAGTGTTATATTCTTCCCCAAAATCATCCCCTCTAAAGGCATCTCTCAACATTTCTAATTCATCAAACACATCTTCACGATCAACCATTTCTTCATCTCCCGGCCCACTTTCTTTTTCATGATAATGCCATACGGTGTAACTCTCAAGAAAACCGGTTGCAAATAAGTGGAACTCGACATCTTGAATGAGTTGAATGAGTTGATTCATACATGTATTACATGGACAATTAATTAAAAGGTTCGGATTATCCGGTTCCTTACTATTTTTTCTTGCAAATGCCAAGAAATCTTGAACCCCTTTAGTATATTCTTCGGTGAAACCATAACCACCGGGTATAATTCGTTTAGAGATCCAACTACTATCATAAGACATCTACAAATATAAAAAGAATATACAAATCAATAACACAAGTGCACACACATATATGTTAAACATGTAATGAACTTAAAAGTATATAAATCACATATATGTATATATAGTTGCATTAAAATAAAGTAGAGGAATTTAAAATTGAATCCTTACCTTGATGATTGTTGTGATTGTGGTTGCTATGTCATTTTATGAACTAAATGATATAAATATGTGTTTTTATTAAAAAGAAAGAGGGGTAGTTAAGAAAAATGGACAGGAGGAAAGCTACTAGTGAATTTTACGCAGGCTAACTTACGACGGCACAAAGGATTCCGTCGTAAGTTTATTAAAAAAATATTTTTTGAACGGCTACTTTTGCAAGGGGACAGTAGGATAAGAAGTTAGTGGTTAATTTTGGACATGCTATTTTACGACGGAAAATATGATTCCGTCGTAAGTTAATATTACGACGGAAAGATCGTCGTATATTTAGCCTTAAACGACATCGTTTTCTTCTAGGAAAACAATATGTATTTTACAATTAAATATAATTTCTAAAAAATTGTAAAATATTTAACTTACGACGGAAATGAAAATTCGTCGTAAAATAATAAGGCGTCGTTTTATTTCGCGCGCTGATTTCCCTCTCTTTTATTTGGTTGGTGCCAAATTTTATTAATAAAATAATAAACTTACGACGAAATTGTTTTCCGTCGTAAATAGTTACGACGGAATTTTCTTTTCCGTCGTAAGTAGGGCGCGCCCAGCATTCCGTCGTAAGTTTTTCGTCATAATTGCCCTGTTTTCTTGTAGTGACTAGCCTGCCTGATGATGCTAATTCCAAGTCTTCGATGAATTTTAACTTTAACCCTTCTATGTGTATTTATGTTCGAGAAGTTATTATGACTTATTCATCAATCAATTTTTTTTGCTTAAGGATGCTATTTAGTTATGTATCAATGTAACATAGCCCTTAAGGATGCATACCAAATTTATAGTACATCTTAGACCTGAGAAGCATTCATGTCATCTAAGTTTGGTTTGTAAATTCTCAATATTAAAGGATAGCAAAAGTGCAATATTTTTGTTTGACTTTTGTTAAATGTGGAGATTTTTCGGGGTTTATAAATTAGTAACTAATTGAAATATGTCATCCATGGTTGCATTAATCTTTTCGGGTGCAAGTGTGTAGCTTCTATGAGTTCAATAACTATAGCTTATAAGAACAAAGGTCGCGACAAACATGACAAGAATTTAGAAGCTTCTCAGAATAGCGCTTCAATAACTATAGCTTATAAGAACAAAGGCCGTGACAAGCATGACAAGAATTTAGAAGCTTCTCGGCATAGCGCTTGTAAAATAATATATTTCTGATTGCCCGCCTTTCCTTGAATCGTACTATAAATAAAATGGTGCAGCCTCAGATTGTTATATTAAAGAACAAACTCGGTCTATTAAGGGAACTGAATGTTTGTCTGTGCTAAAAGTAAAGCGGATTCAAGGACCGATACACCCCCAGAAACTATGTCATGAGCCGCACTATCAAGTGCTCAAGGCTCTAGTGAAAATGAAAATTGTGTAGACATTCCACACTCTAGCATGATACGCCAAACTAAATATTTTCCACTTACTTTAAACTACTTAAGCAACTTTAGCATCCACCAAGGTTCATTGGCAACATCGTTGCATCTGAAATTCAAGAATAAAATACTACAGGATACAGATTTCGATTTGTGCCAAATTCATTACAGCTAGCAAGGGGAAAAAGCTGTATACCCTAATACACTACAAGAAAAGCGCACATTTCTGACCAATTCATTTCTGACCAACGACGAATGGTCGGTAATAATATATTATAACTGACCAACAAAACTGATCACCTATCTCGGTCGTAAATAATAATATAACCGACCAATGTTGGTCGGTTATGAAATGTGAAGGGCCCAATGTCCATGTCACTATCATTTCCAACCAATGTATAATCGACCACCGTCATGAAAACCGACCAGATGTCAAATTTAGTGGGTACCACCTCCACGTCACTATCATTTCCAACCAACGTATAGTTTGCCAATAAATATGTATAGCGGTTCTAAATTATCTTAATAGTCGAGTCGCTTAATACGGCTGACACGCGACATATTTTAAGTTTAATTTATTATCTTTTTTTTTGCGACAATCGTGGAATAGAGCTTAGTGCAAAAACCATTATATATTGATTACATTATATATGCATTTATTCAAACTTTAAAAATTAGTTTAAGTGCTAATCAAGATGGTTTGCATTTCTTTGATTGTAAATTCATTTTTTTAATAGTGTGTAAGAGCATCTTCAATGGTGTTATATATTTATTATGTAAAATAGTGGTTTTGTAAAATTTGTTGAACCTGTAAGACAAACTACTCCAATGGTGTTAGGTAAAATGATTGGCTATATACTAGAAATACATGCAAATAATGATGTCATGATGATGTGTTCACTTTAGAGCTTGTGTAAAAAAATTTGGATATTGGCTATATATGGCCAACTAGTAACAAATTATCTAAATTTTTAGACAAAGGGAGAGATGGTTGGAGATGAGAAAAATAAAACCCCTAGGTAAAATCAATGCCACATCATTATTTTAGCTAAGGGGAGTGTAGCATTGGAGATGCTCTAACTACCTCTATTTGTGTTCCCATAACATTATACCTGGTTTAGATTAGACGTGTCTTCTTGTACTTTCAATTTCAAGTTTATGATAGTAAGTTATATACGGATACAATCTGATGATTGTTTAATCTACTTTGTAATACAGGTAGATCTTAATCATGCCATGGATACGGTTTCATCTTGATCGTCAGATCCAAATATAGATGTTTATGTATAATATTCAGACAAACATGAAATCGCTAACAAAGGCCTAAGTGATGCTCCGGTAAATGGCTTGCTGTTAACAATAGAGAATGTAGAAGCTGATGACGTAACCATTGAGGTTCACTTGGTAAATCCTTTTGCCTACTTTATAGTACAATTGCTGTATAAGTGACCCACATCTGGAAAAACTTAAGAAGTGCCTTGTCAGCAGCATGATCTCTTAACTCTTATGTAGAATTGCACTATTGTTCTGATAACGAGTTGAGCAATGTTTTCCAGGAATGGTTCAACTAATCTGGCTTTAGCACCACAACTTTTGTAAAAAGATTAAGAGTAAAGTGCATTATGTGTACTTGCAGTTTAGGTGTCAGACCACTTGGGATACTCAAGTTCAAAAACTAGCACTTGTTATACTGACACTTTGAACTACTAACACTTTGCGTGATTCCGTCTCTTTCAGTTAACTCCGTCTATTTCCTTGAGGGCAATTCAGTCTTTTTTGATTTGTACGCGTATTATACATATATCTGATACATGTACTTTACCAATTAAAACCACACCTTTCACTGCACTTCCCCTCTTTGATCACTGTAACGCCAATCGAGTTCTCCCGCTGCATTGCCGACAATGGTGTGGTTTCGAAGAGATCCTGATGACAAAGACGTTTACAAACCTAATGAATGTCCCGATTATGGAGGTAAGATTTGTCACTTTAAATTAAATTAGGGTTTGAACCGTTTGTATACGAAATTAGGGTTTTTGTATGGTTATATGTTTTTTGTGTTTACTTGCTTAGGGTTTTGGTATTGGTTGCTTTGGTTGCTAGTTCTGAAGTTAGTGTAACTTATTCTGATGTTTTTGGTTTAATATGTTGGTGCTCCCATGTGATTCAATGTCTCCTCTGTGGTCCCTTGTGTTTTTTTATGTTTTCGACAGTGGTAGTATAAGTATAGTGCCATGTTTTTGTCTGTATAAAGTTCCAATTTACTCTATTTTTTGCAGTTGGTTCAGACATGTTTAGTATAAAGTATCACTATGGGGGGCAATTTACAGAAAACCCTAAGCAATATGTTGGTGGTAGTGTTGACTTCTTTGACCTTTGTGATGTAGATACAATGAGTTTGATTGAATTAGTTACTATGTCAAAAGAGTGTGGGGAATTAGGAGTAATTACATTGTATTACAAGTGGCCAAGAAGTGATATGGATAAGGGATTACATGCATTGGAAACTGATGCAGATGTGTTAGAGATGTGTGAGTTGTTGCCACCTTCTAGGATTATATATGTGTATACCATCACAACTAAGCCTCTGTTTGCTTTGGATATTGATGGAATGCCCACACAAGAGTTTGCTCCATCACAAGACCCTAATATGCAGTATGTAGATCCTACAACAGACCCTATTGACAGAGAAGACCTTGAAGAATTAATGAATTTGGATCCTAGGCACAACTATAATGGTGATGTGGAAGATGGACAAGGAGGTAGAGATGATGATTTGCTCAGTGATGGTGAAAGTGATGAGGATTACAATCCTCAACATGAAGGAGATGTTTTAAGTGATTGTAGTTTCTACTCAGATGGTTCCAATATCGATAGCACTGATGATGAGGTTTGTAATCACAAGTCTGAAAGAGCAAGAAAGAGTAAAGAAAAAGCTAAGGACAAAGAAAAACAAAAAGAAAAGGACAAAGATGTAGCTGAGACACTTAATCATGATGAGAATGAGGATGTCACTGAAGAAGAAGGACATTTAAGTGATTGTTCTACTCATTATGCTTCTAGTGATGAAGAGAGGATGGCCAGCAATTCTACAGATGAAGATGAAATTTCATTTCCTGTCTTTAATGAGAGGACAGAGATGAAAGACCCTAAGTTTCAGCTTACTATGTTGTTTCCAACAGCAAAAGTGTTCAGAGCTGCAGTCAAGAAGCAAGCTATACTGGAGAGGAGACCTATTAAGCAATGTAGACACTATGGTAGCAGGGTGAGATTTATCTGTGAAGGTGATTGTCCATGGAAGATTTATGCATCAAAAATGCAGATGAGTGATACCTACCAGATTAAGGTATACAATCCAAAGCATACATGCACTCAAACATTTCATCAAAAACAGATCAATTCTAGATGGATAGCAGAAGAATACGAAGATGACATAAGGATGAATCCAACTTGGCCTCTGTCATCATTCTTGCAAAAGGTTGTCAATGACTGGCACTGTCATGTCAGTATTTATGCTATTGGTAGGGCCAAAAGGAAGGCATTAGAGAAGATTAATGGAAAGCATGTAGATCAATATTCAAAGTTGTGGGATTATGGAAATCAGTTGTTGAAGGCAATGCCAGATAGCACTATTCAAGTAATGACTGAAGACCAAGAACTACAAGATGGCAGGAAGAGGTTTAAAAGATTTTATATATGCCTTGGTCCACTTAAAAAAGGTTTCCGAAATGGTTGTAGACCACTTCTAGGTCTTGATGGGTGCCATTTAAAAGGACCTTATGGTGGTCAATTACTGGCTGCAGTGGGTACTGATGCCAATGATGGCATGTATCCCTTAGCTTGGGATGTTGTTGAAGCAGAGAATAATGATAGTTCGAACTGGTTCCTGCAACTGATTAAAGATGATCTGAATATTCAAAATGATGGTACATTCACTTTTATATCAGATAGGCAAAAGGTACATTTACTTTTACCTCACTTTTACTTTGAAATTTTTTTCTAAAACTTTATTTCTAATGTGGGGTTCACATGTTTTCTTGGTAGGGCTTAATCAATGCATTAGAAGCAATTTTTCCTAATGCAGAACACAGGTTCTGTGTTATGCATCTCTATAGGAATATGTGGAAAGACCATAAAGGCATTAGGGTTAGAATGTGTTTGTGGTTGGCAGCTAGGGCCACTACTGATTACACTTTCAACAAGCACATGGGTGAGCTGAAAAAGGTAATAGTAGTTTATTCTTGTGTGTTTCCCTACTTGTTCATTTATGTCTACTTTACTTATTGAACGTGGCTTTATTTGTTTGTGTATAGTTGTCAAAGAAATGTTTTGATTGGTTGAATGAGAAGCCTAGAACTCAGTGGTCTAGGAGTGCATTTAGAAGCATATGCAAGTCAGATATGTTTGTTAACAACCATTCTGAGGTTTTTAACAATAGCATAAGGAAATATAGAGATCTCCCTATTATTTCAATGTTCAAGTCAATTCATAAGGATGTTATGATGAGGATTCAACAAAGGAGAGATAAGATGTTGAACAGTTATGCACTAAACCCAATTTGCCCTAATGCAATGAGGAGGCTTCATAAGTAAGTGAAATTTTTTGCACATTAATTTTCAAACATTTTGTATGACATTAATCTTAGAGTATTTACCTTTTTTTAGGGCAATTGAACAAAGTAAGGGATGCCATGTTGTTTGGAGTGGAGGTTCTAGGTATCTTGTCACAATGTCTGTAGGTGGCTATGAGATGGTTATGGATTTAGAAGCTCACAAGTGTGCCTGCAAAAAGTGGGAGCTGTCTGGAATACCTTGTTACCATGCTTGTTCCTGTATAGCTTGGAGTAAGAAGGCTTTTGAGCCTTTCATTCATCAGTCATATAGTAAAGACATGTTTTTGGAATGTTACCATTTTATTGTGGAGCCTATATGTGGAGAAGAAGAATGGGAGGAAACAAGGTTCCCAAAGCCTTTGCCTCCTGATGTTAAGCCTCAAACTGGCAGACCTAAAAAAAAGAGAAACAAGAAGAATGATGTTATTGGCACAGATCCAACAAAAATGAAAAGGCAAAACACCAAGGTCAAGTGCACCTATTGTACTGAATACATCCATAATATAAGAACTTGTCCAGCTAGGGTAAGAACTTCTTCAATCTGAGTTATATTTATTTGTAGTGCATATATAAATAACTCATACTATGATCTCTATATTTACAGGCAACTGACAGAGCTGCTGGATGTGAAAGACCTGTTAAAACAAGGACTAAGAACACAAACAAGACACTTACAGGAAACAACAATGGTGCAAATGAAGCTAGTAGGAGTGAAACTTTGGGGAACCAGAATGCTGGGAATGAAGCTGGTAGGAGTGAAAATGTGGGGAATCAGACTGCTGGGAATGAAGCTGGTAGGAGTCAAAATGTGGGGAATCGGACTGCTGGGAATGAAGCTGGTATGAGTGAAACTGTAGTGGGCAATCAAAGTAGTGGGACTCCTAAGAATGTGCCTACTAGGACTGATAATGCTGGAAGCCAAGGTGGTATCTTGTCAAAGAAGCCTAGACAATACAAGAAGAATACTCCTCTTGGTATTCAACCACAGAGAGTCAATTCAAAAGGCAAGGGGACCACAACTACACTGGCAAACATTGAGGCTACAAGGAGACAGATGCAAGCTAAACTAAGGGAGAATCCAGTTTGGAAGATATAGTCTATTATGCCTCTACTGATGACTCCTTTTTGTTGACAAACTACTATAACATTTGTCAATGTCATGACTCCTTTAGAATGTTATAACTTTTGTCAATGTGTGTGATATCACACACAAGTGAACTTTATGATGTACCAACCTATGCTTTACTCATGCTTTTGTGAACTTTATGATGTACTTTCCTATGCTTTTGTGAATGTATTCAAGAGTAATTATTGTTTCAAGTATTTTATTATCAATTTTTTACTCTTTCTTTTATTACTACAATTCAGTATTTGCACAACAAAACAGGAAAAACTCATTGTAATTTCGAAACATAGAACTTGTCATTACATATTAAGACGACATAGTACATCCTTCATCATCAACTCCAAATTACACAATAACATAAACTACATCAAAAACACAAAATTACACAAATCCAAATCAACCTATCCCTCATCAAACGAATCATATTCATCATCTTGAACCACATTATCCTGACCCACTATGTTGAGTACCATATTCATCATCGTAGAGAAAAGCACGAACATTGCAACAATCGTGAACTGCTGCTTCTGCTTCATATTGTTCACCTCAGCTTCATGCTTATCGCACATTCGATCCATCCTACGCTTCAACTTGTCAAGTGAATTGACATTACGTTCGTTCAGCTCTTTAATCACCTCTACTGCACGAGGTCCAAGTGGTGGGTCGATCCACTTGTGAAAACCACAGTTATCATCCGCACATTCCCTGAATCTCCTACCTGCGTTTTCTCCAAACCAATGTGTGTTCATCGCGCTCATTCGATCACAATCACACATTAGATCCAATACCTCATCCACAGCAGCCATTTCGCGAGCCATTTCTGTTTGGGGGGAGTTCTTTTTTTAATTAGGGTTTACAATACTAAGAGACTGAATTGGGGGGATGAAAGTGTATAAATACACGATAATACGCGTACAAATCGAAAAAGACTGAATTGCCCTCAAGGAAATAGACGGAGTTAACTGAAAGAGACGGAATCACACAAAGTGTTAGTAGTTCAAAGTGTCAGTATAGCAAGTGCTAGTTTTTGAACTTGAGTATCCCAAGTGGTCTGATATCTAAACTGCAAGTACACATAATGCACTTTACTCAAAGATTAATTAATTAGTTTATTGCTTCCATTCTGCAGTAATGTTGCACTCGTGAAATTTTTCTACTTAAACGGATTCCTTCTTCTTCTCAACCTAAATAAAAGACTGCAAACCTTCTGATATCATTTGAAAATTAAAGTGCATTTTTTTTGTAAGAAAAGTATCCCATTTCAAACATTCAAGCATCTAGAAAAAGAAAAATGCTTAAAAATTCAATTGTAAAAACATAACACATATTTTATAACAGAGTTACACCAATTTATCTTGGTATTCTCAGTACGTTAATTCATAGTTCAGTTGTGAGATATATCTACATAAATTAATAGCAGCAATTGAATTTAGAATTTGGATATGATAACATCGATAATGTTATATAGTTTTACTAATCTATCTGATGTTTCATAGTTCTATTGGTTTCCCTTCCTAGCTGTGATATGATATACGATGTGCAAGTATACGGAGTGAAAAAGTCCTAAATGAGTGACAATTATAAGGCAAAACCTTTTCCCCGGATTTGTGACTAGAACATAAGATACATATGCAATGTGCAATGTAAGCTGCAAAACACATATAACAAAACTTTGTTGTGTTATTGTAACCAAGTGACACTCGTGTTAATATTTACCAAGAGAGTTTACATATCTTCATGGGTTGCTCTTTAATATTGTTTTGGTTCACTACATGCTTTTTGATTTTATAAGAAAAATCATTACAAAAAACATACTACTAAAAAATTATATGTAACGTCATCTACCAAGTATATATCTTCACATTATACTGTTGCCAGCATAACTACCTTAAAAGGCATGGATATTGATATGGACTAAAAATAACCCTAGAAATATAATTAATGACGTATTAATTAGATCTATATTGGTCCAAGAATTAGGCCCAATAAATGAGGCCCGAAACCTTAATTATTTATTAATTTCGTAATTAATAAAAGAGGAAAATGTGCAGCTCATAAAAAGAGTCCAAAGTGTGTCAACTTCATCAAAGAGTAGCCTCCAAGGTATACAAACCTAATAGGAGTCAGCCTCCTACAAAATAGGATTCACAATCCTGATCTAAGAAGGCGACTTGGCCCCCAAGTCACCTAATTCTACTCTAAATGCAGGGCTCCTGACGCCTATATAAATGACCTGATCCTTCAATCAGAACTACGTTTTTTGGCTTGATTCTCAATTACGAATTGAGATATGTAGACATCTTGTGAGGACCGATTTAGTCACGAAACACGAGAACATCCATTAAAACTCGAAGCTCTCTAACCCTAGCATTAAATTCGGAAGCACAGTTTTTATTCCACAACAGATATAGAGCTGCAAAAAAGGTTTTGTTTACTTTACATTTATATATAAATTTCACGGACCAATCTTGGTATCAAAAATCAAAATAAGAGTTCCAGAAAGAAAGACTGATCATACGAAGCCGATAAATTTGCAAGGAGATGTGATTTATGATTTAGAGAAGGTATTGCAATTCATGTTGTAATGGACGAGCGCAATTCTATTGTAATGCGAATGTGGATGAAACTCTCATTGGCGACCATGGGAGTAACTTCTGACAAACATTCATACTTTCAACCTTAGTTTTGCATACACTTCGTCAAACGGAATTATTAAATAACTACCGAGTTCATAGAATTTCTTTTAGCTATTGAACTATTCTTCAGTCTATAGAAGTTTGTCATAAACTATATTGTATTCATTTAACAATCACTAGTTTGCATACATTTTTTTTTAAGAATATTGAACTATTGTTGAGTTTTTAAAAATGGTTTATACTATTATGGGGTTATTACTATGTATTTCATTTGAATGACATGACACGTCGTATTATTGAATTTTAAGTATGTAATAAGTTTGATATATAAATCTAGCATGCAGCCCCCTGCCTTGCACGGGCTATTATGCTAGTTCTATATATCAATACTATTATATAATAGACGAAACATTAAAAGTTTGGTTGGTCGGTATGGTACGTTGTGATTTTACTTAATTACCCTTAATTAACTGTACTTCGTGTTTTTACTTAATTAACCTTACTTATTTATATAAATATAGTCGCGCTCCATTGAGAACCACTACTATTGTGAGATATGAGATCTAATCCTAACCATTTATTTTATATGCATCAATAAATCTTAGCCACTAATATTAATTTTAATTTTAATTTAATTTTATATCATCCGTTAATTTTACACACCATTAAAATATATGATTACAACCATCGACTACTTCCGGTTGACCACTTTCGGCTACCATCTCCGGTCACCACCAGAAAATCACCACAACCGACGAGAAAATCACCACTAATTCCGGCCACCATCTCCGGTCACTACCAGAAAATCACCACAATCGACGAGAAAATCACCACTAATTTCGGCCACCATCTCCGGTCACCACAGAAAAATCACCATAATCGACCAGAAAATCACCAATACCATCAAAAAATCACCAAAATCACCAGAAAATCGCCGTGTGCCGCCATCACCATCACAGTACCGCCATCACCGTCACCAGAATCACTAAAATTAAAAAGCAAAATCATTAAAAATCATGTGCAACACTAAAATCAAAACGAAATTACTGAAATTTATATTATCAGCACCGCCACCACAGTTCGCAAAACACTACTATTTACAAAACATCTTGTTCAAGTCCAAATCACCAAAAACTATACAATAATCATCAATTGTCATTACTCTCACACCTTCAACAAAATCATCAAATTCTAACCAAATATCAATACAAAATCACCGAAATTATCATAAATAGCATAAAATCACAAAAACTAACCATAATTTTAATTTTAAAAAAAATCACTATTGACTGTTGGCTGTGTTGGTTTTGAGCAGATCGAAATGAAATTGACGTTCCGGAGTCTTCGATAAGAGCAAATGATGATGATGATCGGAAACTTCATCGTAAGATCAGAAAAGAGACTAAATTAAGTTGAGAGCACAAACCTTAAATTTAATCACCTTAAATGAAGTTTTTCAAGAAATTGAATCAATGAGATAAACGGAATTGATGATTACGCTGACGGAATTAAAGTGAAGATTTCATTGATGAAATCATGGATTGATGAGAGGTAATGTGAGAGAGGGAAAGGGGGAGAGAGAGTCAGTTAGAGAGAGCATGTGATAGAGAGAGTCAAACGACTATGACACTTGTATATGATGTGCGGCCAGGATTAAAAGTGCTATTAAAATATGAGTGTCCAAGATTAGATCTCAGTTCTCATTTTTAGTTGAGTTCTAATTTGAGCACAAGCCTATATAAATATATATTATTAAATAATAATATTACATATTTATAACCAATTACCTTTTTCACCTAAACTACATTATTTTTTCTATTTTTTCTAACAAATTCCCATACTTTTTCAAATATATCACGGGCAATTACCTTTTTTAACTAAAACATATTTGTTTTTATATTTTTCTTTAGTAAACCCCTCCTTTTCCAAAAATATAACGGACAAACCTTTAGTTATTTATTTTTAAACCTATTTTAATATTATAATTATTTTTTAAAAGTTTACCTATTTTAACATGTCTACTTATTTTTCTTAACAAATGCAATTACTAAAAATATTAAAATATAAATAATCAAATACCTATTTATAACCAATTATCCTTTGAGCTAAAACACATTATATATTTTTTCTAACAAAGTCCATCATTTTCTAAATATATATCACGGGAAATTGCCCTTTACAATTTACTTTTTCTATTTTTCTCACTAAAATCCATTCTTTTTCCAAAAATATCACAGGAAACCATTTACTTATTTATTTTAAAACGTATTTAAATACTTTTAATTATTAAATTTTAAAACCTCATTTTCCAAAAATATCATGGGCATTTACCTTTTTAAACTAAATATATGTTACATTTTTTATTTTTTCTTACTAAAACCCCTCATTTTCCAAAAATATAACGGGCACCCATACTTATTTATTTTAAAATATGTTTTAATGTTTTTAATTAATTAAAAGTGTTTAGCTATTTTAACATGCCTACTTATTTTTTGCACAATTACAATTAATAAAATATTCAAAAAATAATAATAAAATAATAATTAACAATCTGTGCATCGCACGGGTTTTAAGCTAGTATTATATAATAGACGAAACATTAAAAGTTTGGTTGGTCGGTATGGTACGTTGTGATTTTACTTAATTGTACTTTAATTAACTGTACTTCGTGTTTTTACTTAATTAACATTAATTATTTATAGAAATATATTATTAAATAATAATATTACCTATTTATAACCAATTACCTTTTTTTACCTAAAATAAATTATTTTTTCTAACAAATTCTCCTACTTTTTCAAATATATCACGAGCAATTACCTTTTTTAACTAAAACATGTTAGTTTTTCTATTTTTCCTTACTAAAATCCCTCCATTTCCAAAAATATCACGTACAAACATTTAGTTATTTATTTTTAAACCTATTTTAATATTATAATTATTTTTTAAAAGTTTACATATTTTAACATGTCTATTTATTTTTCTTAACAAATGTAATTACTAAAAATATTAAAATATAATTAATCAAATACCTATCTATAACCAATTACCTTTTCAGCTAAAACACATTATATATTTTTTCTAACAAAGTCCCTCATTTTCTAAATATATCAGGAAAAATTGTCTTTTACAATTTACTTTTTCTATTTTTCTCACTAAAATTCATTCTTTTTCCAAAAATATCATAGGAAACCCTTTGCTTATTTATTTTAAAACGTATTTAAATACTTTTAATTATTAAATTTTAAAATCTCATTTTCCAAAAATATCACGGACATTTATTTTTTTAAACTAAATATATGTTACAATTTTTTTTTCTTACTAAAACCCCTCATTTCCAAAAATATAACGGGCAAACCCATACTTATTTATTTTAAAATTTGTTTTAATGTTTTTAATTAATTAAAAGTGTTTAGATATTTTAACATGCCAACTTATTTTTTGCACAATTACAATTAATAAAATAATAATAAAATAACAATTAACAATCTGTGCATCGCACGGGTTTTAAACTAGTATATATAATAGGAGAAGTGGGGATATTTTAGGGGAATTTTGAGCCAATAAATCCCTTGTGAAATTACCGTATTATCCTTATTTTTTACGACATTACATGAACATGCCACTGCTCCCTTATTCAAAGGAAAAAATTGAATTAATAAATGTTTTTATGAGGTATAGAACCATTAACCTTCTATAAGAGATTCATCCTTACAACCATTGTGATGCTTGTCTTTTTGGTTATATAAGTTAAAAATCCTATTACGTGAACATCATATCTCTCTTTATCCTATATTTATTGTTATATTAATTAACTTTTGAGCAAAAACAAAGGTGATTTATAATATATATTAAACTATATTTTTTTCAGTTTTCAAAGTTAGACAAATATTTCGTATATATATAATGTTAACTATAAAATAATTTATATTTTTGCACAACGGCCTATCTTTCTTGTACTACACAATTTATTTCAATTATTCATCTATACTATCTTATAATAGACGAAACATTAAAAGTTTAAGTATCTGTTTTTTGTCACGGTACTTGCATTGTTTAAATGTTTTTAACAAAATATTTTTATTAATATCTTATAATAGTCGAAACATTAAAATTTTTGGTTTTCGATTTCGATTTTCGGTCTTTTATCTTAATTAAAAAAATAATTATATAAAAATAGTAACTAGCTAATTGCGTTTTATAATTAAAACATATTGTTTTTAACAAAATCTACTACTTTTCCAAATATATCATGGATAATTACATTTTTTAATTAAAACACATGAAACATTAAAAGTTTTGGTACCTATTTTTTAATACGGTACTTGCCTTATTTAATTATTTTCAACAAAATATTTTTATTACTATCTTATAATAGCCGAAACATTAAAAATTTTGGTTTTCAAAAATATCACGAGCAATTACCTTTTTTAATTAAAATATATTACCTTTTCTATATTTTCTTACTAAAATCTCTCATTTTCCAAAAATATTATATTATAAAATAAATATATAAAAATATTACATTATATTTTTACTATAAAAGAAATATTATAATATATTAAAAGAAGCACGTGCTTTGCACGAGTTATAAGCTAGTATATTTAATATATAAAACGTAATATTGAACATTGATATAACATAAGTAACATATTATAAATAATTTCTTTATATATTATTTAATTATTTATTTTTAAATTATTAAAAATTAATGTCAAAATATTTAAAAATTAGAAAACAATCATTGGTATATAGCACATATCGATAACATATATACACGATATTCATGGGTATTTTTATTACATATACAAGTACAAGCTCATAACATGTGTCATGCACGAGTTTAATATTTTATTTTTATATTTATATTTGTTTCTTAAGAAAATGGTTTTAAATATGAACACTTAAATATTGTCATTGAACTCGACGTCGAATTGACGTAGGTGTTTGTATTTGATCGCGATAAATTTTGTTTTAAGAGTTTTGTGTTTAACACCTTTTTAGAAATATGCATTGAATAAAATTATTATTTTAAAAAATTACGGTAAAATTGTAAAAATAAAAGAACTAAAGTGTAAATACCAAATATGAGTACTGTACCAAACAACTATCAAAGTTTTAATATTTTGGTTTTAATAATATAGTATAAATATAATAGAAGTGACTAGATTTAGAATTTTGTTGGATGATTATTTATGTAATGCATTTGTAGTTAATTTCAATATAAATTTTTATATTAATTTTATGAAAGATTATAATTGCTTATTTGGAATTAAATTAATAAATATATAATAGGTAAATTTGAATTTTTTTTGAAAAATCATAAATAATACATATGAAAAATTATTTGTCTTGAGTTAAAAATTTTTAAAGATGATATTTTAAAAATACTAGCTTATATCCCGTGTGATGCACAGTCTTTTTTAATATTATAATATTTTTTATTTAGATTTTTTAATAATTACATATAATTTGATGCAATTTTAATATATATATATATATATAGTCCTGCTCAAATACAAACCTGCTTAAAATAAAAACTAAAAACTAAGGCCCAGCCCAAATAAAATGTAAGTAGTTCTGAGATTAAAACAAAAAGCCCAGCCCATCAAAACAAACAAAAGGAAGATTTCAAAAAAAAGGGTAAACTATACTTACACTCATACACACAAAACGGTTACATCAAAAAACGTGCTTTACTGTCGCACAAACCATTATCACCGAATATTACCATCAAAATTACTAAATATTCGTCAAATTTCTCCACGATTAGAGCTTGAACACATCAACATTCAACTAATTGATAAGAATCGGAGCAGAAACACGATTGTTTGAAGATTTTGAAGTTGATCTAGTACAAAAATCACTAAAACTCTACCAAGAGGTACATTACTCTGAATTCGTAGTTAGAATCGATGATATTGTTATATATTGTTACATATAAATGTATATTCAGTGATGCATGTTACTATATTTTGTGATTTTTAGGTTTTCGAAGTGATAAATGTGTGAAACTTACAAAGATCTGTTCTTATGTTCTTGAAACAGCTATTAATTAAAGTTATATCACTGTTGAAGCAAAAAAAAATGGATAAAAGTACAGGAGGTATGTAAAATTAGGTATTTAGACTATTTTTGATGATTTTAAAAAATTATTCATGTTTTAAGAGTAGATTATGTGTTTTTAAATGATTAATATTTGTTATGTAATGTTTTAACAGCAGATTGTTATGATAATGATGTATAGATTATGTTTTAACAGTAGATATATGTTTTTAAATGAGTAATTATTGATATTATGTGTTTTTGAATGATTATGTTTCGTTAATTTCACTAGATTCTTAATTTCAATAGATTTTTTGTTCTTATATGATTTTTTGTTTTAACAGCAAGTTGATGTGATAATGATGTATAGATTATGTTTTAACAGTAGATATGTGTTTTTGAATGAGTAATTATTGATATTATTTGTTTTTGAATGATTATGTTTCGTTAATTTCACTAGATTCTTAATTTCAATAGATTTTTTGTTCTTAAAGTGTGAACAGTGAGTAAGCCCTTCGCTAACCAGGACAAACGTAAAGGTTGATGGGTTTGAATAATTTCTACTGCGTGTTTGTGCATTTGCAAGTGTCAGTTTATCTTGTTTGAATATATAGGTGTCACTTAGTCTGTGAACCCTTGGAACATATATTCACAAAGTTTTATATTATAAAGCTTTACTAATTATCTATAAATTTGATGCAAGTTGTCTCTATAATGTTACGTGATATAATAGCCTTGTACTCAAATGAGAACCGGTGATTTGTGTGTAGTTTAAACTTGTGATTTAAGTTGGTTCTCATCGGAACATAAGTATATATCATTAAGATAAGTGTAGTGTATAATGTGCTACAACCTTTCTTATTGGTAGTGATTGTTGCACCATTTACTTGTGTGATTGGCATTTGCTTGATGTGCCCATTTACTATTATCTGATTATAAAGAGATATATATGTTCTGCCACTGGAATGTCGACTATTACGACTATTTCAGCATGTACTAATGTCTCTTGACAAGAAAGGAATTGTATATGAGAGTGCATTCATCAGCTTAATTGCCAATGGAAAAGTACATGTTCATTTCTAATTTAGACTGTCAATGCTTCACCATATAGAAAACGGTGAGACCTGAAGTTCAAGGGGATATCAGAAAACTTCATATTTATGCAGCTTAATTTGGCAACATTTGTGTGTGTATAGCAAATTGTCAAATAGAAACATTGGTTTTGACTTTCTTGATGCAATAATATATAAGACTGAGATATATAAAACTGCATAAATGAACCCTAGCTAGCCTGTGCATAAATAGATGTAATGAAGTGAGAGATGATGAATGGCCTGATTTTTAGTGAACTTTAAAGAAATTAACGGAAGGAAATAACTGAACCTGATTCGAATTTCAAATCAGTTCATTAGTCCAGCCAAAAGCATGCATCTTCATTAGTTCAAGAATTTCTAAAGTTTGTGTGGAATATACAAACTTGATATAGCTTGATGTGGAATAATTGATATAGCTATGGTAGGACCCTAGTTAGAACGATATATACGGTTAAGTCCTAGTTTGTCTTAATTTGTATGATTTAGAGCGAGAACATTATTATGCCACCTAAAACTAGTAGAAAGTTTATGTGAATTGGAGAACATTATTTTAGTAATTTTAGCACCTAAAACTAGTAGAAAGTTTTAGTAGTGATTTAATGATATGATTTAAATATGGAGAATTTGAACCTTCTATTACCTTACTTTAGCTTCTAACATAAGCTACTGATTTACCCGCATTATGATTTCAAACTTGCTTCAGTTCATTTAGTGACAGTTATTGTTCATTTTGCAGGTGATAGTACAATACGTCGTAGTTCTAGACTTCAACAGTTAAGCAACATGCAATCTCAATCAGAACAGTTTATGGCAGAAGAAAGTACTGATTCAGACATTGACAAAACTCCGCCAAGAGTAAATGAAAGATTAGTAGAGGTTGAAGAAAGGAGGAATATACATTTTTCAAGCATTGTCAGATACAAATACAAAGCAAGCGACGTTCAGAAATTAATGATATATATTGCATCATTAATTTCTATACATTAGAAAAATTACCATAGAACTAATCACTTGGTAATTTTTTTGACATGAACAGGGAGCCAGAAAAGATCAACCTGAACCTCCACACGATGAACCTGCAGCAAAAACAAAAAACAGAAAATGGAAAAGAAAGACAGATCAACAGGTACATATCACTAAAAACATTAGTAAAATAGTAGACTATTATAAATTTTAATATTTAGCTTAAAAGGAATAGTATTTTAAAAAAAGAAGTCATATGGACCGGATTTGGGTTGTGTTATGAGATTGTAAAAATGTTTGTGAATAAGGTGGAATTTAAATCGTATTTTGAATCTTGTTTTATGGTGTCACTAGAATCTGCAAATTATCACTACAACGTGATAGGAATATCACTATAATTTGCTAAAATGATCACCTATAATAGAATGTGTTATTTACCAATGTTCATTTCCCCGAATTAATTTACAGTACAAACTTGTGTCCCAAACTCACAGATAGGTAGGTGGCTTGTATGTGTGCTTGTCCGCGTGTCTCTTTGAACCCAACTCATACAGTAACCAACAATCTGTTTAGTAAAATTGGCTTCGATATTTTTTCATAATTCTAATTGTCACTAGAATCTGCAAATTATCACTACAACATGATAGGAATATCACTATAATTTGCTAAAATGATCACTTATAATAGAATGTGTTATTTACCAACTTTCATTTCCCCGAATTAATTTACAGTACAAACTTGTGTCCCAAACTCACAGATAGGTAGGTGGGTTGTATGTGTGCTTGTCCGCGTGTCTCTTGACACCCAGCTCATACAGTAACCAACAAGCTGTTTAGTAAAACTAGCTTGGATATTATTTCATAATTCTAATTGTCACTAGAATCTGTAAATTATCACTACAACATCATAGGAAAATATCACTATAATTTGCTAAAATGATCACCTATAATAGAATATGTTATTTACCAATGTTAATTCCCTAAAATAATTTACAGTACAAACTTGTGTAATTGGTCATCGGCCTAATTAGTTGGTCATTTGTCTTGTTCTGAGCTTGTATGTATGTATGTGTATTTGAATGGAAGTAAACCTAGAGTAGATCAACTTCAGTTATATTGTATTGTAATTAGTGTATGATCATTATATTTTTTAAACAGGAAAAGCAAAATGTAGAAAAGAAAAGAAGGAAACCGAATGTCAAATATGCAACCAAGAAAGGCTCATACGCGAAGGTGGATAATGATGAGGTAAGCTATTGTACTTAAAAATACAATATTTGTACCAGTATTAAATGTAAATCCCTATAATTTTAATTCTCTTTTTGAACTTATGATTGGAAATTAAACCTGCTAGACACATTAATAGAGCAAAGGAACATGTGAAGATCAGAAACTCTCCAAGATTATTAAGTGAAATGTTGTACTGCTTAACAGAAGAACATAAACAATGGGTTCGACATAGTGGATTTGGAGAGCTTCTAGATTTTCAATTGGAAATGTTGCCAGGGCCTTTTGCTTACAATATACTTCAAATCTTTGAACATAATTCTGTGTCGATACGGCTTTCCAATGGAGAGATAAATATCAGAGAAGAAGATGTTTCGGATGTTCTAGGTCTGCCACATGGAGGAGAGTCGATAATGCTCGGAGAAAATGATGAATACCAAGGAAGAGTAAATGAATGGCTATCACAGTTCTCAAATAAAGATCAAATCACAACTTTCAAAGTTGTTCAGCAAATGAAAGGACAGGAATTGACAGAGAAATTTAAATTAAATTTCTTGATTGTGTTGTCAAATGTTTTGGTAGGAACGTCTACAAATGCCTATGTGGATGTAAAACTTCTTAGATTTGATTATGATCTAGATAGACTTTCTGAATACAACTGGGCTGAGTACTTGCTAAACTCACTAGTTGCTGCCGTTCAAAGTTGGAATCGTTCAGCATCGGTTTTCTTCAACGGATCATTAATTTTCCTCACTGTAAGATTTTTTTTTTTTACATACATACCATTAATGTTTTTAATTTCTAGTGACTATTTTTGTAGTTACTTAATTAGTTTATTGATGTTATTATCTTTTATTATGTAGCTTCTTTATGTTGATCGGGTCAGACACAAAGGGATTAAACTGGTTGAGAGACAAACCCCTTCTTACAAAGGGTGGACTGAGGTTAAGCTGAAACAGAGACAAGCTATTGAGCTGTTCAGCGGAAAGTTTGGAGTTGGATCGATATTACCTGCATTAAGGGATCTGCCAGCCAATAACAAAAATAAAATGAAGGTATAAAATTTATTTTGTTCTTAATATACTTTAATTAATTGCATTATTCATATATTATGTTAGTTTTGAATCTTTTCTATTAACAATGCAGAAAAATGTTGTTGATGAGAATGCCGAGCAGGGACAGTATGAGTATGCAGATGACAATGCTGAACAAAGTCCAACGAATGTACTTAATAAACTTATTCAACATAAATTACTTTAGTACTTCTAATGCTAATATCTTTTATTTTTATTGTATTTGCATGAATTTTGCTCATCAAGAATGGAACAATGTTCCTCATGACTATAGCTCAGATGTATGGGAAAAGCATGTCCAACATGAACAAAGTAACGAACAGACCGAAAATGCACAAGGAACTATGGTAATTAACTATATTAGTGATATATGTATTAAAAACTTAGTGATATTGTCACTTCAATTTAACCACACTTTGATTATAACTTATTTTAATATGATTATTTTCTTTGTATTTACAAAGAATGCTGCTGATGGAAACAACTATCACCCTCATCAAGAATGGCGGCCATGGAATTATTTTCCTCGTTTAAATAGCTCAGATATATGGGAAAAAGATGACCATAATGAACAAAGAAACCCACATACTGAAATTGAAGAAGAGATTATGGTAATGAAGTATATTAGTGATTTCTGTAATTTAACTTAGTGAATTCTCAAATATTTTCTTAGTGATACTATTAGTAATTTATATACTTTATTTGCGCTCTTGATTTTGTTAGTATTTTTTGTGATATAAGTATCATAACTAATATAAGTATTTATATTAACTAATGTGCTCTAAATCTCTTTAACGGTCATGTTTGCATAAATTGACTGAATAATGTGCTCTAAATCTCAATTGACTTGAATATTGTTCTGTTTGAATTGATCATCGAATTGACCTTGTTTGTTCTGTTTGTTTGTTCATCGAAATAACCTAATATAAGTTATTTGGAGTATATATAAATAACTTAGATTTAATGTAGTAGTATCACTGAATCGTTATTTGAAATATTAGGTTTAGATTATAAACATGAGTTTTGTTATGAAATTACATACATGATTTGCCACTACATGCTCCAGTATTAAGAATTTGTGATATAAGCATTTTTTTACTTGTGATTCCTTTTTCCTATTAAAAGTTAATATTTCTGCAGGATCCGGTGGAAAAGCTACGACTAAGGGCAGTAGATTTAATGGCTGCAAAAGATAAGTTTTTCGAAGACCTAAAGGAAGCTAAAGAGATATATGGAGATGATGTATATCTTTTGTCGATTGAACAAGTCATGAATGAAGTCTTCTTTCCATCAACAACAAATGGTGCTGAGTTGGTCGTCATTAATGAAAGAGATCCATCAACAACAAATAAGTATGTGTCTGAGGTTGCTTCTGATTTTGAATTAAGACCAGAAGATATAGAGCAATTGGAAATTATGGAATATCTAAATTCCACACAAGCAAGGATAGATATGCCTGACCTTTTTGGTATAGAAGGAAAAAATAGTGAAGAAAAAAAGAAAGAGGACATTCCTTCATTTTCACTTGGAATAGAACATGATACGATTAGTAATGACATTGAGAAGATAGAAATAGCTGGTGAAGATATTGAAGAACAAGATGCTCAAGATATTGAAGGAGAAGATGATGATGATTTTGTTAGTCCAAGACCTATAGTGAGAGAAAAGAGCAGAAGACTTGTGAAGGTGGGTAGATATGCCAAATCTCCTTACATTGAAAGAGTGATAGACATCTCTGCCAAGTATACAAATCAAGATCTCGGTATATGGATATACATGATACAAAAAATCAATCTATTGTAAGTTTTTACAAATAATTTTAGCAATTCTCCTTTTTTGAATCAATTTATTAAATTTAGAAAAAAAAATAAGTAATTATTTTACTCATTCTTGACAGGGATCCTATCTTTATTTGGAATGGACTGACATGCATTCGTGAGCATATGCAAACACTGAAAATGACAACCTCTTTGTTTTATTCAGTAATAGACACATGGTCTATTATTTTGAATGATAATGAGAACTACAAAGCAGAGGAATCACCAATGCGTTTCTTTTGTCCAATTGGCAGCTTGGTAAATTATTTACTAAATTAATCTTTCCTCTTCATTAGAAATTAATATCATAAACTAATTTGAAATTACATTCAATTGACATGCAGCATTCAGGATTAAATGTAAACATGAATGTCACTGAAAGCTATTCAATATTTGCTGAAAATATGGGTTATACACTGAACAGATATGAAAGGAAGCTTGATAATGTAGACATGGTAAAGTATATAGCCTTCTAACCTTCCCAAATCGGGAGAATTTGGTTTAATATAGACATGGTATAGTATATAGAATAATTTATATTTAATTTTGACATATTTATAAATTTGCAGGTGTTCTTCCCTATTAATAAACATGGGCACTTCTATCTCATATGCTACAACCTCAAAAAGGAAGCATTTGATCTTATTGACAACATAAGACGCAAAAACCCAAAACAGTGTTATGGTCAAACACCAAACATACTGGTAAGAATCATTATTTTGTGTTACGTAAATAACTAAACTTTTCCAAAACATTCACTACTTATATTAATTATTAAAACTATAGAATTATTTTGGTAAAACCAGATTTGGGTCGTGTTATGAGATTGTAAAAATGTTTGTGAATCAGGTCGTGTTATGGTGTCGTCCCAGTTTTAAGTAACAAAATTGGTATACCAATAATCAATTTAACTAGGATCTAATTGTTAGATCAATGAACCAAGGGTAATAATCAGAGACCATTATCATGCACAAAAATTTATTATGATTTAGATGTCCAGGTTGGTCTTGGCTTTAAGTATTATGTAGCACTATAGATTGGTAGTGCTCGTAAAAAATAAATCAAGACTTACATATCAAGACTATGTGACTGAACGAGAATACGAAATTCTACAATGAGGTGTTAACGGTAATGTGATGTCCCAAACTGAAAGGGCCTCTGATAGGTGGCTTGTCCGCGTGTCTCTTGGCACCCAGCTCATACAGTAACTGACCAGCTGTTACATAATTTATTCCCCCATATATCTTGGTTTTTCTTAATGGTTTTATTCTCTGTTTTGTGATTGTTCATAGTAATTAGAATATATAGGTAATCAGGAGATTTAGTGATAGCGTTGAATCCATAAAGAATGATACCTTTATAGTCTCATAATTCTAATTCTAATTGTCACTAGAATCTATAAATTATCACTATAACATGATAGGAATATCACTAGAATTTCCTAAAATGATCACCCCTCCCCTTTTGCCTAAATTATCAAAAAATGATAAAAATAATTTAGAAAATTTAAATAATCGCTCCAAAATAGATTTCTTTTGCGTGAGTATTAACTACATGTAATCTTAATTTTATTCTTTTTAAACTTTAATATTTTTGAATAATTAATAAATTTATTATTTTTGGAATATCCAGTTTATTATGTCGTCCAGATTTTTATGATAATCATCGATTGAATATTCGATCTTTACTAGGACGATAATATTCTGGACGACATAGTTGAGTATTGTACAAATGAAATTCAGATCCATAACCACAGAACTAGTGCTCTGGATCACAGAGCCAGCTAAGCTTTCCCTTGGTACCGCAAAATCCATGTGCTACACATAATAAAATTTAAAGCATTTAAAAAAAAGTTAAAAACTAATGTTAAAATTGATTAGTACTTGTAACAAATTGGCTCTTGGAGAACGAAAGGCATATAAACATGAGGTCAAAAAGATTTATTAAGAGAACTAATATTAATCACTAAACCTACACGGCTACACTATGTGCACACACATATATACACAAGCAGTAACACACAAGAGGGCCTCTGATAGGTGGCTTGTCCGCGTGTCTCTTGGCACCCAGCACATACAGTAACTGACCAGCTGTTACATAATTTATTCCCCCATATATCTTGGTTTTTCTTAATGGTTTTATTCTCTGTTTTGTGATTGTTCATAGTAATTAGAATATATAGGTAATCAGGAGATTTAGTGATAGCGTTGAATCCTAAAATGATCACCCCTCCCCTTTTGCCTAAATTATCAAAAAATGATAAAAATAATTTAGAAAATTTAAATAATCGCTCCAAAATAGATTTCTTTTGCGTGAGTATTAACTACATGTAATCTTAATTTTATTCTTTTTAAACTTTAATATTTTTGAATAATTAATAAATTTATTATTTTTGAAATATCCAGTTTATTATGAATCCGAGAACAAAGGTCCAAGATCCAAAAAAATTCAACAAATTCAATTAAAATTTTCATTACTCAAATTCAAAACAAAACATAAGAGTTAAATTTTTGTATATCCAAACAGGATCCGTTGTCCCCAATCGACCTGTTATAGAAAGTCTCGCTAAATTCATATTCGTGGAGGTCGCTATATTTTACTAATTGTGTTTATCATCGGCTCCTTATATCTGGCTACCTCAATCTCGTCTCTTATTATAATTTATATCCGTTCGATTCACGAAGCTTCCGTTGATGACCAGCTTATTCAATACCTTAAATTGCTCCAAGCTTCTCTATTAGGTCGTTGCTTAATATATATTGTTTTTTACTTAATTTTTCACATGTGCTGATTAGTGTCGGTGGTTAAGTATTATTTGGATGGATCATGTATGCTTAATTATGTTTTGGAATATTTGGTGAATATAGGGTTAAGTGGTCATTTGTTGAATCAGAGCGTACTGACTGATTTTTGAATGAGCTGAATGAATTATTGTTTTACTGAATAAGCTTAGTTAGTGAATTGCAGAACTATTTAAATGATCACTTCTGCTTATTTACCTTATGTAGTTTGAGAAATACTCTGGAGTACATATAGGAGTTATTTTCTTATTGTTTAGTAAGAACAATAGGAATATCACTTGTTATTTCCCTGAATTAACGTTATTTAAAATAGTAGAATTAACAATTCACACCCTCCCCTTTTGTGTTATAGCATTCTCACTTCACTAGATACTTGAAAGAAAATGGATTTCTCAATTTGGCTAAAAGAATGGAAAAGTTGAATGCATCTTTTCTAAGAATGCCATGGTAGACAAAGAATAACTCAACTGATTGCGGAATTTTCGTTATGAGGCATATGGAGACCTACAAAGGTGATTTGAAAAACTGGGATACTGGATTCACTGAGGAAGGGGTAAGAAAAACCTTTTATTTTGTATTGCACTCTATCTGTTTTCATGAAAAGAAATAATCTTGTAAAATTATTATTTGTACTTGTCTAGATTTATGTGGTGGATAAAGGAAAAAACCATTGCCATATACTTAAGTTCAGAACTGACAAATATGTAAAATAATCATAAATTGTATTTAGAACGAGTTGAAAATAAAGTTCATGAATAGTATTACGTTTTCTGCATTTTCTTGAAAACTACGGTGCTGAAATGTTTATTGTATTCATAAACTGCTAGACAATCATTATTTGAGCTCTCTAACTAATGTAAATATATTTTTATAATTTCAAATGCAGACAATCCAGGATAACCAGATTATCAGGCTTAGAGTGAAGTACAATAATAGTATACTATCATCGAATCTGAATGAAATGAAAGATGAAATCCTGAATCATGCCAACCAATTGTTCGACAAAGGTGCTGAGAAGAGACTGATGAAATTGGTTGCTCAAATATCCGCTGGAAAATCAAGTATCGCACGAAATTACAAAGGCAAAGGTGCAAACAGAAAAACTGTGACGTTTGCAGCAAATTTGGCGAGGAGTTTCGATGAAGCAGAAACTTAAAAATGTGACCAATTTTATTTGATACAATTTTAGATATCTTGTTCTTCACATTAAATTGAAAAATTATTGATCATGTTTAAAAAATTGAAACTATAGTGATGAATCATCACTTTTATTTCACTATTTCTAAAAAAGTGGATACTATTGACTTGTGTATCATATTTTAGTGATATCTTAATGATATTTTACTAAAATTGTGTGTGATTTTTAGTGGTTTTTGTGATTTTTGTTGGTTTTTGTTGGTTTTAATGATACTAGTGAGTTGTGTATGATAATTTTAGTTTTAGTGAGTTGTGGATACTTAATAATGATCCTTGATAATTTTGTTGATGATGTTTTGAAGAAACTATGGATGTTTCGATTCATAATGTGTTGAGAAACATCCATAGTATCCAGTTTCTTCATTGAATCAAGATTGCGCCAATCTTGAATCTCCCCATTTCTGTCTCCAGTTTCAGACAAACATCATAAACAAAAACTAGTTCCCAAGAAGACTATAGAATCGCCAAGAATAGTCCACCTGTTAAGAACACTACTTTTTCCCTTACGCAATTACATTCCATCTCAGAATAATCAAAAATGATATACTAACTCTTACTAGAAGTATACTAAAGTGTAAGGCAATAAATTGTGTTGTCTAAATGGAAAAGCAACTGCCAAGGCAAACGTCACAAGAAAACCATAGATTTAACAACAACAAATCAAATGACATAAGAACCAAGAACTAAAAATCAATTTTATAAGATTTCAATGGAGCAATGTATTTATTACCAGGAACTAAAAACAAAATCCATGTAGAAAAAACTTAAAAATCAAGTTACCACGTTACATAGTTCATTCTGTAAAAACAATTAAAAACAAGACTAATCAACTGCCTTTTGTTGTTCTTTTGTACCAACATTCTGTTTTTTTGAACAAGTTCTCGAATCATGAGTTGTCGCATTACACTTTTTACATTTGCGAATTCTTTTCTTCGATTTGGTCACAGCTTTCTCTCTTTCACTGATCAGCCTCTTAAAGTAATTCCCTTTGTTTTTACAAACATTTGGTGGCAGCACAGTAAGCTCTCCTACAGGCTGTTCACCAACCATAGCTGCCATGTGATCCTTCTTTGTGAATTCAACAACATCACCACAATCATCAAGATCTTTATTCAACTGCGTAATAGTATTATGGACATAATCAAGTCTGTCCACTTGAACTCCAACTTTGTTAACTGCTTTACGAAAATCAAACCAAATATTCGTTAATTTCAAAGAAATCTGCTCCATCTTAAAGTAATCATTAGATACCGCAAGTGAATTTGATGAAGTCCCGCTGTCAGCAATTTTCATCCAACGATTGAGAACAAGGCTTCTAGGAAACTTTGTCACTGATATTTGCTTCAAACCACAAAAAGCGTGCCTACAAACTATTCCACACATAACAAACTTCTTGCATGAACAAACAACATGATTTTTACTTACAGATACCTGGACAAAAGTATATAAAAATTATTAAAATAAATAAAGTGTTCCAGATAAAGCATGCTAGTGGCAAACAAAATCAACTAAAAAAATACTAACAAATCACTACAGAAATATCTACAATCACTAAAAACATACCAAACAAATCACTAAAAATATTACTCCACCAGATACTTGTGATTTCTCCACTTGTTTCATGTAAGTTTATGTGACTAAAAGATCGAGAAAAATAAAATGGTTCAACAGTCAATCACATAGTGTACTTGTCTTAAGAGATTTGTGGGACAAACAAGATTAAACACAATAGTCATTCATTTATTGGTAGAGCTTTATACTCGGATGCCAGATATCACATACATTTCTTTAGTGTCTCAAGACTTCTTTGAGACAGTTCATATTTCTGAGACTACCAGAATCGGACTACTACCACACAGTTGTTCTCACCTATGATTCTTTTTGCGTTTAGCCTCAGGTCCTTTTTGCGTGTGTATGGATTCATTAGGATTACAAGATTTCAGCCCGGTTAATGAAAATTAGAATCAGAACGACCCCAAAGTCTAGCTAATCCATATTTTCTATCACTCAAATGTACATAAACCTTCCTAATCGCACTTAATAACCTTTCATTTCAACTTGCCTTTCATGCAACTTAGTCATCTTAACATGACTTTTAGCCTAATCATCGATTAGGATTGCTGTAGTAGGTCTTATACAAACTGGATTAAATTGTCAACTAAATTAACTAGTTCTCTCGAATCTGTAGTTGAAGAACTTTCAGGGACCAGATTATTCATTATTTTTTAGAGGAAGGACCAGATTCTTATATTTTTATGATTTCAATTTCAATGTTCAAGCATAAAAATGTGCTGCAAATATGTAATTATAATAGGGAAATACAAAATACATATTTTAACATAATTCCTTAAAAAATCTTTTGCATGTGTGAAATTGATTTAACTATCTCACTAAACTATGGGCATATAACATTAATCTACGTGTCGATTATATAATTCCATTAATGTTGCAGATAATCTAGATTGATGGAAACCATGGAACTGGAACTAAATGAGAAATTTAAAAAGATATTTGAAAAGCTCGAGGATAACGAAACTAGAAAAATTGTCATTTTTGGTGAGCCTGGAGTTGGTAAAACATGGATGGCTAAAAAGCTAAGTGAACATGCACTTCAAAAAGACTGCTTTGATTACAACATTTGGATATACATGTGAAGAGTTTATGGTCACTAGAATTGAAAGAAACACAACCATCCAAGCTACGATCTTTCAAGAGACAACAAGTTTGTGTTAATCAATGATCTCTTGTGATACTAATCTGGCAGGTAGTGTCTTTTCATTAATATTCTTGTCAGGTATATCTAATCATGTATATTTGGATTTGAAATTTAGGAGGTACTAAATAATCACATGTGTTATTACTATTATTATCAATAATGATATTATCTAATTTTATAGAGCACTTTAATTTAAAGACTATATTTGTCGATTATTTCAGGGCCAAAGCAAATAGAATTTAGCAAGACAAAAACACATTATAATTAGAAACTTTACCTTAAAAATTTTGTCTTTAACTTTAACGTCCCTAATCTCAAGATGAGTAACACCATCAACTTCCTCACTCATACGCTTGATTTGCATATCCAAGCACGATCTTATTATTTCTTCTTGATATCTGTAAAATATTGCACGTGTAACAAATCTGCAGCAGCATCTTCAATGTACCATGTCGATATTGTCGTAGGAGTAGTACATTTGGACTCATGATCAAGCCTAGCTGTTTCATTCCTCTGCCTTTCCATTGCAGTTTGAAACCGTATCCAAAATTCACATAGGTTATCTCCTTGTTTATGAAACTGCCCAAAGAAAAAATTCTCGCTCTCCGACCTTGACGTCGTTCTCAATAGACCAAACATTGGCTCATCTCTAAAATATGCTGGAATCCATGAAGACCTAATAGCATACATGTCTGACAACCACTTATTGCCCTCTAACTTGAACTCCTTTATTATAGCCTCCCATCCTTCCTCAAACTCATGAATTTCCAAATTTGAAGACCAAATGTACTTTTTCATTTTCTCCATGAAATCAGTCTCCTTACATAAATGATTACCAAGCTGCAAAACAACCAAAATTATAAAAAAGAAAAACATGTAATAAAATTAAAGGTAATGATTAAGCAAACATGTGGAACAGGTTAAAAAAGCAGATCCATTATACTAAATTATACAACTAGTAATAAAATGTTAAAGTAAATATATTACTGCAATAAAACTAAATCTCACAAAACAATCTTAAAAATAGGTATAGAAATAGCAATTAAAACCACAATCAATCAATCGTCTGTACTGATTTCGAATATAGTATTTGTGTTCACCCAAATTCCGCAAAACCACAACTGAACATGTCCTTTATTTGTCCAAATTTTGTTATCTTTGTGATTCAATTTGACTTCTTAATGCATACTACTTCCACAAATGATTAAATGTAATAACAAAATATGAGTGAATAAGCAATATATGTATTGTTTGTATTTGTATGTATAAGTATACCTTGACAGGAAATTTCTGAATAATGTGCCACATGCATAAACGATGTTTACTCGCAATCAAGCCATTTTTCGAAGAAAATGAAGCAGGGATTGCGACCTTCATAGCAGCACATTGATCAGTAATGATGACAACCGGATTTCGTCCCATAGCCTTGACAAATTGATTAAAAGCCCAAGTATAATCCTCAATACTCTCCTGAGATAGAAGGCAAGCAGCAAAGGTAACACATTTCTCGTGTTTATCCACACCGGTAAATGGCGCAAAAATCATATTATACCTATATCACACAAAAACAAATACAAACTATCAACATCACCATTTAAGGATAAACATTTGATGAAATTGATGAAATTGTCGGGTTTAAGATTTAGCAATATTAAATTGAGACAATTTTTTTTATTTGCTCAGGTGGGTGACTGCTATAGAAATGACGAGGACGGACAGAAGGAGGGAGACCTGATATTTGTAATAACAGTTGAGTAATACATATGTTACCCTATTTCAAACTCACAAAGCTACTCTCGCCATTTCAATAACTGGTCCACTCACCCAAACAAATGACTACAAATATTACGAAATCATACATGGCATGTTGCAGGAGTAATAGTGTTTTCTATATGTATGACACGTTTAAAGTGTTCGTACAACTTGCTTTAGTAGTGCTAGGGAGTAAACTGCACTACCACTAATCTTAACGACAAACAATTAGCCAATATGTAAAAAAATTCACTAAAAATCATGCACATATTTAATCCATATTTAAATTATTTTTTTACAGATTAACAGGTAGAAAACTATTAAAATATCACTAGAACAATCACTATTATTACTTCAATATCATTAGAATCCAGTAGGAATATCACTATAATGTGTTAAAACAATCAAATCTAAGCCTGGTGAAATCAATTCCTATTTTCACAGAGGTTAGATTCTCCAACAGAAACAATCTGTTGCATTAGATATATAAAATTATATATCTTTAAATTTGCATGAAGCACCCTTTTTATATATTAAACTATAAAAAAAAAATAACCTGTGTATCACGAGTTTCTGTAATATAAACAATGCATAGGTAGTTGTATAGTTTGTTCTTACTTATTTGTGTCAAAGGTCGCATCAAACGAGACCGCATCACCATAGACTTCAAAATTCCGCCGACCAATCGGATCAGCCCAAAACAGCTTGGTTATGTGCCCGACAGAATCAACATCATAAGCAAAATAAAACGACTGTGAATTCTCCTGATTTACCTTAAACTTGTCAATTAGCATTTGTCCATCCTTTTCACCAACAAATGCTTTTAAATCCCGATTAAAGTTTCTAAAATCACGCAAGGTAGCACCTACATTAGAATAACCACCTGCCAGTTCTTTTTCAAAGCTAAAACTTCTGCTGCAACCAATTTTTACTTTCGAAGAATCAAAAACAATATTTCTCAAATTAATGTTCATCTCCCTATTAACTCTCAAAAATTGTCTACCAGTTTCACTAGCTAAAGGATGGTTGTGTAATTCAATAAAAGACAACACAAAATATTGACCACCAACCATATACTTCAAAACCATCTTCGCTTTACATCCACACCTCTGAGAAGCAGTACGACGTCTCTTAACCACTTTATTAACACTATAATCTTTAGGATCATTAAAACCTTCCCTACTACAAACAAAATGCTTAAGTAATATAGTCTTATCATCATCATCATCCCTCTTTTCTGTTGCTTTCCGGACACTAAATCCACCCAACCGACCATAATCTTTGTAAAACTTGTAACCCTTATCAAAACTTTCAAAAACCTGATTGGTGAATGGTATAGCAAGGTCACCAACAGAACTAGGTATATAATACCTGTTACCACCAGGAGACTCGGTGTAGCTTGTTAATGAACATTCATTTCCAACTGAAGAGAGATCACTACTAACAACAGTAGTAATCCGAGACGAATCGCCACAACTTGAACCTGAATATGAAAGATATTGACAATTAGTTTCAAATATACTCATTCGGTTTAAACACAAAAAAAATGTAATAGCCTCATAAAAACTACCAAATATACTAGTATACATAGTGATTACTACTTTATTTAATACTGAACATTAAACAACATTCACAACTGTACAGGAAACATCTGTACATGTTACAGTATTAAGACGATCTTCGCTTATCAATAAAACATATCGCCAAATCACCAAATCAACAAGACATAAATCACAATCGATTGTTGCAAGAACACAAGTATCCAACACAAAACCAAAAATCAGCGGTAACCGTGTAACACTAAGAGTCACACATGAACAAAATCATACAAGAGTATAAAAGTATATGTTTTGAAAAACAAAATCAAATCATCAAAAATCACTAAAAAACTAAACAATAACTAATAAGATACTATTCAAAAAACACACTCTTATATCTTCAAAAACAACAATAAAGTAGAGATCTCACTAATTACACTAACTTACAACAGGAAATCACTAAAATTGAAACAAAAATATATAGAGATTAAACAAAAATATATACATGAATAAAAATATGTAGAGATTAAAATTACAGTTACAAGATGTATTACGCATAAATAAAACACAAAATTTTCTTACAAAAACATCAAAAAATTAAACAAATCAGCAAACTTTAAGCTCGGAGAAGAATATATGACCTTGATTCTCACTAATTTTCATCAAATCTGTAGTAATCATCTTGAACACAAAAATCGTAGCTTGAGAGATATATAGAGACACAGAACAGGCGAGAGAGCAAGAGAGCGAACGAGAGAGATAGGAACAAAGAGAGAGAGAGAGAGATGGATGATTATCGAGATAGAACAGAGATATGGATGATTATCGAGAGAGAGGGCGGAGAGGATGGAGAGAGAAAGAGTATGGAGGTGAGAGAAACTAAAAACGGTTAAATGACGTAATCAATGAACAATATCTCTGTCTTTTATATTTTGTAAATTAAATAAATTGTGTGGCTGAGATTAAAAGATGAAAATACAAAATCAATGGCTTAGATTAGTTCCTAGTTTTTATTTTAAGTTTGGTTTGTATTTGATCACTAGCCTATATATATATATATATATATATATATATATATATATATATATATATGAGTTGCACTCTAGGAAGAACACCTTATATAAAGAACAATAAAGAACACCATCATAAACACTTTATTTTTCATAAAAATTGATTTTTTAAAATTAGAATCATAAAATTGAACAACAATTAAGCCTAACATATCAAATTTAATGTAGAATCTCATCTAAATTTAAAAATTAAACATTACATATAATCCAGTATAGAATCCAGTACAGAATCTTGTATATATATTTATCACAATGAAATTACATGTAATCATGTTTCATTTGATTCTAATTTTTTGTTAGATTCTATTTTTATTCGTAATAAACCTTTTTTGGTGATAAAATTAGAATCAACATGCAATTTATGTAAGATTCTATGGTGTTCTTTATTGTTCTTTATATAAGAGTGTTCTTCATGGAGCAATGACCATATATATATATATATATATATATATAGGATTTTGTTCAACTAGAAACTAAAATTAAAATAGAAACTAAAAACTAATCTAAGCCCTTAGATTAATCTAATCTAATGGTCCTCTACTGCACCACACACAGTTAAAATACACCCTCACATACACAATCCCACCTAATTCCCTTCATTTTTAATTTGATTTTTCCCGTGAATCGGTGAACTTTTTTTGAAATCCGACTTCACTATATTTTTCTCCATCTTCCAACGATCAATATGCATACCATATGTGCTATATTACGGAGTACTAAAATTTTAGTGGTTTCTGTAATAATAAATAGTGATTTCAGCATAGATCTAGCGATTTATTTTTATATACGTATAAATTTAGTGATTTTGCAGTACAAAATTTGTAATTTACGTATAGGTCTGGAGAAAAAATCACTACATTTACGCAGAAATCACTATTTATTCTTAGATGAATCACCAACATTTTAGTGATTCTTGCAAGCATAAATAGTGATTTATCGTCGAAATATATCAAATATGGTATGCAAACTAATTGTTGCGAGATGAAAAAAAATACAGTGAAGTCAGATTTCAAAAAAAGATCACCAATTAACGGGAAAAATATAATTACGAATGGAGGGGATTAGGTGGGGTTGTATGTGAGAGGGTGTATTTAACTGTGTGTGGTGCAGTTTCTAGTTTTTAATTATTACATGTTTCTAGTTGAATAGGACCATATATATATATAACAAATTGGATTTATATATCTAAAAATATAAATATTCAAAATTTAATATATTATTGACGTGATCTTTAATAGTATTTTAGATATTAAAATATAAAATATTTTTAAATAACAAATCTAACGGTTCGTATTTATTTGCTCTTAACAAAATCCTAAAAGGGACTACACTGCAAATATCAAAATATGTGCCCGTTTTATTTTTAGAAAATGAGTTGTTTTAGTTTAAAAAATATGCATAACATAGGTAATGTGTTTTAGCCGGAAAATTTAATTGATTATTAATATATTGATTATATGGACCGACCAATCAAAACTTTGATAATCCAGTCTATCAACCATTTCTCGGCTCCCACTTGGGACACATATAAACATGAAGGGAAATGAAGGAGACAAGAAGAGAACAATGACAACAATCAAAAAAATATTATAAAATTAGGGGTTTGAAGTATGAACTCACTCATCGCAATTAGGGTTCATTTTGCTGAATTGGGGGATAAATCGGGTGCAATATACCCATTGCATGCGGGAAAGACTGAAATGTCCTTCAACAAATTGACGGAGTTAGCGGTAGCACAATTTTTTTTTAAAAAGTTCGAAGTCTAGTATTGCAACTGAGAGTTTTTGATTATCAATATTGCAAATGATCTGACAGGAATGGGTACACGAAGTGCATTTTACTCTTTATATTACAGATAGTTATTATTATCACGAAAACCAAAATTTTAGTATGTTTTACTTACTAAGTATGTATATGCATGTCAGGAAAATATAACATTTTATTGGTTTGAATAATCTTTGTAGTGATTTGCAGTATAGTATTACAGTAAAGATTAAAACTTGATTAAGATAAATCATATAAATTCTGATTGTAGTACAGTAAATACTTAAGTTTGCGAGGCTCATTGGATATTTTGTGAAAAGTTTTTCCGTGGCTCCATTGTATTTCAGCACCACTCTCTCCGAGCTCTTTCCCTGTTTATCTTAGTTGTTTCAAATATTCTTCATTTTCTAAGAGTTGCAACAAAACACATTCGATGCATCTTAAAGGAGAACCATAATGTGCTACCATTTTCTTTAAAGAAAATATCAGAAAAGACGTAATTAGAAAGGAACTTTTACAAACTTGAGAGAAAAATGTTATTAATACGTAAATATTAATAAAATTCAGAATATCAACCAAATCCATGCAGTCTAAAGTCTTAATTGATGGCCAAAAACCAAAAAGATGGTTTTGTTGAGTTGAGAGAGCCCTAATATCCTTCCCGTAAAGAGAGGAAGGAGTCTCAGTGCTGGATAACCAACAGTGCCCTTCACATTACCACCGCACTTCCATCCATTCTTAATGGATGACTCGGAAACTCCTCACGTAGACGAACAATGTGGGTGGGGCCAAATCAAATCTACAAACCAACTTATGTGGCTCCCACTTGGGTTACAGGCCCATGTTACTGGTCCCAGCCAACAATTAATATTTCGACTGAGATTATAAAAACAATATATATTTGTAATTTTTCGGTGTGGGACAAATTAACACGCTTTTTTTTTTTAAATCATAGTCTTTAACTCGTAAATGATGCTTTGTACTGTTTTTTACTACACGAAAGATCACAACTTGATTAAGATGTACCTAGTAAGTTCTAATTGTAGATTTTTTGTATAGATAGATATTGAAATTGACGAGGCCCAATGAGTGTTTGTGAGGAGTTTTATATATGTTTACTAAAATATGGTTTGTTTTCTCAAAATAGCATTGCCTTCGTCCAAGAAATAGATTTCTCTAAATGCATTATCTTTGCATGGAATACGACATTTAGAAATGTTTCTCTCCTCTAGATTATGAAGCATATTATAAACGATTTGGTACGTATTTTGATCCATATACTAGAGATCATTACTATTCGAAAAAATCATGCAGGCTCGATAACGCTTTTAAGCTACAAGTTGCATGCATTTTGTAGCATATTTGACAAATAACAAACATGTTTTATGGAGATACATTCACATCACATCCATCCTTCTCTCAGAAGAATCCACGTACATTGACGATTACCATACTTTTACGTTGTTTGTGTCAAATAACTTCAACTACAATTTAACACAACAATTAACATAATATTTGCCCAAGAACAAACGCTAAATATATCATCTTCATCTACAACTATCAAGGAACTAATGGGGCCTGTTTGGCTAACGCAACTTATGCATTATAAGTTGATAAGAGCTTATGAGAAGTGTTTGTGTACCCAGCTTTTTTGATAACTTGTAACTTATAAATTGATAAGTTGAATGTTAGAAATCACTAACATTTTACTTAACTTATCAACTTATTCTTTGATTTCTTTATTTTTCTAATATTTTATATTTTTACATTTATGTTTTTAAATATTTTTTTAATTTAAAATACAAGTGTTGCAATCATTGTATTTAAAAATTATTTTTTCAAATTTAATTTAGCAAATTATTCACTAACTTATAAGTAAATTTATTCAAACACCCGTATAACTTATAAGAATTCATCAACTTATCACTTATATGACACTTACTCATTTTAAGCTATAAATCAACTTTTTGGTGATAACCCAAACACGCACAATAATTCGTTTTTAAATTATACAACTTATTCTGGACAACTGTCCATCGAATTAACTAAATTAATCATATAACTAAATTAATCATATAATAGTGATAAAATCATAAAACTAAAATAGTTGCAAACTAATTGAGTTACCAGAGTCTTCAATCGACAAATGCCTCATTTTTCTTCGATGGAAATTTTAATTTAGACAACATCACAGTAGTATATTAGAGAGCCTTGCTAACACTTTCAGTTCTTACCTTTGTCAGCTTCTGCTAGGATATGCACAGCTTGGATGTTGGACAGCAGCAACAAGAAGCGCGTCTGTTGATATTCATCATTACGCTTCACTTTTCCCGCAGAGAGTAGCATTGAAATTGAAAGATATGATATGTAAAAGAACAGGAATTGCTCTCATTACGCTTTACCTTTCCTGCAGAGAGTAGCATTGAAATTGAAAGATAATTCCCTTGGTTCACTTCCAAAAAGATGACAAAGCAGCACCATTCTAATGTATAGTGTTTGTTTCATGTTGCATCAGGTTAATTTTGCAAAAAACCAAAAAAGATGGTTAGTTGAGTTGAGAGAGCCCTAGTATCCTTCCCGTAAAGAGAGGAAGGAAAGTTACCATCTTTCGAAATCTTAGTTTTCTTTAAATTCCTTCACGAGAAAATCGTTCCTCCCGAGCAGTAACTGCAAGATAAGAATCCCAATTCTCAAGCTGAAGATAAGCTCTACCATATACATCTATTATACAAAAAAATTCAGGGTACATGGGAATCAATGATTCCTTAAAATCACTAGGCAACCCCAATTCAGACTCCCAACAATCAAATGAATAAAATTTACCTCATTCGGCTTAGGAGTTCATCACTTTTTTATCCCCGGCTGTCATAAAACGCAACTCCACTCGTTGGCCAAAAATGCAACTGTGCCAAAAGATGCAATGAGTTAGTTTTATCATTTAGATACTCCGTTGATTAAAAAGAATGCCAACCGCACTTCAGATTTGAAGTAAAAATACATTATCACGCTTTTTTATTATTAGGTTAAATTGCTCGCAAGAAAGCTTGCAGGCTACACTCCAATCAAATGACAACTACACTTCAAATTGATTTGTACTAAAGATATTTTATCACGTTTTTCTCTTACATGGTGATTTTTCTCGCAAAGCTTGCCACATCGACGATGTTAAAGTAAAATTATTCGGGCAGTGCTATAAATTGAGATAAACGGCCTACATGACAACTTACTTACCTGGATTGGGTCTATGGATTATCACTAAGGTCCATGGCCTAGGGAAGTGACTTCCATTGCACTTTGGATGGGTGCTTGTCCTAAGGTCTACCCAAGTGGTGGAGCCTACATCATAATTTGTGTCAGGGGGGCTTGCGTTCGCGCAGCCCCCACAATTCTAGTAAAACTTTTGATTTTTGACTTGTAATGCAATACTTTGGTTGGTTGTCAGTGTCAAGAAATCAAGTTTAAAAAATTGTTGCGGGCAAGAGTTCACATAACCAAACACATATATCAAAACAATTACTCGGAGAACTTGTTGGATTTTTTTTTTAATGTCATTTATATTACTCAACACAAATTACATGGAAGTTCTAGCACCCCGAGGTTTCTGAAGTAAGCAAGCTACTGACCGAGAGGAGATACTTAATTCATAACTCGAATATGGAACAAACTGGTGCTTTTATAGTTGCCTTTGTTTCAATTCATGCAAACGCCTAGTGCGACATAATTGTAAAGACTCGAATATTTAGGCCGCTATCTTTGCAAGCAACAGGAACACAATTAATAAGACCACATCACATGTGTTTTTAACTAGCTAATTAATTTTTTATTTTTGCATTTTCCTATGTCCGTTAAACTAAAAGGTGAATGAAGCAGAGCGAACACTTTCAACGTACAATAGTTATATTCTTTTATTCTTTTGAAAGAACCGCCACTAAAGAACTCGTGTGGCTTCACTTCAGTAGTTTTGCTACCCTTCATGTATTTAAGCCACTCATTTACGACATTCTTGCGAGTTCAATTCTAAACTAGTATTACAAGTCCCACAATATACATCAGTTTTTTTGTTGTCAAGTCTGATCGCGGAACACTTGAGCAATCACAATAGGATTTTGTAAAACACAAAGATTCATACAAAAGAGTAAACTATCTTTTAAGTATATAGTCGTAAGATAAGAAGTGATCTCCGTACCTGTTTTGCAAACACAAAACAAACAACTTCTTGGAGGTGATCTCTTTGAAGGCTTATGCAAACCGGAACCCCCATATCCAAACTTCCCCCGATCTCAACTCCCGAAAGTTAGAAGCATTTTTTCAGAAGCGATGCTGCATTTAAAGATCGAAATTTGAGAAAAATGGCTATGCTTGGTCATGAAATACAAACTACTGTTTGATCACATATATATCAAAATTTAGTCTTGTCAAATACTTCGATGAAATCAGGTGCTTCACAATCTTTTGCGCTTTAGCTAACTCTTATTTATGCAATTACCTAGAGTGGATTTTACATGCACTACTCCTACAATTTCTGTTAAGATTTTATTTTCCCTTGTATGAGTTTCCCAATAGACAAATTGATTTCTGCTTAGAGTTTCACACCACCTCGAGACACTTTCTGATGGAAGTACGGCAGGCATCCTTATAAACTAAGCCAAGTACCTTGTTGAGGCATACCTTTCTCGGCCTTTTGGCTAAGATCAAGTGTAGTATCTGTTATTATCAGTTTAATATCTGATATGTGGGCCATTGGTCCACACGATATTAATATAATTTTTTAACGGGGAAGGTCTGTCATAATAGCTTGCTATTAGGATCTTCATGCGTCATCCGAGTGTTGCACTATTGCTCGAGCCTGGCGCATCCCCACCAAAACATAAGCTCAATATTTTATGTTCCTAATGCTTTGACATCAACTTTTAGCTAAACTTTCTATAAATTCACTTTAAGATATAGAGAATGCGACATCTTTTTTAAAAAATTAAATTTCGGCTCCCAACAATCAAATGAAAAAAATTTACCTCATTCGGCTTAGGAGTTCATCCCTTTTTTATCCCCGACTGTCATAAAACGCAACTCCACTCGTTGGCCAAAAATGCAACTGTGCCAAAAGATGCAATGAGTTAGTTTTATCATTTAGATACTCCGTTGATTAAAAAGAATGCCAACCGCACTTCAGATCTGAAGTAAAAATACATTATGACGCTTTTTTATTATTAGGTTAAATTGCTCGCAAGAAAGCTTGCAGGCTACACTCCAATCAAATGACAACTACACTTCAAATTGATTTGTACTAAAGATATATTATCACGTTTTTCTCTTACATGGTGATTTTTCTCGCAAAGCTTGCCACATCGACGATGTTAAAGTAAAATTATTCGGGCAGTGCTATAAATTGAGATAAACGGCCTACATGACAACTTACTTACCTGGATGGGGTCTATGGATTATCACTAAGGTCCATGGCCTAGGGAAGTGACTTCCATTGCACTTTGGATGGGTGCTTGCCCTAAGGTCTACCCAAGTGGTGGAGCCTACATCATAATTTGTGTCAGGGGGGCTTGCGTTCGCGCAGCCCCCACAATTCTAGTAAAACTTTTGATTTTTGACTTGTAATGCAATACTTTGGTTGGTTGTCAGTGTCAAGAAATCAAGTTTAAAAAATTGTTGCGGGCAAGAGTTCACATAACCAAACACATATATCAAAACAATTACTCGGAGAACTTGTTGGATTTTTTTTTTAATGTCATTTATATTACTCAACACAAATTACATGGAAGTTCTAGCACCCCGAGGTTTCTGAAGTAAGCAAGCTACTGACCGAGAGGAGATACTTAATTCATAACTCGAATATGGAACAAACTGGTGCTTTTATAGTTGCCTTTGTTTCAATTCATGCATACAACGCCTAGTGCGACATAATTGTAAAGACTCGAATATATAGGCCGCTATCTTTGCAAGCAACAGGAACACAATTAATAAGACCACATCACATGTGTTTTTAACTAGCTAATTAATTTTTTATTTTTGCATTTTCCTATGTCCGTTAAACTAAAAGGTGAATGAAGCAGAGCGAACACTTTCAACGTACAATAGTTATATTCTTTTATTCTTTTGAAAGAACCGCCACTAAAGAACTCGTATGGCTTCACTTCAGTAGTTTTGCTACCCTTCATGTATTTAAGCCACTCATTTACGACATTCTTGCGAGTTCAATTCTAAACTAGTATTACAAGTCCCACAATATACATCAGTTTTTTTGTTGTCAAGTCTGATCGCGGAACACTTGAGCAATCACAATAGGATTTTGTAAAACACAAAGATTCATACAAAAGAGTAAACTATCTTTTAAGTATATAGTTGTAAGATAAGAAGTGATCTCCGTACCTGTTTTGCAAACACACAACAAACAACTTCTTGGAGGTGATCTCTTTGAAGGCTTATGCAAACCGGAACCCCCATATCCAAACTTCCCCCGATCTCAACTCCCGAAAGTTAGAAGCATTTTTTCAGAAGCGATGCTGCATTTAAAGATCGAAATTTGAGAAAAATGGCTATGCTTGGTCATGAAATACAAACTACTGTTTGATCACATATATATCAAAATTTAGTCTTGTCAAATACTTCGATGAAATCAGGTGCTTCACAATTTTTTGCGCTTTAGCTAACTCTTATTTATGCAATTACCTAGAGTGGATTTTACATGCACTACTCCTACAATTTCTGTTAAGATTTTATTTTCCTTTGTATGAGTTTCCCAATAGACAAATTGATTTCTGCTTAGAATTCCACACCACCTCGAGACACTTTCTGATGGAAGTACGGCAGGCATCCTTATAAACTAAGCCAGGTACCTTGTTGAGGCATACCTTTCTCGGCCTTTTGGCTAAGATCAAGTGTAGTATCTGTTCTTATCAGTTTAATATCTGATATGTGGGCCATTGGTCCACACGATATTAATATAATTTTTTAACGGGGAAGGTCTGTCATAATAGCTTGCTATTAGGATCTTCATGCGTCATCCGAGTGCTGCACTATTGCTCGAGCCTGGCGCACCCCCACCAAAACATAAGCTCAATATTTTATGTTCCTAATGCTTTGACATCAACTTTTAGCTAAACTTTCTATAAATTCACTTTAAGATATAGAGAATGCGACATCTTTTTTAAAAAATTAAATTTCGGCTCCCAACAATCAAATGAATAAAATTTACCTCATTCGGCTTAGGAGTTCATCCCTTTTTTATCCCCGACTGTCATAAAACGCAACTCCACTCGTTGGCCAAAAATGCAACTGTGCCAAAAGATGCAATGAGTTAGTTTTATCATTTAGATACTCCGTTGATTAAAAAGAATGCCAACCGCACTTCAGATCTGAAGTAAAAATACATTATGACGCTTTTTTATTATTAGGTTAAATTGCTCGCAAGAAAGCATGCAGGCTACACTCCAATCAAATGACAACTACACTTCAAATTGATTTGTACTAAAGATATATTATCACGTTTTTCTCTTACATGGTGATTTTTCTCGCAAAGCTTGCCACATCGACGATGTTAAAGTAAAATTATTCGGGCAGTGCTATAAATTGAGATAAACGGCCTACATGACAACTTACTTACCTGGATGGGGTCTATGGATTATCACTAAGGTCCATGGCCTAGGGAAGTGACTTCCATTGCACTTTGGATGGGTGCTTGCCCTGAGGTCTACCCAAGTGGTGGAGCCTACATCATAATTTGTGTCAGGGGGGCTTGCGTTCGCGCAGCCCCCACAATTCTAGTAAAACTTTTGATTTTTGACTTGTAATGCAATACTTTGGTTGGTTGTCAGTGTCAAGAAATCAAGTTTAAAAAATTGTTGCGGGCAAGAGTTCACATAACCAAACACATATATCAAAACAATTACTCGGAGAACTTGTTGGATTTTTTTTTTAATGTCATTTATATTACTCAACACAAATTACATGGAAGTTCTAGCACCCCGAGGTTTCTGAAGTAAGCAAGCTACTGACCGAGAGGAGATACTTAATTCATAACTCGAATATGGAACAAACTGGTGCTTTTATAGTTGCCTTTGTTTCAATTCATGCATACAACGCCTAGTGCGACATAATTGTAAAGACTCGAATATATAGGCCGCTATCTTTGCAAGCAACAGGAACACAATTAATAAGACCACATCACATGTGTTTTTAACTAGCTAATTAATTTTTTATTTTTGCATTTTCCTATGTCCGTTAAACTAAAAGGTGAATGAAGCAGAGCGAACACTTTCAACGTACAATAGTTATATTCTTTTATTCTTTTGAAAGAACCGCCACTAAAGAACTCGTATGGCTTCACTTCAGTAGTTTTGCTACCCTTCATGTATTTAAGCCACTCATTTACGACATTCTTGCGAGTTCAATTCTAAACTAGTATTACAAGTCCCACAATATACATCAGTTTTTTTGTTGTCAAGTCTGATCGCGGAACACTTGAGCAATCACAATAGGATTTTGTAAAACACAAAGATTCATACAAAAGAGTAAACTATCTTTTAAGTATATAGTCGTAAGATAAGAAGTGATCTCCGTACCTGTTTTGCAAACACACAACAAACAACTTCTTGGAGGTGATCTCTTTGAAGGCTTATGCAAACCGGAACCCCCATATCCAAACTTCCCCCGATCTCAACTCCCGAAAGTTAGAAGCATTTTTTCAAAAGCGATGCTGCATTTAAAGATCGAAATTTGAGAAAAATGGCTATGCTTGGTCATGAAATACAAACTACTGTTTGATCACATATATATCAAAATTTAGTCTTGTCAAATACTTCGATGAAATCAGGTGCTTCACAATTTTTTGCGCTTTAGCTAACTCTTATTTATGCAATTACCTAGAGTGGATTTTACATGCACTACTCCTACAATTTCTGTTAAGATTTTATTTTCCCTTGTATGAGTTTCCCAATAGACAAATTGATTTCTGCTTAGAATTCCACACCACCTCGAGACACTTTCTGATGGAAGTACGGCAGGCATCCTTATAAACTAAGCCAGGTACCTTGTTGAGGCATACCTTTCTCGGCCTTTTGGCTAAGATCAAGTGTAGTATCTGTTCTTATCAGTTTAATATCTGATATGTGGGCCATTGGTCCACACGATATTAATATAATTTTTTAACGGGGAAGGTCTGTCATAATAGCTTGCTATTAGGATCTTCATGCGTCATCCGAGTGCTGCACTATTGCTCGAGCCTGGCGCACCCCCACCAAAACATAAGCTCAATATTTTATGTTCCTAATGCTTTGACATCAACTTTTAGCTAAACTTTCTATAAATTCACTTTAAGATATAGAGAATGCGACATCTTTTTTAAAAAATTAAATTTCGGCTCCCAACAATCAAATGAATAAAATTTACCTCATTCGGCTTAGGAGTTCATCCCTTTTTTATCCCCGACTGTCATAAAACGCAACTCCACTCGTTGGCCAAAAATGCAACTGTGCCAAAAGATGCAATGAGTTAGTTTTATCATTTAGATACTCCGTTGATTAAAAAGAATGCCAACCGCACTTCAGATCTGAAGTAAAAATACATTATGACGCTTTTTTATTATTAGGTTAAATTGCTCACAAGAAAGCTAGCAGGCTACACTCCAATCAAATGACAACTACACTTCAAATTGATTTGTACTAAAGATATATTATCACGTTTTTCTCTTACATGGTGATTTTTCTCGCAAAGCTTGCCACATCGACGATGTTAAAGTAAAATTATTCGGGCAGTGCTATAAATTGAGATATACGGCCTACATGACAACTTACTTACCTGGATGGGGTCTATGGATTATCACTAAGGTCCATGGCCTAGGGAAGTGACTTCCATTGCACTTTGGATGGGTGCTTGCCCTAAGGTCTACCCAAGTGGTGGAGCCTACATCATAATTTGTGTCAGGGGGGCTTGCGTTCGCGCAGCCCCCACAATTCTAGTAAAACTTTTGATTTTTGACTTGTAATGCAATACTTTGGTTGGTTGTCAGTGTCAAGAAATCAAGTTTAAAAAATTGTTGCGGGCAAGAGTTCACATAACCAAACACATATATCAAAACAATTACTCGGAGAACTTGTTGGATTTTTTTTTTAATGTCATTTATATTACTCAACACAAATTACATGGAAGTTCTAGCACCCCGAGGTTTCTAAAGTAAGCAAGCTACTGACCGAGAGGAGATACTTAATTCATAACTCGAATATGGAACAAACTGGTGCTTTTATAGTTGCCTTTGTTTCAATTCATGCATACAACGCCTAGTGCGACATAATTGTAAAGACTCGAATATATAGGCCGCTATCTTTGCAAGCAACAGGAACACAATTAATAAGACCACATCACATGTGTTTTTAACTAGCTAATTAATTTTTTATTTTTGCATTTTCCTATGTCCGTTAAACTAAAAGGTGAATGAAGCAGAGCGAACACTTTCAACGTACAATAGTTATATTCTTTTATTCTTTTGAAAGAACCGCCACTAAAGAACTCGTATGGCTTCACTTCAGTAGTTTTGCTACCCTATGTATTTAAGCCACTCATTTACGACATTCTTGCGAGTTCAATTCTAACACTACTAGAAAAAGTAGATACAACATCGGTGTTTTAACATCGGTTCCAAATGCCACTGATGTTAAATGGTATTTCAACATCGGTATTTTCTAAAGCGATGTTAAAGCGCGTTGTAGACATCGGTTCTAATAATAGCCGGTGTGGATTCTTATTTTCAAAAAATTAAAAGTTTCCCGTATACCACACTTTCCCCCTTAATAAAATAAGTTCCCTCTTATTTCCCAAAATATTCCCCCGCCCCCCCTTAGCCAAATTTCTATTCCCCCCCAATTTTCCCCCTTTTCCACACGGTCAACACTCACTACCCTCTCTCACTTTTCACTCATCCTCACTCTCTCTCCTCCCAGCCGTCTCTCTCTCCATCACTCACCGTCTCTGTAACCACAAATTGATACCCTAATCCACAAATTGAAACCCTAATCCATAAATTGAAACCCTAATTGAAGAACCGAACCAAGGTAAAAAGGAATCGACCTCATTGGGTTAATTTCTTTTTCCATTTTTGATTTTTAATTGGGTTAATCGGGTTAATTTCTTTTTCTACAGATCATCTGGAGCTTAGAGTTGGCTTTGACTTTCGATGTAAGCATCTTTGATTTTGCATGTATACTTACAGCTCTGTTAAGCGATGTTTTTTGTTTTTTGATTTTGATTTCGTTGTTTTTTGTTAAATGTATACTTTTATGTTTTGTATGCTTGTTTACTTTAACCGGATCTTTTCTTTGATTTTGCATGTATGCTTGTTTTGTTTTGTATGATTTATTTATAGTTGTATGTTTGTGTTTAACTGGTAATGCAAATTATTGATAAAATGTGAGTTTTTTGTGTCATAAAATGTTAGTTTGGGTGTTATAAAATGTGAGTTCTGTTCTTAAATTGAATAACCTTTTAATTTAATTTTAAAAGTCTGTTCATATGTGACTGCAAGTCTGTTCTGTTCTTATTTTAACTTTAATTTTAATTCGGTTTTGCAGATCAAATCTCACAACTATCTTTACTAAAACAATCCATATAGTGCCTGCAGATTTTACTTCAAGAAGGAGGTTAGAAGTTCGATTTAAGAAATTCTCGTTCCTTTGTGTTTAGTTTTGATATGATTTCTTTATTGTGATATGCATGATCTATATATATTACTTTTAAATTTGTAAATTTGACTGTAACATTTTTATGAGAATATGCTAGTTCTTGAAGATGTATATGTGTTACTTATTAAGTGTATGCTTAGTATGTAACGATGAATTTGCTGATAGTTCATCTTTCTTGATTTTATTATGTAATGATATGATGAATTTGAGGCTTCTTTAGCCTTAGCCTTCTGGATTATTATTTGAAATATGGTTAAATTTAGCAACTTGGTAAGTTATAAATAATACATGGGAGTCATTCTAGGTTTGTTATTTACTTGTCGATTATTATGTGAAGTATTAATAACTAATGATTTAGTCATAAATCTTAGTATGAAGTATGTATTTTAGTTCTATATTATTAGGATAAATTAAAGTATATATAATCTTTTATAATTTATAACCACCAAAAATTCTGCACCATATTCGATTTTAATTGTGTTTAATGGACTTATGTAATCATAGATAAATAGATAATTTATGTCTGCTACTTATTTAATATATAATGTTTGAAATGAAAATCAGGTAGACAACTCTTGGTCATACAAATATATGGATAAGTCGTGGATAACCAAAGATAGGGATTCTTTAGAATTCGAAATTGGGGTTGAAAAATTCTTGATATATGCTGAAGAAAATGCTGAAGATCCTAAGAGAATTCCTTGCCCATGTGGACGATGTGTAAATTTTAAAAAATTCTCTGTAAAAATAATAAGGGGACACATTTATGAAAATGGTTTTAGTTTGGGGTATGTAGATTGGATTTGGCATGAAGATATTTCGTATAGGAGTACTAGGTCATCTGTAGGTAGTACACACCCGGCTTTGGTGCCCGTGCCGATACCTGGTGAAATAGAGTTTGTTCGTCAAGCTGTTGGATCTCACTTAGCATGGCCTCGCGATTTGATCATCTTCCCAAATGTCGCGGTATTTTAATTTAATTTAATAATTATGTCAGTTCTTTTTTACATGTTCTTGCTGCTTAGATAAAAATGTCATTGCAAGTATTCTTTTTTATTATTTGCAGAAAAAGAAAAATGAAGTGGTGCCAAGGCCAAAAAGAGGGTTGCAGAAACCTAAGGGATTCAACAAAGTGACCCTAAATGAGAAGGTGCCAAGTGAGTTCAAGTTTTTGTACAAACATGTGACTACAACAATGAAAGAAAGTGGAGAGTCAGTACCGATTCCTTGTGATTCCAACGTATTTGGAAACGAGAAGATCATCTATATATTGCATGAGAATTTAAAAGCCTTGTTAGAGTTTGACATGATTGGACAAGCTGCAATAGCTTCTTATATAGCGTAAGTAATTTTTTTCATTCAAGTCATTCTCTATATTCCACAACGTTACTGTGAGCAATTAAATTTTCTCCCATACAGGCACTTGCAAACAATGATTCAGGAGGGTCGAAAGAATGATGATGCGATCTTATTTAGCTTTTTTGATCCTGGAGCCACATTTACCTTGAACAATGATTTTCAACAATATGTTGTTAGTCGAATGAGAGAGGGTAATCAAAATCGCATATTCTTCATGCCACATAATCATAAGTAAGTGTTTGTAATTAAGACTATTTTACTAATTAATTAATATATTTAGGTAAATTTTGAAAATTCTGACTTGTGTATATTTAATTTATAATTATTAAACATAGCCGCCACTGGATTTTGGTTGTAATATGGGATGGTGATATTTACATTCTGAATCCTTTGTCTCAACCAAAACATTTTGACGCATTGGAAAAAGCTTTATCAGAGTAATATATTCTTATTCCATCTTGGTCATAATTTGATTTATATATTAATAATTTTCTAGTAGAATTTAACAATTTGTGGTTCTCTTATATATGCAGGGCACTGAAATCTTACAATGCTCAAACTGGAAGAGGAAACAAACCTTGTAAAATTCAAAATCTTGGAGTAAGTATTTTATTTTAATTTTGTATTTCGTATTTTGTAAGTTTCATTTTTTCTGGAGCTGACGTGTACTAAAATTGGAATAGGGATCTCCAAAACAACCTGGTGGAGTTGAATGTGGTTATGTTGTCATGCGGTACATGAAAGATATCATTTTTGATAATGAACTTTCTTTTACTACTAAGGTATGCGGCCCTGTTATTTGATCGTTGAAATAGTATGACCGATGAATTTTGAGCTAATTTTTATTTTGTGTATTACTTTTTAGTGGGCAACCAAGAGTCGGCAGACTTACAAAATGCACGAGCTGGATGAGGTGCGCTTAGATACTATCAAGTTTATTCAAGACAAAATGTAAAGCGCTTGGTTTGGTTCCTATGGAAGTACTTTTGTTTTACAATATTCTGGTGGTTAGATGTTTTTAGACAGTTCTTTTGGTTTACCCTATCAAGTTCTGGTTGTTAGACAGTTGGTCGTAGTTGTTGGATGTTTTTTATTTGGTTGGAATATCTGGTACTTTTGGCAATGTAGTTTATGGCTACTAGAATGTTTTTGGTTGCAACATGTTAGGTTTTGAATTGTTTGTGAATCCATTTTGAATTTGATAATTAGCTTTGCGATGCAAGTTTTTTTGCATTGGTAATTAGCTTTGCGATGCAATTTTTGTTGAATTGGTATTGAATTGGTAATCAGGGGCAATGTAAATTAACATCACAGCTATAATTTTGTACTGTTAAAACCGATGTGGAAACCAAACTTAACCAATTTCTAAAGTAACAAAGACATCAGTGTACACTCAAAAATCGATGTTAAATGAACTGTGTACGTAAAAATCAAACCAGAAAACCGAAATTAAATGGGACATATAACATTGCAACACCTTCAAAAACTGATGTTAAAAGGACCATTCAACATCGACAACAATTAAAGAAACCGATGTTAAATGGACACTCAAAAATTATACAGCAAAAAAACCGATGTCTTTAATATCTATTACATCAGTGTCTATACGAAATAGATGTCTTAAAGGCTTTTGACATCAGAGTAACATATCAAACCGATGTTAATTCCCTTATTCGACATCGTTTTTAATACATCATTCGATGTCAATATTTATTTTTAACTTGTGTGTCGTTTGTTCAAGAGGATCTAACCTTGATAACAAATCAATATTGAAGTGTTAATAATATACGTTTGTGATGAATTTGTGCCAATGACATCAGAATTTGTTATGTAAACGATGTGGTTTTATCTAATAGACATCAGTCAAAAACCGATGTCTAAACACTCGGACATTTAACAACACCCGCGTAGACATCGGTTGGTTGTTTAGAAAGACATCGGTTTTTAGCCGATGTCTATTGCTATATTTCTAGTAGTGTAAACTAGTATTACAAGTCCCACAATATACATCAGTTTTTTTGTTGTCAAGTCTGATCGCGGAACACTTGAGCAATCACAATAGGATTTTGTAAAACACAAAGATTCATACAAAAGAGTAAACTATCTTTTAAGTATATAGTCGTAAGATAAGAAGTGATCTCCGTACCTGTTTTGCAAACACACAACAAACAACTTCTTGGAGGTGATCTCTTTGAAGGCTTATGCAAACCGGAACCCCCATATCCAAACTTCCCCCGATCTCAACTCCCCGAAAGTTAGAAGCATTTTTTCAGAAGCGATGCTGCATTTAAAGATCGAAATTTGAGAAAAATGGCTATGCTTGGTCATGAAATACAAACTACTGTTTGATCACATATATATCAAAATTTAGTCTTGTCAAATACTTCGATGAAATCAGGTGCTTCACAATTTTTTGCGCTTTAGCTAACTCTTATTTATGCAATTACCTAGAGTGGATTTTACATGCACTACTCCTACAATTTCTGTTAAGATTTTATTTTCCCTTGTATGAGTTTCCCAATAGACAAATTGATTTCTGCTTAGAGTTCCACACCACCTCGAGACACTTTCTGATGGAAGTACGGCAGGCATCCTTATAAACTAAGCCAGGTACCTTGTTGAGGCATACCTTTCTCGGCCTTTTGGCTAAGATCAAGTGTAGTATCTGTTCTTATCAGTTTAATATCTTATATGTGGGCCATTGGTCCACACGATATTAATATAATTTTTTAACGGGGAAGGTCTGTCATAATAGCTTGCTATTAGGATCTTCATGCGTCATCCGAGTGTTGCACTATTGCTCGAGCCTGGCGCACCCCCACCAAAACATAAGCTCAATATTTTATGTTCCTAATGCTTTGACATCAACTTATAGCTAAACTTTCTATAAATTCACTTTAAGATATAGAGAATGCGACATCTTTTTTAAAAAATTAAAGTTCGGCTCCCAACAATCAAATGAATAAAATTTACCTCATTCGGCTTAGGAGTTCATCCCTTTTTTATCCCCGGCTGTCATAAAACGCAACTCCACTCGTTGGCCAAAAATGCAACTGTGCCAAAAGATGCAATGAGTTAGTTTTATCATTTAGATACTCCGTTGATTAAAAAGAATGCCAACCGCACTTCAGATTTGAAGTAAAAATACATTATCACGCTTTTTTATTATTAGGTTAAATTGCTCGCAAGAAAGCTTGCAGGCTACACTCCAATCAAATGACAACTACACTTCAAATTGATTTGTACTAAAGATATATTATCACGTTTTTCTCTTACATGGTGATTTTTCTCGCAAAGCTTGCCACATCGACGATGTTAAAGTAAAATTATTCGGGCAGTGCTATAAATTGAGATAAACGGCCTACATGACAACTTACTTACCTGGATGGGGTCTATGGATTATCACTAAGGTCCATGGCCTAGGGAAGTGACTTCCATTGCACTTTGGATGGGTGCTTGCCCTAAGGTCTACCCAAGTGGTGGAGCCTACATCATAATTTGTGTCAGGGGGGCTTGCGTTCGCGCAGCCCCCACAATTCTAGTAAAACTTTTGATTTTTGACTTGTAATGCAATACTTTGGTTGGTTGTCAGTGTCAAGAAATCAAGTTTAAAAAATTGTTGCGGGCAAGAGTTCACATAACCAAACACATATATCAAAACAATTACTCGGAGAACTTGTTGGATTTTTTTTTTAATGTCATTTATATTACTCAACACAAATTACATGGAAGTTCTAGCACCCCGAGGTTTCTAAAGTAAGCAAGCTGGTGACCGAGAGGAGATACTTAATTCATAACTCGAATATGGAACAAACTGGTGCTTTTATAGTTGCCTTTGTTTCAATTCATGCATACAACGCCTAGTGCGACATAATTGTAAAGACTCGAATATATAGGCCGCTATCTTTGCAAGCAACAGGAACACAATTAATAAGACCACATCACATGTGTTTTTAACTAGCTAATTAATTTTTTATTTTTGCATTTTCCTATGTCCGTTAAACTAAAAGGTGAATGAAGCAGAGCGAACACTTTCAACGTACAATAGTTATATTCTTTTATTCTTTTGAAAGAACCGCCACTAAAGAACTCGTATGGCTTCACTTCAGTAGTTTTGCTACCCTTCATGTATTTAAGCCACTCATTTACGACATTCTTGCGAGTTCAATTCTAAACTAGTATTACAAGTCCCACAATATACATCAGTTTTTTTGTTGTCAAGTCTGATCGCGGAACACTTGAGCAATCACAATAGGATTTTGTAAAACACAAAGATTCACACAAAAGAGTAAACTATCTTTTAAGTATATAGTCGTAAGATAAGAAGTGATCTCCGTACCTGTTTTGCAAACACACAACAAACAACTTCTTGGAGGTGATCTCTTTGAAGGCTTATGCAAACCGGAACCCCCATATCCAAACTTCCCCCGATCTCAACTCCCGAAAGTTAGAAGCATTTTTTCAGAAGCGATGCTGCATTTAAAGATCGAAATTTGAGAAAAATGGCTATGCTTGGTCATGAAATACAAACTACTGTTTGATCACATATATATCAAAATTTAGTCTTGTCAAATACTTCGATGAAATCAGGTGCTTCACAATTTTTTGCGCTTTAGCTAACTCTTATTTATGCAATTACCTAGAGTGGATTTTACATGCACTACTCCTACAATTTCTGTTAAGATTTTATTTTCCCTTGTATGAGTTTCCCAATAGACAAATTGATTTCTGCTTAGAATTCCACACCACCTCGAGACACTTTCTGATGGAAGTACGGCAGGCATCCTTATAAACTAAGCCAGGTACCTTGTTGAGGCATACCTTTCTCGGCCTTTTGGCTAAGATCAAGTGTAGTATCTGTTCTTATCAGTTTAATATCTGATATGTGGGCCATTGGTCCACACGATATTAATATAATTTTTTAACGGGGAAGGTCTGTCATAATAGCTTGCTATTAGGATCTTCATGCGTCATCCGAGTGCTGCACTATTGCTCGAGCCTGGCGCACCCCCACCAAAACATAAGCTCAATATTTTATGTTCCTAATGCTTTGACATCAACTTTTAGCTAAACTTTCTATAAATTCATTTTAAGATATAGAGAATGCGACATCTTTTTTAAAAAATTAAATTTCGGCTCCCAACAATCAAATGAATAAAATTTACCTCATTCGGCTTAGGAGTTCATCCCTTTTTTATCCCCGACTGTCATAAAACGCAACTCCACTCGTTGGCCAAAAATGCAACTGTGCCAAAAGATGCAATGAGTTAGTTTTATCATTTAGATACTCCGTTGATTAAAAAGAATGCCAACCGCACTTCAGATCTGAAGTAAAAATACATTATGACGCTTTTTTATTATTAGGTTAAATTGCTCGCAAGAAAGCTTGCAGGCTACACTCCAATCAAATGACAACTACACTTCAAATTGATTTGTACTAAAGATATATTATCACGTTTTTCTCTTACATGGTGATTTTTCTCGCAAAGCTTGCCACATCGACGATGTTAAAGTAAAATTATTCGGGCAGTGCTATAAATTGAGATATACGGCCTACATGACAACTTACTTACCTGGATGGGGTCTATGGATTATCACTAAGGTCCATGGCCTAGGGAAGTGACTTCCATTGCACTTTGGATGGGTGCTTGCCCTAAGGTCTACCCAAGTGGTGGAGCCTACATCATAATTTGTGTCAGGGGGGCTTGCGTTCGCGCAGCCCCCACAATTCTAGTAAAACTTTTGATTTTTGACTTGTAATGCAATACTTTGGTTGGTTGTCAGTGTCAAGAAATCAAGTTTAAAAAATTGTTGCGGGCAAGAGTTCACATAACCAAACACATATATCAAAACAATTACTCGGAGAACTTGTTGGATTTTTTTTTTAATGTCATTTATATTACTCAACACAAATTACATGGAAGTTCTAGCACCCCGAGGTTTCTAAAGTAAGCAAGCTACTGACCGAGAGGAGATACTTAATTCATAACTCGAATATGGAACAAACTGGTGCTTTTATAGTTGCCTTTGTTTCAATTCATGCATACAACGCCTAGTGCGACATAATTGTAAAGACTCGAATATATAGGCCGCTATCTTTGCAAGCAACAGGAACACAATTAATAAGACCACATCACATGTGTTTTTAACTAGCTAATTAATTTTTTATTTTTGCATTTTCCTATGTCCGTTAAACTAAAAGGTGAATGAAGCAGAGCGAACACTTTCAACGTACAATAGTTATATTCTTTTATTCTTTTGAAAGAACCGCCACTAAAGAACTCGTATGGCTTCACTTCAGTAGTTTTGCTACCCTATGTATTTAAGCCACTCATTTACGACATTCTTGTGAGTTCAATTCTAAACTAGTATTACAAGTCCCACAATATACATCAGTTTTTTTGTTGTCAAGTCTGATCGCGGAACACTTGAGCAATCACAATAGGATTTTGTAAAACACAAAGATTCATACAAAAGAGTAAACTATCTTTTAAGTATATAGTCGTAAGATAAGAAGTGATCTCCGTACCTGTTTTGCAAACACACAACAAACAACTTCTTGGAGGTGATCTCTTTGAAGGCTTATGCAAACCGGAACCCCCATATCCAAACTTCCCCCGATCTCAACTCCCCGAAAGTTAGAAGCATTTTTTCAGAAGCGATGCTGCATTTAAAGATCGAAATTTGAGAAAAATGGCTATGCTTGGTCATGAAATACAAACTACTGTTTGATCACATATATATCAAAATTTAGTCTTGTCAAATACTTCGATGAAATCAGGTGCATCACAATTTTTTGCGCTTTAGCTAACTCTTATTTATGCAATTACCTAGAGTGGATTTTACATGCACTACTCCTACAATTTCTGTTAAGATTTTATTTTCCCTTGTATGAGTTTCCCAATAGACAAATTGATTTCTGCTTAGAGTTCCACACCACCTCGAGACACTTTCTGATGGAAGTACGGCAGGCATCCTTATAAACTAAGCCAGGTACCTTGTTGAGGCATACCTTTCTCGGCCTTTTGGCTAAGATCAAGTGTAGTATCTGTTCTTATCAGTTTAATATCTTATATGTGGGCCATTGGTCCACACGATATTAATATAATTTTTTAACGGGGAAGGTCTGTCATAATAGCTTGCTATTAGGATCTTCATGCGTCATCCGAGTGTTGCACTATTGCTCGAGCTTGGCGCACCCCCACCAAAACATAAGCTCAATATTTTATGTTCCTAATGCTTTGACATCAACTTATAGCTAAACTTTCTATAAATTCACTTTAAGATATAGAGAATGCGACATCTTTTTTAAAAAATTAAAGTTCGGCTCCCAACAATCAAATGAATAAAATTTACCTCATTCGGCTTAGGAGTTCATCCCTTTTTTATCCCCGGCTGTCATAAAACGCAACTCCACTCGTTGGCCAAAAATGCAACTGTGCCAAAAGATGCAATGAGTTAGTTTTATCATTTAGATACTCCGTTGATTAAAAAGAATGCCAACCGCACTTCAGATTTGAAGTAAAAATACATTATCACGCTTTTTTATTATTAGGTTAAATTGCTCGCAAGAAAGCTTGCAGGCTACACTCCAATCAAATGACAACTACACTTCAAATTGATTTGTACTAAAGATATATTATCACGTTTTTCTCTTACATGGTGATTTTTCTCGCAAAGCTTGCCACATCGACGATGTTAAAGTAAAATTATTCGGGCAGTGCTATAAATTGAGATAAACGGCCTACATGACAACTTACTTACCTGGATGGGGTCTATGGATTATCACTAAGGTCCATGGCCTAGGGAAGTGACTTCCATTGCACTTTGGATGGGTGCTTGCCCTAAGGTCTACCCAAGTGGTGGAGCCTACATCATAATTTGTGTCAGGGGGGCTTGCGTTCGCGCAGCCCCCACAATTCTAGTAAAACTTTTGATTTTTGACTTGTAATGCAATACTTTGGTTTGTTGTCAGTGTCAAGAAATCAAGTTTAAAAAATTGATGCGGGCAAGAGTTCACATAACCAAACACATATATCAAAACAATTACTCGGAGAACTTGTTGGATTTTTTTTTTAATGTCATTTATATTACTCACCACAAATTACATGGAAGTTCTAGCACCCCGAGGTTTCTAAAGTAAGCAAGCTGGTGACCGAGAGGAGATACTTAATTCATAACTCGAATATGGAACAAACTGGTGCTTTTATAGTTGCCTTTGTTTCAATTCATGCATACAACGCCTAGTGCGACATAATTGTAAAGACTCGAATATATAGGCCGCTATCTTTGCAAGCAACAGGAACACAATTAATAAGACCACATCACATGTGTTTTTAACTAGCTAATTAATTTTTTATTTTTGCATTTTCCTATGTCCGTTAAACTAAAAGGTGAATGAAGCAGAGCGAACACTTTCAACGTACAATAGTTATATTCTTTTATTCTTTTGAAAGAACCGCCACTAAAGAACTCGTATGGCTTCACTTCAGTAGTTTTGCTACCCTTCATGTATTTAAGCCACTCATTTACGACATTCTTGCGAGTTCAATTCTAAACTAGTATTACAAGTCCCACAATATACATCAGTTTTTTTGTTGTCAAGTCTGATCGCGGAACACTTGAGCAATCACAATAGGATTTTGTAAAACACAAAGATTCATACAAAAGAGTAAACTATCTTTTAAGTATATAGTCGTAAGATAAGAAGTGATCTCCGTACCTGTTTTGCAAACACACAACAAACAACTTCTTGGAGGTGATCTCTTTGAAGGCTTATGCAAACCGGAACCCCCATATCCAAACTTCCCCCGATCTCAACTCCCGAAAGTTAGAAGCATTTTTTCAGAAGCGATGCTGCATTTAAAGATCGAAATTTGAGAAAAATGGCTATGCTTGGTCATGAAATACAAACTACTGTTTGATCACATATATATCAAAATTTAGTCTTGTCAAATACTTCGATGAAATCAGGTGCTTCACAATTTTTTGCGCTTTAGCTAACTCTTATTTATGCAATTACCTAGAGTGGATTTTACATGCACTACTCCTACAATTTCTGTTAAGATTTTATTTTCCCTTGTATGAGTTTCCCAATAGACAAATTGATTTCTGCTTAGAGTTCCACACCACCTCGAGACACTTTCTGATGGAAGTACGGCAGGCATCCTTATAAACTAAGCCAGGTACCTTGTTGAGGCATACCTTTCTCGGCCTTTTGGCTAAGATCAAGTGTAGTATCTGTTCTTATCAGATATGTGGGCCATTGGTCCACACGATATTAATATAATTTTTTAACGGGGAAGGTCTGTCATAATAGCTTGCTATTAGGATCTTCATGCGTCATCCGAGTGTTGCACTATTGCTCGAGCCTGGCGCACCCCCACCAAAACATAAGCTCAATATTTTATGTTCCTAATGCTTTGACATCAACTTTTAGCTAAACTTTCTATAAATTCACTTTAAGATATAGAGAATGCGACATCTTTTTTAAAAAATTAAAGTTCGGCTCCCAACAATCAAATGAATAAAATTTACCTCATTCGGCTTAGGAGTTCATCCCTTTTTTATCCCCGGCTGTCATAAAACGCAACTCCACTCGTTGGCCAAAATGCAACTGTGCCAAAAGATGCAATGAGTTAGTTTTATCATTTAGATACTCCGTTGATTAAAAAGAATGCCAACCGCACTTCAGATTTGAAGTAAAAATACATTATCACGCTTTTTTATTATTAGGTTAAATTGCTCGCAAGAAAGCTTGCAGGCTACACTCCAATCAAATGACAACTACACTTCAAATTGATTTGTACTAAAGATATATTATCACGTTTTTCTCTTACATGGAGATTTTTCTCGCAAAGCTTGCCACATCGACGATGTTAAAGTAAACTTATTCGGGCAGTGCTATAAATTGAGATAAACGGCCTACATGACAACTTACTTACCTGGATGGGGTCTATGGATTATCACTAAGGTCCATGGCCTAGGGAAGTGACTTCCATTGCACTTTGGATGGGTGCTTGCCCTAAGGTCTACCCAAGTGGTGGAGCCTACATCATAATTTGTGTCAGGGGGGCTTGCGTTCGCGCAGCCCCCACAATTCTAGTAAAACTTTTGATTTTTGACTTGTAATGCAATACTTTGGTTGGTTGTCAGTGTCAAGAAATCAAGTTTAAAAAATTGTTGTGGGCAAGAGTTCACATAACCAAACACATATATCAAAACAATTACTCGGAGAACTTGTTGGATTTTTTTTTTAATGTCATTTATATTACTCAACACAAATTACATGGAAGTTCTAGCACCCCGAGGTTTCTGAAGTAAGCAAGCTACTGACCGAGAGGAGATACTTAATTCATAACTCGAATATGGAACAAACTGGTGCTTTTATAGTTGCCTTTGTTTCAATTCATGCATACAACGCCTAGTGCGACATAATTGTAAAGACTCGAATATATAGGCCGCTATCTTTGCAAGCAACAGGAACACAATTAATAAGACCACATCACATGTGTTTTTAACTAGCTAATTAATTTTTTATTTTTGCATTTTCCTATGTCCGTTAAACTAAAAGGTGAATGAAGCAGAGCGAACACTTTCAACGTACAATAGTTATATTCTTTTATTCTTTTGAAAGAACCGCCACTAAAGAACTCGTATGGCTTCACTTCAGTAGTTTTGCTACCCTTCATGTATTTAAGCCACTCATTTACGACATTCTTGCGAGTTCAATTCTAAACTAGTATTACAAGTCCCACAATATACATCAGTTTTTTTGTTGTCAAGTCTGATCGCGGAACACTTGAGCAATCACAATAGGATTTTGTAAAACACAAAGATTCATACAAAAGAGTAAACTATCTTTTAAGTATATAGTCGTAAGATAAGAAGTGATCTCCGTACCTGTTTTGCAAACACACAACAAACAACTTCTTGGAGGTGATCTCTTTGAAGGCTTATGCAAACCGGAACCCCCATATCCAAACTTCCCCCGATCTCAACTCCCGAAAGTTAGAAGCATTTTTTCAGAAGCGATGCTGCATTTAAAGAACGAAATTTGAGAAAAATGGCTATGCTTGGTCATGAAATACAAACTACTGTTTGATCACATATATATCAAAATTTAGTCTTGTCAAATACTTCGATGAAATCAGGTGCTTCACAATTTTTTGCGCTTTAGCTAACTCTTATTTATGCAATTACCTAGAGTGGATTTTACATGCACTACTCCTACAATTTCTGTTAAGATTTTATTTTCCCTTGTATGAGTTTCCCAATAGACAAATTGATTTCTGCTTAGAGTTCCACACCACCTCGAGACACTTTCTGATGGAAGTACGGCAGGCATCCTTATAAACTAAGCCAGGTACCTTGTTGAGGCATACCTTTCTCGGCCTTTTGGCTAAGATCAAGTGTAGTATCTGTTCTTATCAGTTTAATATCTGATATGTGGGCCATTGGTCCACACGATATTAATATAATTTTTTAACGGGGAAGGTCTGTCATAATAGTTTGCTATTAGGATCTTCATGCGTCATCCGAGTGTTGCACTATTGCTCGAGCCTGGCGCACCCCCACCAAAACATAAGCTCAATATTTTATGTTCCTAATGCTTTGACATCAACTTTTAGCTAAACTTTCTATAAATTCACTTTAAGATATAGAGAATGCGACATCTTTTTTAAAAAATTAAAGTTCGGCTCCCAACAATCAAATGAATAAAATTTACCTCATTCGGCTTAGGAGTTCATCCCTTTTTTATCCTCGGCTGTCATAAAACGCAACTCCACTCGTTGGCCAAAAATGCAACTGTGCCAAAAGATGCAATGAGTTAGTTTTATCATTTAGATACTCCGTTGATTAAAAAGAATGCCAACCGCACTTCAGATTTGAAGTAAAAATACATTATCACGCTTTTTTATTATTAGGTTAAATTGCTCGCAAGAAAGCTTGCAGGCTACACTCCAATCAAATGACAACTACACTTCAAATTGATTTGTACTAAAGATATATTATCACGTTTTTCTCTTACATGGAGATTTTTCTCGCAAAGCTTGCCACATCGACGATGTTAAAGTAAACTTATTCGGGCAGTGCTATAAATTGAGATAAACGGCCTACATGACAACTTACTTACCTGGATGGGGTCTATGGATTATCACTAAGGTCCATGGCCTAGGGAAGTGACTTCCATTGCACTTTGGATGGGTGCTTGCCCTAAGGTCTACCCAAGTGGTGGAGCCTACATCATAATTTGTGTCAGGGGGGCTTGCGTTCGCGTAGCCCCCACAATTCTAGTAAAACTTTTGATTTTTGACTTGTAATGCAATACTTTGGTTGGTTGTCAGTGTCAAGAAATCAAGTTTAAAAAATTGTTGTGGGCAAGAGTTCACATAACCAAACACATATATCAAAACAATTACTCGGAGAACTTGTTGGATTTTTTTTTTAATGTCATTTATATTACTCAACACAAATTACATGGAAGTTCTAGCACCCCGAGGTTTCTGAAGTAAGCAAGCTACTGACCGAGAGGAGATACTTAATTCATAACTCGAATATGGAACAAACTGGTGCTTTTATAGTTGCCTTTGTTTCAATTCATGCATACAACGCCTAGTGCGACATAATTGTAAAGACTCGAATATATAGGCCGCTATCTTTGCAAGCAACAGGAACACAATTAATAAGACCACATCACATGTGTTTTTAACTAGCTAATTAATTTTTTATTTTTGCATTTTCCTATGTCCGTTAAACTAAAAGGTGAATGAAGCAGAGCGAACACTTTCAACGTACAATAGTTATATTCTTTTATTCTTTTGAAAGAACCGCCACTAAAGAACTCGTATGGCTTCACTTCAGTAGTTTTGCTACCCTTCATGTATTTAAGCCACTCATTTACGACATTCTTGCGAGTTCAATTCTAAACTAGTATTACAAGTCCCACAATATACATCAGTTTTTTTGTTGTCAAGTCTGATCGCGGAACACTTGAGCAATCACAATAGGATTTTGTAAAACACAAAGATTCATACAAAAGAGTAAACTATCTTTTAAGTATATAGTCGTAAGATAAGAAGTGATCTCCGTACCTGTTTTGCAAACACACAACAAACAACTTCTTGGAGGTGATCTCTTTGAAGGCTTATGCAAACCGGAACCCCCATATCCAAACTTCCCCCGATCTCAACTCCCGAAAGTTAGAAGCATTTTTTCAGAAGCGATGCTGCATTTAAAGAACGAAATTTGAGAAAAATGGCTATGCTTGGTCATGAAATACAAACTACTGTTTGATCACATATATATCAAAATTTAGTCTTGTCAAATACTTCGATGAAATCAGGTGCTTCACAATTTTTTGCGCTTTAGCTAACTCTTATTTATGCAATTACCTAGAGTGGATTTTACATGCACTACTCCTACAATTTCTGTTAAGATTTTATTTTCCCTTGTATGAGTTTCCCAATAGACAAATTGATTTCTGCTTAGAGTTCCACACCACCTCGAGACACTTTCTGATGGAAGTACGGCAGGCATCCTTATAAACTAAGCCAGGTACCTTGTTGAGGCATACCTTTCTCGGCCTTTTGGCTAAGATCAAGTGTAGTATCTGTTCTTATCAGTTTAATATCTGATATGTGGGCCATTGGTCCACACGATATTAATATAATTTTTTAACGGGGAAGGTCTGTCATAATAGTTTGCTATTAGGATCTTCATGCGTCATCCGAGTGTTGCACTATTGCTCGAGCCTGGCGCACCCCCACCAAAACATAAGCTCAATATTTTATGTTCCTAATGCTTTGACATCAACTTTTAGCTAAACTTTCTATAAATTCACTTTAAGATATAGAGAATGCGACATCTTTTTTAAAAAATTAAAGTTCGGCTCCCAACAATCAAATGAATAAAATTTACCTCATTCGGCTTAGGAGTTCATCCCTTTTTTATCCTCGGCTGTCATAAAACGCAACTCCACTCGTTGGCCAAAAATGCAACTGTGCCAAAAGATGCAATGAGTTAGTTTTATCATTTAGATACTCCGTTGATTAAAAAGAATGCCAACCGCACTTCAGATTTGAAGTAAAAATACATTATCACGCTTTTTTATTATTAGGTTAAATTGCTCGCAAGAAAGCTTGCAGGCTACACTCCAATCAAATGACAACTACACTTCAAATTGATTTGTACTAAAGATATATTATCACGTTTTTCTCTTACATGGAGATTTTTCTCGCAAAGCTTGCCACATCGACGATGTTAAAGTAAACTTATTCGGGCAGTGCTATAAATTGAGATAAACGGCCTACATGACAACTTACTTACCTGGATGGGGTCTATGGATTATCACTAAGGTCCATGGCCTAGGGAAGTGACTTCCATTGCACTTTGGATGGGTGCTTGCCCTAAGGTCTACCCAAGTGGTGGAGCCTACATCATAATTTGTGTCAGGGGGGCTTGCGTTCGCGTAGCCCCCACAATTCTAGTAAAACTTTTGATTTTTGACTTGTAATGCAATACTTTGGTTGGTTGTCAGTGTCAAGAAATCAAGTTTAAAAAATTGTTGTGGGCAAGAGTTCACATAACCAAACACATATATCAAAACAATTACTCGGAGAACTTGTTGGATTTTTTTTTTAATGTCATTTATATTACTCAACACAAATTACATGGAAGTTCTAGCACCCCGAGGTTTCTGAAGTAAGCAAGCTACTGACCGAGAGGAGATACTTAATTCATAACTCGAATATGGAACAAACTGGTGCTTTTATAGTTGCCTTTGTTTCAATTCATGCATACAACGCCTAGTGCGACATAATTGTAAAGACTCGAATATATAGGCCGCTATCTTTGCAAGCAACAGGAACACAATTAATAAGACCACATCACATGTGTTTTTAACTAGCTAATTAATTTTTTATTTTTGCATTTTCCTATGTCCGTTAAACTAAAAGGTGAATGAAGCAGAGCGAACACTTTCAACGTACAATAGTTATATTCTTTTATTCTTTTGAAAGAACCGCCACTAAAGAACTCGTATGGCTTCACTTCAGTAGTTTTGCTACCCTTCATGTATTTAAGCCACTCATTTACGACATTCTTGCGAGTTCAATTCTAAACTAGTATTACAAGTCCCACAATATACATCAGTTTTTTTGTTGTCAAGTCTGATCGCGGAACACTTGAGCAATCACAATAGGATTTTGTAAAACACAAAGATTCATACAAAAGAGTAAACTATCTTTTAAGTATATAGTCGTAAGATAAGAAGTGATCTCCGTACCTGTTTTGCAAACACACAACAAACAACTTCTTGGAGGTGATCTCTTTGAAGGCTTATGCAAACCGGAACCCCCATATCCAAACTTCCCCCGATCTCAACTCCCGAAAGTTAGAAGCATTTTTTCAGAAGCGATGCTGCATTTAAAGAACGAAATTTGAGAAAAATGGCTATGCTTGGTCATGAAATACAAACTACTGTTTGATCACATATATATCAAAATTTAGTCTTGTCAAATACTTCGATGAAATCAGGTGCTTCACAATTTTTTGCGCTTTAGCTAACTCTTATTTATGCAATTACCTAGAGTGGATTTTACATGCACTACTCCTACAATTTCTGTTAAGATTTTATTTTCCCTTGTATGAGTTTCCCAATAGACAAATTGATTTCTGCTTAGAGTTCCACACCACCTCGAGACACTTTCTGATGGAAGTACGGCAGGCATCCTTATAAACTAAGCCAGGTACCTTGTTGAGGCATACCTTTCTCGGCCTTTTGGCTAAGATCAAGTGTAGTATCTGTTCTTATCAGTTTAATATCTGATATGTGGGCCATTGGTCCACACGATATTAATATAATTTTTTAACGGGGAAGGTCTGTCATAATAGCTTGCTATTAGGATCTTCATGCGTCATCCGAGTGTTGCACTATTGCTCGAGCCTGGCGCACCCCCACCAAAACATAAGCTCAATATTTTATGTTCCTAATGCTTTGACATCAACTTTTAGCTAAACTTTCTATAAATTCACTTTAAGATATAGAGAATGCGACATCTTTTTTAAAAAATTAAAGTTCGGCTCCCAACAATCAAATGAATAAAATTTACCTCATTCGGCTTAGGAGTTCATCCCTTTTTTATCCCCGGCTGTCATAAAACGCAACTCCACTCGTTGGCCAAAAATGCAACTGTGCCTAAAGATGCAATGAGTTAGTTTTATCATTTAGATACTCCGTTGATTAAAAAGAATGCCAACCGCACTTCAGATTTGAAGTAAAAATACATTATCACGCTTTTTTATTATTAGGTTAAATTGCTCGCAAGAAAGCTTGCAGGCTACACTCCAATCAAATGACAACTACACTTCAAATTGATTTGTACTAAAGATATATTATCACGTTTTTCTCTTACATGGTGATTTTTCTCGCAAAGCTTGCCACATCGACGATGTTAAAGTAAAATTATTCGGGCAGTGCTATAAATTGAGATAAACGGCCTACATGACAACTTACTTACCTGGATGGGGTCTATGGATTATCACTAAGGTCCATGGCCTAGGGAAGTGACTTCCATTGCACTTTGGATGGGTTCTTGCCCTAAGGTCTACCCAAGTGGTGGAGCCTACATCATAATTTGTGTCAGGGGGGCTTGCGTTCGCGCAGCCCCCACAATTCTAGTAAAACTTTTGATTTTTGACTTGTAATGCAATACTTTGGTTGGTTGTCAGTGTCAAGAAATCAAGTTTAAAAAATTGTTGCGGGCAAGAGTTCACATAACCAAACACATATATCAAAACAATTACTCGGAGAACTTGTTGGATTTTTTTTTTAATGTCATTTATATTACTCAACACAAATTACATGGAAGTTCTAGCACCCCGAGGTTTCTGAAGTAAGCAAGCTACTGACCGGAACAAACTGGTGCTTTTATAGTTGCCTTTGTTTCAATTCATGCATACAACGCCTAGTGCGACATAATTGTAAAGACTCGAATATATAGGCCGCTATCTTTGCAAGCAATAGGAACACAATTAATAAGACCACATCACATGTGTTTTTAACTAGCTAATTAATTTTTTATTTTTGCATTTTCCTATGTCCGTTAAACTAAAAGGTGAATGAAGCAGAGCAAACACTTTCAACGTACAATAGTTATATTCTTTTATTCTTTTGAAAGAACCGCCACTAAAGAACTCGTATGGCTTCACTTCAGTAGTTTTGCTACCCTTCATGTATTTAAGCCACTCATTTACGACATTCTTGCGAGTTCAATTCTAAACTAGTATTACAAGTCCCACAATATACATCAGTTTTTTTGTTGTCAAGTCTGATCGCGGAACACTTGAGCAATCACAATAGGATTTTGTAAAACACAAAGATTCATACAAAAGAGTAAACTATCTTTTAAGTATATAGTCGTAAGATAAGAAGTGATCTCCGTACCTGTTTTGCAAACACACAACAAACAACTTCTTGGAGGTGATCTCTTTGAAGGCTTATGCAAACCGGAACCCCCATATCCAAACTTCCCCCGATCTCAACTCCCGAAAGTTAGAAGCATTTTTTCAGAAGCGATGCTGCATTTAAAGAACGAAATTTGAGAAAAATGGCTATGCTTGGTCATGAAATACAAACTACTGTTTGATCACATATATATCAAAATTTAGTCTTGTCAAATACTTCGATGAAATCAGGTGCTTCACAATTTTTTGCGCTTTAGCTAACTCTTATTTATGCAATTACCTAGAGTGGATTTTACATGCACTACTCCTACAATTTCTGTTAAGATTTTATTTTCCCTTGTATGAGTTTCCCAATAGACAAATTGATTTCTGCTTAGAGTTCCACACCACCTCCAGACACTTTCTGATGGAAGTACGGCAGGCATCCTTATAAACTAAGCCAGGTACCTTGTTGAGGCATACCTTTCTCGGCCTTTTGGCTAAGATCAAGTGTAGTATCTGTTCTTATCAGTTTAATATCTGATATGTGGGCCATTGGTCCACACGATATTAATATAATTTTTTAACGGGGAAGGTCTGTCATAATAGCTTGCTATTAGGATCTTCATGCGTCATCCGAGTGTCGCACTATTGCTCGAGCCTGGAGCACCCCCACCAAAACATAAGCTCAATATTTTATGTTCCTAATGCTTTGACATCAACTTTTAGCTAAACTTTCTATAAATTCACTTTAAGATATAGAGAATGCGACCTCTTTTTTAAAAAATTAAAGTTCGGCTCCCAACAATCAAATGAATAAAATTTACCTCATTCGGCTTAGGAGTTCATCCCTTTTTTATCCCCGACTGTCATAAAACGCAACTCCACTCGTTGGCCAAAAATGCAACTGTGCCAAAAGATGCAATGAGTTAGTTTTATCATTTAGATACTCCGTTGATTAAAAAGAATGCCAACCGCACTTCAGATTTGAAGTAAAAATACATTATCACGCTTTTTTATTATTAGGTTAAATTGCTCGCAAGAAAGCTTGCAGGCTACACTCCAATCAAATGACAACTACACTTCAAATTGATTTGTACTAAAGATATATTATCACGTTTTTCTCTTACATGGTGATTTTTCTCGCAAAGCTTGCCACATCGACGATGTTAAAGTAAAATTATTCGGGCAGTGCTATAAATTGAGATAAACGGCCTACATGACAACTTACTTACCTGGATGGGGTCTATGGATTATCACTAAGGTCCATGGCCTAGGGAAGTGACTTCCATTGCACTTTGGATGGGTGCTTGCCCTAAGGTCTACCCAAGTGGTGGAGCCTACATCATAATTTGTGTCAGGGGGGCTTGCGTTCGCGCAGCCCCCACAATTCTAGTAAAACTTTTGATTTTTGACTTGTAATGCAATACTTTGGTTGGTTGTCAGTGTCAAGAAATCAAGTTTAAAAAATTGTTGTGGGCAAGAGTTCACATAACCAAACACATATATCAAAACAATTACTCGGAGAACTTGTTGGATTTTTTTTTTAATGTCATTTATATTACTCAACACAAATTACATGGAAGTTCTAGCACCCCGAGGTTTCTGAAGTAAGCAAGCTACTGACCGAGAGGAGATACTTAATTCATAACTCGAATATGGAACAAACTGGTGCTTTTATAGTTGCCTTTGTTTCAATTCATGCATACAACGCCTAGTGCGACATAATTGTAAAGACTCGAATATATAGGCCGCTATCTTTGCAAGCAACAGGAACACAATTAATAAGACCACATCACATGTGTTTTTAACTAGCTAATTAATTTTTTATTTTTGCATTTTCCTATGTCCGTTAAACTAAAAGGTGAATGAAGCAGAGCGAACACTTTCAACGTACAATAGTTATATTCTTTTATTCTTTTGAAAGAACCGCCACTAAAGAACTCGTATGGCTTCACTTCAGTAGTTTTGCTACCCTTCATGTATTTAAGCCACTCATTTACGACATTCTTGCGAGTTCAATTCTAAACTAGTATTACAAGTCCCACAATATACATTAGTTTTTTTGTTGTCAAGTCTGATCGCGGAACACTTGAGCAATCACAATAGGATTTTGTAAAACACAAAGATTCATACAAAAGAGTAAACTATCTTTTAAGTATATAGTCGTAAGATAAGAAGTGATCTCCGTACCTGTTTTGCAAACACACAACAAACAACTTCTTGGAGGTGATCTCTTTGAAGGCTTATGCAAACCGGAACCCCCATATCCAAACTTCCCCCGATCTCAACTCCCGAAAGTTAGAAGCATTTTTTCAGAAGCGATGCTGCATTTAAAGATCGAAATTTGAGAAAAATGGCTATGCTTGGTCATGAAATACAAACTACTGTTTGATCACATATATATCAAAATTTAGTCTTGTCAAATACTTCGATGAAATCAGGTGCTTCACAATTTTTTGCGCTTTAGCTAACTCTTATTTATGCAATTACCTAGAGTGGATTTTACATGCACTACTCCTACAATTTCTGTTAAGATTTTATTTTCCCTTGTATGAGTTTCCCAATAGACAAATTGATTTCTGCTTAGAGTTCCACACCACCTCGAGACACTTTCTGATGGAAGTACGGCAGGCATCCTTATAAACTAAGCCAGGTACCTTGTTGAGGCATACCTTTCTCGGCCTTTTGGCTAAGATCAAGTGTAGTATCTGTTCTTATCAGTTTAATATCTGATATGTGGGCCATTGGTCCACACGATATTAATATAATTTTTTAACGGGGAAGGTCTGTCATAATAGCTTGCTATTAGGATCTTCATGCGTCATCCGAGTGTCGCACTATTGCTCGAGCCTGGAGCACCCCCACCAAAACATAAGTTCAATATTTTATGTTCCTAATGCTTTGACATCAACTTTTAGCTAAACTTTCTATAAATTCACTTTAAGATATAGAGAATGCGACATCTTTTTTAAAAAATTAAAGTTCGGCTCCCAACAATCAAATGAATAAAATTTACCTCATTCGGCTTAGGAGTTCATCCCTTTTTTATCCCCGACTGTCATAAAACGCAACTCCACTCGTTGGCCAAAAATGCAACTGTGCCAAAAGATGCAATGAGTTAGTTTTATCATTTAGATACTCCGTTGATTAAAAAGAATGCCAACCGCACTTCAGATTTGAAGTAAAAATACATTATCACGCTTTTTTATTATTAGGTTAAATTGCTCGCAAGAAAGCTTGCAGGCTACACTCCAATCAAATGACAACTACACTTCAAATTGATTTGTACTAAAGATATATTATCACGTTTTTCTCTTACATGGTGATTTTTCTCGCAAAGCTTGCCACATCGACGATGTTAAAGTAAAATTATTCGGGCAGTGCTATAAATTGAGATAAACGGCCTACATGACAACTTACTTACCTGGATGGGGTCTATGGATTATCACTAAGGTCCATGGCCTAGGGAAGTGACTTCCATTGCACTTTGGATGGGTGCTTGCCCTAAGGTCTACCCAAGTGGTGGAGCCTACATCATAATTTGTGTCAGGGGGGCTTGCGTTCGCGCAGCCCCCACAATTCTAGTAAAACTTTTGATTTTTGACTTGTAATGCAATACTTTGGTTGGTTGTCAGTGTCAAGAAATCAAGTTTAAAAAATTGTTGCGGGCAAGAGTTCACATAACCAAACACATATATCAAAACAATTACTCGGAGAACTTGTCGGATTTTTTTTTTAATGTCATTTATATTACTCAACACAAATTACATGGAAGTTCTAGCACCCCGAGGTTTCTGAAGTAAGCAAGCTACTGACCGAGAGGAGATACTTCATTCATAACTCGAATATGGAACAAACCGGTGCTTTTATAGTTGCCTTTGTTTCAATTCATGCATACAACGCCTAGTGCGACATAATTGTAAAGACTCGAATATATAGGCCGCTATCTTTGCAAGCAACAGGAACACAATTAATAAGACCACATCACATGTGTTTTTAACTAGCTAATTAATTTTTTATTTTTGCATTTTCCTATGTCCGTTAAACTAAAAGGTGAATGAAGCAGAGCGAACACTTTCAACGTACAATAGTTATATTCTTTTATTCTTTTGAAAGAACCGCCACTAAAGAACTCGTATGGCTTCACTTCAGTAGTTTTGCTACCCTTCATGTATTTAAGCCACTCATTTACGACATTCTTGCGAGTTCAATTCTAAACTAGTATTACAAGTCCCACAATATACATCAGTTTTTTTGTTGTCAAGTCTGATCGCGGAACACTTGAGCAATCACAATAGGATTTTGTAAAACACAAAGATTCATACAAAAGAGTAAACTATCTTTTAAGTATATAGTCGTAAGATAAGAAGTGATCTCCGTACCTGTTTTGCAAACACACAACAAACAACTTCTTGGAGGTGATCTCTTTGAAGGCTTATGCAAACCGGAACCCCCATATCCAAACTTCCCCCGATCTCAACTCCCGAAAGTTAGAAGCATTTTTTCAGAAGCGATGCTGCATTTAAAGATCGAAATTTGAGAAAAATGGCTATGCTTGGTCATGAAATACAAACTACTGTTTGATCACATATATATCAAAATTTAGTCTTGTCAAATACTTCGATGAAATCAGGTGCTTCACAATTTTTTGCGCTTTAGCTAACTCTTATTTATGCAATTACCTAGAGTGGATTTTACATGCACTACTCCTACAATTTCTGTTAAGATTTTATTTTCCCTTGTATGAGTTTCCCAATAGACAAATTGATTTCTGCTTAGAGTTCCACACCACCTCGAGACACTTTCTGATGGAAGTACGGCAGGCATCCTTATAAACTAAGCCAGGTACCTTGTTGAGGCATACCTTTCTCGGCCTTTTGGCTAAGATCAAGTGTAGTATCTGTTCTTATCAGTTTAATATCTGATATGTGGGCCATTGGTCCACACAATATTAATATAATTTTTTAACGGTGAAGGTCTGTCATAATAGCTTGCTATTAGGATCTTCATGCGTCATCCGAGTGTCGCACTATTGCTCGAGCCTGGCGCACCCCCACCAAAACATAAGCTCAATATTTTATGTTCCTAATGCTTTGACATCAACTTTTAGCTAAACTTTCTATAAATTCACTTTAAGATATAGAGAATGCGACATCTTTTTTAAAAAATTAAAGTTCGGCTCCCAACTATCAAATGAATAAAATTTACCTCATTCGGCTTAGGAGTTCATCCCTTTTTTATCCCCGGCTGTCATAAAACGCAACTCCACTCGTTGGCCAAAAATGCAACTGTGCCAAAAGATGCAATGAGTTAGTTTTATCATTTAGATACTCCGTTGATTAAAAAGAATGCCAACCGCACTTCAGATTTGAAGTAAAAATACATTATCACGCTTTTTTATTATTAGGTTAAATTGCTCGCAAGAAAGCTTGCAGGCTACACTCCAATCAAATGACAACTACACTTCAAATTGATTTGTACTAAAGATATATTATCACGTTTTTCTCTTACATGGTGATTTTTCTCGCAAAGCTTGCCACATCGACGATGTTAAAGTAAAATTATTCGGGCAGTGCTATAAATTGAGATAAACGGCCTACATGACAACTTACTTACCTGGATGGGGTCTATGGATTATCACTAAGGTCCATGGCCTAGGGAAGTGACTTCCATTGCACTTTGGATGGGTGCTTGCCCTAAGGTCTACCCAAGTGGTGGAGCCTACATCATAATTTGTGTCAGGGGGCTTGCGTTCGCGCAGCCCCCACAATTCTAGTAAAACTTTTGATTTTTGACTTGTAATGCAATACTTTGGTTGGTTGTCAGTGTCAAGAAATCAAGTTTAAAAAATTGTTGCGGGCAAGAGTTCACATAACCAAACACATATATCAAAACAATTACTCGGAGAACTTGTTGGATTTTTTTTTTAATGTCATTTATATTACTCAACACAAATTACATGGAAGTTCTAGCACCCCGAGGTTTCTGAAGTAAGCAAGCTACTGACCGAGAGGAGATACTTCATTCATAACTCGAATATGGAACAAACCGGTGCTTTTATAGTTGCCTTTGTTTCAATTCATGCATACAACGCCTAGTGCGACATAATTGTAAAGACTCGAATATATAGGCCGCTATCTTTGCAAGCAACAGGAACACAATTAATAAGACCACATCACATGTGTTTTTAACTAGCTAATTAATTTTTTATTTTTGCATTTTCCTATGTCCGTTAAACTAAAAGGTGAATGAAGCAGAGCGAACACTTTCAACGTACAATAGTTATATTCTTTTATTCTTTTGAAAGAACCGCCACTAAAGAACTCGTATGGCTTCACTTCAGTAGTTTTGCTACCCTTCATGTATTTAAGCCACTCATTTACGACATTCTTGCGAGTTCAATTCTAAACTAGTATTACAAGTCCCACAATATACATCAGTTTTTTTGTTGTCAAGTCTGATCGCGGAACACTTGAGCAATCACAATAGGATTTTGTAAAACACAAAGATTCATACAAAAGAGTAAACTATCTTTTAAGTATATAGTCGTAAGATAAGAAGTGATCTCCGTACCTGTTTTGCAAACACACAACAAACAACTTCTTGGAGGTGATCTCTTTGAAGGCTTATGCAAACCGGAACCCCCATATCCAAACTTCCCCCGATCTCAACTCCCGAAAGTTAGAAGCATTTTTTCAGAAGCGATGCTGCATTTAAAGATCGAAATTTGAGAAAAATGGCTATGCTTGGTCATGAAATACAAACTACTGTTTGATCACATATATATCAAAATTTAGTCTTGTCAAATACTTCGATGAAATCAGGTGCTTCACAATTTTTTGCGCTTTAGCTAACTCTTATTTATGCAATTACCTAGAGTGGATTTTACATGCACTACTCCTACAATTTCTGTTAAGATTTTATTTTCCCTTGTATGAGTTTCCCAATAGACAAATTGATTTCTTCTTAGAGTTCCACACCACCTCGAGACACTTTCTGATGGAAGTACGGCAGGCATCCTTATAAACTAAGCCAGGTACCTTGTTGAGGCATACCTTTCTCGGCCTTTTGGCTAAGATCAAGTGTAGTATCTGTTCTTATCAGTTTAATATCTGATATGTGGGCCATTGGTCCACACGATATTAATATAATTTTTTAACGGGGAAGGTCTATCATAATAGCTTGCTATTAGGATCTTCATGCGTCATCCGAGTGTTGCACTATTGCTCGAGCCTGGCGCACCCCCACCAAAACATAAGCTCAATATTTTATGTTCCTAATGCTTTGACATCAACTTTTAGCTAAACTTTCTATAAATTCACTTTAAGATATAGAGAATGCGACATCTTTTTTAAAAAATTAAAGTTCGGCTCCCAACAATCAAATGAATAAAATTTACCTCATTCGGCTTAGGAGTTCATACCTTTTTTATCCCCGGCTGTCATAAAACGCAACTCCACTCGTTGGCCAAAAATGCAACTGTGCCAAAAGATGCAATGAGTTAGTTTTATCATTTAGATACTCCGTTGATTAAAAAGAATGCCAACCGCACTTCAGATTTGAAGTAAAAATACATTATCACGCTTTTTTATTATTAGGTTAAATTGCTCGCAAGAAAGCTTGCAGGCTACACTCCAATCAAATGACAACTACACTTCAAATTGATTTGTACTAAAGATATATTATCACGTTTTTCTCTTACATGGTGATTTTTCTCGCAAAGCTTGCCACATCGACGATGTTAAAGTAAAATTATTCGGGCAGTGCTATAAATTGAGATAAACGGCCTACATGACAACTTACTTACCTGGATGGGGTCTATGGATTATCACTAAGGTCCATGGCCTAGGGAAGTGACTTCCATTGCACTTTGGATGGGTGCTTGCCCTAAGGTCTACCCAAGTGGTGGAGCCTACATCATAATTTGTGTCAGGGGGCTTGCGTTCGCGCAGCCCACACAATTCTAGTAAAACTTTTGATTTTTGACTTGTAATGCAATACTTTGGTTGGTTGTCAGTGTCAAGAAATCAAGTTTAAAAAATTGTTGCGGGCAAGAGTTCACATAACCAAACACATATATCAAAACAATTACTCGGAGAACTTGTTGGATTTTTTTTTTAATGTCATTTATATTACTCAACACAAATTACATGGAAGTTCTAGCACCCCGAGGTTTCTGAAGTAAGCAAGCTACTGACCGAGAGGAGATACTTCATTCATAACTCGAATATGGAACAAACTGGTGCTTTTATAGTTGCCTTTGTTTCAATTCATGCATACAACGCCTAGTGCAACATAATTGTAAAGACTCGAATATATAGGCCGCTATCTTTGCAAGCAACAGGAACACAATTAATAAGACCACATCACATGTGTTTTTAACTAGCTAATTAATTTTTTATTTTTGCATTTTCCTATGTCCGTTAAACTAAAAGGTGAATGAAGCAGAGCGAACACTTTCAACGTACAATAGTTATATTCTTTTATTCTTTTGAAAGAACCGCCACTAAAGAACTCGTATGGCTTCACTTCAGTAGTTTTGCTACCCTTCATGTATTTAAGCCACTCATTTACGACATTCTTGCGAGTTCAATTCTAAACTAGTATTACAAGTCCCACAATATACATCAGTTTTTTTGTTGTCAAGTCTGATCGCGGAACACTTGAGCAATCACAATAGGATTTTGTAAAACACAAAGATTCATACAAAAGAGTAAACTATCTTTTAAGTATATAGTCGTAAGATAAGAAGTGATCTCCGTACCTGTTTTGCAAACACACAACAAACAACTTCTTGGAGGTGATCTCTTTGAAGGCTTATGCAAACCGGAACCCCCATATCCAAACTTCCCCCGATCTCAACTCCCGAAAGTTAGAAGCATTTTTTCAGAAGCGATGCTGCATTTAAAGATCGAAATTTGAGAAAAATGGCTATGCTTGGTCATGAAATACAAACTACTGTTTGATCACATATATATCAAAATTTAGTCTTGTCAAATACTTCGATGAAATCAGGTGCTTCACAATTTTTTGCGCTTTAGCTAACTCTTATTTATGCAATTACCTAGAGTGGATTTTACATGCACTACTCCTACAATTTCTGTTAAGATTTTATTTTCCCTTGTATGAGTTTCCCAATAGACAAATTGATTTCTGCTTAGAGTTCCACACCACCTCGAGACACTTTCTGATGGAAGTACGGCAGGCATCCTTATAAACTAAGCCAGCATCCTTATAAACTAAGCCAGGTACCTTGTTGAGGCATACCTTTCTCGGCCTTTTGGCTAAGATCAAGTGTAGTATCTGTTCTTATCAGTTTAATATCTGATATGTGGGCCATTGGTCCACACGATATTAATATAATTTTTTAACGGTGAAGGTCTGTCATAATAGCTTGCTATTAGGATCTTCATGCGTCATCCGAGTGTTGCACTATTGCTCGAGCCTGGCGCACCCCCACCAAAACATAAGCTCAATATTTTATGTTCCTAATGCTTTGACATCAACTATTAGCTAAACTTTCTATAAATTCACTTTAATATATAGAGAATGCGACATCTTTTTTAAAAAATTAAAGTTCGGCTCCCAAAAATCAAATGAATAAAATTTACCTCATTCGGCTTAGGAGTTCATCCCTTTTTTATCCCCGGCTGTCATAAAACGCAACTCCACTCGTTGGCCAAAAATGCAACTGTGCCAAAAGATGCAATGAGTTAGTTTTATCATTTAGATACTCCGTTGATTAAAAAGAATGCCAACCGCACTTCAGATTTGAAGTAAAAATACATTATCACGCTTTTTTATTATTAGGTTAAATTGCTCCTTGCAGGCTACACTCCAATCAAATGACAACTACACTTCAAATTGATTTGTACTAAAGATATATTATCACGTTTTTCTCTTACATGGTGATTTTTCTCGCAAAGCTTGCCACATCGACGATGTTAAAGTAAAATTATTCGGGCAGTGCTATAAATTGAGATAAACGGCCTACATGACAACTTACTTACCTGGATGGAGTCTATGGATTATCACTAAGGTCCATGGCCTAGGGAAGTGACTTCCATTGCACTTTGGATGGGTGCTTGCCCTAAGGTCTACCCAAGTGGTGGAGCCTACATCATAATTTGTGTCAGGGGGGCTTGCGTTCGCGCAGCCCCCACAATTCTAGTAAAACTTTTGATTTTTGACTTGTAATGCAATACTTTGGTTGGTTGTCAGTGTCAAGAAATCAAGTTTAAAAAATTGTTGCGGGCAAGAGTTCACATAACCAAACACATATATCAAAACAATTACTCGGAGAACTTGTTGGATTTTTTTTTTAATGTCATTTATATTACTCAACACAAATTACATGGAAGTTCTAGCACCCCGAGGTTTCTGAAGTAAGCAAGCTACTGACCGAGAGGAGATACTTAATTCATAACTCGAATATGGAACAAACTGGTGCTTTTATAGTTGCCTTTGTTTCAATTCATGCATACAACGCCTAGTGCGACATAATTGTAAAGACTCGAATATATAGGCCGCTATCTTTGCAAGCAATAGGAACACAATTAATAAGACCACATCACATGTGTTTTTAACTAGCTAATTAATTTTTTATTTTTGCATTTTCCTATGTCCGTTAAACTAAAAGGTGAATGAAGCAGAGCGAACACTTTCAACGTACAATAGTTATATTCTTTTATTCTTTTGAAAGAACCGCCACTAAAGAACTCGTATGGCTTCACTTCAGTAGTTTTGCTACCCTTCATGTATTTAAGCCACTCATTTACGACATTCTTGCGAGTTCAATTCTAAACTAGTATTACAAGTCCCACAATATACATCAGTTTTTTTGTTGTCAAGTCTGATCGCGGAACACTTGAGCAATCACAATAGGATTTTGTAAAACACAAAGATTCATACAAAAGAGTAAACTATCTTTTAAGTATATAGTCGTAAGATAAGAAGTGATCTCCGTACCTGTTTTGCAAACACACAACAAACAACTTCTTGGAGGTGATCTCTTTGAAGGCTTATGCAAACCGGAACCCCCATATCCAAACTTCCCCCGATCTCAACTCCCGAAAGTTAGAAGCATTTTTTCAGAAGCGATGCTGCATTTAAAGATCGAAATTTGAGAAAAATGGCTATGCTTGGTCATGAAATACAAACTACTGTTTGATCACATATATATCAAAATTTAGTCTTGTCAAATACTTCGATGAAATCAGGTGCTTCACAATATTTTGCGCTTTAGCTAACTCTTATTTATGCAATTACCTAGAGTGGATTTTACATGCACTACTCCTACAATTTCTGTTAAGATTTTATTTTCCCTTGTATGAGTTTCCCAATAGACAAATTGATTTCTGCTTAGAGTTCCACACCACCTCAAGACACTTTCTGATGGAAGTACGGCAGGCATCCTTATAAACTAAGCCAGGTACCTTGTTGAGGCATACCTTTCTCGGCCTTTTGGCTAAGATCAAGTGTAGTATCTGTTCTTATCAGTTTAATATCTGATATGTGGGCCATTGGTCCACACGATATTAATATAATTTTTTAACGGTGAAGGTCTGTCATAATAGCTTGCTATTAGGATCTTCATGCGTCATCCGAGTGTCGCACTATTGCTCGAGCCTGGCGCACCCCCACCAAAACATAAGCTCAATATTTTATGTTCCTAATGCTTTGACATCAACTTTTAGCTAAACTTTCTATAAATTCACTTTAAGATATAGAGAATGCGACATCTTTTTTAAAAAATTAAAGTTCGGCTCCCAACAATCAAATGAATAAAATTTACCTCATTCGGCTTAGGAGTTCATCCCTTTTTTATCCCCGGCTGTCATAAAACGCAACTCCACTCGTTGGCCAAAAATGCAACTGTGCCAAAAGATGCAATGAGTTAGTTTTATCATTTAGATACTCCGTTGATTAAAAAGAATGCCAACCGCACTTCAGATTTGAAGTAAAAATACATTATCACGCTTTTTTATTATTAGGTTAAATTGCTCGCAAGAAAGCTTGCAGGCTACACTCCAATCAAATGACAACTACACTTCAAATTGATTTGTACTAAAGATATATTATCACGTTTTTCTCTTACATGGTGATTTTTCTCGCAAAGCTTGCCACATCGACGATGTTAAAGTAAAATTATTCGGGCAGTGCTATAAATTGAGATAAACGGCCTACATGACAACTTACTTACCTGGATGGGGTCTATGGATTATCACTAAGGTCCATGGCCTAGGGAAGTGACTTCCATTGCACTTTGGATGGGTGCTTGCCCTAAGGTCTACCCAAGTGGTGGAGCCTACATCATAATTTGTGTCAGGGGGGCTTGCGTTCGCGCAGCCCCCACAATTCTAGTAAAACTTTTGATTTTTGACTTGTAATGCAATACTTTGGTTGGTTGTCAGTGTCAAGAAATCAAGTTTAAAAAATTGTTGCGGGCAAGAGTTCACATAACCAAACACATATATCAAAACAATTACTCGGAGAACTTGTTGGATTTTTTTTTTAATGTCATTTATATTACTCAACACAAATTACATGGAAGTTCTAGCACCCCAAGGTTTCTGAAGTAAGCAAGCTACTGACCGAGAGGAGATACTTCATTCATAACTCGAATATGGAACAAACCGGTGCTTTTATAGTTGCCTTTGTTTCAATTCAGGCATACAACGCCTAGTGCGACATAATTGTAAAGACTCGAATATATAGGCCGCTATCTTTGCAAGCAACAGGAACACAATTAATAAGACCACATCACATGTGTTTTTAACTAGCTAATTAATTTTTTATTTTTGCATTTTCCTATGTCCGTTAAACTAAAAGGTGAATGAAGCAGAGCGAACACTTTCAACGTACAATAGTTATATTCTTTTATTCTTTTGAAAGAACCGCCACTAAAGAACTCGTATGGCTTCACTTCAGTAGTTTTGCTACCCTTCATGTATTTAAGCCACTCATTTACGACATTCTTGCGAGTTCAATTCTAAACTAGTATTACAAGTCCCACAATATACATCAGTTTTTTTGTTGTCAAGTCTGATCGCGGAACACTTGAGCAATCACAATAGGATTTTGTAAAACACAAAGATTCATACAAAAGAGTAAACTATCTTTTAAGTATATAGTCGTAAGATAAGAAGTGATCTCCGTACCTGTTTTGCAAACACACAACAAACAACTTCTTGGAGGTGATCTCTTTGAAGGCTTATGCAAACCGGAACCCCCATATCCAAACTTCCCCCGATCTCAACTCCCGAAAGTTAGAAGCATTTTTTCAGAAGCGATGCTGCATTTAAAGATCGAAATTTGAGAAAAATGGCTATGCTTGGTCATGAAATACAAACTACTGTTTGATCACATATATATCAAAATTTAGTCTTGTCAAATACTTCGATGAAATCAGGTGCTTCACAATTTTTTGCGCTTTAGCTAACTCTTATTTATGCAATTACCTAGAGTGGATTTTACATGCACTACTCCTACAATTTCTGTTAAGATTTTATTTTCCCTTGTATGAGTTTCCCAATAGACAAATTGATTTCTGCTTAGAGTTCCACACCACCTCGAGACACTTTCTGATGGAAGTACGGCAGGCATCCTTATAAACTAAGCCAGGTACCTTGTTGAGGCATACCTTTCTCGGCCTTTTGGCTAAGATCAAGTGTAGTATCTGTTCTTATCAGTTTAATATCTGATATGTGGGCCATTGGTCCACACAATATTAATATAATTTTTTAACGGTGAAGGTCTGTCATAATAGCTTGCTATTAGGATCTTCATGTGTCATCCGAGTGTCGCACTATTGCTCGAGCCTGGCGCACCCCCACCAAAACATAAGCTCAATATTTTATGTTCCTAATGCTTTGACATCAACTTTTAGCTAAACTTTCTATAAATTCACTTTAAGATATAGAGAATGCGACATCTTTTTAAAAAAATTAAAGTTCGGCTCCCAACTATCAAATGAATAAAATTTACCTCATTCGGCTTAGGAGTTCATCCCTTTTTTATCCCCGGCTGTCATAAAACGCAACTCCACTCGTTGGCCAAAAATGCAACTGTGCCAAAAGATGCAATGAGTTAGTTTTATCATTTAGATACTCCGTTGATTAAAAAGAATGCCAACCGCACTTCAGATTTGAAGTAAAAATACATTATCACGCTTTTTTATTATTAGGTTAAATTGCTCGCAAGAAAGCTTGCAGGCTACACTCCAATCAAATGACAACTACACTTCAAATTGATTTGTACTAAAGATATATTATCACGTTTTTCTCTTACATGGTGATTTTTCTCGCAAAGCTTGCCACATCGACGATGTTAAAGTAAAATTATTCGGGCAGTGCTATAAATTGAGATAAACGGCCTACATGACAACTTACTTACCTGGATGGGGTCTATGGATTATCACTAAGGTCCATGGCCTAGGGAAGTGACTTCCATTGCACTTTGGATGGGTGCTTGCCCTAAGGTCTACCCAAGAGGTGGAGCCTACATCATAATTTATGTCAGGGGGGCTTGCGTTCGCGCAGCCCCACAATTCTAGTAAAACTTTTGATTTTTGACTTGTAATGCAATACTTTGGTTGGTTGTCAGTGTCAAGAAATCAAGTTTAAAAAATTGTTGCGGGCAAGAGTTCACATAACCAAACACATATATCAAAACAATTACTCGGAGAACTTGTTGGATTTTTTTTTTAATGTCATTTATATTACTCAACACAAATTACATGGAAGTTCTAGCACCCCAAGGTTTCTGAAGTAAGCAAGCTACTGACCGAGAGGAGATACTTCATTCATAACTCGAATATGGAACAAACCGGTGCTTTTATAGTTGCCTTTGTTTCAATTCATGCATACAACGCCTAGTGCGACATAATTGTAAAGACTCGAATATATAGGCCGCTATCTTTGCAAGCAACAGGAACACAATTAATAAGACCACATCACATGTGTTTTTAACTAGCTAATTAATTTTTTATTTTTGCATTTTCCTATGTCCGTTAAACTAAAAGGTGAATGAAGCAGAGCGAACACTTTCAACGTACAATAGTTATATTCTTTTATTCTTTTGAAAGAACCGCCACTAAAGAACTCGTATGGCTTCACTTCAGTAGTTTTGCTACCCTTCATGTATTTAAGCCACTCATTTACGACATTCTTGCGAGTTCAATTCTAAACTAGTATTACAAGTCCCACAATATACATCAGTTTTTTTGTTGTCAAGTCTGATCGCGGAACACTTGAGCAATCACAATAGGATTTTGTAAAACACAAAGATTCATACAAAAGAGTAAACTATCTTTTAAGTATATAGTCGTAAGATAAGAAGTGATCTCCGTACCTGTTTTGCAAACACACAACAAACAACTTCTTGGAGGTGATCTCTTTGAAGGCTTATGCAAACCGGAACCCCCATATCCAAACTTCCCCCGATCTCAACTCCCGAAAGTTAGAAGCATTTTTTCAGAAGCGATGCTGCATTTAAAGATCGAAATTTGAGAAAAATGGCTATGCTTGGTCATGAAATACAAACTACTGTTTGATCACATATATATCAAAATTTAGTCTTGTCAAATACTTCGATGAAATCAGGTGCTTCACAATTTTTTGCGCTTTAGCTAACTCTTATTTATGCAATTACCTAGAGTGGATTTTACATGCACTACTCCTACAATTTCTGTTAAGATTTTATTTTCCCTTGTATGAGTTTCCCAATAGACAAATTGATTTCTGCTTAGAGTTCCACACCACCTCGAGACACTTTCTGATGGAAGTACGGCAGGCATCCTTATAAACTAAGCCAGGTACCTTGTTGAGGCATACCTTTCTCGGCCTTTTGGCTAAGATCAAGTGTAGTATCTGTTCTTATCAGTTTAATATCTGATATGTGGGCCATTGGTCCACACGATATTAATATAATTTTTTAACGGGGAAGGTCTATCATAATAGCTTGCTATTAGGATCTTCATGCGTCATCCGAGTGTTGCACTATTGCTCGAGCCTGGCGCACCCCCACCAAAACATAAGCTCAATATTTTATGTTCCTAATGCTTTGACATCAACTTTTAGCTAAACTTTCTATAAATTCACTTTAAGATATAGAGAATGCGACATCTTTTTTAAAAAATTAAAGTTCGGCTCCCAACAATCAAATGAATAAAATTTACCTCATTCGGCTTAGGAGTTCATCCCTTTTTTATCCCCGGCTGTCATAAAACGCAACTCCACTCGTTGGCCAAAAATGCAACTGTGCCAAAAGATGCAATGAGTTAGTTTTATCATTTAGATACTCCGTTGATTAAAAAGAATGCCAACCGCACTTCAGATTTGAAGTAAAAATACATTATCACGCTTTTTTATTATTAGGTTAAATTGCTCGCAAGAAAGCTTGCAGGCTACACTCCAATCAAATGACAACTACACTTCAAATTGATTTGTACTAAAGATATATTATCACGTTTTTCTCTTACATGGTGATTTTTCTCGCAAAGCTTGCCACATCGACGATGTTAAAGTAAAATTATTCGGGCAGTGCTATAAATTGAGATAAACGGCCTACATGACAACTTACTTACCTGGATGGGGTCTATGGATTATCACTAAGGTCCATGGCCTAGGGAAGTGACTTCCATTGCACTTTGGATGGGTGCTTGCCCTAAGGTCTACCCAAGTGGTGGAGCCTACATCATAATTTGTGTCAGGGGGGCTTGCGTTCGCGCAGCCCCCACAATTCTAGTAAAACTTTTGATTTTTGACTTGTAATGCAATACTTTGGTTGGTTGTCAGTGTCAAGAAATCAAGTTTAAAAAATTGTTGCGGGCAAGAGTTCACATAACCAAACACATATATCAAAACAATTACTCGGAGAACTTGTTGGATTTTTTTTTTAATGTCATTTATATTACTCAACACAAATTACATGGAAGTTCTAGCACCCCAAGGTTTCTGAAGTAAGCAAGCTACTGACCGAGAGGAGATACTTCATTCATAACTCGAATATGGAACAAACCGGTGCTTTTATAGTTGCCTTTGTTTCAATTCAGGCATACAACGCCTAGTGCGACATAATTGTAAAGACTCGAATATATAGGCCGCTATCTTTGCAAGCAACAGGAACACAATTAATAAGACCACATCACATGTGTTTTTAACTAGCTAATTAATTTTTTATTTTTGCATTTTCCTATGTCCGTTAAACTAAAAGGTGAATGAAGCAGAGCGAACACTTTCAACGTACAATAGTTATATTCTTTTATTCTTTTGAAAGAACCGCCACTAAAGAACTCGTATGGCTTCACTTCAGTAGTTTTGCTACCCTTCATGTATTTAAGCCACTCATTTACGACATTCTTGCGAGTTCAATTCTAAACTAGTATTACAAGTCCCACAATATACATCAGTTTTTTTGTTGTCAAGTCTGATCGCGGAACACTTGAGCAATCACAATAGGATTTTGTAAAACACAAAGATTCATACAAAAGAGTAAACTATCTTTTAAGTATATAGTCGTAAGATAAGAAGTGATCTCCGTACCTGTTTTGCAAACACACAACAAACAACTTCTTGGAGGTGATCTCTTTGAAGGCTTATGCAAACCGGAACCCCCATATCCAAACTTCCCCCGATCTCAACTCCCGAAAGTTAGAAGCATTTTTTCAGAAGCGATGCTGCATTTAAAGATCGAAATTTGAGAAAAATGGCTATGCTTGGTCATGAAATACAAACTACTGTTTGATCACATATATATCAAAATTTAGTCTTGTCAAATACTTCGATGAAATCAGGTGCTTCACAATTTTTTGCGCTTTAGCTAACTCTTATTTATGCAATTACCTAGAGTGGATTTTACATGCACTACTCCTACAATTTCTGTTAAGATTTTATTTTCCCTTGTATGAGTTTCCCAATAGACAAATTGATTTCTGCTTAGAGTTCCACACCACCTCGAGACACTTTCTGATGGAAGTACGGCAGGCATCCTTATAAACTAAGCCAGGTACCTTGTTGAGGCATACCTTTCTCGGCCTTTTGGCTAAGATCAAGTGTAGTATCTGTTCTTATCAGTTTAATATCTGATATGTGGGCCATTGGTCCACACAATATTAATATAATTTTTTAACGGTGAAGGTCTGTCATAATAGCTTGCTATTAGGATCTTCATGTGTCATCCGAGTGTCGCACTATTGCTCGAGCCTGGCGCACCCCCACCAAAACATAAGCTCAATATTTTATGTTCCTAATGCTTTGACATCAACTTTTAGCTAAACTTTCTATAAATTCACTTTAAGATATAGAGAATGCGACATCTTTTTAAAAAAATTAAAGTTCGGCTCCCAACTATCAAATGAATAAAATTTACCTCATTCGGCTTAGGAGTTCATCCCTTTTTTATCCCCGGCTGTCATAAAACGCAACTCCACTCGTTGGCCAAAAATGCAACTGTGCCAAAAGATGCAATGAGTTAGTTTTATCATTTAGATACTCCGTTGATTAAAAAGAATGCCAACCGCACTTCAGATTTGAAGTAAAAATACATTATCACGCTTTTTTATTATTAGGTTAAATTGCTCGCAAGAAAGCTTGCAGGCTACACTCCAATCAAATGACAACTACACTTCAAATTGATTTGTACTAAAGATATATTATCACGTTTTTCTCTTACATGGTGATTTTTCTCGCAAAGCTTGCCACATCGACGATGTTAAAGTAAAATTATTCGGGCAGTGCTATAAATTGAGATAAACGGCCTACATGACAACTTACTTACCTGGATGGGGTCTATGGATTATCACTAAGGTCCATGGCCTAGGGAAGTGACTTCCATTGCACTTTGGATGGGTGCTTGCCCTAAGGTCTACCCAAGTGGTGGAGCCTACATCATAATTTATGTCAGGGGGGCTTGCGTTCGCGCAGCCCCACAATTCTAGTAAAACTTTTGATTTTTGACTTGTAATGCAATACTTTGGTTGGTTGTCAGTGTCAAGAAATCAAGTTTAAAAAATTGTTGCGGGCAAGAGTTCACATAACCAAACACATATATCAAAACAATTACTCGGAGAACTTGTTGGATTTTTTTTTTAATGTCATTTATATTACTCAACACAAATTACATGGAAGTTCTAGCACCCCAAGGTTTCTGAAGTAAGCAAGCTACTGACCGAGAGGAGATACTTCATTCATAACTCGAATATGGAACAAACCGGTGCTTTTATAGTTGCCTTTGTTTCAATTCATGCATACAACGCCTAGTGCGACATAATTGTAAAGACTCGAATATATAGGCCGCTATCTTTGCAAGCAACAGGAACACAATTAATAAGACCACATCACATGTGTTTTTAACTAGCTAATTAATTTTTTATTTTTGCATTTTCCTATGTCCGTTAAACTAAAAGGTGAATGAAGCAGAGCGAACACTTTCAACGTACAATAGTTATATTCTTTTATTCTTTTGAAAGAACCGCCACTAAAGAACTCGTATGGCTTCACTTCAGTAGTTTTGCTACCCTTCATGTATTTAAGCCACTCATTTACGACATTCTTGCGAGTTCAATTCTAAACTAGTATTACAAGTCCCACAATATACATCAGTTTTTTTGTTGTCAAGTCTGATCGCGGAACACTTGAGCAATCACAATAGGATTTTGTAAAACACAAAGATTCATACAAAAGAGTAAACTATCTTTTAAGTATATAGTCGTAAGATAAGAAGTGATCTCCGTACCTGTTTTGCAAACACACAACAAACAACTTCTTGGAGGTGATCTCTTTGAAGGCTTATGCAAACCGGAACCCCCATATCCAAACTTCCCCCGATCTCAACTCCCGAAAGTTAGAAGCATTTTTTCAGAAGCGATGCTGCATTTAAAGATCGAAATTTGAGAAAAATGGCTATGCTTGGTCATGAAATACAAACTACTGTTTGATCACATATATATCAAAATTTAGTCTTGTCAAATACTTCGATGAAATCAGGTGCTTCACAATTTTTTGCGCTTTAGCTAACTCTTATTTATGCAATTACCTAGAGTGGATTTTACATGCACTACTCCTACAATTTCTGTTAAGATTTTATTTTCCGTTGTATGAGTTTCCCAATAGACAAATTGATTTCTGCTTAGAGTTCCACACCACCTCAAGACACTTTCTGATGGAAGTACGGCAGGCATCCTTATAAACTAAGCCAGGTACCTTGTTGAGGCATACCTTTCTCGGCCTTTTGGCTAAGATCAAGTGTAGTATCTGTTCTTATCAGTTTAATATCTGATATGTGGGCCATTGGTCCACACGATATTAATATAATTTTTTAACGGGGAAGGTCTATCATAATAGCTTGCTATTAGGATCTTCATGCGTCATCCGAGTGTTGCACTATTGCTCGAGCCTGGCGCACCCCCACCAAAACATAAGCTCAATATTTTATGTTCCTAATGCTTTGACATCAACTTTTAGCTAAACTTTCTATAAATTCACTTTAAGATATAGAGAATGCGACATCTTTTTTAAAAAATTAAAGTTCGGCTCCCAACAATCAAATGAATAAAATTTACCTCATTCGGCTTAGGAGTTCATACCTTTTTTATCCCCGGCTGTCATAAAACGCAACTCCACTCGTTGGCCAAAAATGCAACTGTGCCAAAAGATGCAATGAGTTAGTTTTATCATTTAGATACTCCGTTGATTAAAAAGAATGCCAACCGCACTTCAGATTTGAAGTAAAAATACATTATCACGCTTTTTTATTATTAGGTTAAATTGCTCGCAAGAAAGCTTGCAGGCTACACTCCAATCAAATGACAACTACACTTCAAATTGATTTGTACTAAAGATATATTATCACGTTTTTCTCTTACATGGTGATTTTTCTCGCAAAGCTTGCCACATCGACGATGTTAAAGTAAAATTATTCGGGCAGTGCTATAAATTGAGATAAACGGCCTACATGACAACTTACTTACCTGGATGGGGTCTATGGATTATCACTAAGGTCCATGGCCTAGGGAAGTGACTTCCATTGCACTTTGGATGGGTGCTTGCCCTAAGGTCTACCCAAGTGGTGGAGCCTACATCATAATTTGTGTCAGGGGGCTTGCGTTCGCGCAGCCCACACAATTCTAGTAAAACTTTTGATTTTTGACTTGTAATGCAATACTTTGGTTGGTTGTCAGTGTCAAGAAATCAAGTTTAAAAAATTGTTGCGGGCAAGAGTTCACATAACCAAACACATATATCAAAACAATTACTCGGAGAACTTGTTGGATTTTTTTTTTAATGTCATTTATATTACTCAACACAAATTACATGGAAGTTCTAGCACCCCGAGGTTTCTGAAGTAAGCAAGCTACTGACCGAGAGGAGATACTTCATTCATAACTCGAATATGGAACAAACTGGTGCTTTTATAGTTGCCTTTGTTTCAATTCATGCATACAACGCCTAGTGCAACATAATTGTAAAGACTCGAATATATAGGCCGCTATCTTTGCAAGCAACAGGAACACAATTAATAAGACCACATCACATGTGTTTTTAACTAGCTAATTAATTTTTTATTTTTGCATTTTCCTATGTCCGTTAAACTAAAAGGTGAATGAAGCAGAGCGAACACTTTCAACGTACAATAGTTATATTCTTTTATTCTTTTGAAAGAACCGCCACTAAAGAACTCGTATGGCTTCACTTCAGTAGTTTTGCTACCCTTCATGTATTTAAGCCACTCATTTACGACATTCTTGCGAGTTCAATTCTAAACTAGTATTACAAGTCCCACAATATACATCAGTTTTTTTGTTGTCAAGTCTGATCGCGGAACACTTGAGCAATCACAATAGGATTTTGTAAAACACAAAGATTCATACAAAAGAGTAAACTATCTTTTAAGTATATAGTCGTAAGATAAGAAGTGATCTCCGTACCTGTTTTGCAAACACACAACAAACAACTTCTTGGAGGTGATCTCTTTGAAGGCTTATGCAAACCGGAACCCCCATATCCAAACTTCCCCCGATTGGAAGCATTTTTTCAGAAGCGATGCTGCATTTAAAGATCGAAATTTGAGAAAAATGGCTATGCTTGGTCATGAAATACAAACTACTGTTTGATCACATATATATCAAAATTTAGTCTTGTCAAATACTTCGATGAAATCAGGTGCTTCACAATTTTTTGCGCTTTAGCTAACTCTTATTTATGCAATTACCTAGAGTGGATTTTACATGCACAACTCCTACAATTTCTGTTAAGATTTTATTTTCCCTTGTATGAGTTTCCCAATAGACAAATTGATTTCTGCTTAGAGTTCCACACCACCTCGAGACACTTTCTGATGGAAGTACGGCAGGCATCCTTATAAACTAAGCCAGGTACCTTGTTGAAGCATACCTTTCTCGGCCTTTTGGCTAAGATCAAGTGTAGTATCTGTTCTTATCAGTTTAATATCTGATATGTGGGCCATTGGTCCACACGATATTAATATAATTTTTTAACGGGGAAGGTCTGTCATAATAGCTTGCTATTAGGATCTTCATGCGTCATCCGAGTGTTGCACTATTGCTCGAGCCTGGCGCACCCCCACCAAAACATAAGCTCAATATTTTATGTTCCTAATGCTTTGACATCAACTTTTAGCTAAACTTTCTATAAATTCACTTTAAGATATAGAGAATGCGACATCTTTTTAAAAAATTAAAGTTCGGCTCCCAACAATCAAATGAATAAAATTTACCTCATTCGGCTTAGGAGTTCATCCCTTTTTTATCCCCGGCTGTCATAAAACGCAACTCCACTCGTTGGCCAAAAATGCAACTGTGCCAAAAGATGCAATGAGTTAGTTTTATCATTTAGATACTCCGTTGATTAAAAAGAATGCCAACCGCACTTCAGATTTGAAGTAAAAATACATTATCACGCTTTTTTATTATTAGGTTAAATTGCTCCTTGCAGGCTACACTCCAATCAAATGACAACTACACTTCAAATTGATTTGTACTAAAGATATATTATCACGTTTTTCTCTTACATGGTGATTTTTCTCGCAAAGCTTGCCACATCGACGATGTTAAAGTAAAATTATTCGGGCAGTGCTATAAATTGAGATAAACGGCCTACATGACAACTTACTTACCTGGATGGGGTCTATGGATTATCACTAAGGTCCATGGCCTAGGGAAGTGACTTCCATTGCACTTTGGATGGGTGCTTGCCCTAAGGTCTACCCAAGTGGTGGAGCCTACATCATAATTTGTGTCAGGGGGGCTTGCGTTCGCGCAGCCCCCACAATTCTAGTAAAACTTTTGATTTTTGACTTGTAATGCAATACTTTGGTTGGTTGTCAGTGTCAAGAAATCAAGTTTAAAAAATTGTTGCGGGCAAGAGTTCACATAACCAAACACATATATCAAAACAATTACTCGGAGAACTTGTTGGATTTTTTTTTTAATGTCATTTATATTACTCAACACAAATTACATGGAAGTTCTAGCACCCCGAGGTTTCTGAAGTAAGCAAGCTACTGACCGAGAGGAGATACTTCATTCATAACTCGAATATGGAACAAACTGGTGCTTTTATAGTTGCCTTTGTTTCAATTCATGCATACAACGCCTAGTGCGACATAATTGTAAAGACTCGAATATATAGGCCGCTATCTTTGCAAGCAACAGGAACACAATTAATAAGACCACATCACATGTGTTTTTAACTAGCTAATTAATTTTTTATTTTTGCATTTTCCTATGTCCGTTAAACTAAAAGGTGAATGAAGCAGAGCGAACACTTTCAACGTACAATAGTTATATTCTTTTATTCTTTTGAAAGAACCGCCACTAAAGAACTCGTATGGCTTCACTTCAGTAGTTTTGCTACCCTTCATGTATTTAAGCCACTCATTTACGACATTCTTGCGAGTTCAATTCTAAACTAGTATTACAAGTCCCACAATATACATCAGTTTTTTTGTTGTCAAGTCTGATCGCGGAACACTTGAGCAATCACAATAGGATTTTGTAAAACACAAAGATTCATACAAAAGAGTAAACTATCTTTTAAGTATATAGTCGTAAGATAAGAAGTGATCTCTGTACCTGTTTTGCAAACACACAACAAACAACTTCTTGGAGGTGATCTCTTTGAAGGCTTATGCAAACCGGAACCCCCATATCCAAACTTCCCCCGATCTCAACTCCCGAAAGTTAGAAGCATTTTTTCAGAAGCGATGTTGCATTTAAAGATCGAAATTTGAGAAAAATGGCTATGCTTGGTCATGAAATACAAACTACTGTTTGATCACATATATATCAAAATTTAGTCTTGTCAAATACTTCGATGAAATCAGGTGCTTCACAATTTTTTGCGCTTTAGCTGACTCTTATTTATGCAATTACCTAGAGTGGATTTTACATGCACAACTCCTACAATTTCTGTTAAGATTTTATTTTCCCTTGTATGAGTTTCCCAATAGACAAATTGATTTCTGCTTAGAGTTCCACACCACCTCGAGACACTTTCTGATGGAAGTACGGCAGGCATCCTTATAAACTAAGCCAGGTACCTTGTTGAGGCATACCTTTCTCGGCCTTTTGGCTAAGATCAAGTGTAGTATCTGTTCTTATCAGTTTAATATCTGATATGTGGGCCATTGGTCCACACGATATTAATATAATTTTTTAACGGGGAAGGTCTGTCATAATAGCTTGCTATTAGGATCTTCATGCGTCATCCGAGTGTTGCACTATTACTCGAGCCTGGCGCACCCCCACCAAAACATAAGCTCAATATTTTATGTTCCTAATGCTTTGACATCAACTTTTAGCTAAACTTTCTATAAATTCACTTTAAGATATAGAGAATGCGACATCTTTTTTAAAATATTAAATTTCAGCTCCCAACAATCAAATGAATAAAATTTACCTCATTCGGCTTAGGAGTTCATCCCTTTTTTATCCCCGGCTGTCATAAAACGCAACTCCACTCGTTGGCCAAAAATGCAACTGTGCCAAAAGATGCAATGAGTTAGTTTTATCATTTAGATACTCCGTTGATTAAAAAGAATGCCAACCGCACTTCAGATTTGAAGTAAAAATACATTATCACGCTTTTTTATTATTAGGTTAAATTGCTCGCAAGAAAGCTTGCAGGCTACACTCCAATCAAATGACAACTACACTTCAAATTGATTTGTACTAAAGATATATTATCACGTTTTTCTCTTACATGGTGATTTTTCTCGCAAAGCTTGCCACATCGACGATGTTAAAGTAAAATTATTCGGGCAGTGCTATAAATTGAGATAAACGGCCTACATGACAACTTACTTACCTGGATGGGGTCTATGGATTATCACTAAGGTCCATGGCCTAGGGAAGTGACTTCCATTGCACTTTGGATGGGTTCTTGCCCTAAGGTCTACCCAAGTGGTGGAGCCTACATCATAATTTGTGTCAGGGGGGCTTGCGTTCGCGCAGCCCCCACAATTCTAGTAAAACTTTTGATTTTTGACTTGTAATGCAATACTTTGGTTGGTTGTCAGTGTCAAGAAATCAAGTTTAAAAAATTGTTGCGGGCAAGAGTTCACATAACCAAACACATATATCAAAACAATTACTCGGAGAACTTGTTGGATTTTTTTTTTAATGTCATTTATATTACTCAACACAAATTACATGGAAGTTCTAGCACCCCGAGGTTTCTGAAGTAAGCAAGCTACTGACCGGAACAAACTGGTGCTTTTATAGTTGCCTTTGTTTCAATTCATGCATACAACGCCTAGTGCGACATAATTGTAAAGACTCGAATATATAGGCCGCTATCTTTGCAAGCAATAGGAACACAATTAATAAGACCACATCACATGTGTTTTTAACTAGCTAATTAATTTTTTATTTTTGCATTTTCCTATGTCCGTTAAACTAAAAGGTGAATGAAGCAGAGCGAACACTTTCAACGTACAATAGTTATATTCTTTTATTCTTTTGAAAGAACCGCCACTAAAGAACTCGTATGGCTTCACTTCAGTAGTTTTGCTACCCTTCATGTATTTAAGCCACTCATTTACGACATTCTTGCGAGTTCAATTCTAAACTAGTATTACAAGTCCCACAATATACATCAGTTTTTTTGTTGTCAAGTCTGATCGCGGAACACTTGAGCAATCACAATAGGATTTTGTAAAACACAAAGATTCATACAAAAGAGTAAACTATCTTTTAAGTATATAGTCGTAAGATAAGAAGTGATCTCCGTACCTGTTTTGCAAACACACAACAAACAACTTCTTGGAGGTGATCTCTTTGAAGGCTTATGCAAACCGGAACCCCCATATCCAAACTTCCCCCGATCTCAACTCCCGAAAGTTAGAAGCATTTTTTCAGAAGCGATGCTGCATTTAAAGATCGAAATTTGAGAAAAATGGCTATGCTTGGTCATGAAATACAAACTACTGTTTGATCACATATATATCAAAATTTAGTCTTGTCAAATACTTCGATGAAATCAGGTGCTTCACAATTTTTTGCGCTTTAGCTAACTCTTATTTATGCAATTACCTAGAGTGGATTTTACATGCACTACTCCTACAATTTCTGTTAAGATTTTATTTTCCCTTGTATGAGTTTCCCAATAGACAAATTGATTTCTGCTTAGAGTTCCACACCACCTCCAGACACTTTCTGATGGAAGTACGGCAAGCATCCTTACAAACTAAGCCAGGTACCTTGTTGAGGCATACCTTTCTCAGCCTTTTGGCTAAGATCAAGTGTAGTATCTGTTCTTATCAGTTTAATATCTGATATGTGGGCCATTGGTCCACACGATATTAATATAATTTTTTAACGGGGAAGGTCTGTCATAATAGCTTGCTATTAGGATCTTCATGCGTCATCCGAGTGTCGCACTATTGCTCGAGCCTGGCGCACCCCCACCAAAACATAAGCTCAATATTTTATGTTCCTAATGCTTTGACATCAACTTTTAGCTAAACTTTCTATAAATTCACTTTAAGATATAGAGAATGCTACATCTTTTTAAAAAAATTAAAGTTCGGCTCCCAACAATCAAATGAATAAAATTTACCTCATTCGGCTTAGGAGTTCATCCCTTTTTTATCCCCGACTGTCATAAAACGCAACTCCACTCGTTGGCCAAAAATGCAACTGTGCCAAAAGATGCAATGAGTTAGTTTTATCATTTAGATACTCCGTTGATTAAAAAGAATGCCAACCGCACTTCAGATTTGAAGTAAAAATACATTATCACGCTTTTTTATTATTAGGTTAAATTGCTCGCAAGAAAGCTTGCAGGCTACACTCCAATCAAATGACAACTACACTTCAAATTGATTTGTACTAAAGATATATTATCACGTTTTTCTCTTACATGGTGATTTTTCTCGCAAAGCTTGCCACATCGACGATGTTAAAGTAAAATTATTCGGGCAGTGCTATAAATTGAGATAAACGGCCTACATGACAACTTACTTACCTGGATGGGGTCTATGGATTATCACTAAGGTCCATGGCCTAGGGAAGTGACTTCCATTGCACTTTGGATGGGTGCTTGCCCTAAGGTCTACCCAAGTGGTGGAGCCTACATCATAATTTGTGTCAGGGGGGCTTGCGTTCGCGCAGCCCCCACAATTCTAGTAAAACTTTTGATTTTTGACTTGTAATGCAATACTTTGGTTGGTTGTCAGTGTCAAGAAATCAAGTTTAAAAAATTGTTGTGGGCAAGAGTTCACATAACCAAACACATATATCAAAACAATTACTCGGAGAACTTGTTGGATTTTTTTTTTAATGTCATTTATATTACTCAACACAAATTACATGGAAGTTCTAGCACCCCGAGGTTTCTGAAGTAAGCAAGCTACTGACCGAGAGGAGATACTTAATTCATAACTCGAATATGGAACAAACTGGTGCTTTTATAGTTGCCTTTGTTTCAATTCATGCATACAACGCCTAGTGCGACATAATTGTAAAGACTCGAATATATAGGCCGCTATCTTTGCAAGCAACAGGAACACAATTAATAAGACCACATCACATGTGTTTTTAACTAGCTAATTAATTTTTTATTTTTGCATTTTCCTATGTCCGTTAAACTAAAAGGTGAATGAAGCAGAGCGAACACTTTCAACGTACAATAGTTATATTCTTTTATTCTTTTGAAAGAACCGCCACTAAAGAACTCGTATGGCTTCACTTCAGTAGTTTTGCTACCCTTCATGTATTTAAGCCACTCATTTACGACATTCTTGCGAGTTCAATTCTAAACTAGTATTACAAGTCCCACAATATACATCAGTTTTTTTGTTGTCAAGTCTGATCGCGGAACACTTGAGCAATCACAATAGGATTTTGTAAAACACAAAGATTCATACAAAAGAGTAAACTATCTTTTAAGTATATAGTCGTAAGATAAGAAGTGATCTCCGTACCTGTTTTGCAAACACACAACAAACAACTTCTTGGAGGTGATCTCTTTGAAGGCTTATGCAAACCGGAACCCCCATATCCAAACTTCCCCCGATCTCAACTCCCGAAAGTTAGAAGCATTTTTTCAGAAGCGATGCTGCATTTAAAGATCGAAATTTGAGAAAAATGGCTATGCTTGGTCATGAAATACAAACTACTGTTTGATCACATATATATCAAAATTTAGTCTTGTCAAATACTTCGATGAAATCAGGTGCTTCACAATTTTTTGCGCTTTAGCTAACTCTTATTTATGCAATTACCTAGAGTGGATTTTACATGCACTACTCCTACAATTTCTGTTAAGATTTTATTTTCCCTTGTATGAGTTTCCCAATAGACAAATTGATTTCTGCTTAGAGTTCCACACCACCTCGAGACACTTTCTGATGGAAGTACGGCAGGCATCCTTATAAACTAAGCCAGGTACCTTGTTGAGGCATACCTTTCTCGGCCTTTTGGCTAAGATCAAGTGTAGTATCTGTTCTTATCAGTTTAATATCTGATATGTGGGCCATTGGTCCACACAATATTAATATAATTTTTTAACGGTGAAGGTCTGTCATAATAGCTTGCTATTAGGATCTTCATGTGTCATCCGAGTGTCGCACTATTGCTCGAGCCTGGCGCACCCCCACCAAAACATAAGCTCAATATTTTATGTTCCTAATGCTTTGACATCAACTTTTAGCTAAACTTTCTATAAATTCACTTTAAGATATAGAGAATGCGACATCTTTTTTAAAAAATTAAAGTTCGGCTCCCAACAATCAAATGAATAAAATTTACCTCATTCGGCTTAGGAGTTCATCCCTTTTTTATCCCCGGCTGTCATAAAACGCAACTCCACTCGTTGGCCAAAAATGCAACTGTGCCAAAAGATGCAATGAGTTAGTTTTATCATTTAGATACTCCGTTGATTAAAAAGAATGCCAACCGCACTTCAGATTTGAAGTAAAAATACATTATCACGCTTTTTTATTATTAGGTTAAATTGCTCGCAGGAAAGCTTGCAGGCTACACTCCAATCAAATGACAACTACACTTCAAATTGATTTGTACTAAAGATATATTATCACATTTTTCTCTTACATGGTGATTTTTCTCGCAAAGCTTGCCACATCGACGATGTTAAAGTAAAATTATTCGGGCAGTGCTATAAATTGAGATAAACGGCCTACATGACAATTTACTTACCTGGATGGGGTCTATGGATTATCACTAAGGTCCATGGCCTAGGGAAGTGACTTCCATTGCACTTTGGATGGGTGCTTGCCCTAAGGTCTACCCAAGTGGTGGAGCCTACATCATAATTTGTGTCAGGGGGGCTTGCGTTCGCGCAGCCCCCACAATTCTAGTAAAACTTTTGATTTTTGACTTGTAATGCAATACTTTGGTTGGTTGTCAGTGTCAAGAAATCAAGTTTAAAAAATTGTTGCGGCCAAGAGTTCACATAACCAAACACATATATCAAAACAATTACTCGGAGAACTTGTTGGATTTTTTTTTTAATGTCATTTATATTACTCAACACAAATTACATGGAAGTTCTAGCACCCCGAGGTTTCTGAAGTAAGCAAGCTACTGACCGAGAGGAGATACTTAATTCATAACTCGAATATGGAACAAACTGGTGCTTTTATAGTTGCCTTTGTTTCAATTCATGCATACAACGCCTAGTGCGACATAATTGTAAAGACTCGAATATATAGGCCGCTATCTTTGCAAGCAACAGGAACACAATTAATAAGACCACATCACATGTGTTTTTAACTAGCTAATTAATTTTTTATTTTTGCATTTTCCTATGTCCGTTAAACTAAAAGGTGAATGAAGCAGAGCGAACACTTTCAACGTACAATAGTTATATTCTTTTATTCTTTTGAAAGAACCGCCACTAAAGAACTCGTATGGCTTCACTTCAGTAGTTTTGCTACCCTTCATGTATTTAAGCCACTCATTTACGACATTCTTGCGAGTTCAATTCTAAACTAGTATTACAAGTCCCACAATATACATCAGTTTTTTTGTTGTCAAGTCTGATCGCGGAACACTTGAGCAATCACAATAGGATTTTGTAAAACACAAAGATTCATACAAAAGAGTAAACTATCTTTTAAGTATATAGTCGTAAGATAAGAAGTGATCTCCGTACCTGTTTTGCAAACACACAACAAACAACTTCTTGGAGGTGATCTCTTTGAAGGCTTATGCAAACCGGAACCCCCATATCCAAACTTCCCCCGATCTCAACTCCCGAAAGTTAGAAGCATTTTTTCAGAAGCGATGCTGCATTTAAAGATCGAAATTTGAGAAAAATGGCTATGCTTGGTCATGAAATACAAACTACTGTTTGATCACATATATATCAAAATTTAGTCTTGTCGAATACTTCGATGAAATCAGGTGCTTCACAATTTTTTGCGCTTTAGCTAACTCTTATTTATGCAATTACCTAGAGTGGATTTTACATGCACTACTCCTACAATTTCTGTTAAGATTTTATTTTCCCTTGTATGAGTTTCCCAATAGACAAATTGATTTCTGCTTAGAGTTCCACACCACCTCGAGACACTTTCTGATGGAAGTACGGCAGGCATCCTTATAAACTAAGCCAGGTACCTTGTTGAGGCATACCTTTCTCGGCCTTTTGGCTAAGATCAAGTGTAGTATCTGTTCTTATCAGTTTAATATCTGATATGTGGGCCATTGGTCCACACAATATTAATATAATTTTTTAACGGTGAAGGTCTGTCATAATAGCTTGCTATTAGGATCTTCATGTGTCATCCGAGTGTCGCACTATTGCTCGAGCCTGGCGCACCCCCACCAAAACATAAGCTCAATATTTTATGTTCCTAATGCTTTGACATCAACTTTTAGCTAAACTTTCTATAAATTCACTTTAAGATATAGAGAATGCGACATCTTTTTTAAAAAATTAAAGTTCGGCTCCCAACAATCAAATGAATAAAATTTACCTCATTCGGCTTAGGAGTTCATCCCTTTTTTATCCCCGGCTGTCATAAAACGCAACTCCACTCGTTGGCCAAAAATGCAACTGTGCCAAAAGATGCAATGAGTTAGTTTTATCATTTAGATACTCCGTTGATTAAAAAGAATGCCAACCGCACTTCAGATTTGAAGTAAAAATACATTATCACGCTTTTTTATTATTAGGTTAAATTGCTCGCAGGAAAGCTTGCAGGCTACACTCCAATCAAATGACAACTACACTTCAAATTGATTTGTACTAAAGATATATTATCACATTTTTCTCTTACATGGTGATTTTTCTCGCAAAGCTTGCCACATCGACGATGTTAAAGTAAAATTATTCGGGCAGTGCTATAAATTGAGATAAACGGCCTACATGACAATTTACTTACCTGGATGGGGTCTATGGATTATCACTAAGGTCCATGGCCTAGGGAAGTGACTTCCATTGCACTTTGGATGGGTGCTTGCCCTAAGGTCTACCCAAGTGGTGGAGCCTACATCATAATTTGTGTCAGGGGGGCTTGCGTTCGCGCAGCCCCCACAATTCTAGTAAAACTTTTGATTTTTGACTTGTAATGCAATACTTTGGTTGGTTGTCAGTGTCAAGAAATCAAGTTTAAAAAATTGTTGCGGCCAAGAGTTCACATAACCAAACACATATATCAAAACAATTACTCGGAGAACTTGTTGGATTTTTTTTTTAATGTCATTTATATTACTCAACACAAATTACATGGAAGTTCTAGCACCCCGAGGTTTCTGAAGTAAGCAAGCTACTGACCGAGAGGAGATACTTAATTCATAACTCGAATATGGAACAAACTGGTGCTTTTATAGTTGCCTTTGTTTCAATTCATGCATACAACGCCTAGTGCGACATAATTGTAAAGACTCGAATATATAGGCCGCTATCTTTGCAAGCAACAGGAACACAATTAATAAGACCACATCACATGTGTTTTTAACTAGCTAATTAATTTTTTATTTTTGCATTTTCCTATGTCCGTTAAACTAAAAGGTGAATGAAGCAGAGCGAACACTTTCAACGTACAATAGTTATATTCTTTTATTCTTTTGAAAGAACCGCCACTAAAGAACTCGTATGGCTTCACTTCAGTAGTTTTGCTACCCTTCATGTATTTAAGCCACTCATTTACGACATTCTTGCGAGTTCAATTCTAAACTAGTATTACAAGTCCCACAATATACATCAGTTTTTTTGTTGTCAAGTCTGATCGCGGAACACTTGAGCAATCACAATAGGATTTTGTAAAACACAAAGATTCATACAAAAGAGTAAACTATCTTTTAAGTATATAGTCGTAAGATAAGAAGTGATCTCCGTACCTGTTTTGCAAACACACAACAAACAACTTCTTGGAGGTGATCTCTTTGAAGGCTTATGCAAACCGGAACCCCCATATCCAAACTTCCCCCGATCTCAACTCCCGAAAGTTAGAAGCATTTTTTCAGAAGCGATGCTGCATTTAAAGATCGAAATTTGAGAAAAATGGCTATGCTTGGTCATGAAATACAAACTACTGTTTGATCACATATATATCAAAATTTAGTCTTGTCAAATACTTCGATGAAATCAGGTGCTTCACAATTTTTTGCGCTTTAGCTAAGTCTTATTTATGCAATTACCTAGAGTGGATTTTACATGCACTACTCCTACAATTTCTGTTAAGATTTTATTTTCCCTTGTATGAGTTTCCCAATAGACAAATTGATTTCTGCATAGAGTTCCACACCACCTCGAGACACTTTCTGATGGAAGTACGGCAGGCATCCTTATAAACTAAGCCAGGTACCTTGTTGAGGCATACCTTTCTCGGCCTTTTGGCTAAGATCAAGTGTAGTATCTGTTCTTATCAGTTTAATATCTGATATATGTGGGCCATTGGTCCACACGATATTAATATAATTTTTTAACGGGGAAGGTCTGTCATAATAGCTTGCTATTAGGATCTTCATGCGTCATCCGAGTGTTGCACTATTGCTCGAGCCTGGCGCACCCCCACCAAAACATAAGCTCAATATTTTATGTTCCTAATGCTTTGACATCAACTTTTAGCTAAACTTTCTATAAATTCACTTTAAGATATAGAGAATGCGACATCTTTTTTAAAAAATTAAAGTTCGGCTCCCAACAATCAAATGAATAAAATTTACCTCATTCGGCTTAGGAGTTCATCCCTTTTTTATCCCCGGCTGTTATAAAACGCAACTCCACTCGTTGGCCAAAAATGCAACTGTGCCAAAAGATGCAATGAGTTAGTTTTATCATTTAGATACTCCGTTGATTAAAAAGAATGCCAACCGCACTTCAGATTTGAAGTAAAAATACATTATCACGCTTTTTTATTATTAGGTTAAATTGCTCGCAAGAAAGCTTGCAGGCTACACTCCAATCAAATGACAACTACACTTCAAATTGATTTGTACTAAAGATATATTATCACGTTTTTCTCTTACATGGTGATTTTTCTCGCAAAGCTTGCCACATCGACGATGTTAAAGTAAAATTATTCGGGCAGTGCTATAAATTGAGATAAACGGCCTACATGACAACTTACTTACCTGGATGGGGTCTATGGATTATCACTAAGGTCCATGGCCTAGGGAAGTGACTTCCATTGCACTTTGGATGGGTGCTTGCCCTAAGGTCTACCCAAGTGGTGGAGCCTACATCATAATTTGTGTCAGGGGGGCTTGCGTTCGCGCAGCCCCCACAATTCTAGTAAAACTTTTGATTTTTGACTTGTAATGCAATACTTTGGTTGGTTGTCAGTGTCAAGAAATCAAGTTTAAAAAATTGTTGCGGGCAAGAGTTCACATAACCAAACACATATATCAAAACAATTACTCGGAGAACTTGTTGGATTTTTTTTTTAATGTCATTTATATTACTCAACACAAATTACATGGAAGTTCTAGCACCCCAAGGTTTCTGAAGTAAGCAAGCTACTGACCGAGAGGAGATACTTCATTCATAACTCGAATATGGAACAAACCGGTGCTTTTATAGTTGCCTTTGTTTCAATTCATGCATACAACGCCTAGTGCGACATAATTGTAAAGACTCGAATATATAGGCCGCTATCTTTGCAAGCAACAGGAACACAATTAATAAGACCACATCACATGTGTTTTTAACTAGCTAATTAATTTTTTATTTTTGCATTTTCCTATGTCCGTTAAACTAAAAGGTGAATGAAGCAGAGCGAACACTTTCAACGTACAATAGTTATATTCTTTTATTCTTTTGAAAGAACCGCCACTAAAGAACTCGTATGGCTTCACTTCAGTAGTTTTGCTACCCTTCATGTATTTAAGCCACTCATTTACGACATTCTTGCGAGTTCAATTCTAAACTAGTATTACAAGTCCCACAATATACATCAGTTTTTTTGTTGTCAAGTCTGATCGCGGAACACTTGAGCAATCACAATAGGATTTTGTAAAACACAAAGATTCATACAAAAGAGTAAACTATCTTTTAAATATATAGTCGTAAGATAAGAAGTGATCTCCGTACCTGTTTTGCAAACACACAACAAACAACTTCTTGGAGGTGATCTCTTTGAAGGCTTATGCAAACCGGAACCCCCATATCCAAACTTCCCCCGATCTCAACTCCCGAAAGTTAGAAGCATTTTTTCAGAAGCGATGCTGCATTTAAAGATCGAAATTTGAGAAAAATGGCTATGCTTGGTCATGAAATACAAACTACTGTTTGATCACATATATATCAAAATTTAGTCTTGTCAAATACTTCGATGAAATCAGGTGCTTCACAATTTTTTGCGCTTTAGCTAACTCTTATTTATGCAATTACCTAGAGTGGATTTTACATGCACTACTCCTACAATTTCTGTTAAGATTTTATTTTCCCTTGTATGAGTTTCCCAATAGACAAATTGATTTCTGCTTAGAGTTCCACACCACCTCGAGACACTTTCTGATGGAAGTACGGCAGGCATCCTTATAAACTAAGCCAGGTACCTTGTTGAGGCATACCTTTCTCGGCCTTTTGGCTAAGATCAAGTGTAGTATCTGTTCTTATCAGTTTAATATCTGATATATGTGGGCCATTGGTCCACACGATATTAATATAATTTTTTAACGGGGAAGGTCTGTCATAATAGCTTGCTATTAGGATCTTCATGCGTCATCCGAGTGTTGCACTATTGCTCGAGCCTGGCGCACCCCCACCAAAACATAAGCTCAATATTTTATGTTCCTAATGCTTTGACATCAACTTTTAGCTAAACTTTCTATAAATTCACTTTAAGATATAGAGAATGCGACATCTTTTTTAAAAAATTAAAGTTCGGCTCCCAACAATCAAATGAATAAAATTTACCTCATTCGGCTTAGGAGTTCATCCCTTTTTTATCCCCGGCTGTTATAAAACGCAACTCCACTCGTTGGCCAAAAATGCAACTGTGCCAAAAGATGCAATGAGTTAGTTTTATCATTTAGATACTCCGTTGATTAAAAAGAATGCCAACCGCACTTCAGATTTGAAGTAAAAATACATTATCACGCTTTTTTATTATTAGGTTAAATTGCTCGCAAGAAAGCTTGCAGGCTACACTCCAATCAAATGACAACTACACTTCAAATTGATTTGTACTAAAGATATATTATCACGTTTTTCTCTTACATGGTGATTTTTCTCGCAAAGCTTGCCACATCGACGATGTTAAAGTAAAATTATTCGGGCAGTGCTATAAATTGAGATAAACGGCCTACATGACAACTTACTTACCTGGATGGGGTCTATGGATTATCACTAAGGTCCATGGCCTAGGGAAGTGACTTCCATTGCACTTTGGATGGGTGCTTGCCCTAAGGTCTACCCAAGTGGTGGAGCCTACATCATAATTTGTGTCAGGGGGGCTTGCGTTCGCGCAGCCCCCACAATTCTAGTAAAACTTTTGATTTTTGACTTGTAATGCAATACTTTGGTTGGTTGTCAGTGTCAAGAAATCAAGTTTAAAAAATTGTTGCGGGCAAGAGTTCACATAACCAAACACATATATCAAAACAATTACTCGGAGAACTTGTTGGATTTTTTTTTTAATGTCATTTATATTACTCAACACAAATTACATGGAAGTTCTAGCACCCCAAGGTTTCTGAAGTAAGCAAGCTACTGACCGAGAGGAGATACTTCATTCATAACTCGAATATGGAACAAACCGGTGCTTTTATAGTTGCCTTTGTTTCAATTCATGCATACAACGCCTAGTGCGACATAATTGTAAAGACTCGAATATATAGGCCGCTATCTTTGCAAGCAACAGGAACACAATTAATAAGACCACATCACATGTGTTTTTAACTAGCTAATTAATTTTTTATTTTTGCATTTTCCTATGTCCGTTAAACTAAAAGGTGAATGAAGCAGAGCGAACACTTTCAACGTACAATAGTTATATTCTTTTATTCTTTTGAAAGAACCGCCACTAAAGAACTCGTATGGCTTCACTTCAGTAGTTTTGCTACCCTTCATGTATTTAAGCCACTCATTTACGACATTCTTGCGAGTTCAATTCTAAACTAGTATTACAAGTCCCACAATATACATCAGTTTTTTTGTTGTCAAGTCTGATCGCGGAACACTTGAGCAATCACAATAGGATTTTGTAAAACACAAAGATTCATACAAAAGAGTAAACTATCTTTTAAATATATAGTCGTAAGATAAGAAGTGATCTCCGTACCTGTTTTGCAAACACACAACAAACAACTTCTTGGAGGTGATCTCTTTGAAGGCTTATGCAAACCGGAACCCCCATATCCAAACTTCCCCCGATCTCAACTCCCGAAAGTTAGAAGCATTTTTTCAGAAGCGATGCTGCATTTAAAGATCGAAATTTGAGAAAAATGGCTATGCTTGGTCATGAAATACAAACTACTGTTTGATCACATATATATCAAAATTTAGTCTTGTCAAATACTTCGATGAAATCAGGTGCTTCACAATTTTTTGCGCTTTAGCTAACTCTTATTTATGCAATTACCTAGAGTGGATTTTACATGCACTACTCCTACAATTTCTGTTAAGATTTTATTTTCCCTTGTATGAGTTTCCCAATAGACAAATTGATTTCTGCTTAGAGTTCCACACCACCTCGAGACACTTTCTGATGGAAGTACGGCAGGCATCCTTATAAACTAAGCCAGGTACCTTGTTGAGGCATACCTTACTCGGCCTTTTGGCTAAGATCAAGTGTAGTATCTGTTCTTATCAGTTTAATATCTGATATGTGGGCCATTGGTCCACACGATATTAATATAATTTTTTAACGGGGAAGGTCTGTCATAATAGCTTGCTATTAGGATCTTCATGCGTCATCCGAGTGTTGCACTATTGCTCGAGCCTGGCGCACCCCCACCAAAACATAAGCTCAATATTTTATGTTCCTAATGCTTTGACATCAACTTTTAGCTAAACTTTCTATAAATTCACTTTAAGATATAGAGAATGCGACATCTTTTTAAAAAAATTAAAGTTCGGCTCCCAACAATCAAATGAATAAAATTTACCTCATTCGGCTTAGGAGTTCATCCCTTTTTTATCCCCGGCTGTCATAAAACGCAACTCCACTCGTTGGCCAAAAATGCAACTGTGCCAAAAGATGCAATGAGTTAGTTTTATCATTTAGATACTCCGTTGATTAAAAAGAATGCCAACCGCACTTCAGATTTGAAGTAAAAATACATTATCACGCTTTTTTATTATTAGGTTAAATTGCTCGCAAGAAAGCTTGCAGGCTACACTCCAATCAAATGACAACTACACTTCAAATTGATTTGTACTAAAGATATATTATCACGTTTTTCTCTTACATGGTGATTTTTCTCGCAAAGCTTGCCACATCGACGATGTTAAAGTAAAATTATTCGGGCAGTGCTATAAATTGAGATAAACGGCCTACATGACAACTTACTTACCTGGATGGGGTCTATGGATTATCACTAAGGTCCATGGCCTAGGGAAGTGACTTCCATTGCACTTTGGATGGGTGCTTGCCCTAAGGTCTACCCAAGTGGTGGAGCCTACATCATAATTTGTGTCAGGGGGGCTTGCGTTCGCGCAGCCCCCACAATTCTAGTAAAACTTTTGATTTTTGACTTGTAATGCAATACTTTGGTTGGTTGTCAGTGTCAAGAAATCAAGTTTAAAAAATTGTTGCGGGCAAGAGTTCACATAACCAAACACATATATCAAAACAATTACTCGGAGAACTTGTTGGATTTTTTTTTTAATGTCATTTATATTACTCAACACAAATTACATGGAAGTTCTAGCACCCCGAGGTTTCTGAAGTAAGCAAGCTACTGACCGAGAGGAGATACTTAATTCATAACTCGAATATGGAACAAACTGGTGCTTTTATAGTTGCCTTTGTTTCAATTCATGCATACAACGCCTAGTGCGACATAATTGTAAAGACTCGAATATATAGGCCGCTATCTTTGCAAGCAACAGGAACACAATTAATAAGACCACATCACATGTGTTTTTAACTAGCTAATTAATTTTTTATTTTTGCATTTTCCTATGTCCGTTAAACTAAAAGGTGAATGAAGTAGAGCGAACACTTTCAACGTACAATAGTTATATTCTTTTATTCTTTTGAAAGAACCGCCACTAAAGAACTCGTATGGCTTCACTTCAGTAGTTTTGCTACCCTTCATGTATTTAAGCCACTCATTTACGACATTCTTGCGAGTTCAATTCTAAACTAGTATTACAAGTCCCACAATATACATTAGTTTTTTTGTTGTCAAGTCTGATCGCGGAACACTTGAGCAATCACAATAGGATTTTGTAAAACACAAAGATTCATACAAAAGAGTAAACTATCTTTTAAGTATATAGTCGTAAGATAAGAAGTGATCTCCGTACCTGTTTTGCAAACACACAACAAACAACTTCTTGGAGGTGATCTCTTTGAAGGCTTATGCAAACCGGAACCCCCATATCCAAACTTCCCCCGATCTCAACTCCCGAAAGTTAGAAGCATTTTTTCAGAAGCGATGCTGCATTTAAAGATCGAAATTTGAGAAAAATGGCTATGCTTGGTCATGAAATACAAACTACTGTTTGATCACATATATATCAAAATTTAGTCTTGTCAAATACTTCGATGAAATCAGGTGCTTCACAATTTTTTGCGCTTTAGCTAACTCTTATTTATGCAATTACCTAGAGTGGATTTTACATGCACTACTACTACAATTTCTGTTAAGATTTTATTTTCCCTTGTATGAGTTTCCCAATAGACAAATTGATTTCTGCTTAGAGTTCCACACCACCTCGAGACACTTTCTGATGGAAGTACGGCAGGCATCCTTATAAACTAAGCCAGGTACCTTGTTGAGGCATACCTTACTCGGCCTTTTGGCTAAGATCAAGTGTAGTATCTGTTCTTATCAGTTTAATATCTGATATGTGGGCCATTGGTCCACACGATATTAATATAATTTTTTAACGGGGAAGGTCTGTCATAATAGCTTGCTATTAGGATCTTCATGCGTCACCCGAGTGTTGCACTATTGCTCGAGCCTGGCGCACCCCCACCAAAACATAAGCTCAATATTTTATGTTCCTAATGCTTTGACATCAACTTTTAGCTAAACTTTCTATAAATTCACTTTAAGATATAGAGAATGCGACATCTTTTTAAAAAAATTAAAGTTCGGCTCCCAACAATCAAATGAATAAAATTTACCTCATTCGGCTTAGGAGTTCATCCCTTTTTTATCCCCGGCTGTCATAAAACGCAACTCCACTCGTTGGCCAAAAATGCAACTGTGCCAAAAGATGCAATGAGTTAGTTTTATCATTTAGATACTCCGTTGATTAAAAAGAATGCCAACCGCACTTCAGATTTGAAGTAAAAATACATTATCACGCTTTTTTATTATTAGGTTAAATTGCTCCTTGCAGGCTACACTCCAATCAAATGACAACTACACTTCAAATTGATTTGTACTAAAGATATATTATCACGTTTTTCTCTTACATGGTGATTTTTCTCGCAAAGCTTGCCACATCGACGATGTTAAAGTAAAATTATTCGGGCAGTGCTATAAATTGAGATAAACGGCCTACATGACAACTTACTTACCTGGATGGGGTCTATGGATTATCACTAAGGTCCATGGCCTAGGGAAGTGACTTCCATTGCACTTTGGATGGGTGCTTGCCCTAAGGTCTACCCAAGTGGTGGAGCCTACATCATAATTTGTGTCAGGTGGCTTGCGTTCGCGCAGCCCCCACAATTCTAGTAAAACTTTTGATTTTTGACTTGTAATGCAATACTTTGGTTGGTTGTCAGTGTCAAGAAATCAAGTTTAAAAAATTGTTGCGGGCAAGAGTTCACATAACCAAACACATATATCAAAACAATTACTCGGAGAACTTGTTGGATTTTTTTTTTAATGTCATTTATATTACTCAACACAAATTACATGGAAGTTCTAGCACCCCGAGGTTTCTGAAGTAAGCAAGCTACTGACCGAGAGGAGATACTTCATTCATAACTCGAATATGGAACAAACTGGTGCTTTTATAGTTGCCTTTGTTTCAATTCATGCATACAACGCCTAGTGCGACATAATTGTAAAGACTCGAATATATAGGCCGCTATCTTTGCAAGCAACAGGAACACAATTAATAAGACCACATCACATATGTTTTTAACTAGCTAATTAATTTTTTATTTTTGCATTTTCCTATGTCCGTTAAACTAAAAGGTGAATGAAGCAGAGCGAACACTTTCAACGTACAATAGTTATATTCTTTTATTCTTTTGAAAGAACCGCCACTAAAGAACTCGTATGGCTTCACTTCAGTAGTTTTGCTACCCTTCATGTATTTAAGCCACTCATTTACGACATTCTTGCGAGTTCAATTCTAAACTAGTATTACAAGTCCCACAATATACATCAGTTTTTTTGTTGTCAAGTCTGATCGCGGAACACTTGAGCAATCACAATAGGATTTTGTAAAACACAAAGATTCATACAAAAGAGTAAACTATCTTTTAAGTATATAGTCGTAAGATAAGAAGTGATCTCCGTACCTGTTTTGCAAACAGACAACAAACAACTTCTTGGAGGTGATCTCTTTGAAGGCTTATGCAAACCGGAACCCCCATATCCAAACTTCCCCCGATCTCAACTCCCGAAAGTTAGAAGCATTTTTTCAGAAGCGATGCTGCATTTAAAGATCGAAATTTGAGAAAAATGGCTATGCTTGGTCATGAAATACAAACTACTGTTTGATCACATATATATCAAAATTTAGTCTTGTCGAATACTTCGATGAAATCAGGTGCTTCACAATTTTTTGCGCTTTAGCTAACTCTTATTTATGCAATTACCTAGAGTGGATTTTACATGCACTACTCCTACAATTTCTGTTAAGATTTTATTTTCCCTTGTATGAGTTTCCCAATAGACAAATTGATTTCTGCTTAGAGTTCCACACCACCTCGAGACACTTTCTGATGGAAGTACGGCAGGCATCCTTATAAACTAAGCCAGGTACCTTGTTGAGGCATACCTTTCTCGGCCTTTTGGCTAAGATCAAGTGTAGTATCTGTTCTTATCAGTTTAATATCTGATATGTGGGCCATTGGTCCACACGATATTAATATAATTTTTTAACAGGGAAGGTCTGTCATAATAGCTTGCTATTAGGATCTTCATGCGTCATCCGAGTGTTGCACTATTCCTCGAGCCTGGCGCACCCCCACCAAAACATAAGCTCAATATTTTATGTTCCTAATGCTTTGACATCAACTTTTAGCTAAACTTTCTATAAATTCACTTTAAGATATAGAGAATGCGACATCTTTTTAAAAAAATTAAAGTTCGGCTCCCAACAATCAAATGAATAAAATTTACCTCATTCGGCTTAGGAGTTCATCCCTTTTTTATCCCCGGCTGTCATAAAACGCAACTCCACTCGTTGGCCAAAAATGCAACTGTGCCAAAAGATGCAATGAGTTAGTTTTATCATTTAGATACTCCGTTGATTAAAAAGAATGCCTACCGCACTTCAGATTTGAAGTAAAAATACATTATCACGCTTTTTTATTATTAGGTTAAATTGCTCGCAAGAAAGCTTGCAGGCTACACTCCAATCAAATGACAACTACACTTCAAATTGATTTGTACTAAAGATATATTATCACGTTTTTCTCTTACATGGTGATTTTTCTCGCAAAGCTTGCCACATCGACGATGTTAAAGTAAAATTATTCGGGCAGTGCTATAAATTGAGATAAACGGCCTACATGACAACTTACTTACCTGGATGGGGTCTATGGATTATCACTAAGGTCCATGGCCTAGGGAAGTGACTTCCATTGCACTTTGGATGGGTGCTTGCCCTAAGGTCTACCCAAGTGGTGGAGCCTACATCATAATTTGTGTCAGGGGGCTTGCGTTCGCGCAGCCCCCACAATTCTAGTAAAACTTTTGATTTTTGACTTGTAATGCAATACTTTGGTTGGTTGTCAGTGTCAAGAAATCAAGTTTAAAAAATTGTTGCGGGCAAGAGTTCACATAACCAAACACATATATCAAAACAATTACTCGGAGAACTTGTTGGATTTTTTTTTAATGTCATTTATATTACTCAACACAAATTACATGGAAGTTCTAGCACCCCGAGGTTTCTGAAGTAAGCAAGCTACTGACCGAGAGGAGATACTTCATTCATAACTCGAATATGGAACAAACTGGTGCTTTTATAGTTGCCTTTGTTTCAATTCATGCATACAACGCCTAGTGCGACATAATTGTAAAGACTCGAATACATAGGCCGCTATCTTTGCAAGCAACAGGAACACAATTAATAAGACCACATCACATATGTTTTTAACTAGCTAATTAATTTTTTATTTTTGCATTTTCCTATGTCCGTTAAACTAAAAGGTGAATGAAGCAGAGCGAACACTTTCAACGTACAATAGTTATATTCTTTTATTCTTTTGAAAGAACCGCCACTAAAGAACTCGTATGGCTTCACTTCAGTAGTTTTGCTACCCTTCATGTATTTAAGCCACTCATTTACGACATTCTTGCGAGTTCAATTCTAAACTAGTATTACAAGTCCCACAATATACATCAGTTTTTTTGTTGTCAAGTCTGATCGCGGAACACTTGAGCAATCACAATAGGATTTTGTAAAACACAAAGATTCATACAAAAGAGTAAACTATCTTTTAAGTATATAGTCGTAAGATAAGAAGTGATCTCCGTACCTGTTTTGCAAACACACAACAAACAACTTCTTGGAGGTGATCTCTTTGAAGGCTTATGCAAACCGGAACCCCCATATCCAAACTTCCCCCGATCTCAACTCCCGAAAGTTAGAAGCATTTTTTCAGAAGCGATGCTGCATTTAAAGATCGAAATTTGAGAAAAATGGCTATGCTTGGTCATGAAATACAAACTACTGTTTGATCACATATATATCAAAATTTAGTCTTGTCGAATACTTCGATGAAATCAGGTGCTTCACAATTTTTTGCGCTTTAGCTAACTCTTATTTATGCAATTACCTAGAGTGGATTTTACATGCACTACTCCTACAATTTCTGTTAAGATTTTATTTTCCCTTGTATGAGTTTCCCAATAGACAAATTGATTTCTGCTTAGAGTTCCACACCACCTCGAGACACTTTCTGATGGAAGTACGGCAGGCATCCTTATAAACTAAGCCAGGTACCTTGTTGAGGCATACCTTTCTCGGCCTTTTGGCTAAGATCAAGTGTAGTATCTGTTCTTATCAGTTTAATATCTGATATGTGGGCCATTGGTCCACACGATATTAATATAATTTTTTAACGATGAAGGTCTGTCATAATAGCTTGCTATTAGGATCTTCATGCGTCATCCGAGTGTTGCACTATTGCTCGAGCCTGGCGCACCCCCACCAAAACATAAGCTCAATATTTTATGTTCCTAATGCTTTGACATCAACTATTAGCTAAACTTTCTATAAATTCACTTTAATATAGAGAGAATGCGACATCTTTTTTAAAAAATTAAAGTTCGGCTCCCAACAATCAAATGAATAAAATTTACCTCATTCGGCTTAGGAGTTCATCCCTTTTTTATCCCCGGCTGTCATAAAACGCAACTCCACTCGTTGGCCAAAAATGCAACTGTGCCAAAAGATGCAATGAGTTAGTTTTATCATTTAGATACTCCGTTGATTAAAAAGAATGCCAACCGCACTTCAGATTTGAAGTAAAAATACATTATCACGCTTTTTTATTATTAGGTTAAATTGCTCCTTGCAGGCTACACTCCAATCAAATGACAACTACACTTCAAATTGATTTGTACTAAAGATATATTATCACGTTTTTCTCTTACATGGTGATTTTTCTCGCAAAGCTTGCCACATCGACGATGTTAAAGTAAAATTATTCGGGCAGTGCTATAAATTGAGATAAACGGCCTACATGACAACTTACTTACCTGGATGGGGTCTATGGATTATCACTAAGGTCCATGGCCTAGGGAAGTGACTTCCATTGCACTTTGGATGGGTGCTTGCCCTAAGGTCTACCCAAGTGGTGGAGCCTACATCATAATTTGTGTCAGGGGGCTTGCGTTCGCGCAGCCCCCACAATTCTAGTAAAACTTTTGATTTTTGACTTGTAATGCAATACTTTGGTTGGTTGTCAGTGTCAAGAAATCAAGTTTAAAAAATTGTTGCGGGCAAGAGTTCACATAACCAAACACATATATCAAAACAATTACTCGGAGAACTTGTTGGATTTTTTTTTAATGTCATTTATATTACTCAACACAAATTACATGGAAGTTCTAGCACCCCGAGGTTTCTGAAGTAAGCAAGCTACTGACCGAGAGGAGATACTTCATTCATAACTCGAATATGGAACAAACTGGTGCTTTTATAGTTGCCTTTGTTTCAATTCATGCATACAACGCCTAGTGCGACATAATTGTAAAGACTCGAATACATAGGCCGCTATCTTTGCAAGCAACAGGAACACAATTAATAAGACCACATCACATATGTTTTTAACTAGCTAATTAATTTTTTATTTTTGCATTTTCCTATGTCCGTTAAACTAAAAGGTGAATGAAGCAGAGCGAACACTTTCAACGTACAATAGTTATATTCTTTTATTCTTTTGAAAGAACCGCCACTAAAGAACTCGTATGGCTTCACTTCAGTAGTTTTGCTACCCTTCATGTATTTAAGCCACTCATTTACGACATTCTTGCGAGTTCAATTCTAAACTAGTATTACAAGTCCCACAATATACATCAGTTTTTTTGTTGTCAAGTCTGATCGCGGAACACTTGAGCAATCACAATAGGATTTTGTAAAACACAAAGATTCATACAAAAGAGTAAACTATCTTTTAAGTATATAGTCGTAAGATAAGAAGTGATCTCCGTACCTGTTTTGCAAACACACAACAAACAACTTCTTGGAGGTGATCTCTTTGAAGGCTTATGCAAACCGGAACCCCCATATCCAAACTTCCCCCGATCTCAACTCCCGAAAGTTAGAAGCATTTTTTCAGAAGCGATGCTGCATTTAAAGATCGAAATTTGAGAAAAATGGCTATGCTTGGTCATGAAATACAAACTACTGTTTGATCACATATATATCAAAATTTAGTCTTGTCGAATACTTCGATGAAATCAGGTGCTTCACAATTTTTTGCGCTTTAGCTAACTCTTATTTATGCAATTACCTAGAGTGGATTTTACATGCACTACTCCTACAATTTCTGTTAAGATTTTATTTTCCCTTGTATGAGTTTCCCAATAGACAAATTGATTTCTGCTTAGAGTTCCACACCACCTCGAGACACTTTCTGATGGAAGTACGGCAGGCATCCTTATAAACTAAGCCAGGTACCTTGTTGAGGCATACCTTTCTCGGCCTTTTGGCTAAGATCAAGTGTAGTATCTGTTCTTATCAGTTTAATATCTGATATGTGGGCCATTGGTCCACACGATATTAATATAATTTTTTAACGATGAAGGTCTGTCATAATAGCTTGCTATTAGGATCTTCATGCGTCATCCGAGTGTTGCACTATTGCTCGAGCCTGGCGCACCCCCACCAAAACATAAGCTCAATATTTTATGTTCCTAATGCTTTGACATCAACTATTAGCTAAACTTTCTATAAATTCACTTTAATATATAGAGAATGCGACATCTTTTTTAAAAAATTAAAGTTCGGCTCCCAACAATCAAATGAATAAAATTTACCTCATTCGGCTTAGGAGTTCATCCCTTTTTTATCCCCGGCTGTCATAAAACGCAACTCCACTCGTTGGCCAAAAATGCAACTGTGCCAAAAGATGCAATGAGTTAGTTTTATCATTTAGATACTCCGTTGATTAAAAAGAATGCCAACCGCACTTCAGATTTGAAGTAAAAATACATTATCACGCTTTTTTATTATTAGGTTAAATTGCTCCTTGCAGGCTACACTCCAATCAAATGACAACTACACTTCAAATTGATTTGTACTAAAGATATATTATCACGTTTTTCTCTTACACGGTGATTTTTCTCGCAAAGCTTGCCACATCGACGATGTTAAAGTAAAATTATTCGGGCAGTGCTATAAATTGAGATAAACGGCCTACATGACAACTTACTTACCTGGATGGAGTCTATGGATTATCACTAAGGTCCATGGCCTAGGGAAGTGACTTCCATTGCACTTTGGATGGGTGCTTGCCCTAAGGTCTACCCAAGTGGTGGAGCCTACATCATAATTTGTGTCAGGGGGGCTTGCGTTCGCGCAGCCCCCACAATTCTAGTAAAACTTTTGATTTTTGACTTGTAATGCAATACTTTGGTTGGTTGTCAGTGTCAAGAAATCAAGTTTAAAAAATTGTTGCGGGCAAGAGTTCACATAACCAAACACATATATCAAAACAATTACTCGGAGAACTTGTTGGATTTTTTTTTAATGTCATTTATATTACTCAACACAAATTACATGGAAGTTCTAGCACCCCGAGGTTTCTGAAGTAAGCAAGCTACTGACCGAGAGGAGATACTTAATTCATAACTCGAATATGGAACAAACTGGTGCTTTTATAGTTGCCTTTGTTTCAATTCATGCATACAACGCCTAGTGCGACATAATTGTAAAGACTCGCATATATAGGCCGCTATCTTTGCAAGCAACAGGAACACAATTAATAAGACCACATCACATGTGTTTTTAACTAGCTAATTAATTTTTTATTTTTGCATTTTCCTATGTCCGTTAAACCAAAAGGTGAATGAAGCAGAGCGAACACTTTCAACGTACAATAGTTATATTCTTTTATTCTTTTGAAAGAACCGCCACTAAAGAACTCGTATGGCTTCACTTCAGTAGTTTTGCTACCCTTCATGTATTTAAGCCACTCATTTACGACATTCTTGCGAGTTCAATTCTAAACTAGTATTACAAGTCCCACAATATACATCAGTTTTTTTGTTGTCAAGTCTGATCGCGGAACACTTGAGCAATCACAATAGGATTTTGTAAAACACAAAGATTCATACAAAAGAGTAAACTATCTTTTAAGTATATAGTCGTAAGATAAGAAGTGATCTCCGTACCTGTTTTGCAAACACACAACAAACAACTTCTTGGAGGTGATCTCTTTGAAGGCTTATGCAAACCGGAACCCCCACATCCAAACTTCCCCCGATCTCAACTCCCGAAAGTTAGAAGCATTTTTTCAGAAGCGATGCTGCATTTAAAGATCGAAATTTGAGAAAAATGGCTATGCTTGGTCATGAAATACAAACTACTGTTTGATCACATATATATCAAAATTTAGTCTTGTCAAATACTTCGATGAAATCAGGTGCTTCACAATTTTTTGCGCTTTAGCTAACTCTTATTTATGCAATTACCTAGAGTGGATTTTACATGCACTACTCCTACAATTTCTGTTAAGATTTTATTTTCCCTTGTATGAGTTTCCCAATAGACAAATTGATTTCTGCTTAGAGTTCCACACCACCTCAAGACACTTTCTGATGGAAGTACGGCAGGCATCCTTATAAACTAAGCCAGGTACCTTGTTGAGGCATACCTTTCTCGGCCTTTTGGCTAAGATCAAGTGTAGTATCTGTTCTTATCAGTTTAATATCTGATATGTGGGCCATTGGTCCACACGATATTAATATAATTTTTTAACGGTGAAGGTCTGTCATAATAGCTTGCTATTAGGATCTTCATGCGTCATCCGAGTGTCGCACTATTGCTCGAGCCTGGCGCACCCCCACCAAAACATAAGCTCAATATTTTATGTTCCTAATGCTTTGACATCAACTTTTAGCTAAACTTTCTATAAATTCACTTTAAGATATAGAGAATGCGACATCTTTTTTAAAAAATTAAAGTTCGGCTCCCAACAATCAAATGAATAAAATTTACCTCATTCGGCTTAGGAGTTCATCCCTTTTTTATCCCCGGCTGTCATAAAACGCAACTCCACTCGTTGGCCAAAAATGCAACTGTGCCAAAAGATGCAATGAGTTAGTTTTATCATTTAGATACTCCGTTGATTAAAAAGAATGCCAACCGCACTTCTATCACGCTTTTTTATTATTAGGTTAAATTGCTCCTTGCAGGCTACACTCCAATCAAATGACAACTACACTTCAAATTGATTTGTACTAAAGATATATTATCACGTTTTTCTCTTACATGGTGATTTTTCTCGCAAAGCTTGCCACATCGACGATGTTAAAGTAAAATTATTCGGGCAGTGCTATAAATTGAGATAAACGGCCTACATGACAACTTACTTACCTGGATGGGGTCTATGGATTATCACTAAGGTCCATGGCCTAGGGAAGTGACTTCCATTGCACTTTGGATGGGTGCTTGCCCTAAGGTCTACCCAAGTGGTGGAGCCTACATCATAATTTGTGTCAGGGGGGCTTGCGTTCGCGCAGCCCCCACAATTCTAGTAAAACTTTTGATTTTTGACTTGTAATGCAATACTTTGGTTGGTTGTCAGTGTCAAGAAATCAAGTTTAAAAAATTGTTGCGGGCAAGAGTTCACATAACCAAACACATATATCAAAACAATTACTCGGAGAACTTGTTGGATTTTTTTTTTAATGTCATTTATATTACTCAACACAAATTACATGGAAGTTCTAGCACCCCGAGGTTTCTGAAGTAAGCAAGCTACTGACCGAGAGGAGATACTTCATTCATAACTCGAATATGGAACAAACTGGTGCTTTTATAGTTGCCTTTGTTTCAATTCATGCATACAACGCCTAGTGCGACATAATTGTAAAGACTCGAATACATAGGCCGCTATCTTTGCAAGCAACAGGAACACAATTAATAAGACCACATCACATATGTTTTTAACTAGCTAATTAATTTTTTATTTTTGCATTTTCCTATGTCCGTTAAACTAAAAGGTGAATGAAGCAGAGCGAACACTTTCAACGTACAATAGTTATATTCTTTTATTCTTTTGAAAGAACCGCCACTAAAGAACTCGTATGGCTTCACTTCAGTAGTTTTGCTACCCTTCATGTATTTAAGCCACTCATTTACGACATTCTTGCGAGTTCAATTCTAAACTAGTATTACAAGTCCCACAATATACATCAGTTTTTTTGTTGTCAAGTCTGATCGCGGAACACTTGAGCAATCACAATAGGATTTTGTAAAACACAAAGATTCATACAAAAGAGTAAACTATCTTTTAAGTATATAGTCGTAAGATAAGAAGTGATCTCCGTACCTGTTTTGCAAACACACAACAAACAACTTCTTGGAGGTGATCTCTTTGAAGGCTTATGCAAACCGGAACCCCCATATCCAAACTTCCCCCGATCTCAACTCCCGAAAGTTAGAAGCATTTTTTCAGAAGCGATGCTGCATTTAAAGATCGAAATTTGAGAAAAATGGCTATGCTTGGTCATGAAATACAAACTACTGTTTGATCACATATATATCAAAATTTAGTCTTGTCAAATACTTCGATGAAATCAGGTGCTTCACAATTTTTTGCGCTTTAGCTAACTCTTATTTATGCAATTACCTAGAGTGGATTTTACATGCACTACTCCTACAATTTCTGTTAAGATTTTATTTTCCCTTGTATGAGTTTCCCAATAGACAAATTGATTTCTGCTTAGAGTTCCACACCACCTCGAGACACTTTCTGATGGAAGTACGGCAGGCATCCTTATAAACTAAGCCAGGTACCTTGTTGAGGCATACCTTTCTCGGCCTTTTGGCTAAGATCAAGTGTAGTATCTGTTCTTATCAGTTTAATATCTGATATGTGGGCCATTGGTCCACACGATATTAATATAATTTTTTAACGGTGAAGGTCTGTCATAATAGCTTGCTATTAGGATCTTCATGCGTCATCCGAGTGTTGCACTATTGCTCGAGCCTGGCGCACCCCCACCAAAACATAAGCTCAATATTTTATGTTCCTAATGCTTTGACATCAACTATTAGCTAAACTTTCTATAAATTCACTTTAATATATAGAGAATGCGACATCTTTTTTAAAAAATTAAAGTTCGGCTCCCAACAATCAAATGAATAAAATTTACCTCATTCGGCTTAGGAGTTCATCCCTTTTTTATCCCCGGCTGTCATAAAACGCAACTCCACTCGTTGGCCAAAAATGCAACTGTGCCAAAAGATGCAATGAGTTAGTTTTATCATTTAGATACTCCGTTGATTAAAAAGAATGCCAACCGCACTTCAGATTTGAAGTAAAAATACATTATCACGCTTTTTTATTATTAGGTTAAATTGCTCCTTGCAGGCTACACTCCAATCAAATGACAACTACACTTCAAATTGATTTGTACTAAAGATATATTATCACGTTTTTCTCTTACATGGTGATTATTCTCGCAAAGCTTGCCACATCGACGATGTTAAAGTAAAATTATTCGGGCAGTGCTATAAATTGAGATAAACGGCCTACATGACAACTTACTTACCTGGATGGAGTCTATGGATTATCACTAAGGTCCATGGCCTAGGGAAGTGACTTCCATTGCACTTTGGATGGGTGCTTGCCCTAAGGTCTACCCAAGTAGTGGAGCCTACATCATAATTTGTGTCAGGGGGGCTTGCGTTCGCGCAGCCCCCACAATTCTAGTAAAACTTTTGATTTTTGACTTGTAATGCAATACTTTGGTTGGTTGTCAGTGTCAAGAAATCAAGTTTAAAAAATTGTTGCGGGCAAGAGTTCACATAACCAAACACATATATCAAAACAATTACTCGGAGAACTTGTTGGATTTTTTTTTAATGTCATTTATATTACTCAACACAAATTACATGGAAGTTCTAGCACCCCGAGGTTTCTGAAGTAAGCAAGCTACTGACCGAGAGGAGATACTTAATTCATAACTCGAATATGGAACAAACTGGTGCTTTTATAGTTGCCTTTGTTTCAATTCATGCATACAACGCCTAGTGCGACATAATTGTAAAGACTCGCATATATAGGCCGCTATCTTTGCAAGCAACAGGAACACAATTAATAAGACCACATCACATGTGTTTTTAACTAGCTAATTAATTTTTTATTTTTGCATTTTCCTATGTCCGTTAAACTAAAAGGTGAATGAAGCAGAGCGAACACTTTCAACGTACAATAGTTATATTCTTTTATTCTTTTGAAAGAACCGCCACTAAAGAACTCGTATGGCTTCACTTCAGTAGTTTTGCTACCCTTCATGTATTTAAGCCACTCATTTACGACATTCTTGCGAGTTCAATTCTAAACTAGTATTACAAGTCCCACAATATACATCAGTTTTTTTGTTGTCAAGTCTGATCGCGGAACACTTGAGCAATCACAATAGGATTTTGTAAAACACAAAGATTCATACAAAAGAGTAAACTATCTTTTAAGTATATAGTCGTAAGATAAGAAGTGATCTCCGTACCTGTTTTGCAAACACACAACAAACAACTTCTTGGAGGTGATCTCTTTGAAGGCTTATGCAAACCGGAACCCCCACATCCAAACTTCCCCCGATCTCAACTCCCGAAAGTTAGAAGCATTTTTTCAGAAGCGATGCTGCATTTAAAGATCGAAATTTGAGAAAAATGGCTATGCTTGGTCATGAAATACAAACTACTGTTTGATCACATATATATCAAAATTTAGTCTTGTCAAATACTTCGATGAAATCAGGTGCTTCACAATTTTTTGCGCTTTAGCTAACTCTTATTTATGCAATTACCTAGAGTGGATTTTACATGCACTACTCCTACAATTTCTGTTAAGATTTTATTTTCCCTTGTATGAGTTTCCCAATAGACAAATTGATTTCTGCTTAGAGTTCCACACCACCTCAAGACACTTTCTGATGGAAGTACGGCAGGCATCCTTATAAACTAAGCCAGGTACCTTGTTGAGGCATACCTTTCTCGGCCTTTTGGCTAAGATCAAGTGTAGTATCTGTTCTTATCAGTTTAATATCTGATATGTGGGCCATTGGTCCACACGATATTAATATAATTTTTTAACGGTGAAGGTCTGTCATAATAGCTTGCTATTAGGATCTTCATGCGTCATCCGAGTGTCGCACTATTGCTCGAGCCTGGCGCACCCCCACCAAAACATAAGCTCAATATTTTATGTTCCTAATGCTTTGACATCAACTTTTAGCTAAACTTTCTATAAATTCACTTTAAGATATAGAGAATGCGACATCTTTTTTAAAAAATTAAAGTTCGGCTCCCAACAATCAAATGAATAAAATTTACCTCATTCGGCTTAGGAGTTCATCCCTTTTTTATCCCCGGCTGTCATAAAACGCAACTCCACTCGTTGGCCAAAAATGCAACTGTGCCAAAAGATGCAATGAGTTAGTTTTATCATTTAGATACTCCGTTGATTAAAAAGAATGCCAACCGCACTTCAGATTTGAAGTAAAAATACATTATCACGCTTTTTTATTATTAGGTTAAATTGCTCCTTGCAGGCTACACTCCAATCAAATGACAACTACACTTCAAATTGATTTGTACTAAAGATATATTATCACGTTTTTCTCTTACATGGTGATTTTTCTCGCAAAGCTTGCCACATCGACGATGTTAAAGTAAAATTATTCGGGCAGTGCTATAAATTGAGATAAACGGCCTACATGACAACTTACTTACCTGGATGGAGTCTATGGATTATCACTAAGGTCCATGGCCTAGGGAAGTGACTTCCATTGCACTTTGGATGGGTGCTTGCCCTAAGGTCTACCCAAGTGGTGGAGCCTACATCATAATTTGTGTCAGGGGGGCTTGCGTTCGCGCAGCCCCCACAATTCTAGTAAAACTTTTGATTTTTGACTTGTAATGCAATACTTTGGTTGGTTGTCAGTGTCAAGAAATCAAGTTTAAAAAATTGTTGTTGCGACATAACCAAACACATATGTCAAAACAATTACTCGGAGAACTTGTTGGATTTTTTTTTAATGTCATTTATATTACCCAACACAAATTACATGGAAGTTCTAGCACCCCGAGGTTTCTGAAGTAAGCAAGCTACTGACCGAGAGGAGATACTTAATTCATAACTCGAATATGGAACAAACTGGTGCTTTTATAGTTGCCTTTGTTTCAATTCATGCATACAACGCCTAGTGCGACATAATTGTAAAGACTCGCATATATAGGCCGCTATCTTTGCAAGCAACAGGAACACAATTAATAAGACCACATCACATGTGTTTTTAACTAGCTAATTAATTTTTTATTTTTGCATTTTCCTATGTCCGTTAAACTAAAAGGTGAATGAAGCAGAGCGAACACTTTCAACGTACAATAGTTATATTCTTTTATTCTTTTGAAAGAACCGCCACTAAAGAACTCGTATGGCTTCACTTCAGTAGTTTTGCTACCCTTCATGTATTTAAGCCACTCATTTACGACATTCTTGCGAGTTCAATTCTAAACTAGTATTACAAGTCCCACAATATACATCAGTTTTTTTGTTGTCAAGTCTGATCGCGGAACACTTGAGCAATCACAATAGGATTTTGTAAAACACAAAGATTCATACAAAAGAGTAAACTATCTTTTAAGTATATAGTCGTAAGATAAGAAGTGATCTCCGTACCTGTTTTGCAAACACACAACAAACAACTTCTTGGAGGTGATCTCTTTGAAGGCTTATGCAAACCAGAACCCCCACATCCAAACTTCCCCCGATCTCAACTCCCGAAAGTTAGAAGCATTTTTTCAGAAGCGATGCTGCATTTAAAGATCGAAATTTGAGAAAAATGGCTATGCTTGGTCATGAAATACAAACTACTGTTTGATCACATATATATCAAAATTTAGTCTTGTCAAATACTTCGATGAAATCAGGTGCTTCACAATTTTTTGCGCTTTAGCTAACTCTTATTTATGCAATTACCTAGAGTGGATTTTACATGCACTACTCCTACAATTTCTGTTAAGATTTTATTTTCCCTTGTATGAGTTTCCCAATAGACAAATTGATTTCTGCTTAGAGTTCCACACCACCTCAAGACACTTTCTGATGGAAGTACGGCAGGCATCCTTATAAACTAAGCCAGGTACCTTGTTGAGGCATACCTTTCTCGGCCTTTTGGCTAAGATCAAGTGTAGTATCTGTTCTTATCAGTTTAATATCTGATATGTGGGCCATTGGTCCACACGATATTAATATAATTTTTTAACGGTGAAGGTCTGTCATAATAGCTTGCTATTAGGATCTTCATGCGTCATCCGAGTGTCGCACTATTGCTCGAGCCTGGCGCACCCCCACCAAAACATAAGCTCAATATTTTATGTTCCTAATGCTTTGACATCAACTTTTAGCTAAACTTTCTATAAATTCACTTTAAGATATAGAGAATGCGACATCTTTTTTAAAAAATTAAAGTTCGGCTCCCAACAATCAAATGAATAAAATTTACCTCATTCGGCTTAGGAGTTCATCCCTTTTTTATCCCCGGCTGTCATAAAACGCAACTCCACTCGTTGGCCAAAAATGCAACTGTGCCAAAAGATGCAATGAGTTAGTTTTATCATTTAGATACTCCGTTGATTAAAAAGAATGCCAACCGCACTTCTATCACGCTTTTTTATTATTAGGTTAAATTGCTCCTTGCAGGCTACACTCCAATCAAATGACAACTACACTTCAAATTGATTTGTACTAAAGATATATTATCACGTTTTTCTCTTACATGGTGATTTTTCTCGCAAAGCTTGCCACATCGACGATGTTAAAGTAAAATTATTCGGGCAGTGCTATAAATTGAGATAAACGGCCTACATGACAACTTACTTACCTGGATGGGGTCTATGGATTATCACTAAGGTCCATGGCCTAGGGAAGTGACTTCCATTGCACTTTGGATGGGTGCTTGCCCTAAGGTCTACCCAAGTGGTGGAGCCTACATCATAATTTGTGTCAGGGGGGCTTGCGTTCGCGCAGCCCCCACAATTCTAGTAAAACTTTTGATTTTTGACTTGTAATGCAATACTTTGGTTGGTTGTCAGTGTCAAGAAATCAAGTTTAAAAAATTGTTGCGGGCAAGAGTTCACATAACCAAACACATATATCAAAACAATTACTCGGAGAACTTGTTGGATTTTTTTTTTAATGTCATTTATATTACTCAACACAAATTACATGGAAGTTCTAGCACCCCGAGGTTTCTGAAGTAAGCAAGCTACTGACCGAGAGGAGATACTTCATTCATAACTCGAATATGGAACAAACTGGTGCTTTTATAGTTGCCTTTGTTTCAATTCATGCATACAACGCCTAGTGCGACATAATTGTAAAGACTCGAATATATAGGCCGCTATCTTTGCAAGCAACGGGAACACAATTAATAAGACCACATCACATGTGTTTTTAACTAGCTAATTAATTTTTTATTTTTGCATTTTCCTATGTCCGTTAAACTAAAAGGTGAATGAAGCAGAGCGAACACTTTCAACGTACAATAGTTATATTCTTTTATTCTTTTGAAAGAACCGCCACTAAAGAACTCGTATGGCTTCACTTCAGTAGTTTTGCTACCCTTCATGTATTTAAGCCACTCATTTACGACATTCTTGCGAGTTCAATTCTAAACTAGTATTACAAGTCCCACAATATACATCAGTTTTTTTGTTGTCAAGTCTGATCGCGGAACACTTGAGCAATCACAATAGGATTTTGTAAAACACAAAGATTCATACAAAAGAGTAAACTATCTTTTAAGTATATAGTCGTAAGATAAGAAGTGATCTCCGTACCTGTTTTGCAAACACACAACAAACAACTTCTTGGAGGTGATCTCTTTGAAGGCTTATGCAAACCGGAACCCCCATATCCAAACTTCCCCCGATCTCAACTCCCGAAAGTTAGAAGCATTTTTTCAGAAGCGATGCTGCATTTAAAGATCGAAATTTGAGAAAAATGGCTATGCTTGGTCATGAAATACAAACTACTGTTTGATCACATATATATCAAAATTTAGTCTTGTCGAATACTTCGATGAAATCAGGTGCTTCACAATTTTTTGCGCTTTAGCTAACTCTTATTTATGCAATTACCTAGAGTGGATTTTACATGCACTACTCCTACAATTTCTGTTAAAATTTTATTTTCCCTTGTATGAGTTTCCCAATAGACAAATTGATTTCTGCTTAGAGTTCCACACCACCTCGAGACACTTTCTGATGGAAGTACGGCAGGCATCCTTATAAACTAAGCCAGGTACCTTGTTGAGGCATACCTTTCTCGGCCTTTTGGCTAAGATCAAGTGTAGTATCTGTTCTTATCAGTTTAATATCTGATATGTGGGCCATTGGTCCACACGATATTAATATAATTTTTTAACGGTGAAGGTCTGTCATAATAGCTTGCTATTAGGATCTTCATGCGTCATCCGAGTGTTGCACTATTGCTCGAGCCTGGCGCACCCCCACCAAAACATAAGCTCAATATTTTATGTTCCTAATGCTTTGACATCAACTATTAGCTAAACTTTCTATAAATTCACTTTAATATATAGAGAATGCGACATCTTTTTTAAAAAATTAAAGTTCGGCTCCCAACAATCAAATGAATAAAATTTACCTCATTCGGCTTAGGAGTTCATCCCTTTTTTATCCCCGGCTGTCATAAAACGCAACTCCACTCGTTGGCCAAAAATGCAACTGTGCCAAAAGATGCAATGAGTTAGTTTTATCATTTAGATACTCCGTTGATTAAAAAGAATGCCAACCGCACTTCAGATTTGAAGTAAAAATACATTATCACGCTTTTTTATTATTAGGTTAAATTGCTCCTTGCAGGCTACACTCCAATCAAATGACAACTACACTTCAAATTGATTTGTACTAAAGATATATTATCACGTTTTTCTCTTACATGGTGATTTTTCTCGCAAAGCTTGCCATATCGACGATGTTAAAGTAAAATTATTCGGGCAGTGCTATAAATTGAGATAAACGGCCTACATGACAACTTACTTACCTGGATGGAGTCTATGGATTATCACTAAGGTCCATGGCCTAGGGAAGTGACTTCCATTGCACTTTGGATGGGTGCTTGCCCTAAGGTCTACCCAAGTGGTGGAGCCTACATCATAATTTGTGTCAGGGGGGCTTGCGTTCGCGCAGCCCCCACAATTCTAGTAAAACTTTTGATTTTTGACTTGTAATGCAATACTTTGGTTGGTTGTCAGTGTCAAGAAATCAAGTTTAAAAAATTGTTGCGGGCAAGAGTTCACATAACCAAACACATATATCAAAACAATTACTCGGAGAACTTGTTGGATTTTTTTTTAATGTCATTTATATTACTCAACACAAATTACATGGAAGTTCTAGCACCCCGAGGTTTCTGAAGTAAGCAAGCTACTGACCGAGAGGAGATACTTAATTCATAACTCGAATATGGAACAAACTGGTGCTTTTATAGTTGCCTTTGTTTCAATTCATGCATACAACGCCTAGTGCGACATAATTGTAAAGACTCGCATATATAGGCCGCTATCTTTGCAAGCAACAGGAACACAATTAATAAGACCACATCACATGTGTTTTTAACTAGCTAATTAATTTTTTATTTTTGCATTTTCCTATGTCCGTTAAACTAAAAGGTGAATGAAGCAGAGCGAACACTTTCAACGTACAATAGTTATATTCTTTTATTCTTTTGAAAGAACCGCCACTAAAGAACTCGTATGGCTTCACTTCAGTAGTTTTGCTACCCTTCATGTATTTAAGCCACTCATTTACGACATTCTTGCGAGTTCAATTCTAAACTAGTATTACAAGTCCCACAATATACATCAGTTTTTTTGTTGTCAAGTCTGATCGCGGAACACTTGAGCAATCACAATAGGATTTTGTAAAACACAAAGATTCATACAAAAGAGTAAACTATCTTTTAAGTATATAGTCGTAAGATAAGAAGTGATCTCCGTACCTGTTTTGCAAACACACAACAAACAACTTCTTGGAGGTGATCTCTTTGAAGGCTTATGCAAACCGGAACCCCCACATCCAAACTTCCCCCGATCTCAACTCCCGAAAGTTAGAAGCATTTTTTCAGAAGCGATGCTGCATTTAAAGATCGAAATTTGAGAAAAATGGCTATGCTTAGTCATGAAATACAAACTACTGTTTGATCACATATATATCAAAATTTAGTCTTGTCAAATACTTCGATGAAATCAGGTGCTTCACAATTTTTTGCGCTTTAGCTAACTCTTATTTATGCAATTACCTAGAGTGGATTTTACATGCACTACTCCTACAATTTCTGTTAAGATTTTATTTTCCCTTGTATGAGTTTCCCAATAGACAAATTGATTTCTGCTTAGAGTTCCACACCACCTCAAGACACTTTCTGATGGAAGTACGGCAGGCATCCTTATAAACTAAGCCAGGTACCTTGTTGAGGCATACCTTTCTCGGCCTTTTGGCTAAGATCAAGTGTAGTATCTGTTCTTATCAGTTTAATATCTGATATGTGGGCCATTGGTCCACACGATATTAATATAATTTTTTAACGGTGAAGGTCTGTCATAATAGCTTGCTATTAGGATCTTCATGCGTCATCCGAGTGTCGCACTATTGCTCGAGCCTGGCGCACCCCCACCAAAACATAAGCTCAATATTTTATGTTCCTAATGCTTTGACATCAACTTTTAGCTAAACTTTCTATAAATTCACTTTAAGATATAGAGAATGCGACATCTTTTTTAAAAAATTAAAGTTCGGCTCCCAACAATCAAATGAATAAAATTTACCTCATTCGGCTTAGGAGTTCATCCCTTTTTTATCCCCGGCTGTCATAAAACGCAACTCCACTCGTTGGCCAAAAATGCAACTGTGCCAAAAGATGCAATGAGTTAGTTTTATCATTTAGATACTCCGTTGATTAAAAAGAATGCCAACCGCACTTCTATCACGCTTTTTTATTATTAGGTTAAATTGCTCCTTGCAGGCTACACTCCAATCAAATGACAACTACACTTCAAATTGATTTGTACTAAAGATATATTATCACGTTTTTCTCTTACATGGTGATTTTTCTCGCAAAGCTTGCCACATCGACGATGTTAAAGTAAAATTATTCGGGCAGTGCTATAAATTGAGATAAACGGCCTACATGACAACTTACTTACCTGGATGGGGTCTATGGATTATCACTAAGGTCCATGGCCTAGGGAAGTGACTTCCATTGCACTTTGGATGGGTGCTTGCCCTAAGGTCTACCCAAGTGGTGGAGCCTACATCATAATTTGTGTCAGGGGGGCTTGCGTTCGCGCAGCCCCCACAATTCTAGTAAAACTTTTGATTTTTGACTTGTAATGCAATACTTTGGTTGGTTGTCAGTGTCAAGAAATCAAGTTTAAAAAATTGTTGCGGGCAAGAGTTCACATAACCAAACACATATATCAAAACAATTACTCGGAGAACTTGTTGGATTTTTTTTTTAATGTCATTTATATTACTCAACACAAATTACATGGAAGTTCTAGCACCCCGAGGTTTCTGAAGTAAGCAAGCTACTGACCGAGAGGAGATACTTCATTCATAACTCGAATATGGAACAAACTGGTGCTTTTATAGTTGCCTTTGTTTCAATTCATGCATACAACGCCTAGTGCGACATAATTGTAAAGACTCGAATATATAGGCCGCTATCTTTGCAAGCAACAGGAACACAATTAATAAGACCACATCACATATGTTTTTAACTAGCTAATTAATTTTTTATTTTTGCATTTTCCTATGTCCGTTAAACTAAAAGGTGAATGAAGCAGAGCGAACACTTTCAACGTACAATAGTTATATTCTTTTATTCTTTTGAAAGAACCGCCACTAAAGAACTCGTATGGCTTCACTTCAGTAGTTTTGCTACCCTTCATGTATTTAAGCCACTCATTTACGACATTCTTGCGAGTTCAATTCTAAACTAGTATTACAAGTCCCACAATATACATCAGTTTTTTTGTTGTCAAGTCTGATCGCGGAACACTTGAGCAATCACAATAGGATTTTGTAAAACACAAAGATTCATACAAAAGAGTAAACTATCTTTTAAGTATATAGTCGTAAGATAAGAAGTGATCTCCGTACCTGTTTTGCAAACACACAACAAACAACTTCTTGGAGGTGATCTCTTTGAAGGCTTATGCAAACCGGAACCCCCATATCCAAACTTCCCCCGATCTCAACTCCCGAAAGTTAGAAGCATTTTTTCAGAAGCGATGCTGCATTTAAAGATCGAAATTTGAGAAAAATGGCTATGCTTGGTCATGAAATACAAACTACTGTTTGATCACATATATATCAAAATTTAGTCTTGTCAAATACTTCGATGAAATCAGGTGCTTCACAATTTTTTGCGCTTTAGCTAACTCTTATTTATGCAATTACCTAGAGTGGATTTTACATGCACTACTCCTACAATTTCTGTTAAGATTTTATTTTCCCTTGTATGAGTTTCCCAATAGACAAATTGATTTCTGCTTAGAGTTCCACACCACCTCGAGACACTTTCTGATGGAAGTACGGCAGGCATCCTTATAAACTAAGCCAGGTACCTTGTTGAGGCATACCTTTCTCGGCCTTTTGGCTAAGATCAAGTGTAGTATCTGTTCTTATCAGTTTAATATCTGATATGTGGGCCATTGGTCCACACGATATTAATATAATTTTTTAACGGTGAAGGTCTGTCATAATAGCTTGCTATTAGGATCTTCATGCGTCATCCGAGTGTTGCACTATTGCTCGAGCCTGGCGCACCCCCACCAAAACATAAGCTCAATATTTTATGTTCCTAATGCTTTGACATCAACTATTAGCTAAACTTTCTATAAATTCACTTTAATATATAGAGAATGCGACATCTTTTTTAAAAAATTAAAGTTCGGCTCCCAACAATCAAATGAATAAAATTTACCTCATTCGGCTTAGGAGTTCATCCCTTTTTTATCCCCGGCTGTCATAAAACGCAACTCCACTCGTTGGCCAAAAATGCAACTGTGCCAAAAGATGCAATGAGTTAGTTTTATCATTTAGATACTCCGTTGATTAAAAAGAATGCCAACCGCACTTCAGATTTGAAGTAAAAATACATTATCACGCTTTTTTATTATTAGGTTAAATTGCTCCTTGCAGGCTACACTCCAATCAAATGACAACTACACTTCAAATTGATTTGTACTAAAGATATATTATCACGTTTTTCTCTTACATGGTGATTTTTCTCGCAAAGCTTGCCACATCGACGATGTTAAAGTAAAATTATTCGGGCAGTGCTATAAATTGAGATAAACGGCCTACATGACAACTTACTTACCTGGATGGAGTCTATGGATTATCACTAAGGTCCATGGCCTAGGGAAGTGACTTCCATTGCACTTTGGATGGGTGCTTGCCCTAAGGTCTACCCAAGTGGTGGAGCCTACATCATAATTTGTGTCAGGGGGGCTTGCGTTCGCGCAGCCCCCACAATTCTAGTAAAACTTTTGATTTTTGACTTGTAATGCAATACTTTGGTTGGTTGTCAGTGTCAAGAAATCAAGTTTAAAAAATTGTTGCGGGCAAGAGTTCACATAACCAAACACATATATCAAAACAATTACTCGGAGAACTTGTTGGATTTTTTTTTAATGTCATTTATATTACTCAACACAAATTACATGGAAGTTCTAGCACCCCGAGGTTTCTGAAGTAAGCAAGCTACTGACCGAGAGGAGATACTTAATTCATAACTCGAATATGGAACAAACTGGTGCTTTTATAGTTGCCTTTGTTTCAATTCATGCATACAACGCCTAGTGCGACATAATTGTAAAGACTCGCATATATAGGCCGCTATCTTTGCAAGCAACAGGAACACAATTAATAAGACCACATCACATGTGTTTTTAACTAGCTAATTAATTTTTTATTTTTGCATTTTCCTATGTCCGTTAAACTAAAAGGTGAATGAAGCAGAGCGAACACTTTCAACGTACAATAGTTATATTCTTTTATTCTTTTGAAAGAACCGCCACTAAAGAACTCGTATGGCTTCACTTCAGTAGTTTTGCTACCCTTCATGTATTTAAGCCACTCATTTACGACATTCTTGCGAGTTCAATTCTAAACTAGTATTACAAGTCCCACAATATACATCAGTTTTTTTGTTGTCAAGTCTGATCGCGGAACACTTGAGCAATCACAATAGGATTTTGTAAAACACAAAGATTCATACAAAAGAGTAAACTATCTTTTAAGTATATAGTCGTAAGATAAGAAGTGATCTCCGTACCTGTTTTGCAAACACACAACAAACAACTTCTTGGAGGTGATCTCTTTGAAGGCTTATGCAAACCGGAACCCCCACATCCAAACTTCCCCCGATCTCAACTCCCGAAAGTTAGAAGCATTTTTTCAGAAGCGATGCTGCATTTAAAGATCGAAATTTGAGAAAAATGGCTATGCTTGGTCATGAAATACAAACTACTGTTTGATCACATATATATCAAAATTTAGTCTTGTCAAATACTTCGATGAAATCAGGTGCTTCACAATTTTTTGCGCTTTAGCTAACTCTTATTTATGCAATTACCTAGAGTGGATTTTACATGCACTACTCCTACAATTTCTGTTAAGATTTTATTTTCCCTTGTATGAGTTTCCCAATAGACAAATTGATTTCTGCTTAGAGTTCCACACCACCTCAAGACACTTTCTGATGGAAGTACGGCAGGCATCCTTATAAACTAAGCCAGGTACCTTGTTGAGGCATACCTTTCTCGGCCTTTTGGCTAAGATCAAGTGTAGTATCTGTTCTTATCAGTTTAATATCTGATATGTGGGCCATTGGTCCACACGATATTAATATAATTTTTTAACGGTGAAGGTCTGTCATAATAGCTTGCTATTAGGATCTTCATGCGTCATCCGAGTGTCGCACTATTGCTCGAGCCTGGCGCACCCCCACCAAAACATAAGCTCAATATTTTATGTTCCTAATGCTTTGACATCAACTTTTAGCTAAACTTTCTATAAATTCACTTTAAGATATAGAGAATGCGACATCTTTTTTAAAAAATTAAAGTTCGGCTCCCAACAATCAAATGAATAAAATTTACCTCATTCGGCTTAGGAGTTCATCCCTTTTTTATCCCCGGCTGTCATAAAACGCAACTCCACTCGTTGGCCAAAAATGCAACTGTGCCAAAAGATGCAATGAGTTAGTTTTATCATTTAGATACTCCGTTGATTAAAAAGAATGCCAACCGCACTTCTATCACGCTTTTTTATTATTAGGTTAAATTGCTCCTTGCAGGCTACACTCCAATCAAATGACAACTACACTTCAAATTGATTTGTACTAAAGATATATTATCACGTTTTTCTCTTACATGGTGATTTTTCTCGCAAAGCTTGCCACATCGACGATGTTAAAGTAAAATTATTGGGGCAGTGCTATAAATTGAGATAAACGGCCTACATGACAACTTACTTACCTGGATGGGGTCTATGGATTATCACTAAGGTCCATGGCCTAGGGAAGTGACTTCCATTGCACTTTGGATGGGTGCTTGCCCTAAGGTCTACCCAAGTGGTGGAGCCTACATCATAATTTGTGTCAGGGGGGCTTGCGTTCGCGCAGCCCCCACAATTCTAGTAAAACTTTTGATTTTTGACTTGTAATGCAATACTTTGGTTGGTTGTCAGTGTCAAGAAATCAAGTTTAAAAAATTGTTGCGGGCAAGAGTTCACATAACCAAACACATATATCAAAACAATTACTCGGAGAACTTGTTGGATTTTTTTTTTAATGTCATTTATATTACTCAACACAAATTACATGGAAGTTCTAGCACCCCGAGGTTTCTGAAGTAAGCAAGCTACTGACCGAGAGGAGATACTTAATTCATAACTCGAATATGGAACAAACTGGTGCTTTTATAGTTGCCTTTGTTTCAATTCATGCATACAACGCCTAGTGCGACATAATTGTAAAGACTCGAATATATAGGCCGCTATCTTTGCAAGCAACAGGAACACAATTAATAAGACCACATCACATATGTTTTTAACTAGCTAATTAATTTTTTATTTTTGCATTTTCCTATGTCCGTTAAACCAAAAGGTGAATGAAGCAGAGCGAACACTTTCAACGTACAATAGTTATATTCTTTTATTCTTTTGAAAGAACCGCCACTAAAGAACTCGTATGGCTTCACTTCAGTAGTTTTGCTACCCTTCATGTATTTAAGCCACTCATTTACGACATTCTTGCGAGTTCAATTCTAAACTAGTATTACAAGTCCCACAATATACATCAGTTTTTTTGTTGTCAAGTCTGATCGCGGAACACTTGAGCAATCACAATAGGATTTTGTAAAACACAAAGATTCATACAAAAGAGTAAACTATCTTTTAAGTATATAGTCGTAAGATAAGAAGTGATCTCCGTACCTGTTTTGCAAACACACAACAAACAACTTCTTGGAGGTGATCTCTTTGAAGGCTTATGCAAACCGGAAACCCCATATCCAAACTTCCCCCGATCTCAACTCCCGAAAGTTAGAAGCATTTTTTCAGAAGCGATGCTGCATTTAAAGATCGAAATTTGAGAAAAATGGCTATGCTTGGTCATGAAATACAAACTACTGTTTGATCACATATATATCAAAATTTAGTCTTGTCAAATACTTCGATGAAATCAGGTGCTTCACAATTTTTTGCGCTTTAGCTAACTCTTATTTATGCAATTACCTAGAGTGGATTTTACATGCACTACTCCTACAATTTCTGTTAAGATTTTATTTTCCCTTGTATGAGTTTCCCAATAGACAAATTGATTTCTGCTTAGAGTTCCACACCACCTCGAGACACTTTCTGATGGAAGTACGGCAGGCATCCTTATAAACTAAGCCAGGTACCTTGTTGAGGCATACCTTTCTCGGCCTTTTGGCTAAGATCAAGTGTAGTATCTGTTCTTATCAGTTTAATATCTGATATGTGGGCCATTGGTCCACACGATATTAATATAATTTTTTAACGGTGAAGGTCTGTCATAATAGCTTGCTATTAGGATCTTCATGCGTCATCCGAGTGTTGCACTATTGCTCGAGCCTGGCGCACCCCCACCAAAACATAAGCTCAATATTTTATGTTCCTAATGCTTTGACATCAACTATTAGCTAAACTTTCTATAAATTCACTTTAATATATAGAGAATGCGACATCTTTTTTAAAAAATTAAAGTTCGGCTCCCAACAATCAAATGAATAAAATTTACCTCATTCGGCTTAGGAGTTCATCCCTTTTTTATCCCCGGCTGTCATAAAACGCAACTCCACTCGTTGGCCAAAAATGCAACTGTGCCAAAAGATGCAATGAGTTAGTTTTATCATTTAGATACTCCGTTGATTAAAAAGAATGCCAACCGCACTTCAGATTTGAAGTAAAAATACATTATCACGCTTTTTTATTATTAGGTTAAATTGCTCCTTGCAGGCTACACTCCAATCAAATGACAACTACACTTCAAATTGATTTGTACTAAAGATATATTATCACGTTTTTCTCTTACATGGTGATTTTTCTCGCAAAGCTTGCCACATCGACGATGTTAAAGTAAAATTATTCGGGCAGTGCTATAAATTGAGATAAACGGCCTACATGACAACTTACTTACCTGGATGGAGTCTATGGATTATCACTAAGGTCCATGGCCTAGGGAAGTGACTTCCATTGCACTTTGGATGGGTGCTTGCCCTAAGGTCTACCCAAGTGGTGGAGCCTACATCATAATTTGTGTCAGGGGGGCTTGCGTTCGCGCAGCCCCCACAATTCTAGTAAAACTTTTGATTTTTGACTTGTAATGCAATACTTTGGTTGGTTGTCAGTGTCAAGAAATCAAGTTTAAAAAATTGTTGCGGGCAAGAGTTCACATAACCAAACACATATATCAAAACAATTACTCGGAGAACTTGTTGGATTTTTTTTTAATGTCATTTATATTACCCAACACAAATTACATGGAAGTTCTAGCACCCCGAGGTTTCTGACTTAATTCATAACTCGAATATGGAACAAACTGGTGCTTTTATAGTTGCCTTTGTTTCAATTCATGCATACAACGCCTAGTGCGACATAATTGTAAAGACTCGCATATATAGGCCGCTATCTTTGCAAGCAACAGGAACACAATTAATAAGACCACATCACATGTGTTTTTAACTAGCTAATTAATTTTTTATTTTTGCATTTTCCTATGTCCGTTAAACTAAAAGGTGAATGAAGCAGAGCGAACACTTTCAACGTACAATAGTTATATTCTTTTATTCTTTTGAAAGAACCGCCACTAAAGAACTCGTATGGCTTCACTTCAGTAGTTTTGCTACCCTTCATGTATTTAAGCCACTCATTTACGACATTCTTGCGAGTTCAATTCTAAACTAGTATTACAAGTCCCACAATATACATCAGTTTTTTTGTTGTCAAGTCTGATCGCGGAACACTTGAGCAATCACAATAGGATTTTGTAAAACACAAAGATTCATACAAAAGAGTAAACTATCTTTTAAGTATATAGTCGTAAGATAAGAAGTGATCTCCGTACCTGTTTTGCAAACACACAACAAACAACTTCTTGGAGGTGATCTCTTTGAAGGCTTATGCAAACCGGAACCCCCACATCCAAACTTCCCCCGATCTCAACTCCCGAAAGTTAGAAGCATTTTTTCAGAAGCGATGCTGCATTTAAAGATCGAAATTTGAGAAAAATGGCTATGCTTGGTCATGAAATACAAACTACTGTTTGATCACATATATATCAAAATTTAGTCTTGTCAAATACTTCGATGAAATCAGGTGCTTCACAATTTTTTGCGCTTTAGCTAACTCTTATTTATGCAATTACCTAGAGTGGATTTTACATGCACTACTCCTACAATTTCTGTTAAGATTTTATTTTCCCTTGTATGAGTTTCCCAATAGACAAATTGATTTCTGCTTAGAGTTCCACACCACCTCAAGACACTTTCTGATGGAAGTACGGCAGGCATCCTTATAAACTAAGCCAGGTACCTTGTTGAGGCATACCTTTCTCGGCCTTTTGGCTAAGATCAAGTGTAGTATCTGTTCTTATCAGTTTAATATCTGATATGTGGGCCATTGGTCCACACGATATTAATATAATTTTTTAACGGTGAAGGTCTGTCATAATAGCTTGCTATTAGGATCTTCATGCGTCATCCGAGTGTCGCACTATTGCTCGAGCCTGGCGCACCCCCACCAAAACATAAGCTCAATATTTTATGTTCCTAATGCTTTGACATCAACTTTTAGCTAAACTTTCTATAAATTCACTTTAAGATATAGAGAATGCGACATCTTTTTTAAAAAATTAAAGTTCGGCTCCCAACAATCAAATGAATAAAATTTACCTCATTCGGCTTAGGAGTTCATCCCTTTTTTATCCCCGGCTGTCATAAAACGCAACTCCACTCGTTGGCCAAAAATGCAACTGTGCCAAAAGATGCAATGAGTTAGTTTTATCATTTAGATACTCCGTTGATTAAAAAGAATGCCAACCGCACTTCTATCACGCTTTTTTATTATTAGGTTAAATTGCTCCTTGCAGGCTACACTCCAATCAAATGACAACTACACTTCAAATTGATTTGTACTAAAGATATATTATCACGTTTTTCTCTTACATGGTGATTTTTCTCGCAAAGCTTGCCACATCGACGATGTTAAAGTAAAATTATTCGGGCAGTGCTATAAATTGAGATAAACGGCCTACATGACAACTTACTTACCTGGATGGGGTCTATGGATTATCACTAAGGTCCATGGCCTAGGGAAGTGACTTCCATTGCACTTTGGATGGGTGCTTGCCCTAAGGTCTACCCAAGTGGTGGAGCCTACATCATAATTTGTGTCAGGGGGGCTTGCGTTCGCGCAGCCCCCACAATTCTAGTAAAACTTTTGATTTTTGACTTGTAATGCAATACTTTGGTTGGTTGTCAGTGTCAAGAAATCAAGTTTAAAAAATTGTTGCGGGCAAGAGTTCACATAACCAAACACATATATCAAAACAATTACTCGGAGAACTTGTTGGATTTTTTTTTTAATGTCATTTATATTACTCAACACAAATTACATGGAAGTTCTAGCACCCCGAGGTTTCTGAAGTAAGCAAGCTACTGACCGAGAGGAGATACTTCATTCATAACTCGAATATGGAACAAACTGGTGCTTTTATAGTTGCCTTTGTTTCAATTCATGCATACAACGCCTAGTGCGACATAATTGTAAAGACTCGAATATATAGGCCGCTATCTTTGCAAGCAACAGGAACACAATTAATAAGACCACATCACATATGTTTTTAACTAGCTAATTAATTTTTTATTTTTGCATTTTCCTATGTCCGTTAAACTAAAAGGTGAATGAAGCAGAGCGAACACTTTCAACGTACAATAGTTATATTCTTTTATTCTTTTGAAAGAACCGCCACTAAAGAACTCGTATGGCTTCACTTCAGTAGTTTTGCTACCCTTCATGTATTTAAGCCACTCATTTACGACATTCTTGCGAGTTCAATTCTAAACTAGTATTACAAGTCCCACAATATACATCAGTTTTTTTGTTGTCAAGTCTGATCGCGGAACACTTGAGCAATCACAATAGGATTTTGTAAAACACAAAGATTCATACAAAAGAGTAAACTATCTTTTAAGTATGTAGTCGTAAGATAAGAAGTGATCTCCGTACCTGTTTTGCAAACACACAACAAACAACTTCTTGGAGGTGATCTCTTTGAAGGCTTATGCAAACCGGAACCCCCATATCCAAACTTCCCCCGATCTCAACTCCCGAAAGTTAGAAGCATTTTTTCAGAAGCGATGCTGCATTTAAAGATCGAAATTTGAGAAAAATGGCTATGCTTGGTCATGAAATACAAACTACTGTTTGATCACATATATATCAAAATTTAGTCTTGTCAAATACTTCGATGAAATCAGGTGCTTCACAATTTTTTGCGCTTTAGCTAACTCTTATTTATGCAATTACCTAGAGTGGATTTTACATGCACTACTCCTACAATTTCTGTTAAGATTTTATTTTCCCTTGTATGAGTTTCCCAATAGACAAATTGATTTCTGCTTAGAGTTCCACACCACCTCGAGACACTTTCTGATGGAAGTACGGCAGGCATCCTTATAAACTAAGCCAGGTACCTTGTTGAGGCATACCTTTCTCGGCCTTTTGGCTAAGATCAAGTGTAGTATCTGTTCTTATCAGTTTAATATCTGATATGTGGGCCATTGGTCCACACGATATTAATATAATTTTTTAACGGTGAAGGTCTGTCATAATAGCTTGCTATTAGGATCTTCATGCGTCATCCGAGTGTTGCACTATTGCTCGAGCCTGGCGCACCCCCACCAAAACATAAGCTCAATATTTTATGTTCCTAATGCTTTGACATCAACTATTAGCTAAACTTTCTATAAATTCACTTTAAGATATAGAGAATGCGACATCTTTTTTAAAAAATTAAAGTTCGGCTCCCAACAATCAAATGAATAAAATTTACCTCATTCGGCTTAGGAGTTCATCCCTTTTTTATCCCCGGCTGTCATAAAACGCAACTCCACTCGTTGGCCAAAAATGCAACTGTGCCAAAAGATGCAATGAGTTAGTTTTATCATTTAGATACTCCGTTGATTAAAAAGAATGCCAACCGCACTTCAGATTTGAAGTAAAAATACATTATCACGCTTTTTTATTATTAGGTTAAATTGCTCGCAAGAAAGCTTGCAGGCTACACTCCAATCAAATGACAACTACACTTCAAATTGATTTGTACTAAAGATATATTATCACGTTTTTCTCTTACATGGTGATTTTTCTCGCAAAGCTTGCCACATCGACGATGTTAAAGTAAAATTATTCGGGCAGTGCTATAAATTGAGATAAACGGCCTACATGACAACTTACTTACCTGGATGGAGTCTATGGATTATCACTAAGGTCCATGGCCTAGGGAAGTGACTTCCATTGCACTTTGGATGGGTGCTTGCCCTAAGGTCTACCCAAGTAGTGGAGCCTACATCATAATTTGTGTCAGGGGGGCTTGCGTTCGCGCAGCCCCCACAATTCTAGTAAAACTTTTGATTTTTGACTTGTAATGCAATACTTTGGTTGGTTGTCAGTGTCAAGAAATCAAGTTTAAAAAATTGTTGCGGGCAAGAGTTCACATAACCAAACACATATATCAAAACAATTACTCGGAGAACTTGTTGGATTTTTTTTTAATGTCATTTATATTACTCAACACAAATTACATGGAAGTTCTAGCACCCCGAGGTTTCTGAAGTAAGCAAGCTACTGACCGAGAGGAGATACTTAATTCATAACTCGAATATGGAACAAACTGGTGCTTTTATAGTTGCCTTTGTTTCAATTCATGCATACAACGCCTAGTGCGACATAATTGTAAAGACTCGCATATATAGGCCGCTATCTTTGCAAGCAACAGGAACACAATTAATAAGACCACATCACATGTGTTTTTAACTAGCTAATTAATTTTTTATTTTTGCATTTTCCTATGTCCGTTAAACTAAAAGGTGAATGAAGCAGAGCGAACACTTTCAACGTACAATAGTTATATTCTTTTATTCTTTTGAAAGAACCGCCACTAAAGAACTCGTATGGCTTCACTTCAGTAGTTTTGCTACCCTTCATGTATTTAAGCCACTCATTTACGACATTCTTGCGAGTTCAATTCTAAACTAGTATTACAAGTCCCACAATATACATCAGTTTTTTTGTTGTCAAGTCTGATCGCGGAACACTTGAGCAATCACAATAGGATTTTGTAAAACACAAAGATTCATACAAAAGAGTAAACTATCTTTTAAGTATATAGTCGTAAGATAAGAAGTGATCTCCGTACCTGTTTTGCAAACACACAACAAACAACTTCTTGGAGGTGATCTCTTTGAAGGCTTATGCAAACCGGAACCCCCATATCCAAACTTCCCCCGATCTCAACTCCCGAAAGTTAGAAGCATTTTTTCAGAAGCGATGCTGCATTTAAAGATCGAAATTTGAGAAAAATGGCTATGCTTGGTCATGAAATACAAACTACTGTTTGATCACATATATATCAAAATTTAGTCTTGTCAAATACTTCGATGAAATCAGGTGCTTCACAATTTTTTGCGCTTTAGCTGACTCTTATTTATGCAATTACCTAGAGTGGATTTTACATGCACTACTCCTACAATTTCTGTTAAGATTTTATTTTCCCTTGTATGAGTTTCCCAATAGACAAATTGATTTCTGCTTAGAGTTCCACACCACCTCAAGACACTTTCTGATGGAAGTACGGCAGGCATCCTTATAAACTAAGCCAGGTACCTTGTTGAGGCATACCTTTCTCGGCCTTTTGGCTAAGATCAAGTGTAGTATCTGTTCTTATCAGTTTAATATCTGATATGTGGGCCATTGGTCCACACGATATTAATATAATTTTTTAACGGTGAAGGTCTGTCATAATAGCTTGCTATTAGGATCTTCATGCGTCATCCGAGTGTCGCACTATTGCTCGAGCCTGGCGCACCCCCACCAAAACATAAGCTCAATATTTTATGTTCCTAATGCTTTGACATCAACTTTTAGCTAAACTTTCTATAAATTCACTTTAAGATATAGAGAATGCGACATCTTTTTTAAAAAATTAAAGTTCGGCTCCCAACAATCAAATGAATAAAATTTACCTCATTCGGCTTAGGAGTTCATCCCTTTTTTATCCCCGGCTGTCATAAAACGCAACTCCACTCGTTGGCCAAAAATGCAACTGTGCCAAAAGATGCAATGAGTTAGTTTTATCATTTAGATACTCCGTTGATTAAAAAGAATGCCAACCGCACTTCTATCACGCTTTTTTATTATTAGGTTAAATTGCTCCTTGCAGGCTACACTCCAATCAAATGACAACTACACTTCAAATTGATTTGTACTAAAGATATATTATCACGTTTTTCTCTTACATGGTGATTTTTCTCGCAAAGCTTGCCACATCGACGATGTTAAAGTAAAATTATTCGGGCAGTGCTATAAATTGAGATAAACGGCCTACATGACAACTTACTTACCTGGATGGGGTCTATGGATTATCACTAAGGTCCATGGCCTAGGGAAGTGACTTCCATTGCACTTTGGATGGGTGCTTGCCCTAAGGTCTACCCAAGTGGTGGAGCCTACATCATAATTTGTGTCAGGGGGGCTTGCGTTCGCGCAGCCCCCACAATTCTAGTAAAACTTTTGATTTTTGACTTGTAATGCAATACTTTGGTTGGTTGTCAGTGTCAAGAAATCAAGTTTAAAAAATTGTTGCGGGCAAGAGTTCACATAACCAAACACATATATCAAAACAATTACTCGGAGAACTTGTTGGATTTTTTTTTTAATGTCATTTATATTACTCAACACAAATTACATGGAAGTTCTAGCACCCCGAGGTTTCTGAAGTAAGCAAGCTACTGACCGAGAGGAGATACTTCATTCATAACTCGAATATGGAACAAACTGGTGCTTTTATAGTTGCCTTTGTTTCAATTCATGCATACAACGCCTAGTGCGACATAATTGTAAAGACTCGAATATATAGGCCGCTATCTTTGCAAGCAACAGGAACACAATTAATAAGACCACATCACATATGTTTTTAACTAGCTAATTAATTTTTTATTTTTGCATTTTCCTATGTCCGTTAAACTAAAAGGTGAATGAAGCAGAGCGAACACTTTCAACGTACAATAGTTATATTCTTTTATTCTTTTGAAAGAACCGCCACTAAAGAACTCGTATGGCTTCACTTCAGTAGTTTTGCTACCCTACATGTATTTAAGCCACTCATTTACGACATTCTTGCGAGTTCAATTCTAAACTAGTATTACAAGTCCCACAATATACATCAGTTTTTTTGTTGTCAAGTCTGATCGCGGAACACTTGAGCAATCACAATAGGATTTTGTAAAACACAAAGATTCATACAAAAGAGTAAACTATCTTTTAAGTATATAGTCGTAAGATAAGAAGTGATCTCCGTACCTGTTTTGCAAACACACAACAAACAACTTCTTGGAGGTGATCTCTTTGAAGGCTTATGCAAACCGGAACCCCCACATCCAAACTTCCCCCGATCTCAACTCCCGAAAGTTAGAAGCATTTTTTCAGAAGCGATGCTGCATTTAAAGATCGAAATTTGAGAAAAATGGCTATGCTTGGTCATGAAATACAAACTACTGTTTGATCACATATATATCAAAATTTAGTCTTGTCGAATACTTCGATGAAATCAGGTGCTTCACAATTTTTTGCGCTTTAGCTAACTCTTATTTATGCAATTACCTAGAGTGGATTTTACATGCACTACTCCTACAATTTCTGTTAAAATTTTATTTTCCCTTGTATGAGTTTCCCAATAGACAAATTGATTTCTGCTTAGAGTTCCACACCACCTCGAGACACTTTCTGATGGAAGTACGGCAGGCATCCTTATAAACTAAGCCAGGTACCTTGTTGAGGCATACCTTTCTCGGCCTTTTGGCTAAGATCAAGTGTAGTATCTGTTCTTATCAGTTTAATATCTGATATGTGGGCCATTGGTCCACACGATATTAATATAATTTTTTCACGGGGAAGGTCTGTCATAATAGCTTGCTATTAGGATCTTCATGCGTCATCCGAGTGTTGCACTATTGCTCGAGCTTGGCGCACCCCCACCAAAACATAAGCTCAATATTTTATGTTCCTAATGCTTTGACATCAACTTTTAGCTAAACTTTCTATAAATTCACTTTAAGATATAGAGAATGTGACATCTTTTTTAAAAAATTAAAGTTCGGCTCCCAACAATCAAATGAATAAAATTTACCTCATTCGGCTTAGGAGTTCATCCCTTTTTTATCCCCGGCTGTCATAAAACGCAACTCCACTCGTTGGCCAAAAATGCAACTGTGCCAAAAGATGCAATGAGTTAGTTTTATCATTTAGATACTCCATTGATTAAAAAGAATGCCAACCGCACTTCAGATTTGAAGTAAAAATACATTATCACGCTTTTTTATTATTAGGTTAAATTGCTCCTTGCAGGTTACACTCCAATCAAATGACAACTACACTTCAAATTGATTTGTACTAAAGATATATTATCACGTTTTTCTCTTACATGGTGATTTTTCTCGCAAAGCTTGCCACATCGACGATGTTAAAGTAAAATTATTCGGGCAGTGCTATAAATTGAGATAAACGGCCTACATGACAACTTACTTACCTGGATGGGGTCTATGGATTATCACTAAGGTCCATGGCCTAGGGAAGTGACTTCCATTGCACTTTGGATGGGTGCTTGCCCTAAGGTCTACCCAAGTGGTGGAGCCTACATCATAATTTGTGTCAGGGGGGCTTGCGTTCGCGCAGCCCCCACAATTCTAGTAAAACTTTTGATTTTTGACTTGTAATGCAATACTTTGGTTGGTTGTCAGTGTCAAGAAATCAAGTTTAAAAAATTGTTGCGGGCAAGAGTTCACATAACCAAACACATATATCAAAACAATTACTCGGAGAACTTGTTGGATTTTTTTTTTAATGTCATTTATATTACTCAACACAAATTACATGGAAGTTCTAGCACCCCGAGGTTTCTGAAGTAAGCAAGCTACTGACCGAGAGGAGATACTTAATTCATAACTCGAATATGGAACAAACTGGTGCTTTTATAGTTGCCTTTGTTTCAATTCATGCATACAACGCCTAGTGCGACATAATTGTAAAGACTCGAATATATAGGCCGCTATCTTTGCAAGCAATAGGAACACAATTAATAAGACCACATCACATGTGTTTTTAACTAGCTAATTAATTTTTTATTTTTGCATTTTCCTATGTCCGTTAAACTAAAAGGTGAATGAAGCAGAGCGAACACTTTCAACGTACAATAGTTATATTCTTTTATTCTTTTGAAAGAACCGCCACTAAAGAACTCGTATGGCTTCACTTCAGTAGTTTTGCTACCCTTCATGTATTTAAGCCACTCATTTACGACATTCTTGCGAGTTCAATTCTATACTAGTATTACAAGTCCCACAATATACATCAGTTTTTTTGTTGTCAAGTCTGATCGCGGAACACTTGAGCAATCACAATAGGATTTTGTAAAACACAAAGATTCATACAAAAGAGTAAACTATCTTTTAAGTATATAGTCGTAAGATAAGAAGTGATCTCCGTACCTGTTTTGCAAACACACAACAAACAACTTCTTGGAGGTGATCTCTTTGAAGGCTTATGCAAACCGGAACCCCCATATCCAAACTTCCCCCGATCTCAACTCCCGAAAGTTAGAAGCATTTTTTCAGAAGCGATGCTGCATTTAAAGATCGAAATTTGAGAAAAATGGCTATGCTTGGTCATGAAATACAAACTACTGTTTGATCACATATATATCAAAATTTAGTCTTGTCAAATACTTCGATGAAATCAGGTGCTTCACAATTTTTTGCGCTTTAGCTGACTCTTATTTATGCAATTACCTAGAGTGGATTTTACATGCACAACTCCTACAATTTCTGTTAAGATTTTATTTTCCCTTGTATGAGTTTCCCAATAGACAAATTGATTTCTGCTTAGAGTTCCACACCACCTCGAGACGCTTTCTGATGGAAGTACGGCAGGCATCCTTATAAACTAAGCCAGGTACCTTGTTGAGGCATACCTTTCTCGGCCTTTTGGCTAAGATCAAGTGTAGTATCTGTTCTTATCAGTTTAATATCTGATATGTGGGCCATTGGTCCACACGATATTAATATAATTTTTTAACGGGGAAGGTCTGTCATAATAGCTTGCTATTAGGATCTTCATGCGTCATCCGAGTGTTGCACTATTACTCGAGCCTGGCGCACCCCCACCAAAACATAAGCTCAATATTTTATGTTCCTAATGCTTTGACATCAACTTTTAGCTAAACTTTCTATAAATTCACTTTAAGATATAGAGAATGCGACATCTTTTTTAAAAAATTAAATTTCGGCTCCCAGCAATCAAATGAATAAAATTTACCTCATTCGGCTTAGGAGTTCATCCCTTTTTTATCCCCGGCTGTCATAAAACGCAACTCCACTCGTTGGCCAAAAATGCAACTGTGCCAAAAGATGCAATGAGTTAGTTTTATCATTTAGATACTCCGTTGATTAAAAAGAATGCCAACCGCACTTCAGATTTGAAGTAAAAATACATTATCACGCTTTTTTATTATTAGGTTAAATTGCTCGCAAGAAAGCTTGCAGGCTACACTCCAATCAAATGACAACTACACTTCAAATTGATTTGTACTAAAGATATATTATCACGTTTTTCTCTTACATGGTGATTTTTCTCACAAAGCTTGCCACATCGACGATGTTAAAGTAAAATTATTCGGGCAGTGCTATAAATTGAGATAAACGGCCTACATGACAACTTACTTACCTGGATGGGGTCTATGGATTATCACTAAGGTCCATGGCCTAGGGAAGTGACTTCCATTGCACTTTGGATGGGTGCTTGCCCTAAGGTCTACCCAAGTGGTGGAGCGTACATCATAATTTGTGTCAGGGGGGCTTGCGTTCGCGCAGCCCCCACAATTCTAGTAAAACTTTTGATTTTTAACTTGTAATGCAATACTTTGGTTGGTTGTCAGTGTCAAGAAATCAAGTTTAAAAAATTGTTGTTGCGACATAACCAAACACATATGTCAAAACAATTACTCGGAGAACTTGTTGGATTTTTTTTTTAATGTCATTTATATATTACTCAACACAAATTACATGGAAGTTCTAGCACCCCGAGGTTTCTGAAGTAAGCAAGGTACTGACCGAGAGGAGATACTTAATTCATAACTCGAATATGGAACAAACTGGTGCTTTTATAGTTGCCTTTGTTTCAATTCATGCATACAACGCCTAGTGCGACATAATTGTAAAGACTCGAATATATAGGCCGCTATCTTTGCAAGCAATAGGAACACAATTAATAAGACCACATCACATGTGTTTTTAACTAGCTAATTAATTTTTTATTTTTGCATTTTTCTATGTCCGTTAAACTAAAAGGTGAATGAAGCAGAGCGAACACTTTCAAGGTACAATAGTTATATTCTTTTATTCTTTTGAAAGAACCGCCACTAAAGAACTCGTATTGCTTCACTTCAGTAGTTTTGCTACCCTTCATGTATTTAAGCCACTCATTTACGACATTCTTGGGAGTTCAATTCTAAACTAATATTACAAGTCCCACAATATACATCAGTTTTTTTGTTGTCAAGTCTGATCGCCGAACACTTGAGCAATCACAATAGGATTTTGTAAAACACAAAGATTCATACAAAAGAGTAAACTAGCTTTTAAGTATATAGTCGTAAGATAAGAAGTGATCTCCGTACCTGTTTTGCAAACACACAACAAACAACTTCTTGGAGGTGATCTCTTTGAAGGCTTATGCAAACCGTAACCCCCATATCCAAACTTCCCCCGATCTCAACTCCCGAAAGTTAGAAGCATTTTTTCAGAAGCGATGCTGCATTTAAAGATCGAAATTTGAGAAAAATGGCTATGCTTGGTCATGAAATACAAACTATTGTTTGATCACATATATATCAAAATTTAGTCTTGTGAAATACTTCGATGAAATCAGGTTGAAATCAGGTGCTTCACATTTTTTTACGCTTTAGGTAACTCTTATTTATGCAATTACCTAGAGTGGATTTTACATGCACTACTCCTACAATTTCTGTTAAGATTTCATTTTCCCTTGTATGAGTTTCCCAATATTCAGAATTTGATTTCTACTTAGGTCTCCACTGAACTTTATTCAATCCCACAATATACATTAATTTTTTGCTGTCAGGTCTGACAGAAGAACACTTGAGCAATCAATAGGATTTTGTAAAACACGAAGATTCATATAAAAAAGTTAACTTACGCGAGATTTAAAAGACATCGCCAAGTACAAAGTCGTGTAAGATAAGAAGTGATCTCCGTACCTGTTTTAGAAACAACTTCTTGGAGGTGATCTCTTCAAAGGCTTATGCAAACCAGTACCCCATATCCAAACTTCCCCCGACCGCAAATCCCGAAAGTTTGAAGATTGACGGCGATCGTTTTTTCACAAGCGATGCTGCATTTAAAGACCAAAATTAGAGAAAAAAAGGCTATGCTTTGTCATGAAATACAAACTACTGTATGATCACCTATATATCAAAATTTAATGTTGTGAAATACTTCGATCAAATCAGGTGCTTCACAGTTTTTGCGCATTAGCTAACTCTTATTTATGCAATTACCTAGAGTGGATTTTACATGCACTACTCCTACAATTTCTATTCAGATTTTATTTTCCCTTCTATGAGTTTCCCAATATTCAGAATTTGATTTCTACTTATGCTCACATCACCTCGAGACACTTCTATCACAACAGCTTGCTATTAGAATCTTCATGTGTCGCCCGAGTGTTCACTATTGCTCTGGCCTGGCGCGCCCCCACCAAAACAAAAGCTCAATATACTTTCAGCTAAACTTTTTAGAAATTCACATTATGCTATATAATGAGGCATCTTTTTAAAAAAATAAAAGTTCGGCTCCGTTTGCTACAATCAGCTGAATAAAATTTACCTCATTTGGCTAAGTAGTTCATCCCTTTTTTATCACCGGCTTTCATCAAACGTAACTCCACTCATTAGCCAAAACTGCAACTGTGCCAAAAGATGCAATGTGTTACTTTTATCATTTAGATATTCTGTGCATTAAAATGAAGAAACACGTCAGTCAATCAGATGCCAACCACACTTCAGATTTGAAGTAAATATACATTATCATGCTTTTTCATTGTTAGGTTAAATAGCTCGCAAAATTTGCCAGACGCCAACAACACTTATTCAAACTGATTTCTACTAAAGATATATTTTCACGCTTTTCTATTACAAGGTAATTTTACTCGCAAAGCTTGCCACATCCACGGAAGAAACTAGAATTGCAACTGAACCAAGGGAACTTATTTTTCAATAGTTACAGCCATGTGAAAATTTCATGAATTCCAGGTCCTTGGATCCTAAATGTTTTTTATTTGTTATTTCATAAAACAGAATGCAGTAAGAAGTACTTGTACTGACATTGTTCTCCATACCTGCTTTTTGGGATTATATAAATCAACTTCTTGGGATTCACAATCCTGTATATCCATCATTTCTTTCTAAATTTTACTTGTCTCGAGCATGACTAAAGTTGAATACCAAAAGAAAACATTGCTAAGAACTGCGGGAAAAACCACCTTGACAAAAACTTTGAGTACTGAGATGCATTCCTTGATGTTAACAGTGTGATTCACAACACCGCATGAGATCAGGATTATATCTGAATACATTTTAAACCAGCAGATGATGGTATCAAACTTTTAGAAGATTCAAAATCATTATAGTGACTAGACAAAATTCAAAATGGGTTTTTTGAGCAGCAAACTACCAGTTTGCAATCATAATCGAAAATTCCAAGTTCGGTAGACAAAAGGAGTGGAAAGCTCACTTCAAATTCTTGAAAGTCCAACCCTAAAGACCAGGTGAAAAGCAGGATGTGAGTTGCAAGATAATTTTCCTTCCTCAATTTGTAAGAACAACATAAGAAATGATCATTAAGAAAGGAATATTAATAAATAAATAGATCAGACCCCCCCCCCTCCACAAAGAACGAACAAAAGCTCATCAAAGTCTTGAAGATTTAGTTTCATGTTGGACAGGAATATAAACATTAACAGTCAACTAGAGTATAGCTCGACTACATATTGAAAATATGAAACGGTTTTAAAATTTTTGCCAGGAGGCAAGGATGAGTAACTGTATTAAAATTTTAGATTAAAGTAATATAAATTTAAGGACCAAGTAGACGATGGCTAGCTTCTTTCCCTACTTTCGTAGTAATGTGAACGACTGGGGAGGCTTGTTCTAAAAGTACAAAATATCAAAATCAGAAATGATGGTGGAAAATATATTCAAAAAAATAAAACAGGTCTAAGGTCTACCAACTATACTCTCCTAGTACTTAGGCAACACCAACACACAATCATACTAATAGTAAGCACTTTTAACTTGATCTTCCCATTAGAAAAGCTTTTACTACTTTAATCGTATGATGCGCTACTCAAATCGTATGAACTAACCTCACATCCCATAATAAATCGTATGATGCGATACTCAAATCGTATGAACTAACCTCACATCCCGTAATAAATAAGTAGGAACTAAATATATTTAAACTTCACAAATAAAGTGGAGAGCAGCATTTACATTCAGGAAAATAGTGTAATCTACGAAGGGGTATTTAGCATACAAAGGGGTTTGCTAAAGAAATCATGACATAAATTACCCCAAAACATCATAATAATCAAGAATTTCATAAACATATATCATCAGATCATGTTTCATTTGTACCAAGAAGCCTCTACAACATATATTCATACAGTATATTTGCACAAAATCTACAACTCAAATACATAAAACACATATATTATATGTGAAAAGAGACAAGAGAAAAACGTTGCTAACCCAGAAGTTATGTCGGAAGTTGCATGGGGATGTGTGCCTGTATGTATCGCTCCTAGTCCTTCTTTCTGTTCTTGCTTGTTTGAGTTTGAGAATCCCCAAAAACCCTTTCTTGAAAAGTGAAATACTAAGTGGAGTACGACTCTTCTATTTCCTTTCAAGTGATACATATTAATTATAAATTATTTGTTACCTTTTTTTGAAAAAATTAAAAAATAATATTTACAAGTATATTAAATTGATGATATTTAGATTGACAACAAATTGATGATATTTATTTTATAAACATTAATTTCTATTATTTTAGTTGGTATTGTATCTTTTATTTTTTGGGTGTTTTATTTGTCCTCCTTTTGGAGCGGTCGATATGGTTTTGGTATTTTTGGTTTGTTGTTTTGTCTCTTTGAAAATGATTCAATTGGTGTTTTGGGAGATCTGGAAAGCCCGCATCGAGGCTGGGTCGGTGGTGTAAATCGCAAAAGTTCATTTTTCACAATGGAAGATTGTTCATTTTATTAGAGCATCTCTCCCTCCAATTTCAGTTGATGCAACTGAAAATTCCGAACATTGGACAACAACAGGAATTAATTGCGTGAAAGTCAACTGTGATGCTACTGGCTTCGGGAATGGTGTAGGTTGAATTTGAAGTCATTGTAATCCTTTTTAGTTCAAAAAATATTTATATTTTGTATATTAAGCTATATACAAACAAAGCGGCTATTTATTTAGCTCGTTTATTTGTATTTCCAATTTAGGGGTTTGTCGTGTTTGAGTCCAGTCTTTTTAACGAAATGCATAATATTTGTCAAAAAAAAAACTATGAAGTATGAACCCCTCATTCACATAAATTACTCATTAAATTGAGTATGTAAGAGTATGTCTAAGAACATGTCCAACCGACTAGTTATTTATACCGGCTAATGTCTCGTACAGTGCATGAGTATTTTTGTGGATATTTTACAAATATTAATATTAGTTACCTTTTTGTATTTATTACTTTTATTTAAAAAAATAAAAAAATATGTATTCACTTTTAATATTAATTTTTAATATTTGAATTTAATTGTTAATATTTGAATTAGTTAAAAATAGAACATTAGACAATACTAATATATATAAGTATGATAAAAATATCGTGACGACTAAATCATGTTAAGTGCCTTACATTAATTATATATAAAATATAATTTCTAAATTGAAGTTTGAGTAATAAGAGCAAAAAAGATGCTCCGACAATTTGTAAATGATTCTTTAAATCACTAATAGCTTTCCTTAACTACTTATTTTTTAAGTAGCATTCCCTCACTTTTAAAAGATGTCTTAACTAATATTTTATAATAAAATATAGGGATCACACCGCCATCTCTTTCTCTCTATTGTATATTGTATTTTTATTGATAAAATGTACTTTTAATGACAAAATATTAAATAAGTAGTGGCCTAATGGGTCCAAAACCGGACCACCCATAAAATAAATGGGTCTAAGGAGAACTTTTGGAGTCAGAACATAGGTATTCATGTCCTAGTTACTAAGAACCGTTTTTTAATATTACTTGCGGGTTGCTTTTGTTTTTTTAATTTGCTTACAGTTTAGTATAATGTTATTGATATGGGCTGAAAAATAACCCTAGAAGTGCAATTAATGATGTATTAATTAGACTCAGATTGGTCCAAGAATACGGCACATTAAACAAGGCCCGAAACCCTAATTATTTATTAATTTCATAATTAATAAATAGGGAAAATATACAGCTCATGAAAAAAGTCCAAAATATAGTAAATTTCTCAAAGAAGGATCCAGAATCCCAATTAAAAGAAATAATGAGTCACGGTCCTCATCAACAAGGAAAAGACTTGTCCATCAAGAATTACAATGTTTATCCATTATAAAAAAGAAGACTTATTCGCTAAGTCTCCTAAACATACTTTAAATACGAGGCTCCAGACACCTATATAAGGACCCTGATCCTTCACAATAGAACTACGTTTTCTGGCTTGATTCTCAGCACTGATTGAGATACGTAGGCATCTTGTGAGGACCGATTTAGTCACGAAACACAGGAGCAACCATTAAAGCTCGAAAGCTCCTAAACCCTAACAGTAAAGTTACAAGTACGTTTTTTAATCCATAACAGACTAACAGTTATAAATATTAATTTTAATATGTTGATGGAAGGTTCGAACCATAAAGTTTTGTATATAACACCTTTTAGTGTTAAATCTAAATTAAAATGTCGTTGGCGGAAATTGAACCCTTTGTAAGTATTCTGTCTAACATTCATTATCAATTTGAGTCGAAGGATCTAACGGTTGTTGTGAATGAAAGGGATAACAAAAAATGAGGGGTTAACCAAACTACAAAATATACCCTCTTTCACTTATTATAGTTTAATATAGATAGTAGGGATTAAGTTGAAATCTTGTTCGACTTGCTCTAACATATTCTTAATTCTTCTCTAAATATAATATAAAACTAGTGTAAAGCCCCTTGCAAGGCACGGACCTATTTATAAACTCGAATAATTTCTCACACGAACATGTATATATATTGAAATAATTTTTTTAATTAGAAATGTGGTAACATATAATATTTCGAATTTACCTTATATTTGTTTAGTATTTTTTAAATATTTTTTAATTTCATAAAATTTGGATTAATTTCTATAAGATAAAGATCAAATGATTATTTTTAATTACCAAAATATATATTTAGTTTTAAATGTTGTAAAATGAATTTTATCAAATTCAACAATTGAATATAATAAAAATAATTAAACAATTTTTTTAATCCATACTCAATTATATTTTTATGTATAATCTATGTTCTAAAAGTTGGTGTTTAATAATCCCGATAATCATTAGACGGTAACTAATCGCTTTGATTATGTTAAAATCGGTTTTGATAAAAGCTGGTGAAGAGGTCATAAAATTCAGTCTAATCTTTTCAATATTGGCCTGATTTGTAAATTTTAGGAAATTTATAGGTAAAAGTTCCAAAATTAAAAGGTTGAAATTTGAATAAAAACTAATAACAACATTTTTTTGTATAGGTAGTTCTTATTTTAGACAGTCAAAATCACGAATTTTCTTAATTTTATCTCACAACTTGATCACTAATCTAAAATTTAAATCTATAAATTTTATTTATTTCAATCACAATATGTTTTTAAATAAATTTAAATTATGTGATAATATACATATAATTAAAATTATTACACAATATATATAATATTAAATTGATCCCCACTAATAATTCTAATAATCTCTAATTATTCGATTTAATCCATAAGTAATACATCCATGAATTACTCCAATTATGATTGTTCATGATTTACCAACCTGATCAAACTGAACCAACCCTCGCTCTCTTTTTGTCCGACCAAGCCAAGCCTACCCAACCAATTTAAATAGGGTGGGTATGAGTTTTATATTTTTTCGTCCGACCCTACCCAAACCGATTTAAGTTTCAAATTTTGTTCAATAATATTTATACACACACACGCGCACATATATATACAAATTATATACAACTCTACATTATATGATATATCGTAGTTTCAATTATAGATGTGCTTACATTTTGTGCATATGCACACGATTTACAACATAATTTACATTACTAAAATTATAATGTTAATCAAACTAAAACATTAGTACTAAAATCCTTATTTATACGTATTTTAAAATGTTCTTTAAGATGGAAATCGGCATTAGTCGGTAAAGTTACCTTGTAGTGATTACTCGGATAATAGGTGATTAATTGGATTTATTAAACATTTATCCTTCGTCCAATATTTGGTATTTAAGTGTTAATATATTTACATAAAAGAACCGCATATCATTACTCCGTACTTGTACATGAACGAAAAGAGTAATTCAATTTGAAAGAACAACTGTATATTAAAGATTTAGTCAATAAATCAATAGCTCATACCCATATAATTGTAAATATATTATTTTTTTAAAAAAAGTAACTTCTTTTTAATTTATTTATTTTCAATTTTGACTGATTAAAACCGATTTTTTACCGTCTCGACAAATTAATTCTGTCTCGCCCGACTTTTGACTGATTTTTTAAAAAGCTGCTTTTAAACTCAATTTTTGTTTAACATTATATATATTGGTATATATATATATAATATGATGAACATTGTTATTTTCGTTTTACTTAGATTTTCGAAAGATATTACATAATATATACATATATATAATTTAAGTCAATTAAACCGACCCAACCTGACCCAAATCGATGTACGATTAAGAGTTGGGACACGAATTAATATTTTGTGTGGTTGGATGAAATTTTTTCAAACCGATTTAATTGGGTCGGATTGCAAAAATGTTTTCAACTCGACAAATACAACCCATAAACACCCCTAACTTTGATTCACACTTTTTACGATAATAATTTTAAATATATTCTAAATTATATTATATTTGTGTATCAATACCTAAATAAACTATATAAAGTATAAATCATATAAAAATTTACAATATAAATAATATATAATTCAAAAATACAAGTGAAATAAGAATTTATAAATATAATTGAATACATAATTATATGTAGAATAACGAAAATTTGAAAAATGGAGCTATATAAATAATATGAAATAACATTTAACTTACTGAAAATGTAAAATTAAAAAAATTGAATAAACATGTTTTTATAAATAATATAAAATAACATGTTATTTGCTCAAAAATTAAATATATATATATATATATATATATATATATATATATATATATATGGGAATTGGTCCACAACCACGGATGGCTGTGAATTGACTATCAGCCACCAACCGCAATGCATAATTTTCAATTTTTTTGAAGATCTTTCAACTCAAGGTTAGTATTCTTATTAGTATGGCTTCATATTTATTTGGTGATTCTAGTTCATCTAGTGAGCATAAGGGTTACGATTATTATACACCTCCCGTTACCAAAAAACATGCTTTTCGTAAATTATTTGTTGATGATGAAATTATAGATGTTGATAGTTATGATACTAAGGGAAAAACAAATGAAACTATTGATGGAGATGATAATGTTGGTGGAAGTGATTGTGATTATAGTGAAGAAGATGAGGAAAATGATGAGGAAAATGATGAGGAAAATAATAGGGATAATACAAATGATTGTGATTTTACATTTTCGAATATCAATGATGTTGTGCCTTGTGTTGGTATGAGTTTTGATACGTTAGATGAGGCGGAAAAGTTTTATAGGGATTATGGTCGAAATGTCGGATTCGATGTAATTATTCGAAATACTCATAAACATTCACGTAGTCATGATCCATCATCTCGTATGTTTATTTGTAAGAAAGGTGGAAGACTAGCACCGATATCTCATTGTAAAGGAAAACGAATTAGAGATTCAATTCCAAGAACGGGTTGTTGTGCAAGAATGTGTGTTGCTCATCAAGTGAAAATTAACAAATGGAAAATAACTTCGATCAAGTTGGTGCACAATCATGCTATGGTGACACCGGATAAGACACAATTTTTTAGACGGCCACAAAATATAGATCCCATCACCCGAGCATTGATTGAGTTGTTTAACAAATCGGGGATCGAGACGGCAAAAATTATGAGATTACTTAGTGAGACAAGTGGGGGTGTTCAAAATTTAGGGTTTTCTAATCAAGACATACGCAATGTCATACGTGATATTCGGCGTCGAGTGTTTGATGATGGTGATGCGGAGTGTGGTTTGCTCTTGTTACGACAATTACAACAAGAGAGCATTAATGGTGAATTTTTCTACCGTGTGGATGTGGATGACGAGAATCGTGTTAGGGGTTTGGTGTGGGTTGATCCTCGGTCCATGAACGCTTACAAGAATTTTGGCGATGTGGTTACATTCGACTCAACTTATCGAACGAACCGCTATTGTATGCCTTTCATACCTATCACGGGGGTGAACCACCACTTCCAAAATATTTTGTTTGGATTTGCACTTGTGAGGGATGAGAAAAAGGAATCTTATAAATGGGTTTTAGAAACATGGTTGGAAGCCGTTGACAACAAAGCGCCAATCACAATTATCACCGATCAAGATGTTGCTTTGGGGAATGCTATTGCCAAGGTTATGCCACAAACAAAACATACATATTGTACATGGCATATAAGTAGTAAATTTCCGGAAAAATTATCTACTCTATACACCAATTATCCGGAATTCAAATCAGATTTTAATGCATGTGTGTACAAGTCCTTGACACCAACGGAATTCGAAGGTAGGTGGGAAGATTTAGTTGCGAAATACCAACTTCAAGATCATGTTTGGCTAAATCAAATGTTTAGTATTAAAGATCAATGGATTGGCGCTTATACAAAAGGATATTTTGCCGCCGGTATGACCACTACCTCAAGGAGCGAATCCATGAACTCTTTTTTTGATGAATATGTAAAAGCATCTACCGGATTGAAAGAATTCATTGAGAACTCACAAAAAGCTTTGGAGGCACAATATCTTAGAGAGGTTAAAGGCGATTACGAGACCGAAGAAACGGCAAGGAGGTTAGTATTGCGCTCATCCTTGGAAATTGAAGCATCCAAGATTTACACGAAAGAGATGTTTAAGCGCTTTCAAAAAGAATATGTAAAAAGTGCATCTTATACAATGAAAAGGGCTTCAAATAGTGAAAGTTGGTTTAAAATGTACTTGGTTGAGAAGTCTACATTGCCGGAGAATAGTAGAAGAAGTTATCGGATATTTGTTTCTAGTGAAGGAACAATTGAATGTATTTGCAAGAATTTCGAACATTCCGGAATGCTTTGTAAACACATCATTCACTATCTAGTCAAGAAAGATAGAACCAAGATACCAAGTATTTACATCATGCCTAGGTGGACAAGGGATGGCAACAAAATTGTGGGACCTTTACCGTACGTTCCTCCCGTTCTTGCTAATGTTGGTGAAACACAAACCGCAAGGTATAGTGCATTGTGTCAATCTTTTCAAAGTTTAGGTGCTATTGGTAGTTGTTCTGTCCCGCGCTACAAGTACATAATAAATGTGATTGAGAGAGAAAAGTGTAGCGTGAACAATATTTTTCCGATAGAAGAGAAAAACGAAAGAACGCAAGAGTCATTTCGTCAAGAAGACTACCAACATGATCCGATTTTCGATCCTCCAATATCACAAACTAAGGGAAGAAAGAAACAAGAAAGATATAAAAGTGGTATTGAAACGTCTACTTCAAGTAACAAGCAAAGAAAGTGCGGAAAATGCGGGTTGATAGGAGGAAATCATGATAGAAGAAATTGTACTTTTCTACCCGGTCAATTTAAGTAATATTGTACTTTAATATTTGAATTTTATTATCTTAATTCATGTTAGGGATTTTTAAAATTGTTTTTTTGTAATATTTGAACCTAATTTTACATTTTATGGGGTATAATTTTGTATTAAACTAATAAAATAAAAATAAATGATTACATATTAAATGATTACATATTCAGAAAATACTAATAAAATAATATTAAGAAAATGCGGGTGTGAACAGTTACCCGCAATGAAACAATGCGGGTGTGAACAGTTACCCGCAATGAAACAATGCGGGTGTGAACAGTACCCGCAACCAAACATTGCGAGTGTGAACAGTTACCCGCAATGATGCATTGCGGGGGATCTTTTCTCCAGAAGCTTTCCCCTGTTTTCCCCTGTTTTTCCCCTGTTTTTCCCCTGTGAATAGTGAATATTTAAGTATTTTCAATGTTTTTTTTTATTTTTCTTCAAAAAATGAGATAATTAATATTTTATTTATTTCCTGAATTTCTTTTTTTTAATAATTCAAAATAGTGAATATTTAAGTATTTTCAATGTTTTTTTTTCTTCAAAAAATGAGATAATTAATATTTTATTTATTTTCTGAATTTCTTTTTTTTAATAATTCAAAATAGTGAATATTTAAGTATTTTCAATGTTTTTTTCTGCAGAAAATCGGGCATGACCGGTTCATTTATAAAAGTACCAGACCCTCTAACATAGGTCATTGTCCACTATCCTAAACCTGTGCAATTCCATAATCAAATTATTCAAATTAAATCCAAGACATAATCAAATAACACCTCTGAATAACAGTTAGAATCAAATAACATCATAACAAGTTATAATCGTATCATAACAAGCTAAAGACCCTTGTTTCTCCGATTAACCGCCTCATCTGGTAAATGTCGAGCTACACCTTTAAAAATCTCCCAAGCAATGCGATACCTGAAGACCTGGATATCATCTGGATAATTCCAAACGGCCGTGTGCAATGGTATGCCATTAAGTATAGCGTCCATGTATTTGCAGACATACACGCCACAATCAGAGCCACCAATTTGTTTCGGTCGCTCTTTAACATACCTAACTTGCATGAAATTGTCTTCTTTATACCGCTGGTCATCCAAGAAATGAAGCATACACGGTATAATTTTTTCCTACAAAATTTACATACAATTAGTAACAACACACTATAAATATATTTGTTAATCTTAAAAGTATAGGTTACCATGACATAAAACTCCTTTGAGTACACAACTCGAAGATTGCAATCACTCTCGTCCCTTAAAGGATCAAGTAGATTGACTTTCATCCTTTTAATGTCCACAACAAACAGAAACCAGTGACCTGCTGTGCAGACGGGAAAGAAAGCATAATCGCAATCTACCAAGGGTGGCCCAGGAATCTGGGTTGATAAACTCCTGTAAATACGTTTCAGGCCAACCATTTCCTCAGGTGTTCTACATGATGGATGCATCTGCAACAATTAAGACAAATTATCAAGACATAAATTGATGAATTAAGAAATATTATGAAGAATTAAATAAATTTAGGATAAAATGCAATTGTGAAGGCATAAAATTACCGCAAGGTCTTTAATTTCATTGACCGCTAAGGTCATGAAAAAACTGTGAGCAATGAAGAACCTCTTGGATGGTGGGAATAGCAATGGTTGGCTAGTATCATGGAATAACTCCTCCCTTCTCCTCAACAACTCAACATAAGCATCCACAACTGTGGTCTCCAGATCTCGGTTGGGTTGTAGGCATTGGACATTGCTCCAAGCAAGTCTATAAGTCTGCTCATGATCCAGCCAAACATAATTACTCTTCTCACTCCACCAAACCTTGTACAGCAAGAGTACTTTTTTATTCTTCAGCGGCCTCGTCAAATCACCCTTAGGCTTATGCCGCCGCCTATCCATGTCCTTGAATTGATCTTCGTTTGAGAACAACTGCAAATACATGTCCGAATATGAGAAATATTCATAACAGTAAAAAAAATATTAACAGGAATTCAAGATACTTACACCAAGTAGCCTCGATAACCTCACCGCAGCAGCTATAGGACCAACGGTACTGGCAACCTCTGGAGGAGTAGGACATTGCCACCAAGTAACCGGTGTAGTAAGAGACGGTGTAGTAAGAGACGGTGTAGTAAGAGACGGTGGAGCAGGAGACGGCTGTGTAACGGGAGGGATAGTGGCAACCGGTGTAGTAGGAGATGGCTGTGTAACGGGAGGGATAGTGGTAACCTGCAACGTTAAAAAATATATTATGTGTCATATATTAATTAATTTAATTTTTTACCTTATCACAATAAAAAATTATTAAAATTTTATTTATAATCAATATTTTAGTAAATAACTTTTAAATTATTAGCTCTGATTATTAATTTTATAATTTTATTTTAATTTTTGATAATATAATTAATTATAAAAAACAAAAAATTAATATAAATTAATTTAATAAAAAATTATTTTTGTACAGACCCAATACAATTTACATTAAAAATTGTAACAAGAAAATTATATCTAAGCCCAATACAATTATATCTAAGTCCAATACAATTATATGCAAGCCTAATACAATTATATGCAAGTCCAATACTATTTACATTAAATCCATAAAACTTGGCCCAACAAGAAAAGAAGGGTGTTTTGGTAACTGAGACCCCCCGCATTGTAACATTGCGGGCATGAGGCGTGAGACCCCCCGCAATGTTTAGTTGCGGGTGGTGGTTCCTACCCGCAATGTTTAGTTGCGGGTGGTGGTTGATAAATTCTTCAACCACCTGTGGTTGTGGAAGGGGACCCTATATATATATATGATGAGAGTGTAGTTTATCTAATAATATTTTTATAATAAACTCAAACTCAATGTTACGCACTTGGGCATTAGATGAAATTATATGAGAAGGTTTGGAATACGATTATTAATATTCACACAAATCTAATCTACTATAGCTTAAATAATAAAGGGTTGACATTTATGTAATTTTTAAAAATATAAGAGTAAAATAATAAATTTATAGCCATTTTCTTACTTTTTTTGTCCTTGGTCGGCTTTTAATATATACAAAGTAGATAAAATATAATTATACATTAAGATTTTGAAACTAAAAAAAATCAAGTTATATAAATAATATAACTCAACATTTTACTTAAACAAAAAAATAGGATAAAAAGAGGTGATGTGGCTTATCTGATAAGATTTTTAAGTTAAACCAAAAAGTAAATGTAGAACAATGGTTATAATATGAGTTTTTCAAGAGGAGATCAAAGGTTCGATTCCTAAGAGCAACATAAATCTTTTATTTTTACATAAATGATAGAGGGATGACAAGTTTGTAATTTTTTAATAAATAAGGGCAAAATTGTCATTTCACAGCCATTTTATTGGCTCAAATTGCCCCTAGACGGCCTTTAATATATACTAGCATAAAAGCCCGTGCGAGGCACGGGCCGCTAGCTTAAATTATGTTTATAAATTATTCTATGTATAATTTATCATTTCAAGTATATGATTAATATATATAGGGTTTTTCTTATTGATGGTATATGTAGTTATTGGATGCTTACTTAAGTATATTCAAGTTTTTAATTTAGAAATTAATACGAGTATTACTAATAGCTGTCATGTTAGTTTACAATTTTTTTGCGGGATAGAATAGATACTGGGTGTTCTAGATGAGTTTTAGAACATTGCAATCCTAAATTTTCTTCCAATTCTTCAAGATGTTACATTCTGGAGAGTAGGTTTTAATACTGATTTTGATCAAAAGCCTTCGTAAATCTTCTAATACTCTACTTAGGTCTTGCGCTTTCGGTTCTTAAAACTTTCTTTCTGACTCGTTCATATCTTTTCTTGCAATTTGTTGATTTTAAGAATTCTTTTGCTTTGTTTCGCTTCCTCTATCTTTCAGACTTTCAAAACATCAAATAATTCAGTGCCAAGTAATTAGCCCAAATGCAACAACTTGGGTAATCCACAAACTCATCCCAAGTTCCCAAAAGATCATGATTTGTTGGTGCAATTTGTAGTAATACTTTGTGTATAAACTGAACTAAAGTCTCAATTCTTCTCGATTTTGAGACTCGAGTGGTACAAACTCCCCCACTTAAACTCTTGACAACATCGTTAGATCTGAACGGATAGCTCATAGGTCCAATATCGTACATCTCTAGCGATTGTGAGATAATACTGGCTAGTTTATGTCCCCACCTCTATACCTCAGTCCATTGTGAAATAATACCACTAGTCTTCATGTCCCCCACCTCACGAATCAACCGCCGACCAATTGGCCCAAATGCAATAACATGGGTAATCCACAAACCCACCAGAGGGCTCCAAAAGATCATGATTGTTGGTGCACTTAGTAGTTGTAATTTGTCTTATAAACTGTACTAAAGCCCCCACATTTCTCGATGCGAGACTCAGGTGTTACAATATGTTTTAATTTAATAATATTTCAATCTATTGTCAATATTAGTTCTTTATATATATATATATATATATATATATATATAATTTTCAAATACAATAATTTTTTTTATTTTTCTACTAAAATTTTAAAACATAATTATGTTTAAATGACATGAGTATGTCTAACTGATAATAATATTAACATTTGTGAAATATTATGTGACGCCCCCAAATCCCGGGGTCAGTGGACTGGGTCGTCACCTGAAATCTCGAATAAAATCACATGTTAATATATAAAAACCAAAACAAATAGAACACATGTGACCCCGACTCTACCAAGAATCTTTTAAGTTATAGTTCTAGAAACAAGAAACCAAACTCATATAAACTTTAACTTTCTTTTACAACAATCTCTTTACATAAATCCTATACCACTAGTATAACTTCGATGAGAAGTATACCAGGCCAAACTAATTATATACATAATAATATTCACTGGAAATAAACTTTATACAATACCCTCACACTAGATCCAAATGCGCTGCATCAACTCATCTTCCCAACGTCATCTTGAATCATCTCGCTCCATAGCTATGCAATTAAATACTGACAATCTATCTTTTCACTGGAGGGTTAAGAGATAAAACAAGCAAGAGAGAGCAAAAGAAGCTCGGCAAGTATATAGTACTATACAAGATCAAATAATGATGCAACAATATCTGAAAAGAAATTAACTCAACTGGGATAGAATAATGGTGCAATAATAGCAATATGTAAAAGAATGTACTCAGCTGGCCAAGAAGATGGCATCATATGAAAAGAAATAACTTAACTGTCAATAATGAATAAATACTGATAATCAATATCAAACTGTAAGATTGAATTGGATTTTTACTGTGACGCAACGAGTTAAGATGGATGATCAATCACACCAAAACTCCGGACCATACCCACGGTATGTCCAAATACTGAACTGGATCCAAGGCCACTTTGGCCTACATAATACTGATACTCTGACTGGCGTCTGCAGTCCTTAAAACATTTCATTTTAATTAAAAACTTCTAATTCAAACTTAGCACTGGGAATTAGGTGTCGGAACAATCGACCACCTCATTAATTTAAACTATTACTTTCAACTGTCTGATTAACTTTATCAACTGGATTAGGGTAAAACAAATGCATAAGAATTAAATTTCCCATCACAAGGGAACAAGGTAAAATCTGACAATACAAGGTGCTGCAAGGTATAAGTTAGGAAATGAAATAGAGTTCGTCAAATCACAAACAATAGGTTATCTCAATCTCAGGATAATAAAGGAATCTGGTTATAAAACGGTAAATAAATTAAGAATTGAAAACAGAAATCTCGATACGGTACTCTGAACAAAAGGGTACGAGTTAGTAAACTTGCCTTTGGTCCTTAGCTGTCACATAAACTGAAGTACTATGATTCTCATCTTTTCTATCTTACGTCATCACAATTCTCTATTCTGATAACTCTTGGTTCCATCACATACGCGGTTGCTACGAGTCTACAGTATCGAGATCGTGCCCGCCCAACTATTCACTAATTAAATACAAGATATACTTTAGCCTTCGCACTATACTTTTGCATAATTTAACTATTTATAAACTTAAGCACATATATATCCTACAGAAAATTGGGCATAACCTATTCGTAAAGTGGACATTGCCCTACTTTCAAAACACCAAGGTACTAATTCAACCATCCACAACAATTCACAATTAAATCCATAACTTATTTAATACTCAAATAATCTGCCTCGACTTGCAGAAAATATATAAGAAAATAAACATATTAGAAAATAATTCTGCATTGACTTGTAGTTACTTTATCCAGAAATAAACAATCACCTTCACACTTAGCACTTAGCACTTAGCATTTAGCATGCCAATTTCCTATTTCACATGATTTCTATACTTCACATAACACATAGTACATGGATAGACCGACAACTTTTATAACTATACAAATTACTAGCTGCACATCGGACACATACTCACATTTCATTCACTGACGCATTTAAACTAGCATCTCATATACATTTACCAAATAATATTCATTTAAAAGTTCTGCCGAAGGCAGAACTTCCTCAATTTATATACTAATCCACCTATTTTTAAACTAAGATCCACAATCCAAAAATCAATTCACAACTGACAGATTTACATAACTTAACTTATAATTATAAATAACATACTCAACACATCATCTAAACACATTCACGACTTCACAACAAATTTTCACCAACCATATAACACATAATAAACTGAAACTCTTTTTGGAAAATATTTGGTCTTTCTTTTATAAAGATTTGAATGTAAAATAAATCTATGGATCGAAAAACAATCATTATACTTTAATCTAATTATCACTAAATTAAATAGAATTAATCAAAACCAGATAAACAATAAAACAATTTTTGAAAACATTAATTAAATTTGATTTATAATCAATCAAGATTAAATAATAACTAATTAATAGAATTCACCAATTAACTACTCAGTTAATTGGTCAATTAAATCAATTACATTATTATTTAGAATTGATTAAGAATAATCAAATTCAACTACTCTTTAACTCTAAATTTTTTTTAAAACAATAATAAAATAAATACTTAGATTTTTCGAAATTTCGGCATGACCCGTTCGTAAACAGGACTAGCCAAAACTTTTGCATGTACTATGCTGCGTCCCCAATCATAGGACGGATCACATAGTACAGCACACAACAACTTGTATAAACAATAGAAATAACAACACACTACTTCAACCAACTATAATAATTCCCCAAGCTGGGAATCCACCAGAATACTGAAGCCACTAAAACGGTTGGTTTACAACTCAGCCAAACTTTAAATACCTCAACTACAATATACAACTAACAATTTCTCGAAATCAAGCTCGACATACTATAATGACTTACTAAACCGAAATAAACTACTGTCAATATGAATTTATACGAAAATAACTAATATTATAAATATTCTATAAAACTCTGCATCACATCATTACTTAACACACTCCAAGCACCTGCACAATCAATACAATCAATTAATATCAAATAAATAAGTTTATACGCTGACCTAAGTCAAACATGGATTTAAAGATCTATTTACTAAACAACATATTGACAGCCACTTGATATCAACAAAATTACAATTCAACGCGTAATTAATAAAACAACTTTATAAACATCCCAAATCATTTAATATCAAAATACTACTAACATAATTATTCAAATTATTATGAACTAGTTCAAAATTTTGCAATAACGATGCAATAACCATTTAGAACAGAAACTCAAGTCAAAAACTTATACTTAGCAAGAAAACAAATTATATTAATATCACACTTTAACTAACAATTTGAACTCATAATCAGCATATACTAATGAAAGAAAAAGGATATATATATATAAGCCAGGTACCTTGTTGAGGCATACCTTTCTCGGCCTTTTGGCTAAGATCAAGTGTAGTATCTGTTCTTATCAGTTTAATATCTGATATGTGGGCCATTGGTCCACACGATATTAATATAATTTTTTAACGGGGAAGGTCTGTCATAATAGCTTGCTATTAGGATCTTCATGCGTCATCCGAGTGTTGCACTATTGCTCGAGCCTGGCGCACCCCCACCAAAACATAAGCTCAATATTTTATGTTCCTAATGCTTTGACATCAACTTTTAGCTAAACTTTCTATAAATTCACTTTAAGATATAGAGAATGCGACATCTTTTAAAAAAAATTAAAGTTCGGCTCCCAACAATCAAATGAATAAAATTTACCTCATTCGGCTTAGGAGTTCATCCCTTTTTTATCCCCGGCTGTCATAAAACGCAACTCCACTCGTTGGCTAAAAATGCAACTGTGCCAAAAGATGCAATGAGTTAGTTTTATCATTTAGATACTCCGTTGATTAAAAAGAATGCCAACCGCACTTCAGATTTGAAGTAAAAATACATTATCACGCTTTTTTATTATTAGGTTAAATTGCTCGCAAGAAAGCTTGCAGGCTACACTCCAATCAAATGACAACTACACTTCAAATTGATTTGTACTAAAGATATATTATCACGTTTTTCTCTTACATGGTGATTTTTCTCGCAAAGCTTGCCACATCGACGATGTTAAAGTAAAATTATTCGGGCAGTGCTATAAATTGAGATAAACGGCCTACATGACAACTTACTTACCTGGATGGGGTCTATGGATTATCACTAAGGTCCATGGCCTAGGGAAGTGACTTCCATTGCACTTTGGATGGGTGCTTGCCCTAAGGTCTACCCAAGTGGTGGAGCGTACATCATAATTTGTGTCACGGGGGCTTGCGTTCGCGCAGCCCCCACAATTCTAGTATAACTTTTGATTTTTAACTTGTAATGCAATACTTTGGTTGGTTGTCAGTGTCAAGAAATCAAGTTTAAAAAATTGTTGTTGCGACATAACCAAACACATATGTCAAAACAATTACTCGGAGAACTTGTTGGATTTTTTTTTTAATGTCATTTATATATTACTCAACACAAATTACATGGAAGTTCTAGCACCCCGAGGTTTCTGAAGTAAGCAAGGTACTGACCGAGAGGAGATACTTAATTCATAACTCGAATATGGAACAAACTGGTGCTTTTATAGTTGCCTTTGTTTCAATTCATGCATACAACGCCTAGTGCGACATAATTGTAAAGACTCGAATATATAGGCCGCTATCTTTGCAAGCAATAGGAACACAATTAATAAGACCACATCACATGTGTTTTTAACTAGCTAATTAATTTTTTATTTTTGCATTTTTCTATGTCCGTTAAACTAAAAGGTGAATGAAGCAGAGCGAACACTTTCAAGGTACAATAGTTATATTCTTTTATTCTTTTGAAAGAACCGCCACTAAAGAACTCGTATGGCTTCACTTCAGTGTTTTGCTACCCTTCTTGTATTTAAGCCACTCATTTACGACATTCTTGCGAGTTCAATTCTAAACTAGTATTACAAGTCCCACAATATACATCAGTTTTTTTGTTGTCAAGTCTGATCGCGGAACACTTGAGCAATCACAATAGGATTTTGTAAAACACAAAGATTCATACAAAAGAGTAAACTATCTTTTAAGTATATAGTCGTAAGATAAGAAGTGATCTCCATACCTGTTTTGCAAACACACAACAAACAACTTCTTGGAGGTGATCTCTTTGAAGGCTTATGCAAACCGGAACCCCCATATCCAAACTTCCCCCGATCTCAACTCCCGAAAGTTAGAAGCATTTTTTCAGAAGCGATGCTGCATTTAAAGATCGAAATTTGAGAAAAATGGCTATGCTTGGTCATGAAATACAAACTACTGTTTGATCACATATATATCAAAATTTAGTCTTGTCAAATACTTCGATGAAATCAGGTGCTTCACAATTTTTTGCTCTTTAGCTAACTCTTATTTATGCAATTACCTAGAGTGGATTTTACATGCACTACTCCTACAATTTCTGTTAATATTTTATTTTCCCTTGTATTAGTTTCCCAATAGACACTTTCTGATGGAAGTACGGCAGGCATCCTTATAAACTAAGCCAGGTACCTTGTTCAGGCATACCTTTCTCGGCCTTTTGGCTAAGATCAAGTGTAGTATCTGTTCTTATCAGTTTAATATCTGATATGTGGGCCATTGGTCAACACGATATTAATAGAATTTTTTAACAGGGAAGGTCTGTCATAATAGCTTGCTATTAGGATCTTCATGCGTCATCTGAGTGTTGCACTATTGCTCGAGCCTGGCGCACCCCCACCAAAACATAAGCTCAATATTTTATGTTCCTAATGCTTTGACATCAACTATTAGCTAAACTTTCTCTAAATTCACTTTAAGATATAGAGAATGCGACATCTTTTTTAAAAAATTAAAGTTCGGCTCCCAACAATCAAATGAATAAAATTTACCACATTCGGCTTAGGAGTTCATCCCTTTTTTATCCCCAGCTGTCATAAAACGCAACTCCACTCGTTGGCCAAAAATGCAACTGTGCCAAAAATGCAACTGTGCCAAAAGATGCAATGAGTTAGTTTTATCATTTAGATACTCCGTTGATTAAAAAGAATGCCAACCGCACTTCTATCACGCTTTTTTATTATTAGGTTAAATTGCTCCTTGCAGGCTACACTCCAATCAAATGACAACTACACTTCAAATTGATTTGTACTAAAGATATATTATCACGTTTTTCTCTTACATGGTGATTTTTCTCGCAAAGCTTGCCACATCGACGATGTTAAAGTAAAATTATTCGGGCAGTGCTATAAATTGAGATAAACGGCCTACATGACAACTTACTTACCTGGATGGGGTCTATGGATTATCACTAAGGTCCATGGCCTAGGGAAGTGACTTCCATTGCACTTTCGATGGGTGCTTGCCCTAAGGTCTACCCAAGTGGTGGAGCCTACATCATAATTTGTGTCACAATTCTAGTAAAACTTTTGATTTTTGACTTGTAATGCAATACTTTGGTTGGTTGTCAGTGTCAAGAAATCAAGTTTAAAAAATTGTTGCGGGCAAGAGTTCACATAACCAAACACATATATCAAAACAATTACTCGGAGAACTTGTTGGATTTTTTTTTTAATGTCATTTATATTACTCAACACAAATTACATGGAAGTTCTAGCACCCCGAGGTTTCTAAAGTAAGCAAGCTACTGACCGAGAGGAGATACTTAATTCATAACTCGAATATGGAACAAACTGGTGCTTTTATAGTTGCCTTTGTTTCAATTCATGCATACAACGCCTAGTGCGACATAATTGTAAAGACTCGAATATATAGGCCGCTATCTTTGCAAGCAACAGGAACACAATTAATAAGACCACATCACATGTGTTTTTAACTAGCTAATTAATTTTTTATTTTTGCATTTTCCTATGTCCGTTAAACTAAAAGGTGAATGAAGCAGAGCGAACACTTTCAACGTACAATAGTTATATTCTTTTATTCTTTTGAAAGAACCGCCACTAAAGAACTCGTATGGCTTCACTTCAGTAGTTTTGCTACCCTTCATGTATTTAAGCCACTCATTTACGACATTCTTGCGAGTTCAATTCTAAACTAGTATTACAAGTCCCACAATATACATCAGTTTTTTTGTTGTCAAGTCTGATCGCGGAACACTTGAGCAATCACAATAGGATTTTGTAAAACACAAAGATTCATACAAAAGAGTAAACTATCTTTTAAGTATATAGTCGTAAGATAAGAAGTGATCTCCGTACCTGTTTTGCAAACACACAACAAACAACTTCTTGGAGGTGATCTCTTTGAAGGCTTATGCAAACCGGAACCCCCATATCCAAACTTCCCCCGATCTCAACTCCCGAAAGTTAGAAGCATTTTTTCAGAAGCGATGCTGCATTTAAAGATCGAAATTTGAGAAAAATGGCTATGCTTGGTCATGAAATACAAACTACTGTTTGATCACATATATATCAAAATTTAGTCTTGTCAAATACTTCGATGAAATCAGGTGCTTCACAATTTTTTGCGCTTTAGCTAACTCTTATTTATGCAATTACCTAGAGTGGATTTTACATGCACTACTCCTACAATTTCTGTTAAGATTTTATTTTCCCTTGTATGAGTTTCCCAATAGACAAATTGATTTCTGCTTAGAGTTCCACACCACCTCGAGACACTTTCTGATGGAAGTACGGCAGGCATCCTTATAAACTAAGCCAGGTACCTTGTTGAGGCATACCTTTCTCGGCCTTTTGGCTAAGATCAAGTGTAGTATCTGTTCTTATCAGTTTAATATCTGATATGTGGGCCATTGGTCCACACGATATTAATATAATTTTTTAACGGGGAAGGTCTGTCATAATAGCTTGCTATTAGGATCTTCATGCGTCATCCGAGTGTTGCACTATCGCTCGAGCCTGGCGCACCCCCACCAAAACATAAGCTCAATATTTTATGTTCCTAATGCTTTGACATCAACTTTTAGCTAAACTTTCTATAAATTCACTTTAAGATATAGAGAATGCGACATCTTTTTTAAAAAATTAAATTTCGGCTCCCAACAATCAAATGAATAAAATTTACCTCATTCGGCTTAGGAGTTCATCCCTTTTTTATCCCCGACTGTCATAAAACGCAACTCCACTCGTTGGCCAAAAATGCAACTGTGCCAAAAGATGCAATGAGTTAGTTTTATCATTTAGATACTCCGTTGATTAAAAAGAATGCCAACCGCACTTCAGATCTGAAGTAAAAATACATTATCACGCTTTTTTATTATTAGGTTAAATTGCTCGCAAGAAAGCTTGCAGGCTACACTCCAATCAAATGACAACTACACTTCAAATTGATTTGTACTAAAGATATATTATCACGTTTTTCTCTTACATGGTGATTTTTCTCGCAAAGCTTGCCACATCGACGATGTTAAAGTAAAATTATTCGGGCAGTGCTATAAATTGAGATAAACGGCCTACATGACAACTTACTTACGTGGATGGGGTCTATGGATTATCACTAAGGTCCATGGCCTAGGGAAGTGACTTCCATTGCACTTTGGATGGGTGCTTGCCCTAAGGTCTACCCAAGTGGTGGAGCCTACATCATAATTTGTGTCAGGTTCGCGCAGCCCCCACAATTCTAGTAAAACTTTTGATTTTTGACTTGTAATGCAATACTTTGGTTGGTTGTCAGTGTCAAGAAATCAAGTTTAAAAAATTGTTGTTGCGACATAACCAAACACATATGTCAAAACAATTACTCGGAGAACTTGTTGGATTTTTTTTTTAATGTCATTTATATTACTCAACACAAATTACATGGAAGTTCTAGCACCCCGAGGTTTCTGAAGTAAGCAAGCTACTGACCGAGAGGAGATACTTAATTCATAACTCGAATATGGAACAAACTGGTGCTTTTATAGTTGCCTTTGTTTCAATTCATGCATACAACGCCTAGTGCGACATAATTGTAAAGACTCGAATATATAGGCCGCTATCTTTGCAAGCAACAGGAACACAATTAATAAGACCACATCACATGTGTTTTTAACTAGCTAATTAATTTTTTATTTTTGCATTTTCCTATGTCCGTTAAACTAAAAGGTGAATGAAGCAGAGCGAACACTTTCAACGTACAATAGTTATATTCTTTTATTCTTTTGAAAGAACCGCCACTAAAGAACTCGTATGGCTTCACTTCAGTAGTTTTGCTACCCTTCATGTATTTAAGCCACTCATTTACGACATTCTTGCGAGTTCAATTCTAAACTAGTATTACAAGTCCCACAATATACATCAGTTTTTTTGTTGTCAAGTCTGATCGCGGAACACTTGAGCAATCACAATAGGATTTTGTAAAACACAAAGATTCATACAAAAGAGTAAACTATCTTTTAAGTATATAGTCGTAAGATAAGAAGTGATCTCCGTACCTGTTTTGCAAACACACAACAAACAACTTCTTGGAGGTGATCTCTTTGAAGGCTTATGCAAACCGGAACCCCCATATCCAAACTTCCCCCGATCTCAACTCCCGAAAGTTAGAAGCATTTTTTCAGAAGCGATGCTGCATTTAAAGATCGAAATTTGAGAAAAATGGCTATGCTTGGTCATGAAATACAAACTACTGTTTGATCACATATATATCAAAATTTAGTCTTGTCAAATACTTCGATTAAATCAGGTGCTTCACAATTTTTTGCGCTTTAGCTAACTCTTATTTATGCAATTACCTAGAGTGGATTTTACATGCACTACTCCTACAATTTCTGTTAAGATTTTATTTTCCCTTGTATGAGTTTCCCAATAGACAAATTGATTTCTGCTTAGAGTTCCACACCACCTCGAGACACTTTCTGATGGAAGTATGGCAGGCATCCTTATAAACTAAGCCAGGTACCTTGTTGAGGCATACCTTTCTCGGCCTTTTGGCTAAGATCAAGTGTAGTATCTGTTCTTATCAGTTTAATATCTGATATGTGGGCCATTGGTCCACACGATATTAATATAATTTTTTAACGGGGAAGGTCTGTCATAATAGCTTGCTATTAGGATCTTCATGCGTCATCCGAGTGTTGCACTATCGCTCGAGCCTGGCGCACCCCCACCAAAACATAAGCTCAATATTTTATGTTCCTAATGCTTTGACATCAACTTTTAGCTAAACTTTCTATAAATTCACTTTAAGATATAGAGAATGCGACATCTTTTTTAAAAAATTAAATTTCGGCATTCGGCTTAGGAGTTCATCCCTTTTTTATCCCCGACTGTCATAAAACACAACTCCACTCGTTGGCCAAAAATGCAACTGTGCCAAAAGATGCAATGAGTTAGTTTTATCATTTAGATACTCCGTTGATTAAAAAGAATGCCAACCGCACTTCAGATTTGAAGTAAAAATACATTATCACGCTTTTTTATTATTAGGTTAAATTGCTCGCAAGAAAGCTTGCAGGCTACACTCCAATCAAATGACAACTACACTTCAAATTGATTTGTACTAAAGATATATTATCACGTTTTTCTCTTACATGGTGATTTTTCTCGCAAAGCTTGCCACATCGACGATGTTAAAGTAAAATTATTCGGGCAGTGCTATAAATTGAGATAAACGGCCTACATGACAACTTACTTACGTGGATGGGGTCTATGGATTATCACTAAGGTCCATGGCCTAGGGAAGTGACTTCCATTGCACTTTGGATGGGTGCTTGCCCTAAGGTCTACCCAAGTGGTGGAGCCTACATCATAATTTGTGTCAGGGGGGCTTGCGTTTGCGCAGCCCCCACAATTCTAGTAAAACTTTTGATTTTTGACTTGTAATGCAATACTTTGGTTGGTTGTCAGTGTCAAGAAATCAAGTTTAAAAAATTGTTGCGACATAACCAAACACATATATCAAAACAATTACTCGGAGAACTTGTTGGATTTTTTTTTTAATGTCATTTATATTACTCAACACAAATTACATGGAAGTTCTAGCACCCCGAGGTTTCTGAAGTAAGCAAGCTACTGACCGAGAGGAGATACTTAATTCATAACTCGAATATGGAACAAACTGGTGCTTTTATAGTTGCCTTTGTTTCAATTCATGCATACAACGCCTAGTGCGACATAATTGTAAAGACTCGAATATATAGGCCGCTATCTTTGCAAGCAACAGGAACACAATTAATAAGACCACATCACATGTGTTTTTAACTAGCTAATTAATTTTTTATTTTTGCATTTTCCTATGTCCGTTAAACTAAAAGGTGAATGAAGCAGAGCGAACACTTTCAACGTACAATAGTTATATTCTTTTATTCTTTTGAAAGAACCGCCACTAAAGAACTCGTATGGCTTCACTTCAGTAGTTTTGCTACCCTTCATGTATTTAAGCCACTCATTTACGACATTCTTGCGAGTTCAATTCTAAACTAGTATTACAAGTCCCACAATATACATCAGTTTTTTTGTTGTCAAGTCTGATCGCGGAACACTTGAGCAATCACAATAGGATTTCGTAAAACACAAAGATTCATACAAAAGAGTAAACTATCTTTTAAGTATATAGTCGTAAGATAAGAAGTGATCTCCGTACCTGTTTTGCAAACACAACAAACAACTTCTTGGAGGTGATCTCTTTGAAGGCTTATGCAAACCGGAACCCCCATATCCAAACTTCCCCCGATCTCAACTCCCGAAAGTTAGAAGCATTTTTTCAGAAGCGATGCTGCATTTAAAGATCGAAATTTGAGAAAAATGGCTATGCTTGGTCATGAAATACAAACTACTGTTTGATCACATATATATCAAAATTTAGTCTTGTCAAATACTTCGATGAAATCAGGTGCTTCACAATTTTTTGCGCTTTAGCTAACTCTTATTTATGCAATTACCTAGAGTGGATTTTACATGCACTACTCCTACAATTTCTGTTAAGATTTTATTTTCCCTTGTATGAGTTTCCCAATAGACAGATTGATTTCTGCTTAGAGTTCCACACCACCTCGAGACACTTTCTGATGGAAGTACTGCAGGCATCCTTATAAACTAAGCCAGGTACCTTGTTGAGGCATACCTTTCTCGGCCTTTTGGCTAAGATCAAGTGTAGTATCTGTTCTTATCAGTTTAATATCTGATATGTGGGCCATTGGTCCACACGATATTAATATAATTTTTTAACGGGGAAGGTCTGTCATAATAGCTTGCTATTAGGATCTTCATGCGTCATCCGAGTGTTGCACTATTGCTCGAGCCTGGCGCACCCCCACCAAAACATAAGCTCAATATTTTATGTTCCTAATGCTTTGACATCAACTTTTAGCTAAACTTTCTATAAATTCACTTTAAGATATAGAGAATGCGACATCTTTTTAAAAAAATTAAAGTTCGGCTCCCAACAATCAAATGAATAAAATTTACCTCATTCGGCTTAGGAGTTCATCCCTTTTTTATCCCCGACTGTCATAAAACGCAACTCCACTCGTTGGCCAAAAATGCAACTGTGCCAAAAGATGCAATGAGTTAGTTTTATCATTTAGATACTCCGTTGATTAAAAAGAATGCCAACCGCACTTCAGATTTGAAGTAAAAATACATTATCACGCTTTTTTATTATTAGGTTAAATTGCTCGCAAGAAAGCTTGCAGGCTACACTCCAATCAAATGACAACTACACTTCAAATTGATTTGTACTAAAGATATATTATCACGTTTTTCTCTTACATGGTGATTTTTCTCGCAAAGCTTGCCACATCGACGATGTTAAAGTAAAATTATTCGGGCAGTGCTATAAATTGAGATAAACGGCCTACATGACAACTTACTTACCTGGATGGGGTCTATGGATTATCACTAAGGTCCATGGCCTAGGGAAGTGACTTCCATTGCACTTTGGATGGGTGCTTGCCCTAAGGTCTACCCAAGTGGTGGAGCCTACATCATAATTTGTGTCAGGGGGGCTTGCGTTCGCGCAGCCCCCACAATTCTAGTAAAACTTTTGATTTTTGACTTGTAATGCAATACTTTGGTTGGTTGTCAGTGTCAAGAAATCAAGTTTAAAAAATTGTTGCGACATAACCAAACACATATATCAAAACAATTACTCGGAGAACTTGTTGGATTTTTTTTTTAATGTCATTTATATTACTCAACACAAATTACATGGAAGTTCTAGCACCCCGAGGTTTCTGAAGTAAGCAAGCTACTGACCGAGAGGAGATACTTAATTCATAACTCGAATATGGAACAAACTGGTGCTTTTATAGTTGCCTTTGTTTCAATTCATGCATACAACGCCTAGTGCGACATAATTGTAAAGACTCGAATATATAGGCCGCTATCTTTGCAAGCAACAGGAACACAATTAATAAGACCACATCACATGTGTTTTTAACTAGCTAATTAATTTTTTATTTTTGCATTTTCCTATGTCCGTTAAACTAAAAGGTGAATGAAGCAGAGCGAACACTTTCAACGTACAATAGTTATATTCTTTTATTCTTTTGAAAGAACCGCCACTAAAGAACTCGTATGGCTTCACTTCAGTAGTTTTGCTACCCTTCATGTATTTAAGCCACTCATTTACGACATTCTTGCGAGTTCAATTCTAAACTAGTATTACAAGTCCCACAATATACATCAGTTTTTTTGTTGTCAAGTCTGATCGCGGAACACTTGAGCAATCACAATAGGATTTCGTAAAACACAAAGATTCATACAAAAGAGTAAACTATCTTTTAAGTATATAGTCGTAAGATAAGAAGTGATCTCCGTACCTGTTTTGCAAACACAACAAACAACTTCTTGGAGGTGATCTCTTTGAAGGCTTATGCAAACCGGAACCCCCATATCCAAACTTCCCCCGATCTCAACTCCCGAAAGTTAGAAGCATTTTTTCAGAAGCGATGCTGCATTTAAAGATCGAAATTTGAGAAAAATGGCTATGCTTGGTCATGAAATACAAACTACTGTTTGATCACATATATATCAAAATTTAGTCTTGTCAAATACTTCGATGAAATCAGGTGCTTCACAATTTTTTGCGCTTTAGCTAACTCTTATTTATGCAATTACCTAGAGTGGATTTTACATGCACTACTCCTACAATTTCTGTTAAGATTTTATTTTCCCTTGTATGAGTTTCCCAATAGACAGATTGATTTCTGCTTAGAGTTCCACACCACCTCGAGACACTTTCTGATGGAAGTACTGCAGGCATCCTTATAAACTAAGCCAGGTACCTTGTTGAGGCATACCTTTCTCGGCCTTTTGGCTAAGATCAAGTGTAGTATCTGTTCTTATCAGTTTAATATCTGATATGTGGGCCATTGGTCCACACGATATTAATATAATTTTTTAACGGGGAAGGTCTGTCATAATAGCTTGCTATTAGGATCTTCATGCGTCATCCGAGTGTTGCACTATTGCTCGAGCCTGGCGCACCCCCACCAAAACATAAGCTCAATATTTTATGTTCCTAATGCTTTGACATCAACTTTTAGCTAAACTTTCTATAAATTCACTTTAAGATATAGAGAATGCGACATCTTTTTAAAAAAATTAAAGTTCGGCTCCCAACAATCAAATGAATAAAATTTACCTCATTCGGCTTAGGAGTTCATCCCTTTTTTATCCCCGGCTGTCATAAAACGCAACTCCACTCCTTGGCCAAAAATGCAACTGTGCCAAAAGATGCAATGAGTTAGTTTTATCATTTAGATACTCCGTTGATTAAAAAGAATGCCAACCGCACTTCAGATTTGAAGTAAAAATACATTATCACGCTTTTTTATTATTAGGTTAAATTGCTCGCAAGAAAGCTTGCAGGCTACACTCCAATCAAATGACAACTACACTTCAAATTGATTTGTACTAAAGATATATTATCACGTTTTTCTCTTACATGGTGATTTTTCTCGCAAAGCTTGCCACATCGACGATGTTAAAGTAAAATTATTCGGGCAGTGCTATAAATTGAGATAAACGGCCTACATGACAACTTACTTACCTGGATGGGGTCTATGGATTATCACTAAGGTCCATGGCCTAGGGAAGTGACTTCCATTGCACTTTGGATGGGTGCTTGCCCTAAGGTCTACCCAAGTGGTGGAGCCTACATCATAATTTGTGTCAGGGGGGCTTGCGTTCGCGCAGCCCCCACAATTCTAGTAAAACTTTTGATTTTTGACTTGTAATGCAATACTTTGGTTGGTTGTCAGTGTCAAGAAATCAAGTTTAAAAAATTGTTGCGACATAACCAAACACATATATCAAAACAATTACTCGGAGAACTTGTTGGATTTTTTTTTTAATGTCATTTATATTACTCAACACAAATTACATGGAAGTTCTAGCACCCCGAGGTTTCTGAAGTAAGCAAGCTACTGACCGAGAGGAGATACTTAATTCATAACTCGAATATGGAACAAACTGGTGCTTTTATAGTTGCCTTTGTTTCAATTCATGCATACAACGCCTAGTGCGACATAATTGTAAAGACTCGAATATATAGGCCGCTATCTTTGCAAGCAACAGGAACACAATTAATAAGACCACATCACATGTGTTTTTAACTAGCTAATTAATTTTTTATTTTTGCATTTTCCTATGTCCGTTAAACTAAAAGGTGAATGAAGCAGAGCGAACACTTTCAACGTACAATAGTTATATTCTTTTATTCTTTTGAAAGAACCGCCACTAAAGAACTCGTATGGCTTCACTTCAGTAGTTTTGCTACCCTTCATGTATTTAAGCCACTCATTTACGACATTCTTGCGAGTTCAATTCTAAACTAGTATTACAAGTCCCACAATATACATCAGTTTTTTTGTTGTCAAGTCTGATCGCGGAACACTTGAGCAATCACAATAGGATTTCGTAAAACACAAAGATTCATACAAAAGAGTAAACTATCTTTTAAGTATATAGTCGTAAGATAAGAAGTGATCTCCGTACCTGTTTTGCAAACACAACAAACAACTTCTTGGAGGTGATCTCTTTGAAGGCTTATGCAAACCGGAACCCCCATATCCAAACTTCCCCCGATCTCAACTCCCGAAAGTTAGAAGCATTTTTTCAGAAGCGATGCTGCATTTAAAGATCGAAATTTGAGAAAAATGGCTATGCTTGGTCATGAAATACAAACTACTGTTTGATCACATATATATCAAAATTTAGTCTTGTCAAATACTTCGATGAAATCAGGTGCTTCACAATTTTTTGCGCTTTAGCTAACTCTTATTTATGCAATTACCTAGAGTGGATTTTACATGCACTACTCCTACAATTTCTGTTAAGATTTTATTTTCCCTTGTATGAGTTTCCCAATAGACAGATTGATTTCTGCTTAGAGTTCCACACCACCTCGAGACACTTTCTGATGGAAGTACTGCAGGCATCCTTATAAACTAAGCCAGGTACCTTGTTGAGGCATACCTTTCTCGGCCTTTTGGCTAAGATCAAGTGTAGTATCTGTTCTTATCAGTTTAATATCTGATATGTGGGCCATTGGTCCACACGATATTAATATAATTTTTTAACGGGGAAGGTCTGTCATAATAGCTTGCTATTAGGATCTTCATGCGTCATCCGAGTGTTGCACTATTGCTCGAGCCTGGCGCACCCCCACCAAAACATAAGCTCAATATTTTATGTTCCTAATGCTTTGACATCAACTTTTAGCTAAACTTTCTATAAATTCACTTTAAGATATAGAGAATGCGACATCTTTTTAAAAAAATTAAAGTTCGGCTCCCAACAATCAAATGAATAAAATTTACCTCATTCGGCTTAGGAGTTCATCCCTTTTTTATCCCCGACTGTCATAAAACGCAACTCCACTCGTTGGCCAAAAATGCAACTGTGCCAAAAGATGCAATGAGTTAGTTTTATCATTTAGATACTCCGTTGATTAAAAAGAATGCCAACCGCACTTCAGATTTGAAGTAAAAATACATTATCACGCTTTTTTATTATTAGGTTAAATTGCTCGCAAGAAAGCTTGCAGGCTACACTCCAATCAAATGACAACTACACTTCAAATTGATTTGTACTAAAGATATATTATCACGTTTTTCTCTTACATGGTGATTTTTCTCGCAAAGCTTGCCACATCGACGATGTTAAAGTAAAATTATTCGGGCAGTGCTTTAAATTGAGATAAACGGCCTACATGACAACTTACTTACCTGGATGGGGTCTATGGATTATCACTAAGGTCCATGGCCTAGGGAAGTGACTTCCATTGCACTTTGGATGGGTGCTTGCCCTAAGGTCTACCCAAGTGGTGGAGCCTACATCATAATTTGTGTCAGGGGGGCTTGCGTTCGCGCAGCCCCCACAATTCTAGTAAAACTTTTGATTTTTGACTTGTAATGCAATACTTTGGTTGGTTGTCAGTGTCAAGAAATCAAGTTTAAAAAATTGTTGCGGGCAAGAGTTCACATAACCAAACACATATATCAAAACAATTACTCGGAGAACTTGTTGGATTTTTTTTTTAATGTCATTTATATTACTCAACACAAATTACATGGAAGTTCTAGCACCCCGAGGTTTCTGAAGTAAGCAAGCTACTGACCGAGAGGAGATACTTAATTCATAACTCGAATATGGAACAAACTGGTGCTTTTATAGTTGCCTTTGTTTCAATTCATGCATACAACGCCTAGTGCGACATAATTGTAAAGACTCGAATATATAGGCCGCTATCTTTGCAAGCAACAGGAACACAATTAATAAGACCACATCACATGTGTTTTTAACTAGCTAATTAATTTTTTATTTTTGCATTTTCCTATGTCCGTTAAACTAAAAGGTGAATGAAGCAGAGCGAACACTTTCAACGTACAATAGTTATATTCTTTTATTCTTTTGAAAGAACCGCCACTAAAGAACTCGTATGGCTTCACTTCAGTAGTTTTGCTACCCTTCATGTATTTAAGCCACTCATTTACGACATTCTTGCGAGTTCAATTCTAAACTAGTATTACAAGTCCCACAATATACATCAGTTTTTTTGTTGTCAAGTCTGATCGCGGAACACTTGAGCAATCACAATAGGATTTTGTAAAACACAAAGATTCATACAAAAGAGTAAACTATCTTTTAAGTATATAGTCGTAAGATAAGAAGTGATCTCCGTACCTGTTTTGCAAACACACAACAAACAACTTCTTGGAGGTGATCTCTTTGAAGGCTTATGCAAACCGGAACCCCCATATCCAAACTTCCCCCGATCTCAACTCCCGAAAGTTAGAAGCATTTTTTCAGAAGCGATGCTGCATTTAAAGATCGAAATTTGAGAAAAATGGCTATGCTTGGTCATGAAATACAAACTACTGTTTGATCACATATATATCAAAATTTAGTCTTGTCAAATACTTCGATGAAATCAGGTGCTTCACAATTTTTTGCGCTTTAGCTAACTCTTATTTATGCAATTACCTAGAGTGGATTTTACATGCACTACTCCTACAATTTCTGTTAAGATTTTATTTTCCCTTGTATGAGTTTCCCAATAGACAAATTGATTTCTGCTTAGAGTTCCACACCACCTCGAGACACTTTCTGATGGAAGTACGGCAGGCATCCTTATAAACTAAGCCAGGTACCTTGTTGAGGCATACCTTTCTCGGCCTTTTGGCTAAGATCAAGTGTAGTATCTGTTCTTATCAGTTTAATATCTGATATGTGGGCCATTGGTCCACACGATATTAATATAATTTTTTAACGGGGAAGGTCTGTCATAATAGCTTGCTATTAGGATCTTCATGCGTCATCCGAGTGTTGCACTATTGCTCGAGCCTGGCGCACCCCCACCAAAACATAAGCTCAATATTTTATGTTCCTAATGCTTTGACATCAACTTTTAGCTAAACTTTCTATAAATTCACTTTAAGATATAGAGAATGCGACATCTTTTTAAAAAAATTAAAGTTCGGCTCCCAACAATCAAATGAATAAAATTTACCTCATTCGGCTTAGGAGTTCATCCCTTTTTTATCCCCGACTGTCATAAAACGCAACTCCACTCGTTGGCCAAAAATGCAACTGTGCCAAAAGATGCAATGAGTTAGTTTTATCATTTAGATACTCCGTTGATTAAAAAGAATGCCAACCGCACTTCAGATTTGAAGTAAAAATACATTATCACGCTTTTTTATTATTAGGTTAAATTGCTCGCAAGAAAGCTTGCAGGCTACACTCCAATCAAATGACAACTACACTTCAAATTGATTTGTACTAAAGATATATTATCACGTTTTTCTCTTACATGGTGATTTTTCTCGCAAAGCTTGCCACATCGACGATGTTAAAGTAAAATTATTCGGGCAGTGCTATAAATTGAGATAAACGGCCTACATGACAACTTACTTACCTGGATGGGGTCTATGGATTATCACTAAGGTCCATGGCCTAGGGAAGTGACTTCCATTGCACTTTGGATGGGTGCTTGCCCTAAGGTCTACCCAAGTGGTGGAGCCTACATCATAATTTGTGTAGGGGGCTTGCGTTCGCGCAGCCCCCACAATTCTAGTAAAACTTTTGATTTTTGACTTGTAATGCAATACTTTGGTTGGTTGTCAGTGTCAAGAAATCAAGTTTAAAAAATTGTTGCGGGCAAGAGTTCACATAACCAAACACATATATCAAAACAATTACTCGGAGAACTTGTTGGATTTTTTTTTTAATGTCATTTATATTACTCAACACAAATTACATGGAAGTTCTAGCACCCCGAGGTTTCTGAAGTAAGCAAGCTACTGACCGAGAGGAGATACTTAATTCATAACTCGAATATGGAACAAACTGGTGCTTTTATAGTTGCCTTTGTTTCAATTCATGCATACAACGCCTAGTGCGACATAATTGTAAAGACTCGAATATATAGGCCGCTATCTTTGCAAGCAATAGGAACACAATTAATAAGACCACATCACATGTGTTTTTAACAAGCTAATTAATTTTTTATTTTTGCATTTTCCTATGTCCGTTAAACTAAAAGGTGAATGAAGCAGAGCGAACACTTTCAACGTACAATAGTTATATTCTTTTATTCTTTTGAAAGAACCGCCACTAAAGAACTCGTATGGCTTCACTTCAGTAGTTTTGCTACCCTTCATGTATTTAAGCCACTCATTTACGACATTCTTGCGAGTTCAATTCTAAACTAGTATTACAAGTCCCACAATATACATCAGTTTTTTTGTTGTCAAGTCTGATCGCGGAACACTTGAGCAATCACAATAGGATTTTGTAAAACACAAAGATTCATACAAAAGAGTAAACTATCTTTTAAGTATATAGTCGTAAGATAAGAAGTGATCTCCGTACCTGTTTTGCAAACACACAACAAACAACTTCTTGGAGGTGATCTCTTTGAAGGCTTATGCAAACCGGAACCCCCATATCCAAACTTCCCCCGATCTCAACTCCCGAAAGTTAGAAGCATTTTTTCAGAAGCGATGCTGCATTTAAAGATCGAAATTTGAGAAAAATGGCTATGCTTGGTCATGAAATACAAACTACTGTTTGATCACATATATATCAAAATTTAGTCTTGTCAAATACTTCGATGAAATCAGGTGCTTCACAATTTTTTGCGCTTTAGCTAACTCTTATTTATGCAATTACCTAGAGTGGATTTTACATGCACTACTCCTACAATTTCTGTTAAGATTTTATTTTCCCTTGTATGAGTTTCCCAATAGACAAATTGATTTCTGCTTAGAGTTCCACACCACCTCGAGACACTTTCTGATGGAAGTACGGCAGGCATCCTTATAAACTAAGCCAGGTACCTTGTTGAGGCATACCTTTCTCGGCCTTTTGGCTAAGATCAAGTGTAGTATCTGTTCTTATCAGTTTAATATCTGATATGTGGGCCATTGGTCCACACGATATTAATATAATTTTTTAACGGGGAAGGTCTGTCATAATAGCTTGCTATTAGGATCTTCATGCGTCATCCGAGTGTTGCACTATTGCTCGAGCCTGGCGCACCCCCACCAAAACATAAGCTCAATATTTTATGTTCCTAATGCTTTGACATCAACTTTTAGCTAAACTTTCTATAAATTCACTTTAAGAGATATAGAGAATGCGACATCTTTTTAAAAAAATTAAAGTTCGGCTCCCAACAATCAAATGAATAAAATTTACCTCATTCGGCTTAGGAGTTCATCCCTTTTTTATCCCCGGCTGTCATAAAACGCAACTCCACTCGTTGGCCAAAAATGCAACTGTGCCAAAAGATGCAATGAGTTAGTTTTATCATTTAGATACTCCGTTGATTAAAAAGAATGCCAACCGCACTTCAGATTTGAAGTAAAAATACATTATCACGCTTTTTTATTATTAGGTTAAATTGCTCGCAAGAAAGCTTGCAGGCTACACTCCAATCAAATGACAACTACACTTCAAATTGATTTGTACTAAAGATATATTATCACGTTTTTCTCTTACATGGTGATTTTTCTCGCAAAGCTTGCCACATCGACGATGTTAAAGTAAAATTATTCGGGCAGTGCTATAAATTGAGATAAACGGCCTACATGACAACTTACTTACCTGGATGGGGTCTATGGATTATCACTAAGGTCCATGGCCTAGGGAAGTGACTTCCATTGCACTTTGGATGGGTGCTTGCCCTAAGGTCTACCCAAGTGGTGGAGCCTACATCATAATTTGTGTCAGGGGGGCTTGCGTTCGCGCAGCCCCCACAATTCTAGTAAAACTTTTGATTTTTGACTTGTAATGCAATACTTTGGTTGGTTGTCAGTGTCAAGAAATCAAGTTTAAAAAATTGTTGCGGGCAAGAGTTCACATAACCAAACACATATATCAAAACAATTACTCGGAGAACTTGTTGGATTTTTTTTTTAATGTCATTTATATTACTCAACACAAATTACATGGAAGTTCTAGCACCCCGAGGTTTCTGAAGTAAGCAAGCTACTGACCGAGAGGAGATACTTAATTCATAACTCGAATATGGAACAAACTGGTGCTTTTATAGTTGCCTTTGTTTCAATTCATGCATACAACGCCTAGTGCGACATAATTGTAAAGACTCGAATATATAGGCCGCTATCTTTGCAAGCAATAGGAACACAATTAATAAGACCACATCACATGTGTTTTTAACTAGCTAATTAATTTTTTATTTTTGCATTTTCCTATGTCCGTTAAACTAAAAGGTGAATGAAGCAGAGCGAACACTTTCAACGTACAATAGTTACATTCTTTTATTCTTTTGAAAGAACCGCCACTAAAGAACTCGTATGGCTTCACTTCAGTAGTTTTGCTACCCTTCATGTATTTAAGCCACTCATTTACGACATTCTTGCGAGTTCAATTCTAAACTAGTATTACAAGTCCCACAATATACATCAGTTTTTTTGTTGTCAAGTCTGATCGCGGAACACTTGAGCAATCACAATAGGATTTTGTAAAACACAAAGATTCATACAAAAGAGTAAACTATCTTTTAAGTATATAGTCGTAAGATAAGAAGTGATCTCCGTACCTGTTTTGCAAACACACAACAAACAACTTCTTGGAGGTGATCTCTTTGAAGGCTTATGCAAACCGGAACCCCCATATCCAAACTTCCCCCGATCTCAACTCCCGAAAGTTAGAAGCATTTTTTCAGAAGCAATGCTGCATTTAAAGATCGAAATTTGAGAAAAATGGCTATGCTTGGTCATGAAATACAAACTACTGTTTGATCACATATATATCAAAATTTAGTCTTGTCAAATACTTCGATGAAATCAGGTGCTTCACAATTTTTTGCGCTTTAGCTAACTCTTATTTATGCAATTACCTAGAGTGGATTTTACATGCACTACTCCTACAATTTCTGTTAAGATTTTATTTTCCCTTGTATGAGTTTCCCAATAGACAAATTGATTTCTGCTTAGAGTTCCACACCACCTCGAGACACTTTCTGATGGAAGTACGGCAGGCATCCTTATAAACTAAGCCAGGTACCTTGTTGAGGCATACCTTTCTCGGCCTTTTGGCTAAGATCAAGTGTAGTATCTGTTCTTATCGGTTTAATATCTGATATGTGGGCCATTGGTCCACACGATATTAATATAATTTTTTAACGGGGAAGGTCTGTCATAATAGCTTGCTATTAGGATCTTCATGCGTCATCCGAGTGTTGCACTATTGCTCGAGCCTGGCGCACCCCCACCAAAACATAAGCTCAATATTTTATGTTCCTAATGCTTTGACATCAACTTTTAGCTAAACTTTCTATAAATTCACTTTAAGAGATATAGAGAATGCGACATCTTTTTAAAAAAATTAAAGTTCGGCTCCCAACAATCAAATGAATAAAATTTACCTCATTCGGCTTAGGAGTTCATCCCTTTTTTATCCCCGGCTGTCATAAAACGCAACTCCACTCGTTGGCCAAAAATGCAACTGTGCCAAAAGATGCAATGAGTTAGTTTTATCATTTAGATACTCCGTTGATTAAAAAGAATGCCAACCGCACTTCAGATTTGAAGTAAAAATACATTATCACGCTTTTTTATTATTAGGTTAAATTGCTCGCAAGAAAGCTTGCAGGCTACACTCCAATCAAATGACAACTACACTTCAAATTGATTTGTACTAAAGATATATTATCACGTTTTTCTCTTACATGGTGATTTTTCTCGCAAAGCTTGCCACATCGACGATGTTAAAGTAAAATTATTCGGGGCAGTGCTATAAATTGAGATAAACGGCCTACATGACAACTTACTTACCTGGATGGGGTCTATGGATTATCACTAAGGTCCATGGCCTAGGGAAGTGACTTCCATTGCACTTTGGATGGGTGCTTGCCCTAAGGTCTACCCAAGTGGTGGAGCCTACATCATAATTTGTGTCAGGGGGCTTGCGTTCGCGCAGCCCCCACAATTCTAGTAAAACTTTTGATTTTTGACTTGTAATGCAATACTTTGGTTGGTTGTCAGTGTCAAGAAATCAAGTTTAAAAAATTGTTGCGGGCAAGAGTTCACATAACCAAACACATATATCAAAACAATTACTCGGAGAACTTGTTGGATTTTTTTTTTAATGTCATTTATATTACTCAACACAAATTACATGGAAGTTCTAGCACCCTGAGGTTTCTGAAGTAAGCAAGCTACTGACCGAGAGGAGATACTTCATTCATAACTCGAATATGGAACAAACTGGTTCTTTTATAGTTGCCTTTGTTTCAATTCATGCATACAACGCCTAGTGCGACATAATTGTAAAGACTCGAATATATAGGCCGCTATCTTTGCAAGCAATAGGAACACAATTAATAAGACCACATCACATGTGTTTTTAACTAGCTAATTAATTTTTTATTTTTGCATTTTCCTATGTCCGTTAAACTAAAAGGTGAATGAAGCAGAGCGAACACTTTCAATGTACAATAGTTATATTCTTTTATTCTTTTGAAAGAACCGCCACTAAAGAACTCGTATGGCTTCACTTCACTAGTTTTGCTACCCTTCATGTATTTAAGCCACTCATTTACGACATTCTTGCGAGTTCAATTCTAAACTAGTATTACAAGTCCCACAATATACATCAGTTTTTTTGTTGTCAAGTCTTATCGCGGAACACTTGAGCAATCACAATAGGATTTTGTAAAACACAAAGATTCATACAAAAGAGTAAACTATCTTGTAAGTATATAGTCGTAAGATAAGAAGTGATCTCCGTACCTGTTTTGCAAACACACAACAAACAACTTCTTGGAGGTGATCTCTTTGAAGGCTTATGCAAACCGGAACCCCCATATCCAAACTTCCCCCGATCTCAACTCCCGAAAGTTAGAAGCATTTTTTCAGAAGCGATGCTGCATTTAAAGATCGAAATTTGAGAAAAATGGCTATGCTTGGTCATGAAATACAAACTACTGTTTGATCACATATATATCAAAATTTAGTCTTGTCAAATACTTCGATTGAAATCAGGTGCTTCACCATTTTTTGCGCTTTAGCTAACTCTTATTTATGCAATTACCTAGAGTGGATTTTACATGCACTACTCCTACAATTTCTGTTAAGATTTTATTTTCCCTTGTATGAGTTTCCCAATAGACAAATTGATTTCTGCTTAGAGTTCCACACCACCTCGAGACACTTTCTGATGGAAGTACGGCAGGCATCCTTATAAACTAAGCCAGGTACCTTGTTGAGGCATACCTTTCTCGGCCTTTTGGCTAAGATCAAGTGTAGTATCTGTTCTTATCAGTTTAATATCTGATATGTGGGCCATTGGTCCACACGATATTAATATAATTTTTTAACGGTGAAGGTCTGTCATAATAGCTTGCTATTAGGATCTTCATGCGTCATCCGAGTGTTGCACTATTGCTCGAGCCTGGCGCACCCCCACCAAAACATAAGCTCAATATTTTATGTTCCTAATGCTTTGACATCAACTTTTAGCTAAACTTTCTATAAATTCACTTTAAGATATAGAGAATGCGACATCTTTTTTAAAAAATTAAAGTTCGGCTCATTCGGCTTAGGAGTTCATCCCTTTTTTATCCCCGGCTGTCATAAAACGCAACTCCACTCCTTGGCCAAAAATGCAACTGTGCCAAAAGATGCAATGAGTTAGTTTTATCATTTAGATACTCCGTTGATTAAAAAGAATGCCAACCGCACTTCAGATTTGAAGTAAAAATACATTATCACGCTTTTTTATTATTAGGTTAAATTGCTCGCAAGAAAGCTTGCAGGCTACACTCCAATCAAATGACAACTACACTTCAAATTGATTTGTACTAAAGATATATTATCACGTTTTTCTCTTACATGGTGATTTTTCTCGCAAAGCTTGCCACATCGACCATGTTAAAGTAAAATTATTCGGGCAGTGCTATAAATTGAGATAAACGGCCTACATGACAACTTACTTACCTGGATGGGGTCTATGGATTATCACTAAGGTCCATGGCCTAGGGAAGTGACTTCCATTGCACTTTGGATGGGTGCTTGCCCTAAGGTCTACCCAAGTGGTGGAGCCTACATCATAATTTGTGTCAGGGGGGCTTGCGTTCGCGCAGCCCCCACAATTCTAGTAAAACTTTTGATTTTTGACTTGTAATGCAATACTTTGGTTGGTTGTCAGTGTCAAGAAATCAAGTTTAAAAAATTGTTGCGGGCAAGAGTTCACATAACCAAACACATATATCAAAACAATTACTCGGAGAACTTGTTGGATTTTTTTTTTAATGTCATTTATATTACTCAACACAAATTACATGGAAGTTCTAGCACCCCGAGGTTTCTGAAGTAAGCAAGCTACTGACCGAGAGGAGATACTTCATTCATAACTCGAATATGGAACAAACTGGTGCTTTTATAGTTGCCTTTGTTTCAATTCATGCATACAACGCCTAGTGCGACATAATTGTAAAGACTCGAATATATAGGCCGCTATCTTTGCAAGCAATAGGAACACAATTAATAAGACCACATCACATGTGTTCTTAACTAGCTAATTAATTTTTTATTTTTGCATTTTCCTATGTCCGTTAAACTAAAAGGTGAATGAAGCAGAGCGAACACTTTCAACGTACAATAGTTATATTCTTTTATTCTTTTGAAAGAACCGCCACTAAAGAACTCGTATGGCTTCACTTCAGTAGTTTTGCTACCCTTCATGTATTTAAGCCACTCATTTACGACATTCTTGCGAGTTCAATTCTAAACTAGTATTACAAGTCCCACAATATACATCAGTTTTTTTGTTGTCAAGTCTGATCGCGGAACACTTGAGCAATCACAATAGGATTTTGTAAAACACAAAGATTCATACAAAAGAGTAAACTATCTTTTAAGTATATAGTCGTAAGATAAGAAGTGATCTCCGTACCTGTTTTGCAAACACACAACAAACAACTTCTTGGAGGTGATCTCTTTGAAGGCTTATGCAAACCGGAACCCCCATATCCAAACTTCCCCCGATCTCAACTCCCGAAAGTTAGAAGCATTTTTTCAGAAGCGATGCTGCATTTAAAGATCGAAATTTGAGAAAAATGGCTATGCTTGGTCATGAAATACAAACTACTGTTTGATCACATATATATCAAAATTTAGTCTTGTCGAATACTTCGATGAAATCAGGTGCTTCACAATTTTTTGCGCTTTAGCTAACTCTTATTTATGCAATTACCTAGAGTGGATTTTACATGCACTACTCCTACAATTTCTGTTAAGATTTTATTTTCCCTTGTATGAGTTTCCCAATAGACAAATTGATTTCTGCTTAGAGTTCCACACCACCTCGAGACACATTCTGATGGAAGTACGGCATGCATCCTTATAAACTAAGCCAGGTACCTTGTTGAGGCATACCTTTCTCGGCCTTTTGGCTAAGATCAAGTGTAGTATCTGTTCTTATCAGTTTAATATCTGATATGTGGGCCATTGGTCCACACGATATTAATATAATTTTTTAACGGGGAAGGTCTGTCATAATAGCTTGCTATTAGGATCTTCATGCGTCATCCGAGTGTTGCACTATTGCTCGAGCCTGGCGCACCCCCACCAAAACATAAGCTCAATATTTTATGTTCCTAATGCTTTGACATCAACTTTTAGCTAAACTTTCTATAAATTCACTTTAAGATATAGAGAATGCGACATCTTTTTTAAAAAATTAAAGTTCGGCTCCCAACAATCAAATGAATAAAATTTACCTCATTCGGCTTAGGAGTTCATCCCTTTTTTATCCCCGGCTGTCATAAAACGCAACTCCACTCGTTGGCCAAAAATGCAACTGTGCCAAAAGATGCAATGAGTTAGTTTTATCATTTAGATACTCCGTTGATTAAAAAGAATGCCAACCGCACTTCAGATTTGAAGTAAAAATACATTATCACGCTTTTTTATTATTAGGTTAAATTGCTCGCAAGAAAGCTTGCAGGCTACACTCCAATCAAATGACAACTACACTTCAAATTGATTTGTACTAAAGATATATTATCACGTTTTTCTCTTACATGGTGATTTTTCTCGCAAAACTTGCCACATCGACGATGTTAAAGTAAAATTATTCGGGCAGTGCTATAAATTGAGATAAACGGCCTACATGACAACTTACTTACCTGGATGGGGTCTATGGATTATCACTAAGGTCCATGGCCTAGGGAAGTGACTTCCATTGCACTTTGGATGGGTGCTTGCCCTAAGGTCTACCCAAGTGGTGGAGCCTACATCATAATTTGTGTCAGGGGGGCTTGCGTTCGCGCAGCCCCCACAATTCTAGTAAAACTTTTGATTTTTGACTTGTAATGCAATACTTTGGTTGGTTGTCAGTGTCAAGAAATCAAGTTTAAAAAATTGTTGCGGGCAAGAGTTCACATAACCAAACACATATATCAAAACAATTACTCGGAGAACTTGTTGGATTTTTTTTTTTAATGTCATTTATATTACTCAACACAAATTACATGGAAGTTCTAGCACCCCGAGGTTTCTGAAGTAAGCCAGCTACTGACCGAGAGGAGATACTTCATTCATAACTCTAATATGGAACAAACTAGTGCTTTTATAGTTGCCTTTGTTTCAATTCATGCATACAACGCCTAGTGCGACATAATTGTAAAGACTCGAATATATAGGCCGCTATCTTTGCAAGCAACAGGAACACAATTAATAAGACCACATCACATGTGTTTTTAACTAGCTAATTAATTTTTTATTTTTGCATTTTCCTATGTCCGTTAAACTAAAAGGTGAATGAAGCAGAGCGAACACTTTCAACGTACAATAGTTATATTCTTTTATTCTTTTGAAAGAACCGCCACTAAAGAACTCGTATGGCTTCACTTCAGTAGTTTTGCTACCCTTCATGTATTTAAGCCACTCATTTACGACATTCTTGCGAGTTCAATTCTAAACTAGTATTACAAGTCCCACAATATACATCAGTTTTTTTGTTGTCAAGTCTGATCGCGGAACACTTGAGCAATCACAATAGGATTTTGTAAAACACAAAGATTCATACAAAAGAGTAAACTATCTTTTAAGTATATAGTCGTAAGATAAGAAGTGATCTCCGTACCTGTTTTGCAAACACACAACAAACAACTTCTTGGAGGTGATCTCTTTGAAGGCTTATGCAAACCGGAACCCCCATATCCAAACTTCCCCCGATCTCAACTCCCGAAAGTTAGAAGCATTTTTTCAGAAGCGATGCTGCATTTAAAGATCGAAATTTGAGAAAAATGGCTATGCTTGGTCATGAAATACAAACTACTGTTTGATCACATATATATCAAAATTTAGTCTTGTCGAATACTTCGATGAAATCAGGTGCTTCACAATTTTTTGCGCTTTAGCTAACTCTTATTTATGCAATTACCTAGAGTGGATTTTACATGCACTACTCCTACAATTTCTGTTAAGATTTGATTTTCCCTTGTATGAGTTTCCCAATAGACAAATTGATTTCTGCTTAGAGTTCCACACCACCTCGAGACACTTTCTGATGGAAGTACGGCAGGCATCCTTATAAACTAAGCCAGGTACCTTGTTGAGGCATACCTTTCTCGGCCTTTTGGCTAAGATCAAGTGTAGTATCTGTTCTTATCAGTTTAATATCTGATATGTGGGCCATTGGTCCACACGATATTAATATAATTTTTTAACGGTGAAGGTCTGTCATAATAGCTTGCTATTAGGATCTTCATGCGTCATCCGAGTGTTGCACTATTGCTCGAGCTTGGCGCACCCCCACCAAAACATAAGCTCAATATTTTATGTTCCTAATGCTTTGACATCAACTTTTAGCTAAACTTTCTATAAATTCACTTTAAAATATAGAGAATGCGACATCTTTTTTAAAAAATTAAAGTTCGGCTCCCAACAATCAAATGAATAAAATTTACCTCATTCGGCTTAGGAGTTCATCCCTTTTTTATCCCCGGCTGTCATAAAACGCAACTCCACTCGTTGGCCAAAAATGCAACTGTGCCAAAAGATGCAATGAGTTAGTTTTATCATTTAGATACTCCGTTGATTAAAAAGAATGCCAACCGCACTTCAGATTTGAAGTAAAAATACATTATCACGCTTTTTTATTATTAGGTTAAATTGCTCGCAAGAAAGCTTGCAGGCTACACTCCAATCAAATGACAACTACACTTCAAATTGATTTGTACTAAAGATATATTATCACGTTTTTCTCTTACATGGTGATTTTTCTCGCAAAGCTTGCCACATCGACGATGTTAAAGTAAAATTATTCGGGCAGTGCTATAAATTGAGATAAACGGCCTACATGACAACTTACTTACCTGGATGGGGTCTATGGATTATCACTAAGGTCCATGGCCTAGGGAAGTGACTTCCATTGCACTTTGGATGGGTGCTTGCCCTAAGGTCTACCCAAGTGGTGGAGCCTACATCATAATTTGTGTCAGGGGGGCTTGCGTTCGCGCAGCCCCCACAATTCTAGTAAAACTTTTGATTTTTGACTTGTAATGCAATACTTTGGTTGGTTGTCAGTGTCAAGAAATCAAGTTTAAAAAATTGTTGCGGGCAAGAGTTCACATAACCAAACACATATATCAAAACAATTACTCGGAGAACTTGTTGGATTTTTTTTTTTAATGTCATTTATATTACTCAACACAAATTACATGGAAGTTCTAGCACCCCGAGGTTTCTGAAGTAAGCAAGCTACTGACCGAGAGGAGATACTTCATTCATAACTCGAATATGGAACAAACTGGTGCTTTTATAGTTGCCTTTGTTTCAATTCATGCATACAACGCCTAGTGCGACATAATTGTAAAGACTCGAATATATAGGCCGCTATCTTTGCAAGCAACAGGAACACAATTAATAAGACCACATCACATGTGTTTTTAACTAGCTAATTAATTTTTTATTTTTGCATTTTCCTATGTCCGTTAAACTAAAAGGTGAATGAAGCAGAGCGAACACTTTCAACGTACAATAGTTATATTCTTTTATTCTTGTGAAAGAACCGCCACTAAAGAACTCGTATGGCTTCACTTCAGTAGTTTTGCTACCCTTCATGTATTTAAGCCACTCATTTACGACATTCTTGCGAGTTCAATTCTAAACTAGTATTACAAGTCCCACAATATACATCAGTTTTTTTGTTGTCAAGTCTGATCGCGGAACACTTGAGCAATCACAATAGGATTTTGTAAAACACAAAGATTCATACAAAAGAGTAAACTATCTTATAAGTATATAGTCGTAAGATAAGAAGTGATCTCCGTACCTGTTTTGCAAACACACAACAAACAACTTCTTGGAGGTGATCTCTTTGAAGGCTTATGCAAACCGGAACCCCCATATCCAAACTTCCCCCGATCTCAACTCCCGAAAGTTAGAAGCATTTTTTCAGAAGCGATGCTGCATTTAAAGATCGAAATTTGAGAAAAATGGCTATGCTTGGTCATGAAATACAAACTACTGTTTGATCACATATATATCAAAATTTAGTCTTGTCGAATACTTCGATGAAATCAGGTGCTTCACAATTTTTTGCGCTTTAGCTAACTCTTATTTATGCAATTACCTAGAGTGGATTTTACATGCACTACTCCTACAATTTCTGTTAAGATTTTATTTTCCCTTGTATGAGTTTCCCAATAGACAAATTGATTTCTGCTTAGAGTTCCACACCACCTCGAGACACTTTCTGATGGAAGTACGACAGGCATCCTTATAAACTAAGCCAGGTACCTTGTTGAGGCATACCTTTCTCGGCCTTTTGGCTAAGATCAAGTGTAGTATCTGTTCTTATCAGTTTAATATCTGATATGTGGGCCATTGGTCCACACGATATTAATATAATTTTTTAACGGTGAAGGTCTGTCATAATAGCTTGCTATTAGGATCTTCATGCGTCATCCGAGTGTTGCACTATTGCTCGAGCTTGGCGCACCCCCACCAAAACATAAGCTCAATATTTTATGTTCCTAATGCTTTGACATCAACTTTTAGCTAAACTTTCTATAAATTCACTTTAAAATATAGAGAATGCGACATCTTTTTTAAAAAATTAAAGTTCGGCTCCCAACAATCAAATGAATAAAATTTACCTCATTCGGCTTAGGAGTTCATCCCTTTTTTATCCCCGGCTGTCATAAAACGCAACTCCACTCGTTGGCCAAAAATGCAACTGTGCCAAAAGATGCAATGAGTTAGTTTTATCATTTAGATACTCCGTTGATTAAAAAGAATGCCAACCGCACTTCAGATTTGAAGTAAAAATACATTATCACGCTTTTTTATTATTAGGTTAAATTGCTCGCAAGAAAGCTTGCAGGCTACACTCCAATCAAATGACAACTACACTTCAAATTGATTTGTACTAAAGATATATTATCACGTTTTTCTCTTACATGGTGATTTTTCTCGCAAAGCTTGCCACATCGACGATGTTAAAGTAAAATTATTCGGGCAGTGCTATAAATTGAGATAAACGGCCTACATGACAGCTTACTTACCTGGATGGGGTCTATGGATTATCACTAAGGTCCATGGCCTAGGGAAGTGACTTCCATTGCACTTTGGATGGGTGCTTGCCCTAAGGTCTACCCAAGTGGTGGAGCCTACATCATAATTTGTGTCAGGGGGGCTTGCGTTCGCGCAGCCCCCACAATTCTAGTAAAACTTTTGATTTTTGACTTGTAATGCAATACTTTGGTTGGTTGTCAGTGTCAAGAAATCAAGTTTAAAAAATTGTTGCGGGCAAGAGTTCACATAACCAAACACATATATCAAAACAATTACTCGGAGAACTTGTTGGATTTTTTTTTTTAATGTCATTTATATTACTCAACACAAATTACATGGAAGTTCTAGCACCCCGAGGTTTCTGAAGTAAGCAAGCTACTGACCGAGAGGAGATACTTCATTCATAACTCGAATATGGAACAAACTGGTGCTTTTATAGTTGCCTTTGTTTCAATTCATGCATACAACGCCTAGTGCGACATAATTGTAAAGACTCGAATATATAGGCCGCTATCTTTGCAAGCAACAGGAACACAATTAATAAGACCACATCACATGTGTTTTTAACTAGCTAATTAATTTTTTATTTTTGCATTTTCCTATGTCCGTTAAACTAAAAGGTGAATGAAGCAGAGCGAACACTTTCAACGTACAATAGTTATATTCTTTTATTCTTGTGAAAGAACCGCCACTAAAGAACTCGTATGGCTTCACTTCAGTAGTTTTGCTACCCTTCATGTATTTAAGCCACTCATTTACGACATTCTTGCGAGTTCAATTCTAAACTAGTATTACAAGTCCCACAATATACATCAGTTTTTTTGTTGTCAAGTCTGATCGCGGAACACTTGAGCAATCACAATAGGATTTTGTAAAACACAAAGATTCATACAAAAGAGTAAACTATCTTATAAGTATATAGTCGTAAGATAAGAAGTGATCTCCGTACCTGTTTTGCAAACACACAACAAACAACTTCTTGGAGGTGATCTCTTTGAAGGCTTATGCAAACCGGAACCCCCATATCCAAACTTCCCCCGATCTCAACTCCCGAAAGTTAGAAGCATTTTTTCAGAAGCGATGCTGCATTTAAAGATCGAAATTTGAGAAAAATGGCTATGCTTGGTCATGAAATACAAACTACTGTTTGATCACATATATATCAAAATTTAGTCTTGTCGAATACTTCGATGAAATCAGGTGCTTCACAATTTTTTGCGCTTTAGCTAACTCTTATTTATGCAATTACCTAGAGTGGATTTTACATGCACTACTCCTACAATTTCTGTTAAGATTTTATTTTCCCTTGTATGAGTTTCCCAATAGACAAATTGATTTCTGCTTAGAGTTCCACACCACCTCGAGACACTTTCTGATGGAAGTACGGCAGGCATCCTTATAAACTAAGCCAGGTACCTTGTTGAGGCATACCTTTCTCGGCCTTTTGGCTAAGATCAAGTGTAGTATCTGTTCTTATCAGTTTAATATCTGATATGTGGGCCATTGGTCCACACGATATTAATATAATTTTTTAACGGTGAAGGTCTGTCATAATAGCTTGCTATTAGGATCTTCATGCGTCATCCGAGTGTTGCACTATTGCTCGAGCTTGGCGCACCCCCACCAAAACATAAGCTCAATATTTTATGTTCCTAATGCTTTGACATCAACTTTTAGCTAAACTTTCTATAAATTCACTTTAAGATATAGAGAATGCGACATCTTTTTAAAAAAATTAAAGTTCGGCTCCCAACAATCAAATGAATAAAATTTACCTCATTCGGCTTAGGAGTTCATCCCTTTTTTATCCCCGGCTGTCATAAAACGCAACTCCACTCGTTGGCCAAAAATGCAACTGTGCCAAAAGATGCAATGAGTTAGTTTTATCATTTAGATACTCCGTTGATTAAAAAGAATGCCAACCGCACTTCAGATTTGAAGTAAAAATACATTATCACGCTTTTTTATTATTAGGTTAAATTGCTCCTTGCAGGCTACACTCCAATCAAATGACAACTACACTTCAAATTGATTTGTACTAAAGATATATTATCACGTTTTTCTATTACATGGTGATTTTTCTCACAAAGCTTGCCACATCGACGATGTTAAAGTAAAATTATTCGGGCAGTGCTATAAATTGAGATAAACGGCCTACATGACAACTTACTTACCTGGATGGGGTCTATGGATTATCACTAAGGTCCATGGCCTAGGGAAGTGACTTCCATTGCACTTTGGATGGGTGCTTGCCCTAAGGTCTACCCAAGTGGTGGAGCCTACATCATAATTTGTGTCAGGGTCTGCGCGAACCGCAGCCCCCACAATTCTAGTAAAACTTTTGATTTTTGACTTGTAATGCAATACTTTGGTTGGTTGTCAGTGTCAAGAAATCAAGTTTAAAAAATTGTTGCGGGCAAGAGTTCACATAACCAAACACATATATCAAAACAATTACTCGGAGAACTTGTTGGATTTTTTTTTTTAATGTCATTTATATTACTCAACACAAATTACATGGAAGTTCTAGCACCCCGAGGTTTCTGAAGTAAGCAAGCTACTGACCGAGAGGAGATACTTCATTCATAACTCGAATATGGAACAAACTGGTGCTTTTATAGTTGCCTTTGTTTCAATTCATGCATACAACGCCTAGTGCGACATAATTGTAAAGACTCGAATATATAGGCCGCTATCTTTGCAAGCAACAGGAACACAATTAATAAGACCACATCACATGTGTTTTTAACTAGCTAATTAATTTTTTATTTTTGCATTTTCCTATGTCCGTTAAACTAAAAGGTGAATGAAGCAGAGCGAACACTTTCAATGTACAATAGTTATATTCTTTTATTCTTTTGAAAGAACCGCCACTAAAGAACTCGTATGGCTTCACTTCAGTAGTTTTGCTACCCTTCATGTATTTAAGCCACTCATTTACGACATTCTTGCGAGTTCAATTCTAAACTAGTATTACAAGTCCCACAATATACATCAGTTTTTTTGTTGTCAAGTCTGATCGCGGAACACTTGAGCAATCACAATAGGATTTTGTAAAACACAAAGATTCATACAAAAGAGTAAACTATCTTATAAGTATATAGTCGTAAGATAAGAAGTGATCTCCGTACCTGTTTTGCAAACACACAACAAACAACTTCTTGGAGGTGATCTCTTTGAAGGCTTATGCAAACCGGAACCCCCATATCCAAACTTCCCCCGATCTCAACTCCCGAAAGTTAGAAGCATTTTTTCAGAAGCGATGCTGCATTTAAAGATCGAAATTTGAGAAAAATGGCTATGCTTGGTCATGAAATACAAACTACTGTTTGATCACATATATATCAAAATTTAGTCTTGTCGAATACTTCGATGAAATCAGGTGCTTCACAATTTTTTGCGCTTTAGCTAACTCTTATTTATGCAATTACCTAGAGTGGATTTTACATGCACTACTCCTACAATTTCTGTTAAGATTTTATTTTCCCTTGTATGAGTTTCCCAATAGACAAATTGATTTCTGCTTAGAGTTCCACACCACCTTGAGACACTTTCTGATGGAAGTACGGCAGGCATCCTTATAAACTAAGCCAGGTACCTTGTTGAGGCATACCTTTCTCGGCCTTTTGGCTAAGATCAAGTGTAGTATCTGTTCTTATCAGTTTAATATCTGATATGTGGGCCATTGGTCCACACGATATTAATATAATTTTTTAACGGTGAAGGTCTGTCATAATAGCTTGCTATTAGGATCTTCATGCGTCATCCGAGTGTTGCACTATTGCTCGAGCTTGGCGCACCCCCACCAAAACATAAGCTCAATATTTTATGTTCCTAATGCTTTGACATCAACTTTTAGCTAAACTTTCTATAAATTCACTTTAAGATATAGAGAATGCGACATCTTTTTAAAAAAATTAAAGTTCGGCTCCCAACAATCAAATGAATAAAATTTACCTCATTCGGCTTAGGAGTTCATCCCTTTTTTATCCCCGGCTGTCATAAAACGCAACTCCACTCGTTGGCCAAAAATGCAACTGTGCCAAAAGATGCAATGAGTTAGTTTTATCATTTAGATACTCCGTTGATTAAAAAGAATGCCAACCGCACTTCAGATTTGAAGTAAAAATACATTATCACGCTTTTTTATTATTAGGTTAAATTGCTCCTTGCAGGCTACACTCCAATCAAATGACAACTACACTTCAAATTGATTTGTACTAAAGATATATTATCACGTTTTTCTATTACATGGTGATTTTTCTCACAAAGCTTGCCACATCGACGATGTTAAAGTAAAATTATTCGGGCAGTGCTATAAATTGAGATAAACGGCCTACATGACAACTTACTTACCTGGATGGGGTCTATGGATTATCACTAAGGTCCATGGCCTAGGGAAGTGACTTCCATTGCACTTTGGATGGGTGCTTGCCCTAAGGTCTACCCAAGTGGTGGAGCCTACATCATAATTTGTGTCAGGGGGGCTTGCGTTCGCGTAGCCCCCACAATTCTAGTAAAACTTTTGATTTTTGACTTGTAATGCAATACTTTGGTTGGTTGTCAGTGTCAAGAAATCAAGTTTAAAAAATTGTTGCGGGCAAGAGTTCACATAACCAAACACATATATCAAAACAATTACTCGGAGAACTTGTTGGATTTTTTTTTAATGTCATTTATATTACTCAACACAAATTACATGGAAGTTCTAGCACCCCGAGGTTTCTGAAGTAAGCAAGCTACTGACCGAGAGGAGATACTTAATTCATAACTCGAATATGGAACAAACTGGTGCTTTTATAGTTGCCTTTGTTTCAATTCATGCATACAATGCCTAGTGCGACATAATTGTAAAGACTCGAATATATAGGCCGCTATCTTTGCAAGCAATAGGAACACAATTAATAAGACCACATCACATGTGTTTTTAACTAGCTAATTAATTTTTTTATTTTTGCATTTTCCTATGTCCGTTAGACTAAAAGGTGAATGAAGCAGAGCGAACACTTTCAACGTACAATAGTTATATTCTTTTATTCTTTTGAAAGAACCGCCACTAAAGAACTCGTATGGCTTCACTTCAGTGTTTTGCTACCCTTCATGTATTTAAGCCACTCATTTACGACATTCTTGCGAGTTCAATTCTAAACTAGTATTACAAGTCCCACAATATACATCAGTTTTTTTGTTGTCAAGTCTGATCGCGGAACACTTGAGCAATCACAATAGGATTTTGTAAAACACAAAGATTCATACAAAAGAGTAAACTATCTTTTAAGTATATAGTCGTAAGATAAGAAGTGATCTCCGTACCTGTTTTGCAAACACACAACAAACAACTTCTTGGAGGTGATCTCTTTGAAGGCTTATGCAAACCGGAACCCCCATATCCAAACTTCCCCCGATCTCAACTCCCGAAAGTTAGAAGCATTTTTTCAGAAGCGATGCTGCATTTAAAGATCGAAATTTGAGAAAAATGGCTATGCTTGGTCATGAAATACAAACTACTGTTTGATCACATATATATCTAAATTTAGTCTTGTCAAATACTTCGATGAAATCAGGTGCTTCACAATTTTTTGCGCTTTAGCTAACTCTTATTTATGCAATTACCTAGAGTGGATTTTACATGCACTACTCCTACAATTTCTGTTAAGATTTTATTTTCCCTTGTATGAGTTTCCCAATAGACAAATTGATTTCTGCTTAGAGTTCCACACCACCTCGAGACACTTTCTGATGGAAGTACGGCAGGCATCCTTATAAACTAAGCCAGGTACCTTGTTGAGGCATACCTTTCTCGGCCTTTTGGCTAAGATCAAGTGTAGTATCTGTTCTTATCAGTTTAATATCTGATATGTGGGCCATTGGTCCACACGATATTAATATAATTTTTTCACGGGGAAGGTCTGTCATAATAGCTTGCTATTAGGATCTTCATGCGTCATCCGAGTGTTGCACTATTGCTCGAGCTTGGCGCACCCCCACCAAAACATAAGCTCAATATTTTATGTTCCTCATGCTTTGACATCAACTTTTAGCTAAACTTTCTATAAATTCACTTTAAGATATAGAGAATGCGACATCTTTTTTAAAAAATTAAAGTTCGGCTCCCAACAATCAAATGAATAAAATTTACCTCATTCGGCTTAGGAGTTCATCCCTTTTTTATCCCCGACTGTCATAAAACGCAACTCCACTCGTTGGCCAAAAATGCAACTGTGCCAAAAGATGCAATGAGTTAGTTTTATCATTTAGATACTCCGTTGATTAAAAAGAATGCCAACCGCACTTCAGATTTGAAGTAAAAATACATTATCACGCTTTTTTATTATTAGGTTAAATTGCTCCTTGCAGGCTACACTCCAATCAAATGACAACTACACTTCAAATTGATTTGTACTAAAGATATATTATCACGTTTTTCTATTACATGGTGATTTTTCTCACAAAGCTTGCCACATCGACGATGTTAAAGTAAAATTATTCGGGCAGTGCTATAAATTGAGATAAACGGCCTACATGACAACTTACTTACCTGGATGGGGTCTATGGATTATCACTAAGGTCCATGGCCTAGGGAAGTGACTTCCATTGCACTTTGGATGGGTGCTTGCCCTAAGGTCTACCCAAGTGGTGGAGCCTACATCATAATTTGTGTCAGGGGCTGCGCGAACCGCAGCCCCCACAATTCTAGTAAAACTTTTGATTTTTGACTTGTAATGCAATACTTTGGTTGGTTGTCAGTGTCAAGAAATCAAGTTTAAAAAATTGTTGCGGGCAAGAGTTCACATAACCAAACACATATATCAAAACAATTACTCGGAGAACTTGTTGGATTTTTTTTTTAATGTCATTTATATTACTCAACACAAATTACATGGAAGTTCTAGCACCCCGAGGTTTCTGAAGTAAGCAAGCTACTGACCGAGAGGAGATACTTCATTCATAACTCGAATATGGAACAAACTGGTGCTTTTATAGTTGCCTTTGTTTCAATTCATGCATACAACGCCTAGTGCGACATAATTGTAAAGACTCGAATATATAGGCCGCTATCTTTGCAAGCAACAGGAACACAATTAATAAGACCACATCACATGTGTTTTTAACTAGCTAATTAATTTTTTATTTTTGCATTTTCCTATGTCCGTTAAACTAAAAGGTGAATGAAGCAGAGCAAACACTTTCAACGTACAATAGTTATATTCTTTTATTCTTTTGAAAGAACCGCCACTAAAGAACTCGTATGGCTTCACTTCAGTAGTTTTGCTACCCTTCATGTATTTAAGCCACTCATTTACGACATTCTTGCGAGTTCAATTCTAAACTAGTATTACAAGTCCCACAATATACATCAGTTTTTTTGTTGTCAAGTCTGATCGCGGAACACTTGAGCAATCACAATAGGATTTTGTAAAACACAAAGATTCATACAAAAGAGTAAACTATCTTATAAGTATATAGTCGTAAGATAAGAAGTGATCTCCGTACCTGTTTTGCAAACACACAACAAACAACTTCTTGGAGGTGATCTCTTTGAAGGCTTATGCAAACCGGAACCCCCATATCCAAACTTCCCCCGATCTCAACTCCCGAAAGTTAGAAGCATTTTTTCAGAAGCGATGCTGCATTTAAAGATCGAAATTTGAGAAAAATGGCTATGCTTGGTCATGAAATACAAACTACTGTTTGATCACATATATATCAAAATTTAGTCTTGTCGAATACTTCGATGAAATCAGGTGCTTCACAATTTTTTGCGCTTTAGCTAACTCTTATTTATGCAATTACCTAGAGTGGATTTTACATGCACTACTCCTACAATTTCTGTTAAGATTTTATTTTCCCTTGTATGAGTTTCCCAATAGACAAATTGATTTCTGCTTAGAGTTCCACACCACCTCGAGACACTTTCTGATGGAAGTACGGCAGGCATCCTTATAAACTAAGCCAGGTACCTTGTTGAGGCATACCTTTCTCGGCCTTTTGGCTAAGATCAAGTGTAGTATCTGTTCTTATCAGTTTAATATCTGATATGTGTGCCATTGGTCCACACGATATTAATATAATTTTTTAACGGTGAAGGTCTGTCATAATAGCTTGCTATTAGGATCTTCATGCGTCATCCGAGTGTTGCACTATTGCTCGAGCTTGGCGCACCCCCACCAAAACATAAGCTCAATATTTTATGTTCCTAATGCTTTGACATCAACTTTTAGCTAAACTTTCTATAAATTCACTTTAAAATATAGAGAATGCGACATCTTTTTAAAAAAATTAAAGTTCGGCTCCCAACAATCAAATGAATAAAATTTACCTCATTCGGAGTTCATCCCTTTTTTATCCCCGGCTGTCATAAAACGCAACTCCACTCGTTGGCCAAAAATGCAACTGTGCCAAAAGATGCAATGAGTTAGTTTTATCATTTAGATACTCCGTTGATTAAAAAGAATGCCAACCGCACTTCAGATTTGAAGTAAAAATACATTATCACGCTTTTTTATTATTAGGTTAAATTGCTCGCAAGAAAGCTTGCAGGCTACACTCCAATCAAATGACAACTACACTTCAAATTGATTTGTACTAAAGATATATTATCACGTTTTTCTCTTACATGGTGATTTTTCTCGCAAAGCTTGCCACATCGACGATGTTAAAGTAAAATTATTCGGGCAGTGCTATAAATTGAGATAAACGGCCTACATGACAACTTACTTACCTGGATGGGGTCTATGGATTATCACTAAGGTCCATGGCCTAGGGAAGTGACTTCCATTGCACTTTGGATGGGTGCTTGCCCTAAGGTCTACCCAAGTGGTGGAGCCTACATCATAATTTGTGTCAGGGGGGCTTGCGTTCGCGCAGCCCCCACAATTCTAGTAAAACTTTTGATTTTTGACTTGTAATGCAATACTTTGGTTGGTTGTCAGTGTCAAGAAATCAAGTTTAAAAAATTGTTGCGGGCAAGAGTTCACATAACCAAACACATATATCAAAACAATTACTCGGAGAACTTGTTGGATTTTTTTTTTAATGTCATTTATATTACTCAACACAAATTACATGGAAGTTCTAGCACCCCGAGGTTTCTGAAGTAAGCAAGCTACTGACCGAGAGGAGATACTTAATTCATAACTCGAATATGGAACAAACTAGTGCTTTTATAGTTGCCTTTGTTTCAATTCATGCATACAATGCCTAGTGCGACATAATTGTAAAGACTCGAATATATAGGCTGCTATCTTTGCAAGCAATAGGAACACAATTAATAAGACCACATCACATGTGTTTTTAACTAGCTAATTAATTTTTTATTTTCGCATTTTCCTATGTCCGTTAAACTAAAAGGTGAATGAAGCAGAGCGAACACTTTCAACGTACAATAGTTATATTCTTTTATTCTTTTGAAAGAACCGCCACTAAAGAACTCGTATGCCTTCACTTCAGTGTTTTGCTACCCTTCATGTATTTAAGCCACTCATTTACGACATTCTTGCGAGTTCAATTCTAAACTAGTATTACAAGTCCCACAATATACATCAGTTTTTTTGTTGTCAAGTCTGATCGCGGAACACTTGAGCAATCACAATAGGATTTTGTAAAACACAAAGATTCATACAAAAGAGTAAACTATCTTTTAAGTATATAGTCGTAAGATAAGAAGTGATCTCCATACCTGTTTTGCAAACACACAACAAACAACTTCTTGGAGGTGATCTCTTTGAAGGCTTATGCAAACCGGAACCCCCATATCCAAACTTCCCCCGATCTCAACTCCCGAAAGTTAGAAGCATTTTTTCAGAAGCGATGCTGCATTTAAAGATCGAAATTTGAGAAAAATGGCTATGCTTGGTCATGAAATACAAACTACTGTTTGATCACATATATATCTAAATTTAGTCTTGTCAAATACTTCGATGAAATCAGGTGCTTCACAATTTTTTGCGCTTTAGCTAACTCTTATTTATGCAATTACCTAGAGTGGATTTTACATGCACTACTCCTACAATGTCTGTTAAGATTTTATTTTCCCTTGTATGAGTTTCCCAATAGACAAATTGATTTCTGCTTAGAGTTCCACACCACCTCGAGACACTTTCTGATGGAAGTACGGCAGGCATCCTTATAAACTAAGCCAGGTACCTTGTTGAGGCATACCTTTCTCGGCCTTTTGGCTAAGATCAAGTGTAGTATCTGTTCTTATCAGTTTAATATCTGATATGTGGGCCATTGTTCCACACGATATTAATATAATTTTTTCACGGGGAAGGTCTGTCATAATAGCTTGCTATTAGGATCTTCATGCGTCATCCGAGTGTTGCACTATTGCTCGAGCTTGGCGCACCCCCACCAAAACATAAGCTCAATATTTTATGTTCCTCATGCTTTGACATCAACTTTTAGCTAAACTTTCTATAAATTCACTTTAAGATATAGAGAATGCGACATCTTTTTAAAAAAATTAAAGTTCGGCTCCCAACAATCAAATGAATAAAATTTACCTCATTCGGCTTAGGAGTTCATCCCTTTTTTATCCCCGACTGTCATAAAACGCAACTCCACTCGTTGGCCAAAAATGCAACTGTGCCAAAAGATGCAATGAGTTAGTTTTATCATTTAGATACTCCGTTGATTAAAAAGAATGCCAACCGCACTTCAGATTTGAAGTAAAAATACATTATCACGCTTTTTTATTATTAGGTTAAATTGCTCCTTGCAGGCTACACTCCAATCAAATGACAACTACACTTCAAATTGATTTGTACTAAAGATATATTATCACGTTTTTCTATTACATGGTGATTTTTCTCACAAAGCTTGCCACATCGACGATGTTAAAGTAAAATTATTCGGGCAGTGCTATAAATTGAGATAAACGGCCTACATGACAACTTACTTACCTGGATGGGGTCTATGGATTATCACTAAGGTCCATGGCCTAGGGAAGTGACTTCCATTGCACTTTGGATGGGTGCTTGCCCTAAGGTCTACCCAAGTGGTGGAGCCTACATCATAATTTGTGTCAGGGGGGCTTGCGTTCGCGCAGCCCCCACAATTCTAGTAAAACTTTTGATTTTTGACTTGTAATGCAATACTTTGGTTGGTTGTCAGTGTCAAGAAATCAAGTTTAAAAAATTGTTGCGGGCAAGAGTTCACATAACCAAACACATATATCAAAACAATTACTCGGAGAACTTGTTGGATTTTTTTTTTAATGTCATTTATATTACTCAACACAAATTACATGGAAGTTCTAGCACCCCGAGGATTCTGAAGTAAGCAAGCTACTGACCGAGAGGAGATACTTCATTCATAACTCGAATATGGAAAAAACTGGTGCTTTTATAGTTGCCTTTGTTTCAATTCATGCATACAACGCCTAGTGCGACATAATTGTAAAGACTCGAATATATAGGCCGCTATCTTTGCAAGCAACAGGAACACAATTAATAAGACCACATCACATGTGTTTTTAACTAGCTAATTAATTTTTTATTTTTGCATTTTCCTATGTCCGTTAAACTAAAAGGTGAATGAAGCAGAGCGAACACTTTCAACGTACAATAGTTATATTCTTTTATTCTTTTGAAAGAACCGCCACTAAAGAACTCGTATGGCTTCACTTCAGTAGTTTTGCTACCCTTCATGTATTTAAGCCACTCATTTACGACATTCTTGCGAGTTCAATTCTAAACTAGTATTACAAGTCCCACAATATACATCAGTTTTTTTGTTGTCAAGTCTGATCGCGGAACACTTGAGCAATCACAATAGGATTTTGTAAAACACAAAGATTCATACAAAAGAGTAAACTATCTTTTAAGTATATAGTCGTAAGATAAGAAGTGATCTCCGTACCTGTTTTGCAAACACACAACAAACAACTTCTTGGAGGTGATCTCTTTGAAGGCTTATGCAAACCGGAACCCCCATATCCAAACTTCCCCCGATCTCAACTCCCGAAAGTTAGAAGCATTTTTTCAGAAGCGATGCTGCATTTAAAGATCGAAATTTGAGAAAAATGGCTATGCTTGGTCATGAAATACAAACTACTGTTTGATCACATATATATCAAAATTTAGTCTTGTCAAATACTTCGATGAAATCAGGTGCTTCACAATTTTTTGCGCTTTAGCTAACTCTTATTTATGCAATTACCTAGAGTGGATTTTACATGCACTACTCCTACAATTTCTGTTAAGATTTTATTTTCCCTTGTATGAGTTTCCCAATAGACAAATTGATTTCTGCTTAGAGTTCCACACCACCTCGAGACACATTCTGATGGAAGTACGGCATGCATCCTTATAAACTAAGCCAGGTACCTTGTTGAGGCATACCTTTCTCGGCCTTTTGGCTAAGATCAAGTGTAGTATCTGTTCTTATCAGTTTAATATCTGATATGTGGGCCATTGGTCCACACGATATTAATATAATTTTTTAACGGGGAAGGTCTGTCATAATAGCTTGCTATTAGGATCTTCATGCGTCATCCGAGTGTTGCACTATTGCTCGAGCCTGGCGCACCCCCACCAAAACATAAGCTCAATATTTTATGTTCCTAATGCTTTGACATCAACTTTTAGCTAAACTTTCTATAAATTCACTTTAAGATATAGAGAATGCGGCATCTTTTTTAAAAAATTAAAGTTCGGCTCCCAACAATCAAATGAATAAAATTTACCTCATTCGGCTTAGGAGTTCATCCCTTTTTTATCCCCGGCTGTCATAAAACGCAACTCCACTCGTTGGCCAAAAATGCAACTGTGCCAAAAGATGCAATGAGTTAGTTTTATCATTTAGATACTCCGTTGATTAAAAAGAATGCCAACCGCACTTCAGATTTGAAGTAAAAATACATTATCACGCTTTTTTATTATTAGGTTAAATTGCTCGCAAGAAAGCTTGCAGGCTACACTCCAATCAAATGACAACTACACTTCAAATTGATTTGTACTAAAGATATATTATCACGTTTTTCTCTTACATGGTGATTTTTCTCGCAAAGCTTGCCACATCGACGATGTTAAAGTAAAATTATTCGGGCAGTGCTATAAATTGAGATAAACGGCCTACATGACAACTTACTTACCTGGATGGGGTCTATGGATTATCACTAAGGTCCATGGCCTAGGGAAGTGACTTCCATTGCACTTTGGATGGGTGCTTGCCCTAAGGTCTACCCAAGTGGTGGAGCCTACATCATAATGTGTGTCAGGGGGGCTTGCGTTCGCGCAGCCCCCACAATTCTAGTAAAACTTTTGATTTTTGACTTGTAATGCAATACTTTGGTTGGTTGTCAGTGTCAAGAAATCAAGTTTAAAAAATTGTTGCGGGCAAGAGTTCACATAACCAAACACATATATCAAAACAATTACTCGGAGAACTTGTTGGATTTTTTTTTTAATGTCATTTATATTACTCAACACAAATTACATGGAAGTTCTAGCACCCCGAGGTTTCTGAAGTAAGCAAGCTACTGACCGAGAGGAGATACTTAATTCATAACTCGAATATGGAACAAACTGGTGCTTTTATAGTTGCCTTTGTTTCAATTCATGCATACAACGCCTAGTGCGACATAATTGTAAAGACTCGAATATATAGGCCGCTATCTTTGCAAGCAATAGGAACACAATTAATAAGACCACATCACATGTGTTTTTAACTAGCTAATTAATTTTTTATTTTTGCATTTTCCTATGTCCGTTAAACTAAAAGGTGAATGAGGCAGAGCGAACACTTTCAACGTACAATAGTTATATTCTTTTATTCTTTTGAAAGAACCGCCACTAAAGAACTCGTATGGCTTCACTTCAGTAGTTTTGCTACCCTTCATGTATTTAAGCCACTCATTTACGACATTCTTGCGAGTTCAATTCTAAACTAGTATTACAAGTCCCACAATATACATCAGTTTTTTTGTTGTCAAGTCTGATCGCGGAACACTTGAGCAATCACAATAGGATTTTGTAAAACACAAAGATTCATACAAAAGAGTAAACTATCTTTTAAGTATATAGTCGTAAGATAAGAAGTGATCTCCGTACCTGTTTTGCAAACACACAACAAACAACTTCTTGGAGGTGATCTCTTTGAAGGCTTATGCAAACCGGAACCCCCATATCCAAACTTCCCCCGATCTCAACTCCCGAAAGTTAGAAGCATTTTTTCAGAAGCGATGCTGCATTTAAAGATCGAAATTTGAGAAAAATGGCTATGCTTGGTCATGAAATACAAACTACTGTTTGATCACATATATTTCAAAATTTAGTCTTGTCAAATACTTCGATGAAATCAGGTGCTTCACAATTTTTTGCGCTTTAGCTAACTCTTATTTATGCAATTACCTAGAGTGGATTTTACATGCACTACTCCTACAATTTCTGTTAAGATTTTATTTTCCCTTGTATGAGTTTCCCAATAGACAAATTGATTTCTGCTTAGAGTTCCACACCACCTCGAGACACATTCTGATGGAAGTACGGCATGCATCCTTATAAACTAAGCCAGGTACCTTGTTGAGGCATACCTTTCTCGGCCTTTTAGCTAAGATCAAGTGTAGTATCTGTTCTTATCAGTTTAATATCTGATATGTGGGCCATTGGTCCACACGATATTAATATAATTTTTTAACGGGGAAGGTCTGTCATAATAGCTTGCTATTAGGATCTTCATGCGTCATCCGAGTGTTGCACTATTGCTCGAGCCTGGCGCACCCCCACCAAAACATAAGCTCAATATTTTATGTTCCTAATGCTTTGACATCAACTTTTAGCTAAACTTTCTATAAATTCACTTTAAGATATAGAGAATGCGACATCTTTTTTAAAAAATTAAAGTTCGGCTCCCAACAATCAAATGAATAAAATTTACCTCATTCGGCTTAGGAGTTCATCCCTTTTTTATCCCCGGCTGTCATAAAACGCAACTCCACTCGTTGGCCAAAAATGCAACTGTGCCAAAAGATGCAATGAGTTAGTTTTATCATTTAGATACTCCGTTGATTAAAAAGAATGCCAACCGCACTTCAGATTTGAAGTAAAAATACATTATCACGCTTTTTTATTATTAGGTTAAATTGCTCGCAAGAAAGCTTGCAGGCTACACTCCAATCAAATGACAACTACACTTCAAATTGATTTGTACTAAAGATATATTATCACGTTTTTCTCTTACATGGTGATTTTTCTCGCAAAGCTTGCCACATCGACGATGTTAAAGTAAAATTATTCGGGCAGTGCTATAAATTGAGATAAACGGCCTACATGACAACTTACTTACCTGGATGGGGTCTATGGATTATCACTAAGGTCCATGGCCTAGGGAAGTGACTTCCATTGCACTTTGGATGGGTGCTTGCCCTAAGGTCTACCCAAGTGGTGGAGCCTACATCATAATTTGTGTCAGGGGGGCTTGCGTTCGCGCAGCCCCCACAATTCTAGTAAAACTTTTGATTTTTGACTTGTAATGCAATACTTTGGTTGGTTGTCAGTGTCAAGAAATCAAGTTTAAAAAATTGTTGCGGGCAAGAGTTCACATAACCAAACACATATATCAAAACAATTACTCGGAGAACTTGTTGGATTTTTTTTTTAATGTCATTTATATTACTCAACACAAATTACATGGAAGTTCTAGCACCCCGAGGTTTCTGAAGTAAGCAAGCTACTGACCGAGAGGAGATACTTAATTCATAACTCGAATATGGAACAAACTGGTGCTTTTATAGTTGCCTTTGTTTCAATTCATGCATACAACGCCTAGTGCGACATAATTGTAAAGACTCGAATATATAGGCCGCTATCTTTGCAAGCAATAGGAAACACAATTAATAAGACCACATCACATGTGTTTTTAACTAGCTAATTAATTTTTTATTTTTGCATTTTCCTATGTCCGTTAAACTAAAAGGTGAATGAAGCAGAGCGAACACTTTCAACGTACAATAGTTATATTCTTTTATTCTTTTGAAAGAACCGCCACTAAAGAACTCGTATGGCTTCACTTCAGTAGTTTTGCTACCCTTCATGTATTTAAGCCACTCATTTACGACATTCTTGTGAGTTCAATTCTAAACTAATATTACAAGTCCCACAATATACATCAGTTTTTTTGTTGTCAAGTCTGATCACGGAACACTTGAGCAATCGCAATAGGATTTTGTAAAACACAAAGATTCATACAAAAGAGTAAACTAGCTTTTAAGTATATAGTCGTAAGATAAGAAGTGATCTCCGTACCTGTTTTGCAAACACACAAGAAACAACTTCTTGGAGGTGATCTCTTTGAAGGCTTATGCAAACCGTAACCCCCATATCCAAACTTCCCCCGATCTCAACTCCCGAAAGTTAGAAGTATTTTTTCAGAAGCGATGCTGCATTTAAAGATCGAAATTTGAGAAAAATGGCTATGCTTGGTCATGAAATACAAACTACTGTTTGATCACATATATATCAAAATTTAGTCTTGTGAAATACTTCGATGAAATCAGGTTGAAATCAGGTGCTTCACATTTTTTTACGCTTTAGGTAACTCTTATTTATGCAATTACCTAGAGTGGATTTTACATGCACTACTCCTACAATTTCTGTTAAGATTTTATTTTCCCTTGTATGAGTTTCCCAATATTCAGAATTTGATTTCTACTTAGGTCTCCACTGAACTTTACTCAATCCCACAATATACATTAATTTTTTGCTGTCAGGTCTGACAGTGGAACACTTGAGCAATCAATAGGATTTTGTAAAACACGAAGATTCATATAAAAAAGTTAACTTACGCGAGATTTAAAAGACATCGCCTAGTACAAAGTCGTGTAAGATAAGAAGTGATCTCCGTACCTGTTTTAGAAACAACTTCTTGGAGGTGATCTCTTCAAAGGCTTATGCAAACCAGTACCCCATATCCAAACTTGCCCCGACCGCAAATCCCGAAAGTTTGAAGATTGACGGCGATCGTTTTTTCACAAGCGATGCTGCATTTAAAGACCAAAATTAGAGAAAAAAAGGCTATGCTTTGTCATGAAATACAAACTACTGTATGATCACCTATATATCAAAATTTAATGTTGTGAAATACTTCGATCAAATCAGGTTCTTCACAGATTTTGCGCATTAGCTAACTCTTATTTATGCAATTACCTAGAGTGGATTTTACATGCACTACTCCTACAATTTCTATTCAGATTTTATTTTCCCTTCTATGAGTTTCCCAATATTCAGAATTTGATTTCTACTTACGCTCACATCACCTCGAGACACTTCTATCACAACAGCTTGCTATTAGAATCTTCATGTGTCGCCCGAGTGTTCACTATTGCTCTGGCCTGGCGCGCCCCCACCAAAACAAAAGCTCAATATACTTTCAGCTAAACTTTTTAGAAATTCACATTATGCTATATAATGAGGCATCTTTTTAAAAAAATAAAAGTTCGGCTCCGTTTGCTACAATCAGCTGAATAAAATTTACCTCATTTGGCTAAGTAGTTCATCCCTTTTTTATCACCGGCTTTCATCAAACGTAACTCCACTCATCAGCCAAAACTGCAACTGTGCCAAAAGATGCAATGTGTTACTTTTATCATTTAGATATTCTGTGCATTAAAATGAAGAAACACGTCAGTCAATCAGATGCCAACCACACTTCAGATTTGAAGTAAATATACATTATCATGCTTTTTCATTGTTAGGTTAAATAGCTCGCAAAATTTGCCAGACGCCAACAACACTTATTCAAACTGATTTCTACTAAAGATATATTTTCACGCTTTTCTATTACAAGGTAATTTTACTCGCAAAGCTTGCCACATCCACGGAAGAAACTAGAATTGCAACTGAACCAAGGGAACTTATTTTTCAATAGTTACAGCCATGTGAAAATTTCATGAATTCCAGGTCCTTGGATCCTAAATGTTTTTTATTTGTTATTTCATAAAACAGAATGCAGTAAGAAGTACTTGTACTGACATTTTTCTCCATACCTGCTTTTTGGGATTATATAAATCAACTTCTTGGGATTCACAATCCTGTATATCCATCATTTCTTTCTAAATTTTACTTGTCTCGAGCATGACTAAAGTTGAATACCAAAAGAAAACATTGCTAAGAACTGCGGGAAAAACCACCTTGACAAAAACTTTGAGTACTGAGATGCATTCCTTGATGTTAACAGTGTGATTCACAACACCGCATGAGATCAGGATTATATCTGAATACATTTTAAACCAGCAGATGATGGTATCAAACTTTTAGAAGATTCAAAATCATTATAGTGACTAGACAAAATTCAAAATGGGTTTTTTGAGCAGCAAACTACCAGTTTGCAATCATAATCGAAAATTCCAAGTTCGGTAGACAAAAGGAGTGGAAAGCTCACTTCAAATTCTTGAAAGTCCAACCCTAAAGACCAGGTGAAAAGCAGGATGTGAGTTGCAAGATAATTTTCCTTCCTCAATTTGTAAGAACAACATAAGAAATGATCATTAAGAAAGGAATATTAATAAATAAATAGATCAGACCCCCCCCCCCCCCCCCCCCCCCTCCACAAAGAACGAACAAATAAGCTCATCAAAGTCTTGAAGATTTAGTTTCATGTTGGACAGGAATATAAACATTAACAGTCAACTAGAGTATAGCTCGACTACATATTGAAAATATGAAACGGTTTTAAAATTTTTGCCAGGAGGCAAGGATGAGTAACTGTATTAAAATTTTAGATTAAAGTAATATAAATTTAAGGACCAAGTAGACGATGGCTAGCTTCTTTCCCTACTTTCGTAGTAATGTGAACGACTGGGGAGGCTTGTTCTAAAAGTACAAAATATCAAAATCAGAAATGATGGTGGAAAATATATTCAAAAAAACAAAACAGGTCTAAGGTCTACCAACTATACTCTCCTAGTACTTAGGCAACACCAACACACAATCATACTAATAGTAAGCACTTTTAACTTGATCTTCCCATTAGAAAAGCTTTTACTACTTTAATCGTATGATGCGCTACTCAAATCGTATGAACTAACCTCACATCCCATAATAAATCGTATGATGCGATACTCAAATCGTATGAACTAACCTCACATCCCGTAATAATTAAGTAGGAACTAAATATATTTAAACTTCACAAATAAAGTGGTGTTAGGTCCTGATAAGTTTGTAGAAGGGGGGTTGAATACAAACTATACCGTTTTATCGAATTTGTCCTTTAAATGATTTAACTGTTTAGAACAAATTAATGCGGAATAAAAACTGAAACAATATTCAAGTTAAATAGAAACTCTATTAAACTTGAGAGGTGTTACAATTTTGATCACTGATTACAAAGAACTTAATAAAACAAATCTAGAATAAATTCGACATGAATTTATCTATTTTTGTAATAAAAAGGATCGAATACTCAAAAGTAGTTCGATATAAAATCTAGGGATTATGATCCGCTAGAAAGCTAAAGCAGTACAAGAGATACAATTCTTATGAATTAAATGTTGAAGAACAATCAAGAATTAAATCTCTGGCAAATTTTGTAGCTTGACAGTTGATGAAGTAATGAAGAGAGAATGAAATATTTGTTGTCTGTCTTTACTTCTGTCTGTTTTGATACATTGAATGTCAACTGCCTTTTGTTTGCATTTATACAATTAACTTGTATGTTTTTCCACGCGCCAAATCATTTGCAGTTTGTACTTAGAAGACAAGCTTGAAAACATTTCTTTTTGGCCTTGGAAGACTCTCGGGCAAACTAGGAATGGCTTAGGAAGACAATCGGGTAAACTGAGATTTGTTCTAGGAAGACAATCGGGAAGACAGCCTTGGTAGTCTTCTTAGTTTAAAAACTAAGTCTTCCTAGTACAAAATCTAAGTTTTCCTAGTTCAAATATATTCTAATTTAAATAATTAATTAAATAAATTATGTATTAATTTAATTCTTTGCAGAATTAAATTAATAAATAATATACTTAATAATATTAATTATTTATAAGAGAATAAATAGAATTAGTTGACTTCTTAATTAATTCCAGAATCACTTAAAATTAGATAAACAACAAACAAAATAGTACGTTGACACTCGATGCACTGTCTGGTTCATGAGTGACTAACGACCATGTCTGTTCTTTATCTATTTAACTTTAAGCAGTGATTCACTACCTTCTCATTCAAGAACTCCGTAATCAGTATCTTTTTCTGTCACAACTTGAAATCTCTGTCACTTTAATAAATCCACTGAGCTTGAATACTTCATTGAGGCTTGATCAATAAATTGAGCTTCTTTCAATGTAGAATCACTTCAAGTCTGTAGATGACTTTAATCTTCATTCTTTGACAGATATAACCTTCTGAGATTCCTGTGACAATTGATTTTTATTATTTACTTATTACATCTTAATTAAAGTTGAGTAGAATCCTCGGTGTTTACAAATAGGCCTGGACATATGCCTTTCAATCTCCCCCTATTTGTTTGTTAGACAATAACAACCAAATACCTCTAGAGGATAACTCAACTAAAACAAGAAAAGATAAGACTTTTAAGAGCCAAGCAAATAATAAAAAGTTCTGGATTAAATATAACAATTTCCAGATTCAAACAGTAAAGATAAATACAAGATAGATGTTCCTCTAGACTGAACATATGAATACATTTCCCTATCTTGATTTACCTAGCTCTATACATATAACATTTACAAAAGAGCTAAACCTATCATGCCTTCAGTCTCTAATTTCACCTTCTTCAGCTTCTTGCAAGGTGACTAGAAGATCTTTGTCAAGGACACGATCACTTTCAGAAACTACACCACTTGGCATTACTGGTTGAGTGGTGATCTTCTTCAATCTATTCTTCATTTGAGCATACCTTGGAATTTTCTCCGTGCAGTAGTCTGAAATCATATCAGCAACTTCAGACTTTTCTACAGAAGCAAACCCAGAAGTTCTAAGAAGATTCTCCAACCTCACCAGTTGCATAGCAGTCTGTAGCTTCATGGAATCAGGATCCAGCCTCACAGTTTCTAAAGTTGTACCTCTGTAGATTTTGACTTCATAGGGAAAATGTACAACTTGAGGACTGGCCTTCATTGCAGAATCTCTAAGCCTGTCATATAGAAGCTCATTCAAACAAGAAGATCTCTTTACTTTACTCATCAGAATCCACAATTCAGATAGAGATCTTCTTTGGAGGAGGTCAAGAGAAATGGTGAAAGACCCTTCAAGAGCACTTGAGACATAGATGTACAGTTCTTGCCTCACTTGATCAAATGCAGACGTAATCCTTAGAATATCTTCTTTCAAAGCCTTCATGTACAATGAATTGTCTGGATTAACATTTCTGATCTTCTCAAGCAACTTCAGAAAAGCAGCATCATTGTTTGTGCCTCTCTGAGGGATATCAAACATCTCCCTTGCCTTGTCCCATTTCATTCCTTGCTTCATCCTAACATCCAATCTCCTTTCTTTGACATGAATACTATGAAGACGTTGTTTGTCTTCATGTTCAGCCTTTTGAATTTTCATCTTCTGAGATATGATGTTGGAGACCTTGGCATTCTCATCCTCCTTTCTCCTTAGCTCTGCTTGCTGCTTCTTCAATTCTTTCTGAAACAAAGGGTCAGGTGTATATAGATCAGCTTCATCCTCCCAATCATCAAAGTTAGCCACTTCTTCCACTTCCTCCTCACCAATAGGTTCTACAGGGATAGTCTTCTCCAGATTACCAGACATATCAAATTGAAAATCATCCTGTTCACCATGGTAATAGTAAGCATCATCAAAAGCAGACTCCTCCATTGATTGTTTACCTTTCCCCTTATCCTTTCCAGAAGCTCCTCCAGCTTCTTTGTCTTCTCCTTTCTTCTCCTTCTCCCCCTTAGTTGAGGAATCCTCTACAGTTTGAGCTGTGGAAGCCCTAGGATTCACCTCAGTATCTCTCCTTATCTCTCCACTTCCTCTCCCATCTCCTCCTTCATCAGCATCATCATCTTCATCATCATCTCCCTCAAAGAATGTTCTTTGCTCTTCAGTAGGTTGATGTGAATTTTTGATCATATTGTACAAGTGCTTCATACCTTCATTCAGATGCTCCATTCCTCCTTCAATCCTAAATATCCTTTCTTCATTAAACTTTTGATTTTCATCAGCTGTTTGCAGAATAAAGTCCACCTTGGTAGAAATGGCAGCAATCTCCTTGACACTTTCTGAAATCTGAGCATTTGACATTGTTAAATCAGAAATGTCTGAAGCCACCAGGACTTGAGATTGTTGAATTGAATTCAGCTTCGGGAGTAGATTATTCTTCAATCCTTCCAGGTCATCTTTCACAGTACCCAGCTGATTTGATACAGAGGTGGTAGATTGTGCAACCACTTGTGCTTTTAGAATTGTGTTTTCAGCCTGGGTCTCTTGCAACTTCTTCTGTAGATCAGCTAGCTGTTTTAACAAAGCAGTGTTTGTGTCAGTGTGTGCACTCACTTCAATTGCTCTCAGTGGTGTTTCACTCAACTCACGTGCTTGTGTTTCACTCGGTGTTTGACTCATATCTCTCACAACTATCTGTCTTTCTAGATTTTCAGTAGATGTACCTGCATGGAAAATCACCCTAGCCTCTTCAAGAGAGGTCAGTGGTGGTGCAATGGGAGTTCGCAATTCCCGATCCCTGAGTGAGTCTGTCAAAATATCTGACATTGTATACTGAATTGCTTCAGGGACAGACTCATCAGGTTGCCTTTCACTTTCTCCAGTATAAACTGCGAGTGAAAAATCCCTTAGGGGAGCCAGAGATGTTCCCTCTGGGAGGGGAGAAAATGATTCTATTTGAGTTGGCAAAGAATCAGATTTTCCCTCAGATGCCTGTGAAGGCACTTCTACCGTAACTATGGTAGGCACTGTATCAAAATCAAAAGTAAAGTGCTCTCCTGACATGGTGTCCTGAGTGTCATCTAGATGGATATCTTCTCCCATTGTGAGTAATGGGAGTGTGCTTGACTCAGTACAAGATGCCATGGCCCGATGGCGAATTTCAATAGATCCACCCTGTTGAGAGGATGTCTCCAGAGACTGTGTAGTGGCCATATCAATGTCCATATCCTTTTGAGAGGATACAGATGGGCTAACAGTTATCTCCCTATAGGTTTTTCTTTTCTTTAAGGGTGGAGACAGAGCTGTGGGAACACTCATTTCAGCTATATCACTAACATTTCTTGAACTGGTTTGTACATTAGGCTCAGATTGTGTTTCAGGAGTGTTTGACTCTCTGTTTGGCTCTATGACCTGGGTCAGAGACTGTGGATCTACAATCTCTGGGTCAGCCCTAACAACCACTTGGGTTTCAATTGAAGTACCAGAAGAAGAACCAAGGTTAGGAATAACTACCTGCAGTGGTACTGGATGTGGTTCGGGAACTTGTTCACCAAAGATAGGAAGATTAATGAATTGTCTCATGAATGGTGAAACAAGAACAGGTATGGTGGTAAATTTGGATGAGACATCAAGTCTAGTATAGAATTTGGTGTCTGTGGTTGGAGAGGTTTCAAATCTAGCTTCTCGAAACAGTTCTACCTGCTCAGCAGTGAGAAGATGATTAATGATAAGAGTTAGAAAGCGAGGGTACCAACACCTTACTTTCACACCATTATCAGAATCTCTCCTAGAGTGAGCAAGCCTGTTGAGCAAAAGGTTCCACAGAATCTCAGCAAAGTTCAATCTACGACCAAATACTATAGCATAGGCAATGTATTGATTAAGACTGGTAATGCAATGAAAGTTTGTTTTTGTGCAGTTACCAAATACCCTAGCTATAGTATCAAAGAACAGATCCCATTCCCTTACAACAAAAGTTTTTGACAATTTTACCATTTGAAAGGGACCCTGATAATGAATATTCACAAAGAACTGTGTTAACTCATCATCAGTGGGTAATGGATCAAACCTGTCCTTTGGAAAATGCAACACATCACAAAATAAATCAAAAGTAACTGTATATTGCTGATTGAGAATATTGAAAGTAAAAGATTTTGAATTATCAGCAATAACAGCACTTGAACACAACATCCTTAATGGATCAATTTTCAGAAGTGCATTGGCACAAATAGCATAACTAACACAAGTATTGCTATTTAAAAATTGAATCCATGGTCTAAAACGTTCCACTTTACACCTAGACGGATCAAAATACCCAACAAAATTATTTAAAACTAATTCAAAATTATTAGGATCCATTTTAAATAAGACACTTAAAATTTTAATTAATTTAAATAAAAATAAAATTTTAGGGATTTTTAGAATTAATTAAAATTACAAAAATCCACAAAATTAAATTTTATCAAAATTAATGAATTTTCAACCTTTAGATCCTAAAAATTCGAACTAAACTTTTGAAATGCAAAAACTGAGTTGGGCAAATGAACTGACAAAACTTTTAAGAACACACATACAGATTTATACATACAGAAACACAAAGATCACTTAAATCACAAGACAATTACTAGCAAACTCAAGAACACCTAAGTCGAATAGGGGGAAAAAATGACAATAATTGGACAGCAATTCGACTTATTTTCCTTGAAAAAGAAAGAATAAAATGATTTTGCTAAGTAAAAACTTGAGCAATATGAACAACGACCAAAGTTTTCTGCAGTAGTGATTTGATTCGAAGGGGTTTATGTGAAGAATGAAACAGAAACGGTTCAGTAAACTGCTAAGGCAAAATGAATATGTGCAGTGTATGTACTGTAAGTATATATATATATATTAGAATAATAAAACTAAAAATAAAAGATACTGAACGGTTTATTTTAAATTTGAATTGGGAAGACAATCGGGAAGACTTAGGATAGTCTTCCCGGTAGTCTTCCTAATTCAAATTAGAAAGTCTTCCGAAAAAAAAACAATAAAAGAAAAACAGAAATTAAACTATTAATGCATAGTCTTCCCGAGAGTCTTCCTAGTTAAAAAAAAACTGGGAAGACTTCGAAAAAGACTTAAAAGGAAAAAGGAAAAAACAAAAAACAAAAAGAAAATATCCCTTGTTTTCCCGGTAGTCTTCCTAGTGAAAAACTGGGAAGACTTACAAAAAAAAAAACAGAAATAAATTCGAATATTTACAGAAAATGTTGAATAACTTAGAAAAATGCATGAAAAATATATAAAATTCTAGAAAAATTCACAGAAAATTCCATAAATCCTAGAAAAATATGCAGAATATTATAGAAATGCATAAAATTAATATAAACTTGCAGAAAAATTCAAACAACAATATTTACAATCTGAAAAATACCTAAATAATTCTAAATAAATATATTTTCAATAAAAATACATTTCTCCACTTAAAAAATATGAGAAAAATATTTTTAAAGAAAATAAAATATTCAGAACCATTTAAATCAACAAGCATGCAATTATTAAATGAGAATTGGCAGAAAATATCACTTAAATGACAAGAGAAAATGAATTTATTGAAAGAACAAACATGACAGATACATTGTTAATCACTAAGACTGTTTAACATACCCAATTTACCAACTAACTTGATAAATGTGGATTCATCAACAGATTTAGTGAATATATCTGCAGTCTGTTCTTCTGTGGGTACAAAGTGTAATTCCACAGTTCCATTCATGACATGCTCTCTGATAAAATGATACCTGATATCAATGTGCTTCGTTCTCGAGTGCTGTACAGGGTTGTTGGAGATTGCTATGGCACTTGTATTATCACAAAATATGGGAATTTTGTCTAATGCAAAGCCATAGTCCTTTAATTGATTCCTTATCCATAAGATCTGAGCACAACAGCTTCCAGCAGCAATATATTCAGCTTCTGCTGTTGAATTGGAAACTGTTTGCTGTTTCTTGCTATACCAGGAAATCAACCTACCTCCTAGGAATTGACAACTCCCAGAGGTACTCTTTCTATCCACAACACTACCTGCATAATCAGAATCTGTATATCCAACAAGATTAAAACCTGAATCTTTAGGGTACCAGATACCTAGATTAGGTGTACCCTTAAGATATCTCAAGATTCTTTTCACAGCAACGAGATGAACATCTCTAGGGTCCGCTTGGAACCTTGCACACAAGCATGTAGCATACATAATATCTGGTCTACTAGCAGTAAGATAGAGTAAAGAGCCAATCATACCTCTGTAGCTTGTAACATCTACCTTGATAGATTTGTCAGAAGCTCCAAGTTTGATTGCTGTTGAAGATGGAGTCCTTGCTGATGCTGAATCCTCCATGTGATACTTCTTGAGGAGTTCTTTGAGATACTTGGATTGACAAATAAATATACCATTTGACCTTTGACTTACTTGCAATCCAAGAAAGAACTTCAGCTCACCCATCATACTCATTTCAAACTTACTCTGCATTAACTCAGCAAATCTCTTACAGAGATTATCATTAGTAGACCCAAATATGATGTCATCCACATAGACTTGGACTAATATCATATCACTTTTGTGTTTCTTTGAAAAAAGAGTTTTGTCTATGATACCTCTAACAAAACCATTTTCTAAAAGAAAACCAGAGAGAGTGTCATACCATTTTCTTGGGGCTTGTTTGAGACCATAGATAGCCTTGAAGAGAAAGTACACAAAGTCCAGCAGCTCCTGATTTTCAAAGCCAGGGGGCTGTTCCACATACACTTCTTCATCAAGTTCACCATTCAGGAATGCACTCTTAACATCCATTTGATAGACTTTAAAATTGGAATAAGCAGCAAATGCTAAGAACATCCTGATGGCCTCAAGTCTAGCCACTGGTGCATAGGTTTCATCATAATCAATGCCTTCAGCTTGAGAATACCCTTGTGCAACCAGTCTTGCCTTGTTCCTAGTAACAATGCCATCCTCATCTAGCTTGTTCCTGTATACCCATCTAGTACCAACTACTTTCTTGTTCTTTGGCCTGGGTACCAGCTTCCAGACCTGTTGTTGTTCAAACTGATTGAGTTCATCTTGCATAGCAATCACCCAATCTGGATCAGTCAGTGCTTCCTCAGTTTTCTTTGGCTCCATTTTAGATAGAAATGCTGAGAAAAGACATTCATTCTGAGAAGCTCTTCTAGTTTTAACTCCAACATCTGGATCACCAATGATCAGCTCAAAAGGATGAGCTCTATTCCAAACAGTCTGTCTTGGAAGATTTGATCTTGATGATTCACCTTGAAATTCACTTTGATGTTGTGAGTGACTAGCTGATCCTTCATTTGCTCCCCCTGAGTTGTTGTCAGTTTGCCTTGATGATCCTTCTCCAGTGCTGGTGGTATCTCCATTGTTACCAGTGTTTCCATCACCATCACCAGAATCATTATCATCATTGTTATTATCATTACCAGCAATAACTTCAGGTGGGGCTTCATCATCTGATTCTGAGTCTGGCAAGTTATCAAACTTCAGCTCTTCAGATGAATCTTCTTTTTGGATATTGGGGAACTTAGTGTCATCAAAAGTAACATTGACACTTTCCTTTACTGTGTGACTGCCAACCACATAAACCCTGTAAGATCTTCTGGAATAACCAACAAAAATAGCTTCTTGTGCCTTGGCCTCAAACTTGCCACGTTTAACATTTTCATCTAAAAGCACAAAGCATTTTGCTCCAAATACATGAAAGTACTTGACAGTTGGTTTCTTGTTGTTCATGATCTCATACGGAGTCTTCATTAGGTCTTTGTTGATTAAAGTTCGATTCTGAGTATAACAAGCTGTATTCGCTGCTTCAGCCCAAAAGTACATTGGAAGTTTGGACTCACTTAACATAGTTCTAGCAGCTTCAATCAATGTACGATTCTTTCTTTCCACTACTCCATTTTGTTGAGGAGTTCTAGGGGCAGAATACTGTCTTGTTATTCCTTTATCAGCACAAAAGTCATTTAGAATGGCATTCTTGAATTCTGTACCATTATCTGACCTTATGGCTCTAACAGGGAATCTATAATCCAGCTCAATCAACTTCACATGGCCAATCACCAGAAATGGGGTCTCATCCTTGGAATGTAGGAATAAAACCCATGTATATTTTGAATAGTCATCAACAATCACAAGTGCATATTGTTTCTTTGACATGGACATCACATTAACTGGACCAAACAAATCCATGTGCAGTAGCTGAAGAGGTTCAGTTATTGATGATGTGTCAGTGCCCTTGTGAGAAGCTTTCTTTGACTTTCCCTTCTGACATGCCTCACACAGTCCTTCCTGTGTAAATTCCATCTGAGGCAAACCTCTAACTAATTCCCTCTTGACTAAAGAGTTCATAGTTTTGAAGTTAAGGTGAGACATCTTCTTGTGCCATAGCCAACTATCATCTGATGAAGCTTTAGCATAAAAACAATTCACTTCATCTTTGAATCCCGAGTTCAGATCAGCTATGAACAAGTCACCTTTCCTTACTCCTTGAAGAGCAGGCTTTCCATTCTTCTTGTGAGTGATCTGACACTTCTCTCTTTCAAAGGAAACAGCATATCCTCTGTCACAGAACTGACTGATGCTGAGAAGATTGAACGTCAGACCTTCCACAAATGAAACATCTTCAATGATAACATTTCCGTACTTCAAACAGCCATATCCTTTCGTAATACCCTTGCTGTTATCTCCAAAGGTAACTACTGGGCCAGCTTTCACAATCATATCTGATAGCAGGGCTCTATCTCCGGTCATATGCCTTGAACAGCCACTGTCCAGAATCCACATAACTCGGTTTACCTGTTTAACTCCCTGCAATATCAGATTGATTAGTCCTTCTTCGGAGCCCAAAATTGATTGGGTCCGGCATACTTAAAGAACTGGCCTTTGTCAGGCAAAACAACATTTCTAACTAAAACTACTTCATCCTCTTTCACATAAGAGCGTTTCCATTTATAACCAGCCTTAACACATTTCTGAGTAGGCTTAGGGATAAATGAATCCACTCTAGTCTGAGGAGGACTAGTAGTCTTTGTTTTAACATGCTTCTTATTATTAACATGTTGACGTGGAGCAGTCTTATCACTAGATACATGCTTTTTATTAAAGAAAGCATACATAACATTAAAAGCACAAGACATGCAATTACCCACACCACATGCTTTATGAGAAGAATTAATAGCAGGCATGTTAGTTCTACAGTTGTTTTGATCCAATTTATGGATATCTGATTTAGTCTTTTTAGTTGTAGCAACTTTGACTGGAATATCAGATACACACTTTTTGGATTTCTCAGCTTCTAAGGCAACATCTTCTTCATGAATCTCCTCAGCAATAATGATAGAAGATTCATTCAGAGGCTCTGCCTCAGACTCCTTACAGAAGGGTGTTTTAATACCCTTAAGAATATAAGGAACAGCCTTTCCTTCTTCTCTGACCCTACAAGGTGTATTAATACCAAGCAATCCTATAGCCTCATTATAATCATAACCTATACTGACATGATTACCAACAGCTTGCTTATTGAGAATTTCTTTAGCAGTCTTACAAGAACTGAAATAAGCATTAGCTTTAGTCTTCAGCTCACTAATCTCTTTCTTAAGAATGGTTTCCAGTTGAATATAACATTTAACCCTATTCTCCAGAAAAGCAATTTTCTCATTAAGTTCATCCTGATTAACATGCACAAGTTTCAAATCTTTCAATTCCTTTTCAAGATTTGTGTTTAAAAGATTTATTCTATCATTTTCAGTGCGTGCACAACTTATGGTGCCACCAAGATGATAAATCATTTCAGCGTCAGTAAAGGTTACCTCTGACATGTATCTGGATGAAGTGCTTTCCTCTTTAGCCATTAAAGCAAGGTTCCCAATCTCACCTGCTTCTTCATCACTGTCAGTGTCATCCCAACTCTTTCCTTCAGCAACATAGGCCTTCCCAATCTTGTTCTTCTTGCTAGAATCAAATGTGTTTCTAGTCACTTGCTTTGGCTTTCTGCACTCAGTAGCAAAGTGACCCAACTCATTGCAATTGTAGCATCTGATTATACTCCTTTCCACAGTTCCAGTTTTGTAGCCACCCCTTGTGCCACTTGAAGATGAAGAACCACCTCTCTGAAATCTGGGTCTGAACTTAAGATTGGGATTCCTCTTGAATCTAAACTTCCCAAACTTTCTGACTATCAAAGCCAAATCACCATCCTCCAGCTGATCAAGTTCTTCCAAAGAATAGAAGTCACCACCAGATTGATCAATGGATGTTAATCCATATTCAGCATCAATAACATTCATGTGAGAACTGGAAGGTTGAACAGCCTTCACTTCCAGTTTCTGTGGGACTTCAGCAGCCAATGCAGTGGAGGTACCAACAATCCTTCCAGTTCCATACAGCTCCTTCTGTTGAATCTGCTCCAGCTCATAGGTCTTCAAGACACCATACAATCTTTCCAAAGCAAGCTCATTCATGTCTCTTGCTTCTCTAATAGCAGATATCTTGTGCTCCAAATGAGGTGGAAGTGTAAGAAGGAACTTCTTGTTAATCTCCTTATTGGTGTAGTGCTTCCCATTGAGATTCAGATCATTGATTAATTTGTTGTATCTCTCAAAAACCTGAGAGATACCTTCACCAGGGTTTGATCTGAAATGTTCATATTGTGAAGTGAGAATTTCCAGCATATTCTCCCTAACCTCTTCAGTCCCCTCATTGATTATCTCTATGGTTCCCCAAATATGTTTGGCAGTTTCACAATTTAGGACATGATTATGCATGATAGGATCAAGACTCTCAATAAGAATCAACTGAAGACATGAATCCAAGGTAACATCCTCTTTCTCATCAGGAGTGTATTCCTTGGGATCTTTAGGGTACATTCTAGCAGCCCTAGTCACAACATTATCCTCAACAACTTCAGGATCAATAATCATAGGGAGTTTGGGACCACTCTTCAGCACATCCAAGTATTTAGGATTTGCAACCTTAAGAAATAGGAGCATTTTCTTCTTCCACATAGGATAATGCTCCTTGCTGAATATTGGGATTTTAACTGTCCCCACTTTCTGTGCAGTAGACATCTTTTGAGATTTTTAAGAATAAAATAAAAAATCAGAGTTTAAAAGAAAAATCTCAAAACAATTGGATCTTTGATTTGTATATCAATCAAAAGGCTCTGATGCCAATTGTTAGGTCCTGATAAGTTTGTAGAAGGGGGGTTGAATACAAACTATACCGTTTTATCGAATTTGTCCTTTAAATGATTTAACTGTTTAGAACAAATTAATGCGGAATAAAAACTGAAACAATATTCAAGTTAAATAGAAACTCTATTAAACTTGAGAGGTGTTACAATTTTGATCACTGATTACAAAGAACTTAATAAAACAAATCTAGAATAAATTCGACATGAATTTATCTATTTTTGTAATAAAAAGGATCGAATACTCAAAAGTAGTTCGATATAAAATCTAGGGATTATGATCCGCTAGAAAGCTAAAGCAGTACAAGAGATACAATTCTTATGAATTAAATGTTGAAGAACAATCAAGAATTAAATCTCTGGCAAATTTTGTAGCTTGACAGTTGATGAAGTAATGAAGAGAGAATGAAATATTTGTTGTCTGTCTTTACTTCTGTCTGTTTTGATACATTGAATGTCAACTGCCTTTTGTTTGCATTTATACAATTAACTTGTATGTTTTTCCACGCGCCAAATCATTTGCAGTTTGTACTTAGAAGACAAGCTTGAAAACATTTCTTTTTGGCCTTGGAAGACTCTCGGGCAAACTAGGAATGGCTTAGGAAGACAATCGGGTAAACTGAGATTTGTTCTAGGAAGACAATCGGGAAGACAGCCTTGGTAGTCTTCTTAGTTTAAAAACTAAGTCTTCCTAGTACAAAATCTAAGTTTTCCTAGTTCAAATATATTCTAATTTAAATAATTAATTAAATAAATTATGTATTAATTTAATTCTTTGCAGAATTAAATTAATAAATAATATACTTAATAATATTAATTATTTATAAGAGAATAAATAGAATTAGTTGACTTCTTAATTAATTCCAGAATCACTTAAAATTAGATAAACAACAAACAAAATAGTACGTTGACACTCGATGCACTGTCTGGTTCATGAGTGACTAACGACCATGTCTGTTCTTTATCTATTTAACTTTAAGCAGTGATTCACTACCTTCTCATTCAAGAACTCCGTAATCAGTATCTTTTTCTGTCACAACTTGAAATCTCTGTCACTTTAATAAATCCACTGAGCTTGAATACTTCATTGAGGCTTGATCAATAAATTGAGCTTCTTTCAATGTAGAATCACTTCAAGTCTGTAGATGACTTTAATCTTCATTCTTTGACAGATATAACCTTCTGAGATTCCTGTGACAATTGATTTTTATTATTTACTTATTACATCTTAATTAAAGTTGAGTAGAATCCTCGGTGTTTACAAATAGGCCTGGACATATGCCTTTCAAGTGGAGAGCAGCATTTACATTCAGGAAAAGAGTGTAATCTACGAAGGGGTATTTAGCATACAAAGGGGTTTGGTAAAGAAATCATGACATAAATTACCCCAAAACATCATAATAATCAAGAATTGCATAAACATATATCATCAGATCATGTTTCATTTGTACCAAGAAGCCTCTACAACATATATTCATACAGTATATTTGCACAAAATCTAAAACTCAAATACATAAAACACATATATTATATGTGAAAAGAGACCAGAGAAAAACGTTGCTAACCCAGAAGTTATGTCGGAAGTTGCATGGGGATGTGTGCCTGTATGTATCGCTCCTCGTCCTTCTTTCTGTTCTTGCTTGTTTGAGTTTGAGAATCCCAAAAAACCCTTTCTTGAAAAGTGAAATACTAAGGGGAGTACGACTCTTCTATTTCCTTTCAAGTGATCCATATTAATCTATTATATATCTTATACTGCAACAAGCACTTTGTGAACCATTTTATTCAACACTTGAAATTACATAACTGCCCCTCCAAAGTCAAATGTTATAAAAATGTAAGAAATCTATTATATATCTTATACTGCAACAAGCACTTTGTGAACCATTTTATTCAACACTTGAAATTACATAACTGCCCCTCCAAAGTCAAATGTTATAAAAATGTAAGAAAATTTTGATCTTAATGGGAATCGAACCTAAGACACTTCAATACTAATTACTAAGAATTTCAAGTCACCAATTTAACCATTGAGCGACTTGGGCTTTTTTGTTGTGGTATAGAACCCATTAGTGTGGTAATATCTTTCACAAATATTATTTTACACTTTAGTTTTTATTCAAGATTCTTTCATGATAATTTCATTTGTCTGATTATTGATAAAAGTGGTTATTGGTATAAAGTATATCCAATAGACTCGTATCTCTTTAATTAAATTTAATTATGTTTCTTCCTTTGTATTCACAATTTTAAGACAAAGTACAAATGCATTTTTAGTCACATAATATCACTTTTTAGTCCGAGCATCCAATAATATAAAATAATACAAAATAGTAATCATTTTGTCTCAACTATATTCATACATATCAGATAATATAAGTAATAATATAAGCACCTCTATAGTTGTTACCCTGAATAGAGATACGTAATCCGGATTCAGGTCGGATTTTTCGATAACCGATAGGGCCGGGCTTTTTTAAATCGAGACAAATTTTCTCTAAAATATTTATACATGTAGATAGGGTCGGGTCAGGAGGGGCCAAATCGGATTTTTACAAATTATTTTAGATATTGATAACTTTAACTTTAACTTTACCTTTTTTTTATTTTTTCGGATTTAATTAAAAAAATTAAGCTTTTATCTGATATTTAATTGAAAATTCTAACTTTTTGGATTGGACTTTTATCCTGATCAAGACTACGTCCAAATCGAGATATTATTTGGGTTTATTCGGCTCGAACCGGATCGGGGTTTTGTGAAAAATATGCGATTCGTTTAAGCCTGCGGGCTGGATCCAATTGAGGTGGACTTTTTTTTAATCAGATTTTTTCCGATTTTTTTAACCAGTTCGAACAGTTTTTTTCGAATACGAATTTGTGTGCATCTCAATCCCGCCACCTCATGCATTAAGGACATGTATACTACTCCGGCCGCTTATAGAGAATTATGGAGCCCGGAGAGTATTGGTACTTTCGAAATGGAGCATTTATTTGACACCTTTAACTAATTCCTATCTGATTATTAATTAGCTTATAAAACTAATCATCAAATACATTCAACTAAGAACAAAATCTTCTTCGGACTAATACCAAACCGATCTTCCTTGCAAATCTTCTCAACCATGTCACATAGTGTCACCAACAAGTTCAAACCGGTGGCAGGATCACCATAACAAACTGAAGAATACTTATCATCACAAAATTAAACTGACGTGAACTAGAAAATATCGTCACAAAATAACATCAAGTTCTGTCGGTTAGAGCGATCCCGTGCCTTGCACGGGGGGTTCGTGAGACAATTTATTCATCATAAAATTACTAAATTACCCCTATATAATAGCACAACAAAAAAATTGTTTCTGATGGAAATTAAACTCTTGACCTCTAAATTAGAAGTAACATACCTTACCACTATTTTAGACATCTATTTTAATTGTATTTTTGAAACTTTTTATTAATATGCACAAATACTCAATATGTTATACTCTATTTTAGTACAAAAAAATTGTTTCTGATGGGAATTGAACCCTTAATCTCTAAATTAAAAGTAACATTCCTTACCACTATGATAGACATCTATTTAGATTATATTATGAAGTTTTTTATTAATCTGCGCAAACACTCAATATGTTATACTCTATTTTGGTCTCTTTTTGTAATCTACTTGGTAAGGTAGATAATTTATTTTCGCAAGTGCCTTAAATAAATATTTCTAACCATATTTGAGAAAAACTCGCGCAAAATGTTATAAAATTGTATTTTAAAAAAATGTTATAAAATTGGAATTGATCCATAAAAAAAGATTATATTAATATTCTTATATTATAAATCATGTTTATTTGCATTAAGTACATAATGGCTCATATTATATATACTATTAGATTACAAATTCTATATACTATCAGATTATATATATATATTAGATTACTAAATTACCCTTTCAGTATTATATTGATGATATTAGATTAATAAATTATCCCTCCAATTGTATATTGATGATAAAAAAAATTTCTTTTTAATGTGAATTGAACCATGACCTAGGTGATAGTGTGACAAAATATTGACATCTATATCCAATATCACTCATTATATTTTTTTTTAATATATTTTTTTAAATTTAAAACTATCAACATATTTACTTCTTTTCAATTATATCCTTATATATAATAAGCGTAAAAATGGATTTTATCATTATTTTACATTTATTATTGTTTAATTATAAGATATTAACAACTTATAATTATATATGCATTTTTGAAATTTTAGCTACTAATAAGATTAAAACTGTAGTTTTATTATGATCCAATATATTATAAATCTCGTCTTCAATAGATAAATTTTATACGTTGGTCATTTTCGAAAAATCCACTATAGTATATAAAGTATTGAACCCGAAAAATGCAAAAAAGTTTTATATTTGTATATAAATAAAAAAGTTTGTGTTGAAGATTTTTACAAGAAAGTTGAAGTTGTCATCGTACGACTAAATCAAATCTAAACTAAATTGGTTTAATTTTTTTGAATATCTATGATAAAATATTAAAAGTACTAAATGTTAAATTATTTGTGTCAAGTGGCAATTGTAAGGTGAAACGAGTAACTTATCACGAATCAGTTTAGCATTATCTTGAAAGGTATAAGTAATAGTTTTCTAAAATAAATTATATCCACACCTGTACAATTATTGTATTCAACGTGTGTGCAAGGAGACCCTTCTTAAAACGGGCAAAGTGGTATGCATTCGTTTAAATAGTGTATCCACACATACTAATACAACTTGTACTTCTACATATTTACTCTATTATGCACACCGATCAAATTTTACAACACCCACTTAACGACTACCCCATGAACTACAAACAGGTAAATGGAGTGCTAACGTTCCCCCTGCAATGAAAATGATAAAAGGCGCCCAATTCTCTTTCAAAGTGACACTAAAACCATCTTATCATTCAAATACAATTGGAAAAATTATAATCGCCGAAATCTTGCAGTACACAAGGTCACGACTACCCCATGAACTAAAAACAAGTAAATGGAGTGCCAACGTTCCCCAGGCAATGGAAATGATAAAAGATGCCCGATATTCTTTCAAAGTGACACTAAAACCATCTTCTCATTCAAATACGATTGGTAAAATTATAACCGACGAAATCTTGCAGTACAGAAGGATCGTGCGTGCTAACAAAACATGTTAATTAGTCAAAATATTTGCGCCTACTCAGGTCATAATAACAACCTTATAGACTGGGATTTTGTAAAAAATGTATCATCAAACCATCGACATATTTCCTACTGATATACCGTTACATGCTTATTTCTTTTCTTCTACATGCATTCCACCAAACGATGAGACCAACATAACCGAAAATAAGTAGAGCATGCCCGTGCCTCGCACGGGCTATAAAGCTAGTTATTAATTATTTGTTACCTTTTTTTGAAAAAATTAAAAAATAATATTTACAAGTATATTAAATTGATGATATTTAGATTGACAACAAATTGATGATATTTATTTTATAAACATTAATTTCTATTATTTTAGTTGGTATTGTATCTTTTATTTTTTGGGTGTTTTATTTTTCCTCCTTTTGGAGCTGTTGATATGGTTTTGGTATTTTTGGTTTGTTGTTTTGTCTCTTTGAAAATGATTGAATTGGTGTTTTGGGAGATCTGGAAAGCCCGCATCGAGACTGGGTCGGTGGTGAAAATCGCAAAAGTTCATCTTTTTTACAATAGAAGATTGTTCATTTTATGAGAGCTTCTCTCCCTCCAATTTCAGTTGATGCAACTGAAAATTCCGAACATTTGACAACAACAGGAATTAATTGCGTGAAAGTCAACTGTGATGCTACTGGCTTCAGGAATGGTGTAGGTTGAATTTCTCGGGAAGTCATTGTAATCCTTTTTAGTTCAAAAAATATTTATATTTTGTATGTTAAGCTATATACAAACAAAGCGGCTATTTATTTAGCTCGTTTATTTGTATTTCCAATTTAGGGGTTTGTCGTGTTTGAGTCCAATCTTTTCAACGAAATGCATAATATTTGTCAAAAAAAAACTATGAAGCATGAACCCCTCATTCACATAAATTACTCATTAAATTGACTATGTAAGAGTATGTCTAAGAACATGTCCAACCGACTAGTTATTTATACCAGCTAATGTCTCATACAGTGCATGAGTATTTTTGTGGATATTTTACAAATATTAATATTAGTTACTTTTTTGTATTTATTACTTTTATTTAAAAAAATAAAAAAAATATGTATTCACTTTTAATATTAATTTTAAATATTTGAATTTAATTGTTAATATTTGAATTAGTTAAAAATAGAACATTAGACAATACTAATATATATAAGTATGATAAAAATATCGTGACGACTAAATCATGTTAAGTGCCTTACATTAATTATATATAAAATATAATTTCTAAATTGAAGTTTGAGTAATAAGAGCAAAAAAGATACTCCGACAATTTGTAAATGATTCTTTAAATCACTAATAGCTTTCCTTAACTACTTATTTTTTAAGTAGCATTCCCTCACTTTTAAAAGATGTCTTAACTAATATTTTATAATAAATTATAGGGATCACACCGCCATCTCTTTCTCTCTATTGTATATTGTATTTTTATTGATAAAATGTACTTTTAATGACAAAATATTAAATAAGTAGTGGCCTAATGGGTCTAAGGAGAACTTTTGGAGTCAGAACTTAGGTATTCATGTCCTAGTTACTAAGAACCGTTTTTTAATATTACTTGCGGGTTGCTTTTGTTTTTTTAATTTGCTTACAGTTTAGTATAATGTTATTGATATGGGCTGAAAAATAACCCTAGAAGTGCAATTAATGATATATTAATTAGACCCAAATTGGTCCAAGAATACGGCACATTAAACAAGGCCCGAAACCCTAATTATTTATTAATTTCATAATTAATAAATAGGGAAAATATACAGCTCATGAAAAAAGTCCAAAATATAGTAAATTTCTCAAAGAAGGATCCAGAATCCCAATTAAAAGAAATAATGAGTCACAGTCCTTATCAACAAGGAAAAGACTTGTCCATCAAGAAATACAATGTTTATCCATTATAAAAAAGGAGACTTATTCGCTAAGTCTCTTAAACATACTTTAAATACGAGGCTCCAGACGCCTATATAAGGACCCTGATCCTTCACAATAGAACTACGTTTTCTAGCTTGATTCTCAGTACTGATGGAGATACGTATGCATCTTGTGAGGACCGATTTAGTCACGAAACACAGGAGCAGCCATTAAAGCTCGAAAGCTCCTAAACCCTAGCAGTAAATTTACAAGTACGTTTTCTAATCCATAACAGACTAACAGTTATAAATATTAATTTTAATATGTTAATGGAAGGTTCGAACCATAAAGTTTTGTATATAACACCTTTTAGTGTTAAATCTAAATTAAAATGTTGTTGGCAGAAATCGAACCCTTTGTAAGTATTGTATCTAACAGTCATTATCAATTTGAGTCGAAGGATCTAACGGTTGTTGTGAATGGAATGGATAACAAAAAATGAGGGGTTAACCAAACTACAAAATATACCCTCTTTCACTTATTATAGTTTAATATAGATAGTAGGGATTAAGTTGAAATCTTGTTCGACTTGCTCTAACATATTCTTAATTCTTCTCTAAATATAATATAAAACTAGCGTAAAGGCCCTTGCAAGGCACGGGCCTATTTATACACTCGAATAATTTCTCACACGAACATGTATATATATTGAAATAATTTTTTTAATTAGAAATGTGGTAACATATAATATTTCGAATTTACCTTATATTTGTTTAGTATTTTTTAAATATTTTTTAATTTCATAAAATTTGGATTAATTTCTATAAGATAAAGATCAAATGATTATTTTTAATTACCAAAATATATATTTAGTTTTAAATGATGTAAAATGAATTTTATCAAATTCAACAATTGAATATAATAAAAATAATTAAACAATTTTTTTAATCCATACTCAATTATATTTTTATGTATAATCTATGTTCTAAAAGTTGGTGTTTAATAATCCCGATAATCATTAGACGGTAACTAATCGCTTTGATTATGTTAAAATCGGTTTTGATAAAAGCTGGTGAAGAGGTCATAAAATTCAGTCTAATCTTTCCAATATTGGCCTGATTTGTAAATTTTAGGAAATTTATAGGTAAAAGTTCCAAAATTAAAAGGTTGAAATTTGAATAAAAACTAATAACAACATTTTTTTGTATACGTAGTTCTTATTTTAGACAGTCAAAATCACGAATTCTCTTAATTTTATCTCACAACTTGATCACTAATCCAAAATTTAAATCTATAAATTTTATTTATTTCAATCACAATATGTTTTTAAATAAATTTAAATTATGTGATAATATACATATAATTAAAATTATTACACAATATATATATATATATATATATATATATATATATATAATATTAAATTGATCCCCACTAATAATTCTAATAATCTCTAATTATTCGATTTAATCCATAAGTAATACATCCACGAATTACTCCAATTATGATTGTTCATGATTTACCAACCTGATCAAACTGAACCAACCCTCGCTCTCTTTTCGTCCGACCAAGCCAAGCCTACCCAACCAATTTAAATAGGTTGGGTATGAGTTTTATATTTTTTCGGCCGACCCTACCCAAACCGATTTAAGTTTCAAATTTTGTTCAATAATATTTATACACACACACGCGCACATATATATACAAATTATATACAACTATACATTATATGATATATCGTAGTTTCAATTATAGATGTGCTTACATTTTGTGCATATGCACACGATTTACAACATAATTTACATTACTAAAATTATAATGTTAATCAAACTAAAACATTAGTACTAAAATCCTAATTTATACGTATTTTAAAATGTTCTTAAAGATGGAAATCGGCATTAGTCGGTAAAGTTACCTTGTAGTGATTACTCGGATAATAGGTGATTAATTGGATTTATTAAACATTTATCCTTCGTCCAATATTTGATATTTAAGTGTTTATATTTACATAAAAGAACCGCATATCATTACTCCGTACTTGTACATGAACGAAAAGAGTAATTTAATTTGAAAGAACAACTGTATATTAAAGATTTAGTCAATATATCAATAGCTCATACCCATATAATTGTAAATATATTGTTTTTTTTAAAGTAACCTCTTTTTAATTTATTTATTTTCAATTTTGACTGATTAAAACCGATTTTTTACCGTCTCGACCAATTAATTCTGTCTCGCCCGACTTTTGACTGATTTTTTAAAAAGCTGCTTTTAAACTTGATTTTTGTTTAACATTATATATATTGGTATATATATATATATATATAATATGATGAACATTGTTATTTTCGTTTTACTTAGATTTTCGAAAGATATTACATAATATATATATATATATATATATATACATATATATATATATATATATAATTTAAGCCAATTAAACCGACCCAACCTGACCCAAATCGATGTGCGATTAAGAGTTGGGTCACGAATTAATATTTTGTGTGGTGGGATGAAATTTTTTCAAACCGATTTGATTGGGTCGGATTGCAAAAATGTTTTCAACTCGACAAATACAACCCATAAACACCCCTAACTTTGATTCACACTTTTTACGATAATAATTTTAAATATATTCTAAATTATATTATATTTGTGTATCAATACCTAAATGTTGGGATTTATGGGTGATAGCATAGGAACAACTTAACTTTGTATATACTTAATTTTTAATTAAGTAGAACATACTGTCACAACCAAAGTATGTTCTTGTAATCAGAATGCAATGTTATTTTAATTGTGTAATTTGGAAGAAGTTCACTTTCTGTGTTCAAGCCTCAAAGAACGCATATTAGATGACAGCATGAATAAAGGTTACTGTCATAAGCATTGACAGTAAGATTACAAGAAGACAGAATGTTGCAAGTCAAGACAACATATTCACTCTGACAGCAACATTGGCGGAAGACTACGCGACAGCAACTTTAGCCCTCGACAGCAAGTTTGGAAACCTCGACAACACACTATGCGGGGAACTCCTACTGTCACCAAAAGCACATTCCTGTGACATCAAGCTTTGCGGCAAAAGTAACTGTCTCGAGAAAGATCCTTGTTATAGGTATCTTTCTCAGTCAAACCCCGTGACAGTTTCAAAATTCAAGAAACAGGCGTGTTGCAGTCTCCCTAAGCTGCACCAAGTCTGCAAGACTACGACAGAAGCTTCAAGCACTGCAAACAAAAGCGAATCAATTCAAGAGCAAGGTCAAGTCTCTATTTGCTGAATTGTTTTAGCTAGAAATAGAATGAATCTAGGTTGCTTTCTTTGTAATGTATATCTGACATTGTTAGCAATTTAGGAAAGTCACATGGGTAGACACTTTGTAAGAAGCTGCCACTTGATAATGACAGCAGCTTCACAGACCTGTGCTGATAGTGATAGGATTAGTTTTATACTTAGACTATCAATTCATTCTAGAAATGTAACGAAGACAAGCAAGTGTCTTGGAGAAGATCGATGCTCAAGAATTCTCTCTTGAGGTTGTAGCAACACTTTGCAAAATAAATAAAACATTTATTTTGTGAATCATGTCTTCTCTATTATACTGTTTGTGAATGCATACATATTATTGATAACATTAAATCTTAGTTTTAGTTGTTGAAACTGAGATTGAATTTTATCAGTATTGCATTCATCCCCCCCCCTTCTGCAATACACAAGGACCAACAACTGGTATCAGAGCGATCAGATTAACATACATATCTGAGATCCCGACGACAATGCAGAAATCAAACAGTATCAAGATCCCAGCTTTTGATAAAGAGAACTACAACATTTGGAAAAGAAAAATCTTGTTGTTTATCAAAGCTGCGAATCCACTATACCCAGGTATACTTGAGAATGGTCCTTTCATACCAAGGAAGGAAATTGAAGCCACAACAGTAAATGGTGAAATCATTCCTGCACATTGGGTTCCCAAAGATCCCTCGAAATTTTTGGAAACTGAGAAGGAGAAAATGGTGCTAGATGATCACTTGCAACTCATCTTGCTCGATTCTCTCACGTTGGGTAAAGCCATGTGTGAAAGTGTGATAAGCTGCACATCAGCCAAGGAGATGTGGATCAGGTTAGCCTTACTCTGTGAAGGAAGTGAAGAAGTTAAAGGCAACCAAAGGCAAATACTTATATCTCAATATGAGGCATTCATGGCCAAGCCTGGTGAAGACTTAACCTCCATGTTCGAAAGGTTCAGTAAGCTCTTAACTGAACTGCAGATACATGGCAAGTACTATGACAGAAAAGAATTGAATGTCAAGTTCTTGCTCACACTGTCTGATCATCTTGAACACAAGACAACAGCCATAAGAGAAGGAAGAGATCTCAACAATATAACCTTTGAGACACTTTATGGCATTCTGAAATCTTATGAACTTGAACTCTTTCAAAAGAGAGCCATACAAAGTGGAACAAGGAACAAGATGGCTAACATGTCAAGTGCCCTAGTAGCACAGGTGCCAAGAATCACACAATCTAGTGAAGCACTACAAATCACTCAACCAACCCCTGTACAATCCTTGAAGATAGAAGAGGTTGTTGAAGATGATGAGAAAGTAGTACTACAGCTCAAGGATGTAGAAGATGAAGATTTCTACACTATGGAGGAACTGGAAAGCATGGACAATCCTACTATGGCTTACATGGCCAAAAAGTTTAAGAACTTTAGGTTCAAGAAGGATAGGTCATTCAGGCCCCAAGGCCAAGCATCCAAGTTCACCAAGGGAAGCTCATCAAAGGCTGCTGTGGGAAGCTCATTCAAAGGAGGATACAAGACTGGATTTGTGGATAGATCTAAATTCAAGTGTTACAACTGTGGTGAACCTGGTCATTTTGCTACTGAGTGCAAAAGACCCAAACAGGTTCAGAGATTTGAGAAAGGAACTGGTGGATACTCTAAGAAGAATCAAGGTAGAGCCTATGTGGCTGAAGGAAAGTGTTGGGATGAGTCTGATGATGAAAATGAAGAAGAATATGTCAACCTAGCTCTCATGGCTAGCACTGATGAAGTAACATCAACATCTTCAAGTCAGGTACCTTCACTTGTCTTACTTGATATGTCCATTGATGAGTATAAGAAAACCATTAAAGACTTAAGTGCTGAAATGTTCAATGTCTATACTAGCTTATCTGCTGCCAATGAGGAGATCACTAGGCTGAGTAAGCTATATGAAACACTAAAGTCTGAAAATGAATCTCTTGTTCTCAAAACCAGTTCACTAGACTCTTTAGCTCAGGAGAATGCTAAACTTAAAAATGAATTGAAATGTGCTAAAGAGGTTGAGGAATTCCTGAGAAATGAGATTGCTGAAAATGAATTTAAAATCAAGGCTTATAAAAACTCATCTAAGATAGTTCAGGATTACAATGATAAGCATACAGAAAATCAGTCAGTTGGTATAGGTTTTTCATATGGTAGAAGACCTGGAAAGGAAACTGTGATTCAAGATTGTTCTGGAAATGCTGCTGTCAAACCCACCATTCTCAAGAAAGTTAAAACTCCGATTTTCAAAGCTGCAGAAATTGAGTTTGATGAAGAAGCCATGCTCATCAAACAAGAAATTCTTGATGAGGATGAAGGTGTTGACAGCACATTCATGATAGAAAGGATACTGTCACAATCCCCAAGACAGTAAACTTACCAAGCAATCAGACAGCAAGTTCAAAAGATGTTGTCACAATTGGCAAGACAGAATCTTCCAAAGATACTGTCAAGAACGGTTCCAAGACAGTAACTTTAAAACCTTCTGTCAAGACAGTAGGAATAAAAGATACTGTCAAGGAAAGTTCGACAGCAACTTTTGAACATACTGTCAATCCAGTAACTCCCAAGTCTAAGAATAGGAATGGAAAGGTAGGAGTCAACAAAGGAAATGGATACACTAATGTTGGAGGTGCTTCTAGGAAACTATGCAACAACTGTGGATCTACTCATCACTTAATACATGTTTGTAAGAAACCAATTGAGGATAAGGTGAATGCAACTGAACTCAATGGTAACTTACACAGAACCCCCCTTATGCATAGAACTATGAGTGTCTGTAATAACATTGAATGTATGCCATGCAAAATTACTGCCATGAGTACATGCTTTAACTTACCTATTCTCACTACTGAAAAATGTTCATACTTAAACACTGTTGAGACTTCTGAGCCTGCTGGCAACAGCAAAAAGGCTCCATCCACTAAGAAAAGGACCAAGTCCAATTCTAAACCTAAGTGGGTGAAAAGAGAAGTCAAACAGGAGATTACTGATAATGCTTGTGACTTTATGACTGAAAGAAACTCAGGAGACACTGAAACTGCAGGACCCAACAAGGATTGGGTACCATATGCATCTTAGACACATTCTGTTTTGCAGGGCAAGAAGAAAGATCAAGTCATGTGGATCATTGACAGCGGTTGCTCAAGGCACATGACAGGTGATAAAGCCCTGCTATCACATTATGTTGAGAAAGCTGGCCCAATCATAACCTTTGGAGACAACAACAAGGGTTACACAGTGGGATATGGCTGTCTAGAAATTGGAAATGTTGTCATTGAAGATATTGCTCTTGTGGATGGATTGAAGCACAATCTACTCAGTGTCAGCCAATTCAGTGACAGGGGATTCAAGGTTGATTTTGATATGATGCTGTGTAACATCTATCACAAGAAGGATGGTAGCCTCTCTCTAAAAGGGGTTAGAAAAGGAAGCTTGTTTGTTGCTGACTTAAATTCAACAAAGAAGGATAAGGTTTACTGCTTTTACAGTAAAGCTACTGTTGGTGACAGTATGCTTTGGCACAGGAAGCTCTCACATCTCAACTTCAAGACAATGAATATTCTGATGAAGAAGGAGTTAGTGAGAGGTTTGCCCCAACAGGAATTCTGTCAAGAAGGACTGTGTGAAGATTGTCAAATGGGCAAACTAAGAAGAGTTGTGCACAAGTCCAAGCAATTGAACACCAACATTGAAGCACTCAAGTTGATACACATGGATCTCTTTGGACCAGTCAATGTACCATCAATGGCCAAGAAGAGATATGCCTTAGTAATGGTGGATGATTACTCAAGGTACACTTGGGTGAAGTTTCTTGAATCCAAAGATGAAGCTGCTCAAGTGATTATTGATCAAGTCAGAGTTCTTGATAGAACTCCAAACTCAAAAGTTCAAATCTTGAGGAGTGACAATGGTACAGAATTCAGAAATGCCACTCTTGGAAATTTCTGTAAAGATGAAGGAATTGTACAACAATTCTCTGCTGCAAGAACTCCACAGCAGAATGGAGTTGTAGAGAGAAAGAACAAGACTCTCATTGAAGCAGCTAGAACAATGTTGCATGATGCCAAACTGCCAACATATTTCTGGGCTGAAGCTATCAACACAGCCTGTTATACTCAGAACAGAACCATGATCAACAAGACTCGTGCAAGTACACCTTACTGTCTGTTAACTGGAAAGAAACCTACTGTCAAATATTTTCATGTGTTTGGGAGCAAATGCTTTATGATAAAGGATAACCATGAGAAGAAAGGAAAATTTGACACCAAGGCTTTTGAAGGACTATTCATGGGTTACAGCACAGAAAGGACTGCCCACAGAGTTTATGTTATGGAACACAGGATTATTGAAGAAAGTGTTAATGTCACATTTGATGAAACCAAGTTTCCAAGACTGCATGAAGAAGGAAAGATGCAGACATTCAGATTTGAGAATCAAGGATACTTGGAAGCTGAGGAAATTGTGGATGAAGAACCTAGCTTCACTCAAATTGTTGAAGTTGATAAAGATACTGTCAATACCACTACTGTCAACCAAACTCCAGCTCAGTCACAGACCATAACCTCTAACATTCATGACAGTGGTGACTCTGGAGACAATGAAGAACATGGTGAAGACAATGGGATTGGTGATCATTCAACTCAACAAACTGAAGCAAATGTTCCTATACAGTCAAGTAGCTTGACCAGAATCACCAAGTGGAACAAGGATCACTCAAGTGACCTCATCATTGGTGACCCTAATTCTGGAGTGAGGACAAGGAACAAAGTCTCTGCTGACAGCATGTTTTCATGCTTCCTGTCTCAAATGGAACCCAAGACAACTGATGAAGCATTGTTGGATTCTGACTGGGTGATAGCCATGCAAGAAGAGCTAAATCAGTTTGAAAGGAACAATGTATGGAAGCTAGTTCCAAGACCTAAGGGAAAGTCAGTCATTGAGACCAAATGGGTTTTCAGAAACAAGCTTGATGAAAATGGATCAGTGACAAGAAACAAAGCAAGGCTAGTAGCTAAGGGTTACTGTCAACAGGAGGGAATAGACTATGATGAGACATTTGCACCTGTTGCAAGACTTGAAGCTATAAGAATCTTTCTAGCCTATGTTGCACACTGCAACTTCGAAGTATTTCAGATGGATGTCAAAAGTGCCTTCCTAAATGGAGAATTGGAAGAAGAAGTGTATGTTGAACAGCCACCAGGGTTTGAGGATGCTGAAGTGTATGATTTTGTATACAAACTTTTCAAAGCTTTGTATGGACTAAAGCAAGCACCCAGGGCTTGGTATGACACACTCTCCACTTTTCTCTTGGACAATCAGTTTACTAGAGGAGTTGTGGACAAGACACTTTTCTACAAACACCATGGCAAGGACATCATTCTGGTACAAATCTATGTGGATGATATCATTTTTGGTTCAACAAATGAGAGGCTGTGTGATAAGTTTTCCTCTCTCATGAGTAACAAATATGAGATGAGTATGATGGGAGAATTGTCATTCTTTCTGGGATTACAAATTCTTCAACAATCTGATGGAATCTTCATTTGTCAAGCTAAATACATCAAGGAACTTCTCAGAAAGTTCAACTTGGAAGATTCATCACCTGCAAAGACACCAATGTCCACCTCAACCAGTCTGGATCTTGATCCTAAAGGGAAGAAAGTTGACTCAAGCACCTATAGAGGCGTGGTAGGATCTCTCATATACCTAACTGCTAGCAGACCTGACATCATGTTTGCTACATGTCTCTGTGCAAGGTTTCAGAGTGATCCAAAGGAGTCTCACTTAGTAGCCATCAAGAGAATCTTTAGATACCTAAAAGGCACTCCTAACCTAGGTCTTTGGTATCCCAAGAACACTGGATTTGATCTAATTGGCTACTCAGACTCAGACTATGCTGGATGCAAGATTGACAGAAAGAGTACTACTGGTAGCTGTCAATTTCTTGGTGGAAGATTGGTCTCATGGTTTAGCAAGAAGCAGCATTCAGTTTCTACCTCAACTGCAGAAGCCGAGTATATTGCTGCAGGCAGTTGCTGTGCACAAATTCTATGGATGAAGAATCAACTTCTGGATTATGGTCTAGTGTTAAGTGAAATTCCAATCTACTGTGACAACACTAGTGCCATAGTCATTTCAGACAATCCAGTTCAACACTCTAGGACAAAGCACATTGATATAAGACATCACTTTATCAGAGAGCATGTTGAACAAGGAACTGTGAAGCTGATCTATGTCCCAACTGACAAGCAACTTGCTGACATCTTCACTAAGCCATTGGATGAAGCAACCTTCAACAGGTTGGTAAGTGAATTGGGAATGCTGAATCTGGTATGTTGATTTACTCAGTTTTCTATATTTCTAAATTCTCTTTTGAAGCTCATGACAGCAACTTCAAACCTGCTGTCAAGAGAAGTTACTGTCTACTTGGTCTATGGCTGTTATGTGACAACATGTGTTGATTTGACTTTTCATGTCAGTATTTTGTGCCAGTCTCATACTTTTAGACCGTGTATGACATTAATGTGGTTACTTGTTAAGTTTGAGAGATAAAAATCTGTTCCATTGGACTTTCACGCCGTTTTGCATTAATCTGTAGGATTACAGGAGGACACGACCATTAATTACTTTTGTGGTAGTTGTATGGGTACTCTAACTGTTGACCATTAGACTTTAACCCTTAGACGGTTTTGCCTATAAATTAACCTTAGGCTTCACCAGTCTGCTCTCAGTTTTAAAGTAAATAATGGAAAACAAAGTAGGAATTGAAGTAGGGCTAAAACGGTGCGATAGTGAACCCGACAATGAAGAGATGGATGAACTCTTCGAGATGCTGTTGGACGGCATGGATGAGATCGAAGAGGAAAAGAAACAGGAAGAGGAGGCCAAGGCTCAGGAAGAAGAGAAGGAGCTTCAGGCACTTCTTGAAAAAGAAGGTCGCTCTGAAGAAGAGATTAAGGAAGAGCTTTTAGGACTAGTTGATAAGATCATAGAATAATGTACTCCATGTTCTATTTTTCATGATTTTATCAATAATAATAATAAAAGTTCTTGTTCTTGTGTTTATGATTTGTCTGTACTAATTACTTAATATTTGTGTTCACAAGATTAAATTGCTAAATCCATAATGTGTCAATATTAAGTTAAATATATGAATAAAGTATTCTAATAAGTTCATGACAGAACCAATTCCCAATCGAAGTTACTGTCGTTAAGAAGGGTACTGTCGTGTGTTTCTTGACAGCAACCTTCTTGAAAGCAGGCAAAGACTTACTGTCAAGACTTGTACAGGATACTGACATTCATACGCTTCACGGTGACAGCAAGTTTTTGCGCAATAGTTGTTGTCGCGCAAAACCTACTGTCACCACCTCTTATTACTGACAGATTGTTTCTAGCGCACAGGTTACTGTCAACAATAGTGGACCGTTGAAATTGGATACTCATCCCACGTTGGTCAGTGAATAACGGGCAGTAACTGACGTGTTATAAGAGTGGGTTAAGACACGTTCTTTAATTCTACTTTTTCTGCACAACGTTTGCGATACCTCTATTTATTCCCCGGTTACTCAGACATATCACTCTCATCGAACTCAAGGCAATATAATTTTCTTCAAGCAAAAAGCCACTTTCTTACTTTCTTCTTTTCTTGAAATCTCCATGGCATCCAAACAGACTCTCTCTCAAACAAACTTTGCTGGCATCTTTTCCCCAAATGATGCTGGTGAAGGCTTCAAAGGACTCGTGTTTTTCTTGAACAAGTCCTATCTCGGTTATGCCATCACCTCAACCCCCATTCTAGACTTAGACCGAATTGAGGCGTTTTGGCAAACTGTTGTTGCTCAAACTGAGGGTGAGAACCCGGGTATTCAATTCACTATATCTGGGCAACAATACACTCTTACAGCTGAGGTCATCAACACTGCTCTTGGAATTACACTTGCAGCAGGACACCAATTTGCTGAACTTGCCAATGATGACACTCTCAAGAAGCTCTTCTTGACGATTGGGTATGCAGACCCTATTCTCGAAGAGGGGACTACCAAGTGGTATCCAACTGGTGAAATGGATAGGAAGCATCTGAGAAAGGAGTGGAGCATGATATTTGATGTAATGGTCAAGATGTTCTCTACCAAGTCCACAGGCTGGAATGGAATACCCTCCTACATCAAGAAACTGACACATTCTCTTGTCCATGGATACAAGGTGAATGTTGGCGCTCTCCTCATGGCACACCTCCAAGTTGTCATAGGTAAGAAGGTATCAACCTACCCTCTCTTTCTTATGATGTGCATTAATTCATTTTGTGATTTTAATGATGCTGCTCCTCGTTTAGAGGCTTGCTCAGTTTTGAAAAAGAACACACACACACACACACACTGTTATCTTCACAGAATCTCAATGCACATATTCCACTTTGTTTCACTCAGCACATGGTTGATCAAGTGTCCAACCCTGATTTACCATTACCATCTGGTTATGACTCTTTCACTCTTGAGAATGAAACTGAATTAGACCCAAATTCAGTTAACCCACATTCAACACCATACACTCAGCCTAGGCCCTCTAGACTTACCAAAGCCCAAAGAGAAGCAGTGCAAGAATCCAGAAAAAGGCCCTGAGAAGCTGATGTTGGTGGTAGCTCTGTTAGTCAAGAGGGAGACACTGCACTTAGTGCAGCAAATAAGGAAGGTAGTCAAACAGAACCCCCAGTGGTTCCCCCTGAGCCTAAGAAGAAGAGAGCTAGGAGGACTAAAACCACTGTTAACCAAGCTGCAGTTTCTCAACAAACTGTGGTTACTGAAAGGGACTCAAACACCTCCCTAGATGTGCCTTCTCAACAAGGTGCATCTATTGAAATTGGCCTGTCTCCCAAGGCACCCTGTACAGAGTCTGCACAAACTCATGGTTCACAACTTGAGAAACCTCCACTTGAAGAAACACACAGTGAGTTAGGGCACAGTGAGGATTTCTCTACTCCTATTGATGGTTCACATGTTTCATCTGTGAATCAGCCCCCACTCTCTGCTACATTTTCACCTTTTTCCTTCCCTACACATTCTTTTGTTTCTTCTCCACAACCTAGAGAAGGGGACAGTCCCAACCCTTCAGGTTTTGATCATCCATCTTCAATCATGGATGAACCCCCCTCTAGTGGTCCACAAGAACCCATTTCTCAAAGTGAGATGGACACCACTCCTCCAAACACTGAGCTAGGGCAAAGTGGAATTCTGTCAGAAAATGAAACAGCCAACACTTTGTCTGAACTCCAAGGAGCATCTTACCTTCGGGAAGATGCTGTCACAGCCTCTGTTGCTGTCAAAGACACTGGCAATGTTGCTGTCCTGGACACAGCTGCTGTTATGGGTGGAGAGAAAGATACTGTCACTACAGAACCTACTGTCACTCCACCTCCCAAAGTTGTTGTTATGCTAGAACCTGCTATCCAGACTCCAACTGACAGTAACATTCCTGTCAAAGATACTGTCCAGTCCTCTCAGCCTGATTTTGAAGTTGTACTCCTTGAGGATGCCTCTGATGATGATCTACCTCTAGCCAAACTCTTGAAGGTACATTCTAAATCTACTCCTTCCATGCATGTTAGTACTGCTCATACTCATGCATCTAGGTTGAGTGAGGGTGTGCAAAAGAAAAGAGAGATAAAAGAAAAGAGAGGTGAGCATAAAAATGAGAGGCAGCCAAATGAGCTGGCAAAAGGAGAGGGACTTGAGCATGTCCAGAGAGATATTGAGGGAGCCCACACTATACAGGCATTAGGCCTTGAGAGTCAATCTGTGAGAGGTGATGAGATCACTCAAAAACACCCTGAGAGTGTGAGAACCCCCATAGCCTCCAAGCCCCTTTCTTTTCCTTCCCCTCCTAGAAGGTTAAGGTCTGGTGGCCCCTCTGCTACTTTTGGTAACATGATTGCAGCTCTGGAAGGACAGTGTGCTACTTTGAACTCCAAGATGGACTCTCTCTCTCAACTGATGGTTGATGGTTTTGCTGCTACTCAGCTCTCTATCCAGTTCCTTACTGACCTAGTAGCTGCCAACTCAACTAAGGGGGAGAAGGTAGCAAGATCAGAATCAATATCCATTCAGGAATCAGGTGGAACTCAGGGGGAGCCAGTAGCTGTGAAGACCAAAGGGGGAGCTAAGGGGAAAGCATTATCTAAGGGGGAGCAAGTCAATCCAAGCAGTGGACAACCAAAGGATAAAGCTGAAGAGCTTGTTGAAGTTGACTTGGATGGAGAAAGAGTACTGATGTCTAAAGCAACTCAAGATGCAATGCAAAGAAGACCTGCATCTAGACATCCAATTCTACCTCCCGTGATAATCAGAGAGCCAACTCCAGCATCTCAAGAATCTGCTCTACAAAGAAGATGGAGAGAAATGGAGGAACAGAATAAGTCTGGGAAAGGTAAAGGGAAACTGCCTGAATCCATCCATAAAGGAAATACTTGGTCCAATGGTACTGAGTATGATCAAGAAGGAGCCAATACTCTAATGGTGGATTACAGGGAGAGCACATTACACAATCATGACAGTGAATTTAGCAGTTTGGTGGAAGAAGCAATGAATGCTCCAAGCAACCTTCCAACCAAAACCACAAAATTGTTAAAGGATCAAATCACCAGTGTCAGTGTAATGGTTAATGATGAGAAAAGATGGGTTGTTAGTATCTATTTCACTTCTGGCATATCTTATTTCATCACAATGCAGTTATTGCAGAGTCTGCCAACAAAGGTATTTTGTGCTTTGAAGGGAAAGATCAGGGCAACTCAAACACCATTCAATGAAATATTGGATATGCAAATCCAGAACCTGCTCACACAAAAGCTACCTGAAGTCTACACAAATCCACCAAGTGTTTTCTACAGATCTGTAACTAAGGATGGCACAAGAAGGAACAGCTTCATGAATTTGGTTGGCACATCCAGAATGGAAACCAAGTCAATTCTGAAAGTGTTAGATGGAATACTCAGTTCAAATGCCAATCCAGGAAGAGTTTATGCTGTTCAAGAGATCTACAAAATGCTGGTGTTGAGAGACAAGGCACTGGGAGCTAGAGTGAAGGAACTAATCTCTAGAGCCAATGCTAAAAGAAATGATCAAGGTGGAAGCTGTCTCTATGACATACCTCCTCATGATGATGATGATGATGATGATGAGGTTGGAGGTGGTGAAGCTTCTGGAAATGCTGGAAATGCTGGTGGAAGTAATTCTGAGAATACTGGTATTCAATCTCAGAATGAAGGCAATGAAGAAACTCCTAGTCAGGAAAAGAAAGATGCTGGTGCAACAGATGAAGAGGAGCCAAGAATACTGGAAGCTTTGGAGGCAAGCATTCTTAGATGTGCTATTGACTGCATAAATGCAGAAAAAGATGCTGTCACCAAAGGTACTGTCGACAAGGAATCTGTCAAAGAAGATGCTGTCATGGAAGATACTGTCGACAAAGTTACTGTCAAGAAAGGTTCTGTCAAGGATAAAGCCAAAGCTACTGTCAAGCCCATAAGACTGAAAGCCAAAGCAAGAGCATGGTTTTCTAGACAGAAACCTGAAGGAAAGCACAAGTACTCAGGAAAGGAAAAGACCACTGGATTTGGCAGGAATCTTAAGAAGCCAATTCAATCAATACCTCCCAACAGTCTTAAGATACAACAGATGCAATCTAGAGAAATCAAGAGTGTTGAGGTAAAGATGGATGCAAATCAAGAGGTCACTGGGTACATTCTATGGTAGGAAGAATCAAGATCTACCAAGGTTGATAAGGATTTCAATCTGGTCTCCACATCAACCAGTGGTAGGACATCAACCTTAGATAAAAGAAGAATTGACTTCTTCTACCTGGAAAGAATGGTAGAGTTGCTGGAGAGCTATGAAAATGTTTCAGAGTCTGTTATGGAACATATTCTGAAATATCAAGCCGATAGGGATGCTAAATTCTATCAGAAATTTGGCTACAACTTTGCAGATTATGATGATGCTGATATTTCAACTGATTTACCAGCTTCTCCTATACCATATCACTGGTACTATGAGTTTGATGATTCACCCACAGAAGAAAGGAAAACCCAACCCACAGAGGAAGGGCAACCCAAGCCAAGCAAAAGACCTGACTCGTCTCAATATGCTCAATATCAGTCAGAACTTGATAAGAAGGAAGCTGAACTCCTGGAAAGATGCAAGACTGCCAACAAGGAAGAAAGTGAAGCTCCAAATTATCAAACATGTATGCTGGAAAATCCCTTAAGAATCAAGCATCTAAAAGAAGAAATCTATGTTTGCAGCTTGCACAAGCTAAAAACAACTATTCTGAAGGATTTACAGTATATGGTTGCTGGATCAATTCATCCCTTGGAGCAGATCTGTTCTGACAAGATAGAGGAATTATTGGAAAGGAGAAAAGGAGAAGATTTGAAGCTGGACAAGCAAAGGAGGATGTCTCTCAATGCTTATCGAGGAAGTAGATTCAAGCTCATTCATGAAGAACTCCACTTCAGAAGCTATCCATTTGATCAAGAGCAATGGTTGAATCTCAGGGATGCTAGTTCTCTTATTTCTCCTACTATCAAGACGATCATTGAAGAAATAGAAGATGCTGCAGTCACACCTGCTGAAATCTCTCTTGTAGAAGGTCTAAGAAGCAGCTTGGTAGAAGCTCCCAGAAGAGAGGAAGTAACAAGACAGAAGAGGAAATCTCAAGCTAAGTAAACATTCTAAATTCATTCTGATCTTGTTAGTTAAGTTGTCAGCATATATTATAAATTTATTGTTATTATCCATAAAAACAAATTGGGGGAGATTGTTGGGATTTATGGGTGATAGCATATGAACAACTTAACTTTGTATATACTTAATTTTTAATTAAGTAGAACATACTGTCACAGCCAAAGTGTGTTCTTGTAATCAGTATGCAATGTTATTTTAATTGTGTAATTTGGAAGAAGTTCACTTTCTGTGTTCAAGCCTCAAAGAACGCATATTAGATGACAGCATGAATAAAGGTTACTGTCATAAGCATTGACAGTAAGATTACAAGAAGACAGAATGTTGCAAGTCAAGACATCATATTCACTCTGACAGCAACATTGGCGGAAGACTACGCGACAACAACTTTAGCCCTCGACAACAAGTTTGGAAACCTCGACAACACACTATGCGGGGAACTCCTACTGTCACCAAAAGCACATTCCTGTGACATCAAGCTTTGCGGCAAAAGTAACTGTCTCGAGAAAGATCCTTGTTCTAGGTATCTTTCTCAGTCAAACCCCGTGACAGTTTCAATGTTCAAGAAACAGGCGTGTTGCAGTATCCCTAAGCTGCACCAAGTCTGCAAGACTACGACAGAAGCTTCAAGAACTGCAAACAAAAGCGAATCAATTCAAGAGCAAGGTCAAGTCTCTATTTGCTGAATTGTTTTAGCTAGAAATAGAATGAATCTAGGTTGCTTTCTTTGTAATGTATATCTGACATTGTTAGCAATTTAGGAAAGTCACATGGGTAGACACTTTGTAAGAAGCTGCCACTTGATAATGACAGCAGCTTCACAGACCCGTGCTGATAGTGATAGGATTAGTTTTATACTTAGACTATCAATTCATTCTAGAAATGTAACGAAGACAAGCAAGTGTCTTGGAGAAGATCGAAGCTCAAGAATTCTCTCTTGAGGTTGTAGCAACACTTTGCAAAATAAATAAAACATTTATTTTGTGAATCCTGTCTTCTCTATTATACTGTTTGTGAATGCATACATATTATTGATAACATTAAATCTTAGTTTTAGTTGTTGAAACTGAGATTGAATTTTATCAGTATTGCATTCATCCCCCCCCCTTCTGCAATACACAAGGACCAACACTAAATAAACTATATAAAGTATAAATCATATAAAAATTTACAATATAAATATTATATAATTCAAAAATACAAGTGAAATAAGAATTTATAAATATAATTGAATACATAACTATATGTAGAATAACGAAAATTTGAAAAATGGAGCTATATAAATAATATGAACTAACATTTAACTTACTGAAAATGTAAAATTAAAAAAATTGAATAAACATTTTTTATAAATAATATAAAACAACATGTTATTTGCTCAAAAATTAAAATAAAAAAATATATATATATATATTATGAGAGTGTAGTTTATCTAATAATATTTTTATAATAAACTCAAACTCAATGTTACGCACTTGGGCATTAGATGAAATTATATGAGAAGGTTTGGAATACGATTATTAATGTTCACACAAATCTAATCTACTTTAGCTTAAATAATAAAGGGTTGACATTTCTGTAATTTTTAAAAATATAAGAGTAAAATAATAAATTTATAGCCATTTTCTTACTTTTTTTGTCCTTGGTCGGCTTTTAATGTATACAAAGTAGATAAAATATAATTATACATTAAGATTTTGAAACTAAAAAAATCAAGTTATATAAATAATATAACCCAACATTTTACTTAAACAAAAAAAATAGGATAAAAAGAGGTGATGTGACTTATCTGATAAGATTTTTAAGTTAAACCAAAAAGTAAATGTAGAACAATGGTTATAACATGAGTTTTTTAAGAGGAGATCAGAGGTTCGATTCCTAAGAGCAACAAAAATCTTTTATTTTTACTTAAATGATAGAGGGATGGCAAGTTTGTAATTTTTTAATAAATAAGGGCAAAATTGTCATTTCAGAGCCATTTTATTGGCTCAAATTGCCCCTAGACGGCCTTTAATATATACTAGCATAATAGCCCGTGCGAGGCACGAACCGCTAGCTTAAATTATGTTTATAAATTATTCTATGTATAATTTATCGTTTCAAGTATATGATTAATATATATATATAGTTTTTCTTATTGATGGTATATTTAGTTATTGGGTGCTTACTTAAGTATATTCAAGTTTTTAATTTAGAAATTAATACGAGTATTACTAATAGTTGTCATGTTAGTTTACAATTTTTTTGCGGGATATAATTGTTGCCCAGTAATAATCTATTGTAGAAGAGGGGTTGAATACAATAGTATAAGATAATCGACTTCTTAATGTATATATCACAAATATGAAAGAAAGATAACAGCTTTATTAAATCTGATATAAAACTGTTACAAACTCTCTCAAGAAATTCTGATGTTCTTGAGAGCTGCTAGCTTACAAAAACTCTCTCAAGAAATTCTATATTCTTAAGAGCTTCTATTCGATTATGTTCACGTTGTGTGTTGTACATAAATCGAAACCAAAACTGTGTTTATATACTACACAACTTCTCTATCAATGATAAGTCCTAATCAATTACAAAGATTGAAACCTATCCATAATTGATAGCTACATTCTACAAACGAGGAACCGACAGAATAAACTTCCATGTTTAACTAGACTCCAAATACAACTCGAAGTAGGAATCCTGATCAGCTTCCAGTCCTGATGATCAATCCTGATCCCAGTCCTGATATGTATCTTGATCCTGACGACCATGTAATCCTGATGACGTCAGCAATCCTGATCAGTTGAGTCTAGCTCCTGACGATCATTGAATTCTGAACTAACAATCTCCCCCAATCTCATACTTTGTGAAATAAAGTATAGATTCCTAAGATTCAATGATGTCAAAAACATATATACAAAATGTACAGAATCTGCAGCAACAACTTATCTGTTTAAATTCTTTGATAGAACAGATTCATCTTCAAGAAGTTGGATAACAAATTTTCTTCTTTTTCTTCAAGAATTTGAATCAGTCTTTCCTTAAGATTTATGAGTTCTTCATCTTCCTCATTAATCTGGTAGATAGCTGCTCTGAGATTCAATATGGAGTTTCTCTGAAGACTATGCTCTTCAAGCAAAAGATAAGAAATTTCCTTCCCATCAGGATTGAGAGTAAGATGAGTCATGCCAAAATTTACTTCTTTAACAGCAGTACCCCTTTGCATTTCCACATCCTGACCTCTTTGATTTAAGTACATGGGAGTATAATTACCATTGAAATTACTGTTTCCATCCAGTCTTCTTCTTATTGTTGACAAAATCATGTCACTCCATTCTTTGCATATTTGATTCTTCGATCTTAAAAGATAATGAACATATTTCAGTTCCTGTGTAGTTTTCATCAGCAGATCTTGAATAGATAAAATCTTCACACTACCATCTTTCATGAAGTACAGAAGCTTTTCTTTCTTGTCAAAACCATCATGACAATCTATAACTATATCAACAGCTAGTAAGTTGTTCAGGTTTTCAGAAGTTAAAGTACCTCCAATTTCAGTTAAGGAGTAAGGATCAACATATGACATATTTATATATTCAGCATCCCTGTGTCCAATACCTCCTCTTGAATTACTTGTCAACTGCTTCAGATTTGAAAACATCTTTAACCAGAGTGCTTTTGATCTAACCATCCCAGATAAATCAACAACACTTGAAGCGCTTGTAATAATTCCTCCAGACTGAAAATTGATAAGTGTATCACAACTTAATGTGCTAATATGTTTCCACTTCTTATCCTTTTCCTTTTCAAAGGCATAGCTTCTTTCCAGTGAAGATTCTTGTCTGCTTGGGTTCCTCCACACTCTTCTGTTTGAGAGTTTAAGCCTTTGTACATAGAGATTGAAATCTCTATTTGTTGATCTTGTAATTTCTCTTCTTCTGGCTTCTTCTTCATCATCTACTTCCTTGTTGTGAGAATCAACCACAATAGATAAAATTATCAAGTCAATCTCTTGCAGAATATCAGAATCATCAGGATCTTGAATATCATCAGGAACAACATCAGGATTAGATTCTTCAATTTGATTTGTATTGCAGAGAATTGATTTTCTTGATTTTCTTCTCAATTCAGGTTCTTCTTCAATATTTCCATCATCACCAAAAGTAGATCTGTCAGGAACTACTAGAGTTTGAATAGGTTCAGGAATTTCTTCAATTCTTAACCCTCGAGACCTTGTCTGTCTAGGTATTGTTTGATTTGAAGAACCTCTTCTACTTCTTCTAGCTCCTCTCCTACCTCTGCCTCCTCTACCTCTAGCAGGAGCAGGGTTATTAAAGCTTTCCATCATTTCTCTCTGTTGTCTTAAGAATTCTTCATGTGAGAGATCAGGATATTCTTCACTTGCTGTAGAGAGTGCTTTTCTTGCAAATAATTGTTGAACTCTTTTATCAGTGTGATATAGAGTAACAATTCTGCCATCTTTTGTAGAAAACTTCTGGAATAAATTTGATGCATCTTCAGGATTATCAATAATCACATCTTCATCACCTTCAGGAATTGTAGTAAGAGTATGTCCATGACCAGGTGTCAGGATTTGTTCTTCCGTCAGGATCTGAGATTGCACCAACATTCTTATTGTCTTAACTCCAGAATCAGAAACATGAGTTGACTGCGTTGTTTGACTTTGTGAAGTTTGAATTGTAGACTTCATAACAGCAGCATCAGAGGTTTCTCCTTGTATCACTTTGTCACTACCATCATCTCCAGTATCATCATCATTATTCCTTAATACTAGATCAGGTGTGCATTTTGTCCGACTAACCTTCTCCCCCTTTTTGACATCAGGATTTGACAATAAATTCAAAATTAAGGAAAGAGAGGCTTGAATGTCAGTTGTTAGGAATATGTTGTTCTTGATGATAATGATAAAAACACTTAGTAGATTTTGTATTAAGTTCTTTTGTAACTGTCAACGGAATGGCATGCTTTGCAGTGTTTCGTTGACAGGAAGCTCATCAACGAAATGAGTGTTGTAGCAATTGCATTGTACAATACTTCACAGTATGATAGGCATTTTGTTGTATGTATCAGATAGGTTTTCTAAGTCATGTTGACTAAGTACTAGATAGGCAAAATAGGTTGGTTAATTGTACATATATTATGCCTTGTAATTTTGCCTAAGTGAAGACATGTCAACGGTATGAAGATTACTCTGTCAACGGTATGGAGTTTACCCATCAACGAAACAAGGGAAACACCATCAACGAAATGGAGAATAAAGCTATCAACGAAACACATCTCCATGCCATCAACGAATCATTATTGCTTTTCTATATAATTGACAAAGTGATAGTGACAGGTTCCTGACAGATCAAAAAGGAGATGTGGAAGTGTACTTTGCATTGGAAACCATTAAAATGGACATGGGGAATAAGGAAACATCCCAGTTTCCAATTGGGCTCTTGGGAGTGATCATAATAAGCATAAAGACAAAAGCAAGGATCTCCAAGGACCACTGGACAAAGGGATGAAAAGCAAACTATTGGCGGTTACTCATTGTACTTTTAGTGTAACCAAAAGTAGGGTTGTAAACTTGGGTTTATATAACCAAGTGTAGCAGTTACTTTAGAAGTAAGAAGAAAAACAAAGAGTTTGTATTAGCTATCTTTGAGAGCATTTTTCTTCTCAACAACCTTGTAACTGAGCAGCTGTGTACATTTGTATCACAGATTATTTCCGCAATAAAAACACTTCAGTTGGATCATCAAACAATCCAACTGAATTATTTATATCTTGTGTTTTTATTTATTCAGTTCAGTTTAATTTTATAAAGTATTTTTAAGTTAAAGAAATATCAAGAATTGTATTCAACCCCCCCTTCTACAATTCTGTTAGGTCATTTGGGATTAACAATTGGTACCAGAGCAAGCTTCTAACATACAAGAAGTTTAAAGATCAAGACCAAAAACAGAAACCATGGTGAAGAAGGATGCAGGTGTGAAGATACCAGTTCTTGATAAGGACAATTACTTTCACTGGAAAGTAAAGATGCATTTGCACCTCATGTCTATGGATGAGAGGTATGTAGACTGCATTGAGAAAGGTCCACACGTTCCCATGAAGCTTGATTCGAGAGTTGGACTGCCAGATGATGCTCCTGATGTAGAGATTCCAAAACTTGTCTCAGAATGGACTGTTGAAGATGTTGCAGAAGTCCATAAAGACAAAAGAACCATGAACATTCTGTTTAATGGTTTGGAGCAAGAGATGTTTGACAATGTTATCAACTGTACAACCTCTAAGGAAGTATGGGATACTGTTAGAACTCTCTGTGAAGGAACTGAGCAAGTCAGGGAAAATAAAATGCAACTCCTTATACAACAATATGAGCATTTTCATTTTAAGGCTGGTGAAACCCTAAATGACACGTTTAGTAGGTTTCAGAAGCTTTTGAATGGATTAAAGCTGTATGGGAGGATCTATCAAACTAAGGATTCAAACCTTAAATTTCTCAGAGCTCTTCCAAAAGAATGGAAGCCTATGACTGTTTCTCTTAGAAACACTCAAGAGTACAAAGACTACACTCTTGAAAGGCTTTATGGAACCTTGAAGACTTATGAGCTGGAAATGGAGCAAGATGAGGAAATTGAAAAGGTACAGAAGAAGGGTGGATCTATTGCATTGATTGCATCTGTGAACCAACTGGAAGATGACAGTAAAGAAACTGCAAAGGCCACAACTAGTCGACCTAGTTGTAGGAGTGATGTTAGCAAGGGTAAAGACAAGATGACAGAAGAAGAAGAAGAATCAGAACCAGCCAACTTGAATGACTTAGATGAGATTGATGAGCACATTGCTTTTCTGTCTAGGAAATTCTCTAAGTTCAAGTTCAAAAGAAACTCAGAGGCAAGGCCACCAAGAAGAGACTTTCAACCTAGCAAAACAAACTGGATTGAAAAGTCTAAGTCAAAATGTTTCAATTGTGGAATGCTTGGTCACTTTGCTGGAGACTGCAGAAAGCCCAAGGTTGAGAAGGGCAACAGGAAATTTGAGCCTGTTGATTATAAAAAGAAATACTTTGAACTTCTCAAGGAAAAAGAAAAGGCTTTCATGTCTCAGGAGTATGACTGGGCTGGTAATGGTGAAGACTCTGATGATGATGTTGAGTATGTCAACTTGGCTCTTATGGCTGACAATCATGAGCAGGAAGCAAGTTCCTCAAGCAACCAGGTAACAATTACTAATCTTTCTGAGCTTTCTAAAGAGGAATGCGATAGTGCAGTAAATGAAATGTCTACTGTATTATATAATTTGCGTGTTACTCTTAAATCACTTACTAAAGAGAATTCAAGAATAAAAGAGACCAATCTGCTCTTAAGTGATAGGAATGCAATGTTAGAAGCACAGCTCATTGAATTTGAGAAAATGAGATGTGTTAGTAGGGATGCTAAGAAGGAACTTGAGAACGTGTTACAAAGGGAAGAAATTCTTAAAACACAACTTGAAATAGAACAAGGTGTGATTGCAAAATGGAAAGATGCCAGGAATGTTGCTACCAACATCATTAATGTTCAAGGTATGGAATCTTTCTGTGAGCAATCATGGAAAAAGAACAAAGAGAAGCTAGGGTGTGTTGGTGAAACCTTAGAATCAAAAACAGAGTCAACAAACAACAATGATCATTTGTTGGAGGTTGATATGTCAACGGAATGCAATGTTTCGTTGACACATGAACCATCAACCGATCAGGCTGTTTCGTTGACAGACAAAAGAAAAGAGAAACTCACTAGACTTAATGACAAGTATGGTCCTGTTACCAAGAACTTTGTTCAAGGTGAGTCTAGTAATTCAAAGAAAGTTGAGAAGCCTGTTGAGAGAGCTAATGTAGGTCACTTGTCTAACAAGCAATTGAAAGATAAGGTAGAAAAAGTTCAAAATGAGGCTAAGGGAAATAAAAAGAATAACAGGAATGGCAAAGTAGGAATTAACAAACACAACAATTACACACCTGATAAATATGCTCCTAGAAAGACATGTGTTAATTGTGGAAGTGTTAGTCACTTGTCTACTAACTGCAAATCTGTTAAGAAAACTGCTAATGTGAAAATTCCCAAGCCTGCAAGGAATAGTCCTATGCCTACAATGCCTGTTATGCCTAACATGTTTGCTCCATATGCACAATTTCAGAATCCATATGCTAACATGTCATTTGTGCAAAATCCATACATGAATATGTTTAATGTGCCACAAATGCCATGGAATATGAATAACATGTTTGTACCTCCAAATATGCATGCTGTAAATGAAGATATGAGCAACCCTCAGAAATCAACACCAAGGGTAAAGATTGATTTGAATCAATCTGAGCCCAAAGTGAAAAATGGTACAAAAGGGAATGCAAAGGCTAACAAGACAGGACCCAAGGAAACTTGGGTACCAAAATCAACTTGATTTGGTTTTGTTGTGTGCAGGGAGACAAAAGGAATCTTTGGTACTTGGATAGTGGTTGTTCAAGACACATGACTGGTGATTCTACCCTGCTCACAGAGTTTCAGGAAAGAGCTGGCCCTTGTATTGCTTTTGGAGATGACAGCAAAGGCTACACAAAGGGATATGGCTTGATTTCAAAAGAGAATGTCATCATAGATGAGGTTGCATTGGTGGATGGTCTTAAGCACAACTTGCTTAGTATCAGCCAACTTTGTGACAAAGGATTTTTAGTTACTTTTTCAAAAGAAGCCTGTGTTGTTTCTAAAGGAGGAAACAACAATGTGGTAATGACTGGATTCAGAAGAGGGAATGTGTACATTGCTGACTTTAGTAGCACAAGTTCAGACACCATCACTTGTCTTTTCAGCAAGGCAAGCAAGGATGAAAGTTGGTTATGGCACAAGAAGTTATCCCATCTGAATTTCAAAGTCATGAATGATTTGGTGAGGAAAGATCTTGCTAGAGGAATTCCACAGGTGGAGTTCTCCAAGGATGGTTTGTGTGATGCCTGTCAAAAGGGAAAACAGAAGAAGGCATCATTCAAAAGCAAGACAGTGTCATCAATTGTCCAGCAGCTTGAATTGCTTCATATGGACCTATTTGGCCCTATAAATGTTATGTCCATCTCAAAGAAGAAATACTGTCTTGTGATTGTTGATGATTTTTCTAGATTTACATGGACTTTCTTTTTGCACTCTAAAGATGAGGCAAGTGAAATCATTATCAATCACATCAAGATGGTAAACAATCATCCTGACTTGAAAGTAAGAAGGATCAGGAGTGACAATGGGACAGAATTCAAGAATTCAAGCATAAAGGCGTTCTGTGAAGAAAATGGTATTTTACATGAGTTTTCAGCAGCAAGGACACCACAGCAAAATGGTGTAGTTGAAAGGAAAAACAGAACACTTATTGAAGCTGCAAGGACAATGCTAGATGAATCAAAGTTACCAACTTATTTTTGGGCTGAGGCAGTTAACACAGCTTGCTTCACTCAGAATATTTCTTTGATTAATCAGGCCAAAGGAATGACCCCTTATCAGTTACTCAAAAGAAAGAAGCCACTATTGGATTTTCTTCATGTCTTTGGATGCAAGTGCTTTGTTCTGAGAAATCAAGCTGAGCATTTGGGGAAATTTGAAGCAAAGGCAGATGAAGCAATATTTGTGGGATATGCAGCAGGGAAAGCTTACAGAGTCTTTAATCTCAGAATCAACATTGTTATGGAATCTGTACATGTTGTTTTTGATGATCTCAAATTACAAGGTCTATGTGATGAAGGTTTCCATGAAAGTCTCTCTTTTGAGAATGAGGAAGGAGAACAAGTGAATCATGATAAGGCTACTGAGAAACAGCCTAAAGTGGTTGTATCTAGCACAGATGAAAGCAGCAGTGAAGATGAAGTTGCTGCATTAAGATTGAAAAGAATAGCTGCTAGTAGACCAAATGATCATTTCGTTGACAGTCATGATGGTGGTTTCGTTGACAGTCAAAATGAGCGTTTCGTTGACAACCAAAATGGTCATACCGTTGACAGTCATAGAAATGGTTCTAGAAGTGATCATTTAGGGACAACAAACTCAGGGGGAGTTTCTCAAGGACAAATGTCCAATCAAGGCAATCATGATCATGAAGCTACCTCGTCTAGAGCAAATCTACCTCCCTCAAGAAAATGGACTAAAGATCATCCCTTTGAACTCATTATAGGTGATGTTTCTTCAAAAGTCCAAACTAGAAGAGCAACTCAAGAAGAATGTCTATATAGCAGCTTTCTGTCTCAAGATGAGCCAAAGAAAGTTGAGGATGCACTTCTAGATCCAGATTGGGTTTTGGCTATGCAAGAAGAGCTAAACCAATTTGAAAGGAACAATGTTTGGAAGCTGGTGCCCAAGCCTAAAGACAGGAGTGTCATAGGCACAAAATGGGTGTTCAGAAACAAGATGGATGAAAATGGCATAGTCACAAGGAATAAAGCAAGACTGGTTGCAAAAGGCTACTCACAGGAAGAAGGAATTGATTTTGATGAAACATTTGCTCCTGTTGCAAGACTAGAAGCAATAAGGATTTTCCTAGCCTATGCAGCCCATGCCAATTTCAAAGTCTATCAAATGGATGTGAAAAGTGCTTTTCTGAATGGGGAATTGGAAGAGGAGGTCTATGTGAGTCAACCTCCTGGTTTTGAAGATGATGATTTTCCTGAATATGTATACTTCCTCCTCAAAGCACTCTATGGTTTGAAACAAGCACCTAGAGCCTGGTATGACACACTCTCACAGTTTCTTCTTGAGAATCACTTCACTAGAGGTACTGTAGATAAAACTCTTTTTCATAGGATTGTGAATGGCTCTACTATACTTGTTCAAATTTATGTAGATGACATAATCTTTGGGTCTACAGATGTGAAGCTTTGTCAAAAGTTTGCCAAGCTTATGCAAAGTAAATATGAAATGAGCATGATGGGAGAATTAACTTACTTTCTTGGTCTTCAAGTGAAGCAAGTTAATGAAGGCATTTTTATTAGTCAAACAAAATACATTCATGATTTATTAAAGAAATTTAACTTAATGGAATGCTCTCCTGCCAAAACTCCCATGCCCACTGCCACCAAACTTGAATTGAATACTAAGGAAAAATCTGTGGACATTTCAAGTTACAGAGGCATGGTAGGCTCACTTTTATATTTAACAGCTAGTAGACCTGATATTATGTTTGCTACATGTCTATGTGCTAGATTTCAGGCTGATCCTAGGGAATCCCATTTAGTTGCTATTAAAAGGATTTTCAGATATCTCAAGGGAACACCAAACCTTGGCATTTGGTACCCTAGAGAATCTGGTTTTGAACTAATTGGTTATTCAGATGCAGATTATGCAGGATGTAAAATTGACAGGAAAAGCACAACAGGCACCTGTCAATTCTTAGGAAACAAGCTTGTGTCATGGTTCAGCAAGAAACAAAACTCAGTTTCCACCTCCACAGCTGAGGCTGAGTATATTGCAGCTGGAAGTTGTTGTGCACAGATTTTATGGATGAAAAATCAACTACTTGATTATGGATTAAGAGTTGAGAAAATTCCTATTTTCTGTGACAACACTAGTGCCATTGCCATTACTGAGAATCCAGTGCAGCATTCAAGAACCAAGCACATTGACATCAAGTATCATTTCATTAGAGAACATGTTATGAATGGTACTGTGGAGTTACATTTTGTTCCAAGTGAACAACAACTTGCAGACATCTTTACCAAGCCACTTGATGAATCAACATTCTCAAGATTAGTAAGTGAGCTAGGTATGCTAAATTTCTCTTAATTATTTTTGAGATATTTGCAAGTCATAAAGCAGCCAGAAATTTGCTATGTTTTTCTGTGAATAAATTTTCTCAGGAAAAGGTAAAATTTTGTCTAAGTCAAAATTACTATGCCAACGGAATGCACCATTTCGTTGACAGTCTTAGCAGTTTTCTGGGTGTTTCGTTGATAGCTCTTTTATATCAACGAAACGCAGCTTTATCAACGAAATAAGACGGGACTTTAACCGCCCAATCCTGATTCGTTGATTTAGCGCTTTTTATCTGAACCGTTGAAATGTGACACGTCTTTTACCACGATCTATGCATACACCCCTGTAAGTATAAATCATGGTAATACTTTAAGAGTAACGGTTATATTTTTAAGCCAATCCAGTAATTTACATTTATTATTGGATTCATTTTCTGAGAATTTTTGGGGGAGTATTTAAGAAATTTTATTCTTATTTCTTTTTACCTGTTCTCAAAAATTCCAAAGGCTTTTTCTCTCTTCTTCTCTCTTTCAATCAATTCAGTTCGAAGCTTTCCTTTAATCAACAATGGCACCTATAGTTAAGCTTATGTCTGCTGGAGGGTTCATCTATGAGAAGAACAACTCCATCCCTTTTGTTGTCAAGGAAAACCCGAACAGTCTGTTCTTCAAAATGATGGATTTCATGAAGAATTGCAAGTTGAGCTATGCAATGTTTCACTCTACACCACTCTACAATGAGATAATCGAGGAAATTTGGACCTCATGTGAGTATAGTGGAACACACTGCACACTAAAATTCACTCTTCAAGGTAATGAGTACATAGTTAATTCTGATGTTTTGCAAGCATGTTTACATATTCCTGATAATAACTGTGATGCTTTGCCTACTAACACTGAAATAACTACCATGTTAAATTCTATAAACTACTCTTTGCCTACTGATAATCTGGGTAGAATAATTAGGAGAGGTTTGGTTAGAGAATACAGTTATTTAGCTGATGCATTCATTAAGGTCTTTTCTGGAAAGATTAGTAATTTTGATGCATTAACTAACTCTATGTTAATTCTCCTAACCATGCTTCTAAATGATAGATATCACAACTTTAGCACCCAACTTATGTATGAAATTGGTGCTAAGTTGGGTGACAAAGCAAATAGGAAGAAAAATATCTATTATGCTAGGTTTCTGATGATGTTGGCTAACCATGTTAGTCCAGCACCATTAGTTATCTCTAACCCTAATGCCAGGTTCGAGTGCTTTGTGCAAGAAAAGAGAGTATTGACAGACATACTCAGGCTGAACCACAATGGTGATGTTCCAGTGGTGTATCTGCCAATCATTGAGGTAACTACTACTATCCCTGTTAGTGTAGCTAACACCTCTACTGTTTTACCTTCCAATGTTGCTATGGAGTCTGTAGCTGTGACCCAACAGGCTCCTACCCTAGCAACAAAACCAAAATCAAAGAAATCCTCCAAGCCAACCTCAGGTGCTTCTCAAAAGGCACCTGTTGTAAAAACTACCACACAACCTAAGGGGAGTGAGTCTGGAGTTGTGAGAGGTGAGGGAAGGGGTGAACATCAAAGAAACCCCAAGGATAAGGAAGGACAGGTTAGTGTGTACCAGCCAAGCCCCATTGTGTCTTCCCAACAAGGCACAATGAGTAACATGGATTTAAGCACAAGTCTAATTGCATCCTCCCAAAAGGATGTGATTATTGAAACAAGCTCTCCTCCTAGAGCACAGTCCAAAAGGGTAAGGGACACTTCTAGCCCAAAGTCTACATTTTCCCAATACCAAAGGAGAGTGAAGCAAAAGTCCAAGGGTACACAGGGTGCACACACACTGGAAGCAACACTTCCAGTTTCTCAAATTCAGTTTGATGTAACCCCTATCATTACTCTGGGGTTACAGTCCCATTCTCTAAACATCAATCTTGAATTATCTCCATCAAATTCACCAACTCAATCTTTAGATGTGGACATGATCCATACATCTATTCCTGATTCTCCAACTCTAATCTTGGAGAAGCCCCACTCTGAAGCTGGTGGCCATCACTTGTTAAGTGATTTGTTGGGCCATCAACCAATTTTTCCTGAAGTTGCAAGGGGATCTGTGGACCATTCTTTAAAATCAATCACCACAGACTCTACTGTAATTTCTCATTCTCAAAGTGCTTTCTTGACTTCATCAACGAAACAGTCTATTTCGTTGACAAGTGTTTCTCCATCAACGGTATCCATACCGTTGACAGTTCAAACTACCATTCCGTTGATAGTTCACTCTGCACCTTTAATTGAAAATCAAGTTGTTCCCACAACTAGTGCAGATGATCTAGTGGTAGTTGAGACACTTCTAGGACTGAGAGGGAGTGAAATTGAGAGGCTGGCTTGCAGCCAGGCAAAAGGAGAGCTTGAGAGTGAGAGGCTGGCTATTTCTTCCAGCCAGGCAAAAGGAGAGATTGAGAGTACCACCTTAGTAGGTGAAGGTGAGGGTGTGAGAGGTGTGAGCCATGGGGAGCCCATGATGCAAGAAAAGAGTGGAGAGAGAGAAGGGACTACAGGAGCTATAAGGGGGGAAGCAGCCATTGCAAGTGAGTTAATGGAGGTCAGTGAGGGAGAAAGGGAACTTACTTTCCAAGAGCATTATCAACAAACTCTGGATAGTATTTCCCTGGATCCTGAGACCTTTACTCATCCTGTGCCAGCCTATCAAATTATGGCTCAGCAGGGCAATGTGGAGGCAGAAAGGTCACTAAATCTAATTCATACAACTGCATCAATGCAAAGAGCAAAGGATGCACTGACCAATCTACCTTCAGGAGCTGCAGCAAGTGGAGAATTTGAGTTTTCTGATGATGAGGACAGCTATGGTGATAATCTACAGGTGGCCACCACTTCACAGACTGGGACTTCTGTGGTGCCTCCTACACCAGGCTGGCTTTCTCAAGGTATGCATGGTAGAGCCACTCTAGATGCTGCTATCTCCAGGCAGTACAATGAAGCCTACTTAGCTCATGAGTCTGCAAATGCAAGGGACAAGAAATTCTACAAGGCCATCATGGATTCTCTGGAAATTCAAAGGCTACAAATGATGCAGACAAGGATTGAGGCTACAGAAATCAAGGACTCTATTAGCAATTTCAGGGATGCTAACTACAGGATGATGGATGAAAAGCTCCCTCTTCTCACTATGTCCAGAATGAACAGGTTTTTCTCTAAGGAACCTGAAGTGGCTACCTCCTTGAAGACTCTCTCTTCTAGAGTGGACAAGGTGGAAGCTACTTTATCTCAAATGCAAAAGGAACAGGAGAAGCAGACTCAACTTTTGGCCCAGCTAGTGGCAGCTCAAGGACTCCCAGTTGTCTCTCTTGATGATAACAAAAAGGGGGAGAAATCTCAGGAGCTAACCATTCAAATCACAAAGGTGCTGGTCCCAGCCATCACATTGCCACAGGAGCCACTAGCAATGGGGGAGTTTGGGAAGAAGAAGAAGGATAGTATTGACCTGATCCAGGAAGCTTCTATGAGGATGAAACTTGCAGAACAAATCAAAGATCACTGGTCCAACATAGAAGCAAGGTTCAAGAAAATTACTGAATCTTCAAAGACAGATCAGCCATCAACAAATGCAATGGTGACTGTACAAGTGGAGCCACAGTTCAAGAGCTCTTATGCTATAGAGCCCCTTCTACATGGAGTCATTCTAGGACCAAGAAAGGAGAAAGGACAAACTTCATGCATTAGGGATGTGGAAGAAGCTACATTACAAAGAAGCTTATCTCCCAAGTCTCCTGCTAAACCAAAAGGCAAAAACATAGCAAGAACTTTCTATCCTGCACCTTATCCAGATGAGCACAAGCTACTTGGACTTCTCATCACAAAAAGCAAGGAAAGCAATGATTATGAGATAAGGAAACAAAGGGCAATTGTCTACAGGAATGGACAAGAAATTTGTGTTTGGGCTGGTCACCCAAACTTTGCTGAAGCTAAAGCTGAAGAATCAGAAAGAGCAGCAATGCAAGCTCTTGCAGTTGCTCAATCTCTTGATGAAGAAGAAAGACAGCAAGAAGAAAAAGCCCAAGAGGAAAGGAGTGAAAAGAAGAGTACAAGGCAACCAAAGGCAAGGGCTAGAAGAAACATAACCCTTGAAAATGATGACTCTCAGAGTATTGCATCAGACTCTTCTGTACCTCCAACAATTCCTGATCCATCTTTAAAGTTAGCCTGTGATCCCAAACATCTTGTTAATTATCATGATCAGCCAATTGAGCCAAAGGAAGAGCCAATTGAGCTTGATGAGGCTAATTTTCCTAAATTCCTTTTTGAGATGGATCCAAAGAAGAAATTAAAGCAAAGGGCTGTCAAGGCAAAGCCAGTATTTGTGAGAAAGCCACAACCTCAAAAACCCCCTTCAAATCCAGAGGACTGCATGTACATTGCTGACATCAGGGAAGAATCCAGTTTGCATCTTGATTTAGACAACCTGGTGGAAGTAAGGGGCATTGCAGCTTCTCAGAAGCTACCTGAAAGACTGGTTTTCACATACAAGGGTGGTAGAGAACAAATTTGGCCTCTCTACAGAATTCTAGGAGAAGACTACCAAACACTACTCACAGTGTTTAGATGCTTGAAGAAAGACTTTGGCTTCACCAAAACAGCCAAGTCTGAGGTGGTCTCCAAAATATGTCAAATAAAGGCTAGCTGGAACAAGCCTGAGGCTCTTCCCAGGATGCTAAGAGTGCCCTCAACAGGAAAGAAGATCCATCTTCAACCTTTCTGGATGATGGAATTCAAGGACAAGGACAACTGCAGAAGGTTCTTCAGGATGGAAGACCAGCTGGACAAGGCATCTAATCAGACTCTAAGGTTTATGCAATCCATGCTTGGTGATCAAGATGAAGAAGAGAAGATCTTTTACAGAAGGCTACAGGTCCAGATTGAGGAGAACAACTCTAGGAGAGGGAAGAAGACTATGCCCCAAAGAAGACAAAGATGAATTATTTGCTCAGTCTAGAGGAGTACATTTGGGCATCAGTCTTGTAAGTCTTGCATTATTTCTAAAACTTTATGAAGCTCAATACAATTTTTACTTTTATCATGTGTAATATGCCTGAGTGTTTTTGTTATCATCAAGGCTCTTGATTTATGGCTGTTATTCTATCAGTCATAAATTGGGGGAGATTGTTAGGAATATGTTGTTCTTGATGATAATGATAAAAACACTTAGTAGATTTTGTATTAAGTTCTTTTGTAACTGTCAACGGAATGGCATGCTTTGCAGTGTTTCGTTGACAGGAAGCTCATCAACGAAATGAGTGTTGTAGCAATTGCATTGTACAATACTTCACAGTATGATAGGCATTTTGTTGTATGTATCAGATAGGTTTTCTAAGTCATGTTGACTAAGTACTAGATAGGCAAAATAGGTTGGTTAATTGTACATATATTATGCCTTGTAATTTTGCCTAAGTGAAGACATGTCAACGGTATGAAGATTACTCTGTCAACGGTATGGAGTTTACCCATCAACGAAACAAGGGAAACACCATCAACGAAATGGAGAATAAAGCTATCAACGAAACACATCTCCATGCCATCAACGAATCATTATTGCTTTTCTATATAATTGACAAAGTGATAGTGACAGGTTCCTGACAGATCAAAAAGGAGATGTGGAAGTGTACTTTGCATTGGAAACCATTAAAATGGACATGGGGAATAAGGAAACATCCCAGTTTCCAATTGGGCTCTTGGGAGTGATCATAATAAGCATAAAGACAAAAGCAAGGATCTCCAAGGACCACTGGACAAAGGGATGAAAAGCAAACTATTGGCGGTTACTCATTGTACTTTTAGTGTAACCAAAAGTAGGGTTGTAAACTTGGGTTTATATAACCAAGTGTAGCAGTTACTTTAGAAGTAAGAAGAAAAACAAAGAGTTTGTATTAGCTATCTTTGAGAGCATTTTTCTTCTCAACAACCTTGTAACTGAGCAGCTGTGTACATTTGTATCACAGATTATTTCCGCAATAAAAACACTTCAGTTGGATCATCAAACAATCCAACTGAATTATTTATATCTTGTGTTTTTATTTATTCAGTTCAGTTTAATTTTATAAAGTATTTTTAAGTTAAAGAAATATCAAGAATTGTATTCAACCCCCCCTTCTACAATTCTGTTAGGTCATTTGGGATTAACATCAGTTACCTTAGTATCCAGAGAATCAATCCTTCTGTTGATAGAGGTTTGTTCAGAAATAACAGATTTCACTTGGGATTCTACTACCCTTAGCTGAAAAGCAGTAGGCACCTTTCTAAAATTTTGAGAAATATCATTCCTCACCAACTCAGTTGAATTCTTGATAGAATCAATCTCACTTTTTAGACTTTTGGATAACAAAGTTGTAGCCTTCAGATGATTCTTCAAGTCTTGATTCTCTATAGATTTCACTGCATCATAGGCATGTTCCAAAGCAGAAGAATAACTTACAGATTCAGCAGATCTGTGCCATGAATTGTTCCATTCATTCTGTCTAAGTGCCTCAGCAGGATTAAAAGAAGGAATAGAAAAATCTTGTCTCTGATCTTTCCCAGTGGAAGCTTTGCCAGCCATATATGTACTTGATGAACCAAAATTAGTTCCAAGACTGATTTTGAGTGATGTAGCAAGCTGTTCCTTCTCTTTTTGATTCTCATCATCATCACTATCATCAGAGTCATCATCATCAGTACTATGAGTATCATCAGGATCAGGAATAGCTATACCTTTCATTTTATCCTGTGAATCTGTGATAGGATGATCCATTGGTCTTGAACGAAGTGGCTGTATCAGGATATGTTCAGCATCAGGAGCACCACTAGCGTCAGGATGAACACCGTCAGGATTTGATATGCTTGCATCAGTATTTGCTACCAATGGTTCTTGTGGAGCTTGAGGTTCAGAAGCTTCTTCAACACTTTGAGTCAAAGGTTCTTGTGTGCTTCCCTCATTGACAGTGTCCTCGACCAATCTTTGAACTTCATCTGCACCAGAAATCCCTTGAGCATTGTCAGGAAATTTCTCAAAAACTGTAGCTTGGCCTGCATCTTCACTTTGAGAAGATGGTTCTTGTGTAGCTGGAATGTTGATGTCTTCATTCTCCCTTTGAGAAAATGGTTCTTGTGGGACCATTCCACTAGCTAAGCCTGCACTCAAACTTTGATTGAGTGGTTCTTGTGTGGCTAGATCATCAGAAAGAGCTGCTGAACCACTTTGAGGTTCAGGTTCTTGTGGGCTTGATCCTTTCAGTTTCTTCTGTCTCTGATAGACTAACTCTTCTGCCTTCCTTAGCTTTTCCATTGGATGTTTTATCCCGAGATTGGAAGCAACATCACCATACTTCTCCCATGAAATATCAACATGTCTTTTTGTTGGAGAGTCCTGTGTTGGAGAGTCTGAAATATTAACCACTTGACTTGGTGCAGCATCAGGAATACTAACATCAGGATTTGATTGAGCAGTAGAAACTGATTGCTCATTCAGAATAGAAGTGTCATGTACATCAGTATCCTGCTTCTTTTCTAAAGGAATATGATACCTGCTTTTTGATAACTTCCTTTTCTTCTGTGGTGTAGACAATGGAACCACAGCTACAGTAGCAGTATCAGCAACTTCCTTATTCACATTCATCACAGAGGATATAGGTAAATCATCCTATGAGTCAGTCTCATCCCTGAGCACTAACTTTCTTTTAACAGAAACAGCCTCACCTCCCTTTGCAACTTTCTTCACCAGGACCCCTTGTACACCCCCTTGTAACTTCTTTTTAGTGATAGGTGTAGAGGTAAAGTCCTTTGAACCTGATTGCCTTCCTGACACATCAGTTCTAGCTGACTTCTTTGCTTTTACAACTAAAGTCTTTTGAGAGACATTAGAGGTGGCAGTTGACTGTTTAGACTGTTTAGGATGAATGCTTGGGTTAGGAACAAGGTGTGATTGGCCTTGCCCCATAGCAATAGAAATTAAACCATAATGAGTAGGCATTTTCCTATGCAAGAAAAACCTAACCTCATCAGGAATAAAAGCATTTCCTATGAAACCATTTGCCTTATCAGGATTGAAAAACGCAAAAATTTTAATAGGAAGTAAAATAAAATTTTATTTATGAAAACAAAATTTATTTTGACAATCCTGATAAATGCTGTTTTTTTTTAAAAATGATTACAAAACAAGTAGCATAATACCCATGTAACCATTCTTACCAATTATCAAGGCAAAGTAATTATGAGAAACTGAACAGTCGCCTCGATAAACAAAAATGACCTGCATCCTTAACACACATTCTCTATAAAATAGAACTGTTAAGCATAAACATCATGTATCTATAAAACACAAACCCTCTCCAAAGAAAAAACTTACGAAAACCTTTCACCTTCTTTGTTTTTCAATGGCTGCCAACCAACAACAAAACGACTTACCTGATCAAGAACTCGTTGAATTAGAGATAATCTGGCAGGAGTTGGATCAGGTGCTTGCAGAAATTGCAGAAGATGAAGAGCCTCAACCAGTTCCTGACCCTCAGGAACATGAAGCCTTTGTTAACGCAATGGCCGATGTGTTGTTGCACAATTTCCAGCAGGCCAATCCTGACTGGAATCCGCTTGATAACCTCATCTATGAAGAGGATGAGGATGATGAAGAGGATGAGGATGAAGAGCTCGTACGAGAGCTTGAGAGGAGGAAAAAGAAGATCTTGGATGCTCGCAGGTCTTGCAAGTTGGAGGCTTGGAAAAGTCCCGGTGATCATGGGGACGAGCCACCTTCAAGTGCAACTGCTCCCCTCCTTGTCCTTTAAGGATGGAACAAGAGATCTTCCAATCTTGATGGACTGTGAAGCTGCTCAGGAGCGTTCATGCTTATTTGAAGGGCACGTGTTCCTGAGTAGAAATGTAGACTAGGAAAAGAATATGTAATTTCCATTTTCATTTGTAATGAATCTTCAAGATTTAATGAAAACTATCAATTTGCTCAATTGTTCTTGTCCTTCTTACTTTTCCTGCACAATTTGTTAGTAACACTGCATTTGATACATAATATAACGAATAGTAATCACTGACAAAAAATATAATTGTAATTGAAAATTAAGACTTAATAACTTAATCAAAGACTAAGTAATGATCTTATTTGTCAGAGTTTACCAGGAGTGTTGTTGACAAATTGTCTTAGAACTTCTGGTTTTCATACTAGCTTCAATATCTGAGCATCAGGATTTGACCAGTTGACTTCCTGTCAGGATAACATCCTATCAGGATTTGATCAAAGAAAACATACCTTTCTGAATAACCATCAGGATTTGACAGTTATCAGGATTTCCTCTCTGTAGCTTTCCTCAGAAATTCTCAAAGTTCATCATTCCAAGTTCATTCACCAATTTATTGAAAGTAGCTTCAGGTAGTGGCTTGGTGAATATATCAGCTAGTTGTTGATCAGTAGGAACAAAGTGAAGTTCAATTGTTCCTTCCAGAACTTGTTCTCTTATGAAGTGATATCGAATACTGATGTGTTTAGTAAGAGAATGTTGAACTGGATTTCCTGTCATTGCAATAGCACTTTGGTTATCACAATAAATAGGGATTTTTGAGTATGACATGCCATAATCTAACAACTGATTTCTCATCCACATTATCTGAGCACAACAACTTCCTGCAGCAATGTACTCAGCTTCTGCAGTTGAAGTGGAAATGGATTTTTGCTTTTTACTGAACCATGAAACTAGTCTTCCACCCAAAAACTGACAGCTTCCTGAAGTACTTTTCCTGTCTATTTTGCATCCTGCAAAATCAGCATCTGAATAACCACACAACCCAAAATCTGATTCCCTTGCATACCAAAGGCCAAGTGAAGAAGTGCCTTTGAGATATCTGAAAATTCTTTTGACTGCAATCAGATGGGGTTCTCTAGGTTTTGCTTGAAATCTTGCACACAGACAGGTTGCAAACATGATATCTGGTCTACTTGCAGTGAGATACAATAAAGAGCCAATCAATCCTCTGTAGTGAGTTACATCTACCTCAGCACCTTGATCAGGATCAAGTTTGGTAGCTGTAGCTATGGGAGTTGTAGCAGGAGAACTATCTTGCATGTTAAACCTTGTCAATAAATTTCTTGTATATTTAGACTGATTGATAAAAATCCCTTCACCAGTCTGTTTAACTTGAAGACCAAGAAAGTAACTCATTTCTCCCATCATGCTCATTTGATATCTTGACTACATAAGCTTGGAAAACTTTTCACAAAGCTTATTGTTTGTTGACCCAAAAATGATATCATCAACATAAATCTGAACTAACAACAAGTCCTTACCATGATTCAAATAAAATAGAGTTTTATCAATAGCACCTCTTTTGAATCCACTTTCCAGTAAGAATAGAGCTAAAGTTTCATACCATGCTCTTGGAGCTTGCTTTAGTCCATAAAGTGCATTATCCAATCTGTAGACATGATCTGGATAGTTAGGATCAATGAAACCAGGAGGTTGCTCAACATAGACTTCTTCCTCCAGTTCTCCATTTAAGAAAGCACTTTTAACATCCATCTAGAAAACCTTGAATTTCTTATGTGCTGCATAAACAAGAAATATCCTGATGGCTTCTAGTCTTGCAACAGGAGCAAACGTTTCATCATAATCAATTCCCTCTTGTTGAGAATACCCCTTTGCAACTAGTCTTTCTTTGTTTCTGATTATTACTCCATCAGAATCAGTCTTGTTCTTGAAAATCCACTTTGTACCAACAATTGATCTATTCTTTGGTCTTGGTACTAGTTTCCAGACTTCATTTCTTTCAAATTCATTCAGTTCCTCTTGCATTGCAGTAACCCAATCAGTATCTTTAAGTGCATCTTCAACTTTCTTTGGCTCCTCCTTGGATAGAAAGTTATTGTATAGACATTCATTTTGAGTTGCACTTCTTGTTTGAACACCTGCATCAGGATCCCCAATAATCAAATCAAGAGTATGACTTGCAGTCCATTTCCTCGCTGGTGTTAAATTGATTCTTGAAGTAGATGCTCTCCCTGGATTGGTGTTATCTTGATTTGAAGAACTTGCTTGTCTTGAAACTCCCCCTGAATTATTGCTATTTCCTCCTTATAAGTTATCAGGATCATCACTTGAATCAGTATCTGAAGAATTCTATCCTGATGATTGAGTTGACTCTGAACTTGTAGTAGAATGATGTTGTTCCCCCTCAACATTAGCACTACTAGAAGTATTACTATTGATTGCATCATCAGTATTTGCACCATCAGCATCTGGTGTGTCATCAGGATTTGGTGACCCATCAGGATCTGATGTATGAACAGGATCTGATTCACTTTCCTCAGGTTCCTTGGTAGCTTCATTTTCAAAAATTAATCTATCATGAGAGTCTTCATTGTTTCCTACTATTTTCTTGTCATCAAAAGATACATTTATTGACTCCATGACAGTCCTTGTCCTCAAATTAAAAACTCTGAAGGCTCTTGATGCAGGATAGCCTATGAAAATTCCTTCATCGGCCTTTGTTTCAAATTTCCCCAGCTGTTCAGGATGAGTTCTGAGAACAAAACATTTACAGCCAAACACATGCAGATGCTTCAGACTTGGTTTCTTTTCCTTGAGTGACTGATAAGGAGTAACACCATGTCTGTTTATTAATGTGAGATTTTGAGTGTAGCAGGTTGTGTTGACTGCTTCTGCCCAGAAATATGTAGGTAATTTTGCTTCTTCCAACATAGTTCTGCCAGCTTCAATAAGAGTTCTATTTTTCCTTTCAACTACTCCATTTTGCTGAGGTGTGCTAGGAGCAGAGAATTGTTGAATGATTCCTTTGTATTTGCAGAACTCTTCCATCTTTGAATTCTTAAATTCAGTACCATTATCACTTCTTAGTATCTTGACTTTGTACTTTGTGGTTGTCTCAATCATTCTTACATGATCCAACAGAACTTCAGGAGTTTCATCTTTTCTGTGCAGAAAATACACCCAGGTGAATCTAGAATATTCATCAACAATTACAAGAGTGTACCTTTTCTTACTGATGGTCATGATGTTGACTGGACCAAATAGATCAAGATGTAGCATGTGATATAGTTCTCCAATAGAGGATTCTGATTTACTCTGGAATGATGTCCTTCTTTGTTTTACTTTCTGACATGCATCACAGAGTCCATCAGGAGTATATAACACTTTTGGTAATCCTCTCACTAAATCTTTCTTAACCAACTCATTGATATTGCTGAAGTTGAGATGAGAAAGCTTCTTGTGCCAATTCCAACTTTCATCTACTGAAGCTTTACTGATCAGACAGGTAGGGGAGTCATCAGTATTTGATTGAATGTTGGCTGCATATATGTTACCATGCCTGTAGCCAGTCAGTTCTATCTTGTTTGTTGCCTTACTGACTACTTCACAATGAGTGGAATAGAAGTTGACATGATAACCTCTGTCAGTGATTTGACTAATACTCAACAGGTTGTGTTTTAGTCCCTTCACTAGAGCTACTTTTTCAATGATGACATTTCCAATCATTATATTGCCATATCCCAAGGTTTGTCCAATGTTGCCATCTCCATAAGACACAGTTGGGCCAACTTTTTCCTCATATTCTGATAACAGAGCTTTGTTTCCAGTCATGTGCACAGAACATCCACTATCCATGACTAACACATTTTTCTTTTTACCCTGCAATCAGAATAGAAACACACTAGTTAGAACATTTAGGAACCCATACTTGTTGGGTTCCTTTTCCATGCAATTTATTAACTTTCACAGCAGAAGACTTTCTGACCATAGCAGTCCTGACAAGATTTACTCCATCAGGATTTGCTTTGTCAGTATCAGTATTAACAAAAGCATGTTCCAACTTGACATTCTTAATGCTACCAGAGTTTGTACTATTTTTATCAACTTTAGGCAATGGATCATAAAAGTTATAGTACAACTCATGATAATCTTTACAAGTATAAATAGAATGCCATATACTACCACAATGAAAACAGGACTTCTGTGGTTTATAAAATACTGATCTATTCCTAACAGCAGACTTAGGAATATCAGTAATCTTCTTCTTACTCTTCTTACAATCAATAGCAAGATGATTAGAGTTACCACAGTTAAAACAACACTTTCTAGGTGCATTTGGGATATATTTGTAACCATTCTCTTTATTGATACCATCTTTACCATTCATGTTTCTCTTAACAGTAGCTTCCTTTTTCTTATCTGTCACCTCACAGATTTTATCCTTAAGCTGTTTCTGAGACAATAGACCTACATTCTTAATGACTTTATTCAAGACAGGTTTAGACTTTATGATTTTAATTCCTTGTGTAGAAGTAGATCCCTTTTCAAAAGTAGAATTGGAATCCTTACCAAAAACAAAATTAACAGGAGTAATCTTAGATTTGGTTGCATCTATAACATGTCTATAGGTCTTTGGACTGACTGTCTCATCAATGACAATTTTCTCTTCCAATTTCTTATCCTCGTCTGACTTATATCCTAGACACTCTTTCCAATTCTTAGAGGTATTAATCTCATGAAATTTCCTACCAGAGTCTGTCCAGGTTCTGATTTTCTTATTAGCATTTTCAAGTTCCTTTTCAAGAGCAGTACATTTGGATTTCATCTCTAAATACATGTGATTCACATTATCACATTCTTTTTGTACTTCTTGCATACGAGAAAATTCAGCTTCTAATATATCATTCCTTTTTCTAAGTTCAGACATCTCAGATAAGATCCTAGTATTTTCAGCAGTTTGACTTCTAAAGCTAATATGTAATGACTTTAGAAAACGTCTTAACTCAGAAGCATTATCAGTATCAAAATCAAAGATAGTATTTAGTACCTTATCATCAGGAGCAACAGTTACATCAGCATTGGCCATTAGAGCATAGTTGACCACCTCAGTATCAGATTCTGAGGAAGAGTCCATCCAATCCTTGCTTGATGTGATAAGTGCCTTTGTCTTCTTGCACTCAGAAGCAAAGTGACCCATACCATTGCACTTGTAGCATCTAACCTTTGACTTGTCAAATTTGCTACCCTTGCTGTCCTTTTTGATATACTTATCTTTGTTTGGATTGAAAGCCTTTTTCTGAAAGTTGCCTTGTCTTCTATTCTTCCTGAACTTCATCCTTCTGAAGTTTCTGACAATCATAACAACCATCTCTTCCATGTCTGAGTCAGAAGAATCATCATCAGTATTGGCATCAACATTGTCATCAGTATCTGATGAAGAGTCATCAGGATCTGTCTCAACTATTCTTGTTTTACTTCTAGAGACCTCCATAACTTTTCCTTTTGATTTAGCCTCTGCTTTCAAAGCAGTTGATTTTGCCTTGCTGCTTTTCTTGTTCTTTCTCTGTTGAACTTCAAGATCATGAGTTCTTAGCATCCCATAGACTTCATCAAGAGACACAGTGTTAAGATCATACTGATGTCTAATGATCGATGTCTGAGTGTCCCATTCTTCAGGTAAAGCTCTTAGAAACTTGGTGTTTGAATCTTCAGTTTCATATTCCTTGTCAACTAAAGATAAACTGTTCAATAGTGTCAGAAATCTATCATATAGATCAGTTAGGCTCTCATCGGGTCTTGCATCAAATTGTTCATATTCTTGAATCAAAAGAGCCCTTCTGTTTTTCTTAACAGATGCAGATCCCTGGCACTGAGTTTCCAAAGTATCCCAGATTTCTTTTGAAGACTTGCATGCAATCACTCTGTTTGACATGACAGCATCAAGACTACTGTGTAAGATATTCTTTATCTTTGGTTCCCTGAGTACATGAGCTTTTTCTTCTGGAGTCCATTCACTTTTAGCCTTGACCACATAATGTTCAGGTACTGTATCTGTTCGTTCTACAATCCTTGTAGGAATATATTGTCCATCACGAATCATGTCCAAATAGTCAGGATCCATAGCCTCCAGGTACATCAGCATCTTTACCCTCCATGTTGGATATTCTGATTTCTTCAAGATGGGAATCTTCATGCTTTCATACTTGGTTGTCGACATCTTTAGATCGTATCTGATTCAGAATTAAATCAGTTTGCTCTGATACCACTTGTTGCCCAGTAATAATCTATTGTAGAAGGGGGGTTGAATACAATAGTATAAGATAATCGACTTCTTAATGTATATATCACAAATATGAAAGAAAGATAACAACTTTATTAAATCTAATATAAAACTGTTACAAACTCTCTCAAGAAATTCTGATGTTCTTGAGAGCTGCTAGCTTACAAAAACTCTCTCAAGAAATTCTATGTTCTTAAGAGCTTCTATTCGATTATGTTCACGTTGTGTGTTGTACATAAATCGAAACCAAAACTGTGTTTATATACTACACAGCTTCTCTATCAATGATAAGTCCTAATCAATTACAAAGATTGAAACCTATCCATAATTGATAACTACATTCTACAAACCAGGAACCGACAGAATAAACTTCCATGTTTAACTAGACTCCAAATATAACTCGAAGTAGGAATCCTGATCAGCTTCCAGTCCTGATGATCAATCCTGATCCCAGTCCTGATATGTATCTTGATCCTGACGACCATGTAATCCTGATGACGTCAGCAATCCTGATCAGTTGAGTCTAGCTCCTGACGATCATTGAATTCTGAACTAACAAGAATAGATATTGGGTGTTCTAGATGAGTTTTAGAACATTGCAATCCTAAATTTTCTTCCAATTCTTCAAGATGTTACATTCTGGAGAGTAGGTTTTAATACTGATTTTGATCAAAAGCCTTCGTAAATCTTCTAATTCTCTACTTAGGTCTTGCGCTTTCGGTTCTTAAAACTTTCTTTCTGACTCGTTCATATCTTTTCTTGCAATTTGTTGATTTTAAGAATTCTTTTGCTTTGTTTCGCTTCCTCTATCTTTCAGACTTTCAAAACATCGAATAATTCAGTGCCAAGTAATTAGCCCAAATGCAACAACTTGGGTAATCCACAAACTCACCCCAAGTTCCCAAAAGATCATGATTTGTTGGTGCAATTTATAGTAATACTTTGTGTTATAAACTGAACTAAAGTCTCAATTCTTCTCGATTTTGAGACTCGAGTGGTACAAACTCCCCCACTTAAACTCTGAACGGCATCGTTAGATCTGGACGGATAGCTCATAGGTCCAATATCGTACATCTCTAGCGATTGTGAGATAATACTGGCTAGTTTATGTCCCCACCTCTGGACCTCAGTCCATTGTGAAATAATACCACCAGTCTTCGTGTCCCCCACCTCACGAATCAACCGCCGACCAATTGGCCCAAATGCAATAACGTGGGTAATCCACAAACCCACCAGAGGTCTCCAAAAGATCATGATTGTTGGTGCACGTAGTAGTTGTAATTTGTCTTATAAACTGTACTAAAGCCCCCACATTTCTCGATGTGAGACTCAGGTGTTACAATATGTTTTAATTTAATAATATTTCAATCTATTGTCAATATTAGTTCTTTATATATATATATATATATGGTTAAATATCAAAGTGGTCACTGAAGTGAAGACCATAAATCACTTTCATCACTGATCTCAATGAGGTATCACTTTAATCACTAAAGTTGTCAAAAATATCAAACAGATACCTCTAAATATGTGTTTGAAAAGTAAAAATAATTTATATCGAGTTCTACACATATTCTTGAATGCTACCGCAACCAAATGAAAAGTTATGAACTCTAGTATTTATGATATTATATTTAGATTTAAAAAAAATTATTTACTATTTATTTTTAATTTTATAGTTATTTACTTTGATTTAATTAAAAATAAATAGTAAATGAATTTTTTAAAATCTAAATAAATTATTTGAAATACTAGAATTCATAACTTTTCATTTGGTTGCAATAGTATTGAAGAAATATGTGTAGAACTCGAGAAAAGTTATTTTTACTTTTCGAACACATATTTAGAATTATATGTTTGATGTTTATGATGACTTTAGTTATTGAAATGATCATACCCCGTTGAGATCAGTGATGAAAATGATATATGGTCTTCACTTCAATGACCACTTTGATATTCCACCATATATATATATATAATTTTCAAATACAATAATTTTTTTTATTTTACTACTAAAATTTTAAAACATAATTATGTTTAAATGACCTGGGTATGTCTAACTGATAATAATATTAAAATTCGTGAACTATTATTTGCTATTATAACTTCAATTCTCATATTTTGTTGCATGAACTCGTGCAAGGCACGGTCATTTTCTAGTGATTAAAATAAAATTTTATTCTTTGTTGTTTAAATATTATATTTAGTTATATTTGTACATATTTTGTTCGTCTCGTTATAATATACTTACTTTAATTTATATAGATAATTTGATTGATCGGGGCCTATGATTTTAAATAACCCGGGGTGTATAATGTGATCGATCCAATCATAATATTTTGGTATGCTATATAATATCTTGTTTTCTAAAATTTGTTAACTGGACTATATATTTTTATCTATTTATTTTTTTACACAAATTAGTATCACCAAGTATTTTTCCAACCTAAATTTATGTGTTTATATTGTCTAACCTTTTCAACATGACCATATAATTTGCTTAATTTTTTTTGTTGTACTATCTATTTATTTTTATTATCTCATCTTTTAAATTGTTTTAATTCAAAATAAATAGTTTTCATATGTTATATATATGAACATATTAATCCAATTCCAAATACCTAATTATTTTCTTCCATAAAATGACATTAAAATTCATGTGATAATAATTAAAAATGTCTCATATACACAATGCATCCAATCTAATTATAAATCTACTCACTTTTATTATATCTATCTATTTATATTGTATTATTAAAACCGAAACATTGAAAGTTTTGTAGTCAATCGGTACGGTACTCGTATTTTGGTATTTGCACTTTAGTTCTTTTGTTTTTACAACTTAATCTTAATTTATTAAAAACAACTATTTTGATCTAAATATAATGTAGTCGGTCGGTTAGAATGATACTCATATTTTGATATTTGCACTTTAATCCCTTTACTTTTGCAACTTGACCTTGATTTATTAAAAATAACAATTTTAATTAAAATATATTTTTTAAATACTGTTAAACACAAAATTCTTGAAACACAATTTAATCACGCTCAAGCACAAACACAGACGTCAATTCAACATCGAGTTCAACAATCACATAAAACTATTTAAATTTAAGTTCATCTTCGTTAAAAAAAGTATAAATATAAAATAAATTATTAAAATACATATAAGATAACAAATTTAAAACTCAACTTTGCATTGCACCGGCCCTATGCTTGTATACATAAGAAGAATATTCATAAATATCATGTATACATTTTATCGATATGTGCTATATAATAATGCTTATAGTAGAGATACCCCTTCCCGCCCAACCCCGATCCATTATCTGCCCCGTTTCAGGCGGAGAATTGAGTACTTTTTTGGCGATCAGGAAAAAATATATAAAAATTTCGGGGATGGGGTCAGGGATTAGTGTCTCCCTGCCACGCTTCCCGGTCCCCAATTTCTATATTTAACAAAAATATTATATATTTTCATGTATATTAAATAAATTATTGTGAATAAATATGATTTGTATATATTCTTATAGTTTAAACTTTTAATTCATTTTTCTAATTCAAAGTTTTCACATGTAGAATACAATTAAATTACAATAATATTTATTTTATCTCTTATTTTAAATAAATTTTAATGAATTATTATTTAAAATATTAAATTAAATTTAAAATATAAATTGTATATCATGTAAATCAAACTAATTTTATTATAAAATTTTAAAGAGATTTTATAGAAATTAATAAGTATGATTTTAATAATTTAAATATATTGTATAGTACAAGAAAAGTTAGACCCTTATATAAGAAAATAGAATATATTATAGTTAAAGTTAAACAACCGAAATATTTATTTTAAACTAAAGGAAAGATAAATATACACCACACTTAATATAAAAATTTTATAAGATTGATAGTATATAGTTTTGTATGATATTTTAATAATTAAAAAAATAAATATTATAAATATCCTTTGCAAACATACTCTAAAAAAAGAATTTAAAAAATAAAATTTAATAAATATTATAAATCACCTTAATTTTTACTTAAAAGTTTAAATAATAATTAATATATGATTAAGAATGATGTGAGGTTTATGTAATGTGATTTTTCACTCAAAACCAAAAGAAGTCATGTAGCTCAATGGTTATAAAAATGATTTCTTTAAGGAAGATCAGGGGTTCGATTATGCACAAAAACATTATTTACTCTTTTTTTTTCTTTAGATAAGAGAGTAGTGGCATGCCATGTAATTTCAAAATATAAAAGGGTAAAATTGTAATTTCACAGGGGTTTTATTTGCTCTTTTTACCCTTGTGTTCTCCTATTATATATAGAAGAGATATTAAAAAAATATATAATAAGTGATATTGGATATAGATGTCAACATTTGTCACACTATCACCTAGGTCATGGTTCAATTCACATTAAAAATAAATTTTTTTATCATCAATATACAATTGGAGGGATAATTTAGTAATCTAATATCATTAATATAATATTAAAAGGGTAATTTAGTAATCTAAAATATATAATCTGATAGTATATATAATTTGTAATCTAATAGTATATATAATATGAGCCATTATGTACTTAATGCAAATAAACATGATTTATAATATAAAAATAATAATATTATCTTTTTATGGATCAATTCCAATTTTATAACATTTTTTTAAAATACAATTTTATAATATTTTGCGCGAGTTTTTCTCTAATATGGTTAGAAATATGATTTTAAGGCACTTGTGAAAATAAATTATCTATCTTACCAAATAGATTATAAGAAGAGACCAAAATAGAGTATAACATCTATACTATTATATTAAAGACGAAACATTAAAAGTTTTGTAGTCTGGTCGTCCAAAACTTTTGTAGTCTGGTCACTCAATTCTCAGCCGTCGGATCTTTTTAATCAAATTGATGAGAGCCGTTGGATAAAATATTAAAAATTATTAAATATAATACATTTTATATTATAATCACTAATAACTATCTAATTACCATTTACAGCTAAAACATATTACCTGTTTTATATTCTCTAAATAGGACAACTCATTTTCTAAAAATAAAACAGACAACTTTATATAAAAGGTAATATAAATTTTATGTGACTGTCTTTTCAGCACGTTACCTATTTTACATTTTCTAACTAAAACAACTCATCTTCTAAAAATAACACGGAGGTATTTTATATAATCTTACTTAAACAACTCATCATCTAAAAATAAGACGATCAATATATACATAAAAAGGTAATATAATTTTATATCATTATTAATAAATGACTATCTTCTTTCTTGAGCACACCTGTTTTATATTTTTTTAACTAAAACAATTAATCTTCCAAAAATAACACATGCAACGTATATTTAATGGTGATATTATTATTATATATTTATAACCAATTACTTTTTTCATCTAAAACATATTATTTATTTTATATTTTCTAACTAAAACAATTCACCTTCTAAAAATAATACAAATGACATATATATATAGAATGATAATATATTATACATAATTATTAATAAAATAATCAGTTACCTATTTCAGCTAAAATATATTAGTTGTTTTATATTTTCTAACTTAATCTTCAAAATATAATACGGGTAACATTTATATTAAAATAGAATATAACTTTATATAATTAATAAATAACTAATTGTCTTTTCCAACACATTATCTGTTTTATATTTTTTAACTAAACTAACTCATCTTCTAAAACTAATACAGGGAACATTTATATAAGACGATAATATTATTAAATTAAACTCATAAAATTTATTTTAATTATACTTCTTTTATAACTTTCAATTCACGTAAAATAATTAATAAAAAATAAAATTAATATTGTAATTACTAATAACTACCTAATTATTAAACACATATAAAAATGTTATTAAATACAAAATTCATGAAATACAAAAACACAAACACCTGCTTTAATTGAGTTCAACAACCACATATAAGTATAACTATTCAAATTTCAAAATCATATTCATAAAAAGCAAATACAAAAATAAAGATATATAAAATATTAAAATAAAAAAAAAAAATTAAATTTCAACCGTGCGTCGCACGAATTTTAAGTTAGTAATTACTAATAACTATTTGATTACGTTTTTCAGCTGAAATATATTATCTATTTATAATTTTTAAATAAAATGACTCATCTTCTAAAAATAACACGAACACATTACTTATTTTATATTTTTTAACTTAAACAACTCATCTTCAAAAAATAATATGGGAAACATATATATATATATAAACATAATGTAATTTTATATAATTATTAATAAAAAATCAACAGCCTTTTTCACTACATTACCGGTTTTGTATTTTCTAACTAAAACAACTCATCTTCTAAAAATAACACGGGTACATTACCGATTTTATATTTTCTAACTTAAACAATTCATCTTCTAAATATTTTATATTATAATTACTAATAACTATCTAATTACCTTTTTCAACTAAAACATATTACATGTTTAATATTTTCTAAATAAAACAACTCACATTACCTATTTTATATTTTATAACTTTAACAACTCATCTTCTAAATATTTTAAATTATAATTACTAATAACTATCTAATTACCTTTTTCAGTTAAAACATATTACATGTTTTATATTTTCTAAATAAAACGACTCATCTTCTAGAAATAACACGGGCAAAATACATATTTTATATTTTCTAACTTAAAATACTCATCTTCTAAAAATAATACGGGCAATATATATATAAAAACATAAAATAATTTTGTATAATTATTAATAAATAACCAACTGCCTTTTTCAGCACATTACATGTTTCTTATTTTCTAACAAAAACAACTCATATTCTATAAACAACACGGGCAACATGGTGACATTATTATATATTTATAAGAAATTGCCTTTTTCAGCTAAAACACATTATTTATTTATATATTTCCTAACTAAAATAACTCATCTTCTAAAAATAACACGAACAACGTATATAGAACGATAATATATTATATATAATTATTAATAAATAATCAGTTACTTATTTCTGCTAAAACACTTTAGTTGTTTTATATTTTCTAACTAATGACCTTCTAAATATAATATGGTATATATATATATATATATATATATATATATATATATATATATATATATATATATATATATATATATATATATATATATATATAGAGTCCTACTAAAATAGAAACCAATTTAAAATAAAAACTAGAAACTGCACCATACACAATTAAATACACCATCTCACACACAATCCCACCTAATCCCCTTCATTTGTAATTATATTTTTCCCGTTAATTGGTGATCTTTTTTTGAAATCTGACTTCATTGTATTTTTCTTCATCTCGCAACAATCAATTTGCATACCATATTTGATATATTCCGACGATAAATCACTATTTATGCTTGCAAGAATCACTAAAATATTGGTGATTCCCGTAAGAATAAATAATGATTTCTGCGTAAATGTAGTGATTTTTTCTCCAGATCTATACGTAAATTACAAATTTTGTACCACAAAATCACTAAATTCATACGTATATAAAAATAAATTGTTAGATCTATGCTGAAATCACTATTTATTCTTACAGAAATTACTAAAATTTTAGTACTCCGTAATATAGCACACATGGTATGCATATTGATCGTTGGAAGATGGAGAAAAATATAGTGAAGTCGGATTTCAAAAAAAGTTCACCGATTCACGGGAAAAATCAAATTAAAAACGAAGGGGATTAGGTGGGATTGTGTATGTGAGGGTGTATTTTAATTGTGTGTGATGCAGTAGAGGGCCATTAGATTAGATTAATCCAAGGGCTTAGATTAGTTTCTAGTTTCTATTTTAATTTTAGTTTCTATTTGATCACTATATAATACAATTTTATATAATTATTAATAATTAATTAATTACCTTTTTCAACACATTATCTATTTTATATTTTTTAACGAAAACAATTAATCTTCTAAAAATAATACGGGCACCTTCTATATAAAACGGTAATATTATTATATTAAACTTATAAATTTTATGTTTTGTTATAATTTTTTCTATAGCTTTCAATTCATATAAAATAATTAATAAAAAATAAACTTTATATTATAATTAGTAATAACTACCTAAACTTAGGGGTCGTTTGGTTCGAAGTGTTCTGGGTATGGGTTTCGTTCATTCCAACCACCTACCTAGTGTTTGGTTCAGTAAAGATAATTTTAAAACACATACCTCAAACCCCCCAAGGTATGGATTTTTGATACCCTCGAGAGAGGTGGGTACGAGGGAGAGGTACGAGGAATCAATACTATTTCTACTATTTTCATATCTATACAAGCAATTAAATATATATTTTAATATAAGAACAAATCAACAACTCAAAAATATATTTAAAAAATAATTAAATAAATATTTTAAATTAATTAAAATTATTCAATTGAAAATATCATAAATCAAATATATTTATTCCAGCATCCAACCAAACACATAATATCAGAAATGATATCTCGATCCCATACCACCTTAACCCAATTCCGATTTCAACCCATACCACTTTATGAACCAAACGACCCCTAAGTACATCTTTATTATATTATTATACACAAAACTCTTAAAATACAAACTAATCACGAACAAACATAAACACCTACGTCAATTCAACCTCGAATTCAACCTCAAATTCAACAACATATGAGTAGAACTATTCAAATTTTAAAATCATATTCATGTAAAGTAAATATAAATATAAAAAATGAAATATTAAACTATAAAAAAGATATTAAATTTAAATTTCAGCCGTGCATAACACGGGTTTTAAACTAGTATTGAGTATTTGTGCATATTAATAAAAAGTTTCATAATACAATCAAAATAGATGTATAGAATAGTTTTCATAATTCAATCAAAATAGATGTCTAGAATAGTGGTAAGGAATGTTACTTCTAATTTAGAGGTCAAGGGTTCAATTCCCATCAGAAACAATTTTTTTGTTGTGCTATTATATAGGGGTAATTTAGTAATTTTATGATGAATAAATTGTCTCATGAACCCCCTAGTTATAAAAACTCTATGAACATCAAAAATATACAATCATATATATCAAATGACATTGATAATGCGTAGTTTAGTTTAAAATCACAATCTAAGCTAGCGGTCCGTGCCTTGCACGGGTTTTTATGCTAGTAATATAGTATAGATTAATAATTGAAAGATATATAATTAAAAAAGACAATATTAATAGCATAAAAGCCCGTGCGAGGCACGGACTGGTAGCTTAAATTGTGTTTATAAACTATTCTATGCATGATCATTATCGTTTCAAGTATATGATTGATATGTTAGATATAATTGCTGATGATTGTTTATCAGTGTTTAAGTAACAGGTACTCATCAGAGTTTATACTATAAGCCAGTCAGAGTTTGTTAAAGTCTGACGGGGTGAAAGTTTGCTGAAGCTGTCGGTGCTAATATGAAGATTCTAGAAGCAATATATCTTGAAGATGGAAAGAAGCAAGATATATTGAGATAGCTAAGGAAACGGAACAGAAGACAGAAGCAATTCTAATTTGATATAAATTGTATAGCTAATTTTTAGGAATATCAATTAGAGATTGAATCTATGTAGCTGTGTACTATATAAACACAGATAGGTTAACCCTAAAAGGGATGCGAATACTGAATACATTATTCTTGTAACCTAGCAGCTCTCTGTGATATTTTACATCACTAAGAGAAGAGTTATTTAATATAATTCAGTTTATTGTTCATAAACAGTGTTCTTGATTGTTATTCTCATACATATATTGATTATATATTGTGTATTCGGTCTAACAATTGGTATCAGAGCCAAGGCTGTTTAATATATACAGTTTATTGATCTAAACACAAGTATAATCATGACTGAAAACTCTCAGGCAGGTTCAAATGGAGGTTCTAATGCTCAAAAGGTTCAATCTGCTTCTGTAAATCGATATGAGTCAATCAGGGTTCCAATGCTCAAACCAGTGGAATATCCAATATGGAAGGTTAAGATGACCATGTTTCTAGAAGCCACAGATCCAGAATACCTTGATAGAATCTATGATGGTCCTCATATGCCAACTAAACTGTCTCCTGTAGTTGCTGGTCAAGAACAAAAGACTGTTCCGAAGGAAAAGAAAGATATGACTCCTGAGGACATCTCATCAATTGCGAAGGATGCAAAAGTTAGACATCTTCTTCATAGTGCCTTAGATAATGTCATGTCTAACAGAGTTATTGGTTGCAAGACTGCCAAAGAAATCTGGGATGCTTTAGAAGTCAGGTGTCAAGGAACAAGTGCTATAAAGAAGAACATGAAGACTATTTTAACACAGGAGTATGAACACTTTGACTCTAGATCTGATGAAACTCTGACAGATACATATGACAGATTCTGTAAATTGTTAAATGATTTGTCTCTTGTTGATAAAGAATATGATCTTGAAGAGTCAAATCTCAAGTTTCTACTATCTCTACCTGAAAAATGGGATTTAAAGGCAACAACAATAAGAGATAATTATGATCTTGCAGAAACAGATCTTGATGAAATTTATGGGTTGCTTAAAACTCATGAACTTGAGATAGAACAAAGAAACAAAAGATCTGGAAAGAAGACAAAATCTGTAGCTCTCAAAGTTGAAGAAAAACTCATGAAGAAAGAAACATCAAAGAAGAAAGCTAAGGGAAAAGCTTTGGTCATAAACTCTGAAAGTGAGTCATCAAACTCTGATGGTGATTCAAACTCTGATGCTTCTTCTGAATCTGAGGATGATGAAGAACAACTGATGCAAATGGCTGCTTTGATGGTGAAAACCTTCAAGAAGATGGGTTTTAAAAACTTCAAGAAGGGAAAAAGATTCTCGGGGAAAGATTCAAACTCTGAAAGAAAGAGTTTCAGAAAGTCTGAAGGAAGGGATACCAAGTATGGAAAGAAAGACAAGTCTGAGATCCAGTGCTACAAGTGTAAAGAGATGGGTCATTATGCTCCAGAGTGCAAGAAAGGAAAATCTGAGAAATCACTCATCACTAAAGGAAAAGACTGGGCAGACACTTCAGATTCTGATGAAGATGTCAGCTATGCTCTTATGGCAACTGTTGAAGATAAATCTGAGACATCTGAGAATAAGGGCATAAGGGAAAGCACCCTAGTCTTGGACAGTGGATATTCAGGACACATGACAGGAAATAAAGCCCTGCTATCAGACTATGAGGAGAAGGCTGGCCCAAAAGTCTCCTATGGAGATGGCAACATAGGACGTACTATGGGATATGGCAATATCAATCTTGGAAGTGTCATCATCACAAATGTAGCTCTAGTACCAGGACTCAAGCATGACTTGCTATCTGTGAGTCAAATCTGTGACAGAGGTTACCATGTAGATTTTCAACCTGAATTCTGTGAGGTTATCAGCAAATCTACAGGGAAAGTTATTCTAGTTGGACACAGACAGAATAATATCTATGAAGCAAGTTTGGTAACAAACTCTGAAGGAAAAGTTGTGTGTCTGTCTGCAAAAATGTCAAATGAAGAGAGTTGGAAATGGCATAAGAAGCTCTCTCACCTAAACTTGAACAACATCAATGAGCTAATTCGAAAAGATCTTGTAAGGGGACTTCCAAAGTCAATACTCAGCTTAAATGGTCTGTGTGATTCTTGTCAAAAGGCCAAGCAAAGGAAGTCATCTTTCAAGAGTAAGTCTGAATCTTCAGTTGTGGATCCTTATCATCTTCTTCATGTTGATCTATTTGGTCCAGTCAATATAATGTCTCTTGGCAGAAAGAAATATGCTCTAGTCATTGTTGATGAGTACACTAGGTACACTTGGGTGTATTTCTTAGCAAGGAAGGATGAAACTGCTTTAACTCTGATGGATCATGTAAAGCTACTGGACAAAGGATCACAGTATAAAGTGAAAATTATCATAAGTGATAATGGTACTGAATTCAGAAATGCTGCAATGGAAGAATTTTGCAAAGAAAGAGGAGTGAAGCAAGAATTTTCTGCACCAGGGACTCCATAGCAAAATGGTGTAGTTGAAAGAAAGAACAGAACCTTAATCGAAGCTGCTAGAACAATGCTTGATGAAGCAAAATTGCCAACTTATTTCTGGGTAGAAGCTGTTCAAACTGCTTGTTTTACTCAGAATGCAACACTGATCAACAGGCATGGGAAAACACCATATGAGATGGTGAAAAATAAGAAGCCAAATTTGAAATATTTTCATATTTTTGGATGCAAATGTTTTGTGTTGAAAACTCATCCTGAACAGTTGACCAAGTTTGACTTAAAAGATGATGAAGGAATTTTTGTTGGATACCCACTGTCAACTAAAGCATTCAGAGTCTACAATATGAGAACTAAAGTGATCATGGAATCTATACATGTGTCATTTGATGACAAGAAAATAACTGGAATAGAAGATGAAGAATATCATGATCAACTTCGCTTTGAAAATGAAGATCTAAACTCTGATAAAGCAAATCCAACAAACTCTGATGAAGCATACTCTGAACCTCTACTGATAAACACTGAGGAAGTTTCTCTGACAGAACAAAATAGAGAACCAGTTGAGGGGGAGCGTGAAGATACTTCAGAAACTCCTCAAAATGATGACTCAAATTCTGAAAATGAGTCAGCTGAAGAATCAAATAGAAACTCTGGGTCAAACTCTGAAAGTTCAAATACTGAACAGTCCAATTCAGGGGGAGCCTCAGAGAATGCAAATGGTCAAGAAGAAAATCAGGAGAGCATGGATCAAGGGGGAGGATCTAATAATGACAACAGAAGCCAATTACCTACAGCAAGAAGGTGGACACAAGCTCACACACCTGACTTGATAATTGGAGATCCAGAAGCTAGTGTGAGAACTAGAAGTGCTACAACTAATGAATGTCTGTTTCATGCATTCTTGTCTCAAACTGAGCCCAAGAAAGTGGAAGAAGCTCTTCAAGATGCTAACTGGATCACAGCTATGCAGGAAGAGTTAAATGAATTTGAAAGGAATGAAGTATGGACTCTTGTACCAAGACCTAAAAACAGATCTATTGTTGGTACAAAGTGGGTATTCAGAAACAAAACAGACAGTGATGGAGTGATTACAAGGAATAAGGCTAGACTTGTGGCTAAAGGCTATTCACAGCAGGAAGGAATTGACTATGATGAAACCTTTGCTCCAGTTGCAAGATTGGAGGCAATAAGGATTTTTCTGGCCTATGCTGCTCACAAGAAGTTTAAAGTCTTTCAGATGGATGTGAAAAGTGCTTTTCTCAATGGGAAACTTGAAGAAGAAGTGTTTGTTGAACAACCACCAGGGTTTGTGGACCCCAAGCATCCAGATTATGTCTACAGGCTTGACAAAGCACTTTATGGACTAAAGCAAGCACCTAGAGCATGGTATAAAACTCTGGCTCAATTTCTTTTAGAAAGTGGGTTCACTAGAGGTACAATTGACAAAACCTTGTTCTATTTCAATACTGGTAATGATCTGATGTTAGTTCAAATCTATGTGGATGCCATAATTTTTTGGTCTACTAATGACAAACTCTGTAAGAAGTTTGCAAAGCTTATGCAGTCAAGATACCAAATGAGCATGATGGGAGAGCTTAGTTATTTTCTAGGCTTGCAAGTAAAGCAAACAGATGATGGGATTTTTATCAATCAAGCAAAATATACCAGAAATCTTCTTAAGAAATTTGGTATGCTTGATAGTTCATCTGCCACAACTCCCATGGCTACTGCAACAAAACTAGACAAAGACACAGGAGCCTCAGTAGATATGACAAACTACATAGGAATGATAGGGTCTCTTCTTTATCTCACCGCAAGTAGACCAGATATCATGTATGCCACATGTCTTTGTGCAAGATTTCAAGCAGACCCCAGAGAGCCTCATCTAACAGCTGTGAAGAGAATTTTCAAATATCTCAAAGGAACCATAACTCTTGGTTTGTGGTACCCTAGAGAATCAGAGTTTAAGTTAATTGGTTACTCTGATGCAGATTTTGCAGGCTGTAAGATTGACAGAAAGAGCACGAGTGGAAGCTGTCAATTTTTAGGTGACAGATTAGTTTCTTGGTACAGCAAGAAACAGAAATCGATTTCAACATCCACAGCAGAAGCAGAGTATATTGCTGATGGTAGCTGTTGTGCACAGATTTTGTGGATGAAAAATCAGTTGCTGGATTATGGATTAAGGTACTCTAAAATACCTATTTTCTGTGATAATCAAAGTGCTATTGCTATGACAGGTAATCCAGTACAGCACTCCATGACAAAGCACATCAGCATAAGGTATCATTTTATCAGGGAACATGTGGAAGAAGGAAATATTGAGCTTCATTTTGTGTCTACAGACCAACAGCTTGCAGATATCTTCACCAAGCCTTTGAGTGAAGTTACCTTTACAAGACTGGTAAATGAACTTGGAATGGTCTCTGGTTTTGACTAGAGATATTGGTTAGACTCAAAATTTCTCCTTCTGTGATTTGTTGCTCATGATTCTTTGCATATGTTAACTGTCATTCATACCAGCTTGTCAAAATTCTGAAGTCATACTCTGTCATAATGTTAAACTCTGTCAGTCATACTCTGTCAGTTATACTCTAATGCTAAACTCTGATTTTAAACTCTGATTGTGATTTTGTCTGAAACATATGGACCGATGAAGAAAATTGTATGAAGCATGATTCTCAGTAAGTAATCATGAATCCTTCTGAGTGATATAAATTCTGATCTCAAATGTGTGCAGAAATTTTACACAGCATGATACTGTCTCTATATTTATAGCATCTCTTAGTTTATTGATCCTATACACTGAGTCTGTATTAGTTGTTTGCACTTTCTCTCATAAATTAATAGTGTTAACTGATTAAAGTCTAAACTCTGATAATTAGTTGCTCATATTTCATCCTCATATCAAAAGATGCAAAAATATGCACAAATTCCTTTGAGATCAAGTTGTGCCTAGGAAGACCCATGAACTTATTGTATGAAATATGGGCTAAAATTTTTGATTTTTGGTGACTAGTGCCAACCACTGATTACTGGAAAAATAATAAAATAAAATAAAAAAATCGAAGGGGGTGAAAATAATAAATTTATAAGTACAGAGTTTAGACAATATCAGATTTTGTTTTATAAATGAGAGTTTGGACAACCAGTTTTTACTGATTTAATTTGTGGATTTTATGCACTTTGAGATGCTCTAAATATTTATATTCAGTAAACTCTGCTAAGTCACACACAAATATTCACACCTGTACAGTTTGTGGAAAGAGTTTATGAATAAAGGAGGAGGATTGGTAAACACTGATGAACTGTGTACTCTACGCCGAGGTAATTTAATTTTAATCTCTGATGATTAAAATAAATTTCTTTGTTTCAGACATATTATGCTTTGACTTAATTGCACTTTATTGGCTCCAACTATAATTTTTTAGCAGAAAAATGGCCGAATTATTAATTTAGCCACTTTAGTGGCCGAACAATTTTTCTTTTAACAGTTTATTGCATTCCGTCATCTCAGTTGGATGGCGTTACATTTTGAAAGGGGTATTTTGGTCAGTTTAGTTTTCAACGGTTATGTATTTGATAATGTCAAATATTTGGGCGATGTTGGGGGGACTGACGAACAGTTTTTGGGACAAATTTTACCTCATTGTAATGCTGAGCAGTTAAAGCATATTGAGGACTCTACAGAAGTAAAAGTGTCAAGTCCGAGGGTCAATTGTTTTGAACAAGAAGTTTTGGTTAGGTTTATCATTTTTTTCGTTTTCTTTTACATGCATGAGACCTCACCCCATTGACTGATTCTTTGTGGAAAAGTTTCTATGAAAGGAAATTCGGCGAGAGGAGCTTTAACTCAGTGGTTGATAAGATGAGGAGTAAAAAAGTAACATTTAAATGGAGACAATTGTACGAGGTAATCTTCTTTTTCTATTTCACTATGTAGAAATTCAGTGTTAAAAATAGGAAACGGATACTTGCCTTTTTAAAAAAATAAATGCTTATCTCTTTCAAGAATTCCGTAGATACCTCTTTTAAGGATCTGGCTTCAAACAAATTATAGTAATAAGCATCCGCAGCATCAAGATCGTGATTAAACTCAGATCCAGATATGCCTCCACTAACACGAACCCAATTAACCGCCTCTGGCAGTCAGCCACTGTCTACAATTGAATTTGTGATGCCCAATACTTTCACCATTCTAAACTGACGAAAATACCCCTAACGCCGTCCAACTGAGATGACGGTATACAATAAATTGTTAAAAAAAAAATTGTTCGGCCACTAAAGTGGCTAAATTAATAATTCGGCCATTTTTCTGCCAAAAAATTATAGTTGGAGCCATTAAAGTGCAATTAAGTCTTATGCTTTCAAGAAAAGACATCTGTTTTGAAAATTCAAAAGAGTATGATTGGACAACAGTTCGAAAATGTATTAAACAGAGGAGAGAGGTTGAGTGTCTAGGAAAGTGTAATAGGCGGTAATTATTGCTCTTTTTACTGCGCATGCGCATTGGAAACTGCCATTTACTGCTGTTAGTCATTACATGTGTGCCACGTGTCCCACTCACACGTTTCACGGAGTAAGACAGTTGTGTGTATTGATTAGAAACTGTTCAGTTTTTAATTATTAATTTTGTATTAATATACAATACACAAAATCGTTTGAACTTTTCACAACTTACTCCAATTCACACTTCACTATCACACATACATTTTCACAAACACTCTTACTGCAAACACTCTCAATTTCTTCTCTAAGTCATTCTCTGATCATTTCTAAATCGTACTAATGGCCTCTACTGCTTTTGTATCTTCTGGGCTTGAATTTGTTCCTAATAATTATGCTGCTCCATTGGTAAATGCGAACGCACCAGAGGCGTTTCATTTGATGCAAAATTTTCTTGCCCAATCTCAAATCGGGAGTGCTCTTGTAGAACCAGAGAATCTTTCTGTGTTTCAAATCAAAAGCTTTTGGGAGACTGGTATCTATGATGATGGTGGTGAATCTGGAACACCATCTATTGTTTTCGAGTTTCAAGAAACAGAGTATGTCATTACTCCTGGTACGATTCGTGCTGCTATGGGTTTTGGTGACTATACTGCTTACACCATTGCTGTTGGTGATGCGGAGTTGGTGAGAATGATGAGGGCGATAGGTTACAGTGGATCTTTGGCCAAGATAGGTCAATTGAAGCGACCGTTCTTGAGGAAAGAGTGGAGTTTTTTCTTCGACTGTATAACAAGAACGTTCGGGAAGAAGTGCACTAACTGGGATGCGATACCCACTGAAAGTCTACAAATTGGGTATTCTCTTATCTATGGTACTCATTTTGATTTTGGTAGACTAGTTCTTATTAATATGGGTGAAAAGATGACTGAAAATTGGAGAGTAGTTTACTTTGCTAGATTTTGTCAGCTTTTATTTTCTGCTTGTGTTAGTGGGGTAGATATTCTTGATGAAGATGTTATTCCATGCTTTAAGTTACACAAGCGTATATTCTCTGATCTTGTGAATAAGGATGTTAAGAAGGGTAATGTAGGTGATCTTTTACTGCCTGCATTAGTGCAACAGTTTTTGGATGATTCTATCCAAGCAGAACCACAACCAGAACCATTAAACACTGAAGTTCCTCCATCTACATCACAACCAATTCATACTGGTGGTAGAATCAAACACATGGCTTTTAAACCTGCAAAGACTGTTAAGCCAGCTACTGAGGTTGGAGTGTCAAAATCTTCTATGCCACAGTCTGATGGTCCTTCCAAGAAAAGGAGAGCAAAGAGACCTCGTTCTGATGATGAGGATGATACTGAAACTCTCAATCAAAGAAGAAGAAGATTGATTGCTAACTATCTTTTTGATGAGTTAGAAACTGAAGCTGTTCCAGCAACTGAACAGAATGAAGCTCCTGCAACTAATGAAAATGTTGAAACTATTGTGCCTATAGTGGACAGAGTAAATGATGATGAAGCTCCTGAGATAGTGTTTGAACCAATCATGAATAATGAAGAAGAGTTTGAAGCACATCCTGCTATCAGTGTTTGTGACACTGAGGATGTGGCAGCTGATCAAGCCACTCTGGTAATTGAAGAGTCTATGGAAACTCATACAGAGATTCTCTCTGTCACCAATCAAGTTCTTGAAGTTGGTGATGAGGTTGATCAGGCATCAAAATCTGTCTCTTCTGAGAAGATTGTTGAAACTGCTGTGGAAAAGATGAATGAAGCTACAGCAGAAGAAGAAGTTGTTGTTGCAGTTCCTGTTGAAGCTGCACAGTTAAATACTGAAGTTACTGCAGAGAATATCATTGAAGAAGTTGCAGAAAATGTTGATGAAGAAAGAGTTGATTCTGATGATAATACTTCTGTACATTCTATTCATGCAAACTCTGGAATCAATATTGCACTTTCAGACTCTGATGAACCTTTTCTAAGGGATCCTACTGCAGAGTCTATCAAAGAAAATCAACATGCAACTGAAGCTCATTACAGAGAAATGCATTATGCAAATTGGTCAGGGGCCGATTGTATTTTCTCTACTCAAAGGACTGCTGATTTTGTTAATAAGTCTGCTAAAGAGATTTCCAATCCTGAGCTGTTGACACATTTTAAGGCTACAATTGTTCAAGTCAAATCATTGCACAATCGCTTTGATGAGACTCACAAAGCTGTCATTGGATTGAGTAATGATATTGCTACTAAAGAATTGGCCTTGAGGAATGATAAAGTTAAAGTTTCCTCTATGATCAAGGATCAACTAGAAATCAAGCAAAGGCTAACCAAAGTTGAGAGCAATCAAGCTGAAATGTCTACAAAGATTGATTCAATTGCTGCATCTTTGGAGTTGCTGACATCAGTACTTATTCCTGATGATGTCAAAAAGGGGGAGAGAGTTCCTAAAGACAAATGCAAAAGGGCTCCAACTCTGAGACTGAGGGATGATGCAACTGATGGTGGAAGCAAAGAATCAGAGAAAAGGTCAAAATCTATTCAAGAGCAAGGGAGACTTAGGTCAAACTCTGCTAAGTTGACAAACTCGGAAAGAGTAAGCTCTGGTACTCAATCTGGTGCTGCTCAATCTTCTTCAAGACTTAAAAGTCTAGCTATTTCAGCTAATCCAATTACTGATGAAGAGATTGCTGCTAAACTCTTTTTGGAAGAACATGGTGGTGAAGCCACAGTTGAAGACATTGATGCTGAATTGCAGATTCTTGCTGAAGAGCATAAGAAGAATGTTGAAGCTGGAATTTATAAGAAGGCTGCCAAGGCTCCTAGGAAAAAGGAACAAGGAATTTCTATTAGAGAGAATGTAAATTCTGAACAGAGTTTACAATACTCAAGGAGGCCTGTTGGAGCAAATATTGATAACGGGAAAGGAAAAATAATTGAAGAACCCAAGTTATCAAAGAAGGCTTATTCAATCTCTGACATTGCTCAAGTTGAATTAAGACCTAATCAATCAACCACTGACGTTGCTTAAGTTGATGATTCTGTTAAAGTTGTGACAACCTCTGACACTGCTCAAGTTGTACAAACTCAATTGATATCTCCACAACTCCAAGGTACTTTTCGAAGACCATCTAAAGATGAAACTCTGAAGCCAGAAAATGTTAACATTCTACAAAGCAGAACTGTGTTAGGAAAGGAATCCTATGATAGATCTGGTTTGGGATCACATAGAGAGAAGAATAAATAACAGTCCTTTAGATCATACATCTCTGGCAGAACCTGGTGTTGGGGTAACTCAAGAAAGCCTTGACAAGTTAGAGTCTGTTCAGATGATCTATCACAGAGGAATCAAAAAGGAGTTTCTGTTATATTTTATGGCTGATGGAAGAGTTTATAGAGTTGGAGAAGCTGACATTCATCTAAAACTATGGGAAGAGTTGGAGTATGTTTTATATCTGCTAAAAGTGAAAAATCAAAGTACTCACAATGCTGCTCAAGTTTTAAGAGAGAGAATGATGAAGTCTAAAGTTTTGTGTGGAGCCAAAATTTCAAGTGCATATATTCCTAAGTACAGAGATTACCATGGAAATCTGGTAGAAATGAAGAGAAACAGTGCTAGATTCAGAACAACACTTGGTATTAAAGTTTTGGAATTCAATTTGGAATCAGACAAGTCTTACTATATCAGGCTAGGAAATGAGATGAATAAAAACAGCATATATTCTCTGAGGGCTGCCATATATCAGACTGGTGAAAAAGACCCAGAACTTAAGGAGCTGAAAGAGATTATGACTGCTGAGCTAGAAAGAGCTGAAAGAAGACTTCTAACAGATTATCTCAAGACAGTGCCTGACATTGAGGAAATTAAGTAAAGACTGTCCGTAAGTTTTTAAAGTTTTCTGTTCTAAGTAAAAGTTAAACACTGCATTTGTTATATGTTTTGACATCATCAATTATCTTTTAAACTTGTACATTTTTGTTATGCACAAGTTGGGGGAGATTGTTAGATATAATTGCTGATGATTGTTTATCAGTGTTTAAGTAACAGATACTCATCAGAGTTTATACTAGAATCCAGTCAGAGTTTGTTAAAGTCTGACGGGGTGAAAGTTTGTTGAAGCTGTCGGTGCTAATATGAAGATTCTAGAAGCAATATATCTTGAAGATGGAAAGAAGCAAGATATATTGAGATAGCTAAGGAAACGGAACAGAAGACAGAAGCAATTCTAATTTGATATAAATTGTATAGCTAATTTTTAGGAATGTCAATTAGAGATTGAATCTCTGTAGATGTGTACTATATAAACACAGATAGGTTAACCCTAAAAGGGATGTGAATACTGAATACATTATTCTTGTAACCTAGCAGCTCTCTGTGATATTTTACATCACTGAGAGAAGAGTTATTTAATATAATTCAGTTTATTGTTCATAAACAGTGTTCTTGATTGTTATTCTCATACATATATTGATTATATATTGTGTATTCGGTCTAACATGATATATATAGAGTTTTTTCTTATTGATGGTATATGTAACTATTGGGTGCTTACTTAAGTATGTTCAAGTTTTTAATTTAGAAATTAATACAAGTATTACTAATAGCTGTCATGTTAGTTTACAATTTTTTTTGCGGGATAGAATAGATACTGGGTGTTCTAGATGAGTTTTAGAACATTGCAATCCTAAATTGTCTTTCAATTCTTCAAGATGTTACATTCTGGAGAGTATGTTTTATTACTGATTTTGATCAAAAGCCTTCGTAAATCTTCTAATACTCTACTTAGGTCTTGCGCTTTCAGTTCTTAAAACTTTCTTTCTAACTCGTTCATATCTTTTCTTACAATTTGTTGATTTTAAGCATTCTTTTCCTTTGTTTCGCTTCCTCTATCTTTCAGACTTTCAAAACATCGAATAATTCAGTGCCAAGTAATTATCCCAAATGCAACAACTTGGGTAATCCACAAACCCACCCCAAGTTCCCAAAAGATCATGATTTGTTGGTGCAATTTGTTGTAATACTTTGTGTTATAAACTGAACTAAAGTCCCAACTCTTCTCGATTTTGAGACTCAAGTGGTACAAACTCCCCCACTTAAACTCTTGACGGCATCGTTAAATCTGAACGGATAGCTCATAGGTCCAAGATCGTACATCTCTAGCGATTGTGAGATAATATTGGCTAGTTTATGTCCCCACCTCTGGACCTCAGTCCATTGTGAAATAATATCACCAGTCTTCGTGTCCCCACCTCCAGCAACTTCACGAATCAACCGCCGACCAATTGGCCCAAATGCAATAACGTGGGTAATCTACAAACCCACCACAGGTCTCCAAAAGATCATGATTGTTGGTGCACTTAGTAGTTGTACTTTGTCTTATAAACTATGCTAAAGCCCCCACATTTCTCGATGTGAGACTCAGATGTTACAATATGTTTTAATTTAATAATATTTCAATCTATTATCAATATTAGTTATATATATTAAAATAATTTTCAAATACAATAATTTTTTTTATTTTACTACTAAAATTTTAAAACATAATTATGTTTAAATGACCTGGGTATGTCTAACTGATAATAATATTAAAATTCGTGAACTATTATTTGCTATTATAACTTCAATTCTCATATTTTGTTGCATGAACTCGTGCAAGGCACGGTCATTTTCTTGTGATTAAAATAAAATTTTATTCTTTGTTTAAATATTATATTTAGTTATATTTGTACATATTTTGTTCGTCTCGTTATAATATACTTACTTTAATTTATATAGATAATTTGATTGATCGGGGCCTATGATTTTAAATAACCCAGGGTGTATAATGTGATCGATCCGATCATAATATTTTTGTATGCTATATAATATCTTGTTTTCTAAAATTTGTTAACTGGACTATATATTTTTATTTATTTATTTTTTACACAAATTAATATCACCAAATATTTTTACAACCCAAATTTATGTGTTTATATTGTCTAACCTTTTCAACATGACCATATAATTCATTTAATTCTTTTTGTACTATCTATTTATTTTTATTATCTCATCTTTTAAATGGATAATACGATAAATGGAGAATTCATTACGGAGACCCCGACTTCCTGAAGGAGCGAGTTCAAACTTGCAATAAAATGCAAGCAACATGTTCACAATATTACAATATTACAACAATCACAAATATAAAGTCTAGTGAAATAAAACTAAACCATAATGTCCATCCCAAAGCTTACATTCTCATAATGCTCTCTTGTAGTGCCTCCTCAGAAATGCATGTGTGTAAAACATACTCCTTAATTGTTAGATTTTTACCCCCATTTAAGAACATGAGAAACCATTTCCAAGTGAACACCAAATGTTGTAAACAAATACAATTCATAAGCAATGGACAATGCAGACTGCAATCTTTATATTATGCAGTAAAGACACAACAAATTCATAATTTCCAAGTTATGATAAGCCAAAACCAAGGTGTTACTAGTTTCATCTAATAGGTTCAACTTAACATAAACCGCAGATTCAAACTCATCACTCACAATCTCATTGATGCTTAAAATTTCGTTCAAATTGAATACAATTTCAGAATCAAAATCATAGGTCTCACTAACCCGTAAAAGAACTACAATCTTTGCCATGAAAAGCCCCCATTTTTCGTTACTGAGACATGTAATAACACATGTGGCCTTGGCATATTTCACAACAACAACAGGCTCAACACAAATAATTTAAAGCATAGTCCAAGTAAAAACAACTATACTTAAATTATCAAGTTCACTCAAGACCTTGAGCACAAATTGTTTCACACTAAAATCATCATTCTTATCTGACTCACTTTTAAAAACAAACCTAAAGTATCATAGTTCATGGAATATAACCTCCTTCGAACTTGTCCATTTCAAGTACCCACAAATATACACAAACCGATGTGATAAAACATCCACCACTAATAATCCAATCATGACAACAATGAGCATAACATTTTCAACATCAATCACAATATCAATATCATTATCATTAGCATCAAGAGTCTCCATAACTATGCTCACAATATCCCAAGATGAGAAAAGGAGACAAACCCGTTTGCATCCCCCACGTGTTTTCGAATTGTTTGGTTCTCTGGCCATGTGTGCCATACACCAATCACAACATATATGCGACACTTATTCCCATCTTCAGAACAAATAGGCCCGCGACCCAACTTACTCGATTCTGATTCAATATCACTGGCTACAGCAGATGATGATAAATAATCCATAATCTTCTTTATACCATAATAATTCACTCTTAGATCATCAAGATCCAAGGAAAAATCAGCCAAGACTATCGCTGGAAACACATCCTCGATGATGTCTTGAAGAAGAGAGACCAAAGAAACCTAGAGAAGAATAACAAAGAAATCTCTAATACACTCAAAGAAACCTAGAGAAGAGGGAGAACGGAGAAAGAGAAGGGATCTAGAGGCCAAAGTGTTTGTGAGGAGGCTGGGATTGGATTTGGGAAAAAAAGAAGAACGGGGGAGAGATAGAGAGAGAGAGAGAGAGAAGGGATTGTATGGACGACTCTCATTTGATTAAGGGTAAGAGCATCTCCAATGGCAATAGGTAAAAATGGTTGGCTATCTCGTTGGCTATAATGATTATGAAATATTTTTGCTAAGGGTAAGGACATATACTCCGATGGTCTTATTTATATTTCTTGTTAGGTAAAATTATACACAAGGGCTTTATTGGTTCAACAAATATATATAGCCAACCAAAAAATGATTGTCTATATTTTTTTGCTAAGGGCATATGATTGGAGTGCTATACCTTTTACATATTATCTAAAAAGTGATACATAGATGCCACATGGATTATTTAGCTAAGGGTTTTATACCCTTTGAGATGCTCTAATGCAACTTTAGGTAAATTATAAATGAGACTGTTGCTCAGATTGCACTATGAATTATTTTAATCATAATTTGTTTTTTCATTTTCAATTCCAAAGTGAGTAATATAAAATGAAAACTACACAAGTTGTCTTTAAAGAACCTTAAATGGAACATTAAATTGACATGACTATGCTTATTTTCTCTTTTCTTGGAAATTAACTTAAAAATATTGCCCATGCAGCATGTTTGTGGCATGTGGGTCTTGATATCTGATTCCAGAAGTCCCAAATCGATTATGACTCACGGTGTAGCAAGCAGGATACGTGAAATAGTTTACCGCATCAATTGAAGTCTAAAATTAAGGTGCCCCATTTTAGCATTGTATACAAGTTGTCGTATCATTATATGCGGTTGAGTAAACTGTGTCTCACTAGATACGGTTGCTGAAACTATGTGACTGGGGCAGAAAGGAACAGTTTGTAATATAACTGCAATGATCTTTGGATAGAAAATAGAAAATAACACAATATGAATAATTTAGAGGTATTACTTGTATACGCAAAAACAAAAATATGTTGGTATACTTGTACGCTAATTCTAGATATAAACTGAAAAAAAATTATACTTACATAATTTATAACGATTCATTCAAAACCAATATTAAAAAAAATTCTCAAAAAGTTAAGGTTATTCCAATATGAATGTGATCTTTAAGATCAAAAATTATAAATATTAAATATAAATAAATATGTTCTTAAAAGCCAACACCGCTCTCATAACATACATATTCAGATACAATATAAAGGAACTACGAGGATGTAATTTTTCCTATATATTTAATTGACCGAGAAAAGGGTCGGGTTGGTTTAATTTAATTGGGTTCTTCACACCTCATTTGTAATTTGTTCATGTGCGAAAACAAAAATCTTCCGATATTATTTTATACAAATTCTAGGTATTAACTGATAAATTTATGTACTTTCATAACTTATCACGATACGTTCACAATCATTGATAACCGAATTTTCAAAAAGTTAAGGTCGTTTGTTCTACATTTATCCGAAAAGAAATTGCAGTGATTTTTGAATAGGGAATTGAAAATGATACAATATAAATTATTTTGAGTTGTCATTTTATCTAACAATAATTTTACTTTATGAAGATAACTAAAATTTAGATTAAACTAATAATTATAATGTTTAAATAAAATTTGCTAAACATTTATGTAAATAAATAAGGTAAATTTTTTATATATTTAATAGATGTAATTAATAACTAATTAAGATGCTATTAATTAGAAGAAATTTTGTTTAATAAAAAATCTAAAAAAAGATATCATCAATAAAATTACCTTGAAACCATTTGAGAGCCTCTCTGATGCTTTGTTATTATAATATATATAGATATTATTATAATATATATAGATATTATTATAATATATATAGATATATTGATATTTAATTATTAAATGCAAAGATAGCGGAGAGAGAAAGATATTGTTTTAATGTATATCATATATTATTAGTTAATGAGTGGGAATAAAGTTCCTAAAACTGAGAAGAGAAAAGACACTCTCAATATTTTTTTAAGAGCGGTTAACGGAGAAATTTGGTATTAACAAAGTTTGAGGTTCGTCGCCGGAATCAAGATCTACGATGGTGGTTCTTCGCTGGAAAGTCGTCGGAGTGTGGTGGTTGTGAGGAATTGGGGGCTGAGATCGTAAGGATTTCTTGGTGGTGGCTTGCTGAGCTCTTCGCTTCCAACCCCTTACAATGTGTCTACGTACCCCGTATTTATAGGGGATCAAGCCCTACGTAGTTCTTGGGGAGCAAGTAACCTATATGGGCTGGTTTCTGATTTCCGAGGCCCACTAGGATACCTGATCCGTCTTCTGGAATTGGTATTCGACTCGCTTTAGGAATGTCCAACGATGAGCCGTAGTCACAAAGGCCCAAGGCTCGTCTATGCTTTCAGGACTTCACGGATAAGGAAACTTCCCCGTCGAGGACTAGTCCTATCCGTTACCAGCTATTTCCTTATTTCATAGATGCATGTATGACCATGACTTACCCCAAATGTCAGACACATCCTTGTCCCCCGAATGAGAAGCACCCACCAGATTGCAGGACAAGTGATCCCAAGCGTTTGGGTACAAAATGCAGGATTACTCCAAAGTTCCCCAATAAGGACGCGCCCATTGAGTACAGGAACAGAGCTCCCAAAGCACACACCAAGATTTACCCCACATCCCCAATGAGGATGGGCCCATTGAATACAGGAGGCGACCCTCAGTACACATGCATACCCCTGGAGGCCTTCAGCAACGGACATCCCCCTCCTAGGGCATATCCTAGGAGGGAATTCTTCAATCATCAGGAAAACCCCTCGAGGCCTTCAATCAAGGACATCCCTTCCTTATGGTGCATCCTAAAGGAGAAATCTTCAATAAGATATCAATATTAAATCAAGAGAATCATCCTTTAATGTCAAGTTTCCACTTCGTACCATGAGGGCGCGCCCTCAAAGGGTGGACGGCCAGAGGGCGCGCCCTTACCCTTATGTGGGCAAACCCTAACTCTTCCTTATGCCAAACGCATGTCAATGTAGCTCTTATTCTCTGTCAAATCATCCATTAATGTGAAGTTGTCAGTCACACCAAAAGGATGCGTCCTCAGAGGTTGGACGGCCAAAGGGGTGCGCCCTCTCCCCTATGAGGACGAGCCATATGCTTCCCTTGTACCTGTAACACCCCCAGATCCGGGGTCGGAGATCCGGGTTGTCACACTCTCAAATCCTAACAATAATACTTGAACTTGAATCACAATAATAATAATAAACAGCATGCTGTGACCCCACCATACAATCCACAACACTAATTATAGTCTCAGAGATGAAATTGAAATAAATATCAAGTCATTTAATCCATAAGATAAAAGTTATTACAACCCAAAATGATTATTGAGTAAGTTAATTGTTTCTAGTCATAGCCTTACTTAAGTCATACATATAAATAAGTCTGATACACAAAAGCTGATAACCTAACCAACTGGTTATCCCCACCTCAGCAATGGCGGCTAGTATCTGAGCGTGGAACCGCCAGACGTTTCCCACCCGCTTGCGAACAGTGTGCCTCGGTCTGGCCATCTCTCCTAGATGTTGTTGTGTGATTTTTAAAACAAAGCAAGAATGAGCAATAAAGCCCCACAATATAATCTGTAATGAAATCTGTACTTGATCATAACCATTTTAAATATTTGTATGGTTTTAGAAATTCTTTGCTAATACATAAACCAGATTTCGAAACATAAATTTTGTATTAAGCTAAAGCAGGTAGTTTACTGTAAAATACCAGTTCTGAACATTTCTTGATATACTGCCAACATTATCGGTAACTGAGCTCCTAGGCCTTTGTTACAATGTTGCATACAAAATTCCAATTGAAAGATGGGGAATATACTGGAACACACCACGATACACGATTATCAGTCGTTGTATCGCAAATAACATTTTTTCTACTAGTAGAAGGACGACTTCCTATTCGGTTATCACCCTGGCCGCATTTGGGCCTATTATGCTACCTGGTACCTATTTCATTGCCGAGCATAGGGTCATACTACCTAGCACCTATTTCATTGTCGAGTATGATTTCGTACTACCTGACACCTATTTCATTGCCGAGCACGGATTAATTCCAGTCCCATGATGAATCATATCATTATAATTGGAATCGAATTTAATCGTTATTCCCCAAGCGTTAAGATAGCTCGTTGATAGGTTTAAGCTTATTACCATGCTTACTTCCGAAAGTGTTGAGGAAGTAATAATAATATGTCACTACTAGAAAAACTGCAATAGACATCACTGCTTTAACATCGGTCCTTATTGTAACCGATGTAAAAAGATATATTAACATCGATTTATAGAAAACCGATGTCTTTCTGTTATTAGGACATCACTTCATTAACCAACCGATGTCTTAAGTACACTTTAAAAAATTTCAGCTCGCGCCCCTCTCCAATTTTCCCCCCTTAATCAATATTTTCCCCCGCTTATTACCAAATATACTCCCCCCCCCCCATAACCAATTTTTTGTCCCCCCCCCTTCTTTTTTAATCTCTCTTCAGACAAAACAAAAAACTAAATACTAAATACTAAAAATAAAAAACACAACACTCACCCCTCTCTCTCGACTCTGATCACCCATCTCTCTCTCTCTACTCTCACCTCTCTCTCTACTCTCACCGCTTTCTCGACTCTCTCACGGAATCTGAAAGCTAAAAGCTCTCACTGCTCGTCTCACTTGTCTACACAACTCTCACTGCGCGAAAGCTCGAAGCTCGAAAGCTGAATTGGTTTGTTTGAAGCTCGAAAGCTCGAATTGGTAAGTGCTCGAAGCCCCATTTGTATGTATAATAAGCATTTGTAAGCATGTATTTGAAATTGAAACCCTAATTTAGTTTTAAATTGGGGGTTTTAAAATATCAAAACCCTAATTTTTAAAATTGGGAGTTTGTAAAAATCGAAACCCTAATTTTTTAAAATTGGGGGTTTATAAAAATCGAATCCCTAATTGGGGTTTTATTGTATCATTTAGTATGCTCTCTCATAAGCATTTGTTATAAGAATTTATTTTTTATAAGCTTTGGTTTGATGTGTACCATTATTTTGTTAGATGTATGCTCTACCGGATGAATGTTCTTGATGTTCTATTCTCAAAATATTCCTACTTTGTTATAACCATGTATTTGTTATAAACTTATTCCTGTTGTATGCCTCGTGTTATTATGCATTATAAAACATTGTACTTGTGAGTGCATGAAATAAAGTATGACTTGTAATACACATATTGCTTGTGCATTTATTTTCTAATAGTGAGCAATGTAATACATATATTCAGACCTCCATTGGATGTGTATATTATTAGGGGTTTTACCATTGTTGTAACTTGTGTCTATTGTGGTACATATGTCACTCCTTTGTTCTTTTGTATACTGGAATGCTTGTGTCCTCTGTTATACATTGTAGTATGAAGATAGGGCATAATACATAATATTTAATCAGTGGTGGTTATTAAATTTTTTAGTGACATATCAGGTGGGTTGAAATGGATAGTCCTGGATCAAAGCCGATAGGGATTCTTTACAATATGAAATTGGTGTAGAAACTTCTTGATATTTGCGGAGGAAAATGCGAAAAGTCCTAAGAAAATTTGTTGCCCATGTGCACGCTGCGTTAATTTTAAAAAGTTTTCGGTAAAAATAATTAGAGGTCATTTATATGAAGCTGGTTTTAGTTTTGGGTATATTGAGTGGATTTGGCATGGAGAAGAGTCTTCTAGGAGTACTAAATCATCTGTTGGTAGTTGTCATGTTTCGAAGTCAACACCTACTACGCAAACAGTTAATGTGTGTGAGGCAGCCTACAATAAAGGCGATCACGATGTTGATACAAACGATTTTAAGAGGTTTATGGTTGATGCAGAACAACCTGTTTGAGGGAAGTGAGTGCACTAAGCTAGAGTTAGTTTTAAAATTACATAACTGGAAATCTAGATTTGGCATTAGTGATAGTGCATTTACTGATTTACTTGAAAATATTGGCTCATTCCTTCCTAAAGATCATTTTTTGCCACCGAGTTCATATGAAGCGAAAAAAACCTTAGCTGATTTAGGACTTGCGTATACCAAATTCCATGTGTGTCCGAATGATTGTGTGTTATACAGAGGTATTAATTAGCAGGCTTCAGAGTGTCCTAAATGTCATCTGTCCCGTTAGAAGGTTGGGAAGGATGGTAAAAATAGGGTTAATATACCAGCCAAGGTCATGTGGTATTTTCCAATAATCCCCAGATTTAAGAGAATGTTTAAATCTGCTTCAACCGCTGAGTTAATGACTTGGCATTCACAAAATCAAACTAAATATGGGGTCATGCGTCATCCATATGATTCGCCTTCGTGAAAAAATATTGATTATAGGTGGCCTGTATTTGGTAGTGAGGCAAGAAATATCCGTTTAACATTATCGGCCGATGGCATTAATCCACACAACAATGGTCTAAACAATAGGTATAGTTGTTGGTCGGTGGTGTTAGTAACATATAATCTTCCTACATGGTTATGCATGAAGAGGAAGTTTATGATATTAACGACATTAATATCTGGCCCGACTGAGCCTGGTAATAATGTTGACGTTTATCCACAACCACTTGTTGATGATTTAAAGAAACTGTGGGAAGACGACGAACCAGATGTATATGATGCGCACACCAAGTCCTTTTTTACTCTAAGGGCAGTTTTGATGTGGACAATAAATGACTTTCCCACATATGGAAATCTGTCTGGCTGCATCAACAAGGGTTATAAGGGTTGTCCAATAGGTGGTGATGATACGATAGCTAAATATTTAAGTCATAGTATGTTAGGCCGAATACACAATATATAATCAAGTATGTATGAGAATAACAATCAAGAACACAGGTTTGTAAATCAACAAACTGAATTATATTAAATAATTCTCTCTTAGTGATGTTAATGAATCACAAAGAGCTACTAGGTTACAAGAATAATATATTCAATGTTCGCGTATCCCTTCTAGGGATAACCTATCTGTGTTTATATAGTACACAATTACATACAATCCTTATCTAATTGATACTCCTATAAATTAGCTATACAATTATTATCAATTAAGGATTGCTTCAGTCTTCTGTCCAGTCTCCTTAGCTGTATCAATATATTCTGCTTCTTTCCATCTTCAGAATATATTGCTTCTAGAATCTTTATCTTTGCACCGACAGCTAAGTCAACTATCACCCTGTCAGACTTTATCAAACTCTGACTGGCTTCTATGTAAACTCTGATATGTACCTGGTACTTAAACACTGATGAACAAACGTTAGCAATTATATCTAACAATCTCCCCCAACTTGTTCATACCAAAATGTACAAGTTAAACAGATAATTGATGATGTCAAAACATATAACAAATGCAGTGTTTAAAATATAACAGAGTTTAATTTTAACTTAGAATAGAAAACATAAAAACTTACAGTCAGACTTTACTTGACTTCTTGAACATCATGTACTGTCCTGAGATAATCAATCAACAGTCTTCTTTCAGCATTCTCAAGTTCAGCTATCATAATCTCTTTCAGCTCCTTATACTCTGGATCTCCTTCACCAGTTTGATATATAGCAGCCCTCAGAGAATAGATACTGTTTTTCTTCATGTCATTCCCTAGTCGAATGTAATGAACTTTGTCTGACTCTAGGTTAAATTCTAAAACCTTTATTCCAAGTGCAGTTTTAAATCTAGCACTGTTTCTTTTCATTTCCACTATTTTTCCAGCATGATCCCTGTACTTTGGAATATAAACACTTGACACTCCTCCTCCAAGCATAGCTTTAGATCTCAGCATCTTTTCTCTCAACACTTGAGCAACATCATGAGTGTGTCTGTTCTTGACTTTCAAAAGATAAAGTACATATTCAAGTTCTTCCCATGATTTGAGATTGACATCAGATTCTCCAACCTTATAAACTCTTCCATCACTCATGAAGTATAACAAAAATTGCTTCTTCAATACTCTGTGAAAAATCAACTGAACAGACTCTAACTTATCAAGGTTTTCTTGTGTAACCCCAATACCAGATTCTGCCAGTGAAATGTTGTCTTGAGATCTGTTATTTGTTCTTCTCTCTCTGTGTGAACCCAGTCCAGATTTATCAAAGGCTTCTTTTCCCAATACTGTTCTGGTTTCTGAGAAATTCACAGCTTCAAGCTTTAAGTCTTCAAGAATTTTTGGTTTGCTGAATCCTGGAAGTAGTGTAGATTTCTGTACAACTTGAACAACGTCAGAGGTTGTCAAAACATTGGTAATAACATCAACTTGAGCAGCGTCAGAGGTTGATTTAGCTAATCTTGTTTCAACTTGAGCAATGTCAGAGGTTGATTTAAACTTCTTATTCAGGTTAGGCTCTTCAAGCATCACGCCTTTACCTTTATCAGCATTTGAACAAATAGGCCTCCTTGAGTACTGTAAACTCTGATCAGAGTTTACATTCTCTTTGATAACAATTCCTTTTTCTTTTCTCCTCGGAGCCTTGATAACCTTCTGTTTGTAAATTCTAGCTTCAATATCTTTCCTGTGTTCTTCAGCAAGCAATTGCTCTTCTGCCTGGATATCTTCAATAGTAACATCTTTACCATGTTCTGCTAAGAATAACTGTGTAGCAACTTCTTCATCAGTAACTGGAGATTTAGAGGAAAGAAGTAAACTTCTAACCCTTGAAGAAGACTGCCCTCCAGTGTATAATCTTTTTCCATCAGCATTTGTCTGAGCATCAGAGTTTGACCTCCTCCCTTGCCTTTGAACATTCTTTGATCTTGGATGATGTTTGTCTCTTGCACCACCATCAGCAGTATCATCCTTCTGAGTCAGAGTTTGAGAGCTCTTGCATTTGTCTTTAGATACTCTCTCCCCCTTTTTGACATCATCAGACAGCAAAACTGATGTGAGCAATTCAATGGAATTTGCAATTTCATCCAACTTAGTTGACATTGTGACTTGATTTTCTTCAACTTTGGACAACCTGGAATCAAAATTCTTCTGATCTTTACACAAAGAAATATACAATGATTTATCCTTCTGTTGTGTAAGCTCTCTTGTAGCTATATCATTCCTCAAACTTTCAATCACCTTGTCAGAAGCATCAAAACGATTGTTTAATGATTTGATTTGTACAATAGTTGCTTTGAGATGACTGAGAAGTTCTGGATTTTTAATCTCTTTGGAAGACTTTGTCACAAAATCTGCAGCTCGTTCATTGGAAAAGATAGTATCCTTGCTCGACCAATTTGAGAAGTACATATTCTGAAAATGTTCTGCAGTAGCACGATTGACTTCTCTTGCCTCATCAGAGTTAGCTTGAATATCAGATAACTCTACTTGAATATCAGGATTGGAATGAGTAGGACTAGCTTCAGCATTGTCATCCTCTGCTTCATTCTCTGTAATAACATTCTCTGCTACTTTTTCAGGATCATCAGAGTGTGCATTATTACTATACTCTGCTTCTCTTTGAACAATCTCAACAACAGATTGTTGTAGAGCTTCAAGAACAAGAGCATCCTCAGAGTTTTCAACAAACTCTGCTTCAAAAGGAACATTTTCTGTTGCATCCTTGTCAACAACATCAGGATTTGCAGCAACAGTTTCTGTAGCATTAGCAGCAAAAGTCTGATTGACTTCCTCACCTTTCTCAACTTCAAAAGTAAGTATTTCTGTGTGAGAAGCCATAGATTCTTCAATTCTCACAGTATCTAGATCCGCTTCCAAACCCTCTGTGAAATGTTCAGAGTTTAAAGAGGTGTTTGCTTCAACTTCCATATGAAATTCTTGAGGCTCAAAAATCCTGCTATCATAGTGATCAGCAGCTTCCTCAACTACATCATCAGCATTTGATGTAGGAGCTTCTGTTGCAGTATTTACTCTGTCCTTAGTAGGCACAGTAGTATCAAAAATCTCCTCTTGTACTTCAGGAGTTACATTCTCCATAGAAACTCTGTCCTCAAAGACAGCTTCATCCTCTTGAATCTGAACGTCAAGATTTTCTACAGCTTTGGAAGAAATATTCTCAGCACAAAAGAGATGTGCTGCTACTAATCTTCTTTTTCTCTGATGAAGAGTTTCTTCATCAGTTTCACTATCTTCAACAGCAGCATCAGACTGTGCTCTGTTGGCTCTTCTTTTCTTTAGCCTTTTCTCCTGAGGCATACCATCAGTTTTTGATGCCCCAGCTTCAGCATTTGACTTAGCAACCCTGGCAGGTTTAGTACCAACATGCTTAGTCCTACCACCCCTTTTAGATTTAACAGAAGTTGACAGAGGCAGTTCTTGTTGTAGAGGCTCAAGTTGAGAAGAAGCTTGTGGTGGTGGATTGACTTGAGCATTTAAAAACTGTTGCACAGATTGAGGTAGCAACAAGTCTCCAACAACCCCTTTCTTAACATCTTTATTAATAAGATCAGAAAATATTCTCTTATGTAATTTAAAACAAGAAACATCTTCTTCACCGACTTCCACTCCTTCAACACAGTAAGAGAACAAAGTCTGACAGAATCTAGAGAAATAGACTACTCCTCTATTCTCTGTCATTTTCTCTCCTAGATTATTCAAAACAAGTCGTGCAAAATCAAAATGATTATCGAATAAAAGAGAATACCCGATTTGCAGAATGTCTGTGGGAATAGCATCCCAGTTTGTGCATTTCTTGCTAAAAGTCCTTGTGATGCAATCAAAGAAGAAGCTCCACTCCTTCCTTAAGAATGGGCGTTTTAGCTGTCCAATCTTCGACAAGGGTCCAGAATACCCAATTTCTCGCATCATTCTTATCAAGTCCTCATCACCCATTCCAATTGTATACGAAGAAAATTCAGGAAACCCCATTGCAGCGCGAATGGTTCCAGCAGTAATTACATACTCTGTATCTTCATATTCAAAAATAATCGATGGGTTACCTGTTTCACCACCATCATCATACAATCCTGTTTCCCAGAACGCCTTTATCTGTGAACTAGAAAGTTTTTCAGGTTCCACCAAAGCACGCCCAATCGCTGACTGAGCAAGAAAGTTTTGTATGATATGAAACACCTCTGGTGCATTGACAGTGTTTAATGGGGCTGAATAATTATTAGGAACAAACTCTAACCCAGAAGCAACAAAAACTGTAGTAGCCATTAGTACGAATCGAGAAGAAAAATCAAAGAAACTGATTCAAAAGAGTTTGTGTGTAGAAAAGTGTTTGTGAATATGCTTGTGTGACAATTGATGTGTGTTGGAGTAAGATGTGAAAAGTTTTGACGAAGGTGTGTGTATTGTATAAATGGAAAATTCAAAATTAAAAACTGAACAGTTTTTAATCATTAATACACAACTGTCTTACTCCGTTAACTGTGTTAGTGGGACACGTGGCATACATGCAATGACTGACAGCAAATAATTGACAGTTTTCAATGCGCATGCGTAGTAAAAACAGCAATAACTACCGTCTGTTACACTTTTCTAGGCATTAACCTCTCTCCTCTGTTCAAAAACATCCTTGAACGACTGTCCAATCATACTCTTTTTAAATTTTCAAAACAAATGTCTTTTTCTCAAAATTATAATATGTCTGAAACCAACAAAATTTATTTTAACCATCAGAGATTAAAATTAAATTACCTCGGCGTAGAGTACACAAATCATGAGTGTTTATCAATTCTCCTCCTTTATACATAAACTCTTTTCACAAACTGTACAGGTGTGTGTATTTGTGTGTGAATTAGCAGAGTTTACTGAATATAAATATTTAGACCATCTCAAAGTGCATAAAATCCACAAACTAAAAGCAGTAATAACTGATTGCCTAAACTCTCATGTATAAAATAAAATATGATTCTTATGTCTAAACTCTGTATACTGATATCCTTTCATTTGGATATATCTTTCATTTTTCACCCCCTTTCTATATATGCTTTCATATATATTTTTAATTAAATTTTTTTTTTTATTATTATTTTTCCAGTAATCAGTGGTTGGCACTAGTCACCAAAAATCAAAGATTTTAGCCCTTATTTCATACAATAAGTTCCTGGATCTTCCTAGGCACAACATGATCTCAAAGGAATTTGTGCTCTTTTTGGCATCTTTTGATTTGAGGGTGAATTATTTGCAATTAATAATCAGAGTTTAGACTTTTCATCAGTTAATACAATTAATTTATGAGAGAAAATGCAAACAGCTAATACAATCTCAGTGTATAGGATCAATAAACTAAGAGATGCTATAAATATAGAGACAGTATCATGCTGTGTAAAATTTCTGCACATTTTGTAATCAGAGTTTATAATACTTAGAAGGATTCATGATTACTTACTGAAAAGCATGCTTCATACATTTTTCTTCATCGGTCCATGTGGTTCAGACAAAATTACAATCAGAGTATAACATTAGACTGTAACTATCAGAGTATAACTGTCAGAGTATGACTAACAGAGTTTACTTATCAGAGTTTAACATGCTGGTGCAGATAACAGTTAACACATTCAAAGAATCATGAACATAAAATCATGTATAGAGTTTGAATCTAACCAGCATCTCTAGTCAAAACCAGAGATCATTCCAAGTTCATTTACCAGCCTTGTAAAGATAGCTTCACTCAAAGGTTTGGTGAAGATATCTGCAAGCTGTTGGTCTGTAGATACAAAATGAAGTTCAATATCTCCTTCTTCCACATGTTCCCTGATAAAATGATATCTTATGCTGATGTGCTTGGTCATGGAGTGCTGTACTGGATTACCTGTCATAGCAATAGCACTTTGATTATCACAGTAAATAGGTATTTTAGAGTACCTTAATCCATAGTCCAGCAACTGATTCTTCATCCAAAGAATTTGTGCACAACAGCTACCAGCAGCTATATACTCTGCTTCTGTAGTGGATGTAGAAATTGATTTCTGTTTCTTGCTATACCAAGAAACCAATCTGTCACCTAAGAATTGACAGCTTCCACTTGTACTTTTTCTGTCTATCTTACAGCCTGCAAAATCTGCATCAGAGTAACCAATTAGCTTAAACTCTGATTCTCTAGGATACCACAAACCCAAGGTTATGGTTCCTTTGAGATATTTGAAAATCCTTTTTACAGCTGTTAGATGAGGCTCTCTGGGATCTGCTTGAAATCTTGCACAAAGACATGTGGCATACATGATATCAGGTCTACTTGCAGTGAGATACAGTAACGACCCAATCATGCCTCTGTAGGTTGTCATATCCACTTTAGCACCTGTGTCTTTGTCTAGCTTTGTTGCAGTAGCCATGGGAGTTGGAGCAGATGAACTATCAAGCATACCAAATTTCTTTAGAAGATTTCTGGTATACTTTGCTTGATTGATAAAAATCCCATCATCTGTTTGCTTGACCTGTAAGCCTAGAAAATAACTAAGCTCTCCCATCATGCTCATTTGGTACCTGGACTGCATAAGCTTTGCAAACTTCTTACAAAGTTTGTCATTAGTAGATCCAAAAATAATATCATCTACATATATTTGAACTAAAAACAAATCATCACCAAAATTGAAATAAAACAAGGTTTTATCAATTGTACCTCTTGTGAACCCACTTTCTAAAAGAAATTGAGCAAGAGTTTCATACCATGCTCTTGGTGCTTGCTTTAGTCCATATAATGCCTTGTCAAGCCTGTAGACATAATCTGGATGCTTGGGATCTACAAATCCTGGTGGTTGTTCAACAAACACTTCTTCTTCAAGCTTCCCATTGAGAAAAGCACTTTTTACATCCATCTGAAAGACTTTAAACTTCTTGTGTGCAGCATAGGCCAGAAAAATTCTTATGGCTTCCAATCTTGCAACTGGAGCAAAGGTTTCATCATAGTCAATCCCTTCCTGTTGTGAATAACCTTTAGCCACAAGTCTAGCCTTGTTTCTTGTAATAACACCTTCACTGTCAGTCTTGTTTCTGAAAACCCACTTTGTACCTACTATTGATCTATTCTTTGGTCTAGGTACAAGTGTCCAGACTTCATTTCTTTCAAATTCATTTAACTCTTCTTGCATTGCTGTAATCCAATTAGCATCTTGAAGAGCTTCCTCCACTTTCTTTGGTTCTGTTTGAGACAAGAAAGCATGATACAGACACTCATTATTTGTTGCACTTCTAGTTCTCACACTAGCATCAGGATCTCCAATTATGAGATCAGGTGTGTGTGCCTGTGTCCATTTTCTTGCTGTTGGTAAGTGGTTTCTTGCATCATTATTGGATCCTCCCCCTTGATCCATGCTTTCCTGATTCATATGTTGACTTTCTGCAGTATCTGAGGCTCCCCCTGAATTGGATGGCTCAGAGTTTGAACTGTCAGAGTTTGAATCAGTTTCCTCAACTGACTCACTTGCTGTGTCTTGTTGAGCTTCTTCACGCTCCCCCTCAACTGGTTCTCTATTTTGTTCAATTTGAGAATTTCCAGTTTCTCCAGTATTTACCAGTAGAGGTTCAGAGTATGCTTCGTCAGAGTTTGTCAGAACCGCTTTATCAGAGTTTGTCGGTACTGCTTCATCAGAGTTTACATCATCAGAGAGTAAACCTTCATTTTCAAAACGCAGTTGATCATATCCATCTAAGTCATCAAGTCCAGTTATTTTCTTGTCATCAAATGACACATGTATGGATTCCATGATCACTTTAGTTCTCAGATTGTAGACTCTGAATGCTTTTGTTGACAATGGATAACCAACAAAGATTCCTTCATCAGCTTTTAACTCGAACTTAGTCAACTGTTCAGGATGAGTCTTCAACACAAAGCATTTGCATCCAAATATATGAAAATATTTCAAATTTGGCTTCTTATTTTTCACCATCTCATATGGTGTTTTCCCATGCTTGTTGATCAATGTTGCATTCTGAGTAAAACAAGCAGTTTGAACAGCTTCTGCCCAGAAATAGGTTGGTAACTTTGCTTCATCAAGCATTGTTCTGGCAGCTTCAATTAAAGTTCTGTTCTTTCTTTCAACTACACCATTTTGCTGTGGAGTTCCAGGTGCAGAAAATTCTTGTTTCACTCCTCTTTCCTTGCAGAAAGCTTCCATAATTGAGTTTCTGAATTCAGTTCCATTATCACTCCTTATAATTTTGACTTTGTGCTGTGATCCTTTGTCCAGTAGATTTACATGATCCAACAGAGTTTGAGCAGTTTCATCCTTCTTTGATAAGAAATATACCCATGTATATCTAGTATATTCATCAACAATTACTAGAGCATATTTCTTTCTGCCCATAGACATCACATTCACTGGTCCAAAGAGATCAACATGTAGAAGATGATAAGGTTCCACTACTGAAGATTCAGATTTGCTCTTGAAAGATGACTTCCTTTGTTTAGCCTTTTGACAAGAATCACATAGGCCATCTAGACTGAGTATTGATTTTGGGAGTCCCCTTACAAGATCCTTTCTTATAAGCTCATTTATGTTGTTCAAATTGAGATGAGAGAGCTTCTTATGCCAATTCCAACTCTCTTCATTTGACATTTTTGCAGTCAGACACACTGTTCTTCCATCAGAGTTTGTTACCAAACTTGCTTCATAAATGTTGTTGTGCCTGTGTCCAACTAGAACAACTTTTCCAGTAGATTTACTGATAACTTCACAGTATTCAGTATGAAAATCTACATGGTTTCCTCTGTCACAGATTTGACTCACAGATAGCAGATTATGCTTGAGTCCTGAGACTAGAGCTACATTTGTGATGATGACACTTCCAAGATTAATATTGCCATATCCCAGAGTGTGTCCTATGTTGCCATCTCCATAGGAAACCTTTGGGCCAGCCTTCTCCTTAAAGTCTGATAGCAGGGCCTTATTTCCAGTCATATGTCCTGAGCATCCACTGTCCAAGATAAGTGTGCTCTCTTTTATACCCTGCAATCACAAACAAACACTAAGTGTTAGTTTTAAGGACCCAGACTTGCTTGGATCCTTTGTCTTTCTTAACAGTGTTAGTTTTTGCAGCGGAATTACTATCAACAGAGTTTAAACTAACATTGTCAGACTTTACACTTGCAGAGTTTGCTCTAACCCATTTCAGATTGGGTTTTAGCTCATAATAGTTGTGATAAATAGCATGATAACTCTTGCAAGTATAAATGGAATGCCAAGTGCTCCCACAGTGTGTGCATAAAGTCTGTGGTCTAACCCTAACATAATCATTCTTTACTCCTGATGTAGAAGGTAAAGAATTGATATTTTTATTCTTTGTGCAGTAATTAGCAAGATGATTAGAACTACCACAATTATAACATATTTTCCTTGGAGCAGCAGCATTAGGCAAATGATTATTTCTTTTATTTATGCCTATCTTTCCATTCCTATTCTTCTTGGATCCTTTTGGTTTCATGGCAGATTTTACCTCTTTGAGCTTATGATTGAACTGTTTTCCTATCATCAAACCAACATTAACCTGTTTTTCACAAATTTTTACTGGCTTTCTAACAGCTTCTCTTTCCATAAGTTTTTCTGTTATAATATTTTCCTGTCTTTCACAGGCTTCATCTAATTCCATATCAGCTTCTCTTATTACAACAGATTTTAACTTATTGGCTTCTGGAACAAATATCACAGGTTTAAGTTATGGTTTAACCTTAACCTTGTCTTTAAACCTAAGTTCATCATTTTCACAATAGCCTAAACCTACAGAATCTGTCTGAAACACTTGATGAGTGTCTCTTCCAGAATCTGTCCAAGTCTTGATTATTTTTCTTTCTTTTTCTAGATCAGATTCTAATTGCTTATATCTTTTGAGCAACTCCTGTTCTACATAAACAGCATCATCTCTTTCTTTTTGAATCTGCTTCATATTTTCAAGTTCTCCTTCAAGAAACTTGTTTCTATTTTTAAGACTAAGATTCTCATCTTTAATTCTCTCATTCTCTAAAGTCTGATCCCTATAGCTAACATGTACGCTTTTCAGATATACTCTTAACTCAGATATATTATCAATATCATAAGCATAAGTAGTTAGGGGTACCTTATTTTCAGATGATTCAGTCTCATCTCTGACAGTTGCCATAAGAGCATAATTTTCTCCATCATCAGAGTCTGAAGTATCTGCCCAGTCTTTGCCTTTAGAGATGAGTGCTTTCTCAGATTTGCCTTTCTTGCACTCTGGGGCATAGTGACCCATCTCCTTACACCTGTAGCACTGGATTTCAGATTTATCCTTCTTGCCAGACTTGGTCTCCCTTCCATCAGACTTTCTAAAACTTTTCCTTTCAGAGTTTGAATCTTTCCTTGAGAATCTCTTTCCTTTCTTGAAGTTCTTGAATCCCATCTTCTTGAAAGTCTTCACCATTAAAGCAGCCATCTTCATCATCTCTTCTTCATCATCCTCAGAATCAGAAGCTTCATCAGAGTTTGAGTCATCATCAGAGTTTGATGACTCACTTTCAGATTTAATAACTAAAGCCTTTCCCTTGGCTTTCTTTCTTGAAGATTCCTTCTTAATGGGCTTCTCCTCAACTTTGAGAGCAACAGATTTTGTCTTTTTACTCAATCTTCTATTCCTTTGTTCTATCTCCAGTTCATGAGTTTTCAATAACCCATAGATTTCATCAAGATCTGTATCAGCAAGCTCATAATTATCTCTTATTGTGGTTGTCTTTAAATCCCACTTTTCAGGTAGAGATAACAGAAACTTGAGATTAGACTCTTCAAGCTCATATTCTTTATCAACCAGAGACAGATCATTCAATTGTTTGCAAAATCTGTCATAAGTCTCAGTCAAGGTTTCATTAGGTCTTGAATCAAAGTGCTCATACTCCTGTGTGAGTATTGTCTTTCTGTTCTTCTTAATAGCACCTGTTCCCTGGCATCTGACTTCTAAAGCATCCCATATCTCTTTGGCAGTCTTGCAACCAATTACTCTGTTAGACATAACATTATCTAAAGCACTGTGGAGAAGATGTCTAACCTTTGCATCTTTTGCAATTGATGAGATGTCCTCAGGAGTCATATCTTTCTTTTCCTTTGGAACAGTCTTTTGTTCTTGACCATCAACAACAGGGGACAATTTAGTCGGCATATGAGGACCATCATAGATTCTGTCAAGGTATTCTGGATCTGTAGCCTCCAGAAACATGGTCATCTTCACCTTCCAAATCGGATACTCTACTGGCCTGAGTATTGGAACCCTGATTGTTTCATATCGACTCACAGAATTAGGCTTAACCTGTTCAGCCTTGGGAGCTGTTTGATTTTCTTCAGACATGATTATTACTGTGATTGAATCGTAAAACTGTATATATTAAACAGCCTTGGCTCTGATACCAATTGTTAGGCCGAATACACAATATATAATCAAGTATGTATGAGAATAACAATCAAGAACACAGGTTTGTAAATCAACAAACTGAATTATATTAAATAATTCTCTCTTAGTGATGTTAATGAATCACAAAGAGCTACTAGGTTAAAAGAATAATATATTCAATGTTCGCGTATCCCTTCTAGGGATAACCTATCTGTGTTTATATAGTACACAGTTACATACAATCCTTATCTAATTGATACTCCTATAAATTAGCTATACAATTATTATCAATTAAGGATTGCTTCAGTCTTCTGTCCAGTCTCCTTAGCTGTATCAATATATTCTGCTTCTTTCCATCTTCAGAATATATTGCTTCTAGAATCTTTATCTTTGCACCGACAGCTAAGTCAACTATCACCCTGTCAGACTTTATCAAACTCTGACTGGCTTCTATGTAAACTCTGATATGTACCTGGTACTTAAACACTGATGAACAAACGTCAGCAATTATATCTAACATAGTAGGAAAATGTGTTACCAAGGTCATCGTCGGTATTTACATGAATATCATCCTTATAGGAGGCAAAAGGCAACTTTTAATGGGGAACAAGAGTTTGGGCACACAGCTTCACCGCTTAGTGGAGAAGAAATCTTGGCTCAACAGCAAGAAATTAAATTTAGTTTCGGGAAGGGGGGGGTCAAAGAAGGTAGAGTATGCATGGAAAAAGAAATCAATTTTTTTTGACTTGGAATATTGGAAGTTTCACTATGTTATGCATGTCGAGAAGAACGTGTGCGATAATTTGATCGGGGCACTACTTAATATGAAGTTTAAGACTAAAGACAGTGCCGCCTCTCGTCGTGATATGGTTGAAATGGGTGTAAGGGTTGATTTAGCTCCTAAAGTAGGAGATAAGAAAACCTACTTACCCCCTGCAGCTAATACTTTGTCCAGGGTAGAAAAAAGAAAAATCTTGTCTTCATTGTTGAAGATGAAACTTCTATATGGACATGCATCAAACATTAAAAACTGTGTATCAATGATCGATATTAAGTTGTATGAGCTGAAGTCCCATGATTGTCATATCCTCCTCCAACAGTTACTCCTTATTTCCATTCGTTCTGTGCTTCCAAAAAATATGAGGGTTAGTATTATAAGATTGTGTTTCTTTTTTAACTCTATGTGCAACAAAGTTGTAGATGTGTCGAAACTCAATAAACTGCAATCAGATGTGATTTTGACCTTGTGTGAGTTGGAAAAAATATTTCCACCATCCTTTTTCGATGTCATGCTTCATCTCACAGTCCACTTGGTTAGGGAGTTGCGTTTATGTGGACCGGTTTTTTATAGATGGATGTTTCCGTTTGAACGGTTCAATAAAGTTTTAAAAAGTTATGTACGAAATCGTTTTTATCCGGAAGGTTGCATAGCAGAAAGTTATCTCAAAGAAGAATCAGTAGAATTCTGCACAGACTTTATTAGTGATAGTGGCACAAGTGCTGGTCTTCCGAAAGATGAAGGCAAGCTTTCCGGTCCCTTATTTGTTGCGACAATGAAGGCGGTGGAAGAAAAATAATGAGATGAGGCACATCTTCATGTTCTTCTTAACAACCCTGAAGTGGAACCGTATGTTAAGTAAGTTAAATTTAAAATTATCTTTATTCTTGCTGTGGTTATTTTCATTTGTAATTACTTTTATGTAATGAACTTACTCTCAGAATGCATAAGGAGTATCTAGAAGAGATTTATCGAGGTAAAAAGAAGACTGTTCAGTGGCTGTTGGGAGAGCACAATCGGCTCTTTGCTGATTGGTTTGAAAAAAAAGTTAGTTTACATTCTTCTCCGATTTTAATATTGTTTAGTATATTTTTAAGTTGTTAATTAGAATTAATTTCTAATGTGTTACAACTATGTGTGTAAGTAAGCATTCAAATGATGGAAGGTATTTGTGATTTTATTATTAATTTATATTTTTGTCAATTATGTACATTAATGGTTCTTTTGTAGGAAAGATTATAATTATTGTCAATTATATAAATTTGGTTGTAGGAAATTCATGATTTACAAAGTTACAGAGTTGGTAAGCAGAAATATCCTCATCGCATGTCAAGAAAGGGCTACATTGGCTTGAAGGAGGAAGAAGTAATAAGAATAGTCATTTTTGTAATCATACTATATATCTTTTGTTATTTTTTTAATTTTGTTGCTTCATTTTTAACAGATTAAGTTGGGAAACTTGGAGCCCGGAGAAGATCCTGACATGGCAATTTTATGGAAGAAGGCTCGAAAGCCAAAGAACGACGTGATTGATGAAGGTTTGGCTGAAGTGTACGGAAGAATTGTAAGCCTCCTGTCATGATAGTTAATTATGATAATTCTATATTGTCAACAACATGGTGCTTTATATTGATCATTTTCATGTCTATATATAGGATACCCTACTGGATGCCAAGTGCAAGGGTGAATTTCACCATACTGGAAGTGAAGATGTTATGACAGTGGCATTGCAAACTCCTGAGCATTCGGGAAGGGTTTGAGCAGTTGGAGGGTTCATTACTCCAAAAGCATTCTTCAAGTTACCAAGAGAGAAAAAGATACGAATCACAAAGTCAGAGTTAATGGCTCGTGATCAAAAGATGTCGGAGAAGATGCAGAATATGTAGTCAGAGCTTGCTCAATTGAAGGCAATGGTTAATGCCCAAGCCACTCTTCATTCGTCAATGTTTTCCGAGAAAGCAAGTGCTGAACATATTCATGCAGTAAAATAAAAGATAAAACCACCAAGTGCAAAAGGATTAGTGTTGGATGCCAATGATGAAGATTGTGTTGCCTCTGGGACTCCTCCTCCACCTCCTAAAAATCTAGTAAAATAATATATATGAGTATAGTCTAATTGAAAACACGTTTCTAATATTAGTGAACTTTTATTTATCAAATTTCTAGGCTGGTAAACAATGTGAGTTGGCGGTAAACACCATAGAAAACAAGGTTGCTTTCGATGTTGTTTTTCCCCCTCATGGCAATTTCGGTGACACAATTCATGGAAAGCCTATGCCGCCTGGATGTTTACGTGTCTCTGTTGTGGGTTTCATCAAAGAAGAGGCACTACTTCCAGTGCTGGTACCCGGTGAAATTGAGACCGTCCTGCAAGCTGTTGGCTCTCATGTAGCATGACCCGAAGAATTTATAGTCTACCAAACTCTTGGTATGGTATGATTTACCGGATAATAGTACATTTTCACTTTCCATGCATGCATGAACTATCAAAAACATTTTGTGCATATATTTTTATGGTTTGATTAAATACAGAATAAGAAAAAAGAATCGGTGCCTTTAAGGAAGAAGGGTGAGAAAGGTGAGTTGCAGAAGTTGAAGGCCATGTTTTCTGATGCAAAGCCTACTGCGAAAGTGCCCAAAGGCTTTAAATTATTGTTTAAACATGCAACAACCTGGATGAAAAATTATGGGATCTCAATACAAATTTCATGTCGTAAGGAGGTGTTTGGACATGAAAGAACCATTTTTTTGTTACATGAGAATATCCTAGCATTACTGGAGTACGAAATGATTGGCCAAGCTGTAATCTCAGCTTATATGTTGTAAGTGCATTTTTTTTGTTTATAAATTTCCTCATTCTGCATGTTCCATTTAAAATGCTTTTTTTGTAGGAAATTGCATACTGTTTTAAGTGAGACAGATGAATCAGATACATTTGCTTTTGTTGATCTGGCATCGACATTTAACCTTAACGATGAATTTGAAAGCTACATTGTAAACCGACTCAAAGAGGGCAATGCTGATCGTATATTCTTTTTGCCGCACAATCACAAGTAAGGGCAATATTTAGAAAAGTTAATTTGAACACTTAAATTCTTGCAATCTGTAGCTTTGATAAATACCAACACTTGGATCTAATTTGCTTAATTTATGACTATGATTAATTGAAATAGTATGCATTGGATTTTGACAATTATTTGGGATAGTGAGATTTACATTCTCAATCCATTGCCTCATCCAGTCCAATTTCCAGCACTAGAAAAAGCATTAACAAGGTAACATTTAATTTAAATATTTTGATTAGTTTAGAAGCATTCCTCGGTTTTGACATGGAGTAATTTGTTTACTTTTGCAGCACATTGAAATCTTTTAATTCTGAAACTGGCAGGGGGCAAGATGCCGAAAGTAAAGTTTCACAGTGTAAGTAATTTTGCATTGCATTCAGGTACTTCATAATTAAAGTTGTTGGTTAATTTTCCAAGGCCTGATATGTGTCTTTTTTTAATTGAAACAGGGATCTCCGAAACAGCCTGGTGGCCATGAATGCGGTTACGTTGTAATGCCCTACATGAAAGAGATTACGGAGGATAAAGGATTGACTTTTCCCACAAAGGTAAACTTTTATGTATCTCTATTTGCCGGCGAAATGTCTATAAGTACATAAGTTAGTATTTTCGGGTATAACAAGAATATAGTAAGGTCTCCTATGAAGGAATTATGTTTCCGTTAAATCGTTAGTTTTTTTTTACACTTTGTAATGGTTGAACAAGACTCGAAGGTCTTACACTGATGCGGAGCTGGATGTGGTGCGTATTGAGGCTCTCCAGTTCATCCAAGAACATATATGATGGATGTAGTGGTTGAACAAGAACATCCAGTTCACTACTAGTGTATGGTGGTTCTAACTTTTTAAGGGTTTCTAGGGATTAGGTACTTGTAAACATTTCAGTTGGTTTTTGCGGATTCAATATGTAGTACTCTGATGCTTTGGATTTGGCTAGTTAATTCCATCATAGACTGGTTATGGTATAATTATGCATGTTTTGGATTATGGCCGTTAGGGATGTTTGGATTGTGACCGTTGGGAATGTTTGAGTTATGTTATGATTGTTTGGATTAATGCATGGTTGTTTGAATGACATTGGTAGAATGAGTGGATTATGTTTTTTTTTCTGGGCAATAGTTTCTATAATAAAGAGTTGTTTGTAACAATATAAAAAACAACATTAGTTTTAAAAGTCAAACATACGAAAAATAGATGTCTAATAACCACAAATACAACAGTTATGTATTGCAAAAAAGATGTGCCATAACAAATTAGACATTAGTTGAAAGGCAATTAATTGATGTCTAATAACTACATACACAACGTTTTTATTACAAAAAAAGCAATGTAATAAAACTATTTACACATCTGTCAAAATTGATGTCTAAGGAAATCTTACACATTGTTTTTCTTACAATAAAAGCGATGTGATAAAACTATTTAGACATCTGTCAAAACTGATGTCTAAGGAAACCTTACACATCGTTTTTCTTACAATAAAAACGATGTTATAAAACTATTTAGACATCAGTTAAAACTGATGTCCAACATAGCATTTACATCTCTTTTCCTAAAACGCAATGATGTGTATAAAAGCTCAGACATCATTTTCTTGACAAAACATGATGTATATGTCGAATACTGCTCTGTGTACCATATGTTTAATCGCATCTAATACTAGTATTATAACTTATAAAAGTGAGGCTCGTGCATTTGAAACAAAAATATTAGCCATCAAAGGGTTCAAAGAGTTTATACCTTCCTTGATGCTTTAAACACACCCACAATAGCTTACAATCCTTGCTTGAGCCTTGAACTAACCTTAATAAGCTTAATCTTTAAGAACAAAATCAAGAACACAAACTATTACTATTCATTTCACTATCCACCCTCATCTTTGATCTAAGATTTAAACAAGTTATGATTAATGGATGAAGCTAGGATTTAGAGAATACCTTAGTATAGAAATTAGGAAACTTTTGAATCCAACATCATGATTTATGGAAGCTTGGAAGTTGATCTTTGAAAATTTTATCCTTTGATAAATAAAATGGCTGAATGTTTCTTCTTGGAAAAGGGGGGAGTTTTCTTGCTTGGTACTTGCTTGGTTTCTTGATATTTTGTTGATAAAGCACATGGTTAAAGTGATTAGCTAAGCCTTAGAAATGATGATGTAGGGAGGCTTATGTCATCCTTGACAAATGTCAAGCTAAGAAGTGTTTTAATGAAGTATCTTTCTTTAATCCACTTGTTTTCGTTTCACATGGATGCATCTAATGTTGCATTCCTTGATTTAATCTTGTACATAATACTTCTATACTTGTGTTTAATCAAGTAAGTGTCGCGTTGTTCTGTTACCGCTTAATCTCGTAGAACGCTCGCTAGGGATATCTTAAGTGTTCTATCGAAGTAGTTTACCATAAACGTTTGTTGCCCAGTAAATAACAATTATAGAAGGGGGTTGAATACAATTGTATAAGATTCTCGACTTTATATAACACAAATATGAAAGATCAATAACAATAACAATAACAGCTTTATTAACTTTGATATAAAACTGTTACAAACTCTCTTAAGAAATTCTGATGTTCTTAAGAGCTGCTAGCTTACAAAAACTCTCTCAAGAAATTCTGTTCTTAAGAGCTTCTCTCCGATTATGTTCTCTCTCGAATGAATACATAAATCGAAACCAAAACTGTGTTTATATAGTGCACACAGCTTCTCTATCAATAACAAGATAAGTCCTAATCATAACAAAGATAGAAACATATCTTTAATCGATAGCTGCATTCTACAAACCAGGAACAAACTTCCATGTTTATCTAGACTCCAAATATAACTCGAAGTAGGAATCCTGATCAGCTTCAAGTCCTGATGATCAAACCTGATCATAGTCTGAGTAGGAATCCTGATGATCAATAAGATACTGACGCTTGATCAAATACTGATGACCATGCAATACTGATGACGTCAGCAATCCTGATCAGTTGAGTCTAGCTTCTGACGATCATTGAATTCTGATCTAACAATCTCCCCCAATCTCATACTTTGTGAAATAAAGTATAGATTCCAAATATTCAATGATGTCAAAAACATGTATCAAAATGTACAAGTATCTTCAGAAACAACTTATCTGTTTTAAGCTTTTTGATAGAACAGATTCATCTTCAAGAAATTGGATAATAAACTTTCTTCTTTTTCTTCAAGAATTTGAATCAGTCTTTCCTTAAGATTTCTGAGTTCTTCATCTTCCTCATTAATCTGGTAGATAGCTGCTATGAGATTCTGTATGGAGTTTCTCTGTAGACTGTGCTCTTCAAGCAAAAGATAAGCAATTTCCTTCCCATCAGGATTGAGAGAAAGATGAGTCATGCCAAAATTTACTTCTTTAACAGTAGTACCCCTTTGCATTTCCACATCCTGACCTCTTTGATTTAAGTACATGGGAATATAATTACCATCGAAATTACTGTTTCCATCCAGTCTTCTTCTTATAGTTGACAAAATCATGTCACTCCATTCTTTGTACACTTGATTCTTCCATCTTAACAGATAGTGAACATATTTCAGTTCCTGTGTAGTTTTCATCAGCAGATCTTGAATAGATAGAATCTTCACACTACCATCTTTCATGAAGTACAGAAGCTTTTCTTTCTTTTCAAAACCATCATGACAATCTATAACTATATCAACAGCTAATAAATTGTTCAGGTTTTCAGAAGTTAAAGTACCTCCAATTTCTGTCAAGGAGTAAGGATCAACATATGACATATTCAGATATTCACCATCTCTGTGTCCAATACCTCCTCTTGAATTACTTGACAATTGCTTCAGATTCGAAAACATCTTTAACCAGAGTGTTTTTGATCTAGCCATATCAGACAAATCAACAACACTTGAAGCGCTTGTAATAATTCCACCAGACTGAAAATTGATAGGTGTATCACAACTTAATGTGCTAATATGTTTCCACTTCTTGTATTTCTCCTTTTCATGAGCGTAGCTTCTTTCAAGTAAAGATTCTTGTCTGCTTGAATTTCTCCATTGTCTTTCATTTGAAACTTTAAGCCTTTGTAGATAGAGATTGAAATCTTCATTTGTTCTTTTTGTAATATCTCTTCTTCTGGCTTCTTCTTCTTCATCTACTTCTTTGTTGTGACAATCAACAACAGTAGATAAGATTATCAAATCAACCTCTTGCAGAATTTCAGATTCGTCAGGATCTTGAATATTGTCAGGATTAGAATCTTCAATTTGATTTGTATTGCTGAGAGTTGATTTACTTGATTTTCTTTTCAATTCAGGTTCTTCTTCAACAAATTCCTTGTCTTCTTTCTCCATGATATCCTTGATAACAGGATCTATTAGATTTTGTGAAGCTTCAGGAATTTCTTCAATTCTTAATGCTCTAGACCTTGTCTGTCTAGGTACTGTTGGAGTTGAAGAACCTCTTCTATTTCTTCTAGCACCTCTCCTACCTCTGCTTCCTCTACCTCTAGCAGAAGCAGTATAGCTTTCCATTGTCTCTCTTTGTAATCTCAAGAAATCTTCATGTGAGAGATCTGGATATTCTTCACTTGCTGTAGAGAGTGCTTTTCTGGCAAATAATTGTTGAACTCTTTTATTAGTGTGATAAAGAGTAACAATTCTACCGTCTTTTGTAGAAAACTTCTGGAATAAATTTGATGCATCTTCAGGATTATCAATAATCACATCTTCATCACCTTCAGGAATTGTAGCAAGAATGTGTCCATGACCAGGTGTCAGGATTTGATCTTCCGTCAGGATCTGAGATTGCACCAATGTTCTTACTGTCTTAACTCCAGAATCAGAAACATGAGTTGACTGCGTTGTTTGACTTTGAGAAGTTTGAATTGTAGACTTCAAAACCGCAGCATCAGAGGTTTCTCCTTGTATCACTTTGTCACCACCATCATCTCCAGTATCATCATCATTATTTCTTAATACTAGATCAGGTGTACATTTTGTCTGAATAACCTTCTCCCCCTTTTTGACATCAGGATTTGACAATAATTGCAAAATTAAGGAAAGAGAGGCTTGAATTTCAGTTACCTTAGTATCCAGAGAATCAATTCTTTGATTGATGGAGGTTTGTTCTGAAACAACAGATTTCACTTGGGATTCCACTACCCTCAGTTGTAAAGTAGTAGGCACCTTTGTAAAATTATTAAAGATATCAGTCCTCACTTTTTCAGTTGAACCCTTGATAGAATCAATCTCACTTTTCAGGCTTTTGGATAACAGAGTAGTAGCCTTCAGATGATTCTTCAAGTCTTGATTCTCTATAGACTTCACTGCATTATAGGCATGTTCAATAGCAGAAGAAAAACTGATAGATTCATCAGATTGGTGCCATGAATTGTTCCATTCATTCTGTCTAAATGCCTCTGCAGGATCAAAGGAAGGAGTAGAAAAATCTTGTCTCTGATCTTTCCCAGTGAAAGCATTGCTAGCCATATATGTACTTGATGAACCAAAATTAGTTCCAAGACTAATCTTGAGTGCTGTAGCAAGCTGTTCCTTCTCTTTTCTATTCTCATTACTATCATCATCAGAATTATCATCATCAGAACCATGAGATATATCAGGATCAGGAATTGCAATACCTTTCAGTTTATCCTGTGATTCTGAGATAGGATGATCCATTGGTCTTGAACGAAGTGGCTGTATCAAAATAGGCTCAGTATCAGGAGCACCACTAACGTCAGGATGAACATCGTCAGGATTTGATATGCTTGCATCAGTATTTGCTACCAATGGTTCTTGTGGAGCTTGAGGTTCAGAAGCTGCTTCAACACTTTGAGCTAAAGGTTCTTGTGTGCTTCCCTCATTGACAATGTTCTCGACCAATCTTTCAACAGAAGCTGTAGCTTTGCCTGCATCTTCACTTTGAGAAGATGGTTCTTGTGTAGCTGGAATGTTGATGTCTTCATTCTCCCTTTGAGAAAATGGTTCTTGTGTGACCATTCCACTAGCTAAGCCTTCACCCAAACTTTGATTGAGTGGTTCTTGTGTGGCAGGATCAACAGTAGCTGCTGAATTACTCTGAAATTCAGGTTCTTGTGGGCTTGATCCTTTCAGCTTCTTCTGTCTCTGATAGACTAACTCTTCTGCATTCCTCTTTTTCTTTGATGTAGGTGTAAGACCAACCAAGGAAGCAGTTGTAGAAACCTTCTCCCAAGAATGTCCTCGAATCTGAGATGGAGAGGCTGGAGAGTCTGATATAGAGACAACTTTTGTTGCTGCATCAGGAATACTAACATTAGGATTTGATGTCTGAATATCAGTATCCTTCATTTGCACTGTCAAAGGAATATGATACCTGCTCTTTGATAATTTCCTTGTCTTTTGTGGTTTTGATAAAGGTACCACAGCTTTAGTAGCAGTATCAACAACTTCCTTGTTCACATTCATCACAGAGGATATAGGTAAGTCATCCTCTGAATCACTTTCATCAATCAACCTTAACTTCCTTTTCACAGGAACATTCTTAACAACCTTATCAGCTTTCTTGACCAGGACCCCTTGTACACCCCCTTGTATCTTCTTTTTAGTGAGTGGTGTAGAGGAAAAATCCTTTGAACCTGATTGCCTTCCAGACACATCAGTTCTAGCTGATTTCTTTGATTTTACAACTAAAGTCTTTTGAGAGACAGTAGAGGTGGTTGTTAACTGTTTAGACTGTTTAGGTTGCATGCTTGTGTCAGGAACAAGGTGGGTTGGACCTTGCCCCATAGCATTAGAAAGTAGTCCATAACGAGTAGGCATTTTCTGATGTAAGAAAAACCTAACCTCATCAGGAATAAAAGCATTTCCGCACAAAATATTTTGCCATATCAGGATTAAAAAAAAATATTCAATAAGATTAAAATAAAATTTTATTTAAGAAAACAAAATTTATTTTAACAATCCTGAATAGAGTTTTGGTTTAAGAAAAATAACCAAATTAATGGTCATAGAATTAAAACACGCTTACCAGCAAACGAGGCAAAAATATTTATGGAAAACCGAACCGTCTCATCGAGATTGTAGAAATGACCTGCACCCTTAATACACATTCTCTATAAAAGAGAACTGTTAAGCATAATCATCATATATCTATTAAAACACAAACCCTCTCCAGAGAAAAACTTACGAAAACCTTTCACCTTCTTTGTTTTTCAATGGCTGCCAACAATCAAAACAACATACCTGATGAAGAACTTGATAGAATTTGGCAACAAATGGATGAGGCTCTAGCAGAGATTGCAGAGCAAGAGGGACCTCAGCCTATTCCTGATCCACAGGAGCATCATGCTTTTGTGAATGCAATGGCTGATGTGCTTCTTCATAACTTCCATCAGGCAAATCCTGATTGGAATCCTCTTGAAAATCTCATCGTTGTCAATGAAGAGGATGAAGACGATTGGGATGATGAAGAGGATGAGGATGAAGATGATGAAGAGCTCGTCCGAGAGCTTGAGAAATGTAAGAAGAGAATCTGTGATGCTTGTATGTCATGCAAGTTTGAGGCACGGAGGCGTCCCGGTGGTCACGGTGACGATCCGCCTTCAAGTAAATCAGCTCCTCTTCTTGTCTCTTAAGGATGGAACAAGAGACCTTCCAGTTCTGAAGGACTGTGAAGCTGCTCAGGAGCCTTCATGCTAATTTGCAGGGCACGTGTTCATGCTTATCTGTAAAGCACGAGTTCCTGAGTAGAAAATAGACTAGGAAAACAAATATGTAATTTCCATATTTCATGTGTAATGTATCTTCAAGTATTAATGAAATTTGTCTAGTTTCTCAATTGTTTGCTTCCTGTACTTGCCTGCAAAATTTGTTAGTAACACTCAAAGTGATATAGAGATGATAAATAATAAACTCTGTTAATAATGAAATTGAAATTGATAATTAAGACTGAAAACTTAATCAAAGACTAAGTAATAATCTAATTGTCCAGAGTTTACCAGGAGTGTTGATGACAAATTAGCATAGAACCTCTGGTTTTCATACCAGCTTCAATCATCTGAGCATCAGGATTTGACCAGTTGACTTCCTGTCAGGATTGAGTCCTATCAGGATTTGATCAAAGATACATACCTTTCTGAATAACCATCAGGATTTGACAGTTATCAGGATTTCCTCTCTGTAGCTTTTTCTCAGAAATTCTCAAAATTCATCATTCCAAGTTCATTCACCAACTTATTGAAAGTAGCTTCAGGCAGTGGCTTGGTGAATATATCAGCTAGTTGTTGATCAGTAGGAACAAAGTGAAGTTCAATTGTTCCTTCCAGAACCTGTTCTCTTATAAAGTGATATCTGATACTTATGTGTTTAGTAAGAGAATGCTGAACTGGATTTCCTGTCATTGCAATAGCACTTTGGTTATCACAATAAATAGGGATTTTTGAGTATGACAGGCCATAATCTAACAACTGATTTCTCATCCACATTATCTGAGCACAACAACTTCCTGCAGCAATGTACTCAGCTTCTGCAGTTGAAGTGGAAATAGATTTCTGCTTTTTACTGAACCATGAAACTAGTCTTCCACCCAAAAACTGACAACTTCCTGAAGTACTTTTCCTGTCTATTTTGCATCCTGCAAAATCAGCATCTGAATAACCACACAACCCAAAATCTGATTCCCTTGCATACCAAAGGCCAAGTGAAGGAGTGCCTTTGAGATATCTGAAAATTCTTTTGACTGCAATCAGATGTGGTTCTCTAGGTTTTGCTTGAAATCTTGCACATAGACAGGTTGCAAACATGATATCTGGTCTACTGGCAGTGAGATACAATAAAGAGCCAATCATTCCTCTGTAGTGAGTTACATCTACCTCTTCACCTTGATCAGGATCAAGTTTGGTAGCTATAGCTATGGGAGTTGAAGCAGGAGTACTGTCTTGCATGTTAAACCTTGTCAGTAAATTCCTTGTGTATTTAGACTGATTAATAAAAATCCCTTCATCAGTCTGTTTAACTTGAAGACCCAGAAAGTAACTCATTTCTCCCATCATGCTCATTTGATATCTTGACTGCATAAGCTTGGAAAATTTTTCACACAGCTTATTGTTTGTTGACCCAAAAATGATATCATCAACATAAATCTGAACTAACAGCAACTCCTTACCATGATTCAAATAAAATAGAGTTTTATCAATTGCACCTCTTTTGAATCCACTTTCCAGTAAGAATTGAGCTAAGGTTTCATACCATGCTCTTGGAGCTTGCTTTAGTCCATAAAGTGCCTTATCCAGTCTGTAGACATGATCTGGATATTTAGGATCAATGAAACCAGGAGGTTGTTCAACATAAACTTCTTCCTCCAGTTCACCATTTAAGAAAGCACTTTTAACATCCATCTGGAAAACCTTGAATTTCTTATGTGCTGCATAAGCAAAAAATATCCTGATGGCTTCTAGTCTTGCAACAAGAGCAAAAGTTTCATCATAGTCAATTCCTTCTTGTTGGGAATACCCCTTTGCAACTAGTCTAGCTTTATTTCTGATAATGACTCCATCAGAATCAGTCTTGTTCTTGAAAATCCACTTTGTACCAACAATTGATCTATTCTTTGGTCTTGGTACCAGTTTCCAGACTTCATTCCTTTCAAATTCATTCAGTTCTTCTTGCATTGCAGTAACCCAATCAGCATCTTTAAGTGCATCTTCAACTTTCTTAGGCTCCTCCTTGGATAGAAAGTTATTATATAAACATTCATTCTGAGTTGCACTTCATGTTTGAACACCTGCATCAGGATCTCCAATTATCAAATCAGGAGTATGATCTTTTGTCCATTTCCTTGCTGGTGTCAAATTGTTTCTTGAAGTAGATGCTCCCCCTGGATTGGTGTTATCTTGATTGAAAGAATTTGATTGATTTGAAGCTCTCCCTGAATTATTGTTATGCCCTCCTGATGTGTTATCAGGATCTTCACTTGAATCAGTATCTGAAGAATTCTGTCCTGATGATTGAGTTGACTCTGAACTTGTAGTTGAATGTCGTTGCTCCCCCTCAACATTAGCACTACTAGTTGTATCACTGTTGTTTGCATCATCAGTATTAGCACCATCAGTACCTGGTGAGTCATCAGGATTTGGTGACCCGTGAGTACTGGATGAATGGACAGCTTCTGATTCACTTTCTTCAGGTTCCTTGGAAGCTTCATTTTCAAATAACAATCTATCATGCGAGTCTTCAATGATTCCAGTTATCTTCTTATCATCAAAAGATACATGTATTGACTCCATGACAGTTCTTGTTCTCAAATTAAAAACTCTGAAGGCTCTTGATGTAGGATAACCTATGAATATTCCTTCATCAGCCTTTGTTTCAAATTTCCCTAGCTGTTCAGGATGAGTTCTGAGAACAAAACATTTACAGCCAAACACATGCAAATGCTTCAGACTTGGTTTCTTCTCTTTGAGTGACTGATAAGGAGTGACACCATGCCTGTTTATCAATGTGAGATTTTGTGTATAGCATGCTGTGTTGACTGCTTCTGCCCAGAAATATGTAGGTAATTTAGCTTCTTCCAACATAGTTCTGCCAGCTTCAATAAGAGTTCTATTCTTCCTTTCTACTACTCCATTTTGCTGAGGTGTGCCAGGAGCAGAGAACTGTTGAATGATTCCTTTGTATTTGCAGAACTCTTCCATCTTTGAATTCTTAAATTCAGTACCATTATCACTTCTCAGAATCTTGACTTTGTACTTTGTGGTTGTCTCAATCATCCTCACATGATCCAACAGAACTTCAGGAGTTTCATCTTTTCTATGCAGAAAATACACCCAGGTGAATCTAGAATATTCATCAACAATTACAAGAGTGTACCTTTTCTTACTGATGGACATGATGTTGACTGGACCAAACAGATCAAGATGTAGCATGTGATATGGTTCTTCAATAGAGGATTCTGATTTACTCTGGAATGATGTCCTTCTTTGTTTTGCTTTTTGGCATGCATCACAGAGTCCATCAGGTGTATACAAGACATTAGGTAATCCTCTTACTAATTCTTTCTTAACCAACTCATTGATGTTGCTGAAGTTGAGACGAGAAAGCTTCTTGTGCCAATTCCAACTTTCATCTACTGAAGCTTTACTGATGAAACATGTAGGGGAGCCATCAGTATCTGAGAGAATGTTGGCTTCATATATGTTACCATGCCTGTAGCCAGTTAGAACTATCTTTCCTGTTGCTTTACTGACTACTTCACAATGTGTGGAATAGAAATTGACATGATAACCTCTGTCAGTGATTTGACTAATACTCAACAAGTTGTGTTTTAGTCCCTTCACTAGAGCTACTTTTTCAATGATGACATTTCCAATGATTATATTGCCATATCCCAAGGTTTGTCCAATGTTGCCATCTCCATAAGACACAGTTGGGCCAGCTTTTTCCTCATATTCTGATAACAGGGCTTTGTTTCCAGTCATGTGCACAGAACATCCACTATCCATGACTAACACATTTTTCCTTTTACCCTGCATCAGAATAGTAAAACACTAGTCAGAATGTTTAGGAACCCACACTTGTTGGATTCCTTGTTCATGCATTTTATTAAATTTAACAGCAGAAGACTTTTTGACTTTAGCAGTCCTGACAGGATTTACTCCATCAGGATTTGCTTTGTCAGTATCAGTATTAACAAAAGCATGCTTCACTATGACATTTTCAGTCCTATCAGACTTTGTACTACTTTTAAACTTAGGCAATGGATCATAAAAGTTATAGTACAAATCATGATACTCTTTACATGTATAAATAGAATGCCATAGACTACCACAATGAAAACAGGACTTCTGTGGTTTATAGAGTACTGATCTATTCCTCACATCAGATTTAGAAATATCAGCAATCTTCTTTTTAATCTTCTTACAATCAATAGCAAGATGATTAGAGTTACCACAGTTAAAACAACACTTTCTAGGTGCGTTTGGGATATATTTATAACCATTCTCTTTATTGATCCCAACTTTACCATTCCTGTTTCTCTTAACAGTAGCTTCCTTTTTCTTATCTGTAACCTCACAGATTTTATCTTTAAGTTGTTTCTGAGACAATAGACCTACATTCTTAGTGACTTCGTTCATGACAGGTTTAGACTTTATAATTTTAATTCCTTGAGTAGAAGAAGATCCCTTTTCAAAAGTAGAATTGGAATCCTTACCAAAAACAAAATTAACAGGAGTAATCTTAGATTTGGTTGAGTCTATAACATGTCTATAGGTCTTTGGACTGACTGTCTCATCAATGACAATTTTCTCTGCTAATTTCTTATCTTCATCTGACTTATATCCTAGACACTCTTTCCAATTCTTAGAGGTATTAATCTCATGAAATTTCCTACCAGAGTCTGTCCAGGTTCTGATTTTCTCATTAGCAAATTCAAGTTCTTTTTCAAGGGAAGTACATTTAGATGTCATCTCTAAGTGCATGTGTTTAGCATTATCACATTCTTTTTGTACTTCTTGCATACGAGAAAATTCAGCTTCTAATATCTCATTCCTCTTTCTAAGGTCAGACATCTCAGATAAGATTCTAGTATTCTCAGCAGTTTGACTTCTAAAGCTAATATGTAATGACTTTAGAAAACGTCTTAACTCAGAAGCATTATCAGTATCAAAATCAAAGATAGTATTTAGTACCTTATCATCAGGAGCAGCAGTTACATCAGCATTGGCCATTAACGCATAGTTGACTACCTCAGTATCAGATTCTGAGGAAGAGTCCATCCAATCCTTGCTTGATGTGATGAGTGCCTTTGTCTTGTTGCATTCAGAAGCAAAGTGACCCATACCATTACACTTGTAGCATCTAACCTTTGACTTGTCAAATTTGCTACCCTTGCTGTCCTTTTTGATATACTTGTCTTTGTCTGCTTTGAAGGTCTTTTTCTGAAAGTTGCCTTGTCTTCTATTCTTCCTGAACTTCATCCTTCTGATGTTTCTGACAATCATAGCAACCATCTCTTCCATGTCTGAGTCAGAAGAATCATCACCAGTATTGGCATCAGGATTGCCATCAGTATCTGATGAAGAGTCGTCAGGATCTGACTCAGCTACTCTTGATTTACTTCTAGAGACCTCCATAGCTTTCCCTTTTGATTTTTCTTCTACATTCAAAGCAATTGACTTTGCCTTGCTGCTTTTCTTGTTCTTTCTCTGTTGAACTTCAAGATCATGAGTTCTTAGCATCCCATAGATCTCATTAAGAGACACAATGTTCAGATCATACTGGTGTCTAATGATTGAGGTCTGAGTATCCCATTCTTCAGGTAAAGCTCTAAGAAATTTGGTGTTTGAATCTTCAGTTTCATATACTTTGTCAACTAAGGATAAGTTGTTCAATAGTGTCAGAAATCTATCATATAGATCAGTCAGGCTCTCTTCAGGTCTTGCATCGAATTGTTCATATTCTTGAATCAAAAGAGCCCTTCTGTTTTTCTTAACAGATGCAGATCACTGGCACTGAGTTTCCAAAGTATCCCAGATTTCTTTTGAAGACTTGCATGCAATCACTCTGTTTGACATGACAGCATCAAGGCTATTATGCAAGATATTCTTTATCTTTGGTTCCCTGAGTACATGAGCTTTTTCTTCTGGAGTCCATTCAGCTTTAGCTTTGACCACATAATGTTCTGGTACTGTATCTGTTCATTCTACGAACTTTGTTGGTATATATGGTCCATCACGAATCCTGTCCAAGTAGTCAGGATCCATAGCCTCCAGGTACATCAGCATCTTTACCTTCCATGTAGGATATTCTGATATCTTCAAGATGGGAATCTTCATGCTTTCATACTTGGTTGTCGACATCTTTAGATCGTATCTGATTTAGAATTAAATCAGTTTGCTCTGATACCAATTGTTGCCCAGTAAATAACAATTGTAGAAGGGGGTTGAATACAATTGTATAAGATTCTCGACTTTATATAACACAAATATGAAAGATCAATAACAATAACAATAACAGCTTTATTAACTTTGATATAAAACTGTTACAAACTCTCTTAAGAAATTCTGATGTTCTTAAGAGCTGCTAGCTTACAAAAACTCTCTCAAGAAATTCTGTTCTTAAGAGCTTCTCTCCGATTATGTTTTCTCTCGAATGAATACATAAATCGAAACCAAAACTGTGTTTATATAGTGCACACAGCTTCTCTATCAATAACAAGATAAGTCCTAATCATAACAAAGATAGAAACATATCTTTAATCGATAGCTGCATTCTACAAACCAGGAACAAACTTCCATGTTTATCTAGACTCCAAATATAACTCGAAGTAGGAATCCTGATCAGCTTCAAGTCCTGATGATCAAACCTGATCATAGTCTGAGTAGGAATCCTGATGATCAATAAGATACTGACGCTTGATCAAATACTGATGACCATGCAATACTGATGACGTCAGCAATCCTGATCAGTTGAGTCTAGCTTCTGACGATCATTGAATTCTGATCTAACAACGTTCTTGATATAAACAATACCTCTACTAAATCCATATCCATGAAATTGATAATTTAAAATCCTCCAATTTATTTGAATAATGATTAATCCATCAGTAATTGGTGGAATCTCGGAGAAAACATAAAATGCTATTCTTCTGATTCTGACAGCTTTTGCATTCACTCATTTACATAGTAGAACGCTAATACGACTTCGAAAGTTCATTATCCTGACCCGTACATAGAGTGGTCTGATAAATTTCCAAAATGACAAATGTTACTATTCATCAGGGATTTTTAAATAAGTACAAAAATTTGGGGTTATTACAGTACCAATTCAATCCCTAATTGCAACTTGGATATCCCCAATTGATTATTACTTGACCCGAATTTACCTTAAAAACCAAATACCGAATTTTGGATATAACAACTACTCCCCAATTCCATGTGAAATCAAAGACGAAGCATGGAATTTTCAATCTTCAAAGTGCCAAAATTTCTTCGTAACCTTTATTTCTTTTGCTAAGTCTTCTAAACATTATTGAGGTGCAGGTCCTCACTTCTAAGCCTTGCAAGTTATATTTGATTTGTCTGTGCTTTCGGTAACTCCACGGAATATGTTTCTCGGAATTATATTCTCTTGTTGCATTATCTTGCTTGTCATACTTGCATGTCAACTAGGAAGAGTTCTGTATTTTATCATCTAACTGAGGGCGCGTCGTCCTATAGGACGCGTCACCCTAGAGGGCTCTCCCTATATGCATAAATAAACCATCTCAAAAGTTTTAAAATTTTCATCACCTCAACTAGGACTAGGGAAAGTGTATATGAACTACCCCCCTAGACTAGGAGGTAATTAATTTACCTTGTAGGCTATTATTCAGTCATTACCCGTCTTCAATCAACTATTAGTAGAATGGCGAACCAAAGCATCACCTTCTTGAAAATACTCCATCAAGCGCTTACATGACTATTCGGGGACCTCACCCTCAAAAGTTTCATTAAAACTTTAGGGGGCACTCTCCAGTCACAAAATACTTCGAAACTTGACCCACGAAAGGGGCATCTCAATGTGAGGCATCTCTGAAAGAGGCATCTCGCTAAAAGGCATCTCACGAAGAGGCATCCTACGAAGGGCAACTCACGAAGAGACATCTCACGATGAGGCATCTCACTAAGAGGCATCTCCCAAGGAGGCATCCGTTAGAGGGGAATATTAATCACTACTATCTTTTATATAATTTATCGAGTAGAGGGCCTTCACCAGACTAGCCTAGGGCCGCACCTTAGCACCTCTATTCGGCGAAGGGGCACACAAAAGGCGTCAATTATATCTTCAAACATCTTATCATGAAGAAGCATCCCCGTAAGGATACCCTGTTGTTCATAGGAAGGTTCGGGAGATGCATCAGTACTACCCCCTAGTGTCGTGAGGGCGCGCCCTCTTGCGTAAGGCGACCTATATAGACGAGGGTAATGTCGAAGTCCCTTCTAATCTTCTAATCCATTTGAAAATAGCATTCTCCCGTGGAGGGGCTCACTCATGACCTTGGGGCCGCATCTTGCTGATCAGGGGGCGCATCCTAAGGTCCATGGGGCCTCTACCCCAAATATTCTTCTTTTTGATTAAAGCAACTTGAGGACTTGTATAATCATGTTTAAAGTCGAAGCCTTAGCATATGAGACTGATACGTTTATGGCGCGCCTTGAAGAGCATATCTCCTGAATGTGTGGACGCGTTCTCTGAAGATGAAGGTTTTGTCCTCGCGGAGGGGCTCACTCATGTCCATGGGGCCTCGGCCTGTAATCAGGAGGCACTCACTGTGGACCACGGGGCCTCTACTCCAATGGCTTCCTTTCTTCTAAAATTTCAAGTAATAAATTATTCTTGTAAACATTAGAGTCCATCTAAGCATAGTGTTTTTCTTTGAGAGCACGTCATTTTCCTTTGAGGGCGCGTCCTATGTGTTTTGACGCTGATCATTCCGCACAAGCTTCCTATCATGCCTTCCTCGGTAGTAACTCATATACCCCTATCTTGATCTCGACGGTCCACCGAATCGTCAAACAGAGGGCTCGCTCATGTCCATGGGGCCTCGACCTGTAATTCTCTCGAGAATCAGGGGGCACACTTTATGGTCACGGGGCCGCTTTCCCATATTATTTATCGAATTGTCACTTGAGGGGGCTCGTTCATGTCCCTGGGGCCTCGACCTGTAATCAGGGGACTCTCTCTTTGGATCATGGGGCCTCACCACCATATTATCTTCCTCTAAATATCACTGGAGTTTATGTTGAGCAGTAGTTCTTTAACCTGAGAGTGCGCTAGATGCGTCCTTTGGGAGAAACGACCATCTCGGTATATCTGACATGTTGAGGGAGCACCCTTGAAGTAGAGGGCGCGTCCTCACGGATTGGGACGCAGAGCTTGATAACTTTTGAGATATTTTCCCAAGCAAGATTCCCCACCTGTCAAAAAACTCAATAATTGGAAATTTTAGAAATTACCTGGAGGACGCGTCCTGGAGGTGTGGTCTTGAACAATCGTCGAATTTTCGCAAGAGTTGTTGGAAACCTTCTGACCATCGAGCACCACCCTTCGGGCGCGCCCTAAAGGTTCTTGGGGATTTTCCTTCACAATCTTCTTCTTGCAATAATTCAAGGAACATATAACAGAAACCACAACAAATCAAATTAGGTGTTACCTTGAGGATGCATCCTGGAGAGGAGGACATGTTCCATCACCGAATTCCCCCAGAAGTTGTTAGAAGTCGTATGAGCATCTAGTATCCTCCTTTGGGCTCATCTTTGAGGGTTTTTGGGGATCTCTTTAGCATAGAATCTCCATCCTGCTAATCATTAATTGTTCAAGTTGATGCACTTCTCCTCGTATTTTTAGACAGGGCGCGCCTTCTTGCTTCACTCACATATTTAGTACGCCCATTTGTCACCACCAACAAGCTTTTTTTCTTTTTAACTCAGGCCCACACATTAATGAATGACTTCAATCACATGCAAACCACCACAACTGAAACTCTCATTTTGTTTACTTTCAGGTTCAGCATACAAGTTAATCCCCCTATTTCGATTGATGTGCAATTCTCTTTGAACACCTCTGCAACCATTACTTTTAGTATTTATCTTTTTTCTGAGCCAAACTTTAATATTTGTACATTGTGTGTATGCATATATATAGGTGGCACATGTACGTACTTCAAGGTGCGCCCTTTGTATACTTCACTACCAGCGGGATTCCTTTAATTTGTAGGCAGGCGTGCCTTGGATTCGTTACTCCAACTTGTTCGTGCACCAAATGACCTGTGTCCAAATGTTCTTGTCTTTCTGAACAAATCACATCACAGGGCGCGTCCATTATATACATGCAGGCTTTATAATTTCTCAACATCTTGTGATGCCAACAAAAACTTCCTTCATTTGAACTTGGTAACCCATCATCCGTGAGACTAAAATTGATCTATTTTCTTTTTATAGCCCCCGCCTTCCTTAATAGCAAGTCAAACTATAGCTTGTGTCTTTCTTCTGTATGAATAACACTGACATTTTTATTTAACTTCAGCAGGAACCGTCATTCCCAATATTTGTTCAACTTTTTTTAATTCATGCAGGATCCATGCATGTTACTTTGCTTTTATAATGGTACGGGATCCATCATGACCATCTTAATTTTATCATTCTCAATTACAACTTCCATGCAACACTAGCATATACGGATGTCATCAAAACAAAACCATTACTACTTCATTCTTCTTGTAGTTGTCACGGGTCCCATTAATCAATAGTTCACAATCATCTTTATTAAATTCTTTGGTAATAACTTATTCATGTAGGGTTCACCACCTTTACATCTCTTATTTCATCATGTTGCAATGATACATGCTACCTTCACATACGTAAATCCACATTAGCTCCCACATAGATTGTCTTTTTTCTTTAATGACTTACGGGCCCCAACCGCATAATTGCCATCTCAAACAATTTAAAAGTGGTGTTCTTTTCTTATACACATGTATATAGTGACCACCACGAAGTAAATAATGCAGACCCATGCCTTCAAAAATACAAGTTACCACACTTTGAGCCAAACTCATGCAGATGTGTCACTCTTCTCCTTTCTTCATTAATGTGTCCCTCTGCAGGCGCGCCCATTTATTTAACTTCATATGAGACTTGACCACTTCTCTGAACAATTTTGTATCATAAATAAGTTGTACTTCAATATTTAATTTTTAGGCAATGGACCTTTCTCGTGCACTCTTCTTAGATGTGCTAACTTTTCTCCAGAATTTTAACTCAATAATGGTAATAAAATACAAAGGGTGCACCCTTATTTTCATCGATATGTAACAAGAGTTGCATCCACCAATATCGCCAAACTTGATGTTTCTCCTTTGTATTATCCTCGTGATTTTTGATTAACAAGAGCCTTCACATGCGATTTAGATGTTTCCTTAGTGAGGTACTGTTCCTGGGCCGCATGTCCATACAAATTTCTTAAAATTGTGTTATTGAAAATCTCCTCCTTCAACAATTGCTCAAATTAGCCATTTGAATTCATATACAGTGTTCTCCGTTGAATCTTGCTCAACTTTTCATAAAAAAACCCCCATCATGAGATATCTTTCCTCCTAAGATTATGATCTTGATCAGCACCCCTCCTTCTAGCGCCAATTTGTTAATGGAGGAATTTGGTATTAACAAAGTTTGAGGTTCGTCGCCGGAATCAAGATCTACGATGGTGGTTCTTCGCTGGAAAGTCGCTGAAGTGTGGTGGTTGTGATGAATTGAGGGCTGAGATTGTAAGGGTTTCTTGGTGGTGGCTTGCTGAGCTCTTCGCTTCCAACCCCTTACAATGTGCCTACGTACCCCGTATTTATAGGGGATCAAGCCCTACGTAGTTCTTGGGGAGCAAGTAACCTATATGGGCTGGTTTTTGATTTCTGAGGCCCAATAGGATACCTGATATGTCTTCTATAATTGGTCTTCGACTCGCTTTAGGAATATCCAACGATGAGGCCTAGTCACAAAGGCTCAAGGCTCGTCTATGCTTTCAGGACTTCACGGATAAGGAAACTTCCATAGTCGAGGACTAGTCCCATTCGTTACCAGCAATTTCCTTATTTTATAGACGCATGTATAGCCATGACTTACCCCAAATGCCAGATGCATCCTTGTCCCCCGAATGAGAAACACCCAATTGAGTGCAGGACAAATGATCCCAAACGTTTGGGTGCAAAGTGCAGGATTACTCCAAAGTTCCCCAATGAGGACACGCCCATTGAGTATAGGAACAGAGCTCCCAAAGCACACACCAAGATTTACCCCACATCCCCAACGAGGACGCGCCAATTGAATACAGGAGGAGGCCTTCAACAACGGACATCCCCCTCCTAGGGCATATCCTAGGAGGGAATTCTTCAATCATCAGGCAAACCCCTGGAGGCCTTTAATCACGAACATCCCTCCCTTAGGGTGCATCCTAAAGGAGAAATCTTCAATAAGATATCAATATTAAATCAAGAGAATCACCCTTCAATGTAAAGTTTCCACTTCGTACCATGAGGGCGCGCCCTCAAGGGGTGGACGACCATAGGGCGCACCCTTACCCTTATGTGGGCAAGCCCTAACTCTTCCTTATGCAAATCCCATGTCAATGTAGCTCTTATTCTCTGTCAAGTCATCCATTCATGTGAAGTTGTCAGTCACACCAAGAGGACGCGTCCTCAAAGGTTGGACGGCCAAAAGGGTGGGCCCTTTCCCCTATGAGGAGGAGCCCTAAGCTTCCCTTGTACCAATTCAATCCCTAATTACAACTTGGAAAACCCCAATTGATTATTACTTAACCCTAATTTACCCTAAAAACCCAATACCGAATTTTAGCTATAACAAGAGCCAATTAGAGTCTCCTGCAGCAAAAAAATTCATTTTCCTCTTCGATTTCTAGTTAAAAATTAATTTAAGAGTCTATTGGGATGCTTTTACAGAAAAGCAGAAAAAATATGTTTATTCTATAAAAGAATATTGCTCTTGAGAAAACCTTCTTATATATATTTTCGGAAAGAATTATTATTCTACAATGGAAATTCATCATGAAAAAATTTAAAATTATATGTTAGGCTCAAGGCATGTCTGATTAGCACTATTAACAAGCCTAATCATTGTGACTATGTCACTCTACATGACCTAGTGAATTATTACAATGGGATATAGTATAGGTCTCTAATGTACTTGTCTTGTTTTCATGTACTTAGCTTTATCTTGTATGCTCAAAGTTATAATGAGCTTAGTAAGCTTCTTGCAATCTAGAATGTACATAGGCCATGGAATAATTATCTTGGTAGAAGTTCAGAAATGTTCATGCATCAGGATGGAGATGAATAAGGCCCTGAAGAAATAAGTTGCAGAAGTTCTTCTAAGTCCCTATACGGTGAAGTCAAAATAAAGCTATGTCGTGAAGTCTAAAAATATCCATGTCGTGAAGTACTGAGATCGCATGGTCCTAAATGAACTATGTCGTGAAGTCTTCATTACTCATATCGTGAAGTGTTGATACCGCAAAGTAAAAATGTACTGGATCGTGAAGTCCTCAAAAGGCCTAGATCGCGAAGTACTCAAAAGGCCTAGATCGCGAAGTCCTCAAAAGGCGTAGATCGTGAAGTCCTCAAAAGGCCTAGATCGCGAAGTCCTCAAAAGGCTTAGATTGCGAAGTCCTCAAAAAGCCTAGTTCGCGAAGTCCTCAAAAAGGCTATGTCGCGAAGTCTTCAAAGGATACATCGTGAAGTCAGGGAAACACTGGAGTTCACAATATCAACACTTAGCCGTTTATAACAAGACAAATGAAGGTACAGAACCAAAATTCAAAGGAGACAAATACTGAAGCATCTGTTCTGGTAAGGTGGTCCAAAGAACAGATGGCAAATCTACAGCTAAACTTGGAGAGAAAGATAAGAGACAAGCAGCTACAGAAACGGGAAAGACTCTGAAAAGCAAGTGGTCCTTCCTGACACAATGAACTTCTTATGGCAGGACAAGTTGGACTTTCAGTTAGGGGTAACTGTGTAAATAGGTGTGTGCACTAGTTTGTATAGGTCTATATATATTGTGCACACCCTACTGTTAGTGTAAGAGAGATACACATAGATTTATCTTAAGCACTCTTTCTCTATAAGAAAACAAGGTACAAACTGTTCTTATTTAGAAGCTAGAAATTCATTTGTGAAATTCTGGAAAGCTGTAGTATTTAATTTGCTTAATACAAAGTAGATGAAAGTGATTGTGTGTGTGTGTTCTGTTTATGTTCATTCCGTATTTTACACAACATAATCTCTTACAGCTTATTTAGTTTTCAAAAATTGAAAAATATCAAAACTATCCATTCACCCCCCCCCCCCCTCTCTGTCTAGTTTCTAAGTGGTATCAGAGCGGGCTGTTGACATACAAACAGGAAAAGATCAAGAATGAGTTCACAGAAACTAAGCAGTATCAAGATTCCTCCCTTTAACAAAGAGCACTATAGTTTATGGAAGAAGAAGATGTTACTTTTCATCAAAGCTTCAAACCCCATGTATTTAGACATTCTAAAGCATGGTCCCTTTAACCTGAGTAACCATTCTGTTGGCATGAACTCTATCCATGATTCCTTCTGTGGTAATTCTAACTGCATGACATTCTATGTGACTGTGATTGCTAATTGTTTATCTCTAAAGAATAAGCTTGACTCTGTACAATCTTGTGAATCACACACACATATGCACACTCACAGGACAGGATCCCCAATCAAGGTTGAGAGGGTGAAAACTTCATGTGAGCCTAAGAGTGTAAACTCCAAAGCCACAAACAAAGTGAAGTCTCCTGCTGTGAAGAATGCTAGTTATGATAGAAGAATCATTAACAAAACTGTTTCTAAATCAACTGGACCCTACCAAGTGTGGGTACCAAAAACAACTTAGTCACTTTGTGAATGCAGGGCAACAGGAATAAAAGAGTCATATGGATCTTGGACAGTGGATGCTCAAGTCACATGACTGGTGATATAGCCCTGCTATCACATTTTGAGGAGAAGGCTGACCCATCAGTAACCTTTGGAAATGACAACATTGGTTATACAATGGGATATGACAGTGTTAAATCTGGGAATGTCATTATTGAAGATGTAGCATTTGTTGAAGGACTAAAGCACAACCTCTTGAGTATTGGACAATTCACCAACAGGGGTTTCAAAGTGGAATTTGATGAAAATCATTGTCTAATCTCAAAAAGAGGAAGTGGTGAAGTTGTTTTAACTGGTGTGAAGAAAGGAAGCTTGTTTGTAGCAAATCTTAAGGCTGCAGACAAGGGAGAAATTTGTTGTTTCTACGCTAAAGCCACCAATGAAGAATTCTGGCTATGGCACAAGAAACTGTCTCACTTGAATGTTCAGGTAATGAACTCTCTGGCAAAGAGAGAACTCATCAGAGACATGCATGCTTTGGAGTTTGTGCAAGATGGAGCATGTGAAGCATGTCAAAGAGGAAAGATTAAGAGATCAAGTCACAAGAACAAGTTGCTCAATTCAAACTCAAAGCCTCTGCAGCTAATTCACATGGATCTATTTGGCCCTGTAAATGTAATGTCCCTTTCCAAGAAGAAATATGCTCTAGTTATGGTTGATTATTATTCAAGATACACTTGGGTGGAATTTCTGTTCTCCAAGGATGAAGCACCTCAAGTAATTATAGAGCATATTAAGAGAGTTGATAGAGAAGCACAAAGCACTGGTTCCTCTGTAGTTGCTTTGAGAAGTGATAATGGAACTGAGTTTAGAAATTCAACATTGTATGAGTTTTTCAAAGATAAAGGAATTTCTCAACAGTTTTCAGCTCCTAGAACTCCTCAACAAAATGGAGTAGTTGAGAGAAAGAATAGAACTCTCATTGAAGCTGCAAGAACAATGTTGTTGGATGCAAAGCTACCTACTAGCTTTTGGGCTGATGCTGTTAACACAGCATGCTATGTGCAAAATAGAACATTGATCAATAAGAAGTCTCTAAAAACTCCTTACTCATTAATGACTGGCAAAAGAACATCCTTCAAGCATCTTCATGTGTTTGGAAGCAAGTGTTTTGTGATGAAAGATACTTCTGAACATGTTGGAAAATTTGATGCTAAGGCATTTGAAGGTATCTTCATTGGATACTCTCTGGAAAGGATAACATACAGAGTGTTTGTACCTGAGCAACACAAAGTAATGGAAAGAATGGATGTTACCTTTGATGACAAGAAAACTCCTGGACTTGCAACAAGTGAACAAGACAGTGTGCCATTAAGATTTGAAAATCAAGGATATCTTGAGGATTCTGAAAGTGAGGATGAACCACCTGTTCCAACTGTTCCACATGATGAAACTTTTGAAGTTGATGATCTTCTTCAAACACCTGTGCAAGGGAACACAAACACAGGGGGAGAAGAAGAGAATGGAACTGTCGATCAAAATGATCCTGGAACAAGTCAAGGAAATGAACAGGGTCACACAAGAAAATGGGACAGAGCCCACACTAGGGATCAAATCATTGGAGATCCTGGTGAGGGTGTTAGAACAAGGAGGGCAACAATGAATACATGTATGTATAGCCGCTTTCTGTCACAAGAAGAACCAAAAGTAATTGAAGAAGCTTTGAAGAATTCTGACTGGATTGTTGCAATGCAAGAAGAGTTGAATTAATTTGAGAAAAACAAAGTCTGGGAACTAGTGCCACCTCCTGAAGGAAAGAATGTTATTGACATCAAATGGGTGTTCAGGAACAAAATGGATGAAGAAGGAGTGGTGATAAGAAACAAAGCAAGGTTGGTTGCCAAAGGATACTGTCAATAAGAAGGCATTGACTATGATGAGACATCTGCACCTGTAGCTAGACTGGAGGCCATCAGGATTTTCTTGGCTTTTGCAGCCCACTTAGACTTCAAGGTGTATCAAATGGATGTGAAAAGTGCATTTCTCAATGGTGTTCTTGCTGAAGAAGTTTATGTGTCCCAACCACCTGGCTTTGAGAATGAAAACTTCCCAGACTTTGTGTATAGACTGCTCAAGGCACTCTATGGACTCAAACAGGCACCAAGAGCCTGGTATGAGACTCTATCTCAATTCCTTCTTGAGCATCAATTTACCAGGGGTACAATTGATAAAACTCTATTCTTCAAGAAGCATGGAAATGATATCATTCTAGTTCAAATTTATGTGGATGATATCATCTTTGGCTCTTCAAATGAAAACTCTGTGAAAGGTTCTCTAAGTTGATGCAAAGCAAATATGAGATGAGTATGATGGGAGAGTTAACCTTCTTCTTAGGCCTGCAAGTACATCAAAGGGAGGATGGCATCTTTATAAATCAATCTAAGTATGTTAAAGATCTCTTAAAGAAATATGGTTTAGAAGAGTCATCCCCAGCAAAAACTCCTATGTCCACTGCAATCAAGCTTGATGAAGATAAGAAGGGCAAGAGAGTTGACATCAAGGTCTATAGGGGAGTGGTTGGATCATTACTCTATCTCACAGCTAGCAGGCCAGACATCATGTTTGTCACATGCCTTTGTGCAAGGTTTCAATCTGACCCTAAGGAATCTCACATGATGGCTATCAAAAGAATCTTCAGGTATCTGAAAGGGACTCCTAATCTTGGGCTATGGTATCCAAAGGGCACTGGGTTTAACCTGGTTGGTTACACAGATTCTGATTATGCTGGATGCAGAATTGACAGGAAGAGCACATCTGGAAGCTGCCAATTCTTAGGTCAAAGGTTAGTGTCCTGGTTCAGTAAGAAACAACAATCCACAACAACATCTACAGCTGAGGCTGAATATATTGTTGCTGGAAGCTGCTGTGCTCAATTGCTTTGGATTAGAAATCAACTCATGGATTATGGACTAGTGTTGGAACACATTCCTCTGATGTGTGACAATACTAGTGCAATATCCATTGTTGCCAATCCTGTTAATCATTCTACTACAAAGCACATTGAGATAAGGTACCATTTCATTAGGGAACATGCTGCAAATGGTACTATAGCAGTCTCTTATGTTCCAACTAAGAAACAATTAGATGACATATTTACTAAACCTCTAAATGAAGCTGTCTTCAACAGACTTGTGAGTGAAATTGGAATGCTCAATCCCTCATTTAGCTGTTCTAAGTAAGTATACTAGTTAATTGTTGCAGCAATAAATTTTCACTGTATTTAAATGCTCTATTTACTTGGAGTGAAAATTAGATGAGATATGATTTATAAATATTTCAGTATTTTACTGCATATTTTTCAAATCATACTTTTATGAGAAGTTATGAGCTTTTCAGACATCTCTACATAGGTGATTTTGAGAGTTCACGACTTAGTTCAAGTAAAACAGACTTATATCGCAAACTGTTGAAATTGTGAGACTTCACGAAATAGTTCATTTCTTGAGTTTGCGACATAGTTCATTTTATGACTTCGCGACTTAGAATAACTATATCGACAAGTCTCCATATTTAACAAAATTTTGATTTAAATTAACTTTATTTCAATTTTTGATTTAAGTCTGACAAAATGATTGGAATTCCAAAAAGGGAGTTTTAGACAAGGTATTTATACTATATCACAAAGTCTCCACATACTTTCTACCTTTAAAGACTTTGCGACATAGTTCATTTTTGGACTTTGCGATATACTTTACAAGACTTCTCGATATAGGCTATTTTGAGACTTCACGACATCAAAATAGCCTGTTCAAATTCATAACTCCATATCGCAATGTCTCTATCATATAAATACTCTTTTCTAACCGTTCGAAACTTTTCATCTTGTCTATTACTCTCAATTATCAAACCTAAACTCAAATTCTCTTCTTTCTTCTTCACTCTCAATTTTAAATGGCACCCAAATCTCAAACAGCATCTTCCTCAAACCCTCTAACCATACCCAGAGAGACCAATCTTCTCACTATCCCCTCTGAGGCGGAGGCAAACCCAAGGTACAAGTGTTTTGTACTGTTCTTGAACACATCCTACCTTCACCAAGATTTAACTATGAACCCCACTCTGTACGTTGATGTACTAGAAGGATTCTGGAGAACGACTTTGGTATCTACTATGGCGAAGGAGGATGGGACTTCATTTCAGGAAATCAACTGCACAATTGGGGGCAAGCACTTACAATTTGGAGAAAAAGAAATCAATGAAGCTTTGGGGTTCAAGGTTGAAGGTCATGATGCCGAAGCCACTGATACTGAAATGGTGGCATTCCTGGACCTAATCAAGTATGCAGATGAGATAGATATGGCTAAGCTTAAAAAGAAGCATGTCAAGAGGGAGTGGCCATTTCTGTTTGACGCACTCCAAAAGGTATTTCTGTGCAGGAAGACAGGATGGGACCATATCAGTCACATTGTTGTGAAGCTAGCCTACTCCTTAGCCTATAATCAGGAGATTAATGTAGGAGCAATTATTCTCAAAGAATTGGCTCAAAGGCTAGGCAGGACGGTTCGTGGAAGAGGTAATGAAATCTTTTACCCTCGTTTTCTTCAGTGCATTTTAAATTCTCTTGATCCTAATGTGCATGAATTAGATGGTATAGATAAAACTAAAATGGCTTATTCCAAATCCATGTCCAAAGTTCTATTTGGTTCATTGGATACAAAGAATCAAGTGGATGTGATACTAAGTGTGACCCAGCATATGCAGGACACATTTGCATCCTATCCACTTGATAAGCCCATATATAATGAACTTTCTTGGAAAGGAAAGGCTAAGACTGAAGGAGCCTCAATGTCTAACCCAAACCTTCCTAACCCATCCAATGACCCCCCTGCAAACAGTACAATAGTGATTAGGGAGCCAAGTGCACCAATCTCCCAAAAGGTTGGTGCTACTAAAAAGAAGACTAAGAAGAGAACCCTTGCTATAACTGATGAGTCTGTAGATTTAGGAAGTGAGGAACCTGAGTCACAGCTCACCAGACAAAAGAAGAAATCCAAATCAATAGCTACCACTGAATCCTCCCAACAGGATTTAGATGTGCAAAAAGGGGTACACCTATTACTGTCAATGTCCTCTCAATAGGGCATTGGCATTGAAAAGCCTAGCACTAGCTCTCACTTGGCCCGGGCCACAATGTCAGAATGACTGAAGCCTGTGCAACATGACAGGCCTTCAGGATCATCATCTGTGCCCTCACAATTGACGGAAGAAGACCTACAAAATCTTCATGTGGCACAAATTGATGAGATCTCAAAAATAGCTCAACATCTCCTTACAACCAATCTTCCAAATTCAGACTATGAAGCTATCCTTCTGTGTCACAAGGAGAATGTTGAAGCTCAACAGGACAAGATTGTAGATGAAGCCCAACAGGATGGTAATGTTGATGCCTGGTTGGATGCTAAAAGATCTGTGAAGCTCAAAGATGCCCTAGCCTTTCTCAGGGAAGAATATCTCACATCTTTGGGGTCTAATGTCAAGAATATTTCTCCTGCAGAAGTCTTTGAAGCCATGAATGACATGTACAAGAATCAGCTGAAGGCTCTGCATTATCTTGGGAATGGTCTTCAATCAGAGATTTATACTATCAAGGAGGAAACAGACAGATCTTTGACTCAACTCAGGAACTCCTATCTCTCTGATTTTCCCAAGGTAGATGGCATCCTTAAGGAGGTTCAGAAAATAGCTGCCAATGTCACAATGATGGATTGCACCCTGGCTTTGGTCTCAGATACTATGAAGAAGCTTTCTACCAAGATAGATAACCAGATGCAAGCCAACATCAACTCCAACTCAATGCTCACTGTGATGTGGAAGAATCAGTATGGGAACAAGCTTGTGGATGAAGTTCCTATTTCTGACATTTCCAAATTTGACTTCTCAAAGATCAAGGACCAATCCCTCAATTCTTTCAAATCTCAACAACTCTTCTCAAAGGTGGATAGCTTGGAAATGGAGGTAGCTGATCTTAAATCTGAAAACAAAGTGCTCTCTCAATCCTTGGAATAGCTCAATGCTAAGTTGGATGACCAAAGCAATGCAACATCTAATATCTTGCTAGTCCAACAACAAATGATGACAACCCTGCTCAGAAGCATGAACCTTCCTGTTCCTGGAGAAGCTCAAGACATATTGTCTGATCCCAAGCCTAAGGGGGAGAAAGGAAAGGAGGTCATTGTGGAAAAGAGAAGGGGAGTACCAGCCAAGCAACAAAAGCTTAAGGGCAAACTCACTGAAGAAACTCTAAAGCCAATCACTCTTCCCTCTGTCGATGTCATCAATAAACAAGGTCAAAGAAGCACAGTTACAACTACCTACTATCCCTCTACAATGCCAAAGGATATCTCAGCTCCTCAAACAACAAGTGCCAAACCAATCAAAGCAAATATTGTCACTGAGGCCAAGCTACAGGAAGTTGCCAATTCTCACATCTATCATGATGAGGCCTTTCTGGAGTTTCTGAAAGCCATCTACATCAGTGTTCAAGGAGATGCTCAGATCTACAGAGAAAAGCTAAAGGAAAATATCAAGTACTTTACTGTGGCAGTCAGGAAAATCAAGGAGGTTCATCGAAGAGAAATTATCATGGTATCCAAGGATAATTGCTTGTGGCATTTATCCTTTGAAACTCTAGAGAAACTGAGGTTTAGTGAGCTGACCACAATTCTGGAGTTGATTGAGAAGCATGGGGAGAATAACAGGAGGCTGTATGATGACTTAAAGATAGACCAATTTAAAAGATTGCCTGAAGTTATCTCTAACCCAAGGACAATAATCTTTCAAAGTCTAAACCAAGCTAATAATATTGATCAACTGGTGATTCCTTCAAATTTGACGATGAAGAACAATGTCAAAATAAATCAAGTATTGCAAATGCTGAGAGCTAAGAGAGGAGTCATAACAGCAGAAGAGCTAGAGATAATCCAAATTCTCCAATCTTTCTTGATTCATGGAACTATTCCTGAGTCACTCAAAGAAAGAAGAAGGAAGAAAGATGATGAGGAGGATGATGAGGAAAAGACCTACAGAAGGAGAAGCCAATCAAGGAGCAATAAGGATGCAAGAAGTGAAAGCAGCAGAAGCAAAACATCAAAGAAATCTAAAGATGCTGACAGTGACAACAAAAATTCCAAGAAGAAGAAAGAGGCTGAGAAGACAAGGAGTGAAAATCAGCAAGTCAAGGACATGGCTAGCAATACCTTAACCACAACACAAGACTCTAAGTCTAGGGTGGGTACTGTTAGTAATGATCCTCCAAAATCATTATCCAAGACTTCTGAACCTGATTTGCCACAAAAGAAAATTGAAGCCACAAAAGGAAAATCAAAAAGACACTTCCACAAAGTCACAGCTAATGGAGTGTTACAGTGGATGAAAGGGAAAGGAATGAAGCTACTTCGAAATGATGTGGCACTGAAGACTAAATCTCCTTGTTCCAGAAAACTACCTCAAGTGAAGCACATGAAGATCAAGAGTGTAGCCAAAAGAACAAGGATAACAAAAAAGAATGGGGTGATCACTAATGTAGTAGGGATCAAAGTACTTCCTCTGGATGAAGACTATGATGAAGATGCCCTAGCATTTCTGAGAGCTCAAAGAATCTTTGAAGTCAAGGTGAAGCAAAATCATCTAGAGATCAAATACACTGATGGGAGAGAAAGAGAAATGAAGCAAGGGGGCTGGCAATACTTCCCACAATATGAGCTTGAAAGAATAAATTCACTGCTGAACTTTGAAGAAAAGGATGAGAGATTGTGGAAGATAGAGGTTGCCAGATTCTTGAAGATGCACTCTGATTATAAGGAGAACTTAAGGAAGCTAAATGAAGAGAAGAACATTCAGAAAGAGAAAGAGATGGCTGAGATGGAATAGAGGGCTAAAGAGCTAAGGAAGAAATGGTTGTGCAAGGTAAAACAAAATCCTTATGTTGTGGAATACAAAAATAAAAATGGAGGGAAAAGCAAGATAAGGATGGAGTTTTTAGATTCTTATGTGGAAAGTGCTCTTAAAGCTGCAATTGAAGATCTAGAAGACTCACCTCTCATTGAAGAACAAATTGCAAGAGATGAACTTCAAGCAGCCATTTTAGACATGAAGAGAAAGAAGAAAGTTTATGATGATTATCTTGAGAAACAAATGTAAACTGAAGATGTTGAGCAACAAAGATAATCTGTAAGCTTTCAACTTCATTATGTAATCAAATCTCTGTTCATTATGTTCATATATTGTTCTCTATGATATTTAATTCCTTTTATGTAAGTTAGGCTTGTTATCAGACATGAAATTGTGCCTAAGTTTCTTACTCACGATTTGGGGGAGATTATTAGGCTCAAGGCATGTCTAATTACCACTATTAACAAGCCTAATCATTGTGACTATGTCACTCTACATGACCTAGTGAATTCTTTCACTGGGATATAGTATAGGTCTCTATTGTACTTGTCTTTTTTTCATGTACTTAGCGTTATCTTGTATGCTCAAAGTTATAATGAGCTTAGTAAGCTTCTTGCAATCTAGAATGTACATAGGCCATGGAATAATTATCTTGGTAGAAGTTCAGAAATGTTCATGCATCAGGATGGAGATGAATAAGGCCTTGAAGAAATAAGTTGCAGAAGTTCTTCTAAGTCCCTATACCGTGAATTCAAAATAGAGCTATGTCGTGAAGTCTAAAAATATCCATGTCGTGAAGTACTGAGATCGCATGGTCCTAAATGAACTATGTCGTGAAGTCTTCATTACTAATATCGTGAAGTGTTGATACCGCAAAGTAAAAATGTACTGGATCGTGAAGTCCTCAAAAGGCCTAGATCGCGAAGTCCTCAAAAGGCCTAGATCGCGATGTCCTCAAAAGGCTTAGATCGTGAAGTCCTCAAAAGGCCTAGATCGCGAAGTCCTCAAAAGGCTTAGATCGCGAAGTCCTCAAAAAGCCTAGTTCGTGAAGTCCTCAAAAAGTCTATGTCGCGAAGTCTCCAAAGGCTATGTCGCGAAGTCTCAAAAGGATACATCGTGAAGTCAGGGAAACACTAGAGTTCACAATATCAACACTTAGCCGTTTATAACAAGACAAATGAAGGTACATAACCAAAATTCAAAGGAGACAAATACTGAAGCATCTGTTCTGGTAAGGTGGTCCAAAGAACAGATGGCAATTCTACAGCTAAACTTGGAGAGAAAGATAAGAGACAAGCAGCTACAGAAACGGGAAAGACTCCGAAAAGCAAGTGGTCCTTCCTGACACAATGAACTTCTTATGGCAGGACAAGTTGGACTTTCAGTTAGGGGTAACTGTGTAAATAGGTGTGTGCACTAGTTTGTATAGGTCTATATATATTGTGCACACCCTACTGTTAGTGTAAGAGAGATACACATAGATTTATCTTAAGCACTCTTTCTCTATAAGAAAACAAGGTACAAACTGTTCTTATTTAGAATCTAGAAATTCATTTGTGAAATTCTGGAAAGCTGTAGTATTTAATTTGCTTAATACAAAGTAGATGAAAGTGATTGTGTGTGTGTGTTCTGTTTATGTTCATTCCGTATTTTACACAACATAATCTCTTAAAGCTTATTTAGTTTTCAAGAATCGAAAAATATCAAAACTATCCATTCACCCCCCCCCCCCTGTCAAGTTTCTAAGTGGTATTCATTTCTAACATTATATTTTGTAAAAACATATAACTTGATTCTATAATAGAATATGATTGACATATAAATTTAAAAAAAATTCACTATTTAAAATTTGAACACAAATTTTGATTTTAAATTTGATGCTACTATAGAATCTTTTTAAAATATAAGTTGATTTTACGTAGAATCATTTTCGACTATTTCATTAATTCTCATTGTTTAGTAAAGAAAAAATTTGTTTGATTTTATTTTTGATTTACTAATTGCAATTTGTAATTTTATATAATAGTTGTAATTTGTAATTTTCTGTGCAATTATTCCAAGTATGTATTATACGAGATTTATTTTTGTGCATGTGAATTGTTATTTTAAGATTTACTAATTAAAATATAAAGAGTGTTATAGACAATGCAATCTATATTTAAACAATGCTAGTTTTTAATCTGGTTGATGTCAGAGCATTTTTTAACTTTTTTACCATCGTTTTTAAGCACCATGAGTGATATACCTTTTTAGTGACGGGAGACCTCTCAGGATATAAGAAAGCTTATTCCAATCAGTGTTCTTCGAATAATTAGGAGATTACTAGTTTGGTGTATCACATATTAAAACTAGCTTTATAGCCCGTGCGAGGCACGGGCATGCTCTAGTTATTTTCGGTTATGTTGGTCTCATTGTTTGGTGGAATGCATGCAGAAGAAAAGACATAAGCATGTAACGGTATATCAGTAGGAAATATGTCGAAGGTTTGATGATACATGTTTCACAAAATCCCAGTCTATAAGGTTGTTATTATGACCTGAGTAGGCACAAATATTTTGATTAATTAACATGTTTTGTTGGCACGCACGACCCTTCTGTACTGCAAGATTTCGTCGGTTATAATTTTGCCAATCGTATTTGAATGAGAAGATGGTTTTAGTGTCACTTTGAAAGAGTATCGGGCGTCTTTTACCATTTCCATTGCCTGGGGGAACGTTGGCACTCCATTTACCTGTTTGTAGTTCATGGAGTAGTCGTGACCTTGTGTACTGCAAGATTTCGCCGATTATAATTTTTCCAATTGTATTTGAATGAGAAGATGGTTTTAGTGTCACTTTGAAAGAGAATTGGGCGCCTTTTATCATTTTCATTGCATGGGGGAACGTTGGCACTCCATTTACCTGTTTATAGTTCATGGGGTAGTCGTTAAGTGGATGTTGTAAAATTTGATCGGTGTGCATAATAGAGTAAAAATGTAGAAGTACAAGTTGTATTAGTATGTGTTGAATACAATAATTGTACAGTTGTGGATATAATTTATTTTAGAAAACTATTACTTATACCTTTCAAGATAATGCTAAACTGATTCGTGATAAGTCACTCGTTTCACCTTACAATTGCCACTTGACACAAATAATTTAACATTTAGTACTTTTAATATTTTATCATAGATATTCAAAAAAATTAAACCGATTTAGTTTAGATTTGATTTAGTCGTACGATGACAACTTCAACTTTCTTGTAAAAATCTCCAACACAAACTTTTTTATTAATATACAAATATAAAACTCTTTTGCATTTTTCGGGTTCAATACTTTATATACTATAGTGCATTTTTCGAAAATGATCAACGTATAAAATTTATCTATTGAAGACGAGATTTATAATATATTGGATCATAATAAAACTACAGTTTTAATCTTATTAGTAGCTAAAATTTCAAAAATTCATATATAATTATAATTTGTTAATATCTTATAATGAAACAATAAAAAATATAAAATAATGATAAAATCTAATATATATATAATCTGATAGTATATAGAATTTGTAATCTAATAGTATATATAATATGAGTCATTATGTACTTAATGCAAATAAACATGATTTATAATATAAAAATATTAATATAATCTTTTTTATGGATCAATTCCAATTTTATAACATTTTTTTAAAATACAATTTTAGAACATTTTGCGCGAGTTTTTCTCAAATATGGTTAGAAATATTATTTTAAGGCACTTGTGAAAATAAATTATCTACCTTACCAAGTAGATTACAAAAAGAGACCAAAATAGAGTATAACATATTGAATGTTTGCGCATATTAATAAAAAGCTTCATATTACAATCTAAATAGATGTCTATCATAGTAGTAAGGAATGTTACTTTTAATTTAGAGATTAAGGGTTCAATTCCCATCAGAAACAATTTTTTTGTACTAAAATAGAGTATAACATATTGAGTATTTGCGCATATTTATAAAAAGTTTCAAAATACAATTAAAATAAATGTCTAAAATAGTGGTAAGGTATGTTACTTCTAATTTAGAGGTCAAGGGTTTAATTCCCATCAGAAACAATTTTTTTGTTGTGCTATTAAATAAGGGTAATTTAGTAATTTTATGATGAATAAATTGTCTCACGAACCCCCCGTGCAAGGCACGGGATCGCTCTAACCGACAGAACTTGATGTTATTTTGTGACGATATTTTCTAGTTCACGTCAGTTTAATTTTGCGATGATAAGTATTCTTCAGTTTGTTGTGGTGATCCTGCCACCAGTTTGAACTTGTTGGTGACACTATGTGACATGATTGAGAAGATTTGCAAGGAAGATCGGTTTGGTATTAGTCCGAAGAAGATTTTGTTCTTAGTTGAATGCATTTGATAATTAGTTTTATAAGCTAATTAATAATCAGATAGGAATTAGTTAAAGGTGTCAAATAAAGGCTCCATTTCGAAAGTACCAATACTCTCCGGGCTCCATAATTCTCTATAAGCGGCCGGAGTAGTATACTTGTCCTTAATGCATGAGGTGGCGGGATTGAGATGCACACAAATTCGTATTCGAAAAAAACTGTTCGAACTGGTTAAAAAAATCGGAAAAAATCTGATTAAAAAAAGTCCACCTCAATTGGATCCAGCCCGCGGGCTTAAACGAATCGCATATTTTTCACAAAACCCCGATCCGGTTCGAGCCGAATAAACCCAAATTTAATCTCGATTTGGACGTAGTCTTGATCAGGATAAAAGTCCAATCCAAAAAGTTAGAATTTTCAATTAAATCTCGGATAAAAGCTTAATTTTTTTAATTAAATCCGAAAAAATAAAAAAAAAGTTAAAGTTATCAATATCTAAAATAATTTGTAAAAATCTGATTTGGCCCCTCCTGACCTGACCCTATCCACATGTATAAATATTTTAGAGGAAATTTGTCTCGATTTAAAAAAGCCCGGCCCTATCGGATATCGAAAAATCCGACCTGAATCCGGATTACGTTCATCTCTATTCAGGGTAACAACTATAGAGGTGCTTATATTATTACTTATATTATCTGATATGTATGAACATAGTTGAGACAAAATGATTACTATTTTGTATTATTTTGTATTATTGGATGCTCGGACTAAAAAGTGATATTATGTGACTAAAAATACATTTGTACTTTGTCTTAAAATTGTGAGTACAAAGGAAGAAACATAATTAAATTTAATTAAAGAGATATGTGTCTATTGGATATACTTTATACCAATAACCACTTTTATTAATAATCAGACAAATGAAATTATCATGAAAGAATCTTGAATAAAAACTAAAGTGTAAAATAATATTTGTGAAAGACATTACCATACTAATGGGTTTTATACCACAACAAAAAAGCCCAAGTAGCTCAATGGTTAAATTGGTGACTTGAAATTCTTAGTAATTAGTATTGAAGTGTCTTAGGTTCGATTCCCATCAAGATGAAAATTTTCTTGCATTTTTATAACATTTGACTTTGGAGGGGCAGTTATGTAATTTCAAGTTGTTGAATAAAATGTTTCACAAAGTCCTTGTTGCAGTATAAGATATATAATAGATTTTATCCTCCAACTCTAAGTATATGTGAGCGCTAGCTTTAAAGAAAATAATAGAAAAATAAAAATTATAAAAATTGGTACTTCAAGAATATCATCAACTATTCACATATGAGAGTCTACCGACTTTTCTTCTCTCCTCCCTTCACTCCCTATCTTAACCCTAATTGCCTTTCTCCCCCCCCCCTTTTTTCTCTTCACCCCTCTCTTTCTTCTCCTCTTATTCTTCCTCTTTCTCCGGCTTCTTTGTCATGTCTCTTCCTCACCATTTCACTCCTTCATCACCGGATCCTTCTGATTCGGTTGAAGATGCGTTAATTTGGGATGAATCTCCTTTTGGGGACTCGGTTCTGTTTGATGTTATCGATGACTCACACCCTGAGTTCTTCGATGGAATTTCCTTGAATTGTAATTCAAGAGTGACTCTTGGAGATTCCAAAGGAAAAAGAGTCTTGCCCCCCTTGGGCCTAGATCCTTCTCTTCCTTTTTCTTCTCTGGAACGAGATCTGAACACTGTGGTGCAAGGACGGGAGCGGTCTGACTTGGCGAAACTTGGAGTGAATGCTAATTTGAATGGGGAGCGGAGGACTACAACTACAGTTGGCTTGGTTGGCGCACCCTTCTCCTACCCTACTCATCACTCTTTTTCCAACAGATGCGTGGATGATAATGGGTTTGTTTTCTTTCCTATTTTTCAATCTCAGATTTTGAATACTAGTCTTGCTGGGACTTCGGCTAGCCTTGATCCTTGTACTGGTTTTTCTAATACCAATATGATGTCTAATGTGAATGCGAACTTAATTCAGAATCAGAATTTGAATATGACTATTACCGATGATAATGAGATAAATGTAGATGTGAATGGGACTGCGAACCTTAATGAGAATGTTTAGGATATTAATGAAATTGATTTAGATAAGGTGTCCTTAATTGGCTACTTGATTGGTGACACACTCTCTCACCTCTTTGCGAGGTCTTGTGCCTTTTTAAGATGGGATGACTTGAAAGAAGCAACTTACAATGATTTGGGTTATTATGAGTTTGTTTATTTGAATGAGCAAAGCATGTTGACAGCCCTAGAGCTATGGAAAATTGTCTTTGGAGATAGTGTTATGATTCTTACCAATTGGCATGACAGACTGGGGTTTTTCCTTACTGATATGGTTTCTCAATTTTCCTGGGTTACCATGTTCAATGTCCCTCTTACTTTGAGATATATTGATGGTATTAGTTATGTAGCTAGTGTTATTGGGAAACATATATGTCATGACCAACCTTCCAGGGCGTTGGAAGATGATGGTGTTGAGAGGTTGTTGATCCAGTTGAACTCTCAAGGACTTAGACCCAGTTGTATTTGGGTTGGTATCCTGGATTTCACTTTGACTTGGTCAATGTCCCTATTCGGGTGACCTATCTAAGCACCTCCAGATTAAGGGCGACTCGTTACGCCTCCTGCAAACATGATATGATGATCTTCAAAGCTGCGAACTTCTTTGGCTGCCCTGCCTTTCTTGATGGGCTTGATTATGATGAATTTGACGTCCATTTTTTCACTCTTAGACATGAACAATACTTGAGGAATGTGTTTGGACGTAGCGATCATGTTAGGAGTGATGGAAGAGGGTATGGGCATACTGGCTCTGGAGGGCTTAGGCATGGAACAAGAGAAGCTCCCGCTGGTCAAGTTGTTCCTGAAAGGGAATAGGCGGGTCAGCTACACCAAGTAGACCAAAGGGATTTAGTGGTGACAACGGACCAGGAAAGTTTGGGAGGCTGCTCTGGCCTGGTGAGTAGCAGGGAGGAAAACCCGATTTCGATGGTGGTTGCTCCGGCAGAGACCCCGAAAGAGACACCGACAGAGACACTGGATGAAATAAATGAAGAGAATGAAGTGATGGACACTCCGGTAGCAAACTCTGTTTGTGGTGATTCTAGGGTCTCCAGTGATCTCCCCTAGCTCCAAATCGCTATGCTTTGTTCCTGTTGCTGAGGTTGTTGAAGTTGACAATGGTTGTTGCAAGATTGTTCTGATTAATCTTGTACTATTTATTTGTGAAATTGGCCTTGTGCCGTGAAATTGATGATTTGTACTACTTGCCCTATAATTTCATAGAACTACATATGGTTTCGTATGCTTCTATGTAATATTATAAAAAAAGTTACCAAAAACAATTGGTACTGCAATGGCATTGCTCTAAAAAAGATGGTTGTTGATTTGAGAGAGGCCCCCTTGATTGGTCTTAAATGTGGCATGTTTATCCTTCCCGTAAAGGGAGGAAGACTGGTATTACATCGCCAGGAAACAGGTCAATCTGAACAGTAGTACCCTTCACATTACCACCCATGCATCCAATATTAATGGCTCATACAGAAATGGGGCAGGTTACTTAAACCAAACATTTGTGGTTAGCCAATCCCAATCTTCAACAATCTTATGGCTCCCACTTGAGTTTCAGGCTTGTGTTACTAAACCCAGCCGCTTTCTAATTGTTTAGAGTTAAATTATAAAGATAAAGAATATTTGTAGGATACTCAGTGGGGGGGTAAATAAATGGTGAAGATAGCAAGGGCAAACTTTTTTTTTTTGGAATGTTGGCTCTTTCTTTTTGGCACTCAAATACAAAAACGTCTCAAATGACACAATTCAGAGAAATGATCTTTTATGGCAAAACAAAAACACAACTTTATGTTACGTTTTCAAAAACGCGACATTCATTTATGTTTCCTATATAAAATTTCTAATCACTTTTAAAAATAAAATTTAAAAGAAAAAAAATTGAACAAAAAAAAACGCATAAAAAACGAAAAGATGATGAAGCATTTCTCATTATTGCTGAAGTCAAGCACGTGTGAAAGTTGTTGTTCATTGAGGGGTAAAAGTCAAAACAGTATAAACGCAATATCTGCCAGCGTTTTCAGGTGACTTAGAGTGCCGCCATTTGGGGCCATTTAATCTATTTTTATGCTATTTGGAACCTTTTTATTTTTTTGCGCCATAATCTTGTCGTACAGGAAGAAACTGTAATTTGTGAGGCCCTATTTTAGGTGGCTCTATTGTTGGAGGCACGAAACCCAAATATTACAAAACTATTTTCACCGATCTCTTTCCATGTATATCTTTAAATTTCGTACCTTTTTCTATGGAAATAATTTATTTTATTTTATTTTGACGAAAAAAAGAAAATTTTATTAACTTTCTGAATCAACTTCCAAAGCAACATGAACATCAATATGAACAAAACTCCTATCGAAAACGCGATCTGGATATGAGTATGACACTCTAGCTAGCTCATGAGCAGCCATATTAGCAGACCGTTTAACAAAGAACACCTCAATTGTGTTATACTTTCGAATCATATCCCGGCAATCCTCAACAACACGACCAAAAGGAGAAGACATTGCTACATTGCTTCTGATTGCCTGTACGACAACTAAGCAATCCGACTCCAATACTACATTTTGCCATCCTTTATCTTTTACCCAATTTAGAGCTTCCTTTATGGCCATGACCTCTGCATGTTCCGGGGCGATCAAACCAATCTTACACACTGTCCTTGCTTGAATCATTTTCCCTCTGTCATCCCTGGCCACCATCCCTAATCTGTTGCATGTGTCCCATTCCCATCTTCCTTTAGTATTTATTTATACTAGTTTTATACTTGTGCAATGCACAAGAAACTTTATAAATTATTTATATAAATATATCTTTCAGATTTTATTTATTTTCAAATTTTTTGTTTCTTTTAAAAATATTATTAAAGTAATTATAAATCGTATTCTAATTTTTAACTTTTAGAAAGGTTTGCACTTGTCTTGAACCTAAGTAATTACAAGTCGTTTACTAATTTTTAACTTTTAGAAATTTTTGCCCTCGCTAGGAATCAGGAATCGAACTTTGAAAAGCATATAAAAAAATTGTGTAAAAGATTGTTGTTCAATTGGGGAGTGCTTGACCTTGTAATCCCATTCCGCAAAGAGTTTTTAATCTCCAGTCTGGACGGCGCCTGTGCTGGCTGGTGCTGATCGGATGACCAACAGCGCTCTAATTACCACCACAATACCCGTTGGGGTATTTGACGTGGTGAACTCCTACTATTGGATGGGTAAGTCAGCGGGTTACAAATTAAAGTAACCAAATTCAATATACCAACAATCTCATAGCTCAAGTTACCGAACCCAGAAATATTAATTTCGTTTTAAGTAATTTTTAAGGACAACCAATGGCTTAAATATATTCGATGTGGAACAAATATTGACAATACTCGAGTAATTTTTGATATAAGCTCTACAATAAAAAAAAATTACTGAGTTGCATTTTCAACTTTTAATGGAATATGGGCATGGGTCTGGATGACCAATCCTTAAGATTTTGATGGAGGATGGGTGTTTCTGCCCACCAAATATACGAGCTTTACATAGGAGTTTTTAATAAAGATGACGATTGTTTTTATCCATAATCTTCTGACTTATAAAAGATGTTCAACAGCTTACTTATATCATGTACTAACCTCCAACAATGTGTTAGTGGTTACCTAAATCACCGGGACATCCATCTCATTACTTATTAATAGGTAACCACTAGCTATTATCTATTTAATTTCCATGAATAAAAAATTCACTTCCCTCATTTTTTATATTTCTTTTCTCTCTCTTTCTTCCACTCTTTTTCTCTCTCTTTTCAAATATATTATTATAATAATAATAGGGAATGTATATAAGTAATGTTGTTGAAGTTCATACAAGAAATCAAGTCCATAAATCACTAGGACATATTATTATATCATATTTATAAGTAACCAGCTAGGACATTGTTGGACTTGCTCTTATAGTGCTTTGTAGTCATAAAAAATGCCTTGCCTTAGAGCAAGTCCAACAGCTTACTTATATCATGTCTTAAGCTCAAATGTAAGTAATCTAGCAAAAAATGGTGCTCCAACAATGTCCTAGCAGTTACCTAAATCACTAGGACATCCATCTCATTACCTATTAATAGTTAACCACTAGTCATTACCTATTTAATTTCCATGAATAAAAAATTCACTTCCCTCATTTTCTACATTTCTTTTCTCTCTCTTTCTTCCACTCTTTTTCTCTCTCTTTTCAAATATATTATTATAATAATAATAGGGAATGGATATAAGTAATGTTGTTGGAGTTCCTACAAAAAATCAAGTCCCTAAATCACTAGGACACAATATTATATAATATTTATAAGTAACCATCTAGGACATTGTTGGACTTGCTCTTAGGAATGTCTTAGGTCGTAGGCAAAGGGAAGGCCTTAGAGCAAGTCCAACAGCTTACCTATTTGATGTCCTAAGTCAAAATTTAGGGAATATGACACAAAAAAGTGCTTCAACAGTGTGTCCTAGTGGTTACTTAAAACACTAGGACATTGCTCTCATTACTTATCTTTAGGTAACCTCTAGTCATTACCTATTTCATTTTTATCAATAAAAAATTTATTTCCCTCATTTTCTTAACTTCTTTTCTCTCTCTTTTTCTACTTGTTGTCCAATCTCTTTTCAAATTTATTATTATAATAATAATAAGGAATGAGTATAAGAATTAGTGTTGGAGTTGACATTCAAAAACTTGTCCTAAATCAGTAAAATTCTTTATTTTATTATATTTATAAATAACACACTATGACATTGTTGAACTTGCTCTTAGGCCTGTAGCCAGAAGAAAGGTCTTAAGCTGAGCTGAATGCCTCGGGACGTAGTCATAGGGAAGGCCTTGTGCCGTAATCACGGCCTCACGGGGAAGGCATCAGGCCGTAGGCTTATGGAGATCGTAAGTAAAATAGATAATGGTCTTGATTGTGCTGATACTAGTAATGTAATAGTAAGTGCCTTAGAATGTTATGATTGATCTCATTCATGCAAACTTTCCTTTTTACTCATATCTTCTCACAAAGTGTACCATTTTGCTATTATATTTTGGATAATGTTTTTGATTTAAATAAAGAAAACATCAGTGATTAAAATTTGATTTTTGCAACACATAACTTTTGTATAATGGGAGATGGTCTATGACAAACGTTTTTTACGACAAACCATACCGCAGAAATTTTCAACGGTATCCTTTGCAGTAACAAACTTTTGTTCTAAACCATCCACCTTTATAATTTGTTATCGGTTTCATTTATGAGTCGAAGACAATGACAAGGAAAATAGGGATTGCTCTTACATTTCATTTATGAACATGATTCCTCTGCTCAACTTTTCCGATAATCCGACCCAAACTGAAACATCCAGAGTCAGCACTATACATTCTAGCCTTGCCAAGATCATGAGACAAAGACAACCACTCCCTAGAATGAGTAGATACATCAAGGTTGGAAACTGAAGAAAAGCTTCCTCTTTATTTTTTTTACCAAAAGACATAGGTGAATTTTGACAGTATAAGGCCAAACATATTACGAATTAATTTTCACTTCAAATTAGATATTAAGATTGCATAAATTTGCTCTAGTTATGCTTCACTTCTTGTAAGGACTAATCTCTTATCGTCCATCCAGACTTTGATTCAATTCTCGCTAGGCATATAAGACAACTTATTCAATATACATTTAAACAAATACGGAAAGGATTGTTTTTCAGGCGATCAAACCAAATTGAATGTATCCACACTAATCTGTTTCATGGAAAACAGGGTTTTGATGAGACCCCATTTGGGTAATTAAGTTATATGTGTGTTCAACTGATGCACAAAACAAGTGGAGGATCAAGACCTAAACAGAAAGTCTATCACAGAGTTGATGAATTGGATAGAATGCTGGACCTTCAGAAGAAACCTGCAGTGATTCTACAGCTAAAAACCATTATAGAGTCTCAGAAAAACAAGTCCCTTCTGCTAAGGGACCTTGAAAAACAAGTTGGTTTTGTTCAGAAATGGAATTACATGGCTGTTATCGAAAAGTATCCTACGATATTTTGTGTTAGTGGTGGTGATGGAACACCGCCTGCTGTTATGCTTACCCGAAAAGCGAAAAAGATTGCTGATGAAGAGGCTGATGCTATAGAGCAAATGGAACCTATTTTAGTTCAAAACTTAAGGAAGTTGTTAATGTTGTCGATTGATTGTCGGGTTCCGTTGGAGAACGTTGAGCTTATTCGGTCTGAATTGGGGTTGCCTAGTGATTTTAAGGAATCATTTCCCATGTACCCTGAATTTTTTTGTATAATAGATGTATATGGGAGAGCTTATCTTCAGCTTGAGAATTGGGATTCTTATCTTGCAGTTACTGCTCGAGAGGAACGATTTTCTCGTGAAGGAATTTTAAGTCCTGCGAGGAATTTAAAGAAAACTAAGATTTCGAAAGATGGTAACTTTCCGGGTCCTTCTGCTTTTCAGTTGAAGTTTCCTGTTAGTTTTAGACCAAACGTGAGTTACCTTGAACAAGTTCATAGGTGGCAAAAAATGGAATTTCCTTCTCCATACCTAAACGCAAGGAAATTTGAAATTGCTGATCCTAAAGCTCGTAAGCGTGTGGTTGCAGTACTTCATGAGCTTCTGAGTTTGACTATGGAGAAAAGGTTAACTTGTGCTGAATTGGATGCATTTCATTCCGAGTATCGATTACCAGCTAGATTATTGCTTTGCTTAATTAAGCATCATGGTATCTTATATATTACTAATAAAGGTGCAAAGAGCACCGTAGTCCTTAAAGAAGCTTATGATGGATCAAATTTAATTGATAGATGTCCACTTTTGGCATTTAGAAGTAAATTTGTAGAACTTACTGGCAGGAGAGACATAACTACGAGCCCCGGGAAACCCTTATCACAGCATTCTATATGAAAATTTGGTTTGAGGATGCTCTATTGTGATTCTGTTATGAGTATGGATAAATGATAATTTCCGTATTTGACTGGAAAGAAACGAATAGTGGATGTGAAATTGGTGCATTTGTAGGCTTCAGGATGGAGTATTAACATAAACTACTTTCGATGAAGTTGAGAATATATTAAAACAAGTGATTTCCTTTTTTTTCCCGCATCGAGTATTCTTGAAAAACTAGTTGAGTTTATATCTCACTACAAACAAAAATAAGAAGCTTGAAGGTGGCGATTCAGGGGGCATCTCTTCAAGGTGTAAGGAAGGATAACAGGCCAAGCTATCCCAATCCAGTGAGGTCATCTAGTTTTGGGTTCCCAGTGAGAGAAGGGGTCCGTTTGGCATTGTTTGATAAATTTTAAAAGCTGCTTTTCTGAAAAGCGTTTTTGGCTCAAAAGCTGCTTGCTTTCAGAGAAAGCAGGTCCCATGCTTTTGAAAAAAGCTGATTTTCAGCTTTTGCGGGAAGTAGCTACTGGTTTCAACATCAAAACTCACCAAAAATATTAATTTTTTATATTATACACCAAAACATGCACATATCAAAAATATTACCAAACAGTTATCTGAAATTTTTTCACAACAGCACTTATTTTAACAACACTTTTTTCAACAACATAACAATTTTTAACAGCAATTCCAAACAGATCCAAGGATGGATGTGATGTGAATGTATCTCCATAAAACATGTTTGTCATTGTCAAACATGCTACAAAATGCATGCAACTTGTAGCTTAAAAGCGTTATCGAGCCTGCATGATTTTTTCGAATAGTAACGATCTCTAGTATATGGATCAAAATACGTACCAAATCGTTTATAATATGCTTCATAATCTAGAGGAGAGAAACATTTCTAAATGTCGTATTCCATGCAAAGATAATGCATTTAGAGAAATCTATTTCTTGGACGAAGGCAATGCTATTTTGAGAAAACAAACCATATTTTAGTAAACATATATAAAACTCCTCACAAACACTCATTGGGCCTCGTCAATTTCAATATCTATCTATACAAAAAATCTACAATTAGAACTTACTAGGTACATCTTAATCAAGTTGTGATCTTTCGTGTAGTAAAAAACAGTACAAAGCATCATTTACGAGTTAAAGACTATGATTTAAAAAAAAAAAGCGTGTTAATTTGTCCCACACCGAAAAATTACAAATATATATTGTTTTTATAATCTCAGTCGAAATATTAGTTGTTGGCTGGGACCAATAACATTGGCCTGTAACCCAAGTGGGAGCCACATAAGTTGGTTTGTAGATTTGATTTGGCCCACCCACATTGTTCGTCTACGGTAAGGAGTTCCCGAGTCATCCATTAAGAATGGAAGTGCGGTGGTAATGTGAAGGGCACTGTTGGTTTGTCCAGTGGTGCATAAGACACCTTCCTCTCTTTACGGGAAGGATACTAGGGCTCTCTCAACTCAACAAACCATCTTTTATGGTTTCTTGCAAAATTAACCTGATGCAACATGAAACAAACACCTATACTCCCTCCGTCCCATTCATTTTTATACACTTTCCATTTTGTGATGTCCCATTCATTTCTATACATTACAAAAATAGTAACTTTTAATAATATAAAACACTATTACACCCACTACTTTCTCCACTATCTCTATTTTATAACAATATAAATCACTATTACACCCACTACTTTCTCCACTATCTCAAATCTATTATTAAATATTGATAGATCCCACCACTTTACTCACTTTTCATCTAATTTTACTCATTTTTTATATCTTTTCTTAGTTTACGTGCCCAATTCCGGTGTATACAATTCACTGGGACGGAGGGAGTACATTGGAATGGTAAAGCGTAATGAGAGCAATTCCTGTTCTTTTACATATCCTCCAAACCATAAGAAGCGCCTCGGACTGTAATTTTGATATACAACTAAAACTATAAAACTGTACTTAAAATTCTTTTGCCTTGGGTGCTTGATGAGAATTTTAGGAATGATTAGATCATCGAGCAATGCCACATTCTTAAAGATAATTTACATGAACAAAGAATTAACCTGTACAGTCTTTGTATGGATATTAAAGTGATACACGTGTACCAGACCACCGGAGATTATTTATGCAGACTAGGTGATGATGAATTTCAACAGACGCGCTTCTTGTTGCTGCTGTCCAACATCCAAGCTGTGCATATCATAGCAGAAGCTGACAAAGGTAAGAACTGCAAGTGTTAGCAAGGCTCTCTAATATACTACTGTGATGTTGTCTAAATTAAAATTTCCCCAACCCATTACTCAATTCTCATGCGCATGCCCTTGCCCATGGCTTAGATCAGGCATCCGTGTCCACAGACATAAGAAGCATCCAAACAGTTGCTAGGATCAAGTTTGTTATGGAAATTAGCAACCATCCCCATCAAAAGTGGGGAGGAGGGGGGATATAATGCGACACAGGACCGATTACCTAAAGGCTAATAATATAGAAGATGACAAGTAAGCCCGAATCACAGATTTTCTAAATCAGTCAAACACCACATACACACACACACACACTTATATAACAAGAGAAGAGAAAAGAAGTGGAAAGAGTATTGTTCCATTATACTTCCATAACATTCTAGCTAGGTCAAACAACTGTTACAAACTTACAATAGCATAAAGCATTAGTACAAAACAATTGATTACAAGAACATTATATCATTAATATCTATCAAATCTTGACCTTCATTCATGAGCACGTGAGGAAACTTGTCTTTGAAGTCACTGTCAGTCGTCAGTCCACACTTCCTTTATCAATTACCAAGGCAGTCAAGGCTGTAGTAGCAGTTGCAGAATGTTGCAAATCGGAAAGAGAGAAAGACCTCCAGGGAGAAAATTTCCGAACAGGCGTTGGAGGTGAGGCTGACGATTCAGCATTAGGTGATTTTGATCTTCTACCATGTGGGGGCAGAGGTGGCAAATGTGGACTACGTGATAATGAATTTGTACCAAGGAATTCACTGTTCTCATTGCTCTCCGAGCTGCTTATCATAGCAGACAAAGCTAAAGAACTTCTGCTGGAGTTAGCAAGCCTCTTTGACATGCCACTGCTACTGTTTTCTAAAATGCGACTTTTATCCCAATAATTACTATGAGCTAGCAAGTTCTTCCGCTTCCTAGTGTAGGCATCTTCCTTCTTTGCAATGTCTTTAACAGATGAACATGACGATATATCTGCTAGACTTGTATAAGACTTTGATTTGCCACTATAGAAACTTGATATGCCTCTTCTACAAAATTCCAAAAAAAAAAGATAGCAACCCATCATTAATACAAATAACATTTTCTTGAAAACAAAACACTAATCACCAAAACTACATAATACTAACTTTTTAGTGAGTAACAAGTACAATTATTCTTGTTCTTCGTGTGCAAAAACACTACTTGTTCTTGTTCATAGTGAATAGTGACAAAAGTAGTACACAATCTACTGCATTAATCTGCTATCGAAAAACAATTTTTCACAGCAAGAGCAATTAACCACTAACAAGCACATTGATCCAAAGGTGCCGTAAAAACATATTAGAACCTCATTCTCATTACCATTAAACTTGTTAATATCCATGATCAAGACGACCCCTTAATTCGTAATTTCGACTTCAACAAAATAAGTAAATGGGGACCAATTCAATAAAGTTGACAATTTTATCAATCAAAACCTACCAAAACATCAATTAACAATCAATAAACATCAAAATCACCAATAAAACCCCTAAAAATGCAAACTTTATAATAAAAACATCATCACAAAACGATAAAAATGCAAACTTTAAAATATACATACACGTATAGATACATACTTTATAGGCAAAACTTCTTCAAGTGAATCCAAGCAATCCAAAGGACCTTTAAAACTACTCTGAACTTCACTATCACCTCTCGATTCATCTTCACCGTCCGATGATGATCCATTGCTGACGTCACTGTTCTTCCCAATCGAAGACGAGCTACACGAGTCGAGCTCATCGGATCGGTCAATCGCCGGCGAATTCACCGTCCGATCGCCGGAAAACCGGCCGGGATCGGAAGGATCGTAGATCGGTTTGAACGGCATCCGATCGACGAATCCTGGCCGTTCGATTATGGTATTGGTTTCGAATGCGATCGACATAGTTGTTGAGTTAGTAAACACTCATATATAAATAGAGAGAGAGAGAGAGAGAGAGATGAATAAAACGAAGAAGATGATGAAATGAAGGCCTTATCCTCATCCTTCCTAAAGTTTATATACATGATAAACTACATTATCTGTTACATTTTGTTTTATAAAAATATCCGTAAGTAAATAATCGAGTTTCGTGTTGGGTTCGTGTCGGAAATAATTAATAATTGATTTTTTAATATAATAATACTGAATTACATTGAACTGATTCAGAATTGAAAATTTAGTTATTGAAGTTTTTTTTTGACAAAAATTCGCTATGTTTTTTTAATTTTTGTTCATTTATTGGTTTATTTGTTGAGATATAATTTGGGCAGTTGGATAAGATCTGAAACAGTAGGGTATAAAATTGAATGACGTGACGTAGGATGTTTTAATAAAGGTGTATGAATTGAAAAAAACACGTCTAGATGCAAAGCTGACGTGGAAATTCTTAAGCTGTGTTGCCTGTTATGTTTGTCTACATTGAATAAAGTCGTTGATTTCGGATGAATGTTGAAACGACAACGTTTCAGGAAAATGTTGGAATCATGGAAACGACGACGTCGATGGCGTTGAGCATGGTTTGGTTATTTGTAGACATCGATGGATACAAATAAAAGATGAACGTCGACTTGTAGAAATTGACGAAATGAGAAAAAATGGAAATTTGGGTGAAGGAAAATACACTAAAAATGAGGAGCACATGGACAAATTGATCAACATACTTTTTGAGAAAGTGAACCCAGTTTTTGTATTTTGTTCAACCACCACTCCAGTGTACTTGGTGGTCCAGTGCTGTTGGCCCATTGTTAGGTTTTTTTTTATTTGGTGTCTGAAATCTGAATCCATTTTTATTTCATAATGATAAAGTTCTACGATTGTTTATATCGTCATAAAAGATCGTGATACCTTAAATGATGGAGCTTCGTATATTCACACCAAAACTTCTATTATACACGCATCATTGTAAAAGTCAGCGATATTCTATGCTGTAACAATTGATTGTTCTAAAACAGCCCTCATTAATAAATCAGTAGTATTTTGGTTACGGTATTAAGATCCGGTCACTACAACAAATACATTGAAAAGGAAAAAAGCGACTTCCTTGTTATATGCTGCTATCAGAATTTCCGCAACAAGAACAAACTAGTTGTCTTTCTAATTGTTTATTATGAGTTAGTGATGAAATGACTGTGGGCTTTAAAATTCTTACTTTCTTAGTGAACCTTGTTCTATGAATGTGTGGAACAATGTCAATGTGTATGTAAATCCTCGAAACAGTCGTGGTAAATATTTGTAGACCAAGAATAATTCTATTCAACTCGATCTAATATTATAGTCCATATAGCATTTTCGTCTTTTTAATTCAATCTACAAACTAAAAAACGAAGAAAACGTCTTAGCTGCTCATCTTGTATTGAATACCTAAATAACGTCAGATTAAGAAGCCATAAACACCTAAATAATAGAACAAGAAAAAATGATACAGAATATTATATAACTAATCATCTGCAAGGGCAAAAAGGGATTGCAAGTAAATATTTTTTAATTACTGTTCCTGTCCCATATCGCTATGTTTAAAATATACTGTTTTATATAGGATGCAACATTCAGATTGCCTCAGTAGCACTCGGCCACTCTGTAGGGAAATTACTGAACTCAACCATGTTCGAATTTTGGCCGTGCCGGCATTTTCTATTCATCATCCTGGACATGTCTGCCTCACAATATAATACCTGTAAGGTTGTAGGAAACACGTATCTGCTGATGGAATATAAAATGAAATCTTCTACACATGAGCCTAATTAAGCTGTACAATGTACTATTTACCATACTATTGTCCCCTCTCTTTCACATTGATGTTTGTTTTCGTAATTTCAAATAACTCTAACAAGGACAAGAAAACTTTACATGGAACAAACATTTCACAATAATAAACTACATATTTGCTACGTTGGCTCTACAAATTCATCCTTTGTTTTCTTTTTCGTTCTCAGTATCTTCTTTTGGAGCTCCATGTTGGACATTCGTTCAACCTCCAGTGCTCGCTCAAGCTTTTTCAAGTGTAATAAACAAGTAAAGGATGAGAAGATTGAGATACAGTATCGTATTAGAGTAAGAAATAATGAGAAACATATATACCTTTGCTGCCCTTGCACTCCATTCTGCTAGTATGCCTCTCAGCCTTTCATTCTCTTCAACATACTGTTTAAAGAAAACATCAGAGATTAAATACATACAGAAACATCGGACTATGAGGACGAATGCAACAACTCAAAATTCTACAGCATATTGTCAAATTAATACTTAAAGACATAACTAGGATACTTACAACCATTCATATACAGATGCATTTCACATTATGTATATGACCCGTTCAGATATTCTATGGAGTGTAAAATTTTGAGTAAGATTGGGATCAGGATTAGCACAACTTAACACTACTAAAATACTAAACCTTTCTACAAAAAACAATACAAGAAACATTTTCCTGACAACTTAATCTTCAATACAAGGTCAACATCATTAAAACAAAAGAAAACTCCACCCCCTGTATGAAAGGATAGTTACTTCCACCACTGAGAACAAAAGAAAACTCCATCTTTGAAAACAAAAGAATTACATAATACAATAAATGCATGCTAATCTGATTATCTGAGATTGAGTTTTTTGCATTGCTTATGAGTTATGATGCAATTTGGCGTTTTCCAGACTAAGATACAGACTTTCATTTAGAAAATTAACACATAGGTGCATAATACACCAATAGAACATATATGTCGACCGCGTCCTAGATGTAGAGAACCTGACAATAGGAACTGGGAAACAAGAAGTTGTCAATTTACTAATTTAGGCTCAGGAACATTCTGTTATTAAAATGCAATTAAGGAGATGATGCATGTGGAGTTGCTGGGAATTGCTGCACTTGTCAATGATGCATATAGAGCTGCTGCACTCACAGATGATGCATGTGGAGTTGCTGATTTGCATGCAGGGGAAGAACATAGCACTAGAGGTGGCCAAACGGGCGGGTTTATTCAGCCCGCCAAGCCCGGCACGATACTTTATTCGAATATTATTCGGTTCGATTGAACCGCGAATAATTCGACCTAATCCGCGTCTGAGCTAGTGCCGGTTACGGTTTCATTTTCTAAAACCCGTGAATCGGGCCGGCCCGACCTGATTCTGAACCGGCCAACGAACCGGACGAGCCCGCACGAACCGCACAGCCCGCGTGAGCCCGTGAGCCCGCACAGCCCGTGAATTAGTGATTCACCTGATATGTCCTTTGCATGTGTACACAATAATGTCATAGTCATCAACTCATATGATTATTAAACTGTTCAAGTATATCCTAATCTGGTCCTCTTATTACCAATATAAATGTCTTTTTAAATCTTTAAAAATTAAAAGTTCTTGATTTTTATTTTCTTCTAGCAATTGCTTAATTTCTCAATTTCTCTTTATTGACCTCGGGAATTTCAAACACCATTCTAGTCATTTATTAAATTATACACACATGATGGGATACTATAGTCACGACTCACGACTCGTGGCATAATGTAACTTGCACACGACGCGTAGCACATGCATTTTCTGAATTAGTGATTCACCAAACACAAGCCCGCACAAGCCCGCCAAAACACAATTACATTACACATATAAACATATAAAATAATAATCTCCCACCAAACACAAGCCCGCCAAATTCGTCCAACCCGGACAAACCCGCCCAACCCGCTTGATTCGGCTAACCCGTTTCAATTCGCCATGCCGGTTCTGGGTTTACTTTTTCCGATTCAAGCCCGGCCCGAATTCGGCTCGTACATACTTAGTGTCGGTTCCGTGCTCGCCTGAGCCGAGCCCGACCCGTGTCAAGCCCGGCCCGGCTCGCACGGACCGCACGACTGGCCACCTCTACATAGCACTGATATGAGGAGACATGGTCAAGGACAACGGTTGCTTCATTGCAATCAGACTTAATATACCAAAAAGAGACTTGCACATACACAAAAAAGGAAAGAGTTATGATGACGTGTATATGAATACTAGGGCTGAGCAAAAAAAAACCAAACCGGCCGAATCGGACCGGGTCGAACCGACCAAACCGCATTTTACGGTTTTTTTGGCGGTTCGGTTTGGTTTAGGTTTGATATAAATAAAAACCGTTATTTAATGGTTCGATTCGGTTTTCATCTTCAAACCGGACCGTTAAGACCGAACCAGACCGTTCCATTTTATTATATTATAAAATAATATATTTATTCATTTTATTGATATCTCACATCTTACACTTTATTAAATGTATTTCTATCTTAAAATCCTAAGTAAAAAATACATCTTTTTTATACCTCATATCTTGCACTTTGCAATTTTATTCGGAAAGGATGTTATTTATGCTTTAATTATTAATATCAATATATTTTTGTGTAGCAACTACCTATCAAATTTTAGTAATATCATTAATTTTTTAGTTCATTTATCTTCGAATGTCTAGTTAGGTTTAAAACCGAACCGCCCAAACCAAACCGTTTAATTCAGGTCTGGTTCGGTCTGGTCTCAATTTTTAAATGGTCCGGTCCGGTCTAGTAATTTACGAAACCGCAAGATACGGTCCGGTCCGGTTTAATCATTAAAAACCGACCGAACCGACCGTTGCTCAGCCCTAATGAATACCATATTAGGGTTTTTAAGTATAAGCCTATTTTCTAAACTTAAGTTTTGCTACTCTGATACAAATTCTGCTTATGGTTGAGCTACTTCAGCTATTGTTTATATTTCATTCCAGTTGGCCCTTGTGGCAACAGTTAAGAAATGCTGAGTTGTTGTCATGCTACTTAACTGGTAATCTAATTATTGAGGCGGTGATGTTTTGGTTCTTTGTAACTGGTGTGCTACATTGTTTAGCTGGTGCACAGTTTGTTGATATATTTCCAGGCCACTTTTCTCTGATTTATTACATAATTGAATAAGCCCAGGGAAGCCCATTCACCACAAAAAACGGGTCAAATCTCAAGGATCCAGTTCTAAATTATATTATATTATTAATAAAATGAGTAACTAGGCTTTTGATTCAACAACATAACACCACAGACCACCCTGCATATAAGAGATCTCAGATCTTTGAGAAACATACCTGGTTGTTGGTCGTGTAAAACCGTTGTATCTCGGAGTCTCTTTCAGCAATTAGAGATCGAGCAAGGGTCAGCTCGGATTGTGACTGGTTCATCTGAAACATGAGAATACACAAATCAATAACAAATATAACCTCAGACCCACTCACGATAGTACACCCACAGTAATCCGCTGTAGGCCTCGCAAAAGTCTTTGCAAGTATTTGAAACAACTTAAGATTTCCACTTATATGTTTCATATTAATTATTATCTCTTTCTGTGGTAACAGTTGCATAATTAGAGAGAGATCTTTTATCTGTTTCATACAGGTCTGTGCCCAATACTTAAGATTTTTAGGGTCACACTAAATACTGGTCAAAATTGCTGGTGCTGTGCTGGGACACCAACATGAGATGACAAGCAGAAATGTCCAGCAAGGTGTTTTAATTGGTGCGGACGTCGATCAGTATGTCTAAACGAGGTACGTAGTTTATACTTCATCTAGTAATACAGAATCGGTAATGGTTCACTTGTTAAATTTGAAGAAATTTGACTCGAGAGATCCCTTAATTATCTGTCATCTTTAGATTATTGCCATTCATCACCCACTATCTATCTAGTTTGAGCTTTCCCTTTTTTAGGTATACAGTCTCTTGATATTTAATAACAAAAAAGGTCTCACTGTAACAAAAGTTGACCCCGTGGCTGATGCGCCGATTTTTTCCATCCTCAATTGTTTGAACTTTATGAAACCTGAATTGCTTGAACCACATTATAATTTTACTGACTTTTAAAATTTCAACCACATTTCAGTGTCGTACAAGAACTGCTGATTCATTCCACCCTTTAAAATTGCTGCCGCAGCAGACAGGAATAGGATCCAATCAGTAAACTTATGCAAGTCCGTGACACATATATAACGGATCATATATTCTTAACCAAAGCAGTTTTAAAAGCAATAACATGTAAAAAAGATAACAGGAATGTGGAAAAGCACTGAATTAGCAAAAACAACAACAATTGTTCAGTCACACAAACGGTTTTTAAGACCATCAGGAACAATATAACATGTACCAGAAATCAAAAGTAGTATTACCTCTGCTGAAAGTGTTCTTAGTTCTTGATCACGAACTGCTAACAGATGAGCAAGATCAACCTGCAGATGGCATAAAAAGGACACATATTTGTAATATAAGACACCACTGAGGTTCACTTATTAAATTTCTTAAAAGGTAGTTGATAATAATGAAATTTTCCACTTTCGAGATGGATAAGCACCAGAAAAAAAGCAGTTCCATTGCAAATTATACTAAAAAAACAAAGGTTTGATCAATCAATGAATCTTAACTTAACATTGAAGCTACCAGAAAGGCAGCCAAGAATTGTCAATTACCTGAGGTGTGATCCCATCACTTGACTTTTCATATTTGCTTAAGCATTCTTGCAGTCGTAGAATCTACAAGAAAAAATACATCAAAATCAGCCACAAAGGATATGCATGTTCATTTTAAGATGCGCTCAATATTCTTGTAATGGAGCTTAACCAAGTTCAAAAGGATTCTGCACTTGTATATATATAGGGTTAGGATTAAATTAGAACTTTATTCTGAATTAGAACTTCGAACCAATATCAAACTCAGATCCGATCATATAAATTCGTTCTGCTACAGTGTATAATGTGGTTATTTCTGCTGTTGGGCTCAAATTTATTCGTTCTGCTACAGAGTATAATATGGTTAGTTCTGCTGTTGGGCTTATGTTTATTCGTTCTGCTACAGTGTATAAGGTGCTTAGTTCTGCTGCTAGATACGAAATTTTTTTGGGAGTTATAAAATATGGTGTACTTATCCAGTACAGAATGTTTTTTTCTAAATTACACAATATTTTTAAAAAATTAAATTAATTGTTTAAATATCACAATTTGTTTTTCACATTTATAAAACATTAAAAAAACAATTATGCGAGAAAACCATACCACTAAATTATGATATCATGTTTTTAAAAAAGAAGTTATCATGTTCTGCAGAAGACTTTATAAACAGTTCTAAGGTTCTAACACTAAGGTGGTTTTAAGTGGAACCCGGCCCTATATACAGTATAACATAAAATAACAACAAAATATATCAATTTTAACTAATCACGTCCTAAATGTAAGAATTATAGGGATGAACATCCATTTTAATTGACCAGATGAACGAGCACCACTAAAATCACACTATCATACCTCCTCACTAAGGAAGTGAATGTTTTCTCGCTGATACTGCAACAGAGCCATCTGCTGATCAGAGAGTCGGCTGCCATCATGATACCTATAACAGAGATTAGTCCTTAGTCGCTATCTACTTACTACAATCCTTAGTTCCAAACTAAAACCCCTCGTCATCATTTAAACATCAACCAGCTCAAAGAATCTTAAAACAGAGGAAACGATAAATAGGATCATTGACGAACTTTCATGACTTCTATAAAAAAAACGTGAAACATAGTTGCACATATATATCACAGACCTTAATCCTTCCAAAGAGCTCGATGGTTGAAGAGGAGAATACAATGACTTCAACACATCAGGCTGAGATTCCAATGAATTGTACTGGTGGACATAGCCTGCAAAGAAACCCCATCAAATTCGAAAAACAAGAATTTATATAGAGTACTGTAAGTCTGTAACAACAATTGAAAAGGTAAAAAAAGATCTGAAAATTGTAAATGAAACCACGTGTCACTTGCTTCAGTAAGTTATACATAATTTGTTTTATATCAGAACCCAATTCAGGATAAATATAAGCCGACTGTCCTCTAAAATATAAAAGAAAATATTAAGAGACTATCAATTCACAAGGAGATTAGACATCCTAATTTGATTTTATATAAATAATTCCAAATCCAGAAACTCTAGGAGCGACTCAGGACACTGTCGTACCAAAAAGGATCAGCCATAAAGTATTTACCAGAACTCCAAGTTCTCTCCATTCATAATTCCCAAAAGATCTACAAAGCACCTACAACTTCACCAGGATCAAACTAACTACATAATTACATGAGAATCCAAGTGTCACGGGATTATTTCTGCTTCACTCTCTTTCTGTTCAGTCTCTTTGTTAACTTCACTCTCTACTATAACTCGAAATCCGTCAAGAGGTTTTTACTTCGACTAAAAAACTTATCAACCACTTCTCTATATACCAATTAGAGTACTTGACAGATATACTAAATACATTTTTAAAATACCACATAATTTGATAAGATTGTCAGAGAACAAAATGCAGATGTGGTACATTCTTCCAAGGTAGGTATGTACACGCACTCACCAATGTATAAACTCATGAAAAAGCCAGCAAAAATCACTTCAATAAGCATAATGATCCTGCAAAGTTGAGATTATAGCAGGTTCAAATAATGTAGAAGTGAATAATTAATCAGTGTACTATATGCCTTCACAATTCACCAATCTACGAGGAGTTGGAATTACTCACTCTCAGAATTTAGATAGCCAAAGAAAATATTGTACTATATCAAATTATGTTAAATTGGGTGGTGAAAAAAAAAACTGAAAATCACCCAGACCAAACAAAGTAAGAATCCAAAGGGATCAAATCCAATCATTTAGACTTTGCACAACCATTTAGTTAAAAAATAATAATTAAAGTTACATGCTTGGTATTACCTGAGCAATGTGGACATGGACAGAATGCCAATGTATGGTTTCCAAACCAAAACAAGTAGCATTGCAGCCGTTCCTGTAAAAAAAAACCAGATTTTTTTTTATTTTTTGAAAATAATAATTAACATTAAGCCAAATTAGTTGAAATGGACACATATATGAAGAACAAAACAGTACATAGCTGTAATTCAAGATTATAGACAACAGATACAGAAGCTTAAAAAAAAGAAGGAACAAAAATAAACTAAGATTTATTGAGTAAAAATATCTGTGATAATTCGTGGTGACAAGTAAAGCGATTCCAAATGCTGCTAAAGCAAATAAAACTTTACATTATTACCTGCGATCTTTAGCAAGTATTCTTTTCTATATATAGCCTACGACTTCAGAAGAAGTCACTATTTAAAGATTCTATAAAGCATGCCTCAAGGCTCAGTCAATTCAGCATTTGTGATTTTTGTTACTGGTCAATTGGTTGCACTAAGAAGTAGTTTGGAATATTTATATACATGCGACAATATAGTTAGATATTTAAGGACATCATGATATACATATATCTATACAAGTCAACAACTCATAAGAGTGCAATGAAAGAACAAAATTTCAAATACCATATGCTGTAGATGCAAATGGCAGGCGGACTATGTGCTTCAACTTCTGGCTGAAAATATAGTAACCCTACAAATCACAGCAGATGTCAGAAGTCTACAAGACTACAACTCAATAAAATACAATGAAGGGCGAGAGTTTGAGATACTGTAACAGAAGCTGCAAGGAAATCATGCCCATTTATTGGTTTAGGCAATTAAATAACTTTGTATAAATTAACTTTTATTTCCTTCAAATTAAATGGTGTGATTTGACCAAGTGCCTTGTTGGTTCACACAACCCCATGATGGGGTACAGAATCAGGGTTCACTGCGAGCTCTCACCCAGAGATTAAAATATTCAAGCTGGTTTGTTTACAGCCCTAGTTGCATGGCTGTACAGTCATAGCAAGGACAGTATAGTGGCATTCACTACAGGAATGGTGTGTCAATAGTAAGAAGTAGATAGTCTTTTATCTCTACCATCACAAAGTTGCATAATACTGAGTTTGCGCGGTGTCTATAATTCATTTTTTTATAATGATGGCTGGATTTGAGATTGGTTTGAATGTTTTGTTGCTTCAGTAATTAAGATATTCTATTGGTTCAGTAACGGCCTTGCAACACAACTATCTTTGTTTTAACTTTACTGATGTACCTCATGCACCTTATTTTAGTTTCACATGTACAAACTTGAGTGAATATTAATTCTATATACAGATAATTAGGTAAGTCTTGAAAGTCAAACCAAATATGTTGCTCTTTAAAGGCAAGCAACAAAACATCTTGATTAGTGACAAGCAAGAAAACATGTCAAGAAATTATAGATTCTGCCATCATTGTAAATATTAGTAAAAGACACTCGGTCTAACTCAATTTTCTGCAATTTCGTAAAGAGGGGATAAGACAGACTATCTACCACTCTCTATTGACACGCCATGAACATGCTTACTACTATAAAACTCTGCGTATACAAAACGTACTGCAACGCTTATACTTATAGAATCAGAATACAGCTAAGTAAATACTCAGTTAGAAACGAGAATAAATTAAGCGACTGATGAATTGTTAAAATGTTAACCTGTAATCTTATCTTTTGGACTTGGTAAACCATATATTGTTGAAAGATCCCTGAAAATGGGGTTAAACCAATCATTAGTAAATCAGGATGACTCGAAATAGCAACACATCAAACTTAAGGGAACATTATTAGCATAAGATGTGAATGGTTAAGCTTTCGTGCACGTCACTGATCGGTTACTTTTAAATATAAATTATCAAAAAATTAACAGTTGTCCTCTTAAACTCTATTCACAGTAGTCTTATTGGAACATCTTCATGACATTGAAATAGGCATTATATTCTTAAACTAAATCCTTTCTTTATCTTTCTTTAACAGAATAATAAAGAAATGTTTGTAATTGTTGCCCCTTCATGTTGCAACTTTGGTGCAAAGAAAACTAATTTCAAAAAAATACAGTAACACGACACTATTAACTAAGATTTCTGACATGTTTAATTATATCCAAATCGATATATATAATAAAATCAAAGGTCTGCAGACCAAAAAGTCAGTTTTCTTCTAAGTTGTACATTGTGCAACTCTTTCCACATAGCCATGCAAACAAGACATTATCCAAAAACTAAGCTCATAGTCTTGGCAGAATTTAAACACTGCTTCAAAAAAACATATTAGCTCCAGTTATAATTTTAGCACATGTTCAGCCCGGGACTGTTTAAAATCCTAAATCCACAACTGAAGGTGACTAGTTACTAGAGGTCCAGCTGTTGTGGCTCAACTTTGTTCTTGGATAGTAGGCGAAGAAAGTGACATCTCAATCATTGCCACCACTTTGCAATTTGATTCATGATTCGATAATTCGATTTTCTCAACTTTATTAAAAGTGGTGTCTCAGAAAAGTCCTTAAAGGTGATCATAGTTAAAGCACAAGAACTCCAGTCCACAGAGATAATACCATTTAATCTAATCTAATTATTAATATCTTTAAGGGCGCACACAAAATTATCAAACATTATCACATAATCTGTATGGGGTGATTAAAAAAATGCCTGGATACACACCACATGCTATAATAATATACGCCACTGTCATTAACTTAAAAAACGGATACAGAAATCAGAATTTTAATTACGGAATAGAATTGACATATGAAGAAAAAACAAAGTAACAATTATATTAAAACATGTAGAAAGTGGATGAGTTAAAAGAAAACCTGTGATGAATAAAAGTGCAACACTGCTGCTGCAAAGCAACGGTGATTGAAGTTCTTGTATTTGATGAAATATCCATGGTCCTCCCACAGCCAAAGCAGCATAACCTACCTAAAATAGAAAGAAACAATCTTATGGACAAACAAAAAGAGGTTCAATATATATACAATTATACATATATCAAATATATATTGAGCACTGCATCCTGGAGGTGAATACAAATACAAACATGGATAAGCATTGTACTTACCAGTACAAGACAGTAAAAAACACTTCCGACAATGTTTGTGGGCTTGCGATGACCGAATAAAGGAGCTTCGTGCAGTATATCAAGGAACCTGAAGATACATTTCTTACCAGCATTAGAGGCCTTGACCATAATTGAGGAGACATAAAGATAAGATGTGATTAGTTATTATGGTAAGGTGAAAAACACATATTGAGTAAATGAAAATCTTTTAGAAAGGCAAGTTCTACCAAGTCTAGAATCTCAAAGAGAAGATTCACTTTCCAGAATTGCTTGTTGCAGTACCCACATCTCACTTCAGATTAAGTGAGTGTATACGCATACATTTGTAAATATGTCTGTATATAAGAATATCCAACTTTATTACCAATTACCATGTATAACAACACTTCATACCTTAACTTAGGTTTTTGCTCTATAATTGAAATTACTTTACCCCTGAACAAATGTTTGAGATTATGTCATAACAAAAATTGCACCATATCTTACTCGCAAATGCTGACGCTTGGTAGTAATTGTAGGCACGAAAAATATGGACATTATTAAAACATAAGAATAATTGTGAGAGGTGACTTGCATGTACACGAAAAATGTTGGTATGGTATATCAATATCCCCCAATGTTCTTGGCTACAAGTAACTAATTAGATGTAGCCCAACTATTGTGATAAATTTAAAGCGTGGAGAATGTGATCATCCAATTGCGCATCCGAACATTTCAGTTGGATTTTTATATGCAAATAAATGGTTCACTTTTACTACAAGGTGTACAGTGTACTAAAAGACAAAGTGTGTGTTTGGGGCATCTTAAAAAAGTTGAGTTATACGTTAAAATGAATAAGTGTCATATAAGTGATAAGTTGATGAATTCTTATAAGTTGTATTGGTGTTTGGATAAATTTACTTATAAGTTAGTTGCAAATTTGCTAATTTACATTTTAAAAATAATTATTAAATACAATGAGCTAAATACATGCATTTTAAATTAAAAAAACATTTAAAAACACAAATGTAAAAATATGAAGTATTAAAAGACAAATAAATTAAGCAATAAGTCCATAAGTTAAGAAAAATGTACGTTGTTACTAACATTCAACTTGTGAACATATAAGTTATAAGTTGGTTTATAAGTTGGGTTGGCAAACACCCCTCATAAGCTCTTATAGACTTATAATGTATAAGTAGGGACATCAAAACAGGCCCAAAATTTTAATTGGGTATGCGTAAGCTAAGGCAACACAAACTACTTGAAGAACAGTTTTTAAAGCAATGCATCAGCCTTATTAATATGGTTTTAGGACTGATTATAGAAGTTTCTGGAAGTGCCACTTCTCACAGAATAATAGACTTATTTCATAAATAGTGTTTAGAAATATAGAGCAACATATAACAACTACCATTGACCTATTTGGTTAATCATATAAATTACGTCATCGGATTATAATATAGCAACGCCTTCTTGCTCAGAGTTAAAAAAATGAAACTGGAAATAGCTACATCACTAGACTATCCATTCACAAAGTAAACAGTCAAGCAATTCAGCTGGCAACCGTACTCCCTCTATACTCTATTTTTCATCCTACAACGGCAAAATTAACAGAGATACACAAAAATCAAACGATCACGCATTTGCCCTCTAAATATAACTATTCAAGATGTTCTGGAATGAGCAGTATCATACAAACTCTCTGATTGCAATATTTGATTTTAATACACTGGTTTAATTCACATTAATTTTCCGAAGCTCAAACTCTAGCAGATGATATACTACTACTCTCCAAATTTAAATACATCAAAATCAACAAATAAGTGCGAAAATTAAAGTCGTAACCAGCAACTTAACTGAACTAATACTTGAAAAACACAATGACATGATATCTAAATAATATATTGACCTTATGCACAATATACAATCGCATTTTCATTCTACAATTAGAGAGGGAGAGAGGGAGAGAGGGAGAGAGGGAGAGGGAGAGGGGGGGGGGAGAGAGAGAGAGAGAGAGAGAGAGAGAGAGAGAGAGAGAGAGAGAGAGAGAGAGAGAGAGAGAGAGAGAGAGAGAGAGAGAGAGAGAGGAGTTACAGATCGTTTTCTTCAGGAGAAATAGAGGAGGAGGAAGCGTGTCTATCAGACGACATCGAATTGAATACATACACACACTGTGTTGTGTGTGTATATCTAGGGTTTGGCTTCTCCCAGTAGAAATGCTTTCAGTTTGAGATCATTTCTTCACAAATCAATTTCAGCAGATTAGTAACTAAACTCGCTCAAACAGAATAGTCACTCGTGCTCTACACTGCGTGTAAGTATATATAGAATTATGTATGTATATAACTTAAGGATTATACAAGGCAGCATAAGATCAACTAATTAAACTCACGAGTCAGGAGGGACATGTCCCCTTGTTAGTTTCGAGCTCCGAGTACATAAAGATTGAGAAAAATAAATTAAGTTTTTCACTTAAGAATAAAGTATAATAAAAGTGTATTTATAAGAGAAAATTGTATATCAGCCTAACATCATGAATATTTTCTAAATTTTATAAATATATTGAATAAATTTAAATAAACAAAATGTTACCTTTTCTAAAAAAAGAAAGGCATTTTTGGTTAATATTGATTGCAAAATTGTAGGTTTACAAAAGAAAAATATTATAAATTCGTTTGTCATGTTTTCAGATATTTTGAGATAAACGAGAATCAAATCCAGAACTGAGTTATCTCATCTCCCTTACTCAGCATTGTTATATAAAATTTCAGTTTTCATTTTTTTTTCTTGAAAGTAACAGAATTCAGTCTTCAAATGGGTAAACATTTTGTACAAAATTTAACCCTCTTTCTATAATTCTATTTGTTATCGGTTGACTAGGTGAGTATCATTATTTATTTATTTTACTTGACAGGAGTATATCATCTTAAAAGCTAAGAATTAATGGCACAGTTTAGTTAGTATGGCTTAAATTATTTGCAAAATGCACAACCAATACCAAAACCATCATGTTCAGGTAAATTCAGAAGGAGATCGTACATTTGTATACATTAAAATCCTGATTTACAATAACTTTCTGTGTCTATAATCTTTATTTTGTACATCAAAGCCTGAAATCAGCTTAAATAGTAAATACAATACACCCCATTTAACTTGTATACTAGATGAAGAACAGCTGCATCCCAGATCGAAACAAGATAAGTATATACCACAAACTTCTGCATATTTTCGAGAACCCTTAAGCACCAACAATAGGGTAAGATGCACATGTTGCCACACCTGCAAAGCCAAATCAATTGCATTTGTTAATTAGATGTAGCCAAATTAAATCATGTGGAGAGTGTTTTTCATGTTGATGTTTGAATTTCTTTATTTACATTCGAAAGCTACTGGAAGTCCTAGGACTAGTGCACTTACCACACATGTTCTTCCCCAACTCCATCTTAAAGTAACCATCAAGACCCCAGTCTGCTCCCCATGAATTCTTTATGAGCCAATACGGGGTACCGTTTTCAACTCCATATCCAACTGCAAGAACAGCATGATTCACGTCCTGCATGACATGACCAAAGTGTAAAAACATACTTGAAAAACAAGGACTGACTGCGCAGTGTCAAAGGTGCTCCTAATATATCAACTATCAAATGAAAAATCTAGAGATCAAACATTGCCAAATAAGTTGTTGCCTTTTATTTCACGAGACTTTCATACGTATATTATACACGTCTAAAGACAAGCTGATAGGTGAGGTGAAGTGAAGTGAAGGTGACATTTTGCATTATGTAGTCTGTTCCCCTGGGTACTTGATCTGGCCAAAACACTCAGAAAGATGAAATTGAGGATAATTAAATGGTAAGAAGGTGCAGGTTTCATATTTTTGAGATATGTATAACTCGATTATTTGATTGATTGTAATACTATTTTTACCGATGCACGGAATTCGGAGAGCGCAACTATATTACATTACACTGATTCAACATCGCATTCTATGTCTTGACCTATTTGCACAGTCTCTAGGACCTAGGTACTGAAGACAGAAGCTCAAGCTTTCAGAACTTTCATATGTGTTTGTATTATGTCCTAAAACAGATTGGCAACTACAAGTTTCTATTTCAGAAGATTAAAAAACAATTTGACTCAAGGACGTGCATTATCACTTACCATGGGAGTGCTGCCACATGAGTCACTGGTAAAAACTCCTCCTTTGTATAATCGGAAACTCTGGATCACCTCAAATGCCACACTAACTGGGCGAACAATTCCTACGGCATGCTTTAATTCATCTTCAGCACCCTGTATACGTTGGAGTAAGAAATTACAAGTTAATTTTTCAATTATGAATAATATTTAGTTCATCATCTGCCACAAAATTGTAATTTCAACATCTGAATTCCACTGGAATTCCTAGTTACTACAACTTGATGTGATCCAAACATAAAATGGTTGCAGAATGATGCACTAAAGTAGAAATATAAACTTTGATTGCTTCAGGAACGACAAATTACTAACAGTAGAGAGGCCATTGGGGTTACTAAAATTCACATAATTTTCTTTTGCACACTACATAAAGATCAACACAATTTGGTCTTTGGTGGAAAAGAAAATGTCTAGATACATACCAGGGTAATGTTGACAGAGTCGAGAACTTGGACTCCAACATTTTCTGATGAGAATTTGCACTTTCCATCTTTACCGGTGTACGGATATGCTGCCTCGGTCTCAAGTCCACCATTATATTTGATGTACTCAAAGGCTTGGGATGGCAACCCTCCGTTGCAGCCATAATTATTAAATGATTGGGCACAGTCTACAAGCTGCTGCTCGGACAAAGAAATTCCTTTTCCAAATGCCTGCGTATAGGCTGCCTCCAGTGCTCCAGTTGTGCTGCAAAAATGATGCAAAAATTTTCTGTGGTCAGCCAACATATCTATTACAATTTATTAAATTAATCTTGGAAATCTCAAGTTCATTACCTGAATGTCCAGCAAGATCCACAGCTTAATTGATTCTTAACGGGGCTGACAATGCCTTCTTCCCGCCAATCTTTCTATAAATTTATCATAAACACCAACATAAGATGTTGTCTGTAGCAACAATCTTTTAATTTCTACTTACTTTATTATGATCCTTTGGTTTTCAATCACTGAGGTATCTAAGGATGAATACTAGTCTAAAAATATTTCACATATACATTTGAAGAGAAAAGATATCGGCAAATCATGAAGCATTATCTAGTTTTACAATAGATCCCCGCGGGTTTAGCTTTTTACAATATATCATGAAGCTAAATGCTGGTAATTAGTGTTATTGCTTCAAAAATTATTTAAAAATTAATATGAGAATTGAATAACAATCTAATACTAATATGAAGAGATGGATGTGCTCATCGTAAGCTACAATCTTTTACTCATCATAGACACTAATGTTAGCAATAATTTTATATTAAAGTATAATGTGTCCTCGTAGAACCACCTTTTCAGGGAGAACAACATCAGTGAGCTTGTGACTGCCTCTCAGGGTTGCAGAGCAGTTTTGAGCAGCTCCCAGTTTCTCTCTACTGAATTCTTCCCATGTCAAATCAGCAAAACCTGCTCCGAGAACAGACACAGCAGCCAAAATAAGAATTGATGACTTCAGATAGTCTCCAATCTAATTACTCATGTCACGTTACTCTGAAAGATATACAAAAAATTTATCTTTTTTTTTGAAGGATTTCTTAACCTATTCTTAGTAAGATAACAGTTTGTAACTGTAGAAAGCATCCACTTCAAGTAAATTACTATTAGCCCCATCAGGCTATATTTCAAGTTAGTTACTCCCTTCATGAGTCCTCAACATTACAAATGACTGAAATCAACCAGAACATTATAGCATTCTTATTCATGCTGAAACTTTGAGAAGCAGAACATTATAGCATCCATATTTTAATACAATTCATCTAGTTTCAGAATTGGATATTTTTGAAGACCTGGAAATCAATATGGAGGAATACATAGGTAACACAAAAAACAAATTACATGTGGAGACATACTGTAATTTATTAACAAAATACAAACACGAAATGAGCTTCCCAGTTTATAAAAGATTAATGTGCTTTTAATTGCGTAAACTCAAGGTACATATACTTCTTCTGGAATTAGTTTTACGACCTGAATTACCAGAACCAGTAAAAACTTATAGCATCATGGTCCATGGAATTGGTAGACCTTTCAATGCCTAAGAAAGTAAAATTATAAATTCCAGTTTTATTTGTTATCCTTTAAGCCGAAATTCGGCAAGATAATATTCTCTTCATCCCAAATTATCTGTTAACCGGTCTTCGGACGGATCTTATGTCAAGTAGGGTGGAAATTTCATGCTAAAGATAACAGAAGAACCACTGTATATTTATTTAGAGGAGTACTAAAAATGACATAAGAACTAGATATCTATTTAGAGGAACACACAAAAAGTCAAAATCAAGCAGCAGAACATATGTACACACCACATACTGACACACATCATGTACGAAACTGAACTAGTTAGACAGTTGACTTACGGTTAACACCGAGAGTATAAGGCAGATTCTTCTTATTATGAGATCTAATCATCTTCAAACTCTCCGAGAATATCGAAAACCTCCGTTTCATCTCGTCCGTCGTCTCGTACCTCTTTCCATACCTACATAATCACTCCTCATCAATAAATTTATGCTTTCAAAACCAAATTTTTTTATTAATTTATCGAGATCATATTTATCCAAACTAAAAAACACGTCCGTCTCTATTATGTTTGAACCGAAAATAATATATCCGATCGATATGATCAAGTTTATTAATTTATCAAGATTATTTATTTATCAAAACTAAAAAAATATGCCGGTCTCTGTTATGTTGGAACCGAAAAAATATCTATTATTAATTTATCGAGATTATTATTTTATCAAAACTTAGAAAACTATGTATCTCTATTATGTTGGAATCGAAAAAAATATCCGATCGAGAACTGACCGATGAGCGAAGCGAGCGAAGCGAAGAGCATGACAAGTGTTACCAATGACTTGAAGAACTGAGGTTTCAAAGTCACGTAAGCCTTCTGAGACAACTTGTCTGATCGGATTATCATCGGAGAAAGTAGAGTGAGCTGCAGCTCCGGCGACAATGGCGATGAAGAGTGTGGTTAAGAGTGATGACGTGTGTTGGTTAAGAGCCATTAGAGTGTCTTCAGTTTCTCTCTCTAATCAGCTCTCTCAGCTGGAGTTTCTCTCTCTAGAAAAGATCGTGAGAGTTCGGTGGGCTTTGAAGATGGGATTGGATTGGGTTATATTGAAGATTCTGTATGGCAGTAGCGTATTAATGTGGGCCACGTGTGTATAGATTTTTATTTAATGCTGGAGTGTTTTGGTCTCAGTCTCGTAATCGCATACGTAAATCCGGTTATCTTGTTAATATAGGTCTCGTTTATTTAAATATAAAATCAATAAATGATGATTCACGACAAACGTAAGTTAAGTTATGTTACTGTGATAGCATCAAACATTTTACAAATTAAGAAGTAAAGAATAATATACGGATTTATACTATGTAGTATATAATGTCGTGTTAATTGTTTGAAATTCTGTCTTTATTTATGATTGAAGATGATAATTTACAAACATGAATCAGGTTGTTTAAGAAAGAATGAACAAATGTTAGTTGGATGCATCATCAAACCACTTAATGACGCTAAAGTTGTCATTAGACTGTTGGGATGAACACTGGACATTCTAGCATATGTATACTTGCACTCAAAATTAAAGTATGAATCATTAAGAGAACTAGCCCATTTTTAAGTTCTATAACAGATTCTATAGAAGTTGGTTGAGTTCAGTTTGATTAGGAAAGGAAAGCCAAAGACTAGGATGAAAAATGAAGGTGGAAGATTAATATTTTTATAGAAAAAAAAAATAACAATGATAAAGTATAGATAGAGAAGATAAAAGAGTGAATTGCACTATGTGTACCTAAACTATCCACAAACTGCAATTTGTGTATTTAAACTATCAATTGAACACATTGTGTACCTAAACTATGCATATCAGTACACTTTGTGTACAGCCGTTAGAATAATACTAACTCCGTTAGTATTCATAGTAAGCAGGCCAATTAAGTGCATTTTGTGTACCTCAAGTATGCACAATCTGCAATTTGTGTACCTATAGTATCAATTGTGTTCACAATGTGTTCAATTGATAGTTTAAGTACACAAATTGCAGTTTGTGGATAGTTTAGGTACACATAGTACAATTCACTCTTAAAAATTTAGGTGTATTTAAATTTTAAAAAAAATAGAATAAGCTTTCCCCAAAAATCTGTATTTTGTGTATCTAAATTATAGGGGTGTAAAATGATCCGGGTAGAACCGGACACCCCTTTGCTCAAGTCTCGGATCATTTTACTTTTATAATGTCCAGATTTGGGTCCGGGATCATTTTATTCGGATATAAACTGATCCCGGGTATTGAGTTCCGGATCCAAACCAAATATGAGCCAGTACCGTATTTTATTTTTTCTAACTGGGTAGTTTGTGATTCATCGGATACGAGTCAAATATGAGTCAGTATTGTATTTTATTTGAACTAAATAAATGATCATTTATTCCAAATAATAATATTATTATTAAAAACATAATAATCATGAATTCAAAGGTTAAATATATGATGTATTAAGTATATATAATGATAATATTTGCATTATAAGGATGAATAAATCTTATTTTGTGAAAATTTAAACTCATAAAAATATTAAAAAATTATAAAATGACTATTTACATAGAAATGTAATAGGTTAAACTTATAATTTATATTCGGGTTTGAACCGAATACGGATCATGGATCATATTCGGGTAGGATCATTTTATAAAAAAGAATATGAGACCGAATCTGAGCGGGTATATATGTGCTCATATCCGGGATCATATTTTATCCAGGTTTGATTTTTCTGCTAGATTTGGATCATTTATAAAACGGATATGAGACATGTATCATATTTTCGAGCCGGATATAAGCCGAGATACCGGATAGTCCGGATCAATTTACAGCCCTACTAAATTATCAATTGTGCATTTTGTGTATTTGAAATATGCAAAAACAAATAATTTGTGTACTTCAGTTGTTTATTTATTCAAATGATGCATTTTATGTATCTTAACTGTTAAAATTGAGCAATTTGTGTACTTGAAGTTTGTTAATACAATTGATAACACATTTTTTTCTATATATTTAATTATATGTATATTAATGGAATATCAAAAAATAAATACTAAAAAATAATATGAATTAAAAATATAACATAACTTGATATAATAGAAGTAAATAATATTTACTATTTTGACTTATTCAAAAAAAATTATATACACAATTTTTACGAAATTTTATTATTATATTGTGTAATTATATTAAATAATGTCAGTGTTGTAAAAAGCGGGAATCGGAGTTAATCGGTGAAGGTACCGTCCAGGGATTAAGTTACAATTAAATTAAATAAATAATTTTATAGTATTTATCCTTAATTTTTTAATCATACTTTATATGTTAATATAATTTATTTATTTTTTGAATAATAACTTTCTAAAAAATTATTCAAAAAATAAATTTGTGTATATACATGCAAAGTTTAGGTACAGAAAGCGCACATATAAAGTTTAGGTACACGAATTGATGATTTTTATATAGTTCAGGTACACAAAATGCACAATTGATACTATAGGTACACAAATTGCAGATTGTGCATACTTGAGGTACACAATTGATACTATGAATACTAACGGAGTTAGTATTATTCTAACGGTTGTACACAAAGTGTACTGATATGCATAGTTTAGGTACACAATGTGTTCAATTGATAGTTTAAGTACACAAATTGCAGTTTGTGGATAGTTTAGGTACACATAGTGCAATTCACTCAAGATAAAAGTAGTAATTTATAGTATCTATATAACTATATATTACTCCCTCCGTCTGGTCAATTATTTACATTTTGTTTGGGCACATAGATAAGAAAAATAAGTAAAGTAGTGAAAAAAGTAAAAAAGAATAAGTAAAGTGGTGGGACCCATTAATATTTAAGGTATAAAGTAAGTAAAAGTGGAGGAAAATAGTGTAAGTGGTTAATTTTTATATTTACTATTTTGGGAAATTTTGGAATGTAAAAAATTGGATGGACATCCCAAAAAAAAGTGTAAACAAATGAATTGATATAAATTTGTGGATATCTCATACCTTAGGTCTGGTATTCATATTTAGGTTCGGATAACATTTTAATATATATATATATATATATAAGTTGCACTCTAGGAAGAACACCTTATATAAAGAACAATAAAGAACACCATCATAAACACTTTATTTTTCATAAAAATTGATTTTTTAAAATTAGAATCATAAAATTGAACAACAATTAAGCCTAACATATCGAATTTAACGTAGAATCTCATCTAAATTTAAAAATTAAACATTACATATAATCCAGTATAGAATCAAGTACAGAATCTTGTATATATATTTATCACAATGAAATTACATATAATCATGTTTTATTTGATTCTAATTTTTTGTTAGATTCTATTTTTATTCGTAATAAACCTTTTTTGGTGAGAAAATTAGAATTAACATGCAATTTATGTAAGATTCTATGATATTCTTTATTGTTCTTTATATAAGAGTGTTCTTCATGGAGCAATGGCCTATATATATATATATATATATATATATATATATATATATATATATATATATATATATATATATATATATATATATATATATATATTTCATCCAATGGACTATCCATTTTAGTCTTGTTATCCATGTTTAAGTTTGTAGAATATCCATATACTTATTTTGACCCATCTTTAATTATAGAAACTTTCTATTTCATTTTTGAATATCATCAATACCATAATAATACTTATGATAAGTTCATTAATTAAAATATAAACTAATCTTTTAATTTTGATTAAACATTTAATGTAAATTATCTTAAAATATACTCATTCCGTCCCCCTCAATTCTTTACAATGGGGACGAGGGCTTAACACGCATTTTAAGACCTATTTAATAGATACTTCGATAAATTATTTTAAATTTTTTCTTTTTCTAATTAAAAATATAATGTTTAAATTTTTATTTTAGGAAAAAAAAGTTTTGAAAATAAGTTATAGACCTATACTTTATAGGAGTTTTAAAATGTGTGCAAAGCATTATTAAAAAACTGTAAATAAAAGAGAGAGACGGAGGGAGTATGTTAAATATACAACAAAATATAGATAAAAACAATTGAACGAATTTATTTTAACATTTAAAGCAAAACAGTTATTATACCTTTGATCTTAAATCTAAAATTACTTAATTTATTATAATTAAATTATTTTTTTAAATACTCGTGTGCGTAGCACGAGCTATAACCTATTTACAATAAATGTGTTATCGATTACAATAGAGAGTAAACTTATATAGCCAATAACTAAACAATAATAAAGAATATTGTCCTAATAAAAGAAACTATTATAATTACGGAACTATCCAATATTATTATTATTATATGTGTTAACATCCCCTCTAAATGATGGGAAGTCGAGAGTTTGTAAACAAGAAATTGAACCACATTTTCCAAACAAATCTAAAACTGTAACTACAAAACAAGCGAATCTAAAGCAAAACCAGAGCGAACAAAAAAATAAGAAGAATCATCCATAGCATCCAATAATTAACAATGAACATCGAAAGCAAAATCCTAACAAACCGCAATAATATGAAACAATACCAATACCAAAATCAAAACTGAACCGTACTAATTATCCGAATTGTCAGGTTTGCTTGGATTCTATTGTGATTTTTATGTTGGTGGCTCTAAATAATCCTTCATTCGTTCTATTTAATTGTTAACATTTAAATGAGATATGAAGATTAAGAAAGATAAAGAAAAAAGTAAGGCAAAGTGGTTAAATTGGTGAGATTTATTGAAATTAGTTATATATATATATATATATATACTAGCTTAAAAACCCGTGCGATGCACGGATTGTTATTAATAATTATTTTTTTATTATTTATGTTTTAATACTCTATTAATTTGCATTTGTCAAAAAAATAAGTATGCGTGTTAATTTTTTTGAAATAATTAAAAATATTAAAATAGATTTTAAAACAAATTAATAATTGTTTAATCGTTATATTTTTGGAAAATGAGGGGTTTTAGTAAGAAAAAATAAAAAAAGTAACATGTTTTAGCTAAAAAATAAGTGCCCGTAATTAAAAATATTTAAATAAGTTTCAAAATAAATAAGTAAGGATTTGTCCGGGATATTTTTGGAAAATGAGGGGCTTTAATAAGAAAAAATAGAAAGAGTAACATGTTTTAGTTGAAAAAAGTAATTTCCCGTGATTTTTTTAGAAAAAAAGAGGATTTTGCTAGAAAAAATATAAAATGTAAATGTATTTTAGTGGAAAAGGTAGTTGGTTATAAAAATGTTATTATTTAATAATAGTTTCTTTAGAAAATGAAAAAAATAGAAAAAGTAACACGTTTCAGCTGAAAAAGTGCTCATAATTAAAAGTATTAAATTAGATTTTAAAATAAATAAGTAAGGGTTTGCCCGCGATATTTTTGGAAAATGAGGGGTTTTAGTAAGGAAAAATAGAAAGAGTAACATGTTTTTGTTAAAAAAGATAATCGCCCGTGTTTTTTTTAGGAAAATAGAGGATTCTGTTAGAAAAAAATAAAAAAAAAGGTAATGTATTTTAGCTGAAAAGTTAATTTGTTATAAATAATTTTATTATTTAGTGATAGTTTTTTTAAAAAAAATAAGTATGGGTAATTAAGTAAAATCACTGAGTATCGACCGTCCGTTCGTCCGAATACCAAACTTTTAATGTTTCGTCTTTAATAATATAGCTTAAAATCCGTACTATGCACAGATTATTTTTAATAATTGTTAATTTTATTATTTATATTTTATATTTTATTAATTGCATTTATTAAAAAAATAAGTAGGCATGTTAAACATTTTTAAATAATTAAAAGTATTAAAATAGATTTTAAAATAAATAAGTAACGGTTTGCCCGTGATATTATGAAAAAAGAGGGGTTTTAGTAAGAAAAATAGAAAGTAACATGTTTTCGTTGAATTTTAAAATATAAAAGCAACGATTTACCCGTGATATTTTTGAAAAAAAAGGGGTTTTAATAAGAAAAATAGAAAAGGTGACATGTTTTAGTTGAAAATGGTAATTGACAATTAAAATTATTAAAATAGATTTTCAAGTAAATAAGTAAGGGTTTGCCCGTGATATATTTGGAAAATGAGAGATTTTATTAAGGAAAATAGAAAATAGAACATGTTTTAGCTGAAAAAGGTAATTACCCGTGATTTTTCTAGAAAAAGAGAGGAAAGGTAATTGCTTAAAATAGGTTTTAATTTAAATAAGTAAGGGTTTGCTCGTAATATATTTTGGAAATGAGGGATTTTTGTAAAGGAAATAGAAAAAGTAACATGTTTTAGCTGAAAAGGAAATTGCCCGTGATTTGTTTAAAAAAAATGGTAATGTATTTTAACTAAAACGGTAACTAATTATAATAATTTTTATAATAATTAAATAAGGCAAGTACTGTACCAAAACTTTTAATGTTTCGTCTTTAATAATATAGTATAAATAGATAGATAGATAGATTTATAATATTAGTATTTTATGCTACTAAATGGAATAGCCCGTGATATTTTTGAAATTTTATCTAGGAGAAATATTAGTTGGAAAATATAAAAAAATATATAAGTTTTGGAAAAAAAAACTAATCGATTAGTCATTAATAATTTAAATATTACTATTTTATTTTATTAAATATAATTGTTCGTGATATTTTTGGAAAATTAGAGGTTTATTTAGGAAAAATAGAAAAGTAGAAATTTTAGTTAGAAAAAATAAAAAGAATATACAATTTGGCTAAAAATGGTAATGAGTTAGTTATTAGTAATTATAATCTTATTATGTTATTTTATTAAATGAAACCGTCCGCCATATTTTTGGAAAATGAGATGTTTTAGTTAGGAAAAATATAAAAGAAATTCTATATAATAATTTTAATATTTTATCTAACGGTTCTCTGTAACGCCCCCAAATCCGGGGTCAATGATTTGGTCGTCACACTGCACTCTTAATCCAAACAACCTGTTCAATATAAAATCAACACAATAATAATAATATCTGTGACCCCAACTCTACCAGAATCTTTAAAGGTTATAGTGCTAGAAACAAGAATCCAAAATTTCATTACAACAATCTTTCTTCCTTACAACCATTCTCTTTACAAAAATTCTGATACACTAGTATAACTTCGATAAGAAGTATACCAGGCAACTAATCTTATACAATATATTAAGCAATAGAAAACATCTATATACAAAACCTCTCACTAGCTCCACTGCTCTGGATCAAAACGTCTTTACGCTAATATCTTTCCCCATCTCTGATCAGCTACGCGGACAACTCTCGCCAATACACCTTCTTTCCGGCAGGCTAAAATATATATAAATAAAACAAGTATGAGCGAATGAATTGCTCAGCAAGCGTATTATTAAATATGATACGAAAGGTTTCCAAAATAAACTTTGGATTTTCAAATAAACAAGCCTATGGCTTAAACATTTGTAATCTCTAATATTTTCAAAGTAAGTTTGGTAATTTATCACAATATCTCATTTAGCTTCTCGCAACCGAATAGTTTTAAAACACAGAAGATTTATATAGGTCGTTACGATGACCGAATCAACAATATCTACAATAGTAAGTAGAACATATGAAATAAATATAACTCATACGTCTTCAAGACCATAGTTTGTATAAAAATACTAGTTTTGAAGATAACAAATCTATTCACAACATTTTCTGAAACCAACAACTCTGGAAGGTTAGAATAATCAAGGGGTAAGAATGAGCCAACATGCTCGGTCAAGGAATAAAGAACGCACTTCAAGACTTCAACATGGTACCGACTAGATATGCGGTATGAATAAAACTCATCAAGATAGATATCTCACGACTGCCAATGGAATCAAGGAAATGGATTTCGACTATTTGGAATCCAAATGAATTAAGAGTAAGTGATTTCAGCAAGATTGAAACCACCATTTATTAATCAACAACCAACAATTTTTACGCAACGAATAAACCTGAATATCAGGTCATAACTCACAAGTACAAAACATATGGATGTAACTCATCTCAGAAATAAGAACTAATATTAGAATTGGATTTTTAACATTTATCAAATCAAAGGTTGTGCTGCTGGCCAGCCACGCAACAACCCCGGACTAGCTCATGCATAGTCCTCTACGGATCCAAGGCCAATCTGGGCCTAAATTACATCGACCATAAATGGCCCGACCAATAATTGGTCCATTTTTAAAAAAAAACATTCCAATCCTATATTATATACGTCAGGTGTCAGAACAATTGACAACCTTACTTCGACAATCAGGTGTCGGAAGAATCGACAACCTAATACAACAATTGCTGGAAAACTCACGTTCCAGGAAACAGTTCAATTATGAAGAATCCATTAAGGAATAACAATATAATCTAGTATCGACGAGATCGACACAATATGGGGAGGTGCACATGAAAAGTGACAATATAATAAGCATCGACGAGTTCGATGTAACAACTGGGATATAATGAAGAATAAACAATGACATGCTCAACAAGGTTAAGTCTGATATGAAACAGACAATATGATATCAACAGAAAGTGTAACAAGTCAATATAGAGTAGGGTTCAAAGAATAAACAATAACATGCTTAACAAGATTGAATCTGATATGAAACAGACAATATGATATCAACAGAAAAGAGTAACAAGTCAATATAGAGTAGGGTTCAAAGAACAGGCTCTAGATGGCCTCAATAGTTCAAATCATCACATTATGGAAGAATTAATTAAGGTTTACCAATCTGGTAAACGACAAGAGAGTCAAGTTCAAGTTTAAGAAGAATTCAAGGTGAAGTTTATAAATGAAGAAAATAAGGGTTTATCAACTTCTGACAGAAATAGTTCAAGTCCTTCTTACATGTACTTATAATAGATAAGCCTTGTGCTTGAAGGAAGTAAACTAAATCATGCACAGCATATATGAATTCGAATCAGGGAATGGATCAGATGATCGCATTAACAAGAAAGGATAACAAGGTTTGCATAGGTGCAAGGTGAAAAACGGAATACCTGAAGGGCAAGCAACACCACTTCAGAATTTCAGAATAAGTTTTCCCTCATAGGGTTCACAAGTTCCCGCTCATCTAGGGTTGGTAATATTCCAACTTAGCATTTTTAAATCAAGTCTTTGAAAGAAGGCCTTAGTATACAGCCCATAACTATCTTTTCAATCATTTCAATATAATAAGTATATCTTTCCAATCAATATGAAAATATGAATCTAAACTCAAAAGGTATAAAAGAGTACTCGTCAATTTACGAGATTAAATAACATACTTGCAATTCAATGCAAAGAAATCAACATTTGAAAATTCAGTAATAAGCATTCAACATGCATACTAATAATTCAAGATAATATCCCTTAATTAATAAGCAAGGGTATAAACACTTGCCTCTGGTCCTTAGCTATTTCGTAACGCTGAAACAATACGATTTCCTCCTTATTCTGTCTTGTCGCACGATTCTCTACTTCCGTCCTTCTTTGCTTTAACGCTCTTGCGAATACCACTAGTCTGCTTTTACCATTTCGAATCCACGTGCCAGCCTCGATAGTCAAACATGAGACGGTACTTAGTCTTCAACGTATAATCCTCATATTATATAAATGATCGTAACTTAACTTCGACGCACTTACCGATCTTACCGATATCTCTGTTGCATAAACATCCACATCTCAACTGATAGACCAATCGCAATCAACCACATAAGTAATCCACGTAACTCGCTTGACGACAATCCCCATACTATAAAAAGTCAACATCCAAGTCAACGGCCTCGTAAATCTTACTTTCTAACATAACCGACAAATTTCTATCCTATCTACCCCTCGTGATAACATTAGACACAACCAATTACTCAAACAAGTCTCCACACAATTTATTAGCATGCATGACTCAACCACATAATTCACATTGTTCACATAACACATTTAAACAAGTGACCGGTTACGTATCGGACGCCCGGTCTAATTTACGATATTTAAAACTCAGACACTAGCCCTAGTACGGGCATATACTGACTATAAAGCACATTACACAACTCATACGAATCACATAGCACTTAAAACTATTTTTAAAACATCACACAAAGCTTATTTGAATTTAAATAAGCCACATACAATTTTTAAATCAAAAATCGGATTTTTAAATCCAATATAAGTATTTTAAATGCAATTAAATCAATTAATAAAATTAATTGACACTCTTTAAATGCTCAAACTATTTTTAAATAAATGAACCAAGTTAGAAAATAATTAAACTTAATTTTAATTAATTAAATCTAATTAATAATTAATTATTAAGAATTAACTGATTAAAAGAATTAATCAATTAATTAAATAAATTAACTATTAATCAAAAATAATTAAAATAATTAAATTTAATCAATTTTCGAATTTAAATAAACATTTATGAATTTATAAAAATTTTCGGAATAATAAAATGTATTTTTAAATCAAAGATATGATTTTTAGAATTATAAAACTATTTTTGAATTAATTTTAAAATAAAAATCCCAGAAACAGTTTTCTAAAACGAAATTAGGGTTTGAAGAATCAAAACCGGGTCGGGTAGGGTTTCAAAACGGGTTGCCAAGAACACAAACGGGTCGCCAAGAACACCACCGGAATCCGGTGGCGGTTCCGGCGAACCCGCCGTCTCCGGCAACCATACCCACACCAAAACTCGCGGATTTGTACAGGAAAACAATGGCAACATCACAACTTCGTTTAATCCAATCAAACACATGCAAAAACATTACAGAATCGTTTGTTTCGAACGAACTCAACTCCATCGGCGGCGGCGGCGGCCGCTTTCCGGCGAGTCAAAAAAACTAATCCAAACTCACAACTGATTACATGCTTCAATTCCCCATCACACGATCTAATCATGGGTATAAACATCGTCAAAACCCAATCGTTCTAACTAAAAATCCGGCAAACAAAACAAGAACTCCGGCGACTATACTAATTTCCGATTAGCTCGAAATCTTGCTCCAAATTCAAATTAAAAATCATATTCATACTCCTTACAACACATACAATCCAGTCATGTCATCAATTATCAAGAGAAATCACAAACGAAGATTCCCCCAAATTAAATCAAAAATTCGAAATAAATAAAATAACTAAAAATCGGAAAAGTTCAAAAATCATACCCACATGAATTTTGATGGTGGATTTAGATAGAGGATGATGAGAGATTCGATTTGGTTGCAAGAACATCGAAATCGGAATCCGATAACGTCTTCAAAAGTGAGTTTGATTCTCAAGAACACGAAGAACACGTTTCAGGGGTTTTTAGATTTTTTAACTGTAATTAAGCTTGATTATGCGAAAAACAAAGTACGATTTGCCTTTTTATATTAAACGGAAAATAATACCCCAAACGACATTTTTGAATCGATACTGATCCGATAGATCGCTTTAAATACATTTTAACAGATAAAACACTTTAAATCTTTAATAAAGCAGAATACACGTTTTACGAGACGATAATCATCCATAAGGTACGGATAACTACAAGTATCGTTTAATAATAGATATACGAACCAAAATACTTCTATTACGAATATTTTCGAATACTTTCCACTTTAACGAATGAAATTTTGGTACGAACGATATACCAATTGCCCGAATAATTTGGGAACGATCCAAATTTTCTTTTCAATAATTATAATAAAATAAAATAGTATAACACCCTTTTCAAAATAGTTTCAAATTCCCCACACATATCACATAGCATCACATTGTCACATATTCAATCATTTAACGAATAATTTAGCACGTTTAAACAGATAAATCATTTAATAACTCTTAATATGAAATTAAAATCTCATTTCATATCATATAATAACACGTAATTTTCCCGGATCTTACAGTTCTCATCGATTTAATCAAAAATATCTAACGGCTATGAATGGAGTGACCAGACTACAAAAACTTTGATGACCGGACTACAAAACTTTCAATGTTTCGTCTTTAATATAATAGTATAGATAGATAGGCTAGTGATCAAATACAAACCTTTTTTAAAATACAAACTAAGAACCAATCTAAACCCTTAACCCTTAGATTAATATAATCTAATGGCCCCCCTATATGCACAACACACAACTAAAATACACTCTCTCACACTCAAGCACACCTATTCCCCTTCGTTTTTAATTTGACTTTTCCCGTCAATCGGAGAGCTTTTTTTGAAATCCGACTTCACCGTATTTTTCTCCATCTCCCAACGATCAATTTGCATATCATATGTGCTATGTTTTAACGCGATTTGAAAAAAAAAAAATTAGTTTGTAGTTTGTAGTCTAAGAGTGTTTTGTATTAGAGTAAACAAAAATGTTAATATTTAAATAAATTATTTCAAAAAAAATGTGATAACAACCTATTGGAACAAAGGGAGTCCAGTTTTACACACGTTCATGCCATTGGGAAAGCATTAAGAGTAAACTATTTTGTTGTTTTGTTTTTGTTTTAAGTGGAAAGTTGGTATCTTATCTTGTGTATTTGGTGTACTATTCCATAGGAGTGATCGATCATGTCTCGTGTTAAATCGCATAATTCACAAAAATTAATTTGATTTTGAATCGATTCGAACCGAAATCAAAATGTGATTCACGGTTTTGGTTCAACTACTTTAAAAAACCGCGGATCGTGGGTTGATTTCGGGTTGACAAGAACCTAACCCGCTCTCAATTCGAACCGCATCTATATATATATATATAAATTTTATATTTATGATTATATAATATAAAGTAATTTTATCTAATGAATCACAAATTAAATTACAAATTTTATATTACTTTTCGTATCCAATATTTCATTGTTGTAACTAAATTGAATGTTAGTCATTTGCGGTTAATACTTTGTTACGTATGAATAATTTTTATTATTTATGCACATTTAAAGAAGGAAAATTTAAATTTCATAAGTATTTTTATTTCCTAATTTTACTAATCAAACTATTTGGGAAATTTAAATTGGAAAGGTATTATTTGATTTTATAATTTTGTTAACCAAATTTTGTCGAGAACTGTCAAAATTCGTTAATTCGAACCGACTAAAACCGAACCGAATGTTTGGTTTTGTTGGTTTACGGATTATAGTTTGGTTTGATTTTTGTAAGAACCACTATTTTGCGGTTTGGTTCCGGTTTGATCAAACCGGAACGCGGTCACCTCTACAAGTATTCCACGCATTTTGAAATTTGTGGGGTCTAAAATAAAATTAAAAAATTTAAAACTAACATATTTATTTAAGATTTGTTAGGACTCTTTTATACATTGCCATTATGATAGTTGTATAAATTGGAACTGTTGCCTATGGTTCTTAGTCCTTAGACGTGAAAGCAAAGATGTTCAAGGGTTGTAACAAATTTATCTTATCATTTAGGCATCAAATCGTTGTAAATGTAAGAAGATAAGACATGCTCAATAATTCAATGACGTTGAGAGGTTGTTTTAACAACGCTCGATTAATCTGGTCAGTTAACGTATTAATACATTGCCACGCCAGAGACATGTTAATAATGTCCTGTTTATATGATAGCAAACAATTAAACAAGTGGTACGCAAGTTAGTTTCTGCCACTCGTTCCTTTAAAATATCAACGTATATTTCGGTGGTGTCAGTACGTCAGTGATGTAAACGAGATGCGAGTGCGACTACGAGAATCAGTCAAGATCATGCGAGATTCAAATTGTAAATAAATTAATCGTTAAATATGTTTGATTTGACATTTAATTACAGGCCTCCTTCAGTTTTATGGTATAACTGAACTAATTTGGTGCAGAAAGGGTAAATCCACATACAATCCACGTACAAATTTGCAAAAATGATACATGGCGTCACCCCCCGCCAAAATTCGTCAGTTGAGATGGCGACCCCTAATTTATCTTATATTTTTTTTAAGCTTCTTCCCACTGTTACTTTTTCCTGTAGTTAATAAAAATTGGTTGATCATTTCTAAAAAACAACTAAAATAGTTCATTAATAATCATTTTGAAATTTCGAAAAAGCAAATAATTTTTCTTTTATTTTTTTGTTCCCTACTATTTGACAAGACTAAACTCTAATTTGTTAATAATTATAATTTATTGATTAGGTGAAAATATAAAGAGTTATTTTTATAAATTAAATAATAATAAAATTTAATTTTTAATATTTTTAATTTGAGACTAAATTATTTATAAGTAACTATTAATTAAATATATGAGAATCAACACCTAAAGGGGAGGGGTGAATAGGTGTTATGACTAACAATGACCGATTTTAATTATTACCAAGTTATGTGACTGAAAAAGCAAAAAATCAGTATGTTTTGCTGTCTGGCAGCTTACTGGATTCACAGATAATATACAGTGGCAGCTAGCTACGTTGTGCAGTGCAGTATAGAAAATGTGCAGAAAGTAGAGAACACACAACAATTTTAGCCAGGTTCGACCTCTATCTTCTATAGGTCTACGTCCTGGTCCTCTACCAACACGGAAAAGGAATATATTATTAATCAAAGTGAATTACAACTACACGATACAATAATATATCTCCCTGCTCTCCCAATTACCGTTTGCAGCTTACTGAAACACCTTGTTCCTTGAACACAGCTCTCTAAGTACTATACTAAACCAAGTATAAACTCCTCTAGCTATCAAGTTCCTTGAACCCTTGTTTCCCAAGCTCACAAAACCAGCAACTACCAACTTACAAGTTGAACAATACAAAGATATAATGAATTACAACCGAAACTATGAACTCTAATCAAGAATATATCAAATCAGTTCGAAAGTACTTGTGTTTTCTTTTGAAAGTCGTCCAACAACCTTTATGAAAACCACACAAGTATATTTATATGATGAACGAATTAATACTTGAATTAATCCAACAAAAACAACGTTCTTGACCATAAATGTCTCACGTTTTGTTTTCTTGAATAATTCAAAGATTAACGTTCAGAAAGCAACGTTTTAAAAAGATAGATGAACGTTTGAGAATAAGAACGTTTAAGAAAAGACACGTTCAACTAATACCCAGCCCAGAAAATAGAGTTTGTTTTTAAAAAAAAGAAACGTTAAAACAACAAACTTCTATTTAATAGGAATTACATATATATATGAAAAGAGTTTTGAAAATATTGAGCTTATATATATATATATATATATATACGACTTATATAAGTCATAGAGTCCTAACAATTCAGTTCCTAGAATATTTGCTATAAAATAGGACTGAAACTCTATCTGCTAGGAGTGTTGTCAGCTTGCTGCCTGCATACAAAATTTCTCTTCCAGCTAGCTGCCTGCAAAGAAAAATTAGTCTGCCAGCTAGCTGCTACAACATGTTTTGTTATAAAATACAAAGTCTTTATCTCCTGCAAAACAATGTTAGTACAACACAATAAACCTAGCTTGCTGCTATAGTGTTATCATCAAAACACCAAGGTTTCAATCTCCCCTTTTTTGATGATTACACAACAATTTTCAGCAGCAAAATACTCCCCCTAAAATTATGCTTCCCCTGCAAAAAGATTAGTATTCTATCCAAGCAGCAAAACATATTTTCATGGCATCACATTAAAATTTAGCATTAGCATAAATTCACATTAAAATCATGTGACCCAAAGAGTAACTAATAACTCCCCCTAAATCACACATATTAGCATAAATTCACATTAAAATCATGTGACCCAAAGAGTAACTAAAAACTCCCCCTAAATCACACTTGCTATGATCCTGAATTTTCTCCCCCTCATTCATCAAAAAGGTTATTCACATGTTATCAATAATAGAAAATTCAAATAATTATGGATTATCATGTTAAGTGAGCTAATATTACCAGATAACTGTAGGCAGCTTGTTGTCTAGACATTGCACATGCCAATTTCCCTACGAAGAACATAAAATCTTTCTTCGGCCAACTGTTTAGTGAAGATGTCAGTTAACTGGTATTCTGTAAAAACAAATAGTAGCTCAATTTTTCCTTTTGCAACATTGTCCCGCAAAAAATGGTGCCGAACATCAATATGCTTCGTTCTTGAGTGATTCACCGGATATTTCGAAATATTTATGGTGCTCGTATTGTCACAATAAATTGGAATCTTGTCGCACTTGATGCCATAGTCCCTGAGTGTCTGAATCATCCAAAGAATTTGGGCACAGCAGCTTCCTGCTGCTAAATACTCACCTTCTGCAGTGGATAATGCAACATAAGCTTGCTTCTTGCTTTGCCAAGACACCAAACTCTGTCCTAAAAATGCACAAACACCACTTGTACTCTTGCGATCAGTTTGACAACCAGCATAATCTGCATCACTAAACCCAACAAGATCAAAAGAATTTATGATTGGATAAAATAAACCAAGAGAAATTGTGCCACTCAAATATTTGAATATTCGTTTAACTGCACTCAAGTGAGACTCTTTTGGTTTAGATTGAAATCTCGCACATACACAAACACTATACATTATATCAGGTCTAGAGGCAGTAAGATATAATAAACTACCAATCATACCTTTATACTTGCGAACATCAACATCTATACCTTGTTCATCTGCTGTCAGCTTGCTGGCAGGAGTCATTGGTGTTGATTTCGGCTTGATATTTTCAAATCCAAATTGTTTTAGTAGAATCTTGATATACTTGGATTGATGCACATGAATACCCTCTGGAGTTTGCTTAATTTCAAGACCCAAAAAGTAATTAAGCTCTCTCATCATGCTCATGTCAAACTCACTATGCATACACTTAGAAAACCACTTGCACATATCATCATTAGTAGATCCCAAAATAATATCATCCACATATATTTGTACAACTAAAATATCAGTATCATTATGTTTAGTAAATAATGTGGGATCGATTTTACCTCGAATCAATCCATTTTTGATAAAAAACTTACTTAACCTTTCGTACCATGATCTAGGAGCTTGCCGCAATCCATATAATGCCTTATTCAACTTGAAAACATGATTTGGAAATTTCTCATTCTCAAAATCAATGGGTTGCTTGACATAGACTTCTTCCTTTAAGAATCCATTAAGAAATGCGCTTTTCACGTCCATTTGATGTAGCTTGATCTTCTTGAAGCATGCAAATGAAAGTAGCATCCTTATTGATTCGAGCCTTGCAACCGGAGCATAAGTTTCCTCAAAATCTATTCCTTCTTGTTGATTATATCCTTGTGCAACAAGTCTCGCTTTGTTTCGAGTAACTGTACCAAATTCATCAACTTTGTTCTTGAAGACCCATTTAGTACCAATGATTGAAGCATCTTTAGGTGGCTCCACAAGTTCCCAAACATCACATCTTTCAAATTGATTGAGTTCTTCTTGCATTGCCATGATCCAATTCTCATCTTGAAGTGCTTCTTTGACATTCTTTGGTTCCTCTTGAGCTAGAAAGGCCGCAAATGCACAAAAATTGGCTTGACCCTTCCTTGTCTTGATTCCTTCTGATTTATCAGTACCAATGATCAACTCTGGAGGATGGTTCTTCACTGTTCTTTTTGACTTTGGCAATGAATGTTGAGCTATGACTTCCTCATGTACTCGAATTCTCTTGGATGGAGGAGAGGCTTCACCACCTTCATAGATAGACATCTTTTCTTGTGATCTCTGACCTCTTGGACCTTCCAAGGTGAGCTTTGACAACTTATCAATAGTTTCATCTACTGGAGAAGAGGTTTCAGTTGGCTTTTCAGCTTCTGTAGTTGTCTCCGGCTGGTTGGCAGCTTGCTGCGATACAGTATTTGTCACTGGCAGCTGGCTGTCATCACATGCACCTGCAATATCTTCCTCATCTCTTGACAGATCAACATAAGACTCTTGAAATGAAATATCTATAGACTCTTCAACAATATGTTTAGATGTATTATACACTCTATAAGCACGACTTGTTAAAGAATAACCCAAATATATTGCTTCATAAGATTTAGCATCGAATTTACCATCTCGATCAATAGTTTTAAGTACAAAGCACCTGAAGCCAAAAACTTTGAAATATCCAATGTTTGGCTTCTTATTCCTCAGCAATTCATATGGAGTTTTGTTGAGAATAGGCCTGATAAGCACCCTGTTCAGAATGTAGCTTGCTGTATTGACTGCTTCTGCCCAGAAACTCCTTGGCAGCTTGCTCTCTTGCAGCAAAGTTCTCGAAGTTCTTGCAAAGATCTGGGTTTGTATTAACAGTAGATAAACAACAGCCTACTTCCTGCATCTCAAAGTCCAATATATATATATATATATATATATATATATATATATATATATATATATATATATATATATATATATATATATTTCCTTCCCTTCTAGCAACCAGGGGGACTTTGTTAGTGCCAACATTAATAGTACATTTCTCTTTATCAAAAACAACAGTATGTCCATCATCATATAACTGACTTATACTAAGAAAATTATATTTAAGACCTTGAACATATTGTACTTTATCAATAGAAATGTTACTATTACCAATTGTTCATTTGCCAAGTATGCAGAGTGTTTTGATATCACCAATTGTAACACTACCACCCTTTTTCATCTTGTGGCTAAGGAACTGAGATTTTTCACCACACATATGTCTTGTACATCCACTATCCAATATCCATTGATTTGCATTGACTTTGACCACAAGACATACCTACAAAACAAAGAACAAACATCTCAACTTTTTGGTACCCAAATTTGGTTGGGTCCAGCATGGTTAGTTGATAAAACATAAAGAACATTCAATTTAGATTTCTTGATCCACATTTGGACCACTTTGGATGCTCGATTTCCTGTTCTCCTTGTTCTGGCAGCTTGTTGCCTATAAGCTGTTTGTCTGTTCCAGCTTGCTGGCTTAGCATTCTGACTTGAGCAGTGTTGTGACAAATTACCTTTCTTTCCACATTTGTAGCATATTTTCCAAGGCATAGCATAATTATATGGAATACCCTTTTTGCCTTCATATTGAAAAGCATTGGTCTTTGATATAGAAGCCATTCCAAGTCCTTCTTTATCCATAGGAACCTTTGTTTGTTTCATGATTGTCTTTAATACTTCCTCTCCTTGAACAAATTTTCCCATGCCTTTCTCAAGCTTTGCAACTTCAGCTTCCAATTCCTTTATCTTCTCATCTTGTTGGCTAGCTTCAATTGAGATGGATTCTCGGATTTTAAAACTTTCAAGACATACATCTCTTGCTTCAATTTCTGCACGCAACTCGCTGAGTTCCTTCATCAATGTATCATTTATTTTGAGAAGTAATTTGTTGAACCCCTCAAGTTGTGTTAGCTTTCCCTTGAGATCAAAATTGAGATCTTCATGATTGCTTGATGGAGTCTTTTCAGCCATAAGATCATAAATGATCTTTCGTAGAGAAGAATTTTCTTTTCAAGCTCGTTGTTCTCATTCTTTAATTCCATGAAATCCACAATAGATATACTACTATGTTCATGCATGGTTAGTGATTCCAATATAACATTTTCAGAAGATATGTTAAACCGAAATGAGTTTACCGCACTAGATTCAACATCGAAGTCCGAATGTGATACATCACTATTTACATGGACTTCTTCGGTGTTTCCTCGAACCATATCATCGTCAATGCCAACCAATGCAAAATTTAGCATATCTTCACTTGAGTCTTCATTGGAATTAAATTCCTCGTCACTCCAAGTGATTTGAGCTTTTGCTTTGTTTTCGTCTCTTGAGGCAGCTTGCTGCTTTGACTTGAAACATTCTTCCTCTGATTTTGTTGTAGCTTTATAATGCATTTTTAAGGTATCCCATATATCCTTTGCTGTGCTACATGAAGAAACCTTGTCAAAATCTGAATTTGAGAGACCATATATTAGTGTGTACCTTGCTCTTCCATCGTAGCTTATTTTCATCAATTCTGCCTCGGTAAGATCAACAACATCTTTTGGCTTGCCATTATTATCCAAAAAAGTGAATGGACTGTCCTTAACGACTCTCCACTCAAATGGATTTCTTCTCAAGAACACCTTAATCTTTAGTCTCCATAAATCATAATTTTCTACCCCATTGAGAAGTGGTGGCGTGTTTAATGATTCTCTCTCTACATAAAAGTGTGTCATAGGATCTGTACTTTCATGTTACAGAAATGTTAGTACACCAAAGCTTTGATACCAAATAAGAATCAACACCTAGATGTGAGGGGTGAATAGGTGTTATGACTAACAATGACCGATTTTAATTATTACCAAGTTATGTGACTAGAAAAGCAAAAAATCAGTTTGTTTTGCTGTTTGGCAGCTTACTAGATTCACAGATAATATACAGTGGCAGCTAGCTACGTTGTGCAGTGCAGTATAGAAAATGTGCAGAAAGTAGAGAACACACAACAATTTTAGCCAGGTTCGACCTCTATCTTTTATAGGTCTACGTCCTGGTCCTCTACCAACACGGCAAATGAATATATTATTAATCAAAGTGAATTACAACTACACGATACAATAATATATCTCCCTGATCTCCCAGTTACTGTTTGCAGCTTACTGAAACACCTTGTTCCTTGAACGCAGCTCTCTAAGTACTATACTAAACCAAGTATAAACTCCTCTAGCTATCAAGTTCCTTGAACCCTTGTTTCCCAAGCTCACAAAACCAGCAACTACCAACTTACAAGTTGAACAATACAAAGATATAATGAATTACAACCGAAACTATGAACTCTAATCAAGAATATATCAAATCAGTTCGAAAGTACTTGTGTTTTCTTTTAAAAGTCGTCCAACAACCTTTATGAAAACCACACAAGTATATTTATATGATGAACGAATTAATACTTGAATTAATCCAACAAAAACAACGTTTTTGACCATAAATGTCTCACATTTTGTTTGCTTGAATAATTCAAAGATTAACATTCAGAAAGCAACGTTTAGAAAAGATAGATGAACGTTTGAGAATAAGAACGTTTAAGAAAAGACACGTTTAACTAATACCCAGCCCAGAAAATAGAGTTTGTTTTAAGAAAAGAAACGTTAAAACAACAAACTCATATTTAATAGGAATTATATATATATATATATATATATATATATATATGAAAACAGTTTTGAAAATATTGAGCTTGTATATATATATATATATATATATATATAAGTGATAGAGTACTAACAATTCAGTTCCTAGAATATTTTCTATAAAATAGGACTGAAACTCTAACTGCTGGGAGTGTTGCCAGCTTGCTGCCTGCATACAAAATTTCTCTGCCAGCTAGCTGCCTGCAAAGAAAAATTAGTATGCCAGCTAGCTGCTACAACATGTTTTGTTATAAAATACAAAGTCTTTATCTCCTGCAAAATAATGTTAGTACAACACAATAAACCTAACTTGTTACTATAATGTAATCATCAAAACACCAAGGTTTCAATATACATGTGTCAAAACAAGGAAAAAAAATCAAGATGTCAATATGTGGTATAAAAGTTTTAAAATTTTTATTAACGTGAAAGTAATTAAATTGTAGTTACTTTTTTTTGAATTTTAAAAAAAAATATAAGTTATGTATAAAAAATAAAATTGTAAATATTAAGTATAAATAATTAGAAAATTAAGTCATATGTAAAAATGTGTAATTAGAAAATTACAAATAATAAGTATAAATAATTATAAGAGGCTATATTTTAATTATAATTAGGGATTAAAAAAATAACATTATAAAACTTATTATATCATGATCAACTTTATACTATTATTAAAATTAATATTATTAAAAAATTTAAAATCATGATCAACTTTATACATTTTATGTGCTTCAAAATTTTTTATCTAGAAATTATAATTTATTTTAATTTTAATAAATTAAAAAGTACACATAATAAAAATAATTTGTATAAATTTTTACAATTTTTAACTAAAAATAAAAATAAACTATCAAATTCATGATATTCTATGTAAAATTTTAAAAAAATGTATAGCTTGATATAATTTACAAATAAGTCATAATTTCTAAATAAAGTTTTTTAAGCACTAAATCATATAAAATTGATCTTGAGTTTTATAATTTTAAATAATATATTATACGTTGACTATAGATCACGTTAGAACAATTTAATAATTTGTAATGTTAATTTTTATTTTTATACGTAACCTGTATATTTTTTTCAAATACAAAAGAAATCATTACAATTAGCTACTTCCACATTAAAAAAAATTAAAATTTTATACCATGTATTGATATCTCGAATTTTTTCCCTATTTTGACATGTATATATTTAATTAAAAATTTTACCTATAAATATTTTTTCTCACATTAAAAATAATAGAAATTATATTTTTTATATTTAATTAATAAAAATAATTCTTTATATTTTCACCTAAACAATAAATTATAATTATTAACAACTAAGAATTTATTATTGTCAAATAGTAAAGAATAAAAAAAACAAAAAAAAGTTTGACATTTCAAAATAAATATTAATAAACTATTCTAGTTATTTTCTAAAAATGACCAATCTATTTTTACTAACTAGAGGAAAAAGCAACAGAACAAGCCAAAAAACAAAACAAATATATATATATATATATATATAAAGAGGGAGTCGCCACCTCATGTGACGTTGTTACATAGGGTCGTCACTTCATGTGACATTTTTGGCAGGGTCGTCACATGAGGTGACGTCCTATACCATTTTTGCACATTTTTTTTCAGCTGTACCATTTTTGCACAAAAAAAGTTCTGATGTACTAAAAAACTGAAGGAACCCTAATTAGAGCGCCCCTTGCGAATAATTTTGTAGAATGTGTGAGATAAATAAGTTATATATACCAACCTCTTAAATGGGAGAAAGTAATAAAAGGACAAAGCACATATACTCAATTGTGCGTGTACTTTTATTTTAATCTCGGCTTATTTTGGGATCAAGCGGGATCATGGTTTTGCCACTTATTAATTTTACGTGATATTTATTAATTTTACGTGATATTTATTGTAGACTTTAACGTTATTCTCTGAGTTCCCTCAATTCTTTATATTGAAGGACGAGACTCGGCATATATTTTAAGGCTTTTTTAAAATATATTTCAATAAATTATTTTAATTTTTTTTTCTTAATAAAAATATAATATTTAAATTTTTATTTAGAAAAAGAAAATTTTAAGAAAAAGAAAATTTTAAAAATAAGTTGTAGAGCTATACTTTATAGAAAATTTAAAATATATGTCAAGTAATGTAAAAAACCGTAAAAAATTGAAAGGAACAGATGAAATATTTTTTTACCGTGGATTACAGAAAAATATAGAGGAACACAGTCATGCATCAGTTTGTGTTGTTATAGACCAAACAAACAATAATGAGGGAAATAATGTTGCCAAAAGGCAGTAAAGTAGACTAGTAGAGAGTAGACATGTACTTAGAAATGGCCCCAAATGTTATTATTTAAAGATAAAATGCTCCAAATAGCATAGTTGAAAATAATGGTTCCAAATAGCACGAGAAGACGCTAGATTGCCTTGCGTTCCTTAATTTTCCCAGCATTACTTTTGTTTTTGAGAACATCACTTAATTTGTTAAAAAAAAGGGCAAGTAATGGATCCCGCAGTGTCAGTACCCATGTGCTTTTTCTCCTTTCATGAGTGAAGGATACACTCACGTGCATGGCCTATCAAGAAATGGTGTTTTGTTTTAGTCAATTAAAACTGTTATTTCATGTTACATTTTTCGAAAACGCAAAACGATGTGACGTTTATTGGGATACAAACGTTAACTAATTTGACGTTTTAGGTGTTTTTTTTTCGATAAACAAGAAACGCCAGATGCTTTGGCGTTTTAGCGTGCTATTAAAGATCATATTTTCAAAGAATAATGCTAGGGGTACCAAATTGGATCCCAAAATGGATCTCAAATGACACATGACATGTTCTTATTGGTTACAACTTAATTAATAATAGTGGACCACCCTACATTCACATTAATTCTTCCAATAAAATCACCCAATTCGATACCTCTAACATTACTCATTTTCAAATTATGCTATTTAGGACATTAATTCTTAAAATTGTGCTATAAGGACCAACAACCTTGTTCTACTATTTCAGATCATGAGATACTGGATCTGAAGTCTGAATAGGAGGAGGTTATAAATGATAAAAAAAATGTTGGGCCTTAACAGGATGGGCTGTATTTCTTATAATTCATAGCTTCACTGGGGAGTTGGGCCTAAATAGAACTCCTTCCGACAAAAAGAAAAAACACATTGTAAACTGTAAATATTTTGAATAAGTTCTGCTTAATTCCATTTGGGAAAACAAATTTTAATATGTCAAATTTAATAAGATTTTACAATTTTAAAAATGTTAAAATGGTCTAGACTTCTGTTTTCATTAGAGCCGACAATTTCGTACCCGACACGAAAATACGACACGAAAACGACACGAAAATTACGGGTTTGGTTTAACCTTTTCGGTACACGAACACGAAAATACACGAACACGAAATTACACGAGCGAATTTAGTGTCGGTTTTGGATTTACTCTTGGGTACACGACACAAAACGAAATAATTAAATAAATAAATAAATATTTTAAAATTATATAAATACATATCATAAATAAATATTGTATGTATTATTTTTATACAAAATTATATACTTAAAATATTGTATGTATTTTTATTTCGTTTTCGTTTTTGTGTACTTTTTGTGTACTTTCGTGTACTTTCGTGTACTTTTTGTTTCGTTTTCGTTTTCGTGTACTTTTCGTGTACTTTCGTGTACTTTTCGTGTACACGATAAGTACACGACAAATTTCGTGTACTTTTCATTTCGTTTCGTGTTTACACGAAATTTTTCGTTTCGTTTTCGTTTTGCAAAATGGGTACACGAACTTATTTCGTTTCGTTAATGGTTTAGCCTCTTAGTACACGAAATACGAAAGTACACGACACGACACGAATTGCCAGGTCAAGTTTTCATATCCTCCTTTTGTATAAAATAAATTAATAACTTTATGAATCTATACTCTTTATTAATAAACAAAACAATGCGTAAATGGCGCGCACAAATACCAAAGTACTAAGAGCATCTCCAATGGTGTTAACTAAAATCGTTGGTTAAAATCATATAATATATTGATTATGTAAAATTTGTTGAACGTGTAAGGTATTGTGTTCCAATGGAGTTGGCTATATTTTAAAAATATAATGTTATTATTATTTTAAGTTGTTAAAAATATAATATATAATTAGAATATGGTAACAGATGAGGTGGAGTTTTACTACAGGTCTCTACAGGTTCGACAAAAATAGCCAATATAAAGTGGTTGACTATATTTTTAGCTAACAGTAATGTTCCATTGGAGTTGAGAGAATTTTACATATTCTCTAATTTTTTTATTTATGGCATCTTATCTATACTTTTAGCTAAGGGTTATAGACCATTGGAGATGCTCTAAAGTACCAAATTTGGTTATAAAGTATCAAATTTGATTATACCAAAATTCAGGTTCGATTCCCTACAACTACTTAATTAAACAAGATTTATTTATTTGATTTAATTTCTTTGGTTTCACCCCTATACCTTACAACTACATAATTCAAAAATTTATTGATTTGATTTATTATTTTTAATTTCATTGATTAATATTTTAATATCGGTCCGAGGTCGTTAGCTGGTAATCTCTGGTAAACAATTTAAATAGTCTTATATTGAAACATGTTGCTTCTTTATGTTCAGTTTTTTTTTTCAAAGCTGACATGCCCACCAAAAGAGACGTAGACGTGGACCGAAAAGAAGCATGGATACATGTTTACTGTACACTTTCCCTCTTTACCGGTAAAGTGAAGTTGCAGTACATTTATTCGTTTTCGGACAAGAACTTATTCTAAAAGGACGAAGAAAGAAGCATTATGAAAGAGAGAAAGAGAGAAAGAGGGAGGGGTGGAAATGTAACCGTTATTAATTCATATCTTGCTTCATTTTTTCTTCCCTTGTGTTAAAAAAGACAAAATAATGCATCAAAACAGTCAAATTTCGTGGACAAATACATTTATCATCTGACATGCCATGGTTGACAAATTATTTGTTTGTTTAAAAATCTTCGTGAATAGGTGAAACTCTAAAAAATTATAAGAGCATGTAGAGAGAGGCGTGATCCCTTCATTCACATCAATTTTCTGTATTAAACTTATCCGCGAAATTTTTTAATGAATAGATAATTATAGTCATTGATAGTCAGAAACCTTAACAATTTTTATATATTTCGTTGTTTGGTTCTCAAATTTTGCGGTAGTCATCTGAAACACAACTCTCCTTGACATGCTTGTGTCTTTTCTTTATGCAGTTGGGATGAAATATCCTCAATAATTGAATTACTCGCGCGTTCATGTATGCAGATCTAATTAGACTGAAAAATTGTACCAGCTGATGAAGGAATAGTAGCTTTTGCAGAACAAATTAAACTTAAAAAGAAAGATCGAAGAGGGTTTGTATGATCCAAATAATATAATGAAATTAACAAAATATTACAAAAGTAGATGAATTATTAGAAGGAAACCGTTTAAGTTAGTTCTGATACCGGTGATGATCAACTTCATTTGACAGAACATGATTTCAAACTGTATCCAATGAAATGAAATGCAGTTTGGCAGTTTCTTCATCTAGTCTGACCCGACAGTTTAACATTAATCCCCCCTTCAGTTACTTGAACTCAACTCCACATTCTTCATTTCAATAACAATTTTCTCCGCGAAATCGGGTTATATCACTTAATAAAAAAAATGACAAAAACCCCAAAAATTGTTCAATATTATTTCGCAATTTATCAAAAATCTACAAAATCAAATAGTAGTAATTAATATAACACCATCCTATTTCTCGCATCACTAAGTTTTTTAGTCCGATTTCGATTTAACCGGATATCCGATATCCCGAATCTATTCTATATTTAATACAACAACACAGAGGTTCATTAAAAAATTTAATTCGTGAACAGTTTTATTCTTTTTTCTATCATATCTTTTCATGATCATTTTAGTCTTATAATATCTATATATTTATTACATATTATTAAATGCTCCATAATTAATATGCATACTTATACATACACATATAAGCCATACATATATATATGTATATATACATATGTACATACATATATACATACATTTACATTCATATACGATCATATATCCTAACATATACCATATCTCATTATACTATTATTTAGATTCATTGCAAATATTTATGAATTAAATATTGTAAAATATATTATTTGAGTAAAATTTATAAATTAAGCATGCATATGCATTTTAAGTATTTATAACTATAATAAATCAAACTATATATAGTCTCTAACATATTTTAAATATTATATTTGTATGGTACAAATACGTTTATATCAACACAAATATAACAAAAAAAGGGAACTTTCACCTATATATACAAATTTGTACCGACATCATTCGTTATATAACTCATAAATTGCTATTAAAATACGTAAACACGTACAAAAAAATTCCGAAAAAATCAATTATTTACTCATATTTAAAATATGTTCGTACAGAGCTAGTTTTCAAAAAACAATGCTGGCACCTTTTTAACATTTTAAAAGCTTTATATACACAACAGACATTCACCATCCCCTGTTACATTCATTCTTCAGACAGTCACCCCTGTCTTCTCTCATTACAAAAATGGAGCCTCAACTAAAGGCTTTGGCAACTCTACTATTTCTCCAACTCCTCACCTTCACATTCTCCAAACAAACCTACATAATTCATATGAACCACCACAACAAACCTCAACATTTCACCAATCACCACCACTGGTATCTCTCTACTCTACAATCTCTCCCCACCGCCACGTCATCCTCACTTCTCTACACTTACACCACTGCGTACCACGGCTTCGCAGCCTCTCTATCACCTTCCGCTGCTTCTACTCTTCGTAAACATCGCTCAGTAATCGGTGTTTACGAAGATGATCTCTACACTCTCCACACTACCAGGACCCCCGAATTTCTCGGGCTGGACAGCGAAATTTTCGCCGAGAAAATCGGAGGGATTTTCGCCGAAAAAACCGGAGGGCGCTGGGACGTGATTATTGGTGTTCTGGATACGGGAGTGTGGCCGGAGTCGAGGAGCTTTGATGATGCTGGAATGAGTGAGGTTCCGGTGAGGTGGAAGGGAGAGTGCGAGTCACGAGTCGATTTCGAGCCGAGTTTGTGTAACAGGAAGTTAATTGGCGCCAGGTCTTTTTCGAAAGGTTATAGAATGGCGATCGGAAGTCATCGGAATCGGACTAAGGAGGCTGAGTCACCGCGTGACGTGGATGGGCATGGGACCCACACTGCCAGCACGGCAGCAGGTGCTCACGTGGCAAATGCGAGTTTGTTAGGCTACGCGAGTGGCGTGGCGCGTGGTATGGCGATGAATGCTCGCGTGGCAGCTTACAAGGTGTGTTGGAAGATTGGTTGTTTTAGCTCTGACATACTCGCGGGAATGGAGCGTGCGATTGACGATGGCGTGGACGTGCTCTCGATGTCGCTTGGCGGAGGCTCTGGGCCTTATTATCGAGATACTATTGCAATTGGAGCGTTCACCGCTGTCGAAAAGGGAATTTTCGTGTCTTGTTCTGCTGGAAATAGTGGGCCCCAGCGTGGATCGTTGGCTAATGTAGCGCCGTGGATAATGACCGTTGGTGCTGGGACACTGGACCGGGATTTTCCCGCTTATATTAATTTTTCAAAACGACGTCGTTTTGTTGGTGTCTCGTTGTACAGTGGAAAAGGTATGGGTAAAAAACCAGTAGGAGTTTATTACAACACTGAAGGGTCCGGGTTGGGTCATTTTTGTCTTCCCGGTTCGCTTGATCCCGAACTTGTGCGCGGAAAAGTGGTGTTTTGTGATAGAGGCGTTAATGCACGTGTTGAGAAAGGCGCGGTGGTTAGAGACGCTGGAGGAGTGGGGATGATTTTAGCCAACACCGAGGCGAGTGGAGAGGAGTTAGTGGCAGATAGTCATTTGATCCCAGCGGTTGCAGTTGGGAAGAAAATTGGGGATGTGATAAGAGAGATTTTGATGAGTGAATTGAGGCCTACTGCGGAGTTGAGTTTTGGCGGGACGGTTTTGAATGTGAGGCCTTCACCTGTGGTTGCGGCATTTAGTTCCAGAGGGCCCAATTTGGTGACACCGGAGATATTGAAGCCGGATGTTATTGGCCCTGGTGTTAATATTTTGGCTGCTTGGTCTGAAGCTGTTGGCCCTACTGGTCTGGATTCTGATAGCAGAAAGACTCAGTACAATATCATGTCAGGTAACGGCTATATTTTCCAAATGAATTCTATTTTTTGTTTGTTTTTTTCATTGATTCACTTGATTGTTTTAGTGCTGTATTATCCTTGTTTGTGGATTAACTTCAATTTTATTTTTAGATTAAAAAAAGTAAACTGTTTAAGTCCGTGGATAGTCACGAACCTTGGATCATGCTTTTGGTGGTGTCATGACCCCGAATATATGATTTTGTTTTAAGAGATTAATAATTTTCTGGAGTGTTCATAGATTATAGTTTACGATCATGTCATTGTGTTTAGACCATAGACATTGGCAGACCTTAAATCGTGCTTTCGGGAACATGACCAACTAAAGGTCCATCACCATTGCTATATTACTTGAAGGGATATCGAAAGCTCAATGCGTCATGTAAAGAGTCAATGTGTTGATCCAAAGGGTCACGAGTTCGACTTCTCACCTTAATTATCAAAAAAAAAAAAACTTGACTGGATTAGTCAACTATCCGTAGAATAGTTAGTGATATACAATCTTGTAAATACATGACCTAATATTAGTTTGCATAAAAAATCCATCATGGTTTGTTGAAAAGCTCCTTCATAGAGTGATGGGCGGCCATATCTTAGATTTAAAACATGTACTATGATGATGCTTAAGGGTGATGGTGTTTCTTAGGTGGGGAATGTTTTATTTAAACGACAGGTAAGAGTGCTTCTTTTTTGGTGAGTGGTGTTAATTGTGCTGGCAAAGTTAGATTTGCACATTGATAGAAGCACTTATTAGAGCATGGCCTGGAATACTTTCACGCCCATCGAATACCTAGAGAAGAGGTCACTCAGATATGATTTGGTTTGGCCCAGTAGTTAAGATATTCAATCCAAAAATGTTTTTGTCAATGCTTCTAAAGGTTGCAGATAGTTTCAAGTGAGCAACTACACATCTAAGGTTGCATTTTATAGGATGGGATGCCTTGCAGTTAGTACACTAGTATTTCTTCATTATACATTTTTTCATATTCAAGATTGATGCACCGTTGACATATTTTGAACGCTTAACCTCCCGTAAAGAGTTTAACCTCCCGTAAAGAGCGCGAGAGTTTAACCTCCCATAAAGAGCGCGAGGGCGATATCACTAGGCCAATGGCCACTCGATCATTACTAAACTTTTGAAAGTAAACCATAATACTTTAGCGTTTTCTTTTGGGAATGTAAAGCAACCTACTTGGTGGACCACAATGTTTATTCTAAATCTATGTAGTATTGTAGTGCATGCGATATGCACTTGGAACGGTGTATATTCCTTACAACCTTGGTTCTTTTATTTATTTTTGGGATGGACCAAGTAGTGGACTCGCCATAATTTGGGTGGGAGATAAGATATTGAGTTCACCAAGAAAACCAGTTTCTTTTTGGTTTTAGGTAGAGCAGCAACATAGCATGCTCAAATTTAAAATACATGTCTGAATTATTTGATATAGAAACTTTTTAAAATTATATATATTTCAAAGAACATTGCCTCCAGGGCAGTGGGTTGCTCTCTGCTATGTAAAAGTGCACAATGTATGTCAAAAAATGTAGAGGTGGACGATAGAATTATCAAAACAGTTGCTTAGCTACATACTTAAAAATTGGTTTGTGCTGTTAGGATTTGTTTGCAGATTTGTTTGTATGATACAGCTTCGCTAATTTGCTATCTCGTGTTAATATCATAAGGTACATCAATGTCATGCCCACACATCAGTGGGTTAGCAGCACTGATCAAAGCAGCAAATCCTGATTGGAGTCCTAGTGCAATAAAATCTGCCCTTATGACTACTGCCTATACAAGAGACAACACCAAATCCCGACTTCGTGATGCAGCTGGAGGTAAATTTTCCCATCCATGGGCTCATGGATCCGGCCACGTTGACCCACTGAGAGCCATCTCTCCAGGCCTGGTATATGACTTGTCAGGAAAAGACTACATTGCATTCCTGTGCTCTTTGGACTACAGCATTGATCACATACAGGCTATTGTCAAACACCCAAATGTCACATGCTCCAAGAAATTCTCCAACCCGGGACAGCTGAACTATCCATCATTTTCAGTCCTCTTTAGAAAATCGAGTGTAGTACGCTACACTCGTGAATTGACTAATGTAGGGTCTGCAGGATCTGTGTACAACGTTTCTGTATCTGCTCCTCGTACAGTCAAGGTGACCGTAAAACCTACAAAGCTTGTTTTTAAAAAAGTGGGCGATAAACGGAGGTATACTGTAACATTTGTGTCCAAAAAAGAGATGGATCAGATGGGAGGGAGAAGCTCATTTGGGTCAATCAGCTGGAACAATGCTCAACATCAAGTTACAAGCCCGGTGGCTTTTGCCTGGACTGGTCTGTAAGATGGTGGGATTTAATTCTAGTTGTGACCTTCCATGTATTTTAGTTCATTTGGGACTTCTCCTTGCATGTGGTAACTCTTTGAACATTAGCCTGAAAGGGCTTACTGTCCTTAACTGTAACTTCTGCAAATATAAAAATTAAGGGAGAAACCGAGGAAAAAATTCCTCGGAAAATTAAGTTTAATTTCTTCAATTTGGTCTCTAATCAGCATGAACTAGTAACTAACAGAATATACAGCAGGCAGAGACAGTAATCTAGTTTTACTGCAACACAGAATGTTCTAAACTTTGATAGAGATAATAATTTACATGATGTGTGACTCGATATCTCATGACTAGTTGCTGAAATTCAGAGATTTGGTTGATCACTAATTTTGTTGTTGGGTTGAGAATTTGTCCCCTTGGTTGTCAGACTACAGAGGTGCATTTGCAATAGAAAAGGCCTGTGCACTGCCAAATCTCATCAGTTCATGCATAACATCTGATCCTCATACATCTCACAAGATTCTGATCAACTGTGTACTATTTTCCTTTTTATTATACATTTTCAACTGTTTTTACATTTCTCCTTATATGGTAGCAGTCAAATTTATCCTTGCACTTTCGTTTGTTGATAAAATCTCGAAAAAAGAAAGGTATCCGCTAGACTACAATTACTTCTTTTTTTGTTGCTCAGTACGACCATCTTTAACACCGTGTTAAATGTATCTAGTAAATTATAAGAAGCGGTGAATAAATTTATCTCTACCAGACATAACTACTGGTTTTAAGTCCTCCAAGGTACAATAAGGCCAAGATGCACTTCCTAAAACGTGAGCATCAAATCAGTAGTGTATGGCTGAAATATATTCTGAAATGAAGAATAATATAGTTTATGAGAGTGGATTTGTATCAGAATTCAGAATAAATAATGAAATTGATATTCAATTGTAAATAATACCGTTTGAGATATTTTATTTTATGTAATGTACTTGAGTAACTAAAAAACTGAGCACCAAGTTAAAATGTCATGAAATCTCCACTTTTACTTTTATAATAAAACTAGCCTATAAACACGGACGGCTTTAACATTAATTTTGAAATTTATTTTTAATTTTTTTGAGATTTTAATACTTCTAAAAATACTAATTTTTGAAAAATAATAATTTAAAAGTACTAATTTCATACTTCAAATCTAAAAATACTTATAAATTTTATAAAATTTTATTAGCTTAGTAAACATGTGGTAACCGTACAAATTATCAATATATTTTGTTGTAATAATATAAATATAAATATAAATAAAAGCATTATATCCTATGTTTCTCTTATAATAATATAGTATAGATATGTTTCTCTGAAAATAGTATAGTATAAATATATGTGATTTAATTTATTATTTTAATTAAATTCTATGAATTTTGGTTCATTTTTTATTTTTGTTTTTTTTGAAAGTGTTAACATATGTTTTAGGAAGGTGTTAACCAACCAACCAAATTGTCATATGTTTTTTTTATAATAATAGTATAGTAATTCTACGTTCTAGGAAGGTGTTAACCAACCAACCAAATTATACGTTAACATACGTTTTACGAATGTGTTAACTAACCAACCAAATTATCTTATGTTTTAATTATAATAGTATAGTAATTCTACGTTTTACGAAGATGTTAACCAACCAACCAACCAACCAAATTATCCTATGTTTCTCTTGTAATAGTATAGTAATTCTATGAATTCAATTTAATTTATTATTTTAATTAAATTCTATGAATTTTGAGGTTTTTTTTTGGAAGGTGTTAACATACGTTTTAGAAAGGTGTTGATCAATCAACTAAATTATCCTATGTTTCTCTTATAATAGTATAGTAATTACGTTTTAGGAAAGTGTTAACCAACCAAACAAATTATCATCTGTTTCTCTTATAACAGTTTTATACTTCAAAAATAATTCTTAACTTCTCGTTTAGAATGAGATTCAAATTAATCCGTCTTAGGGGTCATTTGTTTACTTCTTAATAGAGCTTATCTCAACCATTAAGAGGTTAAAATTGTTTGTCTTGATTTTATTTTCTTTTTAAGCGCCAAGAATTATCTTAATCACTGAGAAATCAAAACCCAGCTCAACCATTAAAAAACGCCTTATGTTAACCCCTTGCATCATTTCAACATGAAATAACGCAACCATGTCTTACATTTTTGTTGTTTTAAATAATTTTTTTTCATATCTTTGTTCCAATAATAATTAAATATATTAAAATTTCATACAAGCATTAGTATATAATATATTTTTGAATATTATCATATCAGCAACGGAAATTTTGTTATAGTTTTAAACAACAATGTATATTGTTTAGCATAAAAGTTGTTTAAAAGTATTACTATAAAAATTTAAAACTTGTTATATTAAAATAAATTGAAATATATTATTTATTTATAAAAAAATAGAAAATTTGCACCATTCAGACATTTTATAAATTTATGCGCCAAACAATATTATTCATTAAGTATTCAGATTGATAAATCGTTCAAATATTTTAATCATTAAGAAATTTTAATTCCGATTTGCCAAAAGACCCTTTACTAGGATTCGTTTCCAACCCTGACCGTCATACTTTCCTTAAGATACTTCCATGTCTTTGTTTTAAGAGTTAAATGTATTTTGTGTACCTTAAGTATGCACAATCTGCAATTTGTGTACCTATATTATCAATTGTGCACTTTGTGTACCTAAACTTTATAAAAATCATCAATTCGTGTATCTAAACTTTATATGTGCAATCTGTGTAGCTCAATTTTGCATGTATATATAAAAATTTATTTTTTGAATAATTTTTTAGAAAGTATGATTAAAAAAATTAACATATAAAGTATGATTAAAAAAATTAAGAATAAATACTATAAAATTCTTTATTTAATTTAATTGTAACTAAATTTAAAACATTATTTAATATAATTACACAATATAATAATAAAATTTTGTAAAAATTGTGTATATAATTTTTTTGAATGTATTAATAAGTCAAAATAGTAAATATTTTAGTTAATATTATTTACTTATATTATATCAAGTTATATTATATTTGTACTCCATATTATTTTTTAGTATTTATTTTTTGATATTCCATTAATATGCATATAATTAAATATATAGAAAAAATGTGTTATCAATTATATTAGTAAACTTCAAGTACACAAATTGCTCAATTTTAATAGTTAAGATACACAAAATGCATTATTTGAATAAATAAACAACATAAGTACACAAATTGTTTATTTTTGCATACTTCAAGTACACAAAGTGCACAATTAATAGTTTAGATACACAAAATGCAGAAATTGTATAATTTAGGTACACAAAATGCTATTTACTCTTGTTTTAATGTTTTTATGAACTGGATTTCCTTTTTTAGATAGACCAGTTACTTAGTATTTATAATTTTGTTTTTATTCAAATTCAGCTCCATTCAAGCTCGTGAATACATCGAACTCGACAAAATTTGTGCTATATATCATTTTAAACTCGAATGATATAGTGGTTTGAACTTGTGTGCATCGAAAATGCATGTACAATTTTGAATTCAAGATTGGAAAAGAATGCTTGCAAAACGTGAATATAAGAATCTAAGAATGCATGTACAATTTTGAATTCAATTTTGAATTCAAGATTGGAAAAGAATGCTTGCATAGACATGAATCTAAGAATCTTTGTTTTTTTGCAGAAAGCACGAGAGGATGAACATAAAAGTCAAATTTACTGGTATTTGGCTTAGAAAATCAAATTATTTCAAAGAACATAAAAGTACTCCCTCTGTTCCCCTCATTTATTTACAGTTTTTTTTCACTGCTTGACACACATTTTAAGGCTCGTATAAAGTATAGTTCCACAACTTATTTTTAAAATTTTCTTTTTTTGAATAAAAATTCAAACATTAAATTTTTATTCAAAAGAAAAAAAAAATTAAAATAATATATATAATTATACTTTATAAGAGCCTTAAAATACGTGTCGAGCTCCGTCCCCCAATGCAAAGAACCTAGGGGACAGAAGGAGTAGTATTTAACATTTATAATTTAACTCGGTTTCCTTCCTCTAACTTAAATTTTTAGATGAACCGGTTACTTAACATTTATAATTTCGTTTTTATTCAAGTTGAGCTCCATTCAAGCTCGTTAATACACCGGACTCGGCAATCTTTGTGATTACATATCATTTTAAACTCGAGTGATATAGTGGTTTGAACTCGTGTGCGTCGAAAATGCATGTACAAATTTAAATTCAAGACTGGAAAAGAATGCTTGCAAAACGCGAAGGCATAAAAATGAACCTAAGAATCTTTGTTTTTGGCAGAAAGCACAAGAGGATGAACATAAAAAGTCAAATTTACTCGTATTTGGCTTCAAAAATCATACTCCTATTATTTCAAACAACATAAAGTAGTATTAAAAGTAGGATGTATCCACACCCAGGTATAGCATAGCTCATGAAACCAACTTACAATGATTAGTCTGTGAGCCTATAAATTCATATGAATAACTGAACCAGATCCTGCTGCATCTCATGGGTTTTCAGATTTCACAAGAAAAAGTCTGAAAGATTGCAGGCCTAATAATACAAAACTACAGGAAAATATGGCCCATCAACCTCAATTATTGAAACCAATAATAACTTTGCTTCACAACAATGGACAAGATACCGGAAAAGCATTGAGATAGTAGTACATTCTTGAAAGGACAAACTGATATATATCCAGTTTCTTAGTGCAGGTCATGTCTCAAGACCAGGTGAATGAAAAGGTTCAATCAACTGAATTTGATGATTTTATTGCTTTCTCAATCAGTCCCTTTGTATGGTTTACAATATTTGCTTTATTCACAAAATTCACATTTGTGAATGAATCAGCAATATGGCTTAAAAAGGTAGATTGGACATCACCTTCAAACTAATTAACAGAAATCAAAATAAAAAATGTACATGATCGATCTTTCTTTTTTTACGCATATAGAGTATTAGAATTCTTGATTTGCTAGAAGCAGAAACAACACGAGTAGCAACAATTTTTTATACAAGTGCATCGTGGTACCTTCGGACATCTTGGTCGACAACAGCATGTGCTGCACTTGCTGCATGAACAAGTGCAAGAGCACGAGCAATCTGGGCAAGAAGGACCTTCGCATTCACAACAATCGCTGCATGAGCCCTTTTTAGAGCATTGAAAGCAGGTGCACGGCCAGCAGCAGCATGGCCAGCAGGATGTTGAGCAACTTGGGCAAGTTGGGCAACTTGGGCAACTCGGGCAAGTTGGGCAACTTGGACACTTCGGCATTGAACAACAGGCACATGGATTGCAATTACATATATCACAAGAGCAGGAGCAGCAATCTGGTTTTCTACAACGAGGACAGCATCCACAACAGCAGCACATCCATGATAGGTTGAAGCAAGACTTCCCACTGCATTTTCAAGGATTTCAAGTTAAATAACAACACAGGGATAAGATTTGATGCTGAGGTTATCATAAACTTGCACTTGTTCTGATTTTAAATAAACAAGATCCTTTTATATTTCATATGCTTTTGTTTTTCAAGTTGACCGTATAATAGGCTGCACTTGTGTGGTTTTAGTTGCATCCTTACAGTGCCAATTAAGTATCTTGCACCAATGATACGCACATGATATTTTACTAGCAAGACCAAACAGAGGACTTATATCCAATTATCCATCATTTCTTGTATATTATTACAAATGCATTATCAAGTACGTACTAGGATAAATTCATACTTATGAAAACAAAGCCTCAAGCCTAAGAAATTAAAGTAACGCCCCAACTTTAATTGATGGGAAGTACTGAAATGCACACATGAAGAAGTGACTCTGAATAATTTCAACTTGGAATGACATGTACAAGGCATGAAAAATATCACCCGAAATGCATAATTCATTAAGGCCGTATTACAGGGTTCTTATGTTCCTTAACAATAAAAACGTTTTTAGCATTCAAGAAGCTCTGACTACCAAATAAAATAAAGGTTCTTCGAAGTTTTCATATAGCTATGCTAGCAATTGATTTGACTGAGAAAAAAATGGCAAGCTACAGTTTGTGGTGTATTTGGATAAGATATGTACACACATATACAAAAACTTCTATCACCATGTTGTAGGAAATTAGCAAGTCCATTAGTCCAGTATCTACTAGCATAGAATTTACACAGTACTCATTAGTCATTATTCACGAGTAGCTTTTACGGCTTTTTAGTTAACTGGATATCAAAAAATGAAAAATCATATACTATACTCTTGATGGGATTTACTGATCCAATCAGATGTAGGATGTAGTAACCCAATATTCCATTTGGATATCCATTTCCTGTTGTTTGGCGAATCAGCTTAATTTGAACACTACTGCCTAGTACTTAATCTATACTTTAACCAACTACCAACCTAAAACTAGAAAACCATAAACTACTTTTCCACAGAGGAACTCTACATTTCAACATGCTCTAGAAGTCGAGGTGTCAAGTAACAGTAACATCCGGGATATGTACACATTTGTTGTAAAAATATAAATTAGGGTTATGGTAAGATTGTTATATACGATGACATGTCTTAGTTTTCAGCACTAAAAGAATCCTTCAACTTATAGAAATGAATAAGTTTGTTTTTGAAGTGTCCTACTTGCGCATTGTATGATGTTAATAATACAACCAAAAATCAAGAAAGAAACATAAGTTTAGAAGAATAACGAGAATATATATGATCATACCAGAGCCATTTCCAGAAGCGGCGAGACCTACGAATTTTACGGCTTCTGCACACATGAAAATAGGATTAGCGAAGTTAACATCTAATTACAATATGCTTAATTTATACCAACAGATACTTTTCTTACTTAGTGACTAGAGGATCAGAATTTGCCATCACAAAATCGGCAACCCTGTAAATTGTTAAGTGCAGTTAACAGTGTATTACATTGTAACAAACTAACAATTATACATAATGATGTCAGTAGCTTAAAATAGTGAAAATTAATGTACACAAATCAAGTGGCAAATATGTGTCAAATTTAAGATCATTTACGCACTCTTTACATGAATGTGAAGCAGGTTGAATGCGTCCAACAGTTTTTAATTCCTCCTGAAAGGAAATATATGTTGCAAAATCAATCATCATGAAAACAGTCAATCTCCAAATAAATGAGGTAAAAAAACTACATCAAGTTGATTAAAAATATATAGAATCCTCATTTTGAGTAGTTAAGTGGTCATATAACCTTATGCAGGGGCTAGACTTCACTATTTTTACAAACTGGCTAGACTGTAGTTATGTCAATAATTTTATAGAAAATGCCATAATCACCAATAGTCTGTATGCATACCCACTATGCAATTGCAGACCGACGGACCCTCAGCTAGTAAATATTTCCCCATATTAATATTGTAACGACAACCACCTCAACAGATAAATTTAATTTAAACAGTCGCAGAACAGAAATGATCCAAAAGTGCAGGATAAGTAGGTAACTAAGAAGAGACATCTTTCTAATACTGTGTAAACACCTAAATTTGTCCAGTTCTCAACCTTAAACAAAATATTTTAAATTTCATTCTCCTAAGAATGATAATAATACACCAAACAACAAAAAGAGTCATGCTTTAATAAAGAAAATTGCTAATTTTCAAGTTTAACATCATAATTACATTATCATCTGAAATTTACCTAATTAACCACATACTAGTTTTAAGACAAGAAAGGGAAAGAATCTACATACAAAATATTAACAGCAGATACAGATTGGCTCTATTTTGGTAACTAGGAAGTATAAAATATAAAAGTCCAAGCAAGTCTAACACACATTTTGTCATCAGAGGAGGAGTGAAAGATATAAATAGGACACTGCTTACTTGCAGGCTGAGCAAGATTATTTCAAATTTGCAGTAAAGGGCATGATCAGATGAAAGAATAATGGAACTCCAATCAAAAGTAGATAATCTTGGAAACTGATGAGTACTTTTAATATACATACACAAGACACACACAGAATTACTTGCTCCAAACTGGGTAGTTTACTGCACTAGCAGTTTGAACAAACATGTTTTCAGAGTTCAAATTTGGCAGTGTGATGGGCACATTCTCAAATAAAAAAGAAAAACTAGTAAAACAAACAATAACTAAACAAGATTTAATTAGGTAGCCTAAAATGGTAAAAATAATGAGTAAAACAAAACATCAAACAACTATTAGTTATAAATGTACGAGATAAACGGGTAACAAGCTGTTTCTTAAGACCTCGAACTTCGAAAAAAAATGTACATAAAGGGATACCTCGAGAAAACCAATCTCTCTTTCAAGCATTTGAACTCTAGCTAACTCTCTTCTCTTGCCATACAAATCTGGATAAGGAGGAGGAGATTTAGGAAGGGGAGGTGGCAGTGATGGAACTGTGGAAGTTTCCCTCTTAGCACCTTCCATTTTGTATTCAGAAATCTTGCTTACACTTTTTTACTCTTAACACAGTTAATGTCACTGAATACACTGGTTTTACATATATATCTTACAACATGTGTGTATGTGTACTAATGTAATGTGTGTATCAGTGTATGTATAGTGAACATCAGTAGTCCTGTTTACTAAAAACAGTAAAAAGTATTTAAGGAGTAAAGATAAAGAGAAAGTGTAGTACACACAGAGAGAGAGAGAGAGAGATGAGAGAGAAAATGACTATTGAGATTAGGTATGAAAATGAGCATCAGAAGAAAAGAGAGAAGACAAGAGAAATAATAATTACTGACACTCTCTCTGCCTGATTATCAGAGCAGAGAGAGAGGGGGCTAGCAGAAAGTAATGAATCTAATATTAATGAAAACTGATTTTAAATTATTACTGCTGATAAAAAACAGAGGGAGTAAGAATTATTGTAGTAAATTCTTGAAAATTATGCAGAAAATCAAGAATTTAAAGAATGTAAAAGCCCATCAAGAAAATGGGTAAAAATTGGTTTTTTAAAATTTAGGTTGAAACCCAGTATTGATTTAAAGTTAATTAAAAATGGGTCAGAATTTATAGTAATAGAGATTTTGAAAAGTATGGAGGAGAATCAAGAATTTAAAGAAAGTAAAAACCCATAAAGAGAGTTGGTAAAATAATAAAAAGGGTGCTTTAAAATGTTGAAATAAAGGAGAAATTAAAGAATGATGAAGAGAGGGGGGTTTAAACAAAAAGGAGTACTTGGGGTGGGTAAATTAATAAATAGGCTATAAAAGGAGAGTAAAAATTGATGCTGAATGTACAAATGGTTTATTGAGTAGACAAGACTTGAGGTTTTTATGAGTAAAGAAAGAGAAGAGAGGTAGTAGTCGGTACAAACAAACAATAGTGCATAGGAAGTGTAAAAAAGGGGTGGTTTAGTAAACAAAAGGGATCAGTAAACATTTGGGACACTTGAGTTTTGTACACTTGATTTTGGGCAAAATAAGTTGGTTTGGTGCGAGGATCGGACTGAGTTGAAAAGTGAGAGAGAGAGAGAGAGAGAGAGAGAGAGAGAGAGAGAGAGAGAGATGATGAGAGAGATGGTGGAGGATGGGAAGGGGGCCATGACCCATTGGTGGTGGAAGATGGCAGTGTTTATGCAGTGACAGAGAGGGTGAAATGAAATGCTCGACGTCGTACCTCAGACCGCACGTGACTGTCCAGTAAGAGAGAGAGAGAGAGAGAGAGAGAGAGAGTGTTAAGTCTTTTTTTAGATTTTACTTTCCCTGCCTTCCCGGTTATCAAAATCTTGCAACAACTACTATAATGTTGAATGGGAGCTTTAAAATATTGTTTTAAGCATGATGGTAAATTAATCGAATTATTAATATTATTTTGCTAAAGGTTAAATTTATAATAAAAAAGTTCTTGGACTAAGTTGATATTAAAAAAATTGAAATCTAATTGATACGCTACTAATTTTTTAATCTTCAGAATTTAAATTTTTTTTTTTTTTGAGATTGGAACATATACCACAAATATTTAACTTGAATTCGACTCAAATTGTTAATTATGAATTTTTTGTACGTTTTTATTCATAATTTTGCAATAAAAATGAGTGGAAGTTTAGTTTACCGTTGGAATATAAACCAAAAAATAAAAAACAAATTGATGAAGAGGTGGTGTCTCTGACCACGCTTTGGGACTACCATTTGGTACGATTAACTCACTAAACAAAGATTAACAAACTGTAGTAATTTTTTTCCTCTCTTGTCAAGTGGATTAATAATAGTTTTAGACACGGATTATATAATTATAAAAGGACGTCATCATGTGTGCGTTCTTGCTTAAATTCAGCAAAAACAAGTGGAATTTTAAAGATTCGTTAGCTGGTCTGGTTCTCAAATCTCAGCTCAACTATAACAAAGCTATTTAAATTATGCATTTGTGTTTTTCTGCCAAAACTTTTACTCCCTCCGTCCTAGTGAATTGTATAAATCGGGATTGGGCACGTATACTAAGAAAAGATATAAAAAATGAGTAAAATTAGATGAAAAGTGAGTAAAGTGGTGGGACCTATCAATATTTAATAATATATTTGAGATAGTGGAGGAAGTATTGGGTATAATAGTGATTTATATTGTTATAGAATAGAGATAGTGGAGAAAGTAGTGGGTGTAACAGTGTTTTATATTATTAAAAGTTACTATTTCTTGATGTATAGAAATAAATGGGACATACCAAAATAGAAAGTGTATAAAAATGAATAGGACGGAGGGAATATGTAACGAATGTGACGGTATGAACTGCAGAGCACCACAGCTGTGTGAAGTTTGGTACGACGGTTTTCGTCTGGCAGTTGTTGTCCCTTTTTTGTTTTGAGCAGTGTTGTAAAAATTGGTTAATTCGGTCAAGTATTCGAAATCGAATCTATATTTTTTATTAATAAGTAAAATAATGTGAAAATAGCGTACGGTATTAAAATAACAAAGTATCAAATTTGGTTATCACTTAACCCCGATTCGATTTTTCGCAACTACATAATTATAAAAGATTTATTTACTTTAAATTCTTTAGTTTCATCCGGGGTTTGATTCCTTACAACTACGTAATTATACAAGATTTATTTATTTACTTTAAATTCAATAGTTTCATCGAGCGTTAGATTCTTTGCATAATCATACAAGATTTATTTATTTATTTAAATTTCTTTAGCTTCATGCATAGTTCGATTGTCTATAACTACATAATTAAATAGTTATTTATTTATTATATATTTTTATCATTCAATTCTCGAGAAATACATTTTTATATAATATTTATTAATAATTTATTAATACTAATATTTTAATGTCACGGGTTACAAGCTAGTATTAACTAAATCAAATTTTAAGTGAGCTCTCAAATCGAGAATTCGGTCGATTCATCCTGTTTTAAGAACGCAACAAAATACAATCGATTTTCAATTTTTATAACCTTGGTTCGAAGAAGTAGGATTAATCATGAATTTGCAAGTTTCAGTACTTAATAGACGAGAACTAATGAGTCGAATTGTGGTGTTATAGTATTTTAGATCCAAAATCTTTTATTATAACGTGGAAATTGTGTCTAAACTTGTGAAAAAACAATCGTGAACGTCGAAATTGTGTCTAAATTTATAGAAAAATCAGTCGTGAATCACGTAAAATGCATGGATATATACCTTTAAAGTAGGATCTTAGATTTTAAAACCAGCATATAAGAGCGGCTAAGTTTGAATAAGATTCTCAATGAGACATTATCTGTTCTGTCCGAAACTGATCCGTCCCAATTTAGGGTACATCTCAATTTAAAAGAATGGAATTGAAACCCTACTAGAAGAGAGGAAATGTGAAAGACATGCACAGTGACAGGGCTAGCGTATGTGGCAGGAGATAGCTTGTGAAATACAAAAGGGGCAGGCAGCAGATACACATAGTAACCTTTTAACATCATGAAGAGTGTGCAGTTTATATGTCTACTCATTTTACATCCTCCTCCTCCTCTACACTTGCCCCCGCTTTACTGTATATATACTTCATTTGTCTTATCAACTCAATCCAAACCAAGGGGGCTAATTTATGCCGGAGTCCTGGTTAAACTGAATAATTGATTTTTTTATATCTAAAATCACAATTTTTAGTTTAAAATCAGAAAAATCTCACTTTGAGTCCATGTTAGTCTTAGAAAAATAGCGATAATTTATTTTAGTCCCGAATATTTTGTAATTCAGGTTCTGCCACTACTCCCAATGCTTCTACTTCCGTTAATATAGATAGATGAATCGATACGGAGTTAGCGGAAATAAACACGAAATATGTTATAGGATCCAAAATTTGTTCCAAAACTTGTCTCAAATACTTATTTATCATGTATTTACTTAATAATTTATTGGATACATATATCATGTATTTAATTGATAACTTATTTGATATATATGTATTTTAATCAAAATATAACATGTGTCATTTAAAACAAAAAATAGTAATTTTTTTTAAGATTATGTAACACTAGTTGAAAACTAAATACGTTCTTTTCGTTGGGGAAAATTCTAGTCCCTCTGTTGGAGGCCAAAACATAATTGGGCAAGACGTAATATCAAGTTTGGTCGGCTATGTGAAGTGCGACCCATTACACCGGCCCAACCTACTATAGGTGACTGTTATGCTACTGAGACCAGGTTTGTCCTATTTCTAAGGTGGGAGGTTGGCACGTCCCCCACGTTCAGTGTGCGCCCGAATATCTCGGAGCTGTTGAGTCTATAAAGGCTCTTGCTAGGTTCCATTTCAAGGTGTTAGGCCGAATACAGTATAATCAAATATATATGAGAATAACAATAATCAAGAACACTGTTTATGAATCAATAAACTGTAATTGTATTAACAACTTCTCTCTTTATGATGTTAATGAATCACAAAGAGCTTCTAGGTTACAAGAATAATAATTCTATGTTCGCATCCCTTCTAGGGATAACCTATCTGTGTTTATATAGTACACAGTTACACAATCCTTATCTAATTGATACTCCTATAAATTAGCTATACAATTATTATCAATTAAGGATTGCTTCAGTCTTCTGTCCAGTTTCCTTAGCTGTATCAATATATTCTGCTTCTTTCCATCTTCAGAATATATTGCTTCTAGAATCTTCATGATTTGCACCGACAGCTAAATCAACTTTCACCCCGTCAGACTTTAACAAACTCTGACTGGCTTCCAGTAAACTCTGATAAGTACTTCAGGCTAAACTCTGAACAGTACCTGTTACTTAAACACTGATTAAACAAACATCAGCAATTATATCTAACAATCTCCCCCAACTTGTGCATAATAAAAATGTACAAGTTAAACAGATAATTGATGATGTCAAAACATATAACAAATGCAGTGTTTAATCATAACAGAGTTTAATTTTAACTTAGAACAGAAAACTTTAAAAAACTTACAGTCAGACTTTATTTGATTTCTTGAATATCAGGAACAGTTCTGAGATAATCTATGAGAAGTCTTCTTTCAGCCTTTTCCAGCTCTTCAATCATAACTTTCTTCAATTCTTTCAATTCTGAATCAGATTCTCCAGTCTGATAAATTGCAGCTCTCAAAGAATAGATGGAATTTTTCCTCATCTCATTCCCTAGTCTAATAAAATATGATTTATCAGATTCTAGATTGAAATCTAAGACTTTAACTCCCAGATCAGTCCTTAGTCTTGCACTGTTTCTTTTCATTTCTACAATCTTTCCATAAGCATCTCTGTACTTAGGAATATATGCACTCGAGACTCCTCCTCCAAGCATTATCTTTGATTTCAGCATCCTTTCTCTGATAACTAAAGCAGCATCATGAGTACTTCTATTTTTGACTTTTAACAAATACAGAACATACTCCAATTCTTCATAAGATTTGAGATTGATGTCAGACTCTGCAATCTTGTAAACTCTTCCATCAGCCATAAAATACAACAAAAACTCTTTCTTTAACACTTTATGAAATATCATCTGAACAGATTCTAGCATATCAAGACTCTCTTGAGTAATAATACCAGATACTGCCAGTGATGATTGATCTTCAGGCCTGTTGTTTATTCTCTTCTCCCTGTGTGAACCTAATCCAGATTTATCATAAGATTCTTTACCCAATACAGTTCTGGTTTTTGAGAAGTTAACAGTTTCTGGCTTCAGAGTTTCAGGAAGTATAGGTCTTCTAAAAGTACCTTGGAGTTGAGGTGCTAGTTGAGTTTGCACAACATGAGCATTGTCAGAGGTTGAATAATTCTTCCTTGGTAACTGTCCTTCCTCTACCAGTTTACCCTTGCCCTTATCAGTGTTTGCTATCATAGGCTTCCTTGAGTTTTGCAAACTCTGTTGAGTATTCTCTTTGATAGAAATTCCAGTTTCTTTCTTTCTAGGAGCCTTGACAGCTTTCTTTTTGTAAGTACCATCCTTCAATTTCTTCTCATGCTCTTCAGCAAGACTCAGCATTTCAGCTTCCATGTCTTCAACTGTAGCTTCATTACCATGTTCTTCTAGAAACATTTTTGTAGCAATTTCTTCATCAGTAGATGGATTGGCTGAAATAATTAAACTCTTAAGTCTTGAACCACTGGCAGAGTTTGAGATTCCTTTACCAGAGTTTGTCAACCTATCAGAATTTAATCTTGATCTTCTTTGCCCTTGAGCAGAAATTTGCTTCCTCTCAGTTTCCTTGCTTCCACCATCAGCAGAATCATCCCTCCGTCTCAGAGTTTGAGTGTCTTTGCATTTGTCATTAGGTACACTCTCCCCCTTTTTGACATCATCAGAAAGTAGTACTGATGTCAGCAATTCTAGAGCAGTAGAAATAGAATTCAATTGTGCAGACATTGCAGTCTGATTCTCCTCAACTTTCCCAAGCCTCTTCTTAATTTCATCAGAATCCTTGGCTTGCTGCTTGAACATGGCAGAATAATAAGACCTATCAGTCTTTAAGGTAAGATCCCTTATACCAACTTCATTCCTAAGATTGGTAACCACTGTTTGTGTTTCATCAAACCTATTGTTTAAGGCTTTGACTTGAACCACAGTGGCCTTTAGACTTGTAAGAACATCAGAGTTTGAAATTTTCTTCACAGAATCATCAAGAAAATCAGCAGCCCTCTGTGCAGAAAAGATACAATCTGCAGCAGCCCATCTATTGTAGTACATATCCTGGTAATACGCAGCAGTTTCTCTATTAATCTCTCTTTCTTCATCAGTATTGACACCATCAGCCAATGAAACTTGAATACTAGGGTGTGAATGAGAACCCTCAGCATCATTTTCAGCTTCTTCATCAATATCTGCTTCATTTGCAGCAGGAACATTTTCAGCAGTTTCATCAATTAACTGTGCAGTTTCATCAATTACTTTATCTGCAACAGTTTCAGGAATATCAGAGTTTGCTTGAGCAAAAACCTCTGCTTCTCTTGTAACAACCTCAACAACAGCCTGTTGTAGAGCTTCAAGTAGAACAGCATCTTGTACAACATTCTCTGTCACAACTTCCAAACTCTGATCAACTTCCTCACCTTTTTCAGAATGTGCATTATTTACTGAAAAATCTTCTGTGTGAGAACCCACAGAGTCTTCAATCACTAAGGTGGCTTGATCAGCTGCCACATCCTCAGTATCACAAATACTGATACTAGGATGTGCTTCCAAATCTTCATCAACAAAGAAATCCATATTCTCAAAAACTCTGCTGTCAGAATGATCAGCAGCTTCCTCAACTACATCATCAGCCTTTGATGTAGGAGCTTCTATATCAGCACTTACCATTTCAGGCATAGGTGCTGCTTCAGCATTTACATTGGATGCACCAAAGAGATGTGCAGCCACCAGTCTTCTTTTCCTTTGATGAAGAGTTTCATCATCAGTTTCACTCTTCTCACCATCATCATCAGACTTTGCCCTGTTGGCTCTTCTTTTCTTTAACCTTTTCTCCTGAGGCATACCATCAGTGGTTGATACCCCAGCTTCATGTTCTGATGGCTTCACTCTTGAAGACTTAACAGCTCTCAACTTAGACTTCTTTGACCTCTGTGATTGAGACACAGAAGGTCCAGCTTCAGAGTTTGCGAGTTGTTGTTGTTGTGACTGGACTAGAAATTGTTGCACAGACTCAGGTAGCAACAAGACACCAACATCCCCTTTCTTGTTATCCTTATTAGTTAGATCAGAGAATATGCGTTTATGTAATTTAAAACAGGGAATCACATCATTCTCATCTATCTCTACTTCAGAAACACATTCAGAGAATATCAATTGACAGAATCTTGCAAAATAGACTACACCTCTGTTTTCAGTCATTTTCTCACCTATATTATTTAGAACTAGCCTAGCAACATCAAAATTACTTCCATAAAGAAGAGAATACCCGATTTGCAGACTATCAGTGAGTATTGCATCCCAGTTTGTGCACTTTTTCCCGAACGCTCTTGTTATGCAGTCAAAAAAGAAACTCCATTCCTTTCTCAAGAGCGGTCGCTTCAATTGACCAATCTTTGTCAGTGGTCCAGAGTAGCCAATTTCTCTCATCATACGAATCAACTCAGAATCTCCAACAGAAATTGTGAAAGCATTGAAATCCTCAAGGCCCAAAGCATCACGAACAGTTGTTGGAGTAACTGTAAATTCTTCTTCTTGAAATTCAAAGATTATGGACGGAGACCCAGTCTCTCCTCCATTATCATAAGTGCATGTCTGCCAAAGAGTCCTGATTTGAGATGCAGACAGCTTCAACGGTGCGGTGAGAGCAGTACCAATATCAGAGTTTGACAAGAAATTCTGAATCAAATGAAACGCCTCCGGTGCGTTCTCATTTGCCAAAGGAGCAGCATAGTTATTTGGAACAAATTCTAACCCAGAAGCAGTAAACATTGTAGTAGCCATTAGAAAAGTTTAGAAGAAAACAAGAAATAAGACAGAGAAAAGTGTAGAATGTATGCAGTGAAAGTGTTTGAGACAGTGTATGTGAGTAAAAACTTATGAAAAGATGAAGTGTGTAAAAGAATGAACCGTTTATGTGTAGTAAGTTTAAATAATAACTGTGAAAATTAAAACCCAATCGTTTTAATCATTACTACACACAACAGGCGTCTTTGAAAAGTGTGTGAGTGGGACAGATGTCAAACATGCATACGCTGACAGTTGTATGGAACAACTTCCAAAACACACGCGCAGTAAAAATAGCCATAATTACCGCTTTTCACATTGTTCAAAACACTCAACCTCTCTCTCCTCTGTTTAATACAAATATGAACCGTTTGTAATCATACTCTTTCGAATTTCAAAACAAATGTCTAATCTCAAAATTATAAAATGTCTGAAACAAATAATTTATTTTAACCATCAGGGATTAAAACAAAGTTACCTCGGCGTATTTCACACAATACATCAGTGTTTACCATTTGTCCTTCTTTGTCAATAAACTCTTTTCTCAAACTGTACAGGTGTGAAAATATGTGTGTGCAATAGCAGAGTTTACCGAAATCAAATATTTAGATCATCTCAAAGTGCATAAAATCCACAAACTAAAACAGTAAAAACTGATTACCCAAACTCTCATGTATAAAATAAAATCTGATACTTATCTAAACTCTGTCTTCTTATATCCTTTCATTTGGATATTTTTATTAATTTCACCCCCTTGTATAATATTTTTTTTTTAATTTTTCCAGTAATCAGTGGTTGGCACTAGTCACCAAAAATCAAAGATTTTAGCCCTTATTTCATACAATAAGTTCCTGGATCTTCCTAGGCACAACATGATCTCAAAGGAATTTGTGCTCTTTTTGGCATCTTTTGATATGAGGGTGAAATATTTGCTATTAATTAGCAGAGTTTAGACTTTTCATCAGTTAATACAATTAATTTATGAGAGAAAGTGCAAACAGCTAATACAGACTCAGTGTATAGGATTAATAAACTAAGAGATGCTATAAATATAGAGACAGTATCATGCTGTGTTAACTTACTGCACATATTTGAGATCAGAATCTATACAACTCTTAAGGATTCATAATTACTTACTGAGAATTATGCTTCATACAAATTTCTTCATTGGTCCATATGTTTCAGACAAAATTACAATCAGAGTATAGCATTAGACTGTAACTATCAGAGTATGACCAACACTTTATGACTAACAGAGTTTAGCATCAGAGTTTACTTTCAGAGTTTATGACACTGGTACTCATAACAGTTAATACATGCAAGGAATCATGAGCATAAAATCAAACATGTATAGTTTTTGAGTCTAACCCGTATCTCTAGTCGAAACCAGAGATCATTACAAGTTCATTTACCAATCTTGTAAAAGTAGCTTCACTCAAAGGTTTGGTGAAGATATCTGCAAGTTGTTGGTCTGTAGACACAAAATGAAGCTCAATGTTTCCTTCTTCCACATGTTCTCTGATAAAATGATACCTTATGCTGATGTGCTTGGTCATGGAATGCTGTACTGGGTTACCTGTCATAGCAATAGCACTTTGGTTATCACAGTAAATAGGTATTTTAGAGTACCTTAACCCATAATCTAGCAACTGATTCTTCATCCATAAAATCTGTGCACAACAGCTACCAGCAGCTATATACTCTGCTTCTGCAGTGGATGTGGAAATTGACTTCTGTTTCTTGCTATACCAAGAAACCAATCTGTCACCTAAGAATTGACAGCTTCCACTTGTACTTTTTCTGTCTATCTTACAGCCTGCAAAATCTGCATCAGAGTAACCAATTAGCTTAAACTCTGATTCTCTAGGATACCACAAACCCAAGGTTATGGTTCCTTTGAGATATTTGAAAATCCTTTTTACAGCTGTTAGATGAGGCTCTCTGGGATCTGCTTGAAATCTTGCACAAAGACATGTGGCATACATGATATCAGGTCTACTTGCTGTGAGATACAGAAGAGACCCTATCATGCCTCTATAGGTTGTCATATCCACTGTAGCACCTGTGTCTTTGTCTAGCTTTGTTGCAGTAGCCATGGGAGTTGGAGCAGATGAACTATCAAGCATACCAAATTTCTTTAGAAGATTTCTGGTATACTTTGCTTGATTGATAAAAATCCCATCATCTGTTTGCTTGACCTGTAAGCCTAGAAAATAACTAAGCTCTCCCATCATGCTCATTTGGTACCTGGACTGCACAAGCTTTGCAAACTTCTTACAAAGTTTGTCATTAGTAGATCCAAAAATAATATCATCTACATAAATTTGAACTAAAAGCAAATCATCACCAGAATTGAAATAAAACAAGGGTTTATCAATTGTACCTCTTGTGAACCCACTTTCTTTGGTTCTGTTTGAGACAAGAAAGCATGATACAGACACTCATTATTTGTTGCACTTCTAGTTCTCACACTAGCATCAGGATCTCCAATTATGAGATCAGGTGTGTGTGCCTGTGTCCACTTTCTTGCTGTTGGTAAGTGGTTTCTTTCATCATTATTGGATCCTCCCCCTTGATCCATGCTCTCCTGATTCATATGTTGACTTTCTGCAACATCTGAGGCTCCCCCTGAATTGGATGGCTCAGAGTTTGAACTGTCAGAGTTTGAATCAGTTTCCTCAACTGACTCACTTGCTGTGTCTTGTTGAGCTTCTTCACGCTCCCCCTCAACTGGTTCTCTATTTTGTTCAATTTGAGAATTTCCAGTTTCTCCAGTATTTACCAGTAGAGGTTCAGAGTATGCTTCGTCAGAGTTTGTCAGAACCGCTTCATCAGAGTTTGTCGGTACTGCTTCATCAGAGTTTACATCATCAGAGAATAAATCTTCATTTTCAAAGCGCAGTTGATCATATTCATCTAAGTCATCAAGTCCAGTTATTTTCTTGTCATCAAATGACACATGTATAGATTCCATGATCACCTTTGTTCTCAGATTGTATACTCTGAATGCTTTTGTTGACAATGGATAGCCAACAAAAATTCCTTCATCAGCTTTTAACTCAAATTTGGTCAACTGTTCAGGATGAGTCTTCAGAATAAAACACTTACTTCCAAATATATGAAAATATTTCAAATTTGGCTTCTTGTTCTTCACCATCTCATATGGTGTCTTTCCATGCTTGTTGATCAATGTTGCATTTTGAGTAAAACAAGCAGTTTGAACAGCTTCTGCCCAGAAATAGGTTGGTAACTTTGCTTCATCAAGCATTGTTCTGGCAGCTTCAATTAGAGTTCTGTTCTTTCTTTCAACTACACCATTTTGCTGTGGAGTTCCAGGTGCAGAAAATTCTTGTTTCACTCCTCTTTCCTTGCAGAAAGCTTCCAAGATTGAGTTTCTGAATTCAGTTCCATTATCACTCCTTATAATTTTGACTTTGTGCTGTGATCCTTTGTCCAGTAGATTTACATGATCCATCAGAGTTTGAGCAGTTTCATCCTTCTTTGATAAGAAATACACCCATGTATATCTAGTATATTCATCAACAATTACTAGAGCATATTTCTTTCTGCCCATAGACATCACATTCACTGGTCCAAAGAGATCAACATGTAGAAGATGATAAAGTTCCACTACTGAAGATTCAGATTTGCTCTTGAAAGATGACTTCCTTTGCTTGGCCTTTTGACAAGAATCACATAGGCCATCTAGACTGAGTATTGATTTTGGGAGTCCCCTTACAAGATCCTTTCTTATTAGCTCATTGATGTTGTTCAAATTGAGATGAGAGAGCTTCTTATGCCATTTCCAACTCTCTTCATTTGACATTCTTGCAGACAGACACACTGTTTTTCCATCAGAGTTTGTTACCAAACTTGCTTCATAAATGTTGTTGCGCCTGTGTCCAACTAGAACAACTTTTCCAGTAGATTTACTGATAACTTCACAGTGTTCAGTATGAAAATCTACATGGTTTCCTCTGTCACAGATTTGACTCACAGATAGCAGATTATGCTTGAGTCCTGAGACTAGAGCTACATCGGTGATGATGACACTTCCAAGATTGATATTGCCATATCCCATAGTACGTCCAATCACAACCAATTACAAAGAGTTAGTTTTAAGGATCCAGACTTGCTTGGATCCTTTGGCTTTCTTAACATTGTTAGCTTTTACAGCGGAATCACTATCAACAGAGTTTAAACTAACATTGTCAGACTTTACACTTGCAGAGTTTGCTCTAACCCACTTCAGATTGGGTTTTAGCTCATAGTAGTTGTGATAAATAGCATGATAACTCTTACAAGTATAAATAGAATGCCAAGTGCTCCCACAGTGTGTGCATAAAGTCTGTGGTTTAACCCTTACATAATCATTCTTTACTCCTGATGTAGAAGGTAAAGAATTAATATCTTTGTTCTTATTGCAAAATCTAGCAAGATGGTTAGTACTACCACAATTATAACATGTTTTCCTTGGAGCAGCAGCAGTAGGCAAATGATTATTTCTTTTATTTATGCCTATCTTCCCATTCCTATTTTTCTTGGACCCTTTTGGTTTCATGGCAGACTTTACCTCTTTGAGCTTATGATTGAACTGTTTTCCTGTCATCAAGCCAACATTAACCTGTTTTTCACAAGTTTTTACTGGCTTTCTAACAGCTTCTAATTCCATAAGATTTTCTGTTATAATATTTTCCTGTCTTTCACAAGTTTCATCTGATTCCATATCAGCTTCTCTTACTACAACAGATTTTAACTTAGTGGACTCTGGAACAAATTTCACAGGTTTAAGTTGTGGTTTAACCTTAACCTTGTCTTTAAACCTAAGTTCATCATTTTCACAATAGCCTAAACCTACAGAATCTGTCTGAAACACTTGATGAGTGTCTCTTCCAGAGTTTGTCCAAGTCTTGATTATTTTTCTTTCTTTTTATAGATCAGATTCTAGCTGCTTATATCTCTTAGTCAACTCCTGTTCAATATAAACAGCATCATCTCTTTCTTTTTGAATCTGCTTCATATTTTCAAGTTTTCCTTCAAGAAACTTGTTTCTTTCTTTAAGGCTAAGATTCTCAGATTTAATTCTCTCATTCTCTAAAGTCTGATCCCTATAACTAACATGTACGCTTTTCAGATATACTCTTAACTTAGATATATTATCAGTATCATAAGCATAAGTAGTTAGGGGTACCTTATTTTCAGATGATTCAGTCTCATCTTTGACAGTTGCCATAAGAGCATAATTTACTCCATCATCAGAGTCTGAAGTATCTGCCCAGTCTTTGCCTTTAGAGATGAGTGCTTTCTCAGATTTTCCTTTCTTGCACTCTGGGGCATAGTGACCCATCTCCTTACACTTGTAGCACTGGATTTCAGATTTATCCTTCTTGCCAGACTTGGTCTCCCTTCCATCAGACTTTCTAAAACTTTTCCTTTCAGAGTTTGAATCTTTCCTTGAGAATCTCTTTCCTTTCTTGAAGTTCTTGAATCTCATCTTCTTGAAGGTCTTCACCATCAATGCAGCCATTTGCATCATCTATTCTTCATCATCCTCAGAGTCAGAAGCTTCATCAGAGTTTGAGTCATCATCAGAGTTTGATGACTCACTTTCAGATTTAATGACTAAAGCCTTTCCCTTGGCTTTCTTCCTTGATGATTCCTTCTTGATGGGCTTCTCCTCAACTTTGAGAGCAACATATTTTGTCTTCTTGCTGGATCTCCTGTTTCTTTGTTCTATCTCAAGTTCATGAGTCTTTAACAATCCATAGATCTCATCAAGATCTGTATCTGTAAGATCATAATTATCTCTGATTGTTGTCGCCTTTAAATCCCATCTTTCAGGTAGGGATAAGAGAAATTTGAGATTTGACTCTTCAAGCTCATATTCTTTATCAACCAGAGACAGATCATTCAATAGTTTGCAAAATCTGTCATAAGTCTCAGTCAAGGTTTCATTAGGTCTTGAATCAAAGTGCTCATACTCCTGTGTGAGTATTGTCTTTCTGTTTTTCTTTATAGCAGTGGTTCCTTGACACCTGACTTCCAAAGCATCCCAGATTTCTTTTTCAGTTTTACAACCAATTACTCTGTTAGACATAACATTATCTAAAGCACTGTGGAGAAGATGTCTAACCTTTGCATCTTTTGCAAGAGATGAGATGTCCTCAGGAGTATAATCTTTCTTCTCCTTTGGAACAGTCTTTTGTTCTTGGCCAGCAACAACAGGGGCTAGTTTGGTTGGATTATGAGGACCATCATTAATTCTGTCAAGATATTCTGGATCTGTAGCCTCCAGAAACATGGTCATCTTCACCTTCCAAATTGGATACTCCACTGGCCTGAGAATTGGAACCCTGATTGTTTCATATCGACTCACAGAATTAGGTTTAACCTGTTCAACCTTGGGAGGAGCTTGATTTTCTTCAGACATGATTATTACTGTGTTTGAATCGTAAAACTGTATATATTAAACAGCTCAAGCTCTGATACCAATTGTTAGGCCGAATACAGTATAATCAAATATATATGAGAATAACAATAATCAAGAACACTGTTTATGAATCAATAAACTGTAATTGTATTAACAGCTTCTCTCTTTATGATGTTAATGAATCACAAAGAGCTTCTAGGTTACAAGAATAATAATTCTATGTTCGCATCCCTTCTAGGGATAACCTATCTGTGTTTATATAGTACACAGTTACACAATCCTTATCTAATTGATACTCCTATAAATTAGCTATACAATTATTATCAATTAAGGATTGCTTCAGTCTTCTGTCCAGTTTCCTTAGCTGTATCAATATATTCTGCTTCTTTCCATCTTCAGAATATATTGCTTCTAGAATCTTCATGATTTGCACCGACAGCTAAATCAACTTTCACCCCGTCAGACTTTAACAAACTCTGACTGGCTTCCAGTAAACTCTGATAAGTACTTCAGGCTAAACTCTGAACAGTACATGTTACTGAAACACTGATTAAACAAACATCAGCAATTATATCTAACACAAGGATAACTGAATACACAATACACACAAGCACTTGTACGTTCTGTTTTTACTCACCGGAACCGATTAACTTATTCTCACACCGAAAGTGAATCGGGGGACAAAATCCTCGCATTCTTCTCCTTTTCAGGTTAACCCGGAGAGTTGTTCGAAGTCCGACCCGACAAAAATTTGGTTCCAACATTTGGCGCCGTCTGTGGGAACGTACAAGTAAGCTTGAAGCAAATCAAACAAACACGATGGCTATCGATAATATTGATGGTCGTCCACCTGGTTTTACCGAAACTCCTCGCCAAGGAGCTTCCACCTCCACACACCCGATAAACCGTGTCCTCGACTTCGATGCTGAGATAGAATAGGGTCCAATGCCTACCCCCGAAGAGCAAAAGGCTATGCTACTCAAGTGGCATGAAGAAAACAGCATTTAAGAACGGAAAAAGAAGCCCAGGCGAGGGCAGAGAAAAGGGAAGTCGATCTGGATAAGTTGGAGGCAATCAAACGCCGGAGGGCCGAATTGGACGCAGAGGAGAAGGCCCTCCAGGACGCCGTGGAAACTGGCGAGAGAACTATGATGGTGACCGAGCAAAGGAAGGAGAAAAGGGTGCATAATGATGAAGATGAGTCTTCGGACTCTGAATCGCATCCCAGAAGAACTCGCTCGAGGATCACAGTTCGATTGGATACTGAAGACGAAGGGGATCCCCGTATGAAGGACAAGATGAGCCGAATGCAGAAGGCTATGTTCGGCAACAAAATGGTAAGTTATGAGCCCGTTGTATCTGAAGAGATTGAGCAATATAGGCCTCCAACCGGGCGACAGTTCCCAAAGATGAATGAATTCAATGGTAAAGGCGATCCCGAGGATCATTGTGAGAAATACGAGTCCCTCATGACTAGCATGGGTCATTGCGACATAATGTTGTGTAAGATGTTCAAGACCTATCTGAAAGGTGCTGCTACCATGTGGTATAGATCCATGAAGCCAAGGTCGATCCACTCGTACGACCAACTGAAGAAGAAATTCTTGAGGCGCTATTCCCATTTGTTTCGAAGAGAGAAAGATACTGAAGCTTTGATTCACTGTCGATAGAGGTCGGACGAAGAGCTGAGAGACTACCTGGCGAGGTTCAAAGAAGAAGCTGGGATGGTGACGAACTTGGATAAGGTGAAAGCAGCTGGATTCTTGTCGGCCAGTTTGGACCCAATTAAAGGTAAGAAACTCCAATCTTCTCTGTATTATATTCCTCCTAAGTCTTTAAATGATATATATCTGAGGGGAGAAAGTATCCGACGAAAAATGGAGTGAATCGGGGGCTACAGGGATAACTGAAAAGAAGATCAAGGGAGAAAAGGCTGTGATAGGTACGAGCCCAGTCGAAGGTATGATAATAGGGGAAGAGATGCGAAGGGCTGTGACAAAGGGGTCGAACGAAGAAGAGAGAGAGATAGTATAGTGTTCACCCCATTGAACGCACCTATCTCGAAGATTCTCCATGAAATAAAAGGGAATCCAGGTTTCGTTCACCCAACCCGATTGAAAACGCCCGACTATAAGAAGAATGGTAATAAATATTGTGATTACCACAAAGACAAAGGCCATAACACCGATAAATGTTACCACTTAAAGAAGTTGATTGAGAAGATGATCAAGGATGGAGAGCTAAACCAGTTTGTCAAAGATCTAAGGGACAAACTGGCCCCGAGGGAAGACAAGCGAAAAGAGTACGAAGATGGTGAGAGGTACCGGGGCGAGGTGAAAACCATTTCTGGAGGAAGTACCCTAGGCCGAGATAGCAAGATCGCAAAGCAGAGGTATATTAGGCAGGTATACAATCTGTACCAGTTTCAATCGGCTAAGAAAGCAATGTCAATCATGCTTACTGAAGACGATTACGAAGATGTGATCTGGCCCCATGAAGACCTGTTGATCATTAACCCTGTGATCGGGCAAAACAAAATCTGGAAAGTATTAGTATATGGGGGAAGCTCAGTGAACATCTTGTATCATCGGACATACAACAAAATGAACTTAGAAGACGAGTAATTAGAGCCGTGCCATGAGGCTCCTCTATATGGATTTGGAAACCAACCAGTCCCAATCGAAGGTACCATTACTTTATCTGTTCTTTTAGGTAAAGCACCATATACTGTTGAAAAACAAGTGAAGTTCTACGTGATTCGAGTAGAAAACCCCTACAATGCGATCTTGGGAAGGCCACCTCTTACATCTTTCCAAGCGGTGTCCTACATTCCTAACCTCAAGTTAAAATTTCCAACCGAACACGGCCTCGAAGAAATGAGGGGCGACCTAGAGAAGGACCAGGAGTTCGAGGTGTCCGAAGGGGGAAAGAGGAAGAGGGATGAAGGCGAATCTAGCGGAAGTCGCCAAACTATGAACATTGAATTAGAGAAGTTTGGGGCTGATCTATCCAGCCCAATTTCCGAACCAGCAGCAGAAACAGAAGAGGTAGAATTGTATGCAGGTTGTTCGGGAAAGATGGTTCGAATTGGGAAAAATATGGAACCTGACCTCAAGAAGAAAGTGATTGAGGTGGTTAGGCAATACCACGATGTCTTTGCATGGGGGCCCGAAGATATGCCTGGTTTAGATCCAAAGACGGTGAAGCACTGCCTCAATGTTAAGCCCGAGGCCAAACTGGTTAAACAAAGGAAAAGGACTTTCACCATGGACAGACATAAAATTATTGAAGCCGAAGTAGAGAAGTTGTTAGAGGCAAAGTTCATTGAAGAGATCAAATACCCGGACTGGTTAGCTAATGTGGTAGTGGTAAAGAAAGCCAATAACAAGTGGAGGATGTGTGTTGATTACACTAATTTGAACAAGGCCTGCCCGAAGGACCACTACCCTCTGCCAAACATTGATCAGCTAACAGACGCTACCGCCGGATACCAGGTACTTAGTTTCTTGGATGCTTTTTCAGGTTATCATCAGATAGCGATGGATGCCGAGGATATTCCAAAGACAACATTCATCACCCCGAAGGGAACCTATGCATACATCAAGATGCCCTTCGGCCTCAAGAATGCGGGGGGCACGTTCCAGAGAGTGGTCAACATGATTTTTCATAAGCAAATCGGGAGGAACATGGAATGCTATGTGGATGACATGATTGTCAAGTCACAGTTCGAAGACCATATGGAGGACCTAAAGGAGTGTTTTGAAACATTGAGGAAAAACAATATGAAGATCAATCCAAACAAATGCACATTCGGAGTATCCAGTGGGAATTTTCTGGGTTACATGGTGAGTGCCCGAGGAATCGAGGCGAATCCGGAGAAGATACAAGCTGTAATTGACATGGAGCCACCGAAGATAGTTCGGGACGTACATAAGTTAACTGGCCGAATGACAGCTTTGCGAAGATTCATTTCAAGGTCAGCGGAAAAGGCTTTGCCTTTCTTCGAGGTGCTTCGGGGGTCAAAGAATTTTGAATGGGGGCCGGACTAAAAGAAAGCGTTTGAGGAAGTAAAGGAATATCTTACTAAGGCACCCCTCCTGATGAGACCAGGCCCAAAAGAAGCATTACAGCTATACTTTGCCATAAGTGACCGAACTCTGGGAGCAGTATTGGTGAAGGAACACGAAAAGAATCAACACCCAGTGTTTTATGTGTCATATATGTTGAAGGACGCAGAAACAAGGTATCCGAATGCTGAGAAGTTCGCATATGGGTTAGTGATGGCTACGTGTTAGGATTTATGGGTGATAGCTATGAGACAACTTAACTAGATACTTTTTAATGCTTAATTTTATTAAGTATGAACATACTGTCACAGCCAGAGTATGTTCTTGTAACCATTTTGTTTGTTGTTAAATAAGAGTTTAAGTACATCTTAGTAGAAGTTCATTTATTTGTTCAAGCCTCAAGAAGTGCTTAAGAAGGACATCAAAAATAAATGTTACTGTCATAGCACTGACAGTAAGGTTACAAGAAGACAACATGTTGCAAATCACGATAGTACATTCACTCTGACAGCGACATTGGCGGAAGCCCTCGGACATCAACTTTACCTTAGCCTGATAGCACCTTCTGCGGGGATTTCTTACTATCACCAAAAGCGCATTCTTGTGACAGCAAGCTTGAGTATCAGGATACTGTCAGTCTTTCATGAAGGGACAATCTTTGTATTGGGGATCTACCCAGTCAAACATGTGACAGTTTGGATGTTCAAGAAACAGGCGTGTTGTAGTATCCCAACACTGCATCAGGTCTACAAGACTACGACCGAAGCTTGAGAGATCACATGACAAGGCTCACCAATTTAAGAGTATGACAAATCTACATTTACGGAATTGTGTTAGCTAAATATAGAATGTATCTAGATTGTTTTTTCCAGTACTGATAAGTTGTTTGTATAGCAATTTAGGAAAGACTCACGGGTAGACAATTTGTAAGAAGCTGCCAGATGAAAATGACAGCAGCTTCACAAACCCGTGATGATAGAGATAGGATTAGTTTACTTAGAGTATTTCTCAATCCATTCTAGGTGAGAGAAATCGAAGCTCAAGAAAACCAACATTTTCTTGAGGTTGTAGCAACACTTTGCAAAATAAATAAAACATTTATTTTGTGAGAAAAACTCGTGTGTCTACTTGTGTTTGCATTCCATAAACTGATAAACGTTAATCTTAGTTTTTGTTGTTGAAACGTAGATTGAGATTTATCAGTATTGCATTCAACCCCCCCCCCCTTCTGTAATAGTCAAGGACCAACACTACCCGAAAATTGCGACATTATTTCCAAGGATGAACGGTGAAAATTGTGACCGACCAACCACTCAAAAAGATCTTGACAAGACCAGAGGCGTCCGGAAGAGTGGTAGTATGGCCATTGAGCTAGGAGAGTATGATCTAGAATATATCCCAGGGACCTCCATTAAAGCTCAAGCGTTGGCGGACTTCATGGTGGAATGCTCATTTTCCGGGCCAAAGGACCTGGCGCCCGAAAAACATTTAATTCAGTCTCTAGGAAAATGGAAGTTATTTGTGGACGGTTCGGTCGCAGGTTCAAAGTGTGGGGCCGGTATGATCCTTTCCAACCCATATGGATTTGAAATATGCCAGGCGATAAGGTTCATTTTTCCCCTGACAAACAATGAAGCCGAGTACGAAGCGTTGCTCGCTGGATTAAACTTGGCGAAGAATCTAGAAGTGAGGAATCTAAGGGCATTCAGTGATTTTATGTTGGTAGTAAAACACTTCACAGGAGAGTACGAGTAGAGAGAACCCCGGATCAAAGCCTACGCCGCAAAGGTACGTGATCTATCAGTTTTGTTCAAATCATTCGAGTGAAGTCAAATTGGCAGGGAAGATAATAGTCGAGCAGATGCACTATCTAGGCTCGCTTCGGCAGAAACTCATAGCCCGACAGGTTCAATCTACCTGAACGAAGTGAAATTACCTTCAATCGATAATAAACAGTGCATGGAGATCCATCAAGGCATCAACTGGATGACTCCGATCAGGGCATACCTGGAGAAAGGTACTCTGCCCCTAGACCAGAAAGAGACTCAGAAGGTGAAGTATAGAACAACAAGCTACACCATCATTGAGGGCAAGCTGTATAGAAGGTCGGCGACCGAACCTCTTCTCAGATGTTTAGATCCCGAAGAGCAACGACTGGCCTTGGAGACGGTGCATGAAGGAATATATGGGGAACATCTGGTTGGTCGGTCACTTGCTTTCAAAATCCTCAGGCAAGGGTTCTACTGGCCGACTTTGCGAATAGATGCGGCTGAATATGCAAAGAAGTGTCGACAATGTCAGTTATTCAGCACCATCCCGAAGCAGCCACCCGAAGAAATGGTGCTCGTTCTGAGCCCAATACCCTTCGCCATGTGGGTTGTAGATATCGTGGGAATCCTACCCAAAAGCACGAAGCAAGCTAAATACTGTGTTATAGCGATCGACTACATGACTAAATGGGTAGAAGCGAGACCACTGGCAACTATAACTGAAGAAGCAACAAAGAAGTTCATGTTGGAGCAAGTGATACTTAGGTTCGGAATTCCAAAGGTGTGTGTGTCCGATAATGGAACACAATTCATTGGGAACAAATTCAGAAAGTTCCTGGCTCACTTCGGGATACAACAAAAGTTCAGTTCAGTCGACCATCCTCGGGAAAATGGAACAATCGAAGCTGCGAACAAGATCATTTTTTATGGGATAAAGAAGCGACTGGGAGATGCTAAATGACTCTGGGCAGAAGAACTATCTTGGGTCTTATGGGCATACCGAACAACACCCCGATCGTCTACTGGGGAAACACCTTTCAGGCTAGCATTCGGGACAGTCGCCCTAGTCCCAGTGAAGGTTGGCCTCGACTCCTACCGAACAGAGGTTTTCAACATCGAAGTAAATGAGTTCGGCCTTAGGGCAAATATAGATTTACTCGAAGAGGATAGAGAGGCAGCTCACCTAAGGAACCTGAAATACCAGCTTCAAGCAGCCCAATACTACGATTCAAGAGTTAAAAAGAGGACATTCATTGTTGGGGACTTGGTACTACGGGAGCTGTCCACCTCTATGCCGACAAAACGAGGAAATCTAATGCCTAAATGGGAGGGGTCATACAAAGTGGTCGAGGTCGTTCGACCTGGAACCTACAAATTGGCAACTTTGGGTGGCGACCCGATCAAAAACACTTGGCATGCCTCGCGCTTACGCAGGTAGTACCAATGAGTTACACTCTGTTTATAGAAATGTTTGCAACGGCAGGGTTTCCCATTTCCAAGTTTTTATTCAGCATTGTATTTAAATTCCCTAATAGAGAGCATGTGTAGTTGAACACGAAATGTTATCAATGAAAACATATGTGATAATCGTGAGCTTTATCCTAATTTTGTCCCTATATTCAAGTTATTTTGTATTGATTTCGATTTTTATTTAATAAATTATAATGTTTTATTGTAGGTATGAAGGAGTTGTAATAAAGGAAGGATTGAAGCTTAAATGGCAAGAGTTGGAGATTAATTTGATTAAAATTCGGATTTCATGACCCACTTGTGCAGTTCACACTGTTTTGGCCATAACTGGAGTTCTATAAGTCCGATTCAGGCGATTCAACAGCCCACATAAAGCTTATGAGAAGGGATTTAATTCAGAAATGGCCTTGATATTAAAATAAATCCGAGTCAGTCCAGAAACAGAGCCCAACAATCAGCTACGAATTTCTTTGCTGGAATTCAATTCTGTTTGGGAAATTTCCTTGTATTTGTATTAAATAATTAAAAACACTTATATAGATATTTGTTGTTGGAGGAATTTCGTAACAACCCGAATTGGAGGTTGCTGGAATAACGAATTATGAAAATAGGGGGATTTGGGATTTTTGGATATTTGGGGGCTGAGCTCGTATGATGACTCCTCAGAAATTGAATAGAGAATGGGTTCTTTCTCTTCCTCTTTCCCGAGTGTCAATTGCTGTATCATACAAGGTGCCTACGTACCCCTTATATAGGGATCAAGCCTCACGTAGTTCTTGGAAAACAAATCATTAGATAAGCCCATTCAGTCCAAGCCCATAAATAGTCAAAGTTTATCCATCCAATGTTCCCATAAATAGTTCAAGAATTATAAATCCACCTCACGTTCCCATAAATAGTTCAAGGATTATCAATCCATCTCATGTTCCCATAAATATTCTGGTTTTATCCATCCACATCTCATTCCCATAAATAATCCGGTCTTCACATGTTTTTCTACAAACTCGCGGCATCTCCGCATTTCTTTCCATGATTTGAAGAATATCGTAGGAGATATTTTCCGTTATTCGTTGATTGAGATTGATTCTTTCCTCGTTTCAGGGAAAGTATATTACTTAGTGGTTCAGCAATTAATTATTAAACGGAGAAATTTGGACTATGCCAAAACGTGGCATAACAACAAGCCCCCAGTTCTTCAGTGTAGCTTGTTGCAGTGGAGAACTGAAAATCTTCGAGCTTCCAAATTTCTTCGGTCGCTTGGCGTTTTGTATATAGTTCGAATTGGCGTACACGATTTTCAAGTGTCATTGCCCACATAAGGATGTGTTTTCGTTTGTCCACGAGCCCCTGAACTAAGGCTTTAATAAGTTACCCAATTTCAAATGTCAGGCTTTCAGCCCATATCACACACGTTTTCCTGCAATCTCGCGGCATCTCCGCATTTCTTCCCGTGATTGTAGGAATATCTCGTGCCAACCATATCACGTCCGGTCCGACACGTTTTCCTGCAATCTCGCGGCATCTCCGTTTTTCTTCCCGTGATTGTAGGAATGTCTCGTGCCAACCATATCACGACCGGTCCCAAACGTTTTCCTACAATCTCGCGGCATCTCCGCATTTCTTCCCGTGATTGTAGGAATGTCTTTTGTCAACCATATCATGTCCGGTCCCACACGTTTTCCTGCAATCTCGCGGCATCTCCGCATTTCTTCCCGTGATTGTAGGAATGTCTCGTGCCAACCATATCACGTCCGGTCACACACGTTTTCCTACAATCTCGCGGCATCTCCGCATTTCTTCTTGTGATTGTAGGAATGTCCCGTGCCAACCATATCACGTCCGGTCCCACACGTTTTCATGCAATCTCGCGGCATCTCCGCATTTCTTCCCATGATTGTAGGAATGTCCCATGCCAACCAAGAAATATCCATCTACCAATGGGTCTTCAATAATGCAATTTTATTCATGGACTCTCCTCTGAGAGTAGGATCTTCAATATTAATCTTCCTTGGAAAAGAGAGCTTTCGAAAACATTACCCTTATCAAATAAGGACCTTCCACACTTATTTTTATCCATGCACGAGCTAGTGAAGTAATCAAATCATGTGTTACGAATATTGCATCACAATTCTTTAACATCTCTATGATTCAGATTCTGCCCAGATCTGTTTTTTTACCTTTTTGACCCTGTAAACGATGTTTTCTTGGAAAACACAAAACATGAAAGTTGTAGAAAACGAAAAGATCTTTCCGATGATATATGACTCGTCAGAAACGGACTTATAACTTCTCAATACTGAAAAACGAGATCTGATTATGTTTTGTGATTTCGAGAATAGATCGAAACATAATCCGAGAAAACACCAAGAACGAAAGTTGCAGGAAATCGTAAAAGCTTTCCGGATCATTAAAAATCATCAAAATCTGACATGTATTAAATTTACTACGAATTTTATAAGATAACTTATGTATACGGACAAAAGCATAAGAAAATTTATCTTAATTTTGAAAAGAATCTTGAACCACTGCTTCCACCGTTCAACTCCTCCGTTAAAGCCGTTCCAGATCCATAATAACCCACCTTGCGTATGATGTAGATGATTTGATTGTCCTCCACAATCAAAAAATAATCCCCTCCTTCTAGCGCCAATTGTTGTTGGAGGAATTTCGTAATAACCCGAATTGGAGGTTGCTGGAATAACGAATTATGAAAATAGGGGGTTTGGGATTTTTGGATATTTGGGGGCTGAGCTCGTATGATGACTCCTCATAAATTGAATAGAGATTAGAGAATGGGTTCTTTCTCTTCCTCTTTCCCGAGTGTCAATTGTCGTATCATACAAGGTGCCTACGTACCCCTTATATAGGGATCAAGCCTCACGTAGTTCTTGGAAAACAAGTCATTAGATAAGCCCATTCAGTCCAAGCCCATAAATAGTCAAAGTTTATCCATCCAATGTTCCCATAAATAGTTCAAGAATTATCAATCCACCTCACGTTCCCATAAATAGTTCAAGGATTATCAATCCATCTCATGTTCCCATAAATAGTCCAGTTTTATCCATCCACATCTCATTCCCATAAATAATCCGGTCTTCACACGTTTTCCTTCAAACTCGCGGCATCTCCGCATTTCTTTCCATGATTTGAAGAATATCGTTTGGAGATATTTTCCGTTATTCATTGATTTAGATTGATTATTTCCTCGTTTCAGGGAGAGGATATTAATTACTGGTTCAGCAATTAATTATTAAACGGAGAAATTTGGACTATGCCAAAACGTGGCATAACAATATTATTAGATATAGATCAGACCTAGAGAGAGACAGAACGGAAGAGGAGAAAGAATGAGACACACAAGGAAGAGAGAAAAAGAAGAAGCTTGAAGAAGGAGATTCATCCATTGAAGACGTTCAACTGGACTTGTTTTCTTCATCTTTGTGTTTAGAATTCTCTCCTTAACTCTTTTAATCATGTTTATGTGCTATCAAATCTTGGATTGTTTTGAGATCTTGAGTATGAACTAACTTTTATAAAGTTGGGATTTTTATGGAACCCTAGCATGAGATTATTGGTGTTTTGTTAAAGAGTACTTTATGCAGTTATACGGTTTATTCATTCAAGTGTTTTTCATGCTAATACTTGCTATTGTCTGATCAACTTTAGTGTGTTAATGAGTTAATTATAATATCGAGAGAGTTATAGTTAATTGATATAAACTTGAATGGTGCATGCTTATATCTTTTGATTATAAGATTGTTACGGTATAGACATATATTGTGACCATGCATAGCTTTGTGAATTGATGCTTAATTGTATTCTGAGGAGTAAATTGGCATAGACATATGTTAGTTTATTTGGTAGGAATTATACCATAGTGATTTCGAGAGAAACCTATGACCAGTGAATTCTAGCTAGTGAACTGTGGATTTGCTATAGTGCTACGCGACTCTTTTACTGATTTTCACGTGTTAGGGGGAAGTAATTATCCCGACTTAACTTCTCGTATCTAAAACTCATCCAACTCTCTTTGCTAGTTTAGTTAGTTAATTAATTAGTGTTAGTATAAAAACAATCTTTAATCAATTCTTCTGTTCGATAACTGAATTGTGAGACTTACTTGCGATTAATACAAATATACAGTCCTTGAGGAACGAAATCTGGTATTCACTACTATATTACTTGTTTGCGATTGTGTACACTTGTACATCTATATTTTACGCAACAAGTTTTTGGCGCCGCTACCGGGGATTTCTTTAGTTGTTAATTGCGAAGTTAATCATCTTGCAGTTTGGTTTGTTTTTGTGTGCTTACGTGGATAATTCTAGTTGTTTGTCAGGTTTAACAACATAGAGTTATGTATTTTCCACAAGCGATGGATATGGTCTATGAGGAAGAGTGTGTTGCTCGAGACGAAGAATTTCTTTCCTTGCAGGCTAGATTATCTTCAGTGTCAGAGATGGTAAAGAATTTGAGCATGGGGATGAATCGACCTATGTGGCAACCATCGTGTCTACCAAGGAGCCAATCTGATAATGTTTTGTGTGTTTTTTGTTGTGGTGCTCATACCTACGATTATTGTCCTTCCAATCCAGACTCTATTTGCTTTGCTGGTAATCAAAATTGGAGTATACCATAGTCCAATTCTTGCGATCAGTCATGGAGTCAACCTCCGAATGATTCATGGAGCAATGAAAAAGCATATCTTGGAACTTCATCAATGAACTCTAACTATCCATGTTTTCAGCAACCTCAACAGCAAGAATCTGATGAAGAAGATCAGTACAGTTCTGTAAAAGCTTTGTTGAAGAAAGCTATTGAAAATCTAGATGTCATCCAAACTCAATCAGATTCAATGAGGAACTTAGGGAATAAAGTTGGGGATCTAGTTGATGAGATAAGAAATCAAACGCCAAGTTCTTTACCATGTGATACTGAAAATTGTGAAGAAGTTCAGATAGAGCATTCTGAAAGTGTGTTTTCTGACGGTGAAAAAGAGGTGGAGGACTCTTCAACAATATATGTAAAGGATGTTCTAGTTTCTGATAAACTAGAGCAAAATTCTTATGAAGATCCTTTGGAGCAGCCCATGATTCTAGATTCCGGACATAAGAATAATAGAGAGAAGAATCTAAGGGAAAAACAAACCGAAGATGCATAAATTTAATAAATAAAAGCCCGAATGCGATAAAGTTAATGCCCGAAGGCGTAATATTACAAATTTGAAAATAAAAAACTACTCGGAGAACTCCTCGTCCTCGTCGGATGAGACCACATGAGGTTCGTCAAGCTCATCAGGGCGGTCGAATGGGTGGTGAAGCCTTCCTCAACAAGAGGAAGATGGTCTAAGCCTAAAGCGGCGACCCTCTTCACGACTTCGTCGTGGCCCATCTGATAGCATATTTCATCGGCGTTCAGCCTCACTTTGGTCTCATTTCGCGACAACTTCCTGGCAGCTTTGAGGGAGAGATTGCGCCTAGTGAGGCGAGCCTGGAGAGTATCCACTTCCTTCTGCAAGGCTTCACGATCGGCCTTGAGCACCTTGGCCTGACCATCCAGCACCTCCAGGTCATCTTGTGCCGACCGTAAGCTGTCCTCGGCTTTGACCGCCCGAGCTTCCATCTCCTTGACTTGGGCGAAGCCGCTCTGCATTTCTTTCACCTTATCGGTGATGGCGGTGGCCATAGGAGTTGCCTGAAAAGAAGAGCAAATCATAATTAAAGACCGAGGGAAAAAAGAAATAATAGAAAAGGGAACGAAAGAAAACTTGTACATACCATAGAAAGTAGGCCCATCAATTCAGCGCAAGCGTCCACATGACTTAGTCGTTCGTACTTTGGATGGTCGACTGTAAGCATCAGAGCCCGACACAAGTCTGGAGCTAGGTCTTTGGCCGCCATCGGAGCAGGTGTGACAAAGGAATCTGTCTCAAGCACCGCCCATTGAGGGACATACGTCTTGACTACGTCCCCTCGCCGTGACCTCTTCCTTGAAGCCGGAGATAGGGGGCCTTCCTTGCCTGTTCGGGTTGATGGCGAGGAGAAGGAGGGGCAGATTGTTCTGGGGACTTCTGGTCGTCCCCTTCACGAGTAGGATTCGGCGAGCCACCTGCTTGAGTCGCTTGAGAGGCTTGGAACTTAGCTTTCTTCCACTCTACAATTACCTAGCGAGTTGACACTGCAAAAAGATGGAAAACATGTTAAATGTAGGACTAACAGTCGGAATATAAAAACGCAGAGTTAAAAGAGATCTAAGTCAGAGCATGTTACCATTACCCTATAGGGCGAAGAGCCATTGCTTGTCCCGAAGATCCCCAAGGGGGATTCGGTCCATGTCGAATTGACACAGTCGGTTATATTCGTGCTCTTCGGCACCTATTAGTGTGGGTTTTACCACTTGGACTGTAGGATCAATTACGCGCCACTAGGACATAGCGACTATCTTCGGTCCAGAAAGATAGAACCACTTGTCGTGACTCCCTTTTTTATTTGAATTCGTTTCAACCCAATCGGCTCTATTGGTTCGCCGAGATAATGAGTAGAAGCATTTGCTCTTGTCATTCTTCCGGAAGTCGTAGTGGTGCCAGAACAATCTTGTTTTCGGCTCGACTCCTGCAACGAGGCATCGGCATTGGAAACCGTTCATGTGAAAGAATCCATTCGGGTCCATCTGCCCGAGGGCGATGCCCGTTTCCGCGAACAATTTCTTGATCAGGGGGACAAACTAAATACACACACCCATTTCAAGGATAACTAAATACACAATACACACAAGCACTTGTGCGTTCTATTTTTACTCACCGGAACCGATTAACTTATTCTCACACCCAGGGGCGCAGCCAGAAAACTTCAGCAGTGGGGTAAAAAAAGAAAGTAAAAAAAATTGTACGGCAACTGAGACTTTGAGGATAAAATTGCAAAATAAAAGTCAATCTTAAAATTATACTTACAATATTTACAATTGTCCTTGACGATTTTTCATGTTCTGAAAGCGATGCATGATTGCTTCATTGACAACCCCATCAAATTTATGTACATTTTCCATATAATATAAATTAAGTGGGGTCAATTTTTTTATTTTGGGGGTTCAAAAATGAAAAATATAAATTTTATATAATACATATGTGAAGACATTTGGGAGTTGAGTGGGTGCAAGTGAAACACCCCGTCTCAATGTGGCTATGCCCCTGTTTACACCAGAGGTGAACAGGGGGACAAACTCCTTGAATTTTTCTTTTTTTTCAAGTTAACCCGAAGAGCTGTTCGGAGTTCGACCCGATAAAAATTTGGTTCCAACACCCTCCTAATGAGTATCTAACGTCCGACCAAACGGAGAAGCACCCGAGGATACAAATTGCAGAAACCGAGTTACATCGAGACGAAAACCGTGTTTTTCTTGACTATACTTTTAAAACTAGTAGTCTAAGTAGAGGGAGCAGAATAAAAATGAAAAGGATAGAGAGAGGAGGAATCATTTACATGGACGCTCTTTCCCAATGTTCAAACTAAAATATATAAAATTGAAAATGTTTATCGATGCCGAGACAAAAATAAGATGCAGATGTAGGTGTGACAAACTCACTCTTCGTTAGCCGTGAACTAGGGTGACAACGAGTTGCATCGGTTCGGATTTCTTAAAAATCAAATTTAATGTATTGGATATTTAAATACAAACCCAAATGATATATTTAGTTTTTTCAGATTTATGTTTGGTTCAGATTTGAATCAAATATCTAAAAAGTAATGATGATTAAAAAAAATTCTGAAGTTACGACTACAAAAATAAGGTTTCATGTATTTCATTTAACATAATATATGAAAAAAAAAACTAAAAAAATACTAAATTTCATTGTCGATTATTGTTCGATTTACAAAACCCAAACCCAACTAGAAATCGATTCGGTTGAAAATAAAATCCAAGCCAAAATGAAATACATTCATATACTGATATTTGAAAAAAAATTAAGTTAATCTCCCGTAATGATAGCAGAAGGACGCGGACGGATAAAAATGTCACCGATGCATAGCCACACTAAAATGTTTGTATTATCTCAGAAAAACACGTTCAAATATTTGAAGTTGTAGTATTTTGTAAAGCTTTGATGCAATATAGTCAAGTAGAGTTGGGTAAAAATGTCATATTCTGCTCTGTATGTTTCTTCAATGGCCTTTGTAATTGCCTTAATAACATTCCTTGTTCAAGCTAAAAAACATGTCGCCCGGTCACTCGTCAATACTTCTGCAGTTCTACCATTTCTCACTTCCTTGCTTTACCTGATTTATACGACATTATATTACATGCATACGCATGATGATTCATAGGTTTGGCATGTAAACCGGAGAAATATATAAGAAATTATGTAGGATGCATTATTTTTCGATTGTCCCCGGGATAGTAGTGAAGATATTGTTCCCTTTTACCCTTTGTCCCAAAATTCAATGTTGTAGTTTATTTATTTTTTTACACTTTTTTAAATTGCATAAGAATAATTGTTTTACATATGATTATAAAGCAGTAAAAGGTAATTTTCCGTGAAATTTTTTGAAGAGGAGTATATTTTGTTAGAAAAAAGTGTTTTAATTATAAAAGGAAATAAGTTAGTTACTGTTTTTATATTATTTTATTATTTATTAAATAGAATAAATGACCGAAAACCAAAAACCAAAACTTTTAATGTTTCGGTTTTAATAATACTAGCCGTGCAAGGCACGGACCATCAAATAATATTAAAAAGTAAATATTTTTGGAAGTGTTTTAATTATATTAATTGTATTTGTTAAGAAAATACGTTGGCATGTTAAAATATGTAAGTTTTTTAAATAATTAAAAGCTTTAAAATAGGTTTTAAAATAAATAAGGTTTGCACCTGATATTTTTGGAAAAGAGAGATTTTAGTGAGAATAAATATAAAAGGTAATATGTTTTAATTTAAAGGTAATTGTCCGTGATATTTTTGGAAAATGAGTAGATTTTGTTAGAAAAAAAGTGTTTTAATTATTAAAGGTGATCAGCTAGCTATTTTTATATTATTTTATTATTTATTAAATAAAATAAATGAACAAAAACCAAAAACCAAAACTTTCAATGCACGAGCCATCAAATGAGATTAAAAAATGACAAACTAAAAAAATTAACGGGAATGGAAAATATTAAATAAAGAATAAAAATTAATATGATAAATTATAAAATGAGAAAGTTAAATATTAATTGGAACATATGAAATATAAATAAAAAATGCAAATAGGACTGAGTAAGATAAATGAGGCATTATTAATATTATTTTATTATTTATTAAAATAATATTAATAACGAAGACAAATAGAAAAGCTAACATGTTTTAATTTTAAAAAAGTAATTGTCCGTGATATTTTTAGAAGTGTTTTAATTATATTAATTGTATTTGTTAAAAAAATACGTTGACATGTTAAAATAGGTAATATTTTTTAAATAATATAAAAGATTAAAATAAATTTTAAAATAAATAGGTAAATGTTGCACCCGATAATTTTGGAAAATAGAGATTTTAGTGAGAACAAATATAAAAGGTAATATGCTTTAATTTAAACGTAATTGCCCCGTGATATTTTTTTTGATTAATATTAATAATAGAGACAAATAGAAAAACTAACATGTTTTAATTAAAAAAACTATCTGCGATATTTTTGGAAGTGTTTTAATTATATTAATTGTATTTGTTAAAAAAATATGTTGGCATGTTAAAATATGTAAGATTTTTTAAATAATTAAAATCATTGAAATAAGTTTTAAAATAAATAAGTAAGGGTTGTCCATGATATTTTTGTAAAATAGAGATTTTAGTGTGAACAAATATAAAAGGTAATATATTTTAATTTAAAGGTAATTCCCCGTGATATTTTTGGAAAATGAGTAGATTTTGTAGTGATAACAAATATAAAAGGTAATATGCTTTAATTTAAAGGTAATTGCTCGTGATAATTTTTGAAGAGGAGTAGATTTTGTTAGGAAAAAGTGTTTTAATTATAAAAGGAAATAAGTTATTTACTATTTTTATATTGTTTTATTAATGATTTTTATTGAACTTATGAAATTAATTTATATTTGGTTTAAATTATCAAAATACTTTTTTTAGTAGTTGAATATAGTTCACTAACAACCGAGTACAATTTTTAATATTACATCCAATAGTTTTCATCTAACTATTTTAAGATCTAACAAAATATTTCTTAATTTAGTGATGGTTTAAACTAAAGATAGAAGAAAGTGACAAATTTTACTTTGAGATATTTATTCGATTTAGGAAATTTTCATGTGTCTTGTTTAAAATATCAAGATATATTTTTAGTATTCTTAATATAATTCAACTAACAACTAAATACAATTTTTCATATTCAATTCAACGTTTCTCGTCTATCTATTTTAAAATCTAACGATCTTTATTATTTTGATATGTAAAATTTAAAATTACTTAAAATTCAATTCTAATACTAATACTTTCACTTTTGACTTATATCATTTTTAGATAATAATTTTAAAATCTAACAATTCTTATTATTTTGATATGTAATACTTATAATTACTTAATTAGAATCTAATTCTAATACCAATACTTCTACTTTTGACTTATATCTTTTTTAGATAATAATTTTATAATTTAACGGTCCTTATTATTTTGATATGTAATTACTTCAAATCTTATTCTAATACTAATATTTCCACCTTTCACCTATATCTTTTTTAGATAATAATTTCTAATTTTAGATGATATGATCATGATCGTTTATTTTTAAAACTTTTATATTCTACGGTTGAGATTGTTTTGGCGGTACTGAGGACCGACCAAATTTTTGGATATAATCTTTCTTACGCATATTATATACTAGCTTAAAACCCGTGCGATGCACGGATTGTTAATTATTATTTTATTATTATTTTTTTAATATTTTATAAATTGTAATTGTGCAAAAATAAGTAGGCATGTTAAAATAACTAAACACTTTTAATTAATTAAAAACATTAAAACAGATTTTAAAATAAATAAGTATGGGTTTGCCCGTTATATTTTTGGAAAATGAGGGGTTTTAGTAAGAAAAAATAAAAAATGTAACATATATTTAGTTTAAAAAGGTAAATGTCTATGATATTTTTGGAAAATGAGGTTTTAAAATTTAATAAATAAAAGTATTTAAATACGTTTTAAAATAAATAAGTAAAGGGTTTCCTGTGATATTTTTGGAAAAAGAATGGATTTTAGTGAGAAAAATAGAAAAAGTAAATTGTAAAAGTCAATTTCCCGTGATATATTTAGAAAAGTATGGACTTTGTTAGAAAAAGTATATAATGTGTTTTAGCTGAAAAGATAATTGGTATTTTAATATTTTTAGTAATTGCATTTGTTAAGAAAAATAAGTAGACATGTTAAAAATGGGTAAACTTTTAAAAAAACAATTATAATATTAAAATAGGTTTAAAAATAAATAACTAAAGTTTTGTCGGTGATATTTTTGGAAAATGAGGGGTTTTAGTAAAGAAAAATAGAAAAACAAACATGTTTTAGTTAACAAAGGTAATTGCCCGTGATATATTTGAAAAAGTAGGGGAATTTGTTAGAAAAAATAATGTATTTTAGGTGAAAAATATAATTGGTTATAAATAGGTAATATTATTATGTAATAATATATTTATATAAATAAGTAAGGTTAATTAAGATGACTGCTAATTTGAGACGGAAACATGATTCGTTCAAATTCGATACAATTCATACATTGGCAAAGGGGGCCTCAAGCGAGCCCAAAAATTACCAGTAGCCCACTTAGATCAAGTAGATAAAAAGTGTTTGTCCGGACCAGTACATCTCTTGAGAATGAGTACGAACTCTCAAATTTTAAAAGACATCTGCTTCTGTAGCATAGTGGTAGTGCGTTCGCTTCGTAAGCGAAAGGTCGTGAGTTCGATCCTCACCAGGAGCTTTTAATTTTCCACCTCCAGTCCGTTTTATGTTTCGCCATGTACCAAACTGTTTTGCTCGAGGGAAGGTACAGTAACTTTGCTTTACCTTCGTGTTCAACCCCCATAACTAGTTTTACAATCAAATGAACAATCAGCATATTGAACAATACCTAAAAAACAAAATATTTCACCAATAAGTCAGCAAGAAAAAATATCAAACTTATTTTTAACAGTGTTGTATGAATACCTGAATACCGAAACGCATTCTCCGTGGGAGCTCAGTCAGACCGTCACGTTTCCATTCCCTTTTTATTTATTGTTCACGTTAAATTCAGAACTGAGCTCCACAACCATCAACATACAGAGAACATAACATGGTTTGAGTTTGTTCATTGAATCAGAACCTCTATTTGTTGACAAATTATTTAATCTTCCATTGTTCTTAATGTTGCTTCAGAAAAAACTTATGTCAATAGGATATACGATAGCATCTAAAATCCGATGTGCATCACATTTGTTAAAATAGGCAGTATATGCAAAAAGAGATAGCTAATGGATAATTTACAAGAAGAGCCGCTGGTAAGAATCAAGTAAAACTTGGTGGATCTTTGCTGCATATACAAAATATAACAAAATTCCATTTCAGCCTAGTAGCCTACTGATGTCTAGCTCTCTTATCCCTATTCTTTTGCGTGCTGCTGGGTGAAAGATTCTGAAACGGTGATGACTGCCTTCCTTCAGATTTTATGCTTTTCATGAACTCAGAGAAAGACGGGATTGGTGGCAGTTTAGTGTCTGGTAAATTGCTTTCCAGCATAGTTGGAGTTTTGGACTCAACGCTGCAGTATACCTTTTCATTAGTAATTTCATCCGCTACCTGATCAACCAAAGGGGATGCGGAACAGGAAATTCCAGTCTGTTCAGGACTGGGAGAAGCAGGATCTGTCGCGCTGAGCCTAGAAGTTAATTCCTTTACGTTCGCTGTTGAAAGCCACCTCATAGTACTTGCCATTTTTGATAAATAGAAGGATTTACCAGATTTTCCGAACTTCTTGAAGCATTCATTTTCAAGCAATGCAGCAGATGTTTCAAGATCAATTCTGCAGAGGAAACATTTAACATTTCAGTTGATTTTGTATTTTACACTTCACAGATGGTTAAGAATTAAGATCTTATAAGATAGTTTTCTAGCACATCAGTAGTAGGAAAACAAGTAGTCTGCATACTCTAAGTTTCCAAGCCTCTGCTGTGATTGCTCAAGTGCAGTAGACAATTTTTGCTTGCTTGACCCCCTCAGAGTTTCAGATATGGCATTCCTGTCGAGTTTATTTTTCTGTAAATAGAGCAGGAGGGGATGGGGGTATGTAATTAAGACAACATACAAAACATGAACTTATGTGACAGTCAGCACTGCTTCCAGTCTTGACGATAATAAAACAGAAGCTTCCAGTCTTGACGACAAACATATATTAACAGTCAGTGATACATCATACTAGCAGTGCAAAGAGCCCCCATGGGCCTATATATTGATTTAACATAAAAACATTCGAACTTAAATTAGCATATATAGCATTAGCTATTAAATTGCCTATATAACATAAATAAATTTTAAATAACAGGTATTTTGGGCAATATTTCAAGTTTTTTTTTTGCTAATTGAACACTCACCTTTTTAACTCAATTATATGGTAATATAAATAATCCATCCATATCCATATCATTACCATCTAATATCTTATCTTGAAATTTCTGTTTCTATTATCTAATTCGTCCCAAATGACTAAATAATCCAGGAAGTTATTATTTTAATCCGTCACAATATTATCTAAACTCTTATTTTAAAAATTCCATGTTTTTCTTAATTAATCCAGCCTAAAAACACTAAATAATCTTATTACTTTAATCCGGCCCAAATACCCATCAACCACCAAACTCTTAAAGTTTTGCCTCTAATTATGCATATATATGAATACCGGAAAACCTCTATCCAATCTGGAACATTTAAAAGTACTTAGGTTATACCAGGATTAAAAAAATCAACAGGTGCTCTGCATCCATTATGCCATTATACTATTGTCTTAATTATTTACAGCTGACTACAAGATAAACCTATCCATCAATATTTGGAACTAGATTAAGGAAAATATCAATTTTTGGAACTAGGTTAAGGAAAATGAAAAAACTAGGAAGAAGAAATGTAAAGATCACCTGTTTTTCATGATTTTTGTCCTGATAATATCGCTCTTCTGCCTGCTGCAGCACTTCAATCTTATCATTTAATGTTGTTTTTGATGGTAAATTTGATCTAGTCAAGGTCTTCACAACATCATTATCATCTGGAACATTGACTAATTAATTTATGACGATAGCTTGAAAAATATAGAGTGCAAATTAACAAAATTTGGAGCTACTTGAACTATTTATCCAAGATCATGGAATATATATACCATCAGCATCGGATATATCATCCTCGGAACGATTTTCACCATCATCCCGATCCCAAAATTCTGAGAATTGGTGTTCTGCAATCCGATTTGAGGGGCTGAAACAATAGCAAATATAAGAGGCGATACATTAAGAACTATTAATGTATAATCGAATGTATTGTTTCCATCATTGATAATATATTCTGACGTGTACAGTTTTAATATAAACTGTCTTAAACAACTATGAACTGTAAACTGTTAACAAAGGTTTCTCTCTTCCAAGCAAGGGCATACAACTATAAGCTTTTGGCAATTAGAAAGTTAATAGATAGTAGGAAGAATTTGACATAAATACAAGTTTCTGCAAGACTAAACATATCCATGTACGTCCAACGAACAACCTTTGCTTCCTAGTTCTATGAGCAAAACTTGAAACCAAAATTAAGAAATAAAACTGGAACACAACAAACAAATAGAAACAAATTGTAACAAAAATGACATCTGCTCCTTGTATGCTGATTTCTTTTTGTTACTTCATTTTATTGTTTCTGCAAGTCAGAGCTTTGTAAACTGTACATGAACTCTTATTCTTCCGTGTCTTAATTGTTTGTCATCCAAGTAGGCCATTTAATATCCAGTAACCATTTAAATTAGTAAGCAAGGAGACACAAACAACTAGCTCAAGTAATTCATAAATGATTCTCCAGTTAGCTTATTTAATGACGAGGGCCGACTAAAATTATTTACAAAAAAGTCTATTGTATTCTTTCATGTTTGAATTATTATCAAATTACTATGATTTATCTGTTCCTGGCAGTACTAAAGGAATCATCAACCAAGTGAAACCATTAAGAATTACTGTAAATTAGATATATTATCTGTCAATAACATCATACTGTTGTCAAAAGAATCTTCAGATGTGTCAACGACGACGTTTAAATATTTCACAATGAATACCTATTAATATAGATTCGCGGTGTACCACCCCTGCTTCGAAAAGCACAAGAACTTGTAAGCTCCTCTAAACACTTGGTCACTATGTTCGGGTGCTTGCATGTATCACAAGATTTTCCACACAAGTTTGCTGATACCTGATTATAAGAAGTAAAATGTTAATTTTATGACTTATACATAAAAGAGAAAGAAGACTGACAGAAAGAGACAACACATATCCACAAACTCAAGTACCTCCTCCCCAAAACTCTCTAGGATCTTTTTCCTTCGACAATTAGCCTCTTCGCAATACTCAACCATCTGCATCCATTGTCCACTTTTAATTTCTTCTACATCTATGGGATTCTAAGTTCAATGGAGTTACCATTCTGAAATCAACTAAGGACTTCTTTGTATGTCCATCCGGCATGCCCGAGGACTGCAACCTTTTGCTTTCTGCTTTACTTAGAATAAATTCCTGAAGTTATTTTGAAGATTTCTTTTAATTTCTAATGCAATAAGTTCATAACAGAAAATACAGAAGACTGGTGAGATGATGTGATCTAACCATTTTTCTCCGGTCATCCACTCCGTAGTACAAAACACTTCTAGACGGCAATTGATCACGGCCAGCTCTACCAGACTCCTGATAAAAGGATTCCATCGACTTGGGAACATTATAGTGACAAACAATCGTAACATCTTTCCGATCTATTCCCTAGATGTTGTGTGTTATCCATTAGCATCCGGTGTAAATTATTAGTTATGGAAATATAGATATTTAAATTAATAACAATAGTTACATACCATCCTGAAGGAACACCAGAACCTTAGACACAGAAAATTCTCCAGAGTTTCTCCCAACACGGATGCAACAACAGAAACATTCAGTTACCAGCACAACTAATTCCAATCTTGGACAAATGAAGAGCCAAATCATCACAAGTTGTACGCTCAAGGCAGTATACAATTGCACAGACATTTTCTAAAGAGATCCGCAATGGATCTTCCAAAAGATCTTTATATCGAACTGAAACATAAAGAAATAATATTTATATAATACTCATATAGAATTACTATCATACGAAACACAATTTATTTATGTTGAAATTCTTCAATTAATTATATGCAAACAAGGAAAACATATTTATCTCATACTCGGTCTGAAAAACATCTGATCAATTACGAGAATGCCCAGGTCACGCCTCAAACTGATTTGACAAACCTTCCGCTTGACTCATACTGGTTCAGTGAAAAGTCTTCAATTTGATTACTAATATGCTAATCAATTTCTGGGTACATATTACTCCTTCACTTTTTAACATTCAAAACTCTTTTTGAGGTTGATAATAGTGTTCGAAGTAAATAAAGACCGCCAAGTATTAAAGTTATTGCAGAGAATCATCCCATCATTCAAACCACAGCTACAATCAAGCCATCATAATTATGATCTGGTTTGATTTTGAATATAGCTTTAGATCAGGAACAGTTTTGATTATATAATCACACTGATTTATTGTAGTTGTAAATCTCTCCTGTAATTATGCACATACTCAGCTATATAATGTACAACCTATACATCAAATGAAATCAAGGAAATACAATTTCTACATGGTATCAACCTAGGTCTAAGATCCTTACCTGCTATGACCCCTCACAGGGACCCACCAGGACTGTTGACTTATGCAAGAAAAAGACACAGGGGCAAAGAAGTCTTAGCATAATAATTCGAGGGGCAAAAGGGTACTTGCACGGTGAAGAGTATTAGAGGCACAAGGAGAAGGAATTAGGGTATCACATATGTTATTGGTAAAATTGTTTAGGAGAGCCCAACCTCTCGAAAGTTTGGGGAACTTGTCGTTGTTATTCTGTCGTTAGGGTTTGTGCAATTAAGTGTCTATTTCATTTCCTTTTTCATTGTAATCGGTACACAGATAGTCAAGCTGGTCTTTCGGAACCCAGTCTTGTTCTTAATTGAAGTAAGTTAATTGAGTCTCTAGCAAAGTGGTATCAGAGCAAGTTTCGATTGATGGCGCCGCAGACTCCGACTGAGAGAATAGAGCAGCTAGAAGGGAAGCTAGAGGCAACTCAGGGCTTGATTCGAGAAAACATCACCGTTGAAGTGGCGGCGGCAGTCAAAGGAGCAGTGGCGGCGATGCAGCAAGCTCTAATCCAGCACTTCGCCACCAGTCTGGATGAAATTGCAAAGCAGCAAGAGGATAAGATGACGATGGCGATTGCGCGTCTGGAGGGGCGAATCACCCGATCTAGGGATGCCCAAGAATCCCTAATTTCAACCATGAGAGACGACCAACTACAATTCCAATCCGAAATCAAGTCGACCCTTACTGCTCTCCACTCTCATAAAATGAAACATACGGATATGATCAATATGCCAGGAGATGGGGGATTCGTTGTCGGAGAAGGGAGTTCAAATGGGGGTATGAAGGGTAGTGGGTACCAAAATCGAGGTGGGGGTGGAGGTTTTGGAGGTGCTGGGTCGGGTTCAGGTGGAGGTCCAGGAATCGGCGGGTCGGTTACAGGTGTCGGGTCGGGTCTACCCGGGCAAAACGGGTTCCAAAATGCGGGTGGGAGGAATGCTTGGAGGCAAAAAAAATTAGACATGCCCCTTTTTGATGGAACAAATCCGGACGGGTGGATCCTTAGGGCGGAACGTTTCTTTACTTTCTATGGATTAACCGATGAGGAGAAGGTGGAAGCCACTGTAGTGGCGTTGGAGGGACATGCTTTGTTATGGTTTCAGTGGGAGCACCGCCGGAGACCGATTGAGAGGTGGGAGCAGGTTAAAACGTTGTTGAGGCGCCAATTTAGGTCTCAGACAGCAGGGACGCTGCAAGAGCAGTGGTTGGCTCACCGTCAAGGGGGGACGGTGATGGATTACAGACTGAAGTTTATTGAGTTGTTGGCTCCCCTCGAAAACGTGTCGGAAGAATTGTCGTTGGGACAATTTCTGAATGGCTTACGGGAAGACATCAGGGCCGAAGTACGGTTGTTGGGACCACTAACAGTCGACCACGCTATGGAATTAGCGCACATGGTTGAGGAAAAACTCAAAGGGGGAAAGGCGAGAGGCGAGTCCAGATGGGTAAACTCCACTACTACGAAGGTAAATGCTCTTTCTAGTCCCACTGCTCTTTCTCCTCGCTCTTATAGCAACAGTTATGCTCCCTCGCCAAAATCATACTCGGGACAATCCCAATCAGGGCTGTCATCTGCTAGCAGCCCACTCCCGATTGCTAAGCCCATGGGTGAAGTTAGGAGGTTGAGTGATAAGGAGTTTCAAGACAAACGGGCAAAGGGCCTGTGTTTTAAGTGTGACGGGAAATGGAGTGTAGGCCATAGGTGTCAACGTAGGGAATTGAGCGTGTTACTTGCACAAGAGGAAGGGTCAGGGGATGATGAAGCGGGGTGTGTTGAAGGGGGCGATGATGGGGGGGATCACGAAGAGGAAGTACACCCTGAAATCTCTCTTAATTCCGTAGTTGGCATCACCAGTCCTAAAACCTTCAAACTACGGGGGACAGTAAATGGACAACAGGTTGTCGTGATGGTGGACCCAGGTGCGACGCATAATTTTATCTCGTCGCAGGCAGTGCAGGAGTTGGGGGTTAAATTAAACCCATCGAGGAGTTTCGGAGTATCTTTGGGGACAGGGGAAACTGTTCAGAGCACAGGGGAGTGCAAATCAGTGATATTACAAATACAAGGCCTCACAATAATTGAGGATTTCTTGCCCATCGAATTGGGAAATTCCGATTTGATACTAGGGTTGCAGTGGTTGGAAAAACTGGGGACTATGACAGCGAATTGGAAGTCACAACAGATCAAGTTCAAAATGGGTGATGATACGGTTACACTCACGGGGGACGCCTCTTTGGGTAGGACGGGCATTACACTGAAGGCGATGATGAAAACGTTGAGAAAAGAAGGGCATGGGTTTCTGGTGGAGTTCAATTGTTTGAGAACTTTGACTGAACAGGAAGACGAGAGACAGAATGAAATTGTGGTGCCCCCGTTTCTGGACCCGGTGGTGCAACGTTATAAAGACGTTTTTGTGATGCCAACAGGGCTGCCCCCATGTCGGTCACAGGACCATGGTATTGTGCTGAAAGAAGGGAGCGACCCAGTAAACGTGAGGCCGTATAGGTACCCCCAGGTGCAAAAAGATGAGATAGAAAGGTTGATCCACGACATGCTTAAGGCGGGCATCATTCAGTTGTCACACAGCCCTTTCTCTAGCCCGGTTTTATTGGTGAAAAAGAAGGACGGGTCGTGGAGATTCTGCGTGGATTATAGGGCATTGAACAAGGCCACTATTCCGAATAAATTTCCAATTCCCGTGATCAATGAGTTACTAGATGAGCTTCATGGGGCAAAGGTGTTCACTAAATTTGACCTTAAGTCGGGGTATCATCAAGTTCGTGTTAGGAGCGAGGACATTCCAAAAACTGCCTTCCGAACACACGAGGGCCACTATGAGTTCCTTGTCATGCCGTTTGGGCTCACAAACGCCCCGGCCACTTTCCAAGCAATTATGAATGAGGTATTTCGCCCCTACCTCCGTAAATTTGTTCTTGTGTTTTTTGACGATATACTTGTGTATAGTGCCACCCAAGAGGACCATTTGCAACATGTAGGGATTGTCTTGGATACCTTGCGGGAGCAACAGTTGTATGCTAATCATAAGAAGTGCGAATTCGGTCGGGAGGAGGTGACCTATTTAGGTCACTCGATATCAAGCAGGGGAGTGGCTGTCGACCCCTCAAAAATACAATCAATGCTTGACTGGCCCTTACCAAGGAACCTCAAGGCGCTGCGTGGGTTTTTGGGTCTCACCGGGTACTACCGGAAATTCATCCGGAATTATGCCAACTTAGCATTCCCCCTCACTGAACAGCTCAAAAAGGACAACTACGGGTGGACGGATAAGGCCACACAAGCATTTCAGAACCTCAAGGCAGCTCTAGTGTCTGCCCCAGTGCTCAGTATGCCTGATTTCAACCTACCCTTCATTTTAGAAACCGATGCCTCTGGTTTTGGGTTAGGGGCAGTCCTGCTACAGAAGGAGCACCCTATTGCGTATTTCAGTAAGATATTGGGGCTGCGAGCAAGACTAAAATCCATTTACGAGAAAGAGCTCATGGCCATAGTCCTGGCAGTCCAAAAATGGCGGCATTATCTCCTAGGCCATCCTTTCATCATCCGCACCGATCAGCAAAGCCTTAAGTACTTGATGGAGCAACGGGAGGTCGGTACCGAGTACCAGAGGTGGGTGAGTAAGCTAATGGGCTATCATTTTCAAATTGTTTACAAACCAGGGGCTACCAATAAGGCTGCGGATGCGCTATCTCGGGTTTTTGAAAACACCTCTGAGCTCAATAGCCTGGTGACTGTAGGGGGCGTGGGCTGGCAGGAGCTGCAGAAGGAAATAGAGACAGACGGGTTCTTACAACAGTTGAAGTCAGACATAGTGGCTAACAGGCCCCATCCTAAAGGCTACGAAGTGGTGCATGGAATAGTCCGTTATAAGAACAGGGTAGTCATTCCCCCACGGTCCATTCTAGTACAACGACTACTCTACGAATATCATGACTCCCCAATTGGGGGCCATTCGGGGGAGTTTAAGACATATCAGAGGTTATCTAAGGAATGGTATTGGGTGGGGATACGCAAATCAGTTGCCAAATATGTTCGAGAATGCTCGGTGTGTCAACAACAAAAACAATCATCCCTCATGCCCGCGGGTTTTTTGCAGCCGCTGCCCATTCCCACCCGCATTTGGGAGGACATATCTCTGGATTTTATTGAAGGGTTACCCAAATCAAGGGGAATTGACACTATACTCGTGGTGGTGGACCGCCTATCTAAATACGCCCATTTTTTGGGGCTCACCCACCCTTTCTCCGCTGCAGGCGTGGCCACAGTGTTCATCCAAGAGATAGTCAGGTTACATGGGTATCCTTCTACCATTGTCTCAGATCGGGACCGCATATTCATGAGCGTCTTCTGGACAGAGTTATTTAAGGTTCAAGGCACTGCACTACAACGAAGTACGGCGTACCACCCTCAATCGGATGGACAAACCGAGGTCGTTAATAAAACCTTGGAAGGGTATTTGAGATGTTTTATACAGGGTAAACCCAAGGAATGGGCAAAATGGTTGCCTTGGGCCGAATACTGGTATAACACTTCGACTCACGCATCCACCAAACACTCACCATTCGAGATAGTCTATGGGCGACCCCCGCCCCAATTGGTCCGGTTCACAGAAAACTCAACGGCAGTGGCCTCTCTCGAGGAACAGCTGTTAGAAAGAGACGCTGTCCTTGATGACTTGAAGGCACACATTATCCAGGCTCAACAACGTATGAAGGCCTATGCAGACAGACACCGCAGGGACATCGACTTTCAGGTGGGCGAGTCAGTATACTTAAAACTACAGCCTTATCGCCAAGCATCCTTGGCTCGCCGGATTAATGAAAAGCTATCACCAAGGTTTTATGGGCCTTTTACTGTGGTTTCCCGAGTTGGGACTGTGGCGTATAAGCTGGACTTACCCCACACAGCGAAGATTCACAACGTTTTCCATGTTTCCCAGCTCAAAAGAGCTATTGGCCACGCACCAGCCACCACCACAACTCACAGCCGATTTAGTCATGGAAACGGTGCCTGAATCATTGTTGGATGTCCGCACTAAGGAGTTTGAAGGGCACTCGTTGCTGGAAGTTTTGATCAAATGGCAGGGACTACCGTCCTGGGAGGCGACTTGGGAAGAGTTCAATGCGGTTCATATGCGTTTTCCCGAATTTCACCTTGAGGACAAGGTGACTGTCTGGGCCCCGGGTAATGCTATGACCCCTCACAGGGACCCACCAGGACTGTTGACTTATGCAAGAAAAAGACACAGGGGCAAAGAAGTCTTAGCATAATAATTCGAGGGGCAAAAGGGTACTTGCACGGTGAAGAGTATTAGAGGCACAAGGAGAAGGAATTAGGGTATCACATATGTTATTGGTAAAATTGTTTAGGAGAGCCCAACCTCTCGAAAGTTTGGGGAACTTGTCGTTGTTATTCTGTCGTTAGGGTTTGTGCAATTAAGTGTCTATTTCATTTCCTTTTTCATTGTAATCGGTACACAGATAGTCAAGCTGGTCTTTCGGAACCCAGTCTTGTTCTTAATTGAAGTAAGTTAATTGAGTCTCTAGCATTACCTCTCTTCTTTGTTTATCTTCTTTTCTATCTTCATCTTGTAACTATATCTCTCATGGCTTCTACATCTTCCACTACTTCTTTTCCCTCCCAATTTCCTTAGGATCTTCTCAGTTCTCATTACAAAATGTCTTTCATGTCCCATCTCTCTGTAAAAATTTATTATCAGTTGCTCGTTTTACCAAAGATAATCATGCCATATTTCTTTTTGCCCCTGATTTTTATCAAATGTATTGCTTACATTCTAGTTGTCTATTATTTCAGGGCTCTTATAAAGATGGATTATATCCACTTCAGTTTTCCAACGCCTCTTTCACTCCACAAGCTCTTGTTGCTATACACTCTTCCATCTGGCATAATCGTCTTGGTCACCCCTCATCTGATGTATCATCTCGTTTAAGTTCTACTATCGGATCTAAAGTTTCTTTTCGCACATTTTGTAGTGAATGTGCTCTTAGCAAATGTCATAGATTACCTTTTGAAAGTAATAAATCCTTTGTTGATTCTCCCTTTTATATTGTTCATAGTGATGTATGGTCTTCACCACTTCCTCTACTTGTGGTTTCAAATATTATGTAATCTATACTGATGAATTTTCTCACTATTCTTGGATATATCTGATGCATCGGAAAAATGAAGTACTTACCCACTTTAAGAAATTGGTTGCAAAAATTCAAACTCTCTTTGGCATCACCATTAAATTCCTTCAAAGTGATAATGGAAGTGAATATGTTAATCACGCATTCACTAAATATTGTAACTCTTTAGGAATTCAACAACGATTTTCATGTCCACGCACTCCAAAACAAAATGGACTAGTCGAAAAAAAACATCGCCATATTGCAACCATGGCTCGAACTCTCCTACTTCCGGTGCTCCACACAAACTTTGGGTCGAAGCTGTACTCACATCTGTCTATCTAATTAATCGTCTTCCTACCCATGTCCTAAATTGGGACACTCCACATCATCGCCTTAACGGTATCCATCCTTCATATTCGTCTCTACGGGTCTTTGGGTGTTCATGTTTTCCTTATCTTGGTCCATATGTTTTTGATAAATTATCGAGTCGGAGTTTAGAATGTGTCTTTTTGGGTTATAGTCCTCAACATAAGGGTTATAGGTGTCTTGATCCTAAGACTGGTCGTCTCTATATATCTAGGCATGTTATTTTTAACGAAAGTTCCTTTCCATACAAAAATATGCAGGTACAAGCACCTGGCCCATTGGAATTAGCTCTTTTACCGAGCCCAACTACCTTTTCAAGGCCAACAGAAAGCCCATCACAACCCAGGCCTACTTCTCCACCAAATGAATTGTCTCATGCCCTTCATGATACAACTCTGCCATTTATCAATTCATCTGCACCAATCCAGCCACCAGCTTCCATTGATCGACCACCTATGATCACATATCACCGTCGCAATAAATCCATTCCCAACACAACTCCGAATGAAGTGATAACAGAAACCAGACCAGAAACAACACCAACTGAATCAGACCCAATAGTAAATGTTCCAGTAGTCCATAAACCAGCCCCAACAATAGTAGATGCTCCACCAATCCATCCACCACCAACTAAACATCCAATGATTCCTCAAGGTCTAGAGATGACACCCTTCCACAACACAAAAAAACTGATAAAACAACAAAACATCCCATTCCTCAAGCTCTTCTTAGTGTCATTGAAAATTCTGAACCATCATGTTATTCAGAAGCTTCCAAGCATGGGGTGTGGCGCAATGCAATGACAGAAGAAATTAATGCATTCTTGAAGAATGAAACTTGGATTCTTTTGCCTCCATCATCATCCTACAACACTGTCGGGTGCAAATAGGTATTTCGTACCAAATGCAATCCAGATGATACAATAGAAAGGCATAAAGCTCGACTAGTTGCCAAAAGATTTCATCAACAACAAGGCATTGATTATGAAGAAACATTCAGCCCAGTTATTAAACCAGCTACGATTTGGACTGTCCTTGGTCTTGCAGTCTCTCGAAGATGGGCGATTCGCCAATTAGACGTCAAAAATGCTTTTCTACATGGGTTTCTGAAAGAGGCTGTTTATATGGCTCAGCCTCCCGGGTTTGTCGATCCATCCAGACCCGATTATGTGTGTAAGCTTCTTAAGGCAATCTATGGTCTTCGTCAAGCTCCACGAGCTTGGTTTGAGCATATGAAATCATTTCTCATCTCTGCTGGTTTTGTTCAAAGTTTAGCTGACCCCTCTCTCTTCATTTTCCGTCAAGGCAGTCATACTATTTACTTTTTGCTATATGTCGATGACATAGTGATCACACGCAGTGATGATAAGCTTAATCAGGAATTAATTCATGCCCTAGGCCGTAACTTTGACATCAAAGATTTGGGCCCTTTGCATTATTTTCTTGGCATGCAGGTTAAATCACTAGTTGACGGTCTTCATGTTAGTCCAGCTGAAGTATGCTCATGATATTCTACTCAAACATGACATGTTCCCCTCTAAAGCGGTCAGTACACCCATGTCAGCTAAAACGCTTCTCACTTCTCTGCTGATGGAGACATACTTCCTAATGCCACTGTCTTTAGGGAAATTGTAGGTTCTCTCCAATACTTGACGCTAACTCGACCGAATATTGCTTATGCAGTTAACAAAGCGCATACTTCGCTATATAAAAGGTACTCTCGACCAAGGCCTGTTCTTCCGTCCCCAATGCCAACCAGCAAGTCTCAGTGCATACTCTGATGCAGATTGGGCAGGCTGTCCAGATACCCGCAGATCAACCTCTGGCTATCTTTGTTATCTCGGCACCAATCTGGTTTCATGGTGTTGGTGTTCGAAAAAGCAGAGCCCACAATTGCTCGTTCTAGTGCAGAGTCTGAATATAGGGCACTGCAGAAACAACTTGGCTAGCTTTCCTGCTCTTTGAACTTGGAGCTCATCTGCATTTTCCAATACTTCTGTATTGTGATAATTTAAGTGCAACATACATGGCCTCCAATCCAGTTTTTCATGCACGCACCAAACACATTAAACTAGATTATCATTTTGTTTGAGAAAAGGTTGTTGATAGTCATCGTGTTTGCTATATCCCATCTGTTGATCATCCAATCAGCCAACTGACCTCCTAACCAAACCGCTTCATAAGCTTCGACTTTCTCTTCTCACTAACAAACTTGTCCGACAAGGACCGTCAAGTTTGCGGAGGGATATTAAAGTGACAAGGACCGTCAAGTTTGCGGAGGGATATTAAAGTTATTGCAGAGAATCATCCCATCATTCAAACCACAGCTACAATCAAGCCATCATAATTATGATTTGGTTTGATTTTGAATATAGCTTTAGATCAGGAACAGTTTTGATTATATAATCACACTGATTTATTGTAGTTGTAAATCTCTCCTGTAATTATGCACATACTCAGCTATATAATGTACAACCTATACATCAAATGAAATCAAGGAACCACAATTTGAAACTGCATTATATGATCCCTATAATCAATGTGAATAAAATTAAAAATAATAAGCTCCTCATCTGAAAGGCAAAGATAGTCCAATCATAACTTTTAAAAAAAATATTATATCAAAGTTCTTGTGCCATAATTATTCTAATCAAACATTTATCGTGATGGTATTTGTAACAATCATTAGCCTATGTCCAGCGTATCGAATGTATTGACAAAAATTCCAGAAAATGCTATGAATTTTGACTGAATATTCATACACACTAGTACTTGTTTGCCCCGGCTTCGCCTGGGTTTTATAATTTTTTTTAAGAATGTTAAGTTCATAGTTTGTCATTTACATTGTAATATAATACTAATTTACGTAATTAGTTTTATACTGTATTATAATATTTTAGTTGAAAATCAAATAGTAACAAATTAAATTTTATATTTATTGATGTAATTTGTACTCATTTATTGTGAAATATTTTTAATTGATAAAATATATGTTTATGGTTGTAAAAGGATATTGATATGGTCAGAAAAGTAATTATAGAAATATAATTGACAAGTCAATGGAAATGCCGATATTTAAGGCACGACACCCTAATTATTCATTAATTTCGTAATTAATGAATATGGAAAATATACAGCTCATAAAAAGAGTCCAAAATATGGTAAATTCATCAAAGAAGGATCCGGAATCCCAATTAAAGGCAATTAATGAGTCATAGCCTTTATCAACAAGGAAACGAATTCTCCAGCAAGAAATACAATGTTTATCCAATATCAAAAAGGAGACTTATTCGCTAAGACTCCTAAACATACCATAAATACTAGGCTTTAGACGCCTATATAAGGACCCTGATCCTACAATCAGAACTACATTTTGGACACAGCTCCATACGTCATCTACTACGTTTTGGACACAGCTCCATACGTCATCTACTACGTTTTGGGCACAGCTCCATACGTCACAACGCCTCGAAGGCGCAACAAGCCACAAAGGCACCCCTAGAACTACGTTTTAGACTTCATCCACGAATAAGGACATACAAGTCATCTACAACCTTTTAGACTTCATCCTCGAATAAAGGACATACAAGTCACTACGTCCTTGGTGTGCCCCTGCCGCCATAGCCCCGAGGGCAACACCAAGAACTACATTTTCTGGCTTGATTCTCAGCACTGATTGAGATACGTAGGCATCTTGTGAGGACCGATTTAGTCTCGAAACGCAAGTGCAGCCATTAAAGCTTGAAGCTCATTAATCCTAGCAATTAATATACAACTATGTTTTTTAATCCACAACATTTGGCGCTGTCTGTGAGACGACAACATCAACCATGGCAAACACACGAAGAACAACTCGGGATACTCAAACTCCCGATGATCGTCCTATCACCTCTGAGGCTGATCAGCCACCGCCGACTACTGGCACACAAGGGGCGAATATCCCCACCAACACTCAAGGACCGGAAATCCCGATTTCGGTTGAAGGGACGAATCCCCTGCATATGGTCATTCATGGATCTAATCCACAAGAGACCGTTCACCAGCAACCAATCTCGACTTCTCCACTCATCATGAATGCACCGAGAAGCCTTCAACTCCATACTACTGATCTCCCTCAATACGCGAATCAGACTTTGGGGATGCCAAGCTATGGCATGCCCCCTCGACCCATGGCGGGCGGTAGTGGAACTAATCCAATCTACCATGAGGCATATGTGCCCCCTTATATTCAAGGTCTGGGACCCCAAAATCAACAAAATCACCAGACCCCTTTCGTTCAAGATTACTCGGGTCCATACACCGAGGATGAGGGTTATACAACTGGGGAGGATGTCGCCCCAAGAAGGAGACGTTCTTTCCAGACGAATCAGGATCAACCCCAAACTACTAAGGAGAAAATTGCAGCCCATGAGGCAGAGACTGCGAGACTCAAGAAACTCCATGCTGAGGAGGAGGCCGCTCAATCTCAAGGCCGAACGACTGAAGGGATCCCGATAATCAACTTGGATCCACCGGCAAGGAGAACCAAGAGGGCCGAAGCCCCAAGAGGTGATCCTAGTATTCTGTTGCCCCTAGGAGATCCTGATGATCCTACACCACCGTTTACTCAAGACATCATGAAAACGGCTATATCCAGAAAATTCAAGATGCCTTCGATCAAAGCCTATGATGGAACGGGAGATCCCGCAAATCATGTAAGGACCTTCTCCAATGCACTGTTGTTACCGCCAACCAACGATGCAGTCAAGTGTAGGGCGTTTCCACAAACCTTGGCAGGCATGGCCCAACGCTGGTATAACCGTCTTCCTCCCAACTCAATTGGGTCTTTCAAGGAACTAAGCAAAGCTTTTATCAATTAGTTCATTAGTGGAAGGGTGCATGAGAAAAGCTCTGCATCACTCATGGCAATCCAGCAAGGAAAGAATGAAGCCCTAAGGGACTACATCAATCGATTCACTCGGGAGGCTTTGAAAGTCCCGGACTTAGAGGACAGAGTGGCTATGATAGCCCTGCAACAAGAAACTACTGATGACCACTTAAAAATGTCGTTAGCTAAACATCCACCCGAGAGCATGCTGAAGCTCCAAGATAGAGCCGGAAAGTATATCAAGGCTGAAGAAAACATGAGAAAGTATGAACCCACTACTGGTGGTAATGGGAACTAAAAGAAAAGGAAGGAAACCTAAGAGTACGATGTTAGGGAAAAATTTCCTAGAACGTCAAAGAACTCCGATTCTCCCCCCAAGAGAAGCAATTTTGGGCCAAAATTCACAGAATATGCAAGATTGAATACTCCCAAGAGTCAAATTCTGATGGAGATAGCCAAGGAAGAAGATATCAAATGGCCAAAGCCAATGAGGGCTGATTTGTCTAAACGGAACCAAAATCAGTTTTGTCGGTTCCACAAAGAAGTCGGTCATGACACCGATGATTGTAGACAATTGAAAGATGAAATTGAGTTTCTGATACGAAGAGGGAAACTCAGCAAGTTCACTAAGGATGGAAGCCAAGGGAGCCAAAGGGGGAACTATGAAAGGAAGGATTATGATAGAAGGGACAACGATCAAGATCAGAATCCCAAGCCCCGAGGGCCAGTGATCAACATGATATTCGGAGGGCCAACTGCTGCTGGGTCCTTCCGAAACTCAAGAAAGGCTTATGCCCGAGAGGTAATGACTGTGGTTGGAGAAGCACCGAAGCGTGCCAGAACAGAAGTGTCAATAGGTTTTGACGATTCAGACTTGGAAGGGGTGAAGTTTCCCCATGATGATCCTCTTGTCATAATACCTGTGATAGGCAACTCCGAAACAAAAAGAGTCTTGGTTGATAATGGAGCTTCAGTGGATATCTTGTTCCACGATGCCTTTATCAAGATGGGTTACACAGACTCTCAGTTAACACCCTCAAATATGCCTATATATGGGTTCAACGGGGTGGAATCAAAGGTGGAAGGCACTATCCAACTCCCAATGACCATGGGGCAAGGAATGAATACGTCTACTCAGATGTTGAACTTCATAGTTATAAAAGCGACTTCAACCTACAATGCAATCCTGGGAAGGACTGGTCTTCATGCGTTCAAGGCTGTTGCCTCATCTTATCATCTAAAAATCAAGTTCCCAACGAGGAATCGGATTGGTGAAGAACGAGGAGACCAAAAGATGGCTAGAAGTTGTTACGTAGCCGCGTTAAGGCCTGATGGAACCGGGGGGCAAGTTCTCCCAATTGAAGACATGAATGTCAGCGACAACGAGGACAGAAGGGGGAAACCGGCTGAGGACTTGGTTCCAATTCCCCTAGTCCCAGGAGAACCAGAGAAGGTGACTTATATTGGGGCACTACTGCCCGAACCGTTGAAGAGCAAACTCACGTCTTTTCTTCAAGAAAACAATGACGTTTTCGCTTGGACAGCGGCCGACATGCCAGGGATTGATCCCCAATTGATATCTCACAAATTGAATGTGGATCCAGAAAGGAAGACAGTGAAACAAAAGAAAAGAAATTTTGCTCCAGAGAGGCTTGAAGCCATTAAGCAAGAAGTGAATGGTCACAAATTCCCAGAATGGTTAGCTAACCCCGTGATGGTCAAAAAAGCTAACGGGAAGTGGAGGATGTGCGTCGACTTCACTGACTTGAATGATGCATGTCCTAAGGATTGTTTTCTGTTACCAAGGATTGATGCATTAATAGATGCTACAGCTGGACACGAGATGCTCAGCTTCATGGATGGCTTCAGTGGATACAACCAAATCAAAATGCACAAGGATGACATCTCCAAGATATCATTCACCACTGACTTTAGTGTTTTCTGTTATCTAGTCATGGCATTTGGACTTAAGAATGCAGGGGCAACCTACCAAAGATTGGTGAACAAAATTTTTGGACACCTAATTGGAAAAACCATGGAGGTCTACGTAGATGACATGTTAGTCAAGAGCCTCGATAAGGCCGATCACATTGAGCACCTCCGAGAGGCATTTGAAGTGCTAAGGCACCACAAGATGATGTTGAATCCAGCTAAGTGTGCTTTTGGTGTAGGCTCGGGAAAGTTTTTAGGCCTAATGGTTTCCAAGAGAGGAATCGAGGCCAATCCTGACAAAATCAAAGCAATTCTAGACATGGAACCACCAAAGATTGTCAAGGATGTCCAAAAACTAACGGGAAGAGTGGCATCATTGGGAAGATTTATCTCCAAGTCAGGAGAGAAGTGCTTATCTTTCTTCAAAGCACTCAAGAACGTGAAAATTTTTGAATGGACAACGGAGAGCCAAGAGGCCTTTGAGGCCCTGAAGAAATACATGGTTGAGGCACCACTGTTGGCAAAGCCCAAGCCAGGGGAAATTCTCTATTTGTACTTGGCGATTTCTAGCACAGCCCTTGGAGCCGTTTTGGTAAAAGAAGAATTGAAGGTTCAGAAACCCATCTACTATGTGAGTAAGATTCTACATGGGGCAGAAATAAACTACTCAACGATTGAGAAATTTGCCTTAGCCTTGATAATGGCCTCAAGAAAGCTGCGCCCGTACTTCCAGGCTCACAAGATAGAGGTCTTGACTGATCAACCTCTGAGAAACATCTTACATAGCCCTCAAGTCAGTGGAAGATGGATCAAATGGGCCATTGAATTGGGCGAATTCGACATCAAGTATAAGCCTCGAACGGCCATAAAAGCTCAAGCACTTGCTGATTTCATGGTTGAATGTACCATTGACAACCAAGAAGTCGGGGGGGGGGGGCAGGAAGTAATAGTGGGGGATGAGAAAGATCAAGAGATGGATTTCAAAGAATATTGGGTGCTCTATTTTGATGGAGCATCAAAAACAAAATCAAGTGGAGCCGGTTTAGTGCTACAAAGTCCTGATGGATTCCTCATAGAGTATGCACTAAAACTTGACTTCCCAACGACAAACAATGAGGCCGAGTATGAAGCTCTGATAGCTGGCTTAGGCTGGCTGGAGCCTTGAAAGTTAAAACTCTGAAAGTATGTGGAGATTCGAGGCTAGTCGTTTCCCAAGTAAATGGGGAATTTGAGGCCAGAGATGAAGTCATGGCCAAGTATTTGAAACTTTTCAAGGCCATCATGACTCAGTTCGACGAATACTATGTATAGCACATTCCAATGGAAGAAAACATGAAGGCTGATGCCTTGTCTAAATTTTCTTCTTCCGAAATTGAAAACTATGCAGGGAGTGTATACTTCCAAGTCCTGAGGACCCCAAGCATCAACGGAAAGTTGGTAGCACCCATTGATGTTGCTAGTTGTTGGATAGATCCCATCAAGGCTCATCTGGAAACTGGGTGGTTACCCAACGACACTTCAGAAGCACAAAAGTTGTATGTGAGAGCACTAAGGTATACCCTGATTGAAGGAATCCTATACAAGAAGTCTTTCATCATTCCATATCTGAAATGTTTAAGACCTCAAGAGGCAGAATTGGCCCTGAAGGAAGTACATGAAGGAATTTGTGGGCAGCACTTGGGAGGCAGAACCCTTGCCCATAAAATCACTCGTCTAGGTTTCTACTGGCCAAACATACTAGCAGATGCTAAAAGCTACGTAAAGAAATGTGAAAGGTGCCAGAAGCATGCCCCAGTGGTTAGGCAACCACCAGAGATGTTGACATCCATAAACTCACCAATCCCCTTTGCCATGTGGGGAATGGATATACTCGGGCCATTTCCAATGGCAAGTGCTCAACGAAAGTTCTTGATAGTAGCAATCGACTACTTCACCAAGTGGATTGAGGCTAAGCCATTAGCCAAGATAACCACCAAGCAAGTGATGCATTTCTTCTTGGGAAAATGTGATATGCAGATACAGGATTCCACGTATCTTGGTCACAGATAATGGAACTCAGTTTAACAACGATGAGTTTAAGAAATATTGTGATGAGAACGATATCAAGTTGCGATTCACTTCTGTCGCCCATCCTCAAGCAAATGGGCAAGCTGAGGTTGCAAATCGAATTATCCTAGATGGACTGAAGAAAAGAGTTGAACGCTCCAGAAACACTTGGGTAGACGAATTGCTCCATATTCTATGGGCATATCGTACTACCTGCAAAGTCACCACTGGAGCTACCCCCTTTCTGTTGGCATATGGGGCAGAGGCAGTGGTTCCAGTGGAGATTACTCACACGTCTCCAAGAGTTGAGGCTTATGAGCCAGAAACAAATGAGGAAGGCTTGAGGCTGGCCTTAGATTTGATTGATGAAGTTAGAGATGAGGCAAATGCCAAGATAGTTCAACATCACAAACGAGCATCTTTCTATTACAACCTAAGGGTTAAAGAGAGATTCTTTCGACAAGGAGATTTAGTCCTCCGAAAGATTGAGGCATCCGGAGTTGGACAAAAAGGCAAGTTGGCCCCAAATTGGGAAGGACCATATCGCGTCAAGAACGTATTTGGTCGAGGCTCGTATAAGCTAGAAACCCTCGAAGGGCATGAGGTGCCAAGGACTTGGCATGCCTCAAATTTGAAAGTCTATTATGTTTAAAGTGTGTCCTGATTGGACTCACTACTAGGACCAATAGAAATAAGGTTCAATGAAATCATGAGCTTCCTAGAAAGCAAATGAAGGGTTGAAACCCCAGAAATCTAAGATATTCAGTCCAAACCCCATCATTCGATATGCTCAATGAAAGGCTTGAAGCCAAAACAAGACGGTATAAGACATAAAAAGGCTTATGCAAATGTCAAGTTAGCCTCGAATAAGGCAAAATTGTCGTAAATGTGTAGGTCGCTCCACACTTTACACCAAGACGATACTCGTGAAACACTAGTGTATATTAAAATCCCCAAAAAGGGTAGTAAGTCCCAGGTAAGGGATAAAAAGACCCCAAGTCTCGAAAAAGACCGGTATAACTTCTATGAAATCCTAGTGCATTATCATAGACGTTGGGAAGCGCGATCAACCATTTTAAACCCAGAATCTTCAAAGAAAGCCCAGAATCTTCAAAGAATTCTTCAAAACTTCAAGTAAGAAACCCAGAAAATGATGAGATTCAACAGAAAATCTTTCCAGTAATCGCCTAGTGACTGGAAACCCAACCGGTTAAGGAAGGGCAACCGTCTATAGCCAGTTAAGGCCCACAAATCCATTTATGGATTATAGAGATTAAAACCCAAATAATTTGGGTCTCAGGCAAATTCGAAGCCCAAACAATAAAGGCCCAATAAGGCCCAAGGCTGGAATAATTTAAGTCCAATTAAAAATTGGGCTAGTTAAGGCCCAAGAAAAGAATGAAATTTGAAATATAGCCAAGGCAAAATCAAAGATTTAAGGTCGAAAAGACATTAAATCGAAATCGTACGACCGATGTCCAAAACATATGGGAAAACGAGGTCAATTCCAACGACCTCGCTCCCAAATAAAGTCGAAAAATAATGAAATTGAGGTCGAAAAAACCTTAGAACGACATCGAAGGCTCGAAGTCGAAAATATACGAGGAATTGAGGTCATTTCCATCGACTTCGCACCAAAAATCCAGTCAAAAAATTGAAAATTCGAGGTCGAAAAGACCCTAGATCGAAGTCGATTGATTAAGATCGAAAATACACTATAAATCAAGCTCGAACCCCTCGACCTCACACCCAAGTGAGGTCGAAAACAGAAGGATTCAAGGTCGAAAGAATGAGGTCGAATATGACCTAGAAAACGAGGTCTAAGCGTTCGACCTCACGCCAAAATGAGGTCGAAAACGACCTAGAGATCGAGGTCGATATTGACCTAGAAATCATGGTCGAAAAAAGGCTGGAACGAGGTCCAATGACCCAGGTCGAAAATGACCTGCAAAATGAGGTCGAAAGTATGAGGAATCGAGGTCGAATGACCCAGGTCGAAAATGACCTGTAAATCGAGGTCGAAAGTATAAGGGATCGAGGTCGAAAATGACTGGGAAGTCGAGGTCGAAACCATCGACCTGGTACCAATAAAGGTCGAAAAAAGGCTGGATCGAGGTCGAAGGCTCGAGGTCGAAAAAGACTTAAAAATCGAGGTCGAAACCTTCGACCTCACTCCAGTCGAGGTCGAAATCCAGATCGAATTTCAGGTCGAAAATGACCTGTTTCCTGGTCGAATTTGAGGTCGAAAATGACTTGTTTCCTGGTAAAAAAGGAGGTCGAAAATGACCTAATTTGAGGTCGAAAATGCCCTTAAAATGGAAAATTTTGAGGAAAAACACGTTATAACTTCTACGAAAACCCCAAGGAGATTTTCCCAGAAGTTGGGGGGCAAATGATATGGTCAGAAAAGAAATTATAGAAATATAATTGACAAGTCAATGGAAAGGCCGATATTTAAGGCCCGACACCCTAATTATTCATTAATTTCGTAATTAATGAATAGGGAAAATATATAGCTCATAAAAAGAGTCCAAAATATGGTAAATTCATCAAAGAAGGATCCGGAATCCCAATTAAAGGCAATTAATGAGTCATAGCCTTTATCAACAAGGAAACGAATTCTCCAGCAAGAAATACAATGTTTATCCAATATCAAAAAGGAGACTTATTCGCTAAGACTCCTAAACATACCATAAATACTAGGCTCTAGACGCCTATATAAGGACCCTGATCCTACAATCAGAACTACGTTTTGGACACAGCACCATACGTCATCTACTACGTTTTGAACACAGCTCCATACGTCATCTACTACGTTTTGGGCACAGCTCCATACGTCACAACGCCTCGAAGGCGCAACAAGCCACAAAGGCACCCCTAGAACTACGTTTTAGACTTCATCCACGAATAAGGACATACAAGTCATCTACAACCTTTTAGACTTCATCCTCGAATAAAGGACATATAAGTCACTACGTCCTTGGTGTGCCCCTGCCGCCATAGCCCCGAGGGCAACACCAAGAACTACATTTTCTGGCTTGATTCTCAGAACTGATTGAGATACGTAGGCATCTTGTGAGGACCGATTTAGTCTCGAAACGCAAGTGCAGCCATTAAAGCTTGAAGCTCATTAATCCTAGCAATTAATATACAACTATGTTTTTTAATCCATAACAGATATAAATTCTCTAGAAAAAAGTAGTTGGCAAATATATAGATTTATACATGTATATATTTTTCTAAATATATACATCTATAAATTTTTAATATATAAGTTGTATCCCAATAACATTTTTAGTCTGTATCTAAATAAATTTATTTGGATAAAACATATCTCTTACAACCTCGATCTTCAAATGTTAGATTTATTTTTCATGATTTTCTATAAATGTACAAAAACCTCAAATTATATGATGATTTTCATATAAACATGAAAGTTATTAAATTAACTAACCTTAAATATAAGGTTGTAATTTAAGTTAATCAAATTAAAAGTTGTATGCTTTAATTTTAGATTAAGGTCTAATATTTGTAACAATTTCACGGATTTGGTAACTATTAAAAGTGAAATGTTATATCTCAAACTATAATTTATAATTTATTTTGTATTTTATTACAATATTATTTTATCAAAAGTAGTATAAAAATATATAATTTAATTTACACTTTTACTATAATACAATAATATATTAATTTTAGTTGGCCTAGTGTTGTTTTATTCAATTATTTTCCATAAAAAATTAATAGATAAGGATTGGGAAAAGTGTAAATTAATTTTGTACATAAAATTGTTATGCAATAGCTATTTTAAATATTTGTAATTAGACTTTTCAAATTATAAAGTAGTTGTTTCAAGTGAATTATTAAAGTAATTATTTTTAGTGAAATTTAGTATTTTAAATTTATAAAATTTGTTTGCACATGTGTGTCGTTAGAATTTTAAAATGTTGATGATTTGTTAGGTTGTTGTTAAAAGTGTGTACACTAATAATAAGAAGGTGTAGAATAATTGTAGGTGAAGGTGTGTCTGTTTGGATAGTTATAAAGTTATGTATTAGGTTTCATTTTTTTGTTTGGGATAAAACTTACTCCCTCCGTCCCGCCCAATTGTTATCAATTGGGTTGGGCACGGAGTTTAACGAAAATAGGTAAAATAATGGAGAAGAGTAAAGAAAAGGATTAAAGTGGTGGGACCCGTCAATATTTAAAGTATAAAGTAAGTAAAGTGGAGGAAAGTAGTGGAAGTAATTGATTTTTATATTATAAAACTTTACTATTTTAGGAAAGTGTTGGAAGGTAAAGAATTGGATGGGACATCCCAAAAAGGAAAGTGTAAAGAAATGGGTGGGACGGAGGGAGGGAGTACTACTTAAAACATAGTTAAATTTATTTTTCATGATTTCCCATATAAGTACAAAAATCTCAAAATTATATTATTATTTTCATATAAACATGAAAGTTATTAAATTGACTAACCTTAAATATAAGGTTATAATTTAAATTAATAAAATTAAAAGACTTTAGTTTAAGGTTTGATATTTGAAACAATTTTAAGAATATGATAATTATTAAAAGTGAAATGTTAAATTTCAAACTATAGCATTTATAAATTATTTTGTACTTTATTGAAATATTACTTTATCAAAACTATTATAAAAATGGATATGGTCTATGAGGAAGAGTGTGCTGCTCGAGACCAAGAATTTCTTTCCTTGCAGGCTAGATTATCTTCAGTGTCAGAGATGGTAAAGAATTTGAGCATGAGGATGAATCGACCTATGTGGCAACCATCGTGTCTACCACGGAGCCAATCTGATAATGTTTTGTGTGTGTTTTGTTGTGGTGCTCATACCTATGATTATTGTCCTTCCAATCCAGACTCTATTTGCTTTGCTGGTAATCAAAATTGGAGTATACCATAGTCCAATTCTTGCAATCATTCATGGAGTCAACCTCCGAATGATTCATGGAGCAATGAAAAAGCATATCTTGGAACTTCATCAATGAACTCTAACTATCCATGTTTTCAGCAACCTCAACAGCAAGAATCTGATGAAGAAGATCAGTACAGTTCTGTAAAAGCTTTGTTGAAGAAAGCTATTGAAAATCTAGATGTCATCCAAACTCAATCAGATTCAATGAGGAACTTAGGGAATAAAGTTGGGGATCTAGTTGATGAGATAAGAAATCAAACGCCAAGTTCTTTACCATGTGATACTGAAAATTGTGAAGAAGTTCAGATAGAGCATTCTGAAAGTGTGTTTTCTGACGATGAAAAAGAGGTGGAGGACTCTTCAACAATATATGTAAAGGATGTTCTAGTTTCTGATAAACTAGAGCAAAATTCTTATGAAGATCCTTTGGAGCAGCCCATGATTCTAGATTCCGGACATAAGAATAATGGAGAGAAGAATCTAAGGGAAAAACAAACCGAAGATGCATAAATTTAATAAATAAAAGCCCGAATGCGATAAAGTTAATGCCCGAAGGCGCAATATTACAAATTTGAAAATCAAAAACTACTCGGAGAACTCCTCGTCCTAGTCGGATGAGACCACAGGAGGTTCGTCAAGCTCATCAGGGCGGTCGACTGGGTCGGTGAAGCCTTCCTCAACAAGAGGAAGATGGTCTAAGCCTAAAGCGGCGGCCCTCTTCACGACTTCGTCGTGGCCCATCTGATAGCATATTTCCTCGGCGTTCAGCCTCACTTTGGTCTCCTTTCGCAACAACTTCCTGGCAGCTTTGAGGGCGAGATTGCGCCTAGTGAGGCGAGCCTGGAGAGTATCCACTTCCTTCTGCAAGGCTTCACGATCGGCCTTGAGCACCTTGGCCTGACCATCCAGCACCTCCAGGTCATCTTGTGCCGACCGTAAGCTGTCCTCGGCTTTGACCGCCCGAGCTTCCATCTCCTTGACTTGGGCGAAGCCGCTTTGCATTTCTTTCACCTTATCGGTGATGGCGGTGGCCATAGGAGTTGCCTGAAAAGAAGAGCAAATCATAATTAAAGACCGAGGGAAAAAAGAAATAATAGAAAAGGGAACGAAAGAAAACTTTTACATACCATGGAAAGTAGGCCCATCAATTCGGCGCAAGCGTCCACATGACTTAGTCATTCGTACTTCGGACGGTCGACTGTAAGCATCAGAGCCCGACACAAGTCTGGAGCTAGGTCTTTGGCCGCCATCGGAGCAGGTGTGACAAAGGAATCCGTCTCAAGCACCGCCCATTGAGGGACATACGTCTTGACTACGTCCCCTCGCCGTGACCTCTTCCTTGAAGCCGGAGATAGGGGGCCTTCCTTGCCTGTTCGGGTTGATGGCGAGGAGAAGGAGGGGCAGATTGTTCTGGGGACTTCTGGTCGTCCCCTTCACGAGTAGGATTCGGCGAGCCACCTGCTTGAGCCGCTTGAGAGGCTTGGAACTTGGCTTTCTTCCTCTCTACAATTACCTAGCTAGTTGACACTGCAAAAAGATGGAAAACATGTTAAATGTAGGACTAACATTCGGAATATAAAAACGCAGAGTTAAAAGAGATCTAAGTCAGAGCATGTTACCATTACCCTATAGGGCGAAGAGCCATTGCTTGTCCCGAAGATCCCCAAGGGGGATTCGGTCCATGTCGAATTGACACAGTCGGTTATATTCGTGCTCTTCGGCACCTATTAGTGTGGGTTTTACCACTTGGACTGCAGGATCAATTACGCGCCACTGGGACATAGCGACTATCTTCGGTCCAGAAAGATAGAACCACTTGTCCTGACTCCATTTTTTATTTGAATTCGTTTCAACCCAATCGGCTCTATTGGTTCGCCGAGATAATGAGTAGAAGCCTTTGCTCTTGTCATTCTTCCGGAAGTCGTAGTGGTTCCAGAACAATCTTGTTTTCGGCTCGACTCCTGCAATGAGGCATCAGCATTGGAAACCGTTCATGTGAAAGAATCCATTCGGGTCCATCTGCCCGAGGGCGATGCCTATTTCCGCGAACAATTTCTTGATCAGAGGAAGTACGAGGACTCGGAAACCGCATTTGAAGACAGCTTCAGAGACGCCTGTAGCAACTTGCCTGTACCCTTCGGGCACAGGAGGATTATGCCAAATCCGATCATTCTTCCTCGCCATGTAGATGTGTCATGCTCCGGTCGGGATGTCGTAATCTTTGGTGAACTTCAACACATTATCCTCGGAAAGCTGCGAGCGGAAGTTCACTGCCGGATAATCGGAGATAACATGAAAAAGAGACCTCTCCGGGGGTACGGACCCCGAAGATTGTGCTGTTTCGGGTGGTGACCGATCGATAATTTCTACATTCGGGATGAAGAAATTAGCCACGTACTCGGAAAAAGCTTTGAAGAAAAAGGAAATTAAAGACAATAAAGCCGAGTACAGAGGGCCAGGATCGGTCAAACGAATCTTAAAGGATAAAGTATGGCGGTGAAGAATCTCCTAGTGAATTTAAGCAGGCTGAAGAGTGTTCTTAAGACGCTATTGTCAGTGACGGTATGTATTACTACTGTCTTATCATATATACCTAAATCAATACATGAATTGTTTCTAAGCTATTATTAAGGTAATTAAAGACATCTTCGTGTTAATATGACAGTAAATGACGTTTGGACAAAGGAGTGGTGTCGTTTCATATTCAATGGCGTAGATGGAAACGTTTTAAATTCAACGGTTGAGATGTGGCGTAAATCTCGAGAAGCGACAATTGTCATCATTGAAATGACACGTTTCCCCGTGTGACGTGACATTCAGATAAGTACAAATTTATCAAAATTTATCCCGAAGAAGGGTATGGGTTTGGGACTCCGATCGAACGAGGTGTCCGACCGAAGCCCAGGGACATGTTGGAGGCCCAAGCATAATTGGGCCAGACGTAATATCAAGTTTGGTCAGCTATGTGAAGTGCGGCCCATTACACCGGCCCGGCCTACTACATGTGACTGTTATGCTACTGAGACTAGGTCTGTCCTATTTCTAAGGTGGGAGGTTGGCACGTCCCCCACGTTCGGTGTGCACCCGAATATCTCGGAGGTCAGCAACTATTGAGTCTATAAATGCGCTTGTCAGATTCCATTTCAAGGATAACTAAATACACAATACACACAAGCACTTGTACGTTCTATTTTTACTCACCGGAACCGATTAACTTATTCTCACACCCAGGGGCGCAGCCAGAAAACTTCGGCAGTGGGGTAAAAAAAGAAAGTAAAAAAAATTGTACGACAACTGAGACTTTGACGATAAAATTGCAAAATAAAAGTCAATCTTAAAATTATAGTTACAATATTTACAATTGTCCTTGACGATTTTTCATGTTCTGAAAGCGATGCATGATTGCTTCATTGACAACCCCATCAAATTTATGTACATTTTCCATATAATATAAATTAAGTGGGGTCAATTTTTTTATTTTGGGGGTTCAAAAATGAAAAATATAAATTTTATATAATACATATGTGAAGACATTTGGGAGTTGAGTGGGTGCAAGTGAAACACCCCCGTCTCAATGTGGCTATGCCCCTGCTTACACCAGAGGTGAACAGGGGGACAAACTCCTTGCATTTTTCTTTTTTTCAAGTTAACCCGAAGAGCTGTTCGGAGTTCGACCCGACAAAAATTTGGTTCCAACACCCTCCTAATGAATATCTAACGTCCGACCAAACGGAGAAGCACCCGAAGATACAAATTGCAGAAACCGAGTTACATTGAGACGAAAACCGTGTTTTTCTTGACTATACTTTTAAAACTAGTAGTCTAAGTAGATTGAGCAGAATAAAAATGAAAAGGATAGAGAGAGGGGGAATCATTTACATGGACGCTCTTTCCCAATGTTCAAACTAAAATATATAAAATTGAAAATGTTTATCGATGCCGAGACAAAAAGAAGATGCAGATGTAGGTGTGACAAACTCACTCTTCGTTAGCCGTGAACTTTGGTGCTCTATGTCCTAACCTCCTAACTAGGTGTAACTGCCATACTCTCATTTTTCTTCGTCTTCCTGGTCTAACTAAAATTCCAAGATAGCACGAATAAGCAGGGTGACAACGAGTTGCATCGGTTCGGATTTCTTAAAAATCAAATTTAATGTATCATGTTTTGATTTAGTTCGATTTGGTTTTGGATATTTAAATATAAACCCAAATGATATATTTAGTTTTTTCAGATTTATGTTTGGTTCAGATTTGAATCAAATATCTAAAAAGTAATGATGATTAAAAAAAATTCTGAAGTTATGACTACAAAAATAAGGTTTCATGTATTTCATTTAGCATAATATATGCAAAGAAAAGAAAAACTAAAAAAAATACTAAATTTCATTGTCGATTATTGTTCGATTTACAAAACCCAAACCCAACTAGAAATCGATTCGGTTGAAAATAAAATCCAAGCCAAAATGAAATACATTCATATACTGATATTTGAAAAAAAAAATAAGTTAATCTTCCGTAAAGATAGCAGAAGGACGCGGACAGATAAAAATGTCACCGATGCATAGCCACACTAAAATGTTTGTATTATCTCAGAAAAAACACGTTCAAATATTTGAAGTTGTAGTATTTTGTAAAGCTTTGATGCAATATAGTCAAGTAGAGTTGGGTAAAAATGTCATATTCTGCTCTGTATGTTTCTTCAATGGCCTTTGTAATTGCCTAAATAGCATTCCTTGTTCAAGCTAAAAAACATGTCGCCCGGTCACTCGTCAATACTTCTGCAGTTCTACCATTTCTCACTTCCTTGCTTTACCTGATTTATACGACATTATATTACATGCATACGCATGATGATGCATGGGTTTGGCATGTAAACCGGAGAAATATATAAGAAATTATGTATGATGCATTATTTTTCGATTTTGTCCCCGGGATAGTAGTGAAGATATTGTTCCCTTTTACCCTTTGTCCCAAAATTCAATGTTGTAGTTTATTTATTTTTTTACACTGTTTTAAATTGCATAAGAATAATTGTTTTACATATGATTATAAAGCAGTAAAAGGTAATTTTTAGTGAAATTTTTTGAAGAGGAGTATATTTTGTTAGAAAAAAGTGTTTTAATTATAAAAGGAAATAAGTTAGTTACTGTTTTTATATTATTTTATTATTTATTAAATAGAATAAATGACCGAAAACCAAAAACCAAAACTTTTAATGTTTCGGTTTTAATAATACTAGCCGTGCAAGGCACGGGCCATCAAATAATATTAAAAAGTAAATATTTTTGGAAGTGTTTTAATTATATTAATTGTATTTGTTAAGAAAATACGTTGGCATGTTAAAATATGTAAGTTTTTTAAATAATTAAAAGCTTTAAAATAGGTTTTAAAATAAATAAGGTTTGCACCTGATATTTTTGGAAAAGAGATATTTTAGTGAGAATAAATATAAAAGGTAATATGTTTAAATTTAAAGGTAATTGTCTGTGATATTTTTGGAAAATGAGTAGATTTTGTTAGAAAAAAAGTGTTTTAATTACTAAAGGTGATCAACTAGCTATTTTTATATTATTTTATTATTTATTAAATAAAATAAATGAACAAAAACCAAAAACCAAAACTTTCAATGCACGAGCCATCAAATGAGATTAAAAAATGACAAACTAAAAAATTTAACGGGAATGGAAAATATTAAATAAAGAATAAAAATTAATATGATAAATTATAAAATGAGAAAGTTAAATATTAATTGGAACATATGAAATATAAATAAAAAATGCAAATAGGACTGAAGAAGATAAATGAGGCATTATTAATATTATTTTATTATTTATTAAAATAATATTAATAACGAAGACAAATAGAAAAGTTAACATGTTTTAATTTTAAAAAAGTAATTGTCCGTGATATTTTTAGAAGTGTTTTAATTATATTAATTGTATTTGTTAAAAAAATACGTTGACATGTTAAAATAGGTAAGCTTTTTTAAATAATATAAAACATTAAAATAGATTTTAAAATAAATAGGTAAATGTTGCACCCGATAATAGGTAAAAATCAAATTTAATGTATCATGTTTTGATTTAGTTCGATTTGGTTTTGGATATTTAAATTGTTAGGCCGAATACACAATATAATCAAGTATGTATGAGAATAACAATAATTAAGAACACTATTTATGAATCAATAAAACTGTAATCGTATTAACAGCTTCTCTCTTTATGATGTTAATGAATCACAAAGAGCTTCTAGGTTAGGTTACAAGAATAATATATCAATATTCACGCGTCCCTTCTAGGGATAACCTATCTGTGTTTATATAGTACACAGCTACATACAATCCTCATCTAATTGATATTCCTACAAGTTAGCTATACAATTGATATCAATTAAGGATTGCTTCTTATCTTCTATTCCGTTTCCTTAGCTGCATCAATATATTCTGCTTCTTTCCATCTTCAGAATATATTGCTTCTAGAATCTTCAATTCTGCACCGACAGCTAATTCAACTATCACCCTGTCAGACTTTAAATAAACTCTGACCGGCTTCAAATAAACTCTTCACCCTGTCAGAGTTTAACTAAACTCTGACTGGCTTCTGATAAACTCTTGTCAGTACCTGTTGCTTAAACACTGATAAACAAACATTAGCAATTATATCTAACAATCTCCCCCAACTTGTTCATAATAAAATGTACAAGTTAAACATATAATTGATGATGTCAAAACCATTTAACAAATGCAGTGTTTAACATATAACATAGTTTAATTTAAAACAGAGTTTAAATTTGACTTAGAATAGAAAATATTAAAAACTTACAGTCAGACTTTACTTGACTTCTTCAATATCAGGCACAGTCCTGAGATAATCAATCAGCAGTCTTCTCTCAGCATTCTCAAGTTCAGCTATCATAATCTCTTTCAGCTCCTTATACTCTGGATCTCCTTCACCAGTTTGATATATGGCAGCCCTCAGAGAATAGATACTGTTCTTCTTCATGTCATTCCCTAGCCGAATGTACTGAGCTTTATCTGACTCTAAGTTGAATTCTAAGACTTTTATTCCCAGTGCAGTTTTAAATCTAGCACTGTTTCTCTTCATCTCCACCAATTTTCCAGTATGATCTCTATACTTTGGAATATAAGCATTTGAGACTTCTCCTCCTCCAAGCATCACTTTTGATCTCAGCATCTTTTCTCTTAAGATTTGAGCAACATTATGGGTGTGTCTGTTCTTAACTTTCAACAGATAAAGTACATATTCAAGTTCTTCCCATGATTTGAGATTTACATCAGATTCTCCAACTCTATAAACTCTTCCATCACTCATGAAGTATAACAGAAACTGCTTCTTCAAGATTCTGTGAAAAATCAACTGAACAGATTCTAACTTATCAAGATTTTCTTGTGTATTCCCAATACCAGATCCTGCCAGTGAAATATTGTCTTGAGATCTGTTATTTATTCTCTTCTCCCTATGTGAACCTAAACCAGACTTATCATAAGATTCTTTTCCAAGTACAGTCCTGGTTTGAGAAAAATCCACAGGTTGAAGTGTCAGAGTTTCAGAGAGTACAGGTCTTAAGAAACCTTTGAGTTGAGGAGCTAGCTGAGTTTGCACAGCTTGAGCCTTGTCAGAGGCTGGCTTAACTTCAATAGTATCATCAACTTGAGCAGCGTCAGAGGTTGATTTTGCTAATCTTGTTTCAACTTGAGCAATGTCAGAAGTTGAATAAATCTTCTTAGGTAACTGTTCTTCTTCTACCAGTTTACCTTTTCCTTTGTCAGCATTTTTAATCACAGGCCTCCTTGAGTACTGTAAACTTTGATCAGAGTTTACATTCTCTTTGATAACAATTCCTTTTTCTTTCTTTCTAGGAGCCTTGATTTCCTTCTTCTTGTAGATTCCAGCTTCAAGATTTTTCTTGTGTTCTTCAGCAAGCATCTGTTCTTCAGCCTGGATATCTTCAATAGTAACTTCCTTTCCATGCTCTTTAATAAAGATCCTAGCAGCAATCTCTTCATCAGTAGATGGGTTAGCTGAAACAACTAAACTTTTGTTGAGTTTTGAAGTAGATTGACCACCAGAGTTTATTACATGTCTTTGCCTTTGAGCAGAAATTCTTCTTGCATTTCCTCTGCTTCCCCCATCAGTAGAATCATCCTTCCGTCTCAGAGTTTGAGTATCTTTGCATTTGTCTTTAGGTATACTCTCCCCCTTTTTGACATCATCAGAAATTAGTACTGATGTCAGCAATTCAAGCGCAGTAGAAATGGAATTCAATTGAGTGGACATTACAGCCTGATTCTCCTCAACTTTTCCAAGCCTTGTCTTGATTTCCTCAGAATCCTTGGCTTGCTGCTTGAATTGTGTAGAATAAAATGATCTGTCAAGCTTCAAAGTTGTATCCCTTAGAGAAAATTCATTCCTCAGATTTGTAAACATCTGTTGATTCTCATCAAATCTATTATTGAGAGATTTGACTTGAACAACAGTTGCCTGTAAACTTGTAAGGACATCAGGATTTGTAATCTTCTTGATAGAATCAGATAGAAAATCTGCAGCCCTTTGCGCTGGAAAGATACAATCTGCATTAGCCCATGCATTGTAGTACATATTCTGATAATGCTCAGAAGCAGCCCTTTGAACTTCCCTCTCTTCAGTAGAATTTGCTTGAATATCAGAAATTTCCACTTGAATATCAGAGTTTGAATGAGCAGGACTAGCTTCAGCATTGTCATCCTCTCTGTGAATATCTTCAAGCACATTTTCAGCAGTGATTTCATCAATTAACTGTGCAGTCGCATCAGGTACTTGATCTGCTACAGTTTGAGGAACATCAGAGTTTGCTGGAGCAGTAACCTCTGCTTCTCTCTGAACAATCTCAACAACTGATTGTTGCAAAGTGTCAAGTAAGACAATATCCTCATGATCATTATCTGTTGCATCTACATGTACAGCAACAGCTTCTGGAACTGGATCAACTCTAATCTGATCAACTTCCTCACCTTTCTCAAAATCAAGAGAAATGATTTCTGTGTGAGAAGCAATTGGTTCTACTAATTCAGTAGTAGCTTGATCAGCTTCCAGTACAGTATCTTCATGATCAATAATCCTGCTGTCAGAGTATGCAGCAGCTTCCTCAACTACATCATCAGCTTTTGATGTAGGAGCTTCTGGTTCAAAATCCATCAGAATAGTTGAAGGAACAATTTCAGGAGTACTTGAAGGAACAGTTGTATTCACAATCTCCTCATTATCTGATGTAGGAGCTTCAGTGTCCTCAGGTTCTTTGTCCATATTTGCAATGATATCACCAAAAAGTTGATTAGCAACTAGTCTTCTCTTTCTCTGATGAAGAGTTTCTTCATCAGCTTCAGTTTCTGAGTCTGCAATAGAATCAGCAGCAACAGACTTTGCCCTTTGGGCTCGCCTTTTCTTCATTCTTTTTCTCTGAGGCACAGCATCAACATTTGATACCTCAGCTGCAGTTTGTTGCAAACCAGACTTAACTGCCCGAACTTTAGAACTCTTTGACCTCTGTGGTTGAGATACAGAAGGTCCAGCTTCAGCAGTTGAGACATGTTGTTGTTGTGAGTTGTCAAGAAATTGTTGCACAGATTCAGGCAACATTAAAGGACCAACTTCTCCTTTCTTGTTGTCCTTGTTGATAAGGTCAGAGAATATACGTTTGTGCAATTTAAATGAAAGTATAACATCATCCTCTACAATCTCAACATTTGGACAGCAATGATTGAATATCAATTGACAAAACCTAGAGAAGTAAACAACATTTCTATTCTCTAGCATTTTCTCACCAATATTAGTTAAAACTAATCTAGCAACATCAAATCGACTGCCATAGAGAAGAGAATACCCGATCTGTAGACTATCCGTGGGAATCGCATCCCAATTAGTGCACTTCTTTCCAAAAGCCCGAGTAATGCAATCGAAAAAGAAGCTCCATTCCTTGCGCAAAAATGGCCTTTTGAGTTGACCTATCTTTGTCAAAGGTCCAGAGTAGCCTATCTCGTTCATCATCCTGACTAGCTCAGAGTCTCCAACAGAAATTTTGAATGCATTGAAATCCTCAAGACCCAAGGCATCACGAACAGTAGTAGGAGTAACAGCATAGTCATTGTCCTCATATTGAAAAATGATAGATGGAGATCCAGACTCTCCTCCATTATCATAAGCACCTGTCTGCCAAAAAGTTCGAATTTGAGTAGCAGACAGCTTCGATGGTGCTGTTAGAGCAGTACCAATATCAGAGTTTAACAAGAACCTCTGAATCAAATGAAACGCCTCCGGTGCATTCTCATTTGCTACAGGAGCAGAATAATTGTTGGGAACAAATTCTAATTCAGAAGCAATAAACGCTGTAGTTGCCATTTGTAAGATTTGAAAACAAGAAGAACTGGGCTTTGAAAGTGTTTGAGTGTTTGTGTGTGAGTAAAAACTTAGGAAAAGATGAAGTGCGTAAAAGATTGAATCGTGTGTATGTAGTGTATTAAATAATAACTGTAAAGATTAGAAGTATGTTAGTGGGACAGATGTCGAACGGAAATACGCTGACAGCTGTTTCTAACAACGTCCAATACACACGTGCAGACGTGGAGACACCTGTCATCACATATAACACTCAAAATATTCGCTTAAAAGAAAAAAAAATCAATAATAATAAAATTATCAATTTTAATAATAAAGTACAAAGGAGCTCAACAGTCAGAATAATAATGACTGTCTTGAAACTCCGCACCTTATTATCCCAAGCGCTTCGATTCAAGTAAAAACCTTTCAGTTACCCTGTTGAATGCTTTAAAAACCAAAACATTTTATCAACAGGCTTCATATCTTAAACTTACCATACACCAAATGGCAGGATCCTTTGAGTTCATGGATTTAGAATCATTCTTGAACATGAACTGGCATCAACAAGCAAACTACATCATCGATGAGTTTCTTGTTCTGTCTTTTCTGAATGATGAAGGTCTTATAGCAGATGATGAAATAACAGAAGGACCAATCTCTAATCCTTATGTGCACATCATCCGTCCCGGTCCATATGATGTGCCCATCCTGGCAGACGATCATACTATGGAGATTTGTATGATGCTCTTCCAGCAGAGCTTCCTGATGGGTACTGAGGAGACAATCTTCTTGGAATCCTGCAGGCTGCAAAGCAGAAAGAGAATCCAGGAAGATGATGATGATGATGATTTTTCATCTTCAGGATGTTGTCAAGCAATCCCAGATGGTATAATGATCAGTTGAACAACTGGGTTGCGCTCATCAGAAGTAATAGAGCACAATAGCTTCTGGCTCTAGCTCTTCTGCTTCAGATGTAGCATTCAAATACTTGTCCTGGTTAAATAGATCTTTTCTTTTGTAACCATAGTGATTAGTATTTATCAGAAAGATTAGCTAAACATGAGTATGAAATTGTCTGATTGTAAATTTGGATCAATTAATGAAAATTTTGTTTCTTTACATATCAGTATTATCAATATTGCATAGTAATTGTAAAGTGAAAAAAAACTTTAAACAATTAACGAACATACTCAGCAGCAATACAAATCACAAACAGGACTTAATAAACATACTCTTTCTGTTTTCCGTTCAATCATACTTTTTCCCAAAAACAAATGGCTAATCTCAAAATTATTAACTGTCTGAAACAAAGAAATTATTTTAACCATCAGAGATTAAAACAAAGTAACCTCGGCGTATTTCACACAATACATCAGTGTTTACCATTTGTCCTTCTTTGTTAATAAACTCTTTTCTCAATCTGTACAGTTGTGAAAAATGTGTGTGTAGTAGCAGAGTTTACCGAAATCAGTATTTAGATCATCTCAAAGTGCATAAAATCCACAAACTAAAGTAGTAAAAACTGGTTGCCTAAACTCTCATGTATAACATAGACACTGATTTTTCTATCTAAACTCTGTATTACTGATATCCTTTCATTTGGATATGTCTTTTATTTTTCACCCCCTTTATTTTTTTTATTATTATTTATTTTTTTTTTTAATTTTTCCAGTAATCAGTGGTTGGCACTAGTCACCAAAAATCAAGAATTTTAGCCCTTATTTCATACAATAAGTTCCTGGATCTTCCTAGGCACAACATGATCTCAAAGGAATTTGTGCTCTGTTTGGCATCTTTTGATTTGAGGGTGAATTATTTGCAATAAATAATCAGAGTTTAGACTTTTCATCAGTGATTATAATTAACTTATGAGAGAAAATGCAAACAGCTAATACAGACTCAGTGTATAGGATCAATAAACTATGAGATGCTATAAATATAGAGACAGTATCATGCTGTGTTAGCTTACTGCACATATCTTAGATCAGAATCTATCAACTCTTAAGGATTCACAATTACTTACTAAAAATTATGCTTCATACAAATTTCTTCATTGGTCCATATGTTTCAGACAAAATTACAGTTAGAGAATAGCATTAAACTGTAATTACCAGAGTATGACCAACAGAGTTTAACATCAGAGTTTACTTTCAGAGTATGACTGACACTTCACAGAGTTTATCATCAGAGTTTAACATGCTGGTCCACATAACAGTTAACACATGTAAGAAATCATGAACATAAAAAGTGAGTCTAACCCGTATCTCTAGTCAGAACCAGAGATCATTCCAAGTTCATTTACCAATCTTGTAAAAGTAGCTTCACTCAAGGGTTTGGTGAAGATATCTGCAAGTTGTTGGTCTGTAGACACAAAATGAAGCTCAATGTTTCCTTCTTCCACATGTTCTCTGATAAAATGATACCGTATGCTGATGTGCTTTGTCATGGAATGCTGTACTGGATTACCTGTCATAGCAATAGCACTTTGATTATCACAGAAAATAGGTATTCTAGAGTACCTTAATCCATAATCCAGCAATTGATTCTTCATCCATAAAATCTGTGCACAACAGCTACCAGCTGCTATATACTCTGCTTCAGCAGTGGATGTGGAAATTGACTTCTGTTTCTTGCTGTACCAAGAAACTAATCTGTCACCTAAAAATTGACAGCTTCCACTTGTACTTTTTCTGTCTATCTTACAGCCTGCAAAATCTGCATCAGAGTAACCAATTAACTTAAACTCTGATTCTCTAGGATACCACAAACCCAAGGTTATGGTTCCTTTGAGATATTTGAAAATCCTTTTTACAGCTGTTAGATGAGGCTCTCTGGGATCTGCTTGAAATCTTGCACAAAGACATGTTGCATACATGATATCAGGTCTACTTGCAGTAAGATACAGTAAAGACCCTATCATTCCTCTGTAGTTAGTCATATCTACTGAGGCTCCTGTGTCTTTGTCAAGCTTCGTTGCTGTAGCCATGGGAGTTGTAGCAGATGAACTTTCAAGCATACCAAATTTCTTTAGAAGATTTCTGGTATACTTTGCTTGATTGATAAAAATACCATCATCTGTTTGCTTTACTTGTAAGCCTAGAAAGTAACTAAGCTCTCCCATCATGCTCATTTGATACCTGGATTGCATAAGCTTTGCAAACTTCTTACAAAGTTTGTCATTAGTAGATCCAAAAATAATATCATCTACATAAATTTGAACTAAAAGCAAATCATCACCAGAATTGAAATAAAACAAGGTTTTATCAATTGTACCTCTTGTGAACCCACTTTCTAAAAGAAATTGAGCAAGAGTTTCATACCATGCTCTTGGTGCTTGCTTTAGTCCATATAATGCCTTGTCAAGCCTGTAGACATAATCTGGATGCTTGGAATCTACAAATCCTGGTGGTTGTTCAACAAACACTTCTTCTTCAAGCTTCCCATTGAGAAAAGCACTTTTTACATCCATCTGAAAGACTTTAAACTTCTTGTGTGCAGCATAGGCCAGAAAAATTCTTATGGCCTCCAATCTTGCAACTGGAGCAAAGGTTTCATCATAGTCAATTCCTTCCTGTTGTGAATAACCTTTAGCCACAAGTCTAGCCTTGTTTCTTGTAATCACACCTTCACTGTCAGTCTTGTTTCTGAAAACCCACTTTGTACCTACTATTGATCTATTCTTTGGTCTAGGTACAAGTGTCCAGACCTCATTTCTTTCAAATTCATTTAACTCTTCTTGCATTGCTGTAATCCAATTAGCATCTTGAAGAGCTTCCTCCACTTTCTTTGGTTCTGTTTGAGACAAGAAAGCATGATACAGACACTCATTGTTTGTTGCACTTCTAGTTCTCACACTAGCATCAGGATCTCCAATTATGAGATCAGGTGTGTGTGCCTGTGTCCACTTTCTGGCTGTTGGTAAGTGGTTTCTTGCATCATTATTGAATCCTCCCCCTTGATCCATGCTCTCCTGATTCATACGTTGACTTTCTGCAGTATCTGAGGCTCCCCCTGAATTGGATGGCTCAGTGTTTGAACTGTCAGAGTTTGAATCAGTTTCCTCAACTGACTCACTTGCTGTGTCTTGTTGAGCTTCTTCACGCTCCCCCTCAACTGGTTCACTATTTTGTTCAACTCGAGAATTTTCAGTTTCTCCAGTATTTACCAGTAGAGGTTCAGAGTATGCTTCGTCAGAGTTTGTCAAACCTGCTTCATCAGAGTTTATATTATCAGAGAATAGATCTTCATTTTCAAAACGTAGTTGATCATATCCATCCTTGTCTTCAAGTCCAATTATTTTCTTGTCATCAAATGACACATGTATGGATTCCATGATCACCTTAGTTCTCAGATTGTAAACTCTGAATGCTTTTGTTGACAATGGATAGCCAACAAAGATTCCTTCATCAGCTTTTAACTCGAACTTTGTCAACTGTTCAGGATGAGTCTTCAACACAAAGCATTTGCATCCAAATATGTGAAAATATTTCAAATTTGGCTTCTTATTTTTCACCATCTCATATGGTGTTTTCCCATGCTTGTTGATCAGTGTAGCATTTTGAGTAAAACAAGCAGTTTGAACAGCTTCTGCCCAGAAATAAGTTGGCAATTTTGCTTCATCAAGCATAGTTCTGGCAGCTTCAATTAAAGTTCTGTTCTTTCTTTCAACTACACCATTTTGCTGTGGAGTTCCAGGTGCAGAAAATTCTTGTTTGACTCCTCTTTCCTTGCAGAAAGCTTCCATTATTGAGTTTCTGAATTCAGTTCCATTATCACTCCTTATAATTTTGACTTTGTGCTGTGATCCTTTGTCCAGTAGATTTACATGATCCATCAGAATTTGAGCAGTTTCATCCTTCTTTGATAAGAAATACACCCATGTATATCTAGTATATTCATCAACAATTACTAGAGTATATTTCTTTCTGCCCATTGACATCACATTCACTGGTCCAAAGAGATCAACATGTAGAAGATGATAAGGTTCCACTACTGAAGATTCAGATTTGCTCTTGAAAGATGACTTCCTTTGCTTGGCCTTTTGACAAGAATCACATAGACCATCTAGATTGAGTATTGATTTTGGAAGTCCTCTTACAAGATCCTTTCTTATTAGCTCATTGATGTTGTTCAAATTGAGATGAGAGAGCTTCTTGTGCCATTTCCAACTCTCTTCATTTGACATTTTTGCAGTCAGACACACTATTCTTCCATCAGAGTTTGTTACCAAACTTGCTTCATAAATATTGTTGCGTCTGTGTCCAACTAGAACAACTTTTCCAGTAGATTTACTGATAACTTCACAGTATTCACTATGAAAATCTACATGGTTTCCTCTGTCACAGATTTGACTCACAGATAACAGATTATGCTTGAGTCCTGAGACTAGAGCTACATTTGTGATGATGACATTTCCAAGATTGATATTGCCATATCCCAGAGTGTGTCCTATGTTGCCATCTCCATAGGAAACTTTTGGGCCAGCCTTCTCCTCAAAGTCTGATAACAGGGCTTTATTTCCAGTCATATGTCCTGAGCATCCACTGTCCAAGATAAGTGTGCTCTCTATTATACCCTGCAATCACAAACAAACACTAAGTGTTAGTTTTAAGGATCCAGACTTGCTTGGATCCTTTGTCTTTCTTAACAGTGTTAGCTTTTGCAGCGGAATCAGCATTATCAGAGTTTAAACTAACATTGTCAGATTTTACACTAGCAGAGTTTGCTCTAACCCATTTTAAGTTGGGTTTTAGCTCATAATAGTTATGATAAATTGCATGATAACTCTTACATGTGTAAATAGAATGCCAAGTGCTCCCACAATGTTTGCATAAAGTCTGTGGTCTTACTCTAACATAATCATTCTTTACTTCTGAAGTAGAAGGTAAAGAATTAATATGTTTGTTCTTAGTGCAAAATCTAGCAAGATGATTAGAACTACCACAATTATAACATGTTTTTCTTGAGGCACTAGCATTAGGCATATGATTATTTCCATTATTTATGCCTACTTTTCCATTCCTATTTCTCTTGGATCCTTTAGGTTTCATGGAAGACTTTACCTCTTTCAGCTTATGATTGAACTGTTTTCCTGTCATCAAGCCAACATTAACCTGTTTTTCACAAGTTTTTACTGGTTTTCTAATAGCTTCTACTTCCATAAGTTTTTCTGTTATAATATTTTCCTGTTTTTCACAAGATTCATCTGATTCCATATCAGCTTCCCTTATTACAACAGATTTTAACTTATTGGCTTCTGGAACAAATTTCACAGGTTTAAGTTGTGGTTTTACCTTAACCTTGTCTTTAAACCTAAGTTCATCATTTTCACAATAACCTAAACCTACAGAATCAGTCTGAAACACTTGATGAGTGTCTCTTCCAGAATCTGTCCAAGTCTTGATTATTTTCCTTTCCTTCTCTAAATCAGATTCTAGTTGCTTATATCTTTTCAGCAACTCCTGTTCTACATAAACAGCATCATCTCTTTCTTTTTGAATCTGCTTCATACTTTCAAGTTCTCCTTCAAGAAACTTGTTTCTATCTTTAAGACTAAGATTCTCAGATTTAATCCTCTCATTCTCTAAAGTCTGATCCCTATAACTAACATGTATGTTCTTAAGATAAATTCTTAATTCAGAAATATTATCAGTATCATAAGCATAAGTAGTTAGAGGTACCTTATTTTCTGATGACTCAACTTCATCTTTGACAGTTGCCATGAGTGCATAATTCACTCCATCATCAGAATCTGAAGTATCTGCCCAGTCTTTGCCTTTAGAGATGAGTGCTTTTTCAGTTCTTCCTTTCTTGCACTCTGGAGCATAGTGACCCATCTCTTTGCACTTGTAGCACTGGATCTCAGATTTGTCCTTCTTTCCAGACTTGGTATTCCTTCCATCAGACCTTCTGAAGTTCTTCTTCTCAGAATTTGAATCTCTCCTTGAGAATCTTTTACCCTTCTTGAAGTTCTTGAATCCCATCTTCTTAAATGTCTTAACCATCAAGGCAGCCATTTGCATCATCTCCTCTTCATCATCCTCAGAATCAGAAGCTTCATCAGAGTTTGAATCATCATCAGAGTTTGATGACTCACTCTCAGATTTAATCACTAAAGCCTTTCCCTTGGCTTTCTTCCTTGATGATTCTTTCTTAATGGGCTTCTCCTCGACTTTGAGAGCAACAGATTTTGTCTTTTTACTCAATCTTCTATTCCTTTGATCTATCTCCAGTTCATGAGTTTTCAATAACCCATAGATTTCATCAAGTTCTGTATCAGCAAGCTCATAATTATCTCTTATTGTGGTTGTCTTTAAATCCCATTTTTCAGGAAGAGATAACAGAAACTTGAGATTAGACTCTTCAAGCTCATATTCTTTATCAACCAGAGACAGATCATTCAATAATTTGCAAAATCTGTCATGGGTCTCAGTCAAGGTTTCATTAGGTCTTGAATCAAAGTGCTCATACTCCTGAGTTAGTATGGTCCTCCTATTCTTCTTGATAGCACCTGTTCCTTGGCATCTGACTTCTAGAGCATCCCATATCTCTTTGGCAGTCTTGCAGCCAATTACTCTGTTAGACATAACGTTATCTAACGCACTGTGGAGAAGATGTCTAACCTTTGCATCCTTTGCAATTGATGAGATGTCCTCAGGAGTCAAATCTTTCTTTTCCTTTGGAACAGTCTTTTGTTCTTGTCCATCAACAACAGGGGCTAGTTTGGTTGGATTATGAGGACCATCATAAATTCTGTCAAGATATTCTGGATCTGTAGCCTCCAAAAACATGGTCATCTTCACCTTCCAAATCGGATACTCTACAGGCCTGAGAATCGGAACCCTGATTGTTTCATATCGACTCACAGAATTAGGCTTAACCTGTTCAGCCTTGGGAGCAGTTTGATTTTCTTCAGACATGATTGTTACTGTGTTTGAATCGTAAAACTGTATATATTAAACAGCCTTGGCTCTGATACCAATTGTTAGGCCGAATACACAATATAATCAAGTATGTATGAGAATAACAATAATTAAGAACACTGTTTATGAATCAATAAAACTGTAATCGTATTAACAGCTTCTCTCTTTATGATGTTAATGAATCACAAAGAGCTTCTAGGTTACAAGAATAATATATCAATATTCACGCGTCCCTTCTAGGGATAACCTATCTGTGTTTATATAGTACACAGCTACATACAATCCTCATCTAATTGATATTCCTACAAGTTAGCTATACAATTGATATCAATTAAGGATTGCTTCTTATCTTCTATTCCGTTTCCTTAGCTGCATCAATATATTCTGCTTCTTTCCATCTTCAGAATATATTGCTTCTAGAATCTTCAATTCTGCACCGACAGCTAATTCAACTATCACCCTGTCAGACTTTAAATAAACTCTGACCGGCTTCAAATAAACTCTTCACCCTGTCAGAGTTTAACTAAACTCTGACTGGCTTCTGATAAACTCTTGTCAGTACCTGTTGCTTAAACACTGATAAACAAACATTAGCAATTATATCTAACATAAATACAAACCCAAATGATATATTTAGTTTTTTCAGATTTATGTTTGGTTCAGATTTGAATCAAATATCTAAAAAGTAATGATGATTAAAAAAATTCTGAAGTTATGACTACAAAAATAAGGTTTCATGTATTTCATTTAGCATAATATATGCAAAAAAAAAAAGAAAAACTAAAAAAAATACTAAATTTCATTGTCGATTATTGTTCGATTTACAAAACCCAAACCCAACTAGAAATCGATTCGGTTGAAAATAAAATCCAAGCCAAAATGAAATACATTCATATACAGATATTTGAAAAAAAAATTAAGTTAATCTCCCGTAAAGATAGCATAAGGACGCGGACGGATAAAAATGTCACCGATGCATAGCCACACTAAAATGTTTGTATTATCTCAGAAAAAACACGTTCAAATATTTGAAGTTGTAGTATTTTGTAAAGCTTTGATGCAATATAGTCAAGTAGAGTTGGGTAAAAATGTCATATTCTGCTCTGTATGTTTCTTCAATGGCCTTTGTAATTGCCTAAATAGCATTCCTTGTTCAAGCTAAAAAACATGTCGCCCGGTCACTCGTCAATACTTCTGCAGTTCTACCATTTCTCACTTCCTTGCTTTACCTGATTTATACGACATTATATTACATGCATACGCATGATGATTCATGGGTTTGGCATGTAAACCGGAGAAATATATAAGAAATTATGTAGGATGCATTATTTTTCGATTTTGTCCCCGGGATAGTAGTGAAGATATTGTTCCCTTTTACCCTTTGTCCCAAAATTCAATGTTGTAGTTTATTTATTTTTTTACACTGTTTTAAATTGCATAAGAATAATTGTTTTACATATGATTATAAAGCAGTAAAAGGTAATTTTTAGTGAAATTTTTTGAAGAGGAGTATATTTTGTTAGAAAAAAGTGTTTTAATTATAAAAGGAAATAAGTTAGTTACTGTTTTTATATTATTTTATTATTTATTAAATAGAATAAATGACCGAAAACCAAAAACCAAAACTTTTAATGTTTCGGTTTTAATAATACTAGTCGTGCAAGGCACGGGCCATCAAATAATATTAAAAAGTAAATATTTTTGGAAGTGTTTTAATTATATTAATTGTATTTGTTAAGAAAATACGTTGGCATGTTAAAATATGTAAGTTTTTTAAATAATTAAAAGCTTTAAAATAGGTTTTAAAATAAATAAGGTTTGCACCTGATATTTTTGGAAAAGAGAGATTTTAGTGAGAATAAATATAAAAGGTAATATGTTTAAATTTAAAGGTAATTGTCTGTGATATTTTTAGAAAATGAGTAGATTTTGTTAGAAAAAAAAGTGTTTTAATTATTAAAGGTGATCAGCTAGCTATTTTTATATTATTTTATTATTTATTAAATAAAATAAATGAACAAAAACCAAAAACCAAAACTTTCAATGCACGAGCCATCAAATGAGATTAAAAAATGACAAACTAAAAAATTTAACGGGAATGGAAAATATTAAATAAAGAATAAAAATTAATATGATAAATTATAAAATGAGAAAGTTAAATATTAATTGGAACATATGAAATATAAATAAAAAATGCAAATAGGACTGAAGAAGATAAATGAGACATTATTAATATTATTTTATTATTTATTCAAATAATATTAATAACGAAGACAAATAGAAAAGTTAATATGTTTTAATTTTAAAAAAGTAATTGTTCGTGATATTTTTAGAAGTGTTTTAATTATATTAATTTTATTTGTTAAAAAAATACGTTGACATGTTAAAATAGGTAAGCTTTTTTAAATAATATAAAACATTAAAATAGATTTTAAAATAAATAGGTAAATGTTGCACCCGATAATAGGTAAAAATCAAATTTAATGTATCATGTTTTGATTTAGTTCGATTTGGTTTTGGATATTTAAATACAAACCCAAATGATATATTTAGTTTTTTCAGATTTATGTTTGGTTCAGATTTGAATCAAATATCTAAAAAGTAATGATGATTAAAAAAATTCTGAAGTTATGACTACAAAAATAAGGTTTCATGTATTTCATTTAGCATAATATATGCAAAAAAAGAAAAACTAAAAAAAATACTAAATTTCATTGTCGATTATTGTTCGATTTACAAAACCCAAACCCAACTAGAAATCGATTCGGTTGAAAATAAAATCCAAGCCAAAATGAAATACATTCATATACTGATATTTGAAAAAAAATTAAGTTAATCTCCCGTAAAGATAGCATAAGGACGCGGACGGATAAAAATGTCACCGATGCATAGCCACACTAAAATGTTTGTATTATCTCATAAAAAACACGTTCAAATATTTGAAGTTGTAGTATTTTGTAAAGCTTTGATGCAATATAGTCAAGTAGAGTTGGGTAAAAATGTCATATTCTGCTCTGTATGTTTCTTCAATGGCCTTTGTAATTGCCTAAATAGCATTCCTTGTTCAAGCTAAAAAACATGTCGCCCGGTCACTCGTCAATACTTCTGCAGTTCTACCATTTCTCACTTCCTTGCTTTACCTGATTTATACGACATTATATTACATGCATACGCATGATGATTCATGGGTTTGGCATGTAAACCGGAGAAATATATAAGAAATTATGTAGGATGCATTATTTTTCGATTTAGTCCCCGGGATAGTAGTGAAGATATTGTTCCCTTTTACCCTTTGTCCCAAAATTCAATGTTGTAGTTTATTTATTTTTTATTTTTTACACTTTTTTAAATTGCATAAGAATAATTGTTTTACATATGATTATAAAGTAGTAAAAGGTAACATACTTTAATTTAAAGATAATTTTCCGTGATATTTTTTGAAGAGCAATATATTTTGTTAGAAAAAGGTGTTTTAATTATAAAAGGAAATAAGTTAGTTACTGTTTTTATATTATTTTATTATTTATTAAATAGAATAAATTACCGAAAATTGTAAAGCATAATGTAACATAAGATGTAAAAGAGATAACTACAACTCAACAAAGGACAAGATAGACAATAGTATTAACAGAAGCACAGGAATCCAGAATCAAAGAAGAAAAGGTAAACTCAAAAAATCAAAATACGTTATGTATTCTTGAAGTCCGTAAACAGGTCACGAAAAGAAGTTCATGAAAATGTTCAAGCCTCAGTGACAGCAAAAGAAATAAGACTTTCAAGACGACAGAAGTATGTGAATGATTTAGGGTTCAGTACCACGGGATTCCAGTGATGAAGCAACCAGAACGACAAGGGACTTATCAGCAGCATTGAATTGAAGACATAAAAGAAGAATTGATCAAGTGTTATTCATCTGTGAACCAGACCAGTTGCACTAGGTGACGGCACTAAAAAGATCAAGTTGTTTTATCGTCTCAGAAGAAATTGATACAGTCTAAAACTGAAACACCCTGGAGCTGAATGGATTTTCTAAAAGGTCAAGGACAAGGAAAAGAGTTCAATGGTTTTATTGTTTATAAAAACCATCGAATGTGACATAAAGAAAACAAAAAGAAAAGGATTCGATAGTTTTCTATATTAGAAAACCATCGAATGAAAAGCATAAAGTAAATGAATACTTTAATACCTTTTTCCAAAGCCTCAGCAAATGGAATGTTAATATGCAACTTTTTGAATACCTCCAGAAATTTGCCAAATTGCTGATCCAATTTCTGTTTTTGCATCCTTTGAGGGAACGGTGGAGGCGGATAGACTGGAGGATTAGCCTTTGAAGGAACTGACTGCTTAGCTAGTCGAGGGATTGGCTGTTTTTCCTTTTCCGCAACTTCCTCTTGCTTTTCCTGTTCTGAATTCTGCTCAACTCCTGTTCCCCCTGTGACCCTTCCTGACCGTAGGGTAATAGCTTGTACCTGCTCCTTGCCATCCTTCTTTCCTGGATTCGGTTCTGTGTTGCTAGGAAGCACTCCTTGAGGCCTATTGAGTAGGGCACTGGCAAGCTGTCCCACCTGGTTTTCCAAGTTCTTTTGAGAAACTGTTAGGGTTTTTATCATTAACCTCATCTCCTCCATTTCAGATTTCTCATTGGATGTCTGACCAGAATTCCCATAAGATTGTTGAAATCCTGGTGGCTGATATTGCTGCCTCGGAGCATACTGCTGCTGCATTCCTGAAGGGTTGGGTTGTCTACCCCCAAACTGCTGATTAGGAGGAGGATAAGATGTTTGCTGCATGTTGTTCTGACTGTTCCCCCAGCTAAAGTTAGGATGATTCCTGTTGTTTGGATGATACGCGTTAGGAATTGGGACTTGTGGCCTTTGAAAGTTGCTGACGAACTGCGCTGACTCATTAGATATGGCACATTGACGAGTGTCATGCCCACCTGCACATAGCTCACAGATGCTAGCTACCTGTTGCATCCCAAGATTAGCCAAAGAGTCCACCTTCATGCTTAGAGCTTCTAACTGAGCCGACAGAGCAGTAGCGGTATCAACTTGAAGAACTCCTGCTACTTTGTTTTGCTGCAATCTTTGCGAAGGATTTTGATACTCATTTGCCGCCATCATTTCAATCAGATTATAAGCTTCCTCGTAGCTTTTAGCCCACAATGCTCCGCCAGAAGCAGCATCTACCATAGGCCTAGATTGACCTCCCAGTCCATTATAGAAACAGTTTATGACCATCCAATCGGGCATACCGTGATGGGGGCATTTTCTGAGCATCTCCTTATAACGTTCCCAAGCCTCACACAACGACTCACCCTGTGCCTGAGTAAACTGAGTAATAGCATTCCTAATGGCAGCTGTTTTTGCCATAGGAAAGAATTTGGAGAGAAATTTTTGCGCAAGCTCTTCCCAAGTAGTGATTGATCCGGCTGGTAGAGAATGTAGCCAGCCTTTAGCTTTGTCCCTCAAAGAAAAGGGAAAGAGTCTCAGCTTCACAGCATCATCTGAAACACCATTGAATTTGAAGGTGTCACAGATTTCAATAAAATTCCGGATGTGCATATTAGGGTCTTCAGTTGCACCACCCCCAAACTGCACTGTGTTCTGCACCATCTGGATAGTACCCGGCTTGATCTCGAATGTATTCGCAGCAATTGCAGGCCTGATGATACTTGACTGAATGTCATTTATCCTTGGCTGCGAATAGTCCATGAGTGCTTTAGGCACTTCCGGCGGGTTAGGCTCATCCATTGTAACAACTGGTTTAACTTCTTCTTCTTCAATTACAACTTCTTCTACTAGTGACACTACCTCTTCTTTCCTTTCCAATTCTGCTTTGGTTTGAGATCGTGTTCGCATACACGGTTAAGTACCTGAAACAAGAAAAGGGCAAGGCGACACGAGATAGATGAGTAACAAAAATCAAGTCAGTAATCTATAACGACCACTGATGACAAGCACATAAACTACAATTAACACCGCGTCCCCGGCAGCGGCGCCAAAAACTTGTTGTTTCGCACACACGCAAGTATACGTGGTCACAAATTAGCAAGTGATAAGAAAGGATTCGTTCCGCAGGGACGATGTGTTTTACAAGTTCAAATGCCTATTCAACAATGTATGGCTACGTCTTAATGCTTGATGATTTATCAGATTTGAGTTTTTATTAACTAAATTAACAATTAAACAAGAAATATTGAAGAATGAATTAACAAGGAATTAACTATAGCAAAAGAGACATGGGATTCCAATTTCATCGACAATTTCGCTAACGGCTGACACAAATATCGACTCGGGTGATAAATTCAATAATTAATCAGACAACACGAAAATAATACGAGCTACCCTTCAGTAAACTCGCATCAAACCCCTTAATTCCCACAACAGACAAAATTTAAGAAGACATCAAATTATAATCAGATTATATATGTCTATACAATCTGGAAATACAACTGATTTAAGCTTAGGTTATCAATACGATTACATAGAGCAACGTGAAATGGGTTAAATCACATTACAAATCAAGAATAATTAAGTTATTCGAGAACCCATGCTAATTTGGCATAATCTAAACCCTAGAATCCACTTTCGCAACCATCTAGGATTAAATAAATAAGATGGTAGCCAATCATCTTTAAATTAATTCAACCAAATTAGATTACCGAAATTTAATCACCCAAAATCAATTATGAATCATGCACAAAATTTACATTATCGAATCTATTGGAACCCCATGAAAAGAAATTAGTTCATGATTGAATTAATAATTATTATGGAATTAATGAAAATCATAGATCTCAAATTGAACATATAAATAAATGATGAGAGGAAAATAATTAAAGAAATAAGAACAAGAGTAAGAAAATAAAACCCAATTGAAGACGAGGAAATCTGGAAATTAAAATTAAACTTGGAAATTGATTCCTGGCTGCTACCTCAAGAACCCTAGATAAAAGTTGTACGATACAAGATAATGAACTCCCTCTAAAATTCTGATCCCCCACCCCAAAAAAAACTGAAAATAAAAGCTAAGTGTTTTTAATCCTAAAATATTACAGAGTTAACCATTACTGGCCCAACTGTATAGAGCCCAATACAGATGACCCGGACATTTTTTATCAAAGACAAAACAAACAGCGTTGAAATAAAACTAAGGCAATCTCGAGAGAAAAGCAGGGGAACAGGAGCGTCTCGACACCTTGAGGAGCGTCTCGACGCTGCATGATCCCTGGATTTTAATACTCGCGCGCGCACCTCAGCAAACCAGCCATGCGCCTCGACGCTATCTGCAGCGTCTCGACGCTCTCGACCTCCTGGAAAATCAGCACCTCCTCAATCGCAAAACACAGACTGCGGACACAGGCAAAGGCTAGTGCCGAGGCTCTCACCACAGCGTCTTGACGCCTCTGTCTTCCTGCTGTACTGATACTAAAAATACACAACAATCAGGCGCTGCTGCTCCTCACGTTCAAATTCCTGGATGTGGCTACACTTTCCTGAATGTTGCTCCTGAAAACTTCAAACTTCCACCTTCTTTATTTTATTTCGACTCCAAATTCCTCCACAATTTGCCACCTTTCCTCAATTAATTAATCACCACCATAAACACCCATTTAATTCATTTTAGCACCAAAATGCCTCCAACGTGCAACCTACAAAATTACATAAAAACGTATCAAAAATCCACGAAACTCGAGAACGCACAAACGATAAAAGTCCAAACGGGAGGTAAATAGTGGATATAAAATCCACTTATCAGTAAGTATTACATTCGATAGTTTTTATTTAAAAACTATCGAATTGAATAATTACTTTATTCATTCGATACTTTTCAAATTAGAAAGCAGGTGAAAAGTTTGTTTGTCTGACAGGTTGATGAGAATTGGACGGCCAAGATTGTTTTAACAATTAAGGTTCGATAGTTTTCTAAAAACTAAGACTACAATTACAACAGAGGAAGTGTGTCTTCTTCAGTCGAGGTTAGTTCACAGTAGCAACTACTGAGAGAGAAGTTTGAGCCGGAGAAGATCATAAAAATTTATAGTGCTCAGAATTCTTTCATTGTATTGATTGTGAATAACCTAGAACTCATTGAAGCTAATCTACGGATTAGAAATTGTAGCACCCTTCGAGGTTTATATTTACAAAAAGATATATTCCCCGACTCTTGGTTTGGTTTGGTGTGTTTGATTTCGTTAGAGAACTGGATGAATTATCCGCGAACGAAATTGAATTATTTGTGAGTATCGTATTCAACCCCCCCCCCCCTTCTACGATACTTCGGGACCTAACAATTGGTATCAGAGCTTGTTAATCGATATACAGATTAGATCCGGTGTTTTAGGCCAATCACTCAAGTTCTCAGAATTTTCGGATTTTTTAATTTTCAAAATTTTCATTTCTTGAAATTTTTGAATTTTAAATAATTTGAATTTTATTCTTGAAATATTTTATTTTTCAAAAAGTTCGAAATTCTTGGAATTTAAAATATTTCATATCCTAAGCCAAAGGTTCTCAAAAGATTGTTAGAGAGGAGGTTAGGAATGGACAAACAAATATCTCAAACGTTTATTAATGTTGGAACCTCAGAACAGAATAGAAGAATTACTAGTAGCTGAATCAGAAGAAGCTCAGGTAGAAAACCTCGAGAGACTAGACTAAAGATCAGTGTTTCACTTGTCAAGGAAGTTTAGTCACATCAGATTCAGAAGGAGTACAAAAGCCACATCCATGGATCAGGCTTATTTATTACGAAGCAAAGATTCTTCAGGATTCAGTTCAAAGAGGTAGTTACAGACTGAGATGGTAACAAAAACAAGAGTGATAGTTTCAACTATGATAAGAACTATGTAACGAGAAACTATCAGGGTGTGCTACACAATGAAGAAGCCTAACAAACAAAGAAGAATAGGGACTCAGTTAATAGCTGAAACAGAAGTGGAATGCTTTGTTGAAGAAGCATCAGCACAAAACTTATGTTGCTTAAGGAAAGAGTTGGGATGGATCAGATGACGAGAAGATCATGGATATCTTGCTTTCATAGCAATCTCTGAAGATGATTCACCTCACATATCTCAGGTATCTTTTCCTTGAACCAATGCAGTATTTAATTCTCAATATTCAAAGCATGTACATAGAAGATCTTAGGTATGTGTGTATGAATATTTGTAGAATAAGATTTGCAAGTGAGATAGAAGCTTTCTTAAGAAACAACTCTTAGTTTTAGGGGTTAAGTTTCTGGCACATAAGACCTTAGTAAAGCTAAGTTTCAGTATCCCTAGTAGAACAAGATTTGCTCATTTATTCTGAATTGTTTGTTAAGGGATAATCAGTTTGAAGAATGGAGGAATTACCTTTAGAGTCGGTAGAATTTGTAGAACACCAAGTTGTATCTAAAACTGACTTAGGTAATAGAGAAAGTTAGATGCCATACAACAACAGAATGGATTAGATAGAATTAGTGATTTAATTGTTAATTCTTTTATTCCATGTGTGCTTAGAAAATTATTGAATATCTGTAAATCTACTTGCTACCTGTTACACTTGTGTATATTGGTTAAAGTAGAAAGTACTGAATTTTCTAAAATGCAAAACATGCATAATTTGCACATCTCTTATCTGCAATGTCAAAATGCTCAATGTATGCCATTTATTCTTATTAACATGTTTGCTTATTTAAATATTATGAATGCATATCTTAGAACTTGCATTAATCATAGAAAAATCATGTTTAAGAATTACATTAGAGCAACGACTGCAAGGTCAGTCAGAGATAAGAATAAGCATGTATAGGTTGAAGCTGTTGTTACCACTTTTAAAAGCAAAATCTCTAATCCATCTGGACCCAAGCAAATAAGTTGGGTACCAAGAACTGTCAATCCATTTGTGAGTGCAGGCAAATCAGGTTAATCGATTTATATGCTTTCTTGGTCTTTACTACTGAAGACATATGATCGAAGAAAGATCTTGCCATCAAATGTGATTGAGAAAGCTGTTCCGTTAATAATCTTTGGAGATGACAGCAAAGGTTTTCATCACGGGACATGGCTACGTTTGAAATGGAATTTCATCATGTTTACAATAATTGGTATCATTGATAACAACTAATAATTGGAGTCAAGGATAACAATTAGAAGCAACTCTCTTGCTGAAGATTCAAAGCACAAATCTTTTTATTCAATGAAAGAGCAGTGTTTTATCTCAAGCAGGAAGGTTGAGAAGCTCTCACCCTTGCATGACAATACAAGGAACTCTTTTCTAAAGATGGTATTGGTGAGAGGACTGCCTCATCTGGGATTCAAGCTAGATGAAATATATGAGGCATGTCATTAAGGGAAGTCAAAGAAACATCACAGAAAAGCTATAATGTGATAAGCATTACTGAACCGCTTCAGATGATACGTATGGAACTCTACGGACTAGTTAATGTCTTATCTACAACAAAGTAAAGATATACTTCAATGATGGTTGATGTCTACTCTTAATACAAACTGGTGTTGTTCGTTCAATCTGAATGACAGGACATCATAGATGAGATTAATCACATTTCCATGATACCCTGAATTGGCCAATAGAAGCAAACTCTGAATTTCTTTCATGGGTTTGGAGGAAAATGTTTTACAAGTAAGCATCTTGGCAAGACTGGCAGCTAAGGCTCTTAAGGATATTTTCCTCGGCTAATCAGTGGAATCTAAAGCCTACGAGGTAAATTTGATTAATCAACAAGAGGTGATTGAAAGTCTGAATATGATGTTCAACAACTCCAAGCTCTCAACTGTTATGTGTGAAATTAATGGTAATGATGATTCAAATCCAAGCAGTGGTAATGGTAGTTTAACTACACAGCTCAGTACTTCAACAGAACCACTCAGCGAGGATGAGGATTCTCAGGAAATCCCAGCAACAGCTTAGGGGGAGCAAAAGAATGATCAATTAGTCAGATCAACACCACAATGAATATCTAGAGGACACTTCAAGAACGTATCTGTCAAGACAAAGGGTTTAGATTCAATATCATTCCTGATGTCTAGTTCTTAGTGATCCTAGTGGTGGAGTAAAGACTGGAGCTATAGAGTATGAATGATTATTTTCTTGGTTTTCTTTCTGAAGAAGAAACAAAGAAAGGTAAAGAAGCTCTGATGGATCCAGATTGGGTGATTGCAAAGCAAAATGAACTCAATCAATCTGAAAGGCAGAAAGTTTGGAAGCTGGTACCCAGGCCTAAGGGAAAATCTGTTATTGGAACAAGATGGGTATCCAGAATACTGGATGAAATTGGCATTGTTATGAGGGACAAGGCCAAACTGGATGCTAGGTTACTATTAGGAAGCAGTATCTAACAAGAAGCACCAGTGACGAGACTTGAGGATATCAGGATATATCTGTATGGTGAATATGATCAAGTGCACTCCTGATTGGTGAGATAGTAGAAGAAGTCAATGTACAACAGATCCTGGCATTTGCTGTTGCAGATCAATTGGACGTTGTATAACTTCTCTTCACAAGATCACTACAGATTGGTATGAACCGGTATCAATACTCAAGCAATCGTCAAAGACATGGTATGACACTCTAACTGAACTTTTACAGAATATGAATTTATTAGAGTTGTCATAAGGCACAAACATAATGTCATATATGTGCAGTGATATCATGATTATATTATATGTTGGTCTACTAACGAAAACTTGAGCAAGAAATTTGCCAAGTCATTGCAGAGAATGTACAAGATGAGTATGTTGGGAAAGTTGCAATTCTTTTTGGAATTACTCTGAGCAAGCCAGAAGAATAATTCTTTTAGGAACACAAGTAAGCCAAAAGAGTGATGGCAATAAAAGTAAGTCAAGAATCTTTTGAATGTGCACAATTGAGAAGATTCTAGACATGCCAAGACTCCCTACCAACAGCAGCCACTAAAGCTTGATCAGGACAAATCAGGTAAAAGACAGAAATGACAAGCTAGAGAGGTATGCGTCTCATTAAGTTATTAGCTGCAAATTGACAACACATATTGTATTCTCAAGTTGCCAATGTGCAAGGTTCCAAGTGGATTTCGAAAATCTAGGCAACTGTTGATACTTTATTTCAAACTTCCAAAGCGCCATTTATTCATTTTTCTGATGCTGATTGGGCTACATTAACTAAAGCAATATCTGAACCAATAGCTCAATCAAGTAAGGAAGAATTGACGGAAGCAACTGGTGTTCCGACCATATCACGGTCAGGTTCACTGGTTGAAGGTTCTAAGAACCAAGGGTCTTCACAGACGTCGAGAGAAGGCTTTGACCTAAATGCACAATCTAAAGGGTCATTGTCTACCTCCCCAGATGGAACATATCTGGATCCTGCGGGTAAAGGGTCTGACGTAGGTGCAGATCGGCAACTCGTTGGAAGTGAATCAATTACTATTGAGGAGTCAACTGAGGTGAAGTCTTTACAGACTCACGGGGAAGATTCGGGATCTCTGCTGTTAAAAGAGCCTGTTTCTAACCCCCTAGAGATTCAAACTCTAGATCCTTTAAAGGATACATCATCCACGGATGATCAGCAACTTGGTTTAACCAAGGACGGGGACTTGCGAAGCCCCATTGCACCATCGGTGACCTCCTTAAGGACGGCTACGGTGATTTCTTCTGCAGGTACAATCAGCACTAAGGATTTGAGTGAAACAAAAACACTTACACCTGGCCTGAGTGGGAAAGGAAAAATGATTCAAACACCGACAGAAACGTTGAGTGTACACCCAGAGCCAAATGTGAGGAGTGACACCCTAACCCTACCTAATATTCATGATTTGCTGTTACCGACAGAAAGAGAGGTACATGTTCAATCCACCCTCAAGGAGATGACAGTTTGTGATAAAGAAGGAAATCCATTATTCAAGGTTTTACTGCGACCTTCCTTTGACCAAGGGATCTCCTCTAGTCAAGGCAATGCTTCTTTAAAGACAATTCAAAAGAAGGTTGACTTGGCTGCAGCTGATTCCAGAAGAACATTCAGGGTCATTGGCAGTTCATCTGGCACTATAACAGGTACCAAACATGCAGTGGACTCCTTGAAGAGGGAAGCTATGGAAGAACGGGTCGAATTGAGGACTGATGTCAAAGAGAATCAATGTGACGGGGTACAAATCTATTTGGAATATGTTGAGGAACAAACAACCCGGAACTTCAAATCTATAATGAGGATAACTTCATCGAGGATTCCTCAACTAAGGGGGGGAAAGTTGGAGAAGGGGAATCAAATGAAGTGACTAATGAAGGTTGGCAAACAACTGGATGGGGAGTTTGGGAAACCAATGAAGCTATTCCAGTTAGACAGTATTGGATTGAGGACATAGTACTAGAAGAAAGTGAAGAGGGATTTGAAGTCATGCAAGAGCAACCGATTCAGGAGGAGCATGAGCCATATCATCCGGAGCCAAATAGAACATCCTATCTTGGATGATGATATGGAAGAAGAAGCAAATTCTCTATCACTAAGAGAGAAAGACACCACTGAAGGTGATTCTCATCAAGATCCAAAGAACTACAAAGCTAAATGAACTGCTCCGTGAGCATGTTAAGGAAATCTTGATGAAGGTCAGTCCAGAGATTACTGAAAACCCTCCTATGGTTAGATTCATGACGAATGACTTGTTCAGAATCTGCTACATGAAGGAGGACAAACTGAGAGATTACCCAAACGAATATCTAATATCAGTTGAGAAGTATCTTAGATCCACTGGATTCACATCAACGGAGAAGGACAAAAGCAGCCGACACTCTAAGAAAATATCTTATGGAGAATGTTCCCTACTATAGGAAGAGAGTGGAGAAAGGATTGGAAGTGCATACCAGATTGCCAAACATGCCAAAGCTAAACAAGAAAGATGTTAACATTGCATGGTTATGGGCTGGAGTGGGTCAAGAGGTTGAATATATTGGAAGACACATCCAAGGAGCAATCCTTAAACCTGGAGAACCACTGCACTATCTATCCGTGATTGATTATCAAGCTGCTAACTCCGATCCAATGAGTGAAGAAGGTGAGATTGGAATGGACTGAAGAACAGAAGCAAAGAACAAAAGAACTATCAGCTCAAACAAGAGGAGCAACTTCAAAGTGAAAAGTTTTATTGTTCTTTGAGTTATGAAATCTGGAAATGTATATATATCTGATCCAGAATGCAGTTAATATTATTACGTTGTCTTACTTTAAGTAGTTTAATGTTTCCTTAGTTAGTTGAGTTATCCTCGAAGTATTTGCTTGTCGAACTCTATCCAATCAAATAGGGGGAGATTGTAAAGCATAATGTAACATAAGATGTAAAAGAGATAACTACAACTCAACAAAGGACAAGACAGACAATAGTATTAACAGAAGCACAGGAATCCAGAATCAAAGAAGAAAAGGTAAACTCAAAAAATCAAAATACGTTATGTATTCTTGAAGTCCGTAAACAGGTCACGGAAAGAAGTTCATAAAAATGTTCAAGCCTCAGTGACAGCAAAAGAAACAAGACTTTCAAGACGACAGAAGTATGTGAATGATTTAGGGTTCAGTACCACGGGATTCCAGTGATGAAGCAACCAGAACGACAAGGGACTTATCAGCAGCATTGAATTGAAGACATAAAAGAAGAATTGATCAAGTGTTATTCATCTGTGAACCAGACCAGTTGCACTAGGTGACGACACTAAAAAGATCAAGTTGTTTTATCGTCTCAGAAGAAATTGATACAGTCTAAAACTGAAACACCCTGGAGCTGAATGGATTTTCTAAAAGGTCAAGGACAAGGAAAAGAGTTCGATGGTTTTATTGTTTATAAAAACCATCGAATGTGACATAAAGAAAACAAAAAGAAAAGGATTCGATAGATTTTAAAATAAATAGGTAAATGTTGCACCCGATAATTTTGGAAAATAGAGATTTTAGTGAGAACAAATATAAAAGGTAATATGTTTTAATTTAAACGTAATTGCCCCGTGATATTTTTTTGAATAATATTAATAATAGGGACAAATAGAAAAGCTAACATGTTTTAATTAAAAAAACTAACTGCACGTGATATTTTTGGAAGTGTTTTAATTATATTAATTGTATTTGTTAAAAAAATACGTTGGCATGTTAAAATATGTAATATTTTTTAAATAATTAAAAGCATTAAAATAAGTTTTAAAATAAATAAGTAAGGGTTGTCCATGAAATTTTTGTAAAATAGAGATTTTAGTGTGAACAAATATAAAAGGTAATATGTTTTAATTTAAAGGTAATTCCCTGTGATATTTTTGAAAAATGAGTAGATTTTGTAGTGATAACAAATATAAAAGGTAATATGCTTTAATTTAAAGCTAATTGCCCGTGATATTTTTTGAAGAGAAGTATATTTTGTTAGGAAAAAGTGTTTTAATTATAAAAGAAAATAAGTTATTTACTATTTTTATATTATTTTATTATTTATTAAATAGAATAAATGACCGAAAACCGAAAACCAAAATTTCAATGTTTCGGCTTTAATAATATAGTATAGATACGTATATAATTTAAAAAAATTATAAGTATACCTAGCTTATAACCCTGCACGGTTATTTTAAAAAAATTATAATTATATTAATTAATTAATGAATTATTTTCAATTTAATGATGATTCAGTCATTATTATTCAACTGAAATTACTTAGGAATCCGAATAGAAGATAAAGTTATGAGTTATTACATTGACAACTCTATTCAACTTAGAAAACCTACTCATTTTTTATTTATATTGTTAAAATTCACTTTTTAATATCTGAATATAATCCGGAGCTTGCAGAGGCGATGGCAATTAAGGAGGCCCTCAGTTGGATTATGCGATGGGGAGATTTGAAGGTGGTAATAGAATCGGATTGCCTGGTTGCTGTGCAGGCAATTCATAGTAAAACTCACATGAAATCTCAGTTTGGAGGGATTATTATGGAATGTCGTAGACACATTTCTCAGTCAAACAACGTATAGTTGTATTTTATTAAACGGTCTGCCAATATGGATTGGCTGCCCATGAGCTTGCTAGGGCTTCTCATATTTATTATTCTGATCGTAGTTTCGATAGGTGGTATGTGCCTACCGAGGTGAAACATTGTCTTGCAGTTGATTTGAGTTCTTAATGAAAGTATTTCTTTTTTTTCGTCAAAAAAAAACACGTTACTTATTTTTTTAACATTAAATCTAGCTGTTCTTATTTATCTTATTCAAAATAAACGGTCCTTATTAGTTTGACCGTATATGGACCAAAGTTATGGATGCACGACTCTTTTTTTAATATCTATAATTTTATTAATTTGTGTTTTTTAAATATATTTAGGTTATTATTTTTTGGATTATATTTATTAGATTTTAGACGATAAATTAATTATTTGTGTTGTATATCTATTTTTAGTTCTAAAAAATCAGATTTAAGCATTTTACGACACACACGAAACTCACAAAATAATATTTAATTTAGTCAAGATTTACAATTCATTTTCAATTAAAAATACCCTGAAACGGAAGAGAAAGAAAAAGTGACTAATTTTTACATTAATAATTTTTATTGAACTTATGAAATTAATTTATATTTGGTTCAAAATATTTTTTTTAGTAGTTGAATATAGTTCACTAACAACCGAGTACAATTTTTAATATTACATCCAACAGTTTTCATCTAACTATTTTAAGATCTAACAAAATATTTCTTAATTTAGTGATGGTTTAAACTAAAGATAGAAGAAAGTGACAAAATTTACTTTGAGATATTTATTCGATTTAGGAAATTTTCATGTGTCTTGTTTAAAATATCAAGATATATTTTTAGTATTCTTAATATAATTGAACTAACAACCAAATACAATTTTTCATATTCAATTCAACGTTTCTCGTCTATCTATTTTAAAATCTAAAGATCTTTATTATTTTGATATGTAAAATTTATAATTACTTAAAATTCAATTCTAATACTAATACTTTCACTTTTGACTTATATCATTTTTAGATAATAATTTTAAAATCTAACAATTCTTATTATTTTGATATGTAATAGTTATAATTACTTAATTAGAATCTAATTCTAATACGAATACTTTTACTTTTGACCTATATCCTTTTTAGATAATAATTTTATAATTTAACGGTCCTTATTATTTTGATATATAATTACTTCAAATCTAATTCTAATACTAATATTTCCACCTTTCACCTATATCATTTTTAGATAATAATTTTTAATTTTAGATGATATGATCATGATCGTTTATTTTTAAAACTTTTATATTTCACGGTTGAGATTGTTTTGGCGGTACTGAGGACCGACCAAATTTTTGGATAAGATCTCTCTTACGCTTATTATATACTAGCTTAAAACCCGTGTGATGCACGGATGGTTAATTGTTATTTTATTATTATTTTATTAATTGTAATTGTGCAAAAAATAAGTAGGCATGTTAAAATAGCTAAACACTTTTAATTAATTAAAAACATTAAAACAGATTTTAAAATAAATAAGTATGGGTTTGCCCGTTATATTTTTGGAAAATGAGGGGTTTTAGTAAGAAAAAATAAAAAATGTAACATATATTTAGTTTAAAAAGGTAAATGGTCGTGATATTTTTGGAAAATGAGGTTTTAAAATTTAATAATTAAAAGTATTTAAATACGTTTTAAAATAAATAAGTAAAAGGCTTCCTGTGATATTTTTGGAAAAAGAATGGATTTTAGTGAGAAAAATAGAAAATGTAAATTGTAAAAGGCAATTTCCTGTGATATATTTAGAAAAGGATGGACTTTGTTAGAAAAAATATATAATGGGTTTTAGCTGAAAAGATAATTGGTTATAAATAGGTATTTGATTATTTATATTTTAATATTTTTAGTAATTGCATTTGTTAAAAAAATAAGTAGACATGTTAAAATAGGTAAACTTTTAAAAAAATAATTATAATATTAAAATAGGTTTAAAAATCAATATACTTATATAAAGGAGAAGACGAGGGCGGTGATGTGGCGCCTCTCAAATCGCTTCGATCTATTTTTCTAATTTTCTCAATTTTTTGAATAATTAATGTTAAAGATTCGAAAATATCTCAATTGACTTTAAAATCTTTACTAATGCAGGAAACTAAATATACAATTATAATATTCTTCCCTTCAGGATCTTTATTAATGGAGGAAACTAAATATACATATACTTATATAAAGGAGAAGACGAGGGCGGTGATGTGGCGCCTCTCAAATCGCTTCGATCTATTTTTTAATTTTCTCAATTTTTTGAATAATTAATGTTAAAGATTCGAAAATATCTCAATTGACTTTAAAATCTTTACTAATTGAGGAAACTAAATATACAATTATAATATTCTTCCCTTCAAGATCTTTATTAATGGAGGAAACTAAATATACAATTCTAATAAGGAGAAGACGAGGACGGTGATGTGGAGCCTCTCAAATCGCTTCGATCTATTTTTATAATTTTCTCAATTTTTTGAATAATTAATGTTAAAGATTCGAAAATATCTCAATTGACTTTAAAATATTTACTAATGGAGCAAACTAAATATACAATTATAATATTCTTCTCTTCAAGATCTTTATTAATGGAGGAAACTAAATATACAATTCTAATATTTTTGCCTTTAAAATCTTTACTAATGGATGAAACTAAATTTACAATTTTAATAGTCTCATAAATTATTTTATTAGAAAATGTCTTAATTGCCTTTTAAATTTTTACTAATGGAGGAAAGTAAATATACAATTTTAATATTCTTGCATTTATAATATTAGATAAATTCTCAATTTTTTTTTACCATTTTCTAACGGAAGAAACTAAATATAGTATGTTAATATTCTCATAAACGCTCTATTGATCCAATCAATATATCAATATACTTATATAAAGGAGAAGACGAGAGCGGTGATGTGGCGCCTCTCAAATCGCTTCGATCTATTTTTTTAATTTTCTCAATTTTTTGAATAATTAATGTTAAAGATTTGAAAATATCTCAATTGACTTTAAAATCTTTACTAATGAAGGAAACTAAATATATACAATTATAATATTCTTCCCTTCAAGATCTTTATTTATGGAGGAAACTAAATATACAATTCTAATATTCTTGTCTTTAAAATCTTTACTAATGGATGAAACTAAATTTACAATTTTAATAGTCTCATAAATTATTTTATTAGAAAATATCTTAATTGCCTTTTAAATCTATTCTATATCTAATACTGGAACATGATGTTTTTGGGGAGTGATTTTATTCGCGTGAGATTATATTTTTACCCCTCTAACCCTTTAGTTAAGTCTAAAAATATTATGACATAGCAAAGAATCAAACCAATGACCTTCTACACAATTGAACTCATGTCATAGCCAATTGTGCTACACCTTGTTTTGAGATTACTTTCAAACCTCTTATTACATAAACCACATTTTCTCCCATTTTTTCTGATTTTTATTTTTGAGTAAATAAATATTGGTTTATATCATTTCTAGAATATTGAATAGTATATAGGTACTCTAATACTCCAACATACACTTTTTGGGGAAATATTTTATTTCACGGTTCAACCACGTTAGTATATTTATGCAAAAACTAGATTTAATTATGCTAGATTTGGGAATCGAACCAATGACCTTCTACAATTGTACTCATGTCCTACACGAAAATTTTGAACACTTTCTTTAAGCGCATAGCTAACTTCAATTTGAGTTTTCACTTATGCTCAAAATATTTTGTTATTCTTCCTTTGTAAGCGAGTTAGAGGTTTGTTAGCATTATACATGTGTCAAAATACATGTGTCTAAAATTATAATAAACCTTGATAAACATATAATAACAAATGTTTTCTAATTTTTCTTCCACTACAATCAACTAGTGTTTTCTTGCCCGCGTTCCGCGCACGGGCTTCCAATTTTATTTATTTATTAACTATATCACATCCTTTTGATTTATTTAATGATAAAACCTATAATTATAATTTATAGGTAGAAATTCGTTTTGTAATTGTTTTTTTTTTTACGATAAATTAATCTTTTTGCTTGCAACATTTGACCATGAGTTTACTTGCTGTTAGGAGAAGGTGGGTTTGATGTTGATAAAAGTATTAAAATATTTATAATTTTTTTTATAAAATATATTTAAGATTTTGAATTTGGATTTGAAGGTGTCTTTCGAGATATGGTGGTAGCTCATAAGGAGCTTCAACTATGAAGATATAAGACGTGTTTGAAAGATATTTGAGAAATTTTTAACTTTGTAAATCTTATTCAAATTGTTTGACTCAATTAGGTCAATGATTATCTTTATTTTAGAGAAAACAAAAGTGATTTATTAGTATATTTATAGGACCGTTAATATAAAATTTGATTTGATAAACTATGTACATTTTATTTTTATTTTAGAGAAAAGAAGTTATACTTATAAGTAAATATAATTATTTTCAAAACTCACCATTTAAGTTTCAAAAAATCTTGGTCAATCTGATAAATTATTCAAAATTTAAATTTAAATTTAAATTTTTTTATCAAAAAAAGATCCAAGATGATTTATTTTCTTTTTTAACATAATTTTGTGATGATTAGATAACTTAAGTGGTAAATATTTATATCATGTCGTCTGATTGATGTACCAATTAAATAATAAAAATACTATGTGATTAAGCATTAAGAAATTAAAACTAAGAAATTTTCATCGTATAGTAGAATCTTACACATGCATATATCATTGATTTATAGAAAAAAAAACATATATTGAGATTAAAAAAATTAAATTAAGTTAATTAATTTTGAATTATATTAAAATCAAAATTGAATATTGATTTGATAGTGTTCAAGGAAGAGAAAATAAATTGAGAGGATCAAAGAAAGGAATAGAAATTTTTTGAAGATCTAATTTTTGGATATACCAAATGTAAAGATGTTAATGTGCATAACTTAATTTATTTGTAGTAATCTAAAATTTGATTTCAAAACTTAGCATAATTAGTGAAAAAAACAATAAAATGCATGATTGATTGTGATAACCATATTTAATTAATAACATTAATGATTAAATTTATAACAATGCTGACGTGGTTATTTTTAAAATTATTTTTGAAAGTGAAATTACCTTCTTACCCCTTTAAAATTGTTCGAAAATTATTATATACATAGAATACAATCAAGGAAGAAAAATACCACAAATAATATATCAATGAAACCTATTATTTAAAGCAAACCCGTGCCTTGCACAGGTTAGGGAGCTAGTTTTTAATAATGGAGGAAAATAAATATACAGTTTTAATATTCTTGCATACAGTTTTAATATTCTTGCATTTATAATATTAGATAAATTCTCATTTTTTTAACATTTTCTAATAGAAGAAACTAAATATAGCATGTTAATATTCTTATAAACGCTCTATTGATCCAATCATCAATATACTTATATAAAGGAGAAGACGAGGGCGGTGATGTGGCGCCTCTCAAATCACTTCGATTTATACTTCTATAAATATAGTTTTCCAATTAGTTACCTAATTTAGTCATTTTTGAAATGAGTGACTAATTTGATACATTTGAACCAAATGAGTGATGACTTTGATAATTATCCCTTTCTTTAATACTATCTTTCAAGGAAGGAAGTTAAATATGTTATGTTGGGTGACATTCTAGAGAGAACTTCTTAAATAGAGTCGGGAGAGACCAATACATAAATATTCATAATATATATTTTTATCACATTTTTTATTAGATATGATTATAAATTTCAATTATTAAATCAAAAAACGAAATTAAACTATTTTTAAAAAAATAATAATTAAAAATTAGTCAAATACAGTAAAACCTCTATAAATTAATACTCGATAAATTAATAATCTCGATAAAATTAATAAATTGTCCAGTCCCAACTTGGGACCAGTATAAAATTGGACCCCAATCGATAAAATAATAAGATAATAACTTTTTTGAAATCCCAAAGTATATATATTGGTCCCAACGAAACTATAAATTAATAATCATTAAAAGATTCCATACATATTCTAAGATTGTCAAAGTCATCTGATAGGAACTCTGATGATCGCTTGAGAGTGTTTGATATTGTTCCTTGACTAACTTTCAAATTGAAAGTTTTGTCAACCCACTGCATCAAATCTTGTTGAGTGCATCCTTGGTGATCTCTCGTATACTCACATAACAGTTTTCGTTGTTGATTGGTCATGGTTGATTTTTGAACACCTTTTAGTTTAGGAGCCATAGTTGATGTGATTTTAAAAAATTTCAGTGGACATTTTATAGTGATCAAATTCTAACCATGTTTAATGTACTGCGTTGGTACCATGGACCAACTTTTTGGTACTATGAACTAACTTTTTACTTATTCAAAAATAATGAACTTGATAAATTCAATTAACTTGTGAATGTACATTCATAGAATGTGCCTTGGAACTTATTTTTGTAATTTATTTTTCATCTCTAACTAATATATATTGTAACTAGTACATTAGACTTGGAAATTTAAAGGTCTTATGTAAATCCTCTTTAAATTAATAAATTATTAATTTATCGATATAATAATATCTCTCTAAATTAATAAAATATCCTGGTCCCAACATTATTAATTTATAGAGGTTTTACTGTAGTCTAAAGTGATTCTACAACAGAATCAAATCTACCCAAAATAATTCTGCAGCAGAATCGAATTTAAAATCAATGTTTTTATTCAAATTTTAAATGTTAAATTTTTTATAAAGTTTATATAAGCTAATATTCTACATTAGAATCAGATTATATATTTTATGTAATTTTTTTAAAATTATTTATGAAATTCTATAATAGAATATATGGTTCTCCCTGATTCTCTATATAAGATGGTTCTCTCCGGAATATTGGTCATGTTATGTTAAAAAATGGTTTGCTTGACTGTCAAAAAAAAAAATTCTTCAAATGTAGGAAACTAAGTATGTTATATTAATATTTTTCGAAACTTACTCCACGAGTCCAATTTATTTACTAATTTTTATTTAATATATTTTAATCGAGGAAAATAATAAAGAAGACGATTTGTGAGGTGTGAGACGATTTGAGTAGAAAATATCTAAATTGACTTTTAAATATTTAGTAATGGAAACATTAATTAACTTATATTCTCCTAAACTTTTTTCTTAAGTTAAATTAGTATCTTAATATTGTCCTAAAATTTATCTTTAAGTCAAATTACCATGTTGATAGTTTCTTAAACTTTTTTTTAACTTAAAGTTAACATTTTAATATTCTCATATATTTTTTCTTGAAATTCTAAAATTTATCTTGAAATTATATTATCATCTTTACATTCTCCTAAAACAATTATTAGAAATTATGTTCTCATAATTTTTTTGTAAAAAAACTCACGTTTTAATTTATCTATATGTTTTACATATACATTAAAAATTATTTTTTTAAAATTTTTACCTTCTAATTATGTAGAAGATAAAACTTACAGAAAATGCAAGTTTCTATATAATAAAATAAAATAGAGGAGCCTTATTTTCTTTTCATTTCTTTTCTCGAGTACCTATATTTTAAATAATAAAAATTAGAATTTTGAAAAATATTTGAATTAAATTTTATGATATAATAAAATTGATTAATAGATGATGTAATTGATTATGTAATTAGTTTGTTTTATGTTCAATTTTGTAACAACAAGAAAGCGGGTCAGTGGGAGGAAACATGTTTAACGAGAGAGCGATTCATTAGGAGGAGCATATTATATGCTAAAATTTAATATTTATGTATTATGTATTTTTAAATAGAAGTAGCAATATAAAGTTTTAGAAAAATAAAGTAATTAATATACTAATATTTGATATAATATTAAAATAATGAAATATATTAAACAATTGTCCTTTTATATAATTATTCAAAATTTCGGTAATGAAAAACACTAAACGGAGAATTTAAAAGAAACCTTACTTTCATGTTTTAAATATAATTTTGTTTAAAAACATATTTTTAAAAATAGTTTTTAGAAAAAATTGGAAACATTATTATAAAGCCGCTGCAATGCGCGGCTTAGTAAACTAGTAAATAACTAAAGGTTTGCCCGTAATATTTTTGGAAAAGAGGGGTTTTATTAAAGAAAAATAGAAAAACAAACATGTTTTAGTTAAAAAAAATAATTGTCTTTGATATATTTGAAAAAGTAGAGGAAGTTTTTAGAAAAAATAGAAAAAATAATGTATTTTATGTGAAAAAGGTAATTGATTATAAATATGTAATATTATTATTTAATAATATATTTCTATAAATAAGTAAGATTAATTAAGTAAAAACACGAAGTACAGTTAATTAAGGACAATTAAGTAAAATCACAACGTACCATACCGACCAACTAAACTTTTAATGTTTCGTATATTATATAATTGTACTAGATTAAAACCCCTGCGATGCACGGATTATTAATTGTTATTTTATTATTATTATTTTTAATATTTTATTAATTGTAGTTGTGCAAAAAATAAGTAGGCATGTTAAAATAGCTAAACACTTTTAATTAATTAAAAACATTAAAACAAATTTTAAAATAAATAAGTATGAGTTTTTCCGTTATATTTTTGGAAAATGAGGGGTTTTAGTAAGAAAAAATAAAAAATGTAACATATATTTAGTTTTAAAAGGTAAATGTCCGTGATATTTTTGGAAAATGAGGTTTTAAAATTTAATAATTAAAAGTATTTAAATACGTTTTAAAATAAATAAGTAAAGGGTTTCCTGTGATATTTTTGAAAAAAGAATGGATTTAATGAGAAAAATAGAAAAAGTAAATTGTAAAAGACAATTTCCCGTGATATATTTAGAAAATGATGAACTTTGTTAGAAAAAATATATAATGTGTTTTAGCTGAAAAGATAATTGGTTATAAATAGGTATTTGATTATTTATATTTTAATGTTTTTAGTAATTGCATTTGTTAAGAAAAATAAGTAGACATGTTAAAATAGGTAAACTTTTAAAAAATAATTATAATATTAAAATATGTTTAAAAATAAATAACTAAAGGTTTGTCCGTGATATTTTTGGAAATAGAGGGGTTTTAGTAAAGAAAAATAGAAAAACAAACATGTTTTAGATAAAAATGGTAATTGTCCGTGATATATTTGAAAAAGTTGGGGAATTTGTTAGAAGAAATAATGTATTTTAGGTGAAAAAGGTAATTGGTTATAAATAGGTAATATTATTATTTAATAATATATTTCTATAAATAAGTAAGGTTAATTAAGTAAAAACACGAAGTACAGTTAATTAAGGGCAATTAAGTAAAATCACAACGTACAATACCGACCAACCAAACTTTTAATGTTTCATCTATTATATAATAGTATTGATTGATTGATAGTATAGATAGATTATAGATAGATAGATAGATTTATAATATTAGTATTTTATGCTACTAAATGGAATATCCCATGATATTTTTGGGGTTTTAGTTAGAATAAATATTAGTTAGAAAATATAAAAAGAGTATACGTTTAGGAAAAAAAACTAATCGGTTAGTCATTAATAATTATAATATTATTATTTTATTTTATTAAATAGAACTGTTCGTGATATTTTTGAAAAATGAGAGGTTTTTTTTAGGAAAAATAGAAAAGTAGAAATTTTAGTTAGAAAATATAAAAAAGAATATACACTTTGGCTAAAAATGGTAATGGATTAGTTATTAGCAATTATAATTTTATTACGTTATTTTATTAAATAAAACTGCGTGCAATATTTTTGGAAAATGAGATGTTTTAATAAGAAAAAAAAAAGATATTCTATATAATAATTTTAATATTTTATCTAACGAATCTCATCGATTTGATCAGAAATATCTAACGGCTATGAATGGAGTGACCAGACTACAAAAATTTTGAGGACCAGACTACAAAACTTTCAATGTTTCGTCTTTAATATAATAGTATATATATATATATAAGGATTTAATAAGTATATAATTTTATAGATAAAAAAATTAATATTTTTCTTTTTTTTATTTGAAAAATAATGTACAAAGTTATTTATTTTTATGCACTTTAAACTTTAAAGTTTAAATATTCGAAAATTAAGATGACTGCTAATTTGAGACGGAAACATGATTCGTTCAAATTCGATACAATTCATACATTGGCAAAGGGGGCCTCAAGCGAGCCCAAAAATTACCAGTAGCCCACTTAGATCAAGTAGATAAAAAGTGTGTGTCCGGACCAGTACATGTATTAATTTTATGACATCTCTTGAGAATGAGTACGAACTCTCAAATTTTAAAAGACATCTGCTTCTGTAGCATAGTGGTAGTGCGTTCGCTTCGTAAGCGAAAGGTCGTGAGTTCGATCCTCACCAGGAGCTTTTAATTTTCCACCTCCAGTCCGTTTTATGTTTCGCCATGTACCAAACTGTTTTGCTCGAGGGAAGGTACAGTAACTTTGCTTTACCTTCGTGTTCAACCCCCATAAACTAGTTTTACAATCAAATGAACAATCAGCATATTGAACAATACCTAAAAAACAAAATATTTCACCAATAAGTCAGCAAGAAAAAATATCAAACTTATTTTTAACAGTGTTGTATGAATACCTGAATACCGAAACGCATTCTCCGTGGGAGCTCAGTCAGACCGTCACGTTTCCATTCCCTTTTTATTTATTGTTCACGTTAAATTCAGAACTGAGCTCCACAACCATCAACATACAGAGAACATAACATGGTTTGAGTTTGTTCATTGAATCAGAACCTCTATTTGTTGACAAATTATTTAATCTTCCATTGTTCTTAATGTTGCTTCAGAAAAAACTTATGTCAATAGGATATACGATAGCATCTAAAATCCGATGTGCATCACATTTGTTAAAATAGGCAGTATATGCAAAAAGAGATAGCTAATGGATAATTTACAAGAAGAGCCGCTGGTAAGAATCAAGTAAAACTTGGTGGATCTTTGCTGCATATACAAAATATAACAAAAATCCATTTCAGCCTAGTAGCCTACTGATGTCTAGCTCTCTTATCCCTATTCTTTTGCGTGCTGCTGGGTGAAAGATTCTGAAACGGTGATGACTGCCTTCCTTCAGATTTTATGCTTTTCATGAACTCAGAGAAAGACGGGATTGGTGGCAGTTTAGTGTCTGGTAAATTGCTTTCCAGCATAGTTGGAGTTTTGGACTCAACGCTGCAGTATACCTTTTCATTAGTAATTTCATCCGCTACCTGATCAACCAAAGGGGATGCGGAACAGGAAATTCCAGTCTGTTCAGGACTGGGAGAAGCAGGATCTGTCGCGCTGAGCCTAGAAGTTAATTCCTTTACGTTCGCTGTTGAAAGCCACCTCATAGTACTTGCCATTTTTGATAAATAGAAGGATTTACCAGATTTTCCGAACTTCTTGAAGCATTCATTTTCAAGCAATGCAGCAGATGTTTCAAGATCAATTCTGCAGAGGAAACATTTAACATTTCCGGTGATTTTGTATTTTACACTTCACAGATGGTTAAGAATTAAGATCTTATATGATAGTTTTCTAGCACATCAGTAGTAGGAAAACAAGTAGTCTGCATACTCTAAGTTTCCAAGCCTCTGCTGTGATTGCTCAAGTGCAGTAGACAATTTTTGCTTGCTTGACCCCCTCAGAGTTTCAGATATGGCATTCCTGTCGAGTTTATTTTTCTGTAAATAGAGCAGGAGGGGATGGGGGTATGTAATTAAGACAACATACAAAACATGAACTTATGTGACAGTCAGCACTGCTTCCAGTCTTGACGATAATAAAACAGAAGCTTCCAGTCTTGACGACAAACATATATTAACAGTCAGTGATACATCATACTAGCAGTGCAAAGAGCCCGCATGGGCCTACATATTGATTTAACATAAAAACATTCGAACTTAAATTAGCATATATAGCATTAGATATTAAATTGCCTATATAACATAAATAAATTTTAAATAACAGGTATTTTGGGCAATATTTCAAGTTTTTTTTTTGCTAATTGAACACTCACCTTTTTAACTCAATTATATGGTAATATAAATAATCCATCCATATCCATATTATTACCATCTAATATCTTATCTTGAAATTTCTGTTTCTATTATCTAATTCGTCCCAAATGACTAAATAATCCAGGAAGTTATTATTTTAATCCGTCACAATATTATCTAAACTCTTATTTTAAAAATTCCATGTTTTTCTTAATTAATCCAGCCTAAAAACACTAAATAATGTTATTACTTTAATCCGGCCCAAATACCCATCAACCACCAAACTCTTAAAGTTTTGCCTCTAATTATGCATATATATGAATACCGGAAAACCTCTATCCAATCTGGAACATTTAAAAGTACTTAGGTTATACCAGGATTAAAAAAATCAACAGGTGCTCTGCATCCATTATGCCATTATACTATTGTCTTAATTATTTACAGCTGACTACAAGATAAACCTATCCATCAATATTTGGAACTAGATTAAGGAAAATATCAATTTTTGGAACTAGGTTAAGGAAAATGAAAAAACTAGGAAGAAGAAATGTAAAGATCACCTGTTTTTCATGATTTTTGTCCTGATAATATCGCTCTTCTGCCTGCTGCAGCACTTCAATCTTATCATTTAATGTTGTTTTTGATGGTAAATTTGATCTAGTTAAGGTCTTCACAACATCATTATCATCTGGAACATTGACTAATTAATTTATGACGATAGCTTGAAAAATATAGAGTGCAAATTAACAAATTTTGGAGCTACTTGAACTATTTATCCAAGATCATGGAATATATATACCATCAGCATCAGATATATCATCCTCGGAACGATTTTCACCATCATCCCGATCCCAAAATTCTGAGAATTGGTGTTCTGCAATCCGATTTGAGGGGCTGAAACAATAGCAAATATAAGAGGCGATACATTAAGCACTATTAATGTACAATCGAATGTATTGTTTCCATCATTGATAATATATTCTGACGTGTACAGTTTTAATATAAACTGTCTTAAACAACTATGAACTGTAAACTGTTAACAAAGGTTTCTCTCTTCCAAGCAAGGGCATACAACTATAAGCTTTTGGCAATTAGAAAGTTAATAGATAGTACGAAGAATTTGACATAAATACAAGTTTCTGCAAGACTAAACATATCCATGTACGTCCAACGAACAACCTTTGCTTCCTAGTTCTATGAGCAAAACTTGAAACCAAAATTAAGAAATAAAACTGGAACACAACAAACAAATAGAAACAAATTGTAACAAAAATGACATCTGCTCCTTGTATGCTGATTTCTTTTTGTTACTTCATTTTATTGTTTCTGCAAGTCAGAGCTTTGTAAACTGTACATGAACTCTTATTCTTCCGTGTCTTAATTGTTTGTCATCCAAGTAGGCCATTTAATATCCAGTAACTATTTAAATTAGTAAGCAAGGAGACACAAACAACTAGCTCAAGTAATTCATAAATGATTCTCCAGTTAGCTTATTTAATGACGAGGGCCGACTAAAATTATTTACAAAAAAGTCTATTGTATTCTTTCATGTTTGAATTATTATCAAATTACTATGATTTATCTGTTCCTGGCAGTACTAAAGGAATCATCAACCAAGTGAAACCATTAAGAATTACTGTAAATTAGATATATTATCTGTCAATAACATCCTACTGTTGTCAAAAGAATCTTCAGATGTGTCAACGACGACGTTTAAATATTTCACAATGAATACCTATTAATATAGATTCGCGGTGTACCACCCCTGCTTCGAAAAGCACAAGAACTTGTAAGCTCCTCTAAACACTTGGTCACTATGTTCGGGTGCTTGCATGTATCACAAGATTTTCCACACAAGTTTGCTGATACCTGATTATAAGAAGTATAATGTTAATTTTATGACTTATACATAAAAGAGAAAGAAGACTGACAGAAAGAGACAACACATATCCACGAACTCAAGTACCTCCTCCCCAAAACTCTCTAGGATCTTTTTCCTTCGACAATTAGCCTCTTCGCAATACTCAACCATCTGCATCCATTGTCCACTTTTAATTTCTTCTACATCTATGGGATTCTAAGTTCAATGGAGTTACCATTCTGAAATCAACTAAGGACTTCTTTGTATGTCCATCCGGCATGCCCGAGGACTGCAACCTTTTGCTTTCTGCTTTACTTAGAATAAATTCCTGAAGTTATTTTGAAGATTTCTTTTAATTTCTAATGCAATAAGTTCATAACAGAAAATACAGAAGACTGGTGAGATGATGCGATCTAACCATTTTTCTCCGGTCATCCACTCCGTAGTACAAAACACTTCTAGACGGCAATTGATCACGGCCAGCTCTACCAGACTCCTGATAAAAGGATTCCATCGACTTGGGAACATTATAGTGACAAACAATCCTAACATCTTTCCGATCTATTCCCTAGATGTTGTGTGTTATCCATTAGCATCCGGTGTAAATTATTAGTTATGGAAATATAGATATTTAAATTAATAACAATAGTTACATACCATCCTGAAGGAACACCAGAACCTTAGACACAGAAAATTCTCCAGAGTTTCTCCCAACACGGATGCAACAACAGAAAACATAGTTGATATATGAAGTTTTAATCATTAGAATCTTTATTAGAATTTAAATTATTTCATATAAGCCAAAAGGTTGCTGTTGGAAGATACAGTTAAAGAGTTAGGATAAAACTTGTGAATCATTGAAGTACGATCATACCCAAAAGCCACTGTAGCGACAACAACCTGTGTCTTTGAGGAAATCCAGTCATCTAGAACAGAACTCCGCAGCTTATTGTTTAAGCCCGCATGATAGGCTTAAAGCAAGTAGACAGTTAAGAGTGTCTGGATTAATCATTTTCAAACCAAAATTTAGAAGTCAAAGAAGAAACATTCAGTTACCAGCACAACTAATTCCAATCTTGGACAAATGAAGAGCCAAATCATCACAAGTTGTACGCTCAAGGCAGTATACAATTGCACAGACATTTCCACAAGATCTAAAGAGATTGCCTACATCCGCATATGGATCTTCCAAAAGATCTTTATATCGAACTGAAACATAAAGAAATAATATTTAAATAATACTCATATAGAATTACAATCATACGAAACACAATTTATTTATGTTGAAATTCTTCAATTAATTATATCTTGTAACTGTGGATATTATTCACATAGATAAACCAGATAAATAATGTTTGGTGACTGTGAGAACTGAGAAGATACCCAAAGGCAGAAACTTTAAACAGAAGGCACAGTTCCAAATCTCAACAATTTATGCTCTAAAGGGGTTATACAGTATAACACTCTCAAAAAGCACTTATCATACTCTTTTCTTACACACACACACACACACACACACACACACACACACACACATATATATATATATATATATATATATATAAAATTGACCTTACTCCTTAACTTTACAGAATGAATCAGTTCCACTGGACAAGCATATTTATTCATTTACATTACATAGATTGCTTTTCGAGCAACAAGGAAATGCAAACATATTTATCTCATACTCGGTCTGAAAAACATCTGATCAATTACGAGAATGCCCAGGTCACGCCTCAAACTGATTTGACAAACCTTCCGCTTGACTCATACTGTTTAAATAATCCATAATTATGATCTGGTTTGATTTTGAATATAGCTTTAGATCAGGAACAGTTTTGATTATATAATCACACTGATTTATTGTAGTTGTAAATCTCTCCTGTAATTATGCACATACTCAGCTATATAATGTACAACCTATACATCAAATGAAATCAAGGAAATACAATTTCTACATGGTATCAACCTAGGTCTAAGATCCTTACCTCTCTTCTTTGTTTATCTTCTTTTCTATCTTCATCTTGTAACTATATCTCTCATGGCTTCTACATCTTCTACACCTGCTTCTTTTCCCTCCCAATTTCCTTAGGATCTTCTCAGTTCTCATTACAAAATGTCTTTCATGTCCCATCTCTCCGTAAAAATTTATTATCAGTTGCTCGTTTTACCAAAGATAATCATGTCATATTTCTTTTTGCCCCTGATTTTTATCAAATGTATTGCTTACATTCTGGTCGTCTATTATTTCAGGGCCCTTATAAAGATGGATTATATCCACTTCAGTTTTCCAACGCCTCTTTCACTCCACAAGCTCTTGTTGCTATACACTCTTCCATCTAGCATAATCGTCTTGGTCACCCCTCATCTGATGTATCATCTCGTTTAAGTTCTACTATCGGATCTAAAGTTTCTTTTCGCACATTTTGTAGTGAATGCGCTCTTAGCAAATCTCATAGATTACCTTTTGAAAGTAATAAATCCTTTGTTGATTCTCCCTTTTATATTGTTCATAATGATGTATGGTCTTCACCACTTCCTCTACTTGTGGTTTCAAATATTATGTACTCTATACTGATGAATTTTCTCACTATTCTTGGATATATCCGATGCATCGGAAAAATGAAGTACTTACCCACTTTAAGAAATTGGTTGCAAAAATTCAAACTCTCTTTGGCATCACCATTAAATTCCTTCAAAGTGATAATGGAAGTGAATATGTTAATCATGCATTCACTAAATATTGTAACTCTTTAGGAATTCAACAACGATTTTCATGTCCACGCACTCCAAAACAAAATGGACTAGCCGAAAAAAACATCGCCATATTGCAACCATGGCTCGAACTCTCCTACTTCCGGTGCTCCACACAAACTTTGGGTCGAAGTTGTACTCACATCTGTCTATCTAATTAATCGTCTTCCTACCCATGTCCTAAATTGGGACACTCCACATCATCGCCTTAACGGTATCCATCCTTCATATTCGTCTCTACGGGTCTTTGGGTGTTCATGTTTTCCTTATCTTGGTCCATGTGTTTTTGATAAATTATCGAGTCGGAGTTTAGAATGTGTCTTTTTGGGTTATAGTCCTCAACATAAGGGTTATAGGTGTCTTGATCCTAAGACGGGTCGTCTCTATATATCTAGGCATGTTATTTTTAACGAAAGTTCCTTTCCATACAAAAATATGCAGGTACAAGCACCTGGCCCCTTGGAATTAGCTCTTTTACCAAGCCCAACTACCTTTTCAAGGCCAACAGAAAGCCCGTCACAACCCGGGCCTACTTCTCCACCAAATGAATTGTCTCATGCCCTTCATGATACAACTCTGCCATTTATCAATTCATCTGCACCAATCCAGCCACCAGCTTCCATTGATCGACCACCTATGATCACATATCACCGTCGCAATAAATCCATTCCCAACACAACTCCGAATGAAGTGATAACAGAAACCAGACCAGAAACAACACCAACTGAATCAGACCCAATAGTAAATGTTCCAGTAGTCCATAAACCAGCCCCAACAATAGTAGATGCTCCACCAATCCATCCACCACCAACTAAACATCCAATGATTCCTCAAGGTCTAGAGATGACACCCTTCCACAACACAAAAAAACTGATAAAACAACAAAACATCCCATTCCTCAAGCTCTTCTTAGTGTCATTGAAAATTCTGAACCATCATGTTATACATAAGCTTCCAAGCATGGGGTGTGGCGCAATGCTGACAGAAGAAATTAATGCACTCTTGAAGAATGAAACTTGGATTCTTTTGCCTCCATCATCATCCCACAACACTGTCGGGTGCAAATGGGTATTTCGTACCAAACGCAATCCGGATGATACAATAGAAAGGCATAAAGCTCGACTAGTTGCCAAAAGATTTCATCAACAACAAGGCATTGATTATGAAGAAACATTCAGCCCAGTTATTAAACTAGCTACGATTTGGACTGTCCTTGGTCTTGCAGTCTCTCGAAGATGGGCGATTCGCCAATTAGACGTCAAAAATGCTTTTCTACATGGGTTTCTGAAAGAGGATGTTTATATGGCTCAGCCTCCCGGGTTTGTCGATCCATCCAGACCCGATTATGTTTGTAAGCTTCTTAAGGCAATCTATGGTCTTCGTCAAGCTCCACGAGCTTGGTTTGAGCATATGAAATCATTTCTCATCTCTGCTGGTTTTGTTCAAAGTTTAGCTGACCCCTCTCTCTTCATTTTCCGTCAAGGCAGTCATACTATTTACTTTTTGCTATATGTCGATGACATAGTGATCACACGCAGTGATGATAAGCTTAATCAGGAATTAATTCATGCCCTAGGCCGTAACTTTGACATCAAAGATTTGGGCCCTTTGCATTATTTTCTTGGCATGCAGGTTAAATCACTAGTTGACGGTCTTCATGTTAGTCCAGCTGAATTATGCTCATGATATTCTACTCAAACATGACATGCTCCCCTCTAAAGCGGTCAGTACACCCATGTCAGCTAAAACGCTTCTCACTTCTCTGCTGATGGAGACATACTTCCTAATGCCACTGTCTTTAGGGAAATTGTAGGTTCTCTCCAATACTTGACGATAACTCGACCAAATATTGCTTATGCAGTTAACTCTGTTTCCCAGTACATGAGCCAGTCTCGAACTTCTCATTTACTTGCTGCAAAGCGCATACTTTGCTATATAAAAGGTACTCTCGACCAAGGCCTGTTCTTTCGTCCCCAATGCCAACCAGCAAGTCTTATTGCATACTCTGATGCAGATTGGGCAGGCTGTCCAGATACCCGCAGATCAACCTCTGGCTATCTTTGTTATCTCGGCACCAATCTGGTTTCATGGTGTTGGTGTTCGAAAAAGCAGAGCCCACAATTGCTCGTTCTAGTGCAGAGTCTGAATATAGGGCACTGCAGAAACAACTTGGCTAGCTTTCCTGCTCTTTGAACTTGGAGCTCATCTGCATTCTCCAATACTTCTGTATTGTGATAATTTAAGTGCAACATACATGGCCTCCATTCCAGTTTTTCATGCACGCACCAAACACATTAAACTAGATTATCACTTTGTTCGAGAAAAGGTTGTTGGTAGTCATCGTGTTTGCTATATCCCATCTGTTGATCAGCCAATCAACCAACTGACCTCCTAACCAAACCGCTTCATAAGCTTCGACTTTCTCTTCTCACTAACAAACTTGTCCGACAAGGACCGTCAAGTTTGCGGAGGGATATTAAAGTTATTGCAGAGAATCATCCCATCATTCAAACCACAGCTACAATCAAGCCATCATAATTATGATTTGGTTTGATTTTGAATATAGCTTTAGATCAGGAACAGTTTTGATTATATAATCACACTGATTTATTGTAGTTGTAAATCTCTCATGTAATTATGCACATACTCAGCTATATAATGTACAACCTATACATCAAATGAAATCAAGGAACCACAATTTGAAACTGCATTATATGATCCCTATAATCAATGTGAATAAAATTAAAAATAATAAGTTCCTCATCTGAAAGGCAAAGATAGTCCAATCATAACTTTAAAAAAAAATTATATCAAAGTTCTTGTGCCGTAATTATTCTAATCAAACATTTATCGTGATGGTATTTGTAACAATCATTAGCCTATGTCCGGCGTATCGAATGTATTGACAAAAATTCCAGAAAATGCTATGAATTTTGACTGAATATTCATACAAACTAGTACTTGTTTGCCCCGGCTTCGCCTGGGTTTTGTAATTTTTTTTAAGAATGTTAAGTTCATAGTTTGTCATTTACATTGTAATATAATACTAATTTACGTAATTAGTTTTATACTGTATTATAATATTTTAGTTGAAAATCAAATAGTAACAAATTAAATTTTATATTTATTGATGTAATTTGTACTCATTTATTGTGAAATATTTTTAATTGATAAAATATATGTTTATGGTTGTAAAAGGATATAAATTCGTTAGAAAAAAGTAGTTGGCAAATATGTAGATTTATACATGTATATATTTTTCTAAATATATACATCTATAAATTTTTAATATATAAGTTGTATCCCAATAACATTTTTAGTCTATATCTAAATAAATTTATTTGGATAAAACATATCTCTTAGAACCTCGATCTTCAAATGTTAGATTTATTTTTCATGATTTTCTATAAATGTACAAAAACCTCAAATTATATGATGATTTTCATATAAACATGAAAGTTATTAAATTAACTAACCTTAAATATAAGGTTGTAATTTAAGTTAATCAAATTAAAAGTTGTATGCTTAAATTTTAGATTAAGGTCTAATATTTGTAACAATTTCACGGATTTGGTAACTATTAAAAGTGAAATGTTATATCTCAAACTATAATTTATAATTTATTTTGTATTTTATTACAATATTATTTTATCAAAAGTAGTATAAAAATATATAATTTAATTTACACTTTTACTATAATACAATAATATATTAATTTTAGTTGGCCTAGTGTTGTTTTATTCAATTATTTTCCATAAAAAATTAATAGATAAGGATTGGGAAAAGTGTAAATTAATTTTGTACATAAAATTGTTATGCAATAGCTATTTTAAATATTTGTAATTAGACTTTTCAAATTATAAAGTAGTTGTTTCAAGTGAATTATTAAAGTAATTATTTTTAGTGAAATTTAGTATTTTAAATTTATAAAGTTTGTTTGCACATGTGTGTCGTTAGAATTTTAAAATGTTGATGATTTGTTAGGTTGTTGTTAAAAGTGTTTACACTAATAATAATAAGGTGTAGAATAATTGTAGGTGAAGGTGTGTCTGATCTGTTTGGACAATTATAAAGTTATGTATTAGGTTTCATTTTTTTGTTTGGGATAAAACTTACTACTTAAAACGTAGTTAAATTTATTTTTCATGATTTCCCATATAAGTACAAAAATCTCAAAATTATATTATTATTTTCATATAAACATGAAAGTTATTAAATTGACTAACCTTAAATATAAGGTTATACGCCCCTCGCTACTGCTCAACCTCGCTATCGCACTTCTTTTTGCCGGCCCTAATTTAAATTAATAAAATTAAAAGACTTTAGTTTAAGGTTTGATATTTGTAACAATTTTAAGAATATGATAATTATTAAAAGTGAAATGTTAAATTTCAAACTATAGCATTTATAAATTATTTTGTACTTTATTGAAATATTACTTTATCAAAACTATTATTAAAATATGTTATTTAATTTACACTTTTTTTTGACCGGATAATTTAATTTTCATTTTACTGTAATACAATAATATATTACGTTTAGTGTGTTGTTTTATTTAATTATTTTCCACACAAAAATAATAGATAATGATTGGTAAAGGATAAATTAATTATGTACATAAAATTGTTATGAATAGCCATTTAAAAGTTTGTACTTGGATTTTTCAAATTATAAATTAGTTGTTTCTACTGAAATTATTGAAGTAATTATTTAAAGTGAAATTATGTATTTTAAATTAAAAAAGTGTGTGCACATGTATGTCATTGGAATTTTAAGGTATTAATGATTTGTTAGGTTGTGTATGTTTATTTATTGTGTAGATGTAGAATAGTTGTAGCTAAAGGTGTGTGTGTTTGGAGAGTTATGAAGAAATAGGTGTCATTTGGTTTAGGTTATATCTAATCAGACTTCTTACGTCATAATTGCACTTCAAGATTAAGGCTCTGTTTGGGGTTGCTGTTAAAAATTGTTGTGTTGTTGAAAAAAGTGCTGTTAAAATAAGTGTTGTTGCGAAAATCAGATAACTGTTTGGTAATACTTTTGAGATGTGAATGTTTTGGTGTATAATATAAAAAAATAATGTTTTGGAGAGTTTTGATGTTGAAACCAGTGGTTGCTTCCCGCAAAAGCTGAAAAACAGCTTTTTTCAAAAGCATGGGGGGGCCTGCTTTATCTAAAAACAGCTTTTCCGCCAAAAGCGCTTTGCTTTTCAGAAAAGCAGCTTTTAAATTTTACCAAACACTTTTTTAGTTGCTTTTCAGAAAAAAGTTGTTGCTATCTGCAACAGCAATGCCAAACGGAGCCTAAGTATACCAATGACAAGCTCCTGTATTCATAGGTATAGCAGAAGCTACAAATCAGCCAACAAATCCCTTGATGTCAGCCTCTTAATCAGCCTACAATATCACTTAATATCAGTCTGTATATTATCTTAATAAAGCTGTCACCTATGCAGATTTACAGCTGTTACATATATCAGTATTTACAAAAATAATATACACTTATGCATGTTAAATAATATTGACAACCATTTATCCTATCTAGTACTGTAGTACATAGTATTTTTTACAACCAGTGCTAAATTGCGGGGCCTTTATTGCTTGTTAGTGCACCCCTTTTCTTTCTCTAGAATTTATAGTATGACGCCCAAAATATTGCAACCACTGACACAACTAACAAGCATGGTTCTACATTTTACTGAAGTTGCGGTGAAAAGTGGACTCAACTTAATGAATGACGAAAGGAAGTAGAAATGCAGTTATGCATCTGCTGATAACCTGAGCTTATAATCTAGCTCAGGTTTTCCAGTTTGAGAGAACTAATAAAGTGCAACTATATACAAAAGTAATATACTAGAATTTGACCTGGCTTAATATATAATAAATATGTTGTACTAGATCCTTCAGATCCAAAATGTATTAAATTCAGATAACCTGACCTGACCTTCGTAATATATATTTGGTCGATTAAATGATGACTTCAGGACTAGAGGATTATGTAAGCACAAAGACTCCATCACATCCATCTGAACCCTACAAAACCAAATATTTATTGCAGAGAGAAGGAAAGAAAAGAGAAGAAAATATATACTTAATGTGTGATTCACGATACTTTACACGAGTAGACAGGTAAAATCAGAGTGTAATTATGTGTAAATATCTCTTCCGACATACTTTGTGCCAGCTCTCACCTCCGAAAGATGCTACTTCCAACATTTTGTGCAATATCACAATCAGTATTTTAGAACTTATTATATTTGTGAACTTATCAAATATGTTGCCTGGAATATAAGAGCAACCATTTCTGAAATTAATTTTATAACTAGCAACAGTGTACAAAGATCTTTTGAGAAAGACAGCGTCATGTAACCATTTCTTGTGGTTTTGTAGGATTAGTTCGTTCAAGTGAACATGGAGTAGCAGTGGAATGTGTGAAGAACTGAGTTTGTGGGTGCAACTTGTGCAAATAAAATGACTTAACTGTTAAAATATGAAAATAGTTAAGGCATGCGCCTGGACTCACTTTGGAACAGCAGTAGCTGTTAAAGCCAATATTGGTACATCAGGTAAACGATTCCTCAAAGAAGAAAGTTTCCGGTAGCTAGGCCTGCAGTAGTATATGAATGACAAAATATTTTAGGATAACCAATACACACCAGCCACTACGAGATGCAATAATACAAAGGATGTGGAAACTATAAAGCTAGATAGTTCAATATCATTTGTTAACCCAACTGAACCCGAAATTTAACCAAAGCAAGATCCTGAAACTAGCTTAATTTTTTTAATTACAATCCTAGATGAGTTCCTTAAGGACAGAAAGCCGGTCTAATTAAAGTTAAAACAAACAATCTCGAGCCTGTGTAGATGATGATGGCCATTTAGAAGTAAAAAAAAAGAAGCAGTATTGGGTCATTGAAGATGAACTTCACATAGTAGATTAATATAGATGTTGAGTTACCACGACATGTTGCAGCACAAGGAAAAAGAAGAAACTCTAGTGCAATTAGCTCATAAATATGTTGTCACCTGAAGTCATGGCCCCAAGATGAGATGCAATGGGCCTGAATTTTTTGGCAAGAAACATGGAAAAATACAAAGTTAATCCTGTTGAAACCAAAATCGTATAACTGCTATAGTAAATAGGCCTTTGTACCTCATCGATGGCTATTAGGTTCAAGAGCCCTTTAGCATGGATCTTTGTCAATCTTAACATAAAACCGGGTGTCGCAATCAATTCCGGTGTTACATAAAGCAACCTTAAGGATGGTTTTCCAGATTCAAGATCTTCATGAATCTACACCAGTAACACAAATGTCAATTATTATAAATATGCAAGTATGAAAGGCAAAACTACGAGGAATTTTAAAATTTGACCATCTTCAGTTATTGTTTTAAAGTATGTGTCGTTATTATCAATAAAACAGTGTTCTAAAAACAGACTACCCCAAAGCTTAAGCAGAGCTGGACACCTCTATCAATTGTTGGAGAATAATGATTTAAAAAACTTTTAAACATAGGCAGCCTAGTATTTGAATATTACGCTGGTGAGTAGTACTCAAACATCTCAGAAGAAAGATTGTGATTAAATAATAATAATAGCATAGCATACACGAAAACATATATTTACCGAGTGAAGCAGGGTTCCTGACCATCAACCAGACTACAAGGTATTGACAGATGAAATTTTTCAGGCAGTTTGCAGTTGTCTTTTGTTGGCATTGTTTTATCTACTAGTTTTTCTCATTGAAAGTATGATAAATTAATGATATCAATAAAAAACAATTAATTAACATGGACCCGTAAGTCTCCGCTTAAGTGTCCAAAAAAGAGGCCACGTGATAAATTAAGTGCTTGAAGGTTTTTGCAGACCTAGCTCCATACATTTTTCTGAACATTGTTAAATAGACACAACATTGTACCAGAGCCACAAATATGCAAGGAAATAAACAAATTATGTTTGCACAAATCTGCAAGGAAACCAAAGCTTCGCTCCGAGAAAACTCAAAGATAGATCCGCAATTGCCTAACAAATAGCAAGACCGAGAAAACCATTACTTTGAAATCAATCCAAGTCCTTGTTTTTCCTGTAAATTCAGTTGACTTTAAATCTGACTTCATATCTAAACCTATAAGGTTGATTATCCTATAACCATTAGTGGACGGGTCGTATAGTGCCTGGGGTAGTTGGTTGCAGAGTGATGATACGCACATGCCATTATACAACAGTGGCTATAAATCCAGTTACTTCAGCAAGCATGATGAGTGTTCATGAGACACAGGAAGGAATCTCATAGTCAAAAGACAAGAGCAAGATTGATGTTTCAGATGCTTCTAGACAAAACGTTGCCACACAGTACTTTAGCAACATCATCCTAGTTCCTTGCTGGGTCAGGCAAAACTGATAGAATTCCTGATATGACTCTACCAAAAACCAAATTCACTGACACAATGTTACCCTGTAAGTGTTACTCTATATCTTTTTTTTCAAGAATGTGATAGGATTTATAGAAGAATGGCCAAACTTAAAGCACACACATTCTAGCAGAATAACACATATAACAGTATTCAATAAATTGACCAAATCTTTATGACTGGTGATAGAATGCTACTGGAAATCTTATATCTCTAGAATGTATATGTGTTCAATTTGGAATTCTGCACCAGATAATAGATGATAAAGATGAAAGATGAAAGAAAATAAGATATTCGTATTCCTCCACCGTCTACACTCTCTTGCCTTGTCACTCCTGGCTAGTCTTCGCGATAATCTTTTTAGGAGGTATTCTACACGCCTGTTACTTTTTCTTAATGTCAAATAGATTTTTGGTAGGTTTTGCAGAATTCTTGCAATGTTGACATACAATATACATGAGGCAGAAAACACATACTCACCTCCAGGAGTCCCAGGCATATTTTTTTCATGCAACTAGAACTCTCTACAGCAACCAACTACAAACTTGATTATAAGTACAAATGAACCCAACAATCACCTTTTCTCTAACTTTTGAAGTCTGGGTCGAGGATAGAAATTCTGCAGCGATACCTTTCTCCTTTAGCGCCATGACTTGATTTTCCTGGAAGAGAAAAATGATTATCATCTTTCACTACATTATTAACTGAAAGGTACTTACAAATAATAATTCGTTAAGATACTAACCATTAATGCTTTAGTCAACAAGGAAATCGTAAGCAATGAGAGTGAGTCCTTGCATTTCAAAGACATTAAAAACTTCTGCATTTTGTGCTTCCTTTAAAAATTAAAATTTAATAAAAAGATAAACAGCTATCACCTATCAAAGGACAAACAACAAGCACAATTCCCGGTTTCACCAATGCTGGAATCTGATAGCACATTGACTTTCCTCCACCAGTTGGCATGAGGCAGAAACAATCTCTTCCTATACATACACATGCTTAATTAGTGAACCAATACTATCGTTTGAACTTACTATAATTTAATAACTAAACGTAAAATCTTTAGTAAACGATGCAGCAAAGATTCAAGTACCGAGAACTTAAGATAAATTAATTAACTCACGATACAGCTATACAATTACTTGCTCCTTACAAATATAAATGCAATAACGAGAACAATATAGACCAGACCTGACAAAACTGATTCGATCGCTTCTAATTGCTTCCCTCGATACTGAGCATACCCAAAATGCCATCTCAGAAGCTTCACTAAAGCTTCCTTCCCACATTTCTGCTTCTCGAATCCACAAATATTTTTCAACGGCAACGCAGACTTCTTCATCATCCTAAAAAGCCTTATTAAGACCTACACAAACAACGTACAGCACTCCATTACCTCCGAAACAAAACCTAATTCCAAAAACTCAAATATTCATCACAGCTATAGAGAACATAAAAGTAACAAAAAAAACACTAGAAAATCCACAAATTAAAACACTAACACTCGCAAAACGCAATCTTTATCCACTTTACGATACAAACACGCTAAATAACTATCAATAACTCGAATAATTTTGCATTTCAAGAACGAAATTCAAAATCGTATTATGTATATACAGTACAATCTATCAGCATTGTCTATAAAGACACCAACTACATACAGTAGAATCTCGATAAATGAATAGCCTCGTCAAATGCACATCTTTTCGGTCCCAACGTAACAAACAAAGTGTATTTTTAACCTCGATAAACGAATAAAAAATCTCCGGTCACAACGATATTAATTAATCGAAGTTTAATTGAACAATTAGAAACAGATATCAGAATAAAATGAATAACAGAATCATCGAGAGACATCGAAAGAGGCATATACCTAATCATATAATTAAAATCAAATATATGTTGTAGAAATATTAAGAAAAATTAATATTGTGAATTAACATTGTAATGAGTAGTGATAGATATACGCACGAGTAATTATGTATGTATATATCAACCTGAAAGCGGCGAGGATGCGCGTCGGAGACGAAGAGAGGAGACTGGAATTTTGCCGCGAAGAGAAGTGTAAGTAAAGACCAAAATGGGGAGTGAATTGTAAATGTAAAAATTAAAAGGACTTCTGAGTAATTTTTGGATGAAATTATTTGAAATATGTTCTAAAAATAATTTTAAAATTATATCTTTATATATAATAAGAGATAATAAACATGCACTAGCATAGATCAAGAGTTCGAATCTCATTAACAATAAATTAAAATTTTAATATCTATATCTATATCTATACTATACTATTATAAGCGAAATAGGGTATAATTTGGTACTTGGTTAACACCTTCCAAAAAAATCTATACTACTTTCCTAAAAGAGTTAATTTAAAAAAAAAATCTATACTACTTTCCTAAAAGAGTTAATTTAAAAATAACATTTTCATGAATAAATATAATAATAATAATAAATAATAATAACTCTCTTACGTTTCAAATTATTTCATTGAAAAACTACCCTAGGATAATTTGGTTGGTTGGTTAACACCTTCCAAGAAAACAAAAATGAAATAATAAATTAAAATTCAAATAATTTAACAAAAACAATTGAATTAAATTAAATTATACACGTGTTAAAATAATAATGACATAATTATTATTATAAGAATTTAGATACTCACTTTACTAATTTGGACTTTATCTTGGGTTATAAAAATCGGATTTCGACGATTTTACAGCCCACGCGAAGCTAACAAAATTATCTTTAATTTAATGATGATTTAATAATTTTTATCTAATTGAAACTATCTATAAATGGAAGAGGAAAAAGAGTCACAAATTTTTACAGGGAGAATTCTATTCAATATAGAAGTTTAAATTATCAATATACACATATTCGTATTTAATTATAATCCTCATATTAATCAGTACACTTTTAAAATTAAATCTAACAGTTCTCCATTTAAGATTTAACGTTTTTTATTAATTTGTCAATAACCAAACCAAAATTTTGAATGAGATTTCTCTTACACTTATTACATATGAGAATATAAATATAAAAATTATAAATGTCACACTTCTAAATATGTCACATTTCAAATAATAATAATAATAAATAATAATAACTCTCTTACGTTCCAAATTACTTCATTAAAAAACTACCCAAAAAAATTAGGATAATTTGGTTGGTTGATTAACACATTCCAAGAAAACAAAAATCAAATAATAAATTAAAATTCATATAATTTAACAAAAACAATTGAATTAAATTAAATTATACATGTGTTAAAATAATAATGACATAATTATTATTATAAGAATTTAGATACTTTTCGACGATTTTATAGCTCACGCGAAGCTAACAAAATTATCTTTAATTTAATGACGATTTAACAATTTTTTTCTAATTGAAACTATCTATAAATGGAAGAGAAAAAAGAGTCACGAATTTTTACAGGGAGAATTCTATTCAATATAGAAGTTTAAATTATCAATATACACATATTAGTATTTAATTATAATCCTCATATTAATCAGTACACTTTTTAATATTAAATCTAACAGTTCTCCATTTAAGATTTAACGTTTTTTTATTAATTTGACAATAACCGGACCAAAATTTTGAATGAGATTTTTCTTACACTTATTACATATGAGAATATAAATATAAAAATTATAGATGTCACGCTTCTAAATATGTCACATTTCAAATTATAATCAGGTCAACACTTTTAATTATTATCAAATCATATTTTTTTAATAATTTACCTCCAAAATTCATATTGCTTCTACTTTTTCTATAAATTTCAATTCAAATAAAATAAGAAAATTATAGAATTTTAAATGAAGTCCGTGCATGGCACGGGTTATAGGCTAGTATTCTTAAAGCATGATCTCACCCGTTTAGAAATTTACCCAATGGGTAAAAAAATTTGACCAACTCATCCAAAATATACTTGGTTTTAGTTATTTTTTTTTTGACCCATGGGTTATCCATTTTTTTATCCATTTGGTAAACAAATTACCCATTTAATGACCCATTTATACTATTATAACAAACTAACATATCTCCGTTGATATCATCTTCCTTAATTTAAGCAGTTTTCAAATTTGAACTTTTCTCTCGGGATCAATCAACAAACAATATTCATATTATCAGCTCTCAAATTAATTTGAATATTATAAACAACTTCTCTCATATCTCTCTCAAGAATGGTGATACACACAAAATCAATAATATTTCTCATCTTTTCTTTTCTCATTCTTCCTCTTTTTCCTTTCTCTTAATCTTCGTAACTTTTCTTTATTTATGTAATTTATATATGTTGATTCACATATGTGTGTATAATATATTTTGTTTACTAATGTCTATCTGTTTGAATTTACAGGATATACATGAGATTGATTCTACAATGATTTTCAGATGGAGACAATTTACAAGATACAAATTCGACAAACAAATATGATTGATTGGGTTTGTATCTCGATTCCAAAACCTATATCTCCATTCAATATCTTCTTCTCTGATTATTACCCTTATGTTTTTTCCCCATCTTTTCTCCTTCTCTATGCATTTTATTGATGTTTTTGAAGATTGTATAAATCTATATCTATGTATATTTAATGATTATTACAAAATTATATTTTTGTCTCATGTATCCCTCTTTTTACACATATTTTCTTATTTGTGTTGATTATACATGTTTGTGTTTATGTATGTGTTTTATATATTGGCTATCAAAATTTAAATCGGCTTTTCAAATAGAGCAAAACAACATATATATTAATTAAACACATGTATATCCTACAATGGATCGTAAGTTGATTTTGTTATGTAATAATTGCAGATGGATCCCAAATATTATATATTGAAGTTCTTAATGTGAAGCGATTGTGGTATTCGTGGATTCAAAGTCGTCAGAAAAAATAAGTTACGTTTTATGTTTTTGCAATGTCTTTTGTAATGCATTTGTTTACTTTTTATTGTATATGTTTGTTGTTTTCTTAAATTTGTCACTGATATTATTTGATTTGTGCTAAAAATGAATGTTAAACTAATTTCAAGTGAGTGATGAAAGGCAGGAGATGTTTGTTGTTTATTCTTTTATGTTTGTTTGTCAAGAGAAGACAGAAGCCATGAAAGGCAGGAGACATGCCAAAGGTAAATATTGTTGTGTCATTTTTTTTTCAGATTCTAAATAACTTCTGCGCAGATTTACCTCATCTTACTAAAACATCGATTACTTTCTGTAGAATACGGGTATTCACGAACCGTCAATTTTGCAAGAATCTATACTTTCGTATCTTTCCAATGGTATGTGGTACATTACCTATAACCTTCTAGATAAATTCAGTTTTTTCTGTCAAGTTAGGTCATTAAGAGTTTGAAATTTCAAACTTCTGCGCTGATTGACCTCATCTTACTAAAATAATGATAACTTTCTGTAGAAGATGAGTATTCACGAACCGTCACTTTTGTAAGAAACTAGACTTTTGTATCTTTCCAATGGTATGTGGCACCTTACCTATAACCTTATAGGTGAATTCAGGTTTCTTTGCCAATTTGGGTCATTAAGACCCTGAAATAACTTTTGCGCAGATTTATGTCACCTTACTAAAATAATGATAACTTTCTGTAGAATATGTGTATTCATGAACCATCAATTATGTAAGAATCTAGACTTTTGTATATTTCCAATGGTATATGGTACATTACCTATAACATTCTAGATGAATTCAGTTTTTTCTGTCAAGTTGGCTCATTAAGAGCCTGAAATTTTGAACTTCTGCGCTGATTGACCTCATCTTACTAAAATTATGATAACTTTTTGTAGAAGATGGGTATTCATGAACCGTCAATTTTGTAAGAAACTAGACTTTCGTGTCTTTCCAATGGTATGCGGAACTTTACCTATAACCTTATAGATGAATTCAGTTTTTTCTGCCAATTTGGATCATTTAGACACTGAAATAATTTCTGCGCAGATTACCTCACCTTACTAAAACAATGATAACTTTCTGTAGAATATGTGTATTCACGAACCGTCAATTTTTTAATAATCTAGACTTTCGTATATTTTCAATGGTGTGTGGTACATTGCCTATAACCTTATAGATGAATTCAGTTTTTTCTGTCAAGTTAGGTCATTAAGAGCCTGAAATTTTACACTTTTGCGCTGATTGATCTCATCTTACTAAAATTATGATAACTTTCTGTAGAAGATGGGTATTCACGAACCGTCAATTTTGTAAGAATCTAGACTTTTGTAACTTTCCAATGGTATGCGGCACTTTACCTATAACATTATAGATGAATTCAGTTTTTTCTGCCAAGTTGGGCATTAAGACCCTGAAATAACTTCTGCGCAGATTTACCTCACCTTACTAAAACAATGATAACTTTCTATAGAAGACGTGTATTCACGAACCGTCAATTTTGTAAGAATCTATACTTTCGTATCTTTTCAATGGTATGTGGTACATTACCTATAACCTTCTACATGAATTCAGTTTTTTCTGTCAAGTTAGGCCATTAAGAGCCTGAAATTTTGAACTTCTGCGCTGATTGACCTCATCTTACTAAAATTATGATAACTTTTTGTAGAAGATGGGTATTCATGAACCGTCAATTTTGTAAGAACCTAGACTTTCGTGTCTTGCCAATGGTATGCGGAACTTTACCTATAACCTTATAGATGAATTTAGTTTTTTCTGCCAATTTGGGTCATTTAGACCCTGAAATAACTTCTGCGCAGATTTACCTCACCTTACTAAAACAATGATAACTTTCTGTAGAATATGTGTATTCACGAACCGTCAATTTTTTAATAATCTAGACTTTCGTATATTTTCAATGGTGTGTGGTACATTACCTATAACCTTATAGATGAATTCAGTTTTTTCCTGTCAAGTTAGGTCATTAAGAGCCTGAAATTTTACACTTTTGCGCTGATTGATCTCATCTTACTAAAATTATGATAACTTTCTGTAGAAGATGGGTATTCATGAACCGTCAATTTTGTAAGAATCTAGACTTTTGTAACTTTCCAATGGTATGCGGCACTTTACCTATAACATTATAGATGAATTCAGTTTTTTCTGCCAAGTTGGGCATTAAGACCCTGAAATAACTTCTGCGCAGATTTACCTCACCTTACTAAAACAATGATAACTTTCTATAGAAGACGTGTATTCACGAACCGTCAATTTTGTAAGAATCTAGACTTTCGTATCTTTTCAATGGTATGTGGTACATTACCTATAACCTTCTACATGAATTCAGTTTTTTCTGTCAAGTTAGGCCATTAAGAGCCTGAAATTTTGAACTTCTGCGCTGATTGACCTCATCTTACTAAAATTATGAGAACTTTCTGTAGAAGATGGGTATTCACGAACCGTCAATTTTGTAAGAATCTAGACTTTTGTGTCTTTCTAATGGTATAGATCACATCACCTGAAACATTATAAATTAATTCAGTTTATTCTGCAAAGTTGGGTCATGAAATGCTTAAAAGTTTTATCTTCTACGCAAATGTACCTCATCTATCTAAAACTATGATAACATTTTTTAAAAAATGCGTATCACCTGTTCCAACTAATTTTCAAATTTGCATTATCTCTGTATATGTTTGTGTTTCATATCTTTGTTATTTTTTTGATGTTTGTATTGATTATGTATGTTTTGTTTGTGCTTGAAGCTCAAATCATAACACAACCATCATGTAGGCGAAAATCAAGTGTCTTTTATTTTTAATTGAACCAAAGAGGGTTGATATGCTTACTTCTCCTTTTGGTTTGTGAAGTATATTGTTCAGAATGACATGGTCTTCATCAGAATTTTGTCTTGACATCATATGAAAAAGGAGTTGATTGGACTGCTTATGCTCCCAACTCCGATGTATCATTTGCAAATACATATGTTTCGTACATATGTTATTTACTAATAATTGTTTGATATGAGTAGAAAAAGAAAGAGTGAGACGATGAATCTTAAACCATTTCCAGTGTTCGAGTTCTTCAGTTGTAAGTTCTTATATTTTACAGGTATGTTTTGGACCTCTCACACTTAATATATTGATTTTTGATTCAGATTTGTTTTTGTAATTACAGGCCCAAAGTGAAAAGACATGAAAGGTGAATGGAATTATGGTGATATATTTTGTGAAGTTACTTCTATCGAGGTATGTTCCATCTTTCTTAATGATTATTTTTGCTTAATTGTTTTATGTGTTTTTTTAATTCAAATTATTTGCTTGATTTGTTGCGTGGTACTCTTTCAGATGTATGTTCTCGCTGAAATGATCAAGTCGAGATTATTCTCCATGCCAATATATTTCCAGGCTCTACTAATTTTTGTGAGGATAGGTTGTTTTGGATTTACACTTACTGGATGTCTATGTTATTAGTTGTCTTTATAATTATCTATGTGATTTTGATGTCTTTGCAGTAAAGTTAGAAATGCTTTTTTTTGTATGGTTATACAAGTTTTTTGGAGATGAAGAAGGACTAGACCAAATTCATGTTCTCCAATGATTCTTTGTAAGAAGCATTCCAAGATGTATTAGAAGACATAATTTAGCTTTATTTCATACTCTTTAAATCCATATTCAACTGGCTATGTTAATAAAGTCTGGATCAATAAGTGAATCAACAATATTGGAGGACATCCATGAATTAGTGTCCTTGCTGGCTATGGTCCAGTGTGCTTTTGCATCTTAAAAACATATTTCCATCTCATTACTTACACTTGCCCAATAATGTCATAGGAAATAAGGACGTAAATAAGCATTAAATGTTAGAGACTAAACATCCTACATAACTCACCATGGAACTATCACATTCTTCATTGTAAATGTTCCTTTGTTCAGACCATACTGGATTTTTAGTTTAGAACCAAGGGATCTTATAACAGTCCAATTTCTTTCCAACTACTTTCGTGATCTCATCGTCATAGGAAATTCTAGCCTCTCATCTTTCAATATTTTTCTATGATTCTCTCATAATCTTGAGACAGAATATTAATAATCAACGATCTTTTAAACACCGATAATAGAGTTCTCGACTTATACTTAACCCGGGAATGCCAGAATTCTTATAGCAGCTAATCAACTTTAAATCATATTTTTAAAATTTTAAATCATATTAACCTTTTACACATATCTATCTGTCCAAAATTATAGTTGCTTTTCAATTTGAAATCATATTTTAAAATTCTGAATGTGTACATTGTCATCTGCCTGCAAACATACATAGAAATTATACAATTACTTTAAAATTTACCTAAAATCAAGCAAACAACCGTAATTGTTGTGATAACGGAGTTAGCATGAGTTGGTTAATTGGGCCATGTAAATAGTGGTAAATTAGATGTATTACTTTTTTATCACAATTTAAGATTGCGATGCTGCACTGGCGTGCACTGGTGTTAGGTGGCCATGTGGATGGATGAATCTATTCATTGCTCTAAAGATTTAAGGTTCACATTGCATTTCCAATTTTTGGTCAAGTAAACGAAGTGGTTGAATTCTAATAAGTTATTTTATAATTGAAAATTGGGAGATGCGCGCAAGAAAAGCCGAGCCACATACAAGATGGAATTTCCTAAATCCTAAAGCAAGTTTTAAGGTGATTACTTTACCTGAAAATTGTGGAACGTGTTTGATAGGTATTACCTGAAAGTTTTAAGTTTTCAAGTGAGCTCCTGTGCATGTCTAACAACTTCAATTTTTGGCATTATGCATGCCAAAGAAATGAGTAAAGTTAAAGAACTTTTTGTTTCTCCTGTATATAAAACATGAAGGGAAGACTGCAGATTTGAAGTTGTCTCTTTCATCCTGCTTCCAAACCAGGATTTTAGCTTTACGTCCCAGTACTTACTAAGTACTAACAGTATCATCATGACCTACTTTTCTAAAATTTATTTCTATTTATTTTTGAATTGTTGGTTTCAGAAGGAAAATTTTCTCCTTTAAATTTTGAATTCTAGGCCACCTATCTACCTATAATCATATTAGTTGGCTTTGAGTTTTGTGGAGATCTTCAGTACATGTAATAAACATATATCGGTACTTTGAGGCAGAGGATCACAGAGATGTGCTTCTTGAATGATATTTAGAATTTGGGAAAGACAAATTTCCAGTTCCTTTACTTAAGGTAACTACTGAAACTTTTCACTGAATATTGAAATTGTATAACGCAATTGAAAGTCATATGTTCATAAGCAGTTCAAATTAAGATTCATCTCGAAATGAAGATTAGATTAAACATCTGTTTATAGGATCGTTAGCATATTTAGCATATTAAAATTCAGATTCACGTCAAAATGAAGATTAGATTATTTCACATTAATTTGCTGCAACTACTTAGCATCTAACTTCATAGTTTGTTTTTCCAGCCGTGGTTATCATGTAATGTACAACTACAATAAGTAAAAATCTCTAACTTCATGTTTTGGGTGTTGCTCGCGCGACCGTTTGGGTAATGATAGTAGATTTATTTTAATGATGGTAGAGTTATTGGTTCAGAATCAATTGTGATATAATTTGTGAAACTTTACGATCATCTGGTAGCATAACTCAAGTATAATTAAGGTGATTTTATAGCAGATTAACTGCTACGTTACAACCAAATTTAATTACGATAGTGTTAGTAATTTATTTGTGTCATCTGTCTTTCTAGCAGTGATTTATGATAGATTTACTATTTCACGTCAAAGAAACGCACATGGTACTGAAGTTGGTACTTTCTGAGGTACAACGATTTTAGTACATGCATGGATATTGTTCCTTAAAAAGGAATATTGCAATAAGTGATTTGAGTATCATATATCTTTAGTTTCACCATTGAATATTACAAAGTTAAGGGTTTTAAAATTATTCTTTGAATGTTTAAAACATTGTTATTTAAGATTCAGCAAACCTTAGACCCGAAAACTTATTTTACATTTTCGGTGAATGTAAGACACGTTTTCAAGATTTTGAGAATTACAAAATAAAATGTATGTTATTACCTATGGCCTAAATTACATTTACATGTATGCGATTTCTGGACAATTTATTATAGAAGTTTCAGTGATGATGGAGATCAATTTGACATGGGAGCACATAGAAGATTGTATGTTGAGTTAAAGGTCAGGAAAGACGAAGAAGTGAAGAAGTAGACTTTGAATGTTTTATCTGAAAATGATGTTCATTACAGAAAGTACTCCTTGGAAGAGATTGAGGGTGCTATAGATAAGTTCTCAGAGTCCTTAATGATTGATTGGTGAAGTTGGATATGAAAGCAAGCTTGACCACACTGCAGTTGCCATCAAATTTCTTAGATCAGATGGTGTTGCTGCTGCCCAAGGAAAAGGAAATTCCAACAAGAGGTATTGTGGCATAAGATTTATCATAGTACTGGAATGTTTTTATTTTTTCTGAGTCATATACACTCAAGAGGTTGCAACTTTTCCTTATAAGTCATGTAAAGGTGTTACTGTCATATACAGATTGAGGTCATGTGTTCCATGAGGCATCCCAACATGGTCCTTTTCATATATTCTTTTGGGATAATGCTACTCCAAATTACAACTGCAAGGTCGCCAACGGTCTCATTCACCATGCAAAGAAAGCCGTTGCAGAGGGAGCATTTGAGAGCATACTTTATCCGTATGTGTCAGATTGGCCTGTTGAAGAGTCTCTAAGTTGCCAAAACAGCACTGAAATGTGGTGAGCCAAAGAAGAAAAGACAAACTAAATCTTGGTTCATTTGTTTTGCCCAAGCTTAGCCGTTTAAGAGAATTCGGAAAGAGAAAATAAGTCACAACCATGCTCATAGTTCTCCAAATATAAGTCCATATGAAAGTCTGTGAATTCCTTGCATGTAGATAAACCATCAATATTTGACTAAATAGTTTATGCACTTATTTAAAAAAATCACTGGAGGGAGTTTATCAGTGCATGTCTGGTGACACAAGGATAACCTGCGTAGCAAATTAAAGTGAACATATAATTGGCCGGTGCCCGAATCTCTCAGCAGCACATTTTGATGATTACGTGATGCATTCTATGTACAACAGGGCAACGGTTTAAAGCCACAGAGAAGTCCCCATCAATATAAATGGTAGACTTTCAAAGGAAGTTAGAGCTTCAAATTTGATGAAGTTTTCTTAATTCCTTCTCTACATTGCATGATATGTTTACTTTAAACTTCCATTTGCCACAGAGACTATCAAAGCATGAAAAAGGAAGAAAGTTTAGATTTGGCATATGTATATGTACCGGATGATTTTTCATGTTTATATGTCTGGCACATATGATTGATTGATACTAAACCGTTACAATATCCACATTTAGGTTTTTTGTTTACCTAAATTATTAAAATAAATGAAATTTGAATAAAATGATAATTGTTATTTATTTGAAAAGTACTTATTTCTCAGTTCACAAATGAATAAAAGTTTCTTATATTATATATTTAGGGATTGAAATTATATTTGTGTGTAGATTAAACATAGTACGTGCACAATAATAGTTCAAAATATAAATTTTGTTGGACTACAAATATAAAAATAATTCAAATCAACCCAAATCAACCCAGATGTCAGAGAGTATGGACCGAGTTAGCATCATGTTGTGGCTTAGTAGTAATTTGTATAAAGGTTGATTCATCAAACTGTTTCTACTCTTTTTTTTCGGAGTTGTACAAATGAAGTGGGTTTATGTAAAACAAAGAGAAAAACTTACTCTTAGGGAAATATTAGTATCACTTTGTTTTTTATGGGTCTGTATGAGAGCATATAAGTTTAAATTTGGGTATTGCTTCTAATTATATCTTTCTTAAATCTTATGGATTTACTCAATTATCAAAAAGAGTTCCACTAAAATGGCCTTCGAAGTCCAAACTATTATAAATTATTTTGAAAATATTTTGAAAAAGTCAATTTCAATTTTTTAACAAAGTGTTGCTCAAATTGCAGTATTAATACAAGAAGATGTCATTCTCTTTCTGTTCATTATTGTATATACTTTGTTTTTAGATGTTTAAGGTGGAAATTTTCACAAACTAAAATCCCATATAATTTTAGTTATAATATACGAAGGTCACTTAGGTTTCATAATTCATGTGTATGATTAAAAGTTTTTATATAAATTAATTAATACATGTTTACATATATCATCTTTTTCATATTTAATATCGAAACCAAAATAATTGTATTGTATTTGTTGGAACATATAAATCACGGTGCTGCATTTTATGATATAAATTAAAGAGTTCGAAAAGAAGATTAACCTTAATCGCTACAGCGCAAGCGATTCAATTCCACATCTTCTAATGAATTCCTTGATTCCCTTTGAGCGAAGTGTGACCTTCGATCTCCCAAAGTTTTCTATCCTCAAAGCCTCGAAATTCCAAAACCCTAGCTGCGTGCGGCTGCCCCTAGGTCTCAATTTCGATTTCTGTTGTGTAGCCAGGGAGAATGAGAATATATATAGGCTTCAATAGGGATCATGGACAATTAGGTCGGGCCTTCCAATGACATTCCGGGTCAAGCCCAATGTCATTAAATATTAATTCAATCCACTAAAGAATTAATATTTGCACTACCGTTCCTAATACCGCAATTCTTTTATTATTTAATTCGGCTCCTATATTATTTGCTTATTAAATTCCCCACGTTTAAGATATCGCATGTCCATTAATTAAATTAATCACTGACAATTAATTTAATTAATATCTTATTTATCCTTCATCATCCACTCAACCTTATAATTATGTGAGAAATTAATCTGCCTGCAGGGCTTCACATAATTATCTTTATGAGCTTTCAAGAGGACATCATCAACCCGAATATTATCAGGACATGGTTTCCTTCTGTGATTAATATTCCACTCTGCATGCAACGTCATTTCTCAACACATAATATTGTAATTAATAATTAATTACATCTTATATGAATCAAAGAATGTGCATTGCATACAAGTGTCAATCACTACATCCGGATTAAGAACCTAAGCAATAATAATATCATAGAATCTTAGTTCTTCTTAATTGTCAGAATAAAAGAATAATTCTAATATTTTGATCATGTTCAATATACACAAAGTATTCAAGTATTATTCAATAGTCAGGATAAACTATTCACAAATAATATTTCAGTCATTCCAGTGGGTTGTCTCATACTACTTAGACTGTGAACCTTTATTATATTATATATAATCACTGATAATCTAATATTCTGTTATCCCATTTGATACTAGATTATCCATAATATATAATAACAATGTAATAATATGCAATCAAGATTCTCAATAAAATGGAAAATGTTATATACTTAAAACGAATAGTTTAGTATAAAACCCAACAGTATTATACTCAAATAATTAAAAAAAAGTCATAACTCAATTGACAATAATATTCGAATAATAAATTGAGATTGGTTAAAACATTATTATGGAAAGGACGCAAAAGAAAAGTGGAATAAAGTATTACATAGATAATATATTAATGAAAATTCTAAAATTCTTGACAAAAAATTGAAGATTTTAAAATTGTTTGCATTATATATATTGATAGTTTCAAGTGTATTATTAAAATAAATTTTAGATATATCGTCAAAATAACTTTTTATTTTGCCATAGTCAAAATAATTTTAATATTCCGTTGTAATACAAATAAAAATTTTGGTTACAGTACAATACATCCATGATTAAACTTTAATTCATTGAATTTAATGATACTAAATATTTAAATATTTTTTATGAATATTTGTACCAAAAAAATCAAATCATAATATGTCTTTTTCTACACATTACTTTTAGATTTGCAACTAAGTATGAACATGGTTTTCATTTTCTTTTAATTCTCCATAACTACTTACTATACTAATGTATTTATTCAATTTTAGTTTTAGACTATTATCATAAATACAATATTTCATCCATGTATTTATAATCACAAATTATTATTTTTGGTAAATATTATTTTTATTTAATTCAATATTTTTTAAGAATTTATTTAATAATCATTAGAAATATTAATAAGAAAAATAAAATTGGTTGAAATATTTTAATTTTTCATGATTTGTTTCGATATATAGAATAAGATTTTGCATAGTTTTAATTGAGATTATTTTAATATAAGATTTTATTATTTATATATCTTTAATATAAGTATTTTAATAAATATTTCAATATTAAATAGTTATATAATAATACTTAGATTTATTTATGTCTTAGAAAAAGGTCGACAATTGGCATACACTTTCTCCTCTTAATTTTAATTTACAATTTCTTAAAAATTTAAAAAAGAACATTAATTTGTCTTGAATAATATTCTATTTGTGCAGATTATATTTTTCAAAATTGCAAAGTTGTTACAAATAATTACCAAAAAATATTTATTATTTTTTTAAAGACATGAATTGAGTTTAAAATGTTAATTTTATTTAATACATACCCGAAATATATACGTTGTGTACACAACAAAAGAAAAACTAATTATATTTATAATTCGATACAAATTTAAAAATAAAAATCGAATGACAAGACTCATTACTATTACCTTCTTATTTGTTAATCAAATGGTAAATTATTAAATTGCATTAAATTTTCTTTACATCGCACGCGAAGCGCGGGCAAAGTCCCTAGTATTCTTAAAGCATGATCTCACCCGTTTAGCAATTTACCCAATGGGTAAAAAAATTTGACCAACTCATCCAAAATATACTTGGTTTTAGTTGTTTTTTTTTTACCCATGGGTTATCCATTATTTTTACCAATTTGGTAAACAAATTACCCATTTAATGACTCATTTATACTATTATAACAAACTAACATATCTCCGTTGATATCATCTTCCTTAATTTAAGCAATTTTCAAATTTGAACTTTTCTCTCGGGATCAATCAACAAACAATATTCATATTATCAGCTCTCAAATTAATTTGAATATTATAAACAACTTCTCTCATATCTCTCTCAAGAATGGCGATACACACAAAATCAATAATATTTCTCATCTTTTCTTTTCTCATTCTTCCTCTTTTTCCTTTCTCTTAATCTTCGTAGCTTTTCTTTATTTATGTAATTTATATATGTTGATTCACATATGTTTGTGTATAATATATTTTGTTTACTAATGTCTATCTGTTTGAATTTACAGGATATACATGAGATTGATTCTACAATGATTTTCAGATGGAGACAATTTACAAGATACAAATTCGACAAACAAATATGATTGATTGGGTTTGTATCTCGATTCCAAAACCTATATCTCCATTCAATATCGTCTTCTCTGATTATTACCCGTATGTTTTTTCCCCATCTTTTCTCCTTCTCTATGCATTTTATTGATGTTTTTGAAGATTGTATAAATCTATATCTATGTATATTTAATGATTATTACAAAATTATATTTTTGTCTCATGTATCCCTCTTTTTACACATATTTTCTTATTTGTGTTGATTATACATGTTTGTGTTTATGTATGTGTTTTATATGTTGGTTATCAAAATTTAAATCGGCATTTCAAATAGAGCAAAACAACATATATATTAATTAAACACATGTATATCCTACAATGGATCGTAAGTTGATTTTGTTATGTAATAATTGCAGATGGATCCCAAATATTATATATTGAAGTTCTTAATGTGAAGCGATTGTGGTATTCGTGGATTCAAAGTCGTCAGAAAAAATAAGTTACGTTTTATGTTTTTGCAATGTCTTTTGTAATGCATTTGTTTACTTTTTATTGTATATGTTTGTTGTTTTCTTAAATTTGTCACTGATATTATTTGATTTGTGCTAAAAATGAATGTTAAACTAATTTCAAGTGAGTGATGAAAGGCAGGAGATGTTTGTTGTTTATTCTTTTATGTTTGTTTGTCAAGAGAAGACAGAAGCCATGAAAGGCAGGAGACATGCCAGAGGTAAATATTGTTGTGTCATTTTTTTTTCAGATTCTAAATAACTTCTGCGCAGATTTACCTCATCTTACTAAAACATCGATTACTTTCTGTAGAATACGGGTATTCACGAACCGTCAATTTTGCAAGAATCTATACTTTCGTATCTTTCCAATGGTATGTGGTACATTACCTATAACCTTCTAGATAAATTCAGTTTTTTCTGTCAAGTTAGGTCATTAAGAGTTTGAAATTTCAAACTTCTGCGCTGATTGACCTCATCTTACTAAAATAATGATAACTTTCTGTAGAAGATGAGTATTCACGAACCGTCACTTTTGTAAGAAACTAGACTTTTATGTCTTTCCAATGGTATGTGGCACCTTACCTATAACCTTATAGGTGAATTCAGGTTTCTTTGTCAAGTTGGGTCATTAAGACCCTGAAATAACTTTTGCGCAGATTTATGTCACCTTACTAAAATAATGATAACTTTCTGTAGAATATGTGTATTCATGAACCATCAATTATGTAAGAATCTAGACTTTTGTATATTTCCAATGGTATATGGTACATTACCTATAACATTCTAGATGAATTCAGTTTTTTCTGTCAAGTTGGCTCATTAAGAGCCTGAAATTTTGAACTTCTGCGCTGATTGACCTCATCTTACTAAAATTATGATAACTTTTTGTAGAAGATGGGTATTCATGAACCGTCAATTTTGTAAGAAACTAGACTTTCGTGTCTTTCCAATGGTATGCGGAAATTTACCTATAACCTTATAGATGAATTCAGTTTTTTCTGCCAATTTGGGTCATTTAGACCCGCATAAGTTATTTCACCTTACTAAAACAATGATAACTTTCTGTAGAATATGTGAATTCACGAACCGTCAATTTTTTAATAATCTAGACTTTCGTATATTTTCAATGGTGTGTGGTACATTACCTATAACCTTATAGATGAATTCAGTTTTTTCTGTCAAGTTGGCTCATTAAGAGCCTAAAATTTTGAACTTCTGCACTGATTGACCTCATCTTACTAAAATTATGATAACTTTTTGTAGAATATGGGTATTCATGAACCGTCAATTTTGTAAGAACCTAGACTTTCGTGTCTTGCCAATGGTATGCGGAACTTTACCTATAACCTTATAGATGAATTCAGTTTTTTCTTCCAATTTGGGTCATTCAAACCCTGAAATAACTTCTACGCAGATTTACCTCACCTTACTAAAACAATGATAACTTTCTGTAGAATATGTGTATTCACGAACCGTCAATTTTTTAATAATCTAGACTTTCGTATATTTTCAATGGTGTGTGGTACATTACCTATAACCTTATAGATGAATTCAGTTTTTTCTGTCAAGTTAGGTCATTAAGAGCCTGAAATTTTACACTTTTGCGCTGATTGATCTCATCTTACTAAAATTATGATAACTTTCTGTAGAAGATGGGTATTCATGAACCGTCAATTTTGTAAGAATCTAGACTTTTGTAACTTTCCAATGGTATGCGGCACTTTACCTATAACATTATAGATGAATTCAGTTTTTTCTGCCAAGTTGGGCATTAAGACCCTGAAATAACTTCTGCGCAGATTTACCTCACCTTACTAAAACAATGATAACTTTCTATAGAAGACGTGTATTCACGAACCGTCAATTTTGTAAGAATCTAGACTTTCGTATCTTTTCAATGGTATGTGGTACATTACCTATAACCTTCTACATGAATTCAGTTTTTTCTGTCAAGTTAGGCCATTAAGAGCCTGAAATTTTGAACTTCTGCGCTGATTGACCTCATCTTACTAAAATTATGAGAACTTTCTGTAGAAGATGGGTATTCACGAACCGTCAATTTTGTAAGAATCTAGACTTTTGTATCTTTCTAATGGTATAGATCACATCACCTGAAACATTATAAATTAATTCAGTTTATTCTGCAAAGTTGGGTCATGAAATGCCTAAAAGTTTTATCTTCTACGCAAATGTACCTCATCTATCTAAAACTATGATAACATTTTTTAAAAAATGCGTATCACCTATTCCAACTAATTTTCAAATTTGGATTATCTCTGTATATGTTGTGTTTCATATATTTGTTATTTTTTTTATGTTTGTATTGATTATGTATGTTTTGTTTGTGCTTGAAGCTCAAATCATAACACAACCATCATGTAGGCGAAAATCAAGTGTCTTTTATTTTTAATTGAACCAAAGAGGGTTGATATGCTTACTTCTCCTTTTGGTTTGTGAAGTATATTGTTCAGAATGACATGGTCTTCATCAGAATTTTGTCTTGACATCATATGAAAAAGGAGTTGATTGGACTGCTTATGCTCCCAACTCCGATGTATCATTTGCAAATACATATGTTTCGTACATATGTTATTTACTAATAATTGTTTAATATGTGTAGAAAAAGAAAGAGTGAGACGATGAATCTTAAACCATTTCCAGTGTTCGAGTTCTTCAGTTGTAAGTTCTTATATTTTACAGGTATGTTTTGGACCTCTCACACTTAATATATTGATTTTTGATTCAGATTTGTTTTTGTAATTACAGGCCCAAAGTGAAAAGACATGAAAGGTGAATGGAATTATGGTGATATATTTTGTGAAGTTACTTCTATCGAGGTATGTTCCATCTTTCTTAATGATTATTTTTGCTTAATTGTTTTATGTGTTTTTTTAATTCAAATTATTTGCTTGATTTGTTGCGTGGTACTCTTTCAGATGTATGTTTCTGGCTGAAATGATCAAGTCGAGATTATTCTCCATGCCAATATATTTCCAGGCTCTACTAATTTTGTGAGGATATGTTGTTTTGGATTTACACTTACTGGATGTCTATGTTATTAGTTGTCTTTATAATTATCTATGTGATTTTGATGTCTTTGCAGTAAAGTTAGAAATGCTTTTTTTTGTATGGTTATACAAGTTTTTTGGAGATGAAGAAGGACCAGACCAAATTCATGTTCTCCAATGATTCTTTGTAAGAAGCATTCCAAGATGTATCAGAAGACATAATTTAGCTTTATTTCATACTCTTTAAATCCATATTCAACTGGCTATGTTAATAAAGTCTGGATCAATCAGTGAATCAACAATATTGGAGGACATCCATCAATTAGTGTCCTTGCTGGCTATGGTCCAGTGTGCTTTTGCATCTTAAAAACATATTTCCATCTCATTACTTACACTTGCAGTTGACTTGACTTGATTACTGAAGAAGTGATTGGAAAAACAAGGCGAAGAGGTACTATATGTTAATTATGGCCACCTTCTGGAGACATATGACATGTGTAGAAAAAACCTCCTCTTTTTAAATGCAATGGAGCCATCTATTTCATTCGACTGCTGATGAAAATTTATGTGACGATGAGGCAAGTGGTACCAATATACGATTGGTTAAAGCACACACAAAAGAGAACGAAGAGGTAATTTCATTCCCGGAAGTTCTTGAGAAAAAGGTAATAGTTGCTGCCAAAATGGTGAATGTATAATGATCATTGCTATTTTTTTTATTTTTTGTTTGCTTAACATCATTGCTATTTTAACATACACTACCACTAATTCTAATCATGTAATGTAATGCTTGAATATGTGTATATCCTTCTTATCAGACTTTATGTATGTTGTTATACTTTCAAGACTGACTGTTATACTATCAACAAGCCAGACTTATAAGGACGTAAATAAGCATTAAATGTTAGAGACTAAACATCCTACATAACTCACCATGGAACTATCACATTCTTCATTGTAAAAGTTCCTTTGTTCAGACCATACTGGATTTTTAGTTTAGAACCAAGGGATCTTATAACAGTCCAATTTCTTTCCAACTACTTTCGTGATCTCATCGTCATAGGAAATTCTAGCCTCTCATCTTTCAATATTTTTCTATGATTCTCTCATAATCTTGAGACAGAATATTAATAATCAACGATCTTTTAAACACCGATAATAGAGTTCTCGACTTATACTTAACCCGGGAATGCCAGAATTCTTATAGCAGCTAATCAACTTTAAATCATATTTTTAAAATTTTAAATCATATTAACCTTTTACACATATCTATCCGTCCAAAATTATAGTTGCTTTTCAATTTTAAATCATATTTTAAAATTCTGAATGTGTACATTGTCATCTGCCTGCAAACATACATAGAAATTATACAATTACTTTAAAATTTACATAAAATCAAGCAAACAACCGTAATTGTTGTGATAACGGAGTTAGCATGAGTTAGTTAATTGGGCCATGTAAATAGTGGTAAATTAGATGTATTACTTTTTTATCACAATTTAAGATTGCGATGCTGCACTGGCGTGCACTGGTGTTAGGTGGCCATGTGGATGGATGAATCTATTCATTGCTCTAAAGATTTAAGGTTCACATTGCATTTCCAATTTTTGGTCAAGTAAACGAAGTGGTTGAATTCTAATAAGTTATTTTATAATTGAAAATTGGGAGATGCGCGCAAGAAAAGCCGAGCCACATACAAGATGGAATTTCCTAAATCCTAAAGCAAGTTTTAAGGTGATTACTTTACCTGAAAATTGTGGAACGTGTTTGATAGGTATTACCTGAAAGTTTTAAGTTTTCAAGTGAGCTCCTGTGCATGTCTAACAACTTCAATTTTTGGCATTATGCATGCCAAAGAAATGAGTAAAGTTAAAGAACTTTTTGTTTCTCCTGTATATAAAACATGAAGGGAAGACTGCAGATTTGAAGTTGTCTCTTTCATCCTGCTTCCAAACCAGGATTTTAGCTTTACGTCCCAGTACTTACTAAGTACTAACAGTATCATCATGACCTACTTTTCTAAAATTTATTTCTATTTATTTTTGAATTGTTGGTTTCAGAAGGAAAATTTTCTCCTTTAAATTTTGAATTCTAGGCCACCTATCTACCTATAATCATATTAGTTGGCTTTGAGTTTTGTGGAGATCTTCAGTACATGTAATAAACATATATCGGTACTTTGAGGCAGAGGATCACAGAGATGTGCTTCTTGAATGATATTTAGAATTTGGGAAAGACAAATTTCCAGTTCCTTTACTTAAGGTAACTACTGAAACTTTTCACTGAATATTGAAATTGTATAACGCAATTGAAAGTCATATGTTCATAAGCAGTTCAAATTAAGATTCATCTCGAAATGAAGATTAGATTAAACATCTGTTTATAGGATCGTTAGCATATTTAGCATATTAAAATTCAGATTCACGTCAAAATGAAGATTAGATTATTTCACATTAATTTGCTGCAACTACTTAGCATCTAACTTCATAGTTTGTTTTTCCAGCCGTGGTTATCATGTAATGTACAACTACAATAAGTAAAAATCTCTAACTTCATGTTTTGGGTGTTGCTCGCGCGACCGTTTGGGTAATGATAGTAGATTTATTTTAATGATGGTAGAGTTATTGGTTCAGAATCAATTGTGATATAATTTGTGAAACTTTACGATCATCTGGTAGCATAACTCAAGTATAATTAAGGTGATTTTATAGCAGATTAACTGCTACGTTACAACCAAATTTAATTACGATAGTGTTAGTAATTTATTTGTGTCATCTGTCTTTCTAGCAGTGATTTATGATAGATTTACTATTTCACGTCAAAGAAACGCACATGGTACTGAAGTTGGTACTTTCTGAGGTACAACGATTTTAGTACATGCATGGATATTGTTCCTTAAAAAGGAATATTGCAATAAGTGATTTGAGTATCATATATCTTTAGTTTCACCATTGAATATTACAAAGTTAAGGGTTTTAAAATTATTCTTTGAATGTTTAAAACATTGTTATTTAAGATTCAGCAAACCTTAGACCCGAAAACTTATTTTACATTTTCGGTGAATGTAAGACACGTTTTCAAGATTTTGAGAATTACAAAATAAAATGTATGTTATTACCTATGGCCTAAATTACATTTACATGTATGCGATTTCTGGACAATTTATTATAGAAGTTTCAGTGATGATGGAGATCAATTTGACATGGGAGCACATAGAAGATTGTATGTTGAGTTAAAGGTCAGGAAAGACGAAGAAGTGAAGAAGTAGACTTTGAATGTTTTATCTGAAAATGATGTTCATTACAGAAAGTACTCCTTGGAAGAGATTGAGGGTGCTATAGATAAGTTCTCAGAGTCCTTAATGATTGATTGGTGAAGTTGGATATGAAAGCAAGCTTGACCACACTGCAGTTGCCATCAAATTTCTTAGATCAGATGTTGTTGCTGCTGCCCAAGGAAAAGGAAATTCCAACAAGAGGTATTGTGGCATAAGATTTATCATAGTACTGGAATGTTTTTATTTTTTCTGAGTCATATACACTTAAGAGGTTGCAACTTTTCCTTATAAGTCATGTAAAGGTGTTACTGTCATATACAGATTGAGGTCATGTGTTCCATGAGGCATCCCAACATGGTCCTTTTCATATATTCTTTTGGGATAATGCTACTCCAAATTACAACTGCAAGGTCGCCAACGGTCTCATTCACCATGCAAAGAAAGCCGTTGCAGAGGGAGCATTTGAGAGCATACTTTATCCGTATGTGTCAGATTGGCCTGTTGAAGAGTCTCTAAGTTGCCAAAACAGCACTGAAATGTGGTGAGCCAAAGAAGAAAAGACAAACTAAATCTTGGTTCATTTGTTTTGCCCAAGCTTAGCCGTTTAAGAGAATTCGGAAAGAGAAAATAAGTCACAACCATGCTCATAGTTCTCCAAATATAAGTCCATATGAAAGTCTGTGAATTCCTTGCATGTAGATAAACCATCAATATTTGACTAAATAGTTTATGCACTTATTTAAAAAAAATCACTGGAGGGAGTTTATCAGTGCATGTCTGGTGACACAAGGATAACCTGCGTAGCAAATTAAAGTGAACATATAATTGGCCGGTGCCCGAATCTCTCAGCAGCACATTTTGATGATTACGTGATGCATTCTATGTACAACAGGGCAACGGTTTAAAGCCACAGAGAAGTCCCCATCAATATAAATGGTAGACTTTCAAAGGAAGTTAGAGCTTCAAATTTGATGAAGTTTTCTTAATTCCTTCTCTACATTGCATGATATGTTTACTTTAAACTTCCATTTGCCACAGAGACTATCAAAGCATGAAAAAGGAAGAAAGTTTAGATTTGGCATATGTATATGTACCGGATGATTTTTCATGTTTATATGTCTGGTACATATGATTGATTGATACTAAACCGTTACAATATCCACATTTAGGTTTTTTGTTTACCTAAATTATTAAAATAAATGAAATTTGAATAAAATGATAATTGTTATTTATTTGAAAAACACTTATTTCTCAGTTCACAAATGAATAAAAGTTTCTTATATTATATATTTAGGGATTGAAATTATATTTGTGTGTAGATTAAACATAGTACGTGCACAATAATAGTTCAAAATATAAATTTTGTTGGACTACAAATATAAAAATAATTCAAATCAACCCAAATCAACCCAGATGTCAGAGAGTATGGACCGAGTTAGCATCATGTTGTGGCTTAGTAGTAAGTTGTATAAAGGTTGATTCATCAAACTGTTTCTACTCTTTTTTTTCGGAGTTGTACAAATGAAGTGGGTTTATGTAAAACAAAGAGAAAAACTTACTCTTAGGGAAATATTAGTATCACTTTGTTTTTTATGGGTCTGTCTGAGAGCATATAAGTTTAAATTTTGGTATTGCTTCTAATTATATCTTTCTTAAATTTTATGGATTTACTCAATTATCAAAAAGAGTTCCACTAAAATGGCCTTCGAAGTCCAAACTATTATAAATTATTTTGTAAATATTTTGAAAAAGTCAATTTAAATTTTTTAACAAAGTGTTGCTCAAATTGCAGTATTAATACAAGAAGATGTCATTCTCTTTCTGTTCATTATTGTATATACTTTGTTTTTAGATGTTTAAGGTGGAAATTTTCACAAACTAAAATCCCATATAATTTTAGTTATAATATACGAAGGTCACTTAGGTTTCATAATTCATGTGTATGATTAAATTTTTTTATATAAATTAATTAATACATGTTTACATATATCATCTTTTTCACATTTAATATCGAAACCAAAATAATTGTATTGTATTTGTTGGAACATATAAATCACGGTGCTGCATTTTATGATATAAATTAAAGAGTTCGAAAAGAAGATTAACCTTAATCGCTACGGCGCAAGCGATTCAATTCCACATCTTCTAATGAATTCCTTGATTCCCTTTGAGCGAAGTGTGACCTTCGATCTCCCAAAGTTTTCTATCCTCAAAGCCTCGAAATTCCAAAACCCTAGCTGCGTGCGGCTGCCCCTAGGTCTCAATTTCGATTTCTGTTGTGTAGCCAGGGAGAATGAGAATATATATAGGCTTCAATAGGGATCATGGACAATTAGGTCGGGCCTTCCAATGACATTCCGGGTCAAGCCCAATGTCATTAAATATTAATTCAATCCACTAAAGAATTAATATTTGCACTACCGTTCCTAATACCGCAATTCTTTTATTATTTAATTCGGCTCCTATATTATTTGCTTATTAAAGTCCCCACGTTTAAGATATCGCATGTCCATTAATTAAATTAATCACTGACAATTAATTTAATTAATATCTTATTTATCCTTCATCATCCACTCAACCTTATAATTATGTGAGAAATTAATCTGCATGCAGGGCTTCACATAATTATCTTTATGAGCTTTCAAGAGGACATCATCAACCCGAATATTATCAGGACATGGTTTCCTTCTCTGATTAATATCCCACTCTGCATGCAACGTCATTTCTCAACACATAATATTGTAATTAATAATTAATTACATCTTATATGAATCAAAGAATGTGCATTGCATACAAGTGTCAATCACTACATCCGGATTAAGAACCTAAGCAATAATAATATCATAGAATCTTAGTTCTTCTTAATTGTCAGAATAAAAGAATAATTCTAATATTTTGATCATGTTCAATATACACAAAGTATTCAAGTATTATTCAATAGTCAAGATAAACTATTCACAAATAATACTTCAGTCATTCCAGTGGGTTGTCTCATACCACTTAGACTGTGAAGCTGTATTATATTATATATAGTCACTGATAATCTAATCTTCTGTTATCCCACTTGATACTAGATTATCCATAATATATAATAACAATGTAATAATATGCAATCAAGATTCTCAATAAAATGGAAAATGTTATATACTTCAAACGAATAGTTTAGTATAAAACCCAACAATATTATACTCAAATAATTAAAAAAAAGTCATAACTCAATTGACAATAATATTCGAATAATAAATTGAGTTTGGTTAAAACATTATTATGGAAAGGACGCAAAAGAAAAGTGGAATAAAGTATTACATAGATAATATATTAATGAAAATTCTAAAATTCTTGACAAAAAATTGAAGATTTTAAAATTGTTTGCATTATATATATTGATAGTTTCAAGTGTATTATTAAAATAAATTTTAGATATATCGTCAAAATAATTTTTTATTTTTCCATAGTCAAAATAATTTTAATATTCCGTTGTAATACAAATAAAAATTTTGGTTACAGTACAATACATCCATGATTAAACTTTAATTCATTGAATTTAATGATACTAAATATTTAAATATTTTTTATGAATATTTGTACCAAAAAAATCAAATCATAATATGTCTTTTTCTACACATTACTTTTAGATTTGCAACTAAGTATGAACATGGTTTTCATTTTCTTTTAATTCTCCATAACTACTTACTATACTAATGTATTTATTCTATTTTAGTTTTAGACTATTATCATAAATAAATACAATATTTCATCCATGTATTTATAATCACAAATTATTATTTTTGGTAAATATTATTTTTATTTAATTCAATATTTTTTAAGAATTTATTTAATAATCATTAGAAATATTAATAAGAAAAATAAAATTGGTTGAAATATTTTAATTTTTCATGATTTGTTTCGATATATAGAATAAGATTTTGCATAGTTTTAATTGAGATTATTTTAATATAAGATTTTATTATTTATATATCTTTAATATAAGTATTTTAATAAATAATTCAATATTAAATAGTTATATAATAATACTTAGCTTTATTTATGTCTTAGAAAAAGGTCGACAATTGGCATACACTTTCTCCTCTTAATTTTAATTTATAATTTCTTAAAAATTTAAAAAAGAACATTAATTTGTCTTGAATAATATTCTATTTGTGCAGATTATATTTTTCAAAATTGCACAGTTGTTACAAATAATTACCAAAAGATATTTATTATTTTTTTAAAGACATGCATTGAGTTTAAAATGTTAATTTGATTTAATACATACCCGAAATATATACGTTGTGTACACAACAAAAGAAAAACTAATTATATTTATAATTCGATATAAATTTAAAAATAAAAATCGAATGACAAGACTCATTACGATTACCTTCTTATTTGTTAATCAAATGGTAAATTATTAAATTGCATTAAATTTTCTTTACATCGCACGCGAAGCGCGGGCAAAGTCCCTAGTTTAAAAAAACAAGTACAGTAAGAGCAACACGTAAACTTAAATCTCAACAAAAGAATCAGGAAGCAAAAAACAAGCGTAATGATGATCTGTATTGATGCTAGATGAAGGCTATGAACTTAGATCACCTAAATGTATATTAGAGGCGCAGGTCAATTAAAACATATATGTACATTGTAATAATAAATCGCATGATGTATATCTAAAAATACTTGGATTTATCTCACAAATATTTGAATTTTGCTAATGTTATTATAGTATCAATTTTCATATATCGATTTAGAGCATCTTTAAAGGATTATATAATAATAATTAATTAAAATGGTATAAATTAATAATTATATTGAATTTGTTGAATCTATAAGAGCAATATAAAGATCTCCAACTGAAAGGCATATGCAGTAGCTTATTTGTAAATATCGAGTATTCGACTCAACTTAAACAAGAATGTAATAAGTAAATATTAGATTAGTGGTCACATGAATCTCAGAGGGTATTATCACTCAAATGAATGAAGATTTAAAGTCATCTACTGACTTGAAGTAATTTTACATTGGAAGAAGTTCAGTAATTTGATCAAGTCTCAGTTAAGTATTCAAGAAAGTGGATCTATTTAAAGTGACAAGAGTGTCACAGAAAAGTGTACATGTTACAGAGTTTAATAGAAGAAAAAGAAAAAGGACCGCAACTTAAAGTCAAAAATGAAGAACATCCGTTGCAGTTACTAGTTAGTCACTCATGAACCAGATAGTACTTCGAGTGTCAACATCGTCTAGTGGAAATTCATCATTAATTTCAGTGGTTCAAGAAATGATTCTACTATCAAGAAATTGTATTAATTCTATTTTAATTAATTAAATCAATTAGTTAATTTATTCAATAAATTAATTCAATCATAATTAATTTATTCCTTAAATTAATTAACATGTTAATTAAATTAGAATTAATATAATTATGAAAAGACTTAAAAATGAACTGGTAAAACTATCGAGGATATTACTATCGAAAATCTTTGTAGTACAAATACAGCCTTGCCGAAAGTCTTCACAAATATAATAGTAATCTCACCGATTGTCTCTAAAAGTCGGTGATAGTCTTGCTGACAGTATTTCCGAGCCAATTAGACGGTCTTTCTAATTTAGAAGATATTGGCGTACATTTCTATATAAAGTGGCAGTTGACTTTGGATATGTTATCAGTTGTACAACATTATATATATATAGGCTTTTGTTCAACTAGAAACTAAAATTAAAATAGAAACTAAAAACTAATCTAACCCTTATATTAATCTAATCTAATGGTCCTCTACTGCACCACATACAGTTAAAATACACCCTCACATACACAATCCCACCTAATTCCCTTCATTTTTAATTTGATTTTTCCCGTGAATCGGTGAACTTTTTTTGAAATCCGACTTTACTATATTTTTCTCCATCTTCCAACGATCAATATGCATACCATATGTGCTATATTACGGAGTACTAAAATTTTAGTGATTTCTGTAATAATAAATAGTGATTTCAGCATATATCTAGCGATTTATTTTTATATACGTATAAATTTAGTGATTTTGCAGTACAAAATTTGTAATTTACGTATAGGTCTGGAGAAAAAATCAGAACATTTACGCAGAAATCACTATTTATTCTTACATGAATCACCAACATTTTAGTGATTCTCGCAAGCATAAATAGTGATTTATCGTCGAAATATATCAAATATGGTATGCAAACTAATTGTTGCGAGATGAAAAAAAATACAGTGAAGTCATATTTCAAAAAAAGATCACCAATTAAAAGGAAAAATATAATTACGAATGGAGGGGATTATGTGGGGTTGTACGTGAGAGGGTGTATTTAACTGTGTGTGGTGCAGTTTCTAGTTTTTAATTAGTACATGTTTCTAGTTGAATAGGACCCTATTCAACTAGAAACATGTATATATATATAGAGGGCTACTCTAATGAGACCCTCCTTATAATGAGAATTGAGACCCCATCACTATATATATACACGTACACGCATATATATTTTTAAATAACACCACCATCGTCATAATTGTTACCAACTGCTCCACCCTTAACAACTGCTCCACTGCTCCACCCTGACATCGTCTACTCCACCATGACTACACACCTCCTACTCTGACACTACGTCACTACCTACTACACCATCATCATTATCCATCCACCACCTACCATAATCACAATCACTACATATTTGCATTAAACGCAATTATCACTATCTTTATTACATATAGAATCATCGTCGCAATCATAATAATATACAGAATCACTAAAATTATACATAAATCACCAAAATTTACATACAAATCACCTTTTTATTTGGTGATTTGTATAAGTATATTTGGTGATTCGTATATAAGATGTGGTGATTTGAACTCAAATCAGTTATTAAAAATTCTGTCAACTACTGGTGTGAATCAGCGTCGACGATGTTTTGAGATGCATTAGATCTAAAAATGGTAATTGAACCCAAATCTTCAAAAAAAAAAATTGAATACAAATCATAAAAAATATTAGATCTGGACTATCACCATTCATCTCTTAAAGAATCACCAAAATTGAAACAGAAATCACTAAAATTTACATTAGGTGTCCATTCAGGAAGTTTCTGTTGAAAGACACGACCAGGAAGTCCAAGGCCTCCGTTACTCTCCCCATCGACAGAAAACATGTACATCACCGATGCCATTCTTCCAAACCCGTCTCCTTTTCCACTTCCAGTGACCCGTTTACAACCACCATCATCACCACCACAGCCACCACCTACAACTAAAGTCTGCAAGGCTCTTTCATCTTCTTCATTGGCTTGGGGATATGGGATGATACAGGGGAAGATTTGGAGTTCTTGGGGATGGGTCGGGTTGGAGAATCGGAGAAAGAAATGGATCCGGCTCTTGAGAGACGGGGAATGGAAGAGTGGTGATCCGGTGAATCAGGAGATGGTGAGGAGTCTTTAGATGAAGATGATGATAGCCATGAGTTTAGCGCGCGAGAGAGAGAGAAAGAGAGAGAGAGAGAGAGAGAGAGAGAGAGAGATAGAGATAGAGAGAGAGAGTGAAAAAAATGGATAGATCGGGAAGTGGGTGGATGAGTGATGTGAGGAGAGAGAAATAATTATTCTAATATAAAGATATGTGTGTTTATTTGTGGTCCAGATTAAAAGTAGTTTTAAAATTGAGTGGCTGAGATTTAGTCTCAGTTCTCATTTTAACATAGGGTCTCATTTGATCACTTGCCTATATATATATATAGAGGGATACTCTAGTGAGACCCTCTTATAATGAGAACTGAGTCCAAATCATCAAATCACTAAAAAAAATATATCATTCATATACATACATCAATAATTATACATATATCCTCTTCCTATTACTCTACCACCACTGTTCCTTCTTTATCATTTTCACCATATCCTTTTCATCTGTTTTACCACTACCGCCATCATTTCTCCTGCTCCACAACCACCATCTCTACTACACCACTATATTAGCAAAATCAACATCATCATCCCATCTGATGCACCTAGCACCACCAACTTAACTTTCGTTTTCACTATTTATGTCTCATGTAAAATCACCACCATATCACAATCACCACCATATCAAAATCACCAAATTTAAGCTAGAATCAACAGAAAATTCAACACAAATCACCGAATTTCAATCAAAATCACTAAATTTTTTTGAAACAAATCATTAACAATTTTAAAACAAATCACCAAAAATCGCTGCTTATACCATGTATACCACCACCAGTATACTAAATTATAAACCACCACCAGTATACTGCCATCATAACTACAGAATCACCAAAAATTTAATACAAATCATCAAAATTTCAACACAAATCACTAATTTTCAACGCAAATCACCAAAATTTCAGAATGTAAATCACCAAAAAATGCACCCATATACACTTTGAAATAAAAAAACTACAATTTTCTGGATAACAAACCATTAACCACCATTGAACCATAATCCCCCATAGCTTCTCGTGCCTTCTTCTTTTACATATCCTACCTCATTTGTACCTAATCCGTTTTTCGCTCGTGGACCAAACTTATGGAGTCGTCGACGTTCTTCAAACCAGATTCATTCTCCAACACCATTATCTCACTTTAAATTTCTGATGGTGATACCGAAAGTGGTGTTTAGGTGAAATAGAAAAAAAATAAAAGGTCAACAAGTTGAAATAAAAAGAGATAAGAACAAGATGATCTTGAAATGATATTAAAAGAGAAAAACTAGATATGAATTTATAGGAGAGGGCGAGAGAGGGGCTAGAGAGAGAGAGAGAGAGATAAAATTTTAAAGCCGGTGAAAAAATGGATAGATCAGGTGGGTGGATGAGAGATGTGAGGAGAGAGAAATAATTATTCTAATTTAAAGATATGTGTGTTTATTTGTGGTCCAGATTAAAAGTAGTTTTAAAATTGAGTGGCTGAGATTTAGTCTCAGTTCTCATTTTAACATAGAGTCTCATTTGATCACTTGCCTTATATATATATATATATATATATATAGGGTCGCGCTCAAATAAGAACCCCATATTATGGTGAGAACTGAGACTAAATCTCAGCTCTTTATTTTTCACATCTTAAACAAATCTCGACCGTATAAACTAGATCGGAATTTCATTTCTCTTTTTACTATTTCTCTTCTCCACCTTCCTCTCTCATCAACCTCTGCCACCAACTACCTCCACCAGACCACCTTCACCGCCGCCATCGTAATCAAGCACTATTATCGTCGTTCTTATTTCCTTCATTTTCTTCATTACCGCGAGTCTCCTCCTCCGATGTTATCAATTTCAAAGCCCTCCGATCAATTCATCGGAGTTTTTAGATCTGATGATTACATACATACATACACATAAAAATACATACAAACTTATATTAAATCTATAAAAATATATAAGTTTGAACATGAGAAAGGAGATGTCGTCGTTGTTGTTCTTCACATTTTTCACCGCCTTACTCTGTTGTCACAACCTGAAGCACGACCCCGGTCTAATTTTTTTATGATTTGCCTCTAAAAATTGGTGATTTGCGTTCTGAATTTAGTGATTTTATTCATAAAATTTAGTGATTTGAGTTCAATTTTTGATGGCGTGGGTCTGATTTTAGTGATTTGTGAGTTTTGGTAGTGGTGTTTATTTTTAGTGAGATTAGTGTGATTTTGGTTATTCTATTGTATTGGTAGTGGTTTAAATTATTGGATTTTGATGGTGGTTATAGCAGTATATCTGCTACCGATATCATCAACTGATCACCACTCTCCACCACCGCTGCACCGCCACGTACTACACACACGAAATCACCAATTTCAAATTAAAACCAGAGCCACTACACCTACAGAATCACCAAAAAATAAATCCCAATCACCAAAGTTTTAACACAGATCACTAAATCTCTACAAAAATCACCATATCTTTAAAATTAAATCATCAAAACATGTTATCTCCACCATACACACCACACCGCCGCCGCCCCTTCCACCTCTACAACCACCATATCCACCATATCATCCATAACCATCACTCTACCAAAGCATCAGATTTAAGGAGTTATGATTCTGAAAAAACTGTACCTATATATTTATTCCGGCCAAATCGATCGGAGATAGTAGTGGAGAACAACATAACATAAGAAGCATTCATAGTAAATCAAAAACGACACAGATCCATGCAGTGATTACTTTGATGATTGTTTTCCGATTATAACTCGCGGCGAAGTGGCGGCAACGGAGAGGAATCGCGGCGAAGTGGCGGCAACGGAAAGACTGTTGGTGGCTGAAGGTGAACAAAATAAAAATGAAAGTGCGAGTGCGAGTGCGAGTGGGAGTGGGATGGGAGAGAGAGTAAGGAAAGTGGACAGATTATTATCGTGTGGCTAGGATTTGATATTGATATGAAAAATGTGGGGCTGAGATTCAGTCTCAGTTCTCATTATAAAAGGGGGTCTCATTTGATCACTTGCCTATATATATATATATATATATATATATATATATATATATATATGCTTTTGTTCAACTAGAAACTAAAATTAAAATAGAAACTAAAAACTAATCTAAAGCCCTTAGATTAATCTAATCTAATGGTCCTCTACTGCACCACACACAGTTAAAATACACTCTCACATACACAATCCCACTTAATTCCCTTCATTTTTAATTTGATTTTTCCCGTGAATCGGTGAACTTTTTTTGAAATCCGACTTCATTATATTTTTCTCCATCTTCCAACGATCAATATGCATACCATATGTGCTATATTACGGAGTACTAAAATTTTAGTGGTTTATGTAATAATAAATAGTGATTTCAGCATAGATCTAGCGATTTATTTTTATATATGTATAAATTTAGTGATTTTGTAGTATAAAATTTGTAATTTACGTATAGGTCTGGAGAAAAAATCACTACATTTACGCAGAAATCACTATTTATTCTTACATGAATCACCAACATTTTAGTGATTCTCGCAAGCATAAATAGTGATTTATCGTCGAAATATATCAAATATGGTATGCAAACTAATTGTTGCGAGATGAAAAAAAATATAGTGAAGTCAGATTTCAAAAAAAGATCACCAATTAACGGGAAAAATATAATTAGGGGATTAGGTGGGGTTGTATGTGAGAGAGTGTATTTAACTGTATGTGGTGCAGTTTCTAGTTTTTAATTAGTACAGGTTTCTAGTTGAATAAGACTCTATATATATATATCCTATATATAATTGGCATAAGAGAGTTTAGGTGGTTTGATCGTCAGAGCTAAATCAGTAAATTAATAATTATTATTAAGAAAAAAGAAAAAAGCGACATACAAATTATTATTAAGAAAAAAGAAAAGAGCGACATACCGTATACATGAGATAAAAGAGGAAACATGTTGTAAGTGTTTATTTTTCCTTTGTCAGTGTTGTAAATTTATAGAAAACAGTATTAAGATATTTGTTAGTATCCGAATATTATAGTAGTGTTAAAAAATATAAAATTGAATATTATAAACTAAAAACTATATAACTTCTTAATTTTAATAATTTAAATTTTACAAAGACATTAAATTTCATCACTAATATACAGTATAAATTAAGTAACTGTGTTATTAAATAATAAGTTCAAGGTTCGATTACTGACGAGTACAAACATTTTTAAAAATTAAAAATTAGTATAAAACTTATATTTACTTTAATATATGATTAAAAATAAATAAAAATTTGGAAAAATAAATAAAATTTATAAAATATATTTATATAAATAATTTATAAATCTTCGGGTATAAAGCTAGTTTACATTAGTGACATAAACAAAAGCATCAACATAAAAAAACATCACTCTCTCTCTCTCTCCCATTAACGAGCAATTGCCGAGCTTTAAGTTTTATACAAGTTTAATCGATTCTACTTTATATTGTTAACTCTAAACCACTAGAATTGGTTTACTTGTACTTGTTTGATTATCATTAGGTACTAAATATCATAAAATAATAATAACCGTTAAAAATATAATTAAATAATTAGTTGTCATTATATCTATTAATAGATAATATTCCTTTCTTTTCATTAGTTTATGATAAGAATTTGGATTAAAAAATTCTTTTGTATATGTCTATATGATAAGAACCGTTAGATTTTATGATAGATAGATGAGAACTATTCTAATATTAAAAAATGTATTTGATTTTTAGTAAAATGATATTTAAATATTAAAAAATGTATTTTAATAATTTAAATCAAATATAAGTAGATTTTCTAAATTGAATAAAATTATTAACGTAAAAATTCGTAATTTTCTTTTGTCTTCGGTTTCTAGATAGTTCAGAATAATTATTATTAATGTATAATGTGAATTGCCACTTATTATCGACATTTCGAATAACTTTAGAATAGGCTATCACAGTGCAGGTAGAATACCCAACGAAACACAATTCATACAAACTACATATTATATGTGTTTTTATTTCATATACAAGGCGAAAATAATTATAAGTGCAAGCTACCATAGATTTAGCTCCGAAAAAAAATTTTGGAATATTTTTTTTTCAAATCTCAATTTTTAGTTGAATTTCAGAAGAAATTTTTAATTAAGTCTCGGTTAACGTTCAAAAATTAGCATTATTATTTTTAAACCCGACTATATCTAAATCATGGTTCCGCACTAATTTTATATAAATATATTGATTTAATTTAAAATTAATAAGCACAATAACAATTCTGATAAGACAATTGCACATCATATTTGAATTAATACAAATACGAATATTATCTATGCTAAATTATAATTAAATCCTTATATATAATAAGCGTAATGGAGATCTTATCCAAAACTTTGGTCGGTCCTCAGTACCGTCAAAACAATCTCAACTGTTGGATCTGATATTTTTAAAAATAGACGATCAAGATTATATCATATAAAAATAGAAACTATTATCTAAAAAGGATATAAATCAAAGTGGGAGTATTAGTATTAGAATTGGATTAGAAGTAATTAGAACTTAATAAAAATACCAGTTCCATTAATACTAATATTCAATTAATATTACATTAAATTAAATTAAATCCTTATATATAATAAGCGTAAGAAGGATTTTATCCAAAACTTTGGTCCTGTACCGCCAAATCAATAAGAACCGTTGATCTTAAAATAGATGAATCAGAACCCTTAGATTTAATATTAAAAAGATTTATTTTAATAATATAAGTCAAATATGAGTAGGTTTTCTAAGTTGACTAGAATTCTCAATGTAAAAATTCATAACTTCAAATTCTAAGTTGAGTAGGTTCATTTAATTCTTGGTCTATACTTTAATCGTAAGTTGAGTTGGTTTTTTTATTTTAATTCTATTACTAAGTTGAATAGAACTAATGTAAAAATTCGTTATTTTATTTTTTCTTCAGTTTCAGGGTAGTTTTAATTGGAAAAGAATTTGTTAAACTATCACTAAATTAAAGATTATTTTGTGAATTTTATGTGGGCCGTAAATTTGTTTTTAAATCTGATTTTTAGAACTCAAGATAGAACATAAAAAATGTATTGAGCGTATAAAACGTAATAAATAAAATCTTAAAACTAATAACATAAAATTAATATAATTATAAATATTAAAAAAGGAGTCGTGCACGGGTTATAAGCTAGTAAGGTAAAAGTATGGTAATTTATGGGTTTAGTTAGCACTTTTTTTTAGGTTAACGTATTTTTTTTTGAGTATCTTTCAATTCTAATTAACTTTCAATTTTACGACCAAATTTCAATTAAATTACTTATACATAAGTCTAAAATTCAAATCGCTCAAAAATGTATTAAAATTAAAATTATTATAAATATATTAAAAATAACAATTATTATATTTCTTACAAACACAGTGATGTAATTTTAATTTTCTAACAAAATCCCCTATTTTCTAAAAAACAATGACGGACAATTACATTTTTTTAACTAAAACATGATATTGTTTCTATTTTTACTTACTAAAAAATATCATAGATAAATCCTTACTTATTTATTTTAAAACATATTTTAATAATTTAAGTTCGTGATTTTACTTAATTACCCTTACTTATATTTTTTAAAAAATACTATTACAAAGTAGCATTATTTATAACCAATCATCTTTTCAGCAAAAATACATTAATTTTTCAGTTTTTTCTAAAAAAAAATGCCTTTATTTTTAAAAAAAATCATGAGCAATTATCTTATTTAATTAAAACATGTTATTTTTTCTATTTTTACTTATTAAAATACCTCATTTTTCAAAAATGTCACAGACACATCCTATCTATTTTAAAAACTAATTTTAATACTTTTAATCACGGGCAATTATCTTTTCAATTCAAACATGTTACTTTTTCTATTTTTATTTACTAAACCCCTCGTTTCCAAAATTATATCACGGGCAAACCGTTACTTATTTATTTTAAAATCTATTTTAATACTTTTAATTATTTAAAAAATTTAACACATAACACTTATTTTTTTTAACAAATACAATTAATAAATTATTAAAAAATAAAAATAACAACCATTAAAAACAATCTGTGATTCACACGGATTTTAAGGTAGTATATATAGAGTCCTGCTCAAATAGAAATCAATTTAAAATAAAAATTAGAAACTGCACCACACACAATTTAATACACTCCCCTACACACAATTCCACTTAATCCCCTCCATTTTTAATTAGATTTTTTCGTCAATCGATGAGTTTTTTTTGAAATCTGACTTCACTATATTTTTTTTTCTTTGCCCAACAATCAGTTTGCATATCATATTTGCTATATTTCAGCGATAAATCACTATTTATGCTTACGATAATCACTAAAATGTTGATGATTTATGTAAGAAAAAATAGTGATTCCGGTGTAAATCTAGTGATTACTATACGTAAATCACAATTTTTGTACTGCAACATCACCAGATCTATACGTATATAAGAATAAATCGATATATCTATGCTCAAATCACTATTTAATCTTACATAAATCACTAAAATTTATAGTACTCCATAATATAGTAAATATGGTATGCAAACTGATTGTTGGGAGATATAGAAAAATACAGTAAAGTCAAATTTCAAAAAAAAAAAACTCATTGATTGACGGGAAAATTCAAATTCAAATAGAAGGGATTATGCAGGATTATGTATGGGAGGGTGTATTTTAGTTTGATCCAAGAGCTTAAATTAATTTCTAATTTTTATTTTAATTTTAGTTTCTATTTGATCACTTTGTCAATATATATATAAAAAAACACTTGTACTTGAAAAGTAAAACAATAAATCAAAACAATATAAACTATGTTACATCTTAAAATACTTTTTGACAATATAAAATAAAATATTTATTTTTTGTTTAGAACTTGAACACCTACTTAAATAACACTTACTATATTTAATACATTTTTTTTTTAAAATTTAGGGGTGTATTCAATTGAGATTTAGATAGATTAATAATATTTTACGAATTTTACAAGATTGTTGCTGGTTTTAATTTTTCGTGGATTTTTTAGAGTTGATGTAAAATCTTGTAGAGTTGATGTAGAGTCGTGCATATTTTGAAATGTTTTAAACAAATTCATCAAAATCTCATAGAATTAAGCCGAATTTCAAAACTTACAAAATACACTAACAAATTCATGAAAATTCATGAATTTTTGAATACCACGAGATTTTAATGAATTTTTTAAAATTTAAATTGAATACACCTAGATTTTAAAAGACTTTTAAGAATTCTAATTGAATAACCCAGATTTTAAAAAACTTTTTAAAATCCTAATTTAATACCCCAAATTTTTAAAAAATATTTAAAATTTTAATTAAATATCACCGAATTTCTAAAATCCCAAATCAATACGCTCTTAAATTTTAACCATCCAGACCACAATGATTGACTTGAAAATAAAATAGATTAAAAATCCCACGACAACATGAGTTACATGACACACGTCTATTGAGGTAAAAAGCCGCAAGGTACAGATTCCAAGCTATTAAATACAGAGCCAAATTACATGAACATGGCAGATGTCAACAACCGCAATACATACCCACGCCTCTTTCCCATCAACTCCACCGTACTTTTTATATTTCTGTTTCCGCGTTTTCAATTTACGAGATCCAGATTTGTTGCCCCCTGCTTATTTTTCAGGTAATTCTTATAGATATTCGTATTCGCGGGGAGGGTTAGATGTACGCAGACTTTATGTCAAGAATAGTGACACTCAATAATTATGATCTAAACTTGTGCATTAAGCTAGTTGACACTACTTGATTGACAGCATGTTATAAAAACTTGTAGCCTACTAATTTTCCATATTAAATTAAAAATATTGTTATAGATAAGGAAATTGAGGTGAATAAAGAGTACTAGATCCAGATTTTTATGTCTATACTAAATCTGAATGTTGTGACCTAGAGGTTGTTATTTTACTTTCTAGTAGAACATTGTTTACGGTTTTCGGAACTAGATTCTCTGTTTTTGTTATTATTGAGCTGCGGTATAATTGGCTTGATTGTTGAGATTCTGCTTGTTTCGGTGGTAGTAACTACATTTGTTTGTGGATTAGACAATACAGCACCACGAAAGCTCGATTGTTCTATTGTTTTATTTATAAAGTGTTCGAGTGTCTAGATTAGGAGGTAATGCGGAAATGTATGTAGCTGGATTTCGTTGCTAATTCTCTCATACGTATCTGATATCAAATGATAATAGGCTTTTGTAGTTACTCCGATCGTAGTAACTACATTTGTTCGTCGATAGATAATACAGCACCAGTAAAGCTTAATTACTCTACTGTTTTATTTATAAAGTGTTGAGTGTCTAGATTAGGAGGTGATGTGGCAACTTATGTAGCTCGATAAACTCCTATCTGAAATTAATTGCTAATTCTCTCACACATATCCAATATCTAAATAATCGGTTTCTGAGAACTTTTATTTGTATTTTACGCAGATTAAGAAATTTGACGTTTGATGAGACTTGAGGGAAGTTGATTTTTTCGTGTAATTTGGGTAAGGATGAAAGGAATCTTCTATGGATTGAGTACTAAACAGCTAACTCTCTTCCTTGCTGCTGTTGCCTTTACAACCATTTTATTAGTCGGATGGGCAAAAATCCCAATTGTATCGTCCCTAACTCCGTCTCAGAGTGGAGTCTTAAAGCTACTTCCAGGTTTGCCTTCTGATATACAAGCTGTTAAGCCACATTCTTGTCTAGTTACGGACTACTAAACTTTCTAGAAGTTAAATTCATTTATATGACCCGGTCAGTTTTCACTTGTCTAGAAGTCACATAATTGCCAACAGATAAATTATATTAAATGCCTTTAAAGAATTCTCAAGGCCTTGCTACGTTAAGAGCTTTATAATTGAAATATTTAGCAAAACAAAGTCGGGTGTGAAAGATCGTGTGGGCCCTGTCTCTTCCATCAAGTGTTGCTGATATAGCTAATTAGTACACTGTTCCATGGTCTCGTTCCTGCAGCATCAATCTCAAAGTGGCCAACAAGTGTTTTAAATGGAAGTACAATGTTTTTTAGATTGATGATGGTTGCTCAGAAAATTGATAGCACCCCACAAGAGTCAATTCCAGAACAAAGCCATTGAGTAGCATTTGTGCCGCTCTTAGCAAGAATTATTGAATAAGTAATAATTTAAAAGTTTTGTCTATAAAAAAACTTTTTAGATATAGATAACAGAATTTATCAAAGTAACTTGTCTTGAGCTCTATAATTTCTTTTGATAAGATTGCAATGCTATAGTTTATCTTTGAAATATATGGGATATCTCATCAGCATGACTTGCATTTCTGTTGGTGAACTGAGACCTTGCTTTTCCTCCAAGTACTGTTTTTTCTTTCCTGGTTTTTAATATGCTAAAGTTAATCATGGCATTTGAATCCATTTCCTTTGTGAATTTGCATTGTAATTTTTTTTTCCAGATGCTCAGTCTCTTGTTATAGTTCTAGATTAATTAACTAAAGTTTTCCTTTATGTACTTGATAGTGGTTACAGACAAAGAAGTAAAATCAAAAGAGGCTTTCAGAGTGGTAAATGGTTCAGAAGGAGTGAGTCCGAGCGTTAGCATAGTGGCACCAGTCAATTTCCCAAGCACTATCTCTTCTACGGCTGCCATGGAGAAAGAGAATTTAATAGCTGTAAAAGAGAATATCCAAGGTAGAATTTAGTTTCTATACGGTTACAGATTTAAAACTAGGTTTATGCATACTAATGGCACACGCTGCAGCAATTGACATAATAACATATAATTTACAATATATTTCTGTTTTTATCCATCATCTTGATTTTTGTCTTTCCTGTCTTGTTTGGAATGGAAGTTTGTAGAATATTTTTTCTTTGCTTTATCTGCTAAAATGTTGGGGGTAATGACTATAATTGGCTAAATTAAAAGCTACAGTTGCAAACAGACTTTTGAATGATTAGCAAAATGAAACATCCTTTGTCCATACAGACCCTTCTTCCAAAGCTTCTGTTCAACAATCTTGTAACTGCAACTCCTTTGGAATGATTTACCTCCTTGGTAAATATGGCTTCAAGTTGGAGATTTTAAATTTTACTTTTCACTATGAAGTTGAATGTCTGCATTCTAATTTTAAAGTAATTGCTAATTCTGGAGTTGTGAATTTAATTCTGGTGGTGCAGCAATCACTAAAAAACACAAAGATGATTCATACAAGCAAACACAGGATTCTGTAGCACCGTTGAGCTCTGCGATTGCAAATTCATCACTGATAGGAAAAGAGGATGTGAAGACTCCTCCTAAAAATCAAGGTAGAGTCCAGTACAATTCAGTCATCCCATCTGAGGAGGCTCGCCTATGGATTTTAACCTAAAAAATTGTACTTAAACCTGTTTTCCATAACTGTCCAAATACTTTGCAATTACAACTACTTGTAAGTGGTCTGTAATCGCTATATCTGGCAACTACTTGTAAGTGGTCTGTAACCGCTATATCTGGCGCTTTTATTTCAGGTTGTAGCTATGTCAAAGGAAAATGGATTCTAGATGACAATCGACCTCTGTATTCTGGCTTTGGTTGTAAGCAATGGCTGTCATCAATGTGGGCTTGCCGCTTGACACAACGCACAGATTTTGAATACGAGAAGTTACGGTGGCAGCCGAAAAATTGTGAAATGGAAAATTTTACAGGACCTAAATTTCTGAGAAGGTACTATTCTACAAAGTCGAAGGAAATTCGTTTCATGATTATTATATGTTTTAAACAAGCAACAATAGGTACTAGGTTTATCGATTTAATAAAATTCGATAATAAATTGTGGTCTCAGTCTCACAAGTACACATATCTTTATTATGGGCTTATGTTAGCTAATTATAAGTGGTATTGCTAACTGATAACCTGTAGTCTAAAGAGATTCTTGTTATCGAGTAGGATCAGTACAAAGCTAACGTATTGAAACCAAAACCTATCATAGAAACTGTTAAACAACAGGCTAATTGTGCAGCTTTGGATATTAGTATCACAACTTCCTGCGTATGCTCTCTTCGACTTCAAACGATGTTATTGCTTTAATGATCCTTTTTTAAAATATTAATTATTAGAAACATACCAGTGAACCTGGGATAACTTAAGTCTCCAACCAGTGAACCTGGGATAACTCTAAGTCTCCAACTGCTATGCCAATTTTGCAATTTCACTTTCTCCTTGATACTAAGTCTCATTTATTTCCAGAACCTATATACAACTTCTCGTTGGTAATACTGATGCTAAAACATATTTAACCATTATCTTAATGTCTCCTTCTAATTTATCACAATTACTTAGATGTGCACATTTTTCAGATCTTACTGTCTGTTTTTTGTGCAATAGAAGTGACTGTTAATTGTGACAAAATTTTCCAGGATGCAGAATAAAACTTTAGCTTTTATTGGGGATTCACTGGGCCGGCAGCAATTTCAGTCGCTAATGTGCATGGTCACTGAAGGTGAAGAGAGGCCTGATGTTCTTAATGTTGGTTGGGAATACGGTCTTGTCAAAGAGAAAGGACATGTACGCCCTGATGGTTGGGCATATCGGTTCCCAAGCACCAATACTACCATCCTCTATTATTGGTCTGCGAGTCTCTGTGACTTGGAGCCTCTTAATATCACGAACCCAGTTACTGATTATGCCATGCACCTTGATAGGCCTCCATCCTTTTTGCAACGGTTTCTTCCCAGGTTTGATGTCCTTGTTCTCAATACTGGACATCACTGGAATAGAGGGAAGCTCGAAGCTAATCGATGGATCATGCATGTTGGTGGCAAGCCTAATACGGATACAAATATTGCTGACATTGCTGGTGCTAAAAATTTCACAATTTACAGTATTGTCAAGTGGGTGAACTCGGAACTTCCCAAATATCCAGGCCTGAAAGCTTTCTATCGGTCCATCTCACCCAGACACTTTTTTAATGGAGATTGGAATACTGGGGGTACCTGTGACAATACCACCCCACAATCTGGGGACTTGCAGGTTCTGCAAGATGAATCCATCGATCCAATTGCTGCTGGATCTGTGAAGGGAACCAGGGTTAAACTCTTGGACATAACAGCTATATCTCAGCTGAGAGACGAGGCTCATATTTCTCGATACAGCATTAAAGCCACACCTGGAATGCAAGATTGCCTGCACTGGTGCCAACCGGGGGTTCCTGATACATGGAACGAACTCCTTTTTGCACAAATTTAATCCTGGCATGTTTATACTTTGACAAAATGAATATAGTTTACCCTCCTGCTGCAATAGCACCATGTGCTCTCTGGTATATGCTACCGTTACAGAAGCTAAATTGGTGGAAACCAGATAAGGGACTGGGACACTTTATACGCGTTCTCGGCAGTTCTCATCAGGTCACAAGCATCGATATTACTCTTTATTTTGTTACAGTTACTGTACTTGCACATTGTTACTAGAACCACACCATATTCTTTCTTTTGACTTGTGATTACACATAGTTATAGAACTTGTAAAGAGAGTTTGTCAAACAAAGATCCAAAGTAGTAACCTTAATCCCCAAGTCTAGAGGGGCAGAAAATATAGTATTTATACATTTCGATTTTTAAGGGGGATCAAAGATTTAACCCCCTACACTGTGTTTGACATTTTGAGCCATGTATTTGGTATCCTTTAAATTTAGACATGATAATCATTTTTCAGTTTGTTCATGTATTGTTTTGTTCGAGTTAGTTACATTTTGCTTCAATATTGCATGTAATTTCTGTTTTTTTAAAATATTATTACTGAACAATCAGACTGGAGGAGCAAACAAAGAGTTTGAGAGTTTTGATTTTGCTAGTGCATAATTGTTATGTTGACCAGATAAGTATATATAGGACCATTTGGATTTGGCTGTCATTTGTCAAGGAGTTGTCAAGTATGTTGTTTTGCCTATTTGCCTTGCACGATATGTCGGCAAGGGCATCTTTTAAACCTTCTGATCTGACCTTCATATTACTTGCATTTCAAAGTAAATATTTGTTAAATTATATTATTCAAATTGGAAGTATGATACTTTTAAGACTAAGAGGCTGTTTATTGGTGGAGCAATTTTTTGCTTTAAACTGTCCGTTTGTATAATAAGGCATACTATTTAAAAAAAAAAAGAAAAAAGAACACACACAAAAATGTTTAGAGAATAATAGTGATAGAGGGGGTGTAATCGAGCCAAGCCAAGTCGAAAGACTCGAGTTCGAACTCGACTAAAAAGTTTGGTTCGATCGAGTCTTAAATTTCAAGCTCGAAGTTCAGTTCATAAAAAGTTTGATATGTTCGAGTTTGACTCGAAATCTCGAATCGACTTCACCAAATATTGATAAAAGCCCAAATATGATCGGTTCGGCTCGAGTTTGACTTGATAATATGGCTCGAGTTCGACTCGATTATATATAAAAATTATATCTAGATACTAAATATTTTATATAAATATATATTTATAATATATAAAAATTAAAAATGATAAAAGCTCGATTAGGCTCACGAGCCTTACGAGCCGAGTAATTTGAAGCTCGAGCTCGACTCGGTAGAATATTCGAATAGATCGAGCTCGAGTTCGGCTCGATTATTACCGAATCGAATTCGAATATTTTACGAGCCGAACTCGAGTAGCTCACGAACTGTTTGACTCATTTACACTTTTAAACAGCGAGAATATTACATGTTTAAGGTGAAGATAATAAGCGACGTAAATTCATATGTTTGATATAATGTATGCAAAATATGTGTTTTATCAGTCCTCGATGTTATATTATTTTTGCCAAATCTCGATGTAGTATTTTTTCTAGGCACATGATCCTTATAAATTACAATTCTTATTATCTTAGCCACCACATTACAAGTTGAATAGTTCCTAACTTGAATAGGTCAGGGAAAATATGTGATGATTATAATAAGAAAATCGATGACGCATTGGGCCGGTGTCCCAATATTGTGAACAAATACAGAGACTTCCACTAACCAACTATTCCATAATCCAGATGCCAAGTAAAGGTATCACTTCCATGTTCATATTCATTTTATATTGCTTCCACTTTAGTAAAAGTATTCTACATTTACATTTTTTAGTATTATTATCTCTTTATTTATCAGTTTCTTTAAGGATCTTTATTATAAAGTTAGCCGTAAGTATCTTCATAATTTAATGATAAATTCAAGCCGTAATCACCATCACAAATCAATTTCACCATTATATCCCCATTATTTAGATTCATATCACCGTCACTTAATTAAGCGCTAATAAGGTCATTATCCAAAATCAGAGATCATTTGTAACTTTTATTAGAATAATGCTAGAGCCCCAAAATATGTACAAAAACAAGTTACAAAATAAATGTGATAAATTCTAATTGGTTGTAATAATAAATAGGTCTCTTGCATTCGCATCAATCAAAAAACACCATACTGCCCCATTAACCATGCAAGTCATTTTATAACAATTTTTTGTGCCTCAAACACCACTCCTTTTATTAACCTTAAAACAAAAAAAAAAGTCAAAAACATAAACTTCATGAATGGTGCATGTTGGATTTTTTGGGAAGTCGTTGTAATCTTTTCTTGTTCAAAGAATTTTATATTCTTTATGTTAAGCGATCTGAAAACAAAATGGCTAATTATTTAGCTCATTTATTTATTTTTCTACTTGATGGCACAGTCGGTTGGGAATTTGTCTTGGTCGAATTCTTTTGAAATTAATGAAATTTGCTTTAAACAAAAAAAAAAGAATATACTTCTTCCGTTTCATGTATTTGATATTCACGAACCAATTTCATATTTTTTTTATTATATGAACAAAATTTTGTATTATTATTATTAATTTTTAAAATATAGCTAAAAAACTTATTTAATCTATAAGATTCATGAATTTAAAAAGAAAAAAATTGAAAAAAAATATAATTAAATATAGGATATTTATCAAAAATACCACTTTTTAAAAAAAAAATTGCGATTTTACAATCTTCTCAAAATATTTACAAAAATACCTTATTTTTAAAAATAATTTGCGAAAATACCAGTTTTTAAAAATATTTTTGCAAAAATACGTTCTACAACTAAATACAACCTACGTAGGTTGCATCCGGTTGCATGTGTTATTGCAACTAGATGCAACTTTCCAAATACAACCTACGTAGTTTGCATCCAGTTGCATATGTGTAGGGATGGCAATCGGGTCGGTCGAAACGGGTTTTACAAAATTCAAACCCGAACCCGAAATTTTTAACCGGACCCGAACCCGAACCCGAACCCGAACCCGAAAAAATCCGAAATATTAAACCCGAACCCGAACCCGTTGGATACCGAACGGATTTCGGGTAACCCGAAACCCGAAATGAAAACTAGTAAAAATATATATTATATTATATATAAATTATATATTAAATAATATATAAAATTATATGTAAAAAATTATATATAAACTTTATGTTAAGAATTATATATAAAATCATATATATAATTTTATTATATGTTAAAATTATATATAAAAAAATAATAGAAAAATATATTATATATATAAATTAATTCGGGTTTCGGGTTCGGGTTCGGATCGGGTTCGAAACGGGTTTCGGGTTTTCGGGTTTTCGGGTCGGGTTTGGATCGGTATTGTCAAAACCCGAACCCGACCCGAAAATAATTCGGGTTTAAAAAACAAACCCAAACCCGAATCCAAACCCGAAAATTTCGGGTTCGGTTTAACCTATTCGGGTCGAAACGGGTCGGATATCAATCGGATCGGTACAAATTGCCATCCCTACATATGTGGTTGAAACTAGATGCAACCAGATGCAACTTTTTAAAAAATAATTGAAAAAACAGCTAAGAATTCAAAAAAAAATATTAATAAAAGTGGTAAACTTGTGGTCTTGGTTTACCGTGGGGTTCAATAGTTAACTTTTGGGGTTCAATGTTTCTATTTTGGATTTTAGAAATATTAAGAATGACGAATAATTCGTATACGGACTTAGGGTTTAGGGTTTAGGGTTGTAACCCTAAACCCTAGACTCTAAACCCTAACCTACCCTCATTTTAGGGTTGTTTACAACCCTAAAATCAGGACGCCGGAAAAACACCATTATTAACAAGTTGCATCTGTGGTTGATTTTGGTTGCAGTTTGCAGAAGGTATTTTTGCAAATAAGATGGTATTTTCGCAAAATATTTTTTTTTGTAAAAATATTTCTGGAATGGGATATTTATGAAAAAAGCCCTTAAATATATATTGAAACGAAAATAATAATAAATAAAATTATTTTATAAAATTTGAGTAATAATTATATTCATGTCAATATTCCTAATTTCGTGTACCAAATTATCCTTCCGCGTTGAGTCCAGGAAAGTCAAGCAGAAAATCAGTTACGGCCAGGCTGGACAATAACAAGCATACTCTCTCATTTGCTCCAATCCTAACGTCTTCCCTATTTAAAAATCCCACCTCTACACACATAAATGATCATCAATTTCTAATTTTTATCCGCTCCACATATACACACACCTATACACACAACACAATCAATCATAATCCCTAACTTACATATCCATGGCGGACGAGTTCATAAGAGCAGTCGAAGACGGCGTTCGCTTATCGAAGCGAATCTACTTCGGAAAAGACCGATCAATCACGCCGCCGAAGCCGATAGAACCGATGATCAAGTCATCATCGTCGCAATCGCTATTGCCGACGGCGCTTATGGTGTACGCGGTGATTCCTGATCCAGTTGTAGTTGATAATCCTGATATTCCGAGTTATCAGCCGCACGTGCACGGAAGGTGCGATCCGCCGGCGTTGATTCCGTTACAGATGAACGGAATTGAAGTTGAAGTGGATTGTGTGTTGGATACGGCGGTTGTGAAAATGAGTGGATCGTGGAGAGTTCATTGTGTTATGGGAAGTAGGAAGTGTCAGTTGCGTGTTGCGATTCCGATGGGCGAAGAGGTATAATTTTGATTATTATCTGTGTGTAATGATGTATTTGTAAATGTATGTGTTGTGATATTGTGATTGTTAGTTGAATTTGAATGAAGTGGAATTGTTGCGAGAATTATGCTATTTGATTTTTATGAAGTTTCATTGCAAAACATTCTTTTTATGAATTTTTATAGCAAATATACGAAATTTTGATTTTTTTTTTTGCGAAAATACGAATTTGCAATGCAATGTAACTAAAATGTGTAAATTCACTTAGCAAAAAAAAAAGTGTAAATTCTGCAACCGGAATAAAACAAAACTCAAATACCTTTTTTTAAGAAATGGTTAAAAAAATTGGTTTTGGTTGCAGGTATTTTTAGGGGAACAGGAGAGTTGCAAAAATGTTTCAAAGTAGTATTTTTGTTAATTTCTTTAGGGTTTAAGATGGAGAGAGGCTTTTATATGAGCTAAACAGTTTGAAATGATTTATTTTGACGGACTGCGGGACGGTTATGCATAAAGGCGACTAGACAAAGATACCTCCAATAGTTTTTGTAGTTCCTTAGATATATTTAGACACTGATTAATTGCTCATTTTTTGTAAAATAATTGTTTCCGTTATCTACTACAAAATTTGTTTGCTAGCAAATTTTACAACTGAATAATGTCTGCTAGAGTGACAAAGTGTTTATTCTTTAGGGGCTTAAAGTTAAATATATAGGTTGTGAATGTATGACATCTTTTTTTATATAGCTGGTATATTCTTAAATATATAGCTGTTTTTAAGAATTCCTATACTCAATAGTCAACACAAAGATATGTAACAATTGGCTATTTTTTTTCTCGTTCTCAAGTAATACATTATTTGCTAACAGGGTTCAATTCTAGGTATTGAAGTTGAGGTACCTGAAAAATCATATTTTAGTAAGTTGGTAGCTATAGATGACAATGACATGGAGAAAGTACCGAAATATGAAGATGGAGGCTTTCTGAAGCCCCATATATTTATTTTTACAATACCTGAGGTATGTTCCTATTCCCCTGTTTATGGTTTATATTTAGATCTGTACCTTCTAGGCCTGGGTTTCATGTAATTTTTGCAGGTAGATGGGGGTTCCAACCTCTCAATTACAGTAAGATGGTCCCAGAAACTATCTTATCAAGATGGCGAATTTACATTGACTGTACCATATAGTTTCCCGGAGTTTGTCACCCCTGTTGGGAAAAAAATGTCCAAAAAAGAAAAAATACGACTCGATGTGAACGCTGGTCCTGGCACTGAAGTATTGTGCAAGACGATCAGTCATCCTCTGAAGGTACAGTTTTTTTTTTTTCATTTACTCATTTTGAGTATATAAAAGCTTAGCACTGTAAATTTTGATTTCAGGAATTAAGACGCCATGGGGAGAAGTTGAGTTTTTTGTACGATACAGAAGTTCTCACATGGTCAAGTAGTGACTTTGTCTTTACTTATGGTGTAAGTTTGTTCTTCACTTGGTGCAATAAAAGTAAACGATACAACAATTCTCTGTACATTGATTCTATTTTAGGCTTATCTAATATTAGTGGGGGCTAGAGTCTAGACAGCGCTAAAGTTTTTTATAAACCTACAAGTGCAATCTCATGCTCTGGTACTATTTCCACTTAATTTATCCTTTGATGTATCCGTCTGTATCCATCTCTTTTCAGGCGTCATCTAGTCTTTCTGGTAGTGTTATCTTGCAATCACCAATGAAATTCGACATCGATCAGAGGGAGATGTTTTGCATCTCTCTGTTTGCAGGAAGCAAACAGAACAAAAAGGTAGTGATCCTGCTTTTCTCCTTTTAGGATTTTTTATTCTTTAAAGCATTTTCGTTGATGGTATTGGTGATGAGTTTATTGGCACCTACTTAGTATCAGGTGGAGGCATGGAGCAAGTTGGTGGAATAAGGATGCTCTAAGAGTACATTTGCACATTTCTAGGAAATAATTTATGGGAAAGAAGTAGGATAGAAAGAAAAGATAGAAAGGTCATTGTGTAACAGGAAAGTCTCCTTTGCACCCTTGGAGCATGGTTGAAGTACACCATGACTCGGAAAAAACAAACAAGAGAAGTTAGGCTATGTCATAACACATTCATTAGTGATATTGAAGTTGAGAGTAGGTAAATAGGGTCAGAGTGTGAATTCGCTAATCCCTGATGAATTGTATACATTGTTAACAGCTTTATTTCTGTTTGGTTCTCTATTTGCAATATTACTGTTGTAGTAAGCTCATTCAGAGTAGTTTTGTTGTTGGTTCCAAACAAAAGGAGTTGCTTTGTTCTACCTAGTCAGCCAAGTGTTAAGAAGTTTCTGAAGTCCATAACAGAACAAATTGGTTTTTTAGAGGAATTGTGGTCAAAACTTAAGACCATTCAATCTAAAGCCTGATACTAGGATGGTGCTTATTCGTTGTTTTTAGTTGTCCTTTCAGTTATATGTCTGCAGGGATTAACCAGTAGCTGATCGCATGCATTCTGACTAATTATTTTCTTTATGGAAGTTAACAGAAGAGTCAGTGTCATTAGAACACAAAAGAATAAATAGAAGCTAGCTATGTCTTAGCCATACGTCTTTGGTAGAGAAATTTGTAATGGAATAGAGATAAGGTTTAATTATTTACTGATTTGTTCCTTCTTGGCTGTGTACCTTGCACATAAATTCAGTCAGTCACATAATTCTGTTCATTATCAGATTACAACTAATATAAATTCAGTCAGTCACATGATTCTGTTCATTATCAGTAGTAGTTCAGTGTCATCAGAACACAAAAATAAGAAGCAAGCTTTGTCTCGGCTAATACATTTTTGTTATAAAACTTTGTAGTAGAATAGATGTAAGATTGAAATATTTACAAGGATGTCTTTCTTGGCAGTGTGCCTTGCATTTTAACTCATCAGTCACAAAGTTCTGTTTATCATCAGTTTAGAACTAATATGCCAGTTTAGAACTAATATGCGTGACCTGACAAACTAAAAATCTTATCATTTTACTTATTACTCGATAGGTTTTCAGAAAGGAAGTGATATTTGTCGTTGACATTAGTGAAAGCATGCGGGGGAAGCCACTTGAGGGTACAAAAAACGCTCTTGCTTCAGCACTCTCAAAGCTTGATCAAGGAGACTCGTTTAATGTAATAGCATTTAATGATGAAGTTCACCTGTTCTCGGTGTCTATGGAACCGGGTACTAAGAAAGCCATTGATAAAGTAACTGAGTGGATGAGCATGAATATGATTGCCCAAGGTGGTACAAATATTTTGCTTCCATTGAATCAGGTCTTGTACTATTCCCTTTCAATGTACAGAATCATATGGTTATTAGTTACTTTTCTTTATATGCCGTGCACTGATCTGTGGATCCTGCAATTATATATTGGTTGATGATGTAATAACAACAGAAGCTTACCAAGGATGTAAGTTATATATGGAGTTCACTCTGATTGCTGTTTTTATTCCTCCATAGGCCCTAGAGATGATCTCCAATACCCACAAGTGCACTCCTGTTATCTTCCTGATTACTGACGGGGCAGTTGAAAATGAGAGAAATATTTGTGATGTAATGAAGAGTCAATTAACAAATCAAGGATCAATAAGCCCTCGTCTTTACACATTTGGCATAGGTAAATAGTTTGTTTGGTTTCTGGAATACTTATTCGTTGCTCAATATGCACGCTTGTATCTGAGAAGCATATTTGTAGTCCTTAATATCAAACTTATCATCCTGGGCATTGTAGTCTAGTGGATACCCCTCTACCCTCTTCTCCATTTCTGTAATTGACCATAACAAATAAATAAATAAACTAATTTAATACCGTATTGGCCGACTTCTAATATGTTGAATATTAATTTTTGCTTTACAATATTATTATTATTATTATTATTATTATTATTATTATTATTATTATTATTATTATTATTATTATTATTATTATTATTATTATTATTATTATTATTATTATTATTATTATTATTATTATTATTAGGGTTTATCTAACCTGTGCCACTGAGGCACACGTTAATAAGAATATATTGCTCCTGCTTTTTAGGTGTTAGAACATAAATATCGATTATTAACCGTCGAATCAGTTAAACATATCTACACACATTTTTGTTAATTTTGTACAAAAGGTAAATAGTGTTTAAAAAATTACATATGTTAATTAACATATTTCTCATTATAGATATAAATTTAGAATATATCTAAAACAAAACAACATATAAATAAGTAACATGTAATTTTAGCTAATAAATAAAAAATAACATAATATACCAAATTTATATTTTAAATAAATCCGTAAAACATTAAAAATACAAGATTTTTGATATTTGTTGAATATAAATTACTTTACAAAATGCTTAGTCCAAAATAACATTATTATCATGTTTTAAAAAAAATATCATTATTGCTTAAACTGTCCTTGCCCAAATGAAATATATCATGATCAGTAAATCGCGTATCCTATTTTTTTGCTGCACCCTACAAAATAGGAGGGTAGATTCCTCTTATCCTGTGCCATAGTGGCACAGGTTAAACAAACCGTTATTATTATTATTATTATTATTATTATTATTATTATTATTATTATTATTATTATTATTATTATTATTGTGTGTCTTGCAACATTTTTTTGGTCCTTTGATTCCACTGAAACTTTTACCATTTCCCGTTTAATGGTAAGTTGAAGATTAATTTTTTTTTTTCAAGCTTAGATATTTCCAATTTGAAAAACAAATAAATTAATCAGGTTTATGACTTATTGATTTTATCAGTTGCAATTGAGAGATTAGTCAATTTGCGTATACAAGTGTTAAATTTTGTTTCTTTTTGGAACTTTGATTAATTATTTTATTGTACTCAATTGTAGGCTCCTTCTGTAATCACTATTTTCTGCGAATGCTTGCAACAATTGGCAGGGGCTGTTATGATGCTTCTTCTGATGCAGGTTGCTTCTGAAATTTGTTATGTGTTTTGATCCTTCTCCTAGATTGTAGAACTTATAGATAAGTCTAGATGTACACTTAGCTTTAGATTATAACTCCAAAGGGGTCAGAGAAAGGCCAAAGGCTTTGAGCAATAATCTTCAGTAGTTCCACTCATCTTCTTGTCAAAATTCCAGAAAGTAATACAATATGTTAGGTTTTGCTGAGCTATGAATGTCGATATATTTGCTGCTGTTTTTTAAACGTGGATAGAAAGTTCCTTTTTTGGTTAAAATTCCCATTTGGAAGCATAATTGAAAAATGAAAATGCAGTGTCATACATTCATGTATCTGTGTACTAGTACATATCTTTCTGTACACTGGATTTATTAGTTTTTAATCTGTTTTCAAATTTTATACATAGAACCAGTTTTAGCACTGTATTGGATTTTCTAATGCTTGCTTAGGTAAGATCACTTGCAATGGTAATAATTTTCTTGTAAAAATATTGCCTGTTCTTTATAGAGGGTAATATGTGAGTTTCCATTAAGCTATCTGGTTAGTGCCTTCTTTTCTTTTCAGAAGCTGCACTATCTAAAATTTTGTACTAAGAATGAGGATACTAGTGAAAAGCCTAATTATCTACTCTGGCAATATCTTTGGTGCTTGTTCAGATTCAATTGAAGTTCGCATGAAAGGCTTCTTTACCAGGACTTTTTACACCATTCTTGCAAATATTAGCATCAACAATTTAGACAATCTTGATCTTGATGATCTTGAGGTATGCTTCATGCATTGAGTTGATTTCTCAACAGCTGTCGGAATATTGTTAGTGTTGTCTAGTTTACGCATCCTCCTTCAATTGTGTAACAAGGATGTGCTTAATAAGACGTGGTTGCATTTTTCATGTCATGGACCCATCATATGTTGTAAATTGCAATGAACACTGCACAAATGCAGTCATATAGTTCTGCATTCTTGCACCTTTGACAATCAACATTCTATCTAAATTGTTTTGATCACTTTTACATCATGTAGTGTATATTGCATCTTTCCTGGAACTTTATAAGATATGTAACACATTTTTCCTTAATACCTTGTCCAATGTCGTGAATTGATGCAGCCATTTTTTTTTGTGCTTTAGTTTCTTAGTATTATGTAGTTACAATCATTTAGAACTGATTCTGAATAATCTTATTAAATCTCAGTTCTCAATCATAATTGCAGGTGTATCCTTCATGTATACCTGACCTTCTATTAGAGAGCCCATTAATTATTTCAGGGAGATACCGAGGAGATTTTCCAAGTACAATTCAGCTTGAAGGCCTCCTGGCAGATATGAGCAATTTCTCAATAGACTTGAAGGTTCAAGAGGCGAAGGACATACCTCTTGACAAGGTAAGTTGACAGCATATTTAATAACAGCTCCATGTTTTACCAGATTATGATTGATAGATTATGATTGATGTGGTGTCTTGAGTCCATTTAAGCTGTGATAATCATTCACTCTTCAGATTATGCATTGGAAATCTGGCTACTGTCTATGATACATTTTCTCCCGTGTAATTAATTTCTGGTCTGCGTACTTTACATTTCTTTTGAAAAAACTCAAAAATAAACTAGTGACTGTTTTAAGAGCCCACTTTAGAATAGTGTCAACTTAAAATATCACAACTTCCATAAGTATGGATAAAAAACATGCAATCCTTTCATTTAGCAAAAAAAATCATTTCACCGGCTTTCGGAATGGTAAAATAATTTTACTTCTGGCAATCACTTGGTCAATACTATATACATTCTTACTTATGTACCCGACTTCAATATGCTGTTGGATTATGCCTATTTATGTCTGAGTGGTGAAGCTATGTTCGGCTGAGTAATATCTGTACGAATTCAGAACATGTATGATGTTCTTTTAATATATTATTGTTGAGACCATATCTTAACATCTTAAGCATTTCCTTATTGTTCTTATCTCTGTACAATGCAACTTTGCAATATGTATTTCAATTTTCAATTGAGTGTTTCCTTTTGTTACTTTTGATCTTCCTCCCTCCCTTCCTCTCTCACAGATACTAGCGAAACAACAAATTGATTTATACACAGCGCAAGCATGGTTTTCAGAAAGTAAAGCTCTAGAGGAAAAGGTATTAGTTTACATCAGATAATTTTATATACTGAGAAGCAACCTGTGTAACGTTCCGCATGCTCTACTGCTGGAAATTGATTTATATATGGTAAACTTTTGGTTTGTGAAAGCATCTCTGATAGAATGCTTATATATAACTGGGTCAGAGGCTTAGTTTATCTGGCACATTATAGTTTATCTTATTAGGTTGTTTACCTTAATAATTCTGTTATGAAGCAGCATATAGTACACAATGGAAAATTGCCATAAAATACATGTTAATATCTTCTTAAAGTATTCTTTGAACTAGTTGCATTTTGCTTAACGTCTTAATATTTATCTTTACTGAAGACGATTAGAATCAAATGTTCAAATGATTCATGTAGTTTACGGCAATTTTCCAATAATGTGTACTGTATGTTGCTTTGAAATATAATCAGCAAGGTAAACCACCGGCAAACAACCTAATAAGATGAGACAATTTAATATCTTCTGAAAATTTTCTTTGAACTAGTTGCGTTTTGCTTAATATCCTCTTAATATTTTTCTTTAGTGAAGACGATTAGTAACAAATATTTGTATGATTCATGTCCACTTGTAGACGCCTTGCTAGTTTGCAGTTTCTATAAAGGCATTTGTTTTTTTCTTACCATATATTCTGTTATATTGCACTGCTAGATTGTCAAACTTAGCATGCAGAACTCAGTGATTTCTGAGTACACACGTATGATCTTACTTGAGACAAACAAGACGACAGACTCAGCTGAAAATGGCATGGGAAAGAAAGGCACAACAGACTCAGCTGAAAAGAAAAAGGTATGCAGTTTCCAAGATGTACATATGTGTACTTGTACCATCCGCATTATCTGGTTGTGTGCCTTGTTCCACTCCTATATATTTGAGGAGATGATCAACTCTGTAGTTGCTCAGGTTCAAAATTTTAATTGGCAAGATTAAATCTGTTAAGCCGCAAAAGTGATCCCTAGTCCGACAATATATGGCCCGACTTATTTTAATGTCTAGGAAATTTGGTTAACTTGTTAGTAAATTATATTAATTTATTTTTGGTGACAACTACGTAAATGAGTACACAATGTGTACAGCATGAATTTCTGGATACTTGTGAATTGTGATACTAAACCATCAAGGGATTTGAACCTTGTGTATGTTTCTAATAAGGAGCATTGTGTAGACATCTTCAGCTGATTTATAATAGATAAAAATGTACCTGAGGGTGATCAGGAACCTCTCCTATATGTGTGTATAAAACAGATAACTATGCGTGCATGTGTCTGTGTTTTGTGCGGTGTGTGTATAATGCATTGTTATGATATATTCTGATCATAAGATTTATTTACATGTTGCAGAAAAAGCAGGTCTCTAAAGAGTCCGACTACGAAAAGATAATAGTACTTCGAAACTTTGGATTTGGTTTTGGAAACCTAATTGCCACAGTAGAAAACACCCCTCCAGGGTCAGATGAAGTTAAATTACCAGATCCTGGAGAATTGTTTGTGCAGGCAGCCTCAAACTGTTGCGGCAAGATGTGTGACCATTGCTGCTGCATGTGCTGCATTCAGATGTGTTCTCGGCTAAACGACCAATGTGCAATTGTGTTCATACAGTTCTGTGGTGCCTTATCTTGTTTAGGCTGTTACTATTGTTGTGAATTATGCTGTGGCTCAGGTCGATAATATTCAGAATAGTGTGTGGGTGTTTTAATTATTGTATATTCAATGTTAGTGTTATACATGTAATATAATTTGAGGTTTGGGCACACAATTTCAGAGAGGTATACCTGTTACTCCCTTAGACTACAGGAGAACAACTTGACTTTCATATGTTAAATACTTAATCAAAATCAGTCACTCCACTTGTTCTACTGTATATTTTAAGGTTTGTTCTACAGTTATATTGTGCATATTTTTCTTCATCTTGAATAAAAAGTTTTAGTTCTTGAAGTATTTCATTTAGACTTGTATAATGTCTGTTGTCTGATATCGTTTTCTCTTGTTATGAAATATGCAGCGTCACCACACATAAAATCGGGATTTAATTAAACAAATATTACCTCGAACTCCCAAAATATTAGCAGCCACCTTTTTCAAATCTCAGAATGATTTTTATACATGTGATGCAAAATGTGGGTTGTTTTAAATCCCCATCTCTGTTTCGTTTGTGATTAAACGACACCTGTTTCTGGGCAACCTTGCATATATAGAATTTCCTGATCTTTTTTAAACTCATTCATCTCATTCCCAAGGCCCTCGAGTAAATTCTTGGATTTATTGAGAACAACTAGCATGTGTTTAACAGAGTATATGCACAAACATGTTGCTTTGTATTGTGGTTTGTTATCTTAAAGTGGAAACCCCTCTGCTGTACCTTTGATCTTCTATGTATATTTAAAATTTCTAGGCATTTGTTCATCAGGCTTGTATTTTTTATGTTTACATCAAATTGTTACTATCTTGACAGAAACAACCCCTCTGCTACCGGGACTAGGAAAGTCGTGCGTACATTTTACCTTCCAAGAACCCTACTCGGCCCAACTTCCGAGTGGTATATACCGGATATATATATTCGGCAATCTGATGGTTATTAATGTTATACTCGTAACTTCCGTAGTAAAGCACCAAAATTTGAGTACGGAATGTACACAATAGTATTATGTTCATATTCTTTTGTAATTTCTGAATTTTCCGTAGCTGAATTTTCCAATAGTTCTGAGGAGATTTCTATTTGTTTAGCATAATGCCTCCAATATTAGCTGAATTCTTTTGTTTCCAGTTTCATTCACAAATTTGTTTTTGGAATTTCAGTGATTAAAGCTATTGCAGCAGAAGACAGGCTCAGTATTTGATCAGGTGCTTGTAAAAGGTGTGTTCTCTATCAAAGTAAGTTTCACTAATAAAATACCTACTCCACTATATAAGTCATTAGTTAGTTTATTTTGCATTATTCAAGAATGTTCAAGGACCACAGATCTTTCCATTGCACTGGTGAAATAATAGAAATGATAGATGATTGGTTGCTTCTGTTAGTCCCTAACGGGACCAGCGACGAGGATTCCAAGTAACACCATACATAGAGTAGGTCGAGACATTGATAATAACAGAGTCAATGGGATCTCTTTTTAAGGAAAGATTAAGATGGTGGATGTCTCCGATGACTATTATAATGCTGACACAGAACCACATCATTCGGGAAGAGAGGAACCGGATAATAAAATATTCCCATATTTGAAACTGACACACGTGTTGTTCTGACACGACACGATGAACTTTCATCACTTATTTTTTCAGTTGACACATCAACCTGCCTCCGGCAACCCACAGCCTACTTGCTGGAGCACATTCTGCTCAGTTTCCCAATCTGAAATGCTGAATGAGTGTGTATGAACCATGTGATCAGTAGACACTGGACAAGTTCACGTGCGTTGGTGGTGTCCATGTTAGAGCCCGAAAAAGAAAGACTTTGCTAAAGCCATAGATTTGAGGAATTTAGACAAATTTCTATTAACATTCTGCCAAGAACATGAAATATCCGAAAGAAAAATTAAAATTTGAAGGTTGAAATAGCTGTCTGATCTAGTCTTTTAGAGTTTTTGTTTACTTGACGAGATCTACTCGTTGGAACGTACGATATATTCCAACGATATATAAGATTGCGTTTTATGATATAAATTAAAGAGTTCGAAAACAAGATTAATTTAATCGCTACGACGCAAACGATTCAATTTCACGTCTGAATTACTTGATTCCCTTTGAGCGAAGTGTGACCTTCGTATAAGATAAAAACAAGTGTTCCAAAAAGAACAAACAGAACATACAGATAATAGAACACTTACAAGAATTCACGGATCTTGAACTATATGATCATCACAAGTAAGTAAATACATACCTCCTGACATGGTGACGATTAGTTGATAGCAACAAGGTCTTGTACTGTTATGCTTCAATGGAGAAGTATGGATTTCTCTATCTTCTCTATATATACGTTAATTTATGTGTTGTGTATGTTCTTAATCCCACACATTTGATGGAAATGGTGGAAGTATATATAGATAGATAGAGGACCATTCAGCTCACCTTTATAATTACCTCTCAATTAATTACCCATCAGAATTAATTAAGTAAGGTATTTTATCTCTTGAGTTTCCTATAGACCACTTTATGAGAAATTTATTATTATATATTATAATTTCTTACAGTCTCCCACTTGGTCTTGTAGGAAATAAGCCATAAATGTGCACAAGTACATCAGTTTCACCTTAAGTCCTTGGTTGATAGATTAACAAATGTATGAGTCATGGCGTGCCCATGTTATTGTACAACACGTTTACTTCCATGTACCACAACATCTGCATTTCTCACAACTAGGTCATTTATGTGAATGGCTTAATGGTCACATAATGTTTCATTCATCTTAAACATAAGAGTGTACACCTTTATGATGAGAGAAACAGAAAACTTTAGATGTTACATATATATATATACAGAGCTCAGTAATTGTCTAATTGTCTTTCATGAAACAAGTGACATAATCAGTAATTTAAGGAACTGTCCAAGAGACCTAAACTTTCAGCATGCTTTTCGAAGGTCTTAATTGGCAGTCCTTTCGTAAATATGTCTGCCACTTGCAAATCAGTGCATATGGACTCAATGACAATTTTCTTTAGTTTAACATCTTGCTTTAATAACAGGTATTTTAGGTCCATGTGTTTTGAACCGTCAGTAATCCTGTCATGCTTAGAAAAGAATGTCGCAGCTTGATTGTCACAATAGATCGATAATGGTTTAGAGATGAAGTTTAAGGCTCCAAACTGTGAAACAAAATTGCGCAGCCACGATCCTTGAATGGAAGCTTCATAACAGGCCACAAATTCAGCCATCATTGTGGATCCGAAAATCATCTCAGATTTTTGACTTTTCCATGAAACAGCACCTTCACATAAAAGATATGTATATCCAAGAGTGCAGAGTCTAGTATCAGGACATCCAGCAAAATCCGAATCAGAATAGCCAATCATCTGTGGATGTCTTGTCCTTCTGTACGTAAGCATATGATTTCTGGTTCCCTTTAGGTATCTCAATACTTTCTTTGCAGCCTTCCAATGAGCGATCCCTGGATCACTCTGAAATCTTCCCAACATGCCAACAGCGTGGCTAATGTCAGGCCTGGTACAGACCTGTGCATACATCAGGCTCCCCACGAGAGATGCATAAGGATAATTCTTCATTTCTTCTCGTTCGATAGGTGTCCTTGGACATTGCTTAAGAACAAGTATGTCTCCTTTATGCAATGGAACAGGACTAGCGGAACAAGACGACATGTTAAATCTCTTAAGAACTTTATCGATATAGGCCTTCTGAGACAAGCCTAGAATTCCTTGGCTTCTATCACGAAAGATTTCTATGCCTAAAACATATGAAGCCTCTCCCATATCTTTCATTTCAAAGTTCTTTGAGAGATAGTCTTTTGTCTCTCGCAACAAACCAAGGTCACTACAAGCCAATAATATGTCATCAACATACAAAATCAAAAATATGAATTTGCTCCCACTAATTTTAAGGTATATGCAAGTATCGACGACATTTTCAACGAAACCGAAATTCGTAATGGTTTTATGAAATTTTAGATACCAATCTCCGGAAGCTTGTTTTAGTCCATATATTGATTTCTTAAGTTTGCAGACCATATGCTCCTGCCCTTCATTTATGAAGCCCTCGGGTTGACACATATAAATTACCTCTTCCAAGTCTCCATTCAGGAACGCGGTTTTCACGTCCATCTGGTGTAACTCAAGATCATAATGAGCCACTAATGCCATGATGATTCTTAAAGAATCTTTCCTGGAAACTGGAGAAAAAGTCTCAAAATAATTGATGCCTTCCTTCTGATGAAAACCTTTAAACACAAGTCGAGCTTTATATCGTTCAACATCGCCTTTAGAATCTCGTTTGGTTTTAAATACCCATTTACAACCAATCGCTTTATGACCTGGTGGGAGTTGAACGATCTCCCAGACTTGATTATCACTCATAGATTTTAATTCATCCGTCATCGTATCAACCCATTTGTCAGAATTAGGGCTCTTGATGGCTTGAGCATAAGAAACCGGATCATTATGTGCATCAGACTCTATGTGATAAAGCAAGAAATCATCAGAAATGGCCGATCTCTTTTGTCTTTGAGATCTTCTTAACGGTGTTTCTGATGACTCCCCATCAATGCTTTCATTTGTGAGAACCTCATCATTGAGCTGATCATTCATTGTGTTCTCCTCAGTGTTCTCATATGTGTTCATAGAGGAGTTCCCAATGTCTTTCGAAATAATGGGTAAAGGGACCTGTACCCTTACTTCTTGAATGATCGCATCACTTTGCTTTAAGCTCCCACTAATCTCACTATTCTCATAGAACTTAGCATTACCAGTTTCAACTATTCTCGTACTATGGTTTGGACAGTAAATTCGATATCCTTTTGTATTTTCCGGATATCCAATAAAATATCCACTAACCGTCCTAGAATCCAACTTCTTTTCTTGTGGATTGTATATTCTAGCCTCAGCCGGACAACCCCAAACCTGGAGATGTCATAAACTAGGTTTCCAGCCTTTCCACAGTTCAAATGGTGTTTTCGGAACTGCTTTGCTTGGAACCCTGTTTAAGATGTAAACGGCTGTACGTAAGGCTTCCATCCACAAGAACATTGGCAAATTAGCGTGACTTATCATGGATCTCACCATCTCCATATATGTACGATTTCTTCTTTCAGCAACACCATTCTGCCATGGAGATCCAGGGGCTGTGTACCGAGCAATGATTCCAAGTCTCTGAAGAAGTTTAGCAAATGGTCCAGGATGTTGTCCTGTTTCATCATACCTCCCATAAAATTCACCACCTCTATCTGACCTGATGATTTTCACCTTTTCTTTTGTCTGTCTCTCTGCCTCAGCGATGAACACTTGCACAGCATCCACCGATTGAGATTTCTCATGTAATAGAAAGACATAACAATAGCGTGAGTAATCGTCGATAAATATGATGAAATATTTTTCTCCTCCAAAAGTCGGAACATCAAAAGGTCCGCAAATGTCTGTATGTATGATTTCAAGAAGCTGGGTACTTCTTGTGGCTCCTTTCTTTGTGTTCTTTGTTGTTTTTCCCTTTATACAATCAACACATGCTGGAACATTATTAAAATCCAATTGTGGAAGAATACCATCCTTAACTAATCGTTTGATTCTTTCAATGGATATGTGTCCCAGCCTTTTATGCCACACGAAGTAAGTGTCATCTTTTGATGACTTACGTTTTGTTTCTTTATCATGCAGGGTAAAATTAATTTCGGCATTTGGAGTTTTAAGCTCCAGCTTGTAAAAACCATTAATCAAAATTCCAGAACCAATACAACTAGAATTTTTAAATAAGCTGAAATATCCATTACCAAACTCAAACGAATATCCAAACTTATCCAGTGCACTAACGGAAATAAGATTACGAGAAATAGACGGTACATAAAGTGTTTGACACAAGTCCGACACATAGTCACTACTTAAAGTAAGTCGATAAGTTCCAATAGCTTTCACTGGAGCTTTGTCTTTATTTCCCATAAAAATAAAATCCTGATCACTTAGATTTGTAGTTTGGATCGTACTGAATCCCTGCATGGAATTCGAAACATGAACATTAGCACCAGTGTCTATCCACCAAGTAGAGGAAGGTACATCAGTTAGGTTCGATTCGAAATAACTTACAAAACCCATCGGGTTACCTTTCTTTTCGAACCAAGCCTTACGTTTATTGCAGTCCACCTGAAAATGTCCAGGTTTCTTACAGAATTTGCAAACATTATCCTTCCTTTTCTTCTTAATTGGTTGATCAGACCCATCAGACTTAAATGGTGCCTTTCTGTCCTTTTTCCCAGCTTGCTTAGCAGTTCCTTGAGTGTAATGAGCAACCTTAATGCCTTGTGATCCCTGTCTAGATTCCTCCTGAACCAATTTATTAGTCAACTCATTCAAACTCCACTTTTCCGTAATAGTGTTGTAATGAATTTTGAACGGTTCATATTGTGGAGGCAAACTAGTCAGAATAAATTGAACGAGGAAAGCATCGTCCATCTTTAATCCCAAATTGTTCAGTTTGGCAGCAAGGTTAATCATCTCAATGACATGAGCACTCATGGTGCGAGAACCATCGAACTTCATGGTTACAAGATCCGTCATCAGCTTTCCCGCAAGGGACTTGTCAGCTGTCTTGAACCTTTCTTCAATGTTCTTCAAGTATTCCTTAGCATTTTCAGCGGTGGGAAGTGATGACTTAATGTTGGTATCAATCACCATCCGCATAAACATCATGCTCAATCTGTTGGATCTTTCCCAATCAACATGAAACTTTCTTTCTTCGGGAGTGCTTGAGTCAGTAAGTGGACTTGGCTGATCTTTGAGAAGAGCCATGTCCAATTCAAGTACTCCCAATGAGAACTCAACTTGCTCTTTCCATTCTGAGTAGTTGGTTCCATTGAGCTTAACAACAGATGTAGCATAAGAACTGAGAGCCGAAGGCGCATGGACTGTAAATAGAGATACACAAATTTAATCTTAAGTAACGCATAAAATGAATCCTTTTAGTCAAGAATTTTGAACACTCCTGTGGGTAGTTTTATTTCTAAATTCTTCATAAGTTTAAATACTCCTGTGGGTAGCATTTAAAATTAAGATTCCAAGTACTCCTGTGGGTAGTACTCGAAATACACATAAAGTCCAACAAAATGAAATAACTAATGGAAAGATCAGGTGTAAGACATATTCGGTATAAGGCATGAACCAAGTTTTACAAGATGATGATCAAACATTATGACAACAGGAAAATCAAAAATTCATATCATAAACATGATTGCGTAACAAAAGACGTCGATATGCATAACAACATAATACACATGTTAAAACACTATCACGTAAGAATATAAACATAATCCATGGACAAGATAGTATTCATATAAGGATGCTAGTACTGATAGGAATGATCATATGTCCGGTAACCGTGGCTCTGATACCACATATAAGATAAAAACAAGTGTTCCAAAAAGAACAAACAGAACATACAGATAATAGAACACTTACAAGAATTCACGGATCTTGAACTATATGATCATCACAAGTAAGTAAATACATACCTCCTGACATGGTGACGATTAGTTGATAGCAACAAGGTCTTGTACTGTTATGCTTCAATGGAGAAGTATGGATTTCTCTATCTTCTCTATATATACGTTAATTTATGTGTTGTGTATGTTCTTAATCCCACACATTTGATGGAAATGGTGGAAGTATATATAGATAGATAGAGGACCATTCAGCTCACCTTTATAATTACCTCTCAATTAATTACCCATCAGAATTAATTAAGTAAGGTATTTTATCTCTTGAGTTTCCTATAGACCACTTTATGAGAAATTTATTATTATATATTATAATTATTTCTTACACTTCGATCTCCCAAAGTTTCCTTATAATTATTCACTCAACTATGTCAGAAATTAGACTTCACATAATTATCTTAATGAGCTTTCAAGAGAACATCATCAACCCGAATATTATCAGAACACGGATTCCTTCTGTAATTAATTTCACATTCTGCCTGCAATGTCATTGCTCAATACATAATATTGTAATTAATAATTAATTACATTACATATGAATCAAAACATGTGCATTGCATACAAGTGTCAATTACTACATCCGGATTAAGAACCTAAGCAATAATAATATCATAGAATCTTAGTTCTTCTTTATTGTCAGAATAGAAGAGCAATTCTAATATTTTGATCCTATTCAATATACACAAAATGTACAAGTATTATTCAATAATCAAGATAAATTATTCCTAAATAATACTTCAGTCATTTCAGTTGTTTATCTAGTACTACTTAACTGTTAACTTTTATTATATTATATACGGACATAATCTAATATCATGTTATCCCATCAATGTTTATATACTTCAAACGAGTGCGATCTACTTTTAATTGGCTAGACATTTCAGTATAAAATTATCCCCAAATCTAGCAGGATATATGGTCTTGGCTTTAGGGATTCATAATTTTATTAAGTTATATGAGCTATGCTTCAGGGATTTGCAAATTGACTGTCTTATAAAATTCGATAGTGCCTATATGTTCTAAACATAAGTAATACTCCCACTCATTTTTTTACAATTTTTTTATATTGCTTGACACACATTTTAAGGCTTATAATTTTACAACTTATTTTCAATTTTTTTTTCTAAATAAAAATTTAAATATTATACTTTTATTCAGAAAAAAAAATATTTAAAATAATTTATGAAAATATATTTTATAAAAGTCTTAAAATACGTGCCGAAGTCCCCCAATATAAAAACTCAGTGGGACAGAGGAGTAGTAAGCTTTAATGAACTTGGTAAGATTTCAAGTGTATGGTAGATCTTCAGACTTGTCCTTGCATATATGAAAACTTGCAAGAGTGAAAAAGACTAAAGAATATTTTACCAATAACCACTCACCATTTACTAAGGAATCATGTAACTTGTATTTATAGGTAGAAAAGTTTAAAGGTTTTAAAACATTATAAGTTGGAGCTGAACTGGTGTTCCATTCTTTCACGCTGAAGCCAGGTTCATTTATGGGTGATGAACTTCAGTAAACAGGCCTGGTGCGGTTAGCAAGGGACAATCCCATAAGATTATGGGTGCATGCATCCCCCTACCTCATTCTACTTAAGCCATGCTATCGGTAGTTAGCTGCCTCTACGATTTTTGTCTTGTATATATATCGACAAGACATAATGGTGTGGAGTGAAGATGCAAAACTCTATATATTCAGACATAATAGACAATTACCTGAATATATGAACTAGGTGTTCATCTTGCTAGCCAACAGCCGGGGCCTCCATATTGGAACTTCTTTTAATTTAAATGTTTTAAAGAAGTGCATCAATTGAGGCCATTTTTATTTGTTCTATTAGAAAATTGAAATGCAGACTTAATGACAAGCTTATAAGAATCTTTCTTGTAGCCATGCACCAATTAGTTTATCGGGCAAGTGAACTAGCTCTAGCAAGTCTCCAGTCTCTAAAGAAGCAGATTGCAAAGAAAAATTATAGCATTTGTCAGGTGACTATCATTTTCAATGTAAAAATCCCCAGCAGATAGCTTGGTGAATACCCCTCTTGTGAGCTTCGAGCCTCGATAAAGGCATGTGTGGGTGTAAGCATCAGGCTAAGACCCTGTAGAAACCTTCTTTGCCTTCCAAAAATTAAAACTCAATGTAGAAGAGTGCCATCTCAACCAGAAGCAATAGTATAATTTTGTCTTATCACCAACTCTTGTCCACATTATAACAATGGCTAATTTGGCTGTCTGTCTATCTTGATTCTTGACTAGAAAACATAAATATTATTAGTGTCCAATAGTTAGGCACATACACTCATGCATGTTTCATGAACAAAATAAAGGGAAAAACAACTATAAAGGGGTGGGTGGGTGTAGGGCTGAGCAACGGTCGGTTCGGTCGGTTTTTAACGATTAAACCGGACCGGACCGTATCTGGCGGTTTCTTAAATTACTAGACCGGACCGGACCATTTAAAAATTGAGACCAGACCGAACCAGACCTGAATTAAACGGTTTGGTTTGGGCGGTTCGGTTTTAAACCTAACTAGACATTCGAAGATAAATGAACTAAAAAATTAATGATATTACTAAAATTTGATAGGTAGTTGCTACACAAAAATATATTGATATTAATAATTAAAGCATAAATAACATCATTTCCGAATAAAATTGCAAAGTGCAAGATATGAGGTATAAAAAATAGTATTTTTTACTTAGGATTTTAAGATAGAAATACATTTAATAAAGTGTAAGATGTGAGATATCAATAAAATGAATAAATATATTATTTTATAATATAATAAAATGGAACGGTCTGGTTCGGTCTTAACGGTCCGGTTTGAATATGAAAACCGAATCGAACCATTAAATAACGGTTTTTATTTATATCAAACCTAAACCAAACCGAACCGCCAAAAAAACCGTAAAATGCGGTTTGGTCGGTTCGACCCGGTCCGATTCGGCCGGTTTGGTTTTTTTTTGCTCAGCCCTAGGTGGGTGGGTGTATTGGGAACTTGAACCTGAATAATCTACCAGCCATGAATGATGAAACTACTCCCCATGAGTACTATTTAAAGCATGCCTGTCTAACTCTTGTAGGCTTGTGGGATATCTGTATTGCTGATTTCTTCCACCTTTACTAAAGTAGCGTAAAAATTTATAATTTCTACGCATGAAGGTAAGAGATAATCTAGTAGCTGTATATGGTGGTATGACATTTTTCAGTTTCATAAGAAAATCTATGGTTTTTGATTGCAGATCTTCAGCTGGATGCAAAGCAAGCTGCATGCTATAAGGGATACAAAGAAACTAAATCCATTAACATCTAATGGTAAATGTACATTGATCATTCTTCTTAGATCGATACAAGTTCAATCTAATTCTCATTTTTTTTGCTCTTTTGTGACTTAAATGACGAGGATTTTGTAATTTAAGCTGCTAAAATAATCTTTCCCGGCCTTGTGATTCTTGAAAACGTCGGTTGACGTCATAGTGAATTCATTCTCATGTGTATTGGCAATTGGCATGACAGTTCTATGCTTATTGTTACTATGACTTTAACACCAAACCGATTCTCATGTTTGAAAACGTTGTAATGACTGATCCTTGTAAATCTTGCCTGCCATGGAGTGTCAGTTAAGAACATGATTAGAGTGTGAAAACTGAAAAGGGAATTGCTCATTTATCTCTCATTTATCTTTGTTATAGTAGACAATAGTCAGCAAGAATCTTCCAAAGAAGAACTCAATGACTGGCCTCATGGATTACTTGCAATAGGGACTTTTGGAGATAAGAATGTGAAAGAAATAACGAAGAGCTGCAATTTACAGGCGAACAACCATTCCCAAGATCATCCAAAGGACATAACTCGTAAAGAAGTTGGAAATCTTAAAAAAGATCTGAATGTTATACTGGACAGACAAGTTCCAGAGTCTAATTCAGCAGATGAACCTGAAAGTCACAATATTTTGTTGGACCAAATTTTCAAGTCATCATCAAACTCAAATATTGAGAGAACGTCAAGTTACACTGAATCTGATGATATAGGGGACAACGACAGCCGTCTTCAGCGTATCAATGGTACAGTTCTGATGAAGAGAGGGAAGGACAATCGCTTGAATAACACCAAAAATGCTATTAAAAAGGAATCAATGACATTTCTGCTTAAAAAGATGTTAAAAAGTGACATTACCTCAACTCCAAATTTAAGAGATACGCCTCCAGAAGCCAGATTGGAGAAATCAAGAATGGACGAGGTAAGTACATGTTTTTTTTATCACTTGTTAAATTTGTTTGCGATACTGGTTCCTATCTAAGCATCTGAAGTGTGATGAACACTGTTTTCTTATGTACGCAGATTTTCAGAGCTATGTTGAACAAAAAAATATTTCCGCAAAGTTTTAACCCAAAGGCTACTAGCACAAAGAAATACTTGAATAATAAACAATATTGCAGGACTGATGGCAAAAAAATATTGCCAGAAGATACAACTGCTGGAAGTAAATGGGTCAAGACAGACTCTGACTGTAAGCTCTCGCACTACATGTTTGATCTTCACTTAATTTGATGTATAGACAAAAGACCTTGTGAACTGTATACATTAACACGTTAATTTTTGTGTGCAGTTATTGTTCTAGAGATATAATTTGCCAGCAATCGTAATTACATGGTAAACTGAATGTTTCATACTCCATTTGTCAAGTAATGATGTATCTCAGTACCTGTAATTCAGAACTTAGGTTTTGTGACCTTGTGCTCGTCCTGCATGCAGCAGACCTACAAAATTATACAACTGTTTGGATTTATGAATTCGGGAGTTTGAGCTGCTCGTGATCGGAAAGAACCTCTCAAGTTAGTTCCGCCATGAAAAAACCGTCCTCCGACATTATTTTTGCTATGGATGGATGTGCAATGAGATCTGTTTCATCATGTCTCATGTTGTACGGAACTGCATAGTTGTCAAGTGTTACCATAAGAATTTCCAGAACGAGCAACGAAATGTAATAAGTGGGATAAAATCTAGCACTACTACCACTTCATTGTGGTTTTGCTAGATTTCTAATTTTGTAAAGTCTTTGATATGCCTGTGCAGCCTATCACGTTTTTTTTGAAATATTTCAATTTGGTCTGCTGCAGAATCAGATATTTAGACAAATGCTCCCTTTTCATCAATTAAATAAAATCGGTATTCCAATGGGCTAGGTTTCGAATTCTTAAAGACTATATATAAGCTTCACACAAGGATCATGAGATTAAGCTTCAACTAATAAGTATATAAAGGCCATTAAAAACATACTAACTAATAAGTATGGGCATGAAATTTGCTCCCAACAAAATAAGAAGCATCTCATTCTCATTTGAACACCTTTCTAACAAAAAATTGAGAATTTATTATGACCATATAGTACTTTTAGTGAATAAGAAAGACAGAGAAATGCTACTGTAGTCGAGAATCGAGTCAAGTCATTGTGCAGTTACTTTATTTCTTGAGAACTGTGTTCACAAGTCCTTGTACAGAGCTTCCCATACCTGCACTAATAGACTCTGCCAAGTACTGTGCCTGCAAAAATTTCAACATACACCTGAGTAAAATCTGCAGTAGACCACCACGAACCTAGGTTCATTTTTAATGCACAGATTACCTCTTGGATGGACTTCTTGAAATCAAAAGCATCTCTAACTCTCCCATTCAAGAATGCCCATGTATCACGGAAATCTGTCGAAGTATATTCACGAATAATTAATTGTAGGACACAGCCACACATGGAAGGATTCTAAACCTAACTCTCATACAGATTGCTTAATAAAGGCTTTCTAATCAGAATTCATTCCATTCAAGTGAAGTGACCATATTATAGCACATTGTGCTCCTCCATAACAGAAGCAAATATGTGGAAACCACTGGTTAAATATTGTATAACAGGAAACATTATATTAGAAGTTACAAGGAAACCAATAGAAAGGGTATATCTATGACTAGTCTGGGAAGTGAACAGCTAAGTAATATTTTGAGCATATAAAGGAACAATTAGAGAACAAGCACAGTGTAAAACAAACCTGGAGAGCTATCAGTCAGCATGTATATCTCAGATGTCGAGTATATTCCACCTAGAATGGTACGCTTCACATACCAATCGATATCATTAGCTTCATCATCACAAGCATGCCAGATCTCATCAACCAGCATGGCCCGCTGCTTGAAACTGTTAGGAACATTTGCCGGTTGTGCCTAAGGTAAAGCTACTATATTAAGTGTTTTAAGGTAAACTCAAGTAAACTTTTTGTAAACAAATAAAAGGATTGAGTAACTCCAACAAAAAATTTACCTGGATGCTAAGAGCTTGAGGCCACTTTGATATGTAAGGAACCTGCAATTCCAAGCGAATTCTCACAAGCTTTGCAATGCGATCATTAGGTATCAGGTTTTTTAAATCTTCCTCCGAGTCTATTATGTCCATAAGCTTATGCAAACACTCGTCCATGAAATGCTGAACCCCAACAATATTTTAGAGATAGAACAGAACAATATACAAATGATCACTACTTGGTGCTTTGCAGATAAAGCAAAAAAGATGAAGAACAACTTGCAATGACAAATGTTTATAACCTATAATAAAGTGAACAAGAACAGCAAACACAAAGTAGAATTTCACAATGAACAAAAAGAAACTCCCTGTACTCAAAATAACTCCTTCCATCCCACTTCATTTGCAACATCTCCCTCTTGCTGTTTTCTCCTTTACGTTTTCAAACACCATTTACCATACCCAGTTATATATGGCCACAACTCCTTCATGATAAAAATCTGAATCATATTTCAACTACTGGTCTTCTGACTCATATTAATCTAAATGAACAAATATTATCATTACTACTTTCGGTATTTAAGCAAAGGTGGCCACACGTCATATCTGTTTGACTGGACACTCCCTCAGAGGACATGGCATAGATCATAAAATTGGAAATGGACAAGGATATAAAGTAGACAATCACTAGCATCAGATACAGTTGACTTCTTTTCTCGTTTTAGAGGTAAAAGTTTATACTATACAATACTGAACTAATTGAGTGAGAACTGCCTACAACATAAAAGGCAGTAGAAAAATGAAAAACTACAGAGAAAAAAGAAGAGCACGGATAAATAATACATCAAACAAACAAGTATTAATGCATCATACCATTCACTAATTACAAAGATCAGTGTACCTCAACAAGTTCAGCTTCTTTACGAGGAAAACCTCCTACGATAGAAGGAGAGACGTCAACGTCCCTAGCTCCTGCCACCATTGCAACTTCTGTCCATCCCAACTTAGGCTGTGATAAGCAAACAGACCATATACAGCAAAATAGACTAACGTAACATATGAAGTTGTTCCTTTCAAAAAAAAACATATGAAGTTGTTACATGCCAGCATACGAATCTATCAACTCTTTACGCTAATAAGCTACCACAACAAAAATACACCACCAGGTCGTTACTAAGTACTAACACATTTCTCATTTAAATCAAGCTAATTGTAGTGATTTACAGTCATGTTGGCACTCATAAGTGAGACGCCCTTCACTATTTTAGGCTTTTAGCCAACAGCTAACCCAACCTCACTTCTAAGTTCTATCCAACATGATAAGCAACTAACTACTTCACTGTCTAAATTATTCAGCAGAAACCTTAATACGTTTACCAATCAAATATGGTTTGCATTCACTAGATCATCCCAAATGAAGCCGGATCTAATAATTTCACAATATCAAAAATGAAAAATCATCAAAATCTCCACCATTAATACAAAAGAATTCGTATTCACCTAATGATTATGTCAAATGAAACCGCATCAAATTAGCAACAACCTACGAGCCTATGACTAATACATTATACACCTACCAACACAAAATGATTTGTATAATTGACTGGATTATTACTACAATCGAACGAATCCGCATTAAATCATTTCACAAAATCAAAATTTAAAAACAATACTACTCCAGAAAACTCATAACAAATTGCAATAACCTAAACGACACCACAAATCTACACATTACAAATCAAAACATATAAAAAATCACAGAAACGCACATATGCATGCACACACACAATCAAAAATAGGGAGAGGGAGAGAGAGAGAGAGAGAGAGAGAGAGAGAGAGAGGCGCGAACCACATGAAGAAGAGATGCGTCAAGCACGCGATCTTGCTCCTCCTGACAATGCGCCCTAGCCTCTGATCTTCTACCTTCTCCACGTCTATTACCTTCCTCCGTCGATCCTGACGCTCCGGCGGAAGCTAACGGAATGCTAGTGCTCTGTTGCGGTGGCGACTCAGCAGTACTACAAAAATTTAGAGAACATTTTGACATTGCTGGACTCAACGTTCGAGGTTTTCCGATGAATTCGTCACCGGCGATACGGTAGATCGCCGGAAATCGAAGCAATCGGTTCGCTACCGTTCGATACATATGTATTTTTATAAAAAAATTTGTGTGCAGAGGCACCTTCACACTCCCAGACTTGCCTAGGTTGTTTTTCTGTATTTTGCTTGTTGAATAAACTTCACAGGCCTCAATTTTTCAGTGCTTATGATTCGGTCCACGTGGTTTATTCTCAAGTTAACACGTGTGTTCATTTAAAAATTTTACATGAAATTGTTTCGGATCGGGACGAGTTTCGGATCATTTCGTATTGAAAAGTATTATCTATTATGTTCATTTCGATTGATTATAATAATTTACAACTCGATTCTGATCGAAAACTATTTTACTTGTTAATTCATTAGATTCATTGAAATTCAAATTTATAGTCAATGTACCATTAGATTAAGTGGTTGTTAATTTATTAAATTTACAATTCATGTTTATAGAAATTCGATAATTTATTAAGTGAAATATTTGATTATGAGTAATGTTACATATATGTACCATTTTCTACTGAGCTAACCAAGTAAATCTAGTTTGTGCACCTTGAATAATCATCTACAACTGAGAATCATAAATATTTTGAACTTGAGTAGACAAATTCTTAAGAATAGAGAAATATTACACATATGAGATGCTTGAGCTTCTTGAGCTTGAGTAGTAGCACATAATTTGAGAAGATGAAACACCTTGGGAATGCAATACCAATGTGTACAGATTTTAAAGGCCTTATCAATTCATTTCACCTTCTTCAGCATAAGGTCCTGAATAAGGTACAATTTGAACATAAATTGTACACAACAAACAAAGTTTTGAGTTAGTTTGCTCACTGAAATCAAGTTGAATTAAAAGGCGGGGATGAGTAGAACATCATAAGGAATAATATCTAATATAAGATGTATAAAGCCTTTTATCTGAACTAAGGTATGTTGATCATTAGGCAAACAATACTTATATTGCATGCTTGAACATTTTGTAACAAGTCATGACAACAAGTAATATGATCCGTAGCTCCAGAATCAATAATCCAATCTGCAGTAAAATGACAATTTATAAGACATACATATGTTATATAAGAACATGAGTGACTACCTGATTGAGAAGGTTCAGTCAAGTTTAAAGAAATCTGATGCTGATTGTGTAAAGTGAGCAGTTGATGATAATGAGATGTAGAGAGACATTGATTGAGATTAGCTTCATGAGATGTGTCAGAAGATGACTCCAAATGTGGTTCTCTTAAGTTAAGTCTGATTGAGTAGCAACTTATGCCATTAGTTTGTTGTCAGTAGAGTAACTTGATTTAGATCTTGAAAATGACTTAGATGTGAAATGAGGTGGGAAACCAATGATGTGATAGCATCGATCTTTTGTATGATTAGTACCATGACAGAAGGTACATTTCATTGGAGATTTTCTAGAATCATTCCTCTTAGATTCAAATTTTTTTTGATCAGGCTTAGGCTGCCACGACTTAAAAGAACCTTGCTTAGAAGGAGCATAGTTAGATCTACTCATTAGAGCTGTTGATTTAATAGCCGGCTGTGCCAGATTCACAACATTTTGATGTTTTTTTTGTTGCAGAAGCGCCAAGACTTGAGTCCTTTTAGGAATAGGACTCATCATCAACAATTGACCCCTGATATTTGGTATAATGCTCATTAAGACCCATTAAAAACTCTGTAACCTTCATTTCATCATGTTGTTCGACTTGTGACTTAGCACTACACACAGGGACAAGTATACTTGGGTATTTTCGAGACATCGACCAAATCATCCCACACCATCTTGAATTTAGTGTAATATGCAGTGATAGTAAGCGTCTCTTGTGTATAACTAGATAGTACTTTCTTAAGCTAAAAAACACAAGGTCATTACTTTGAGTAAAGCGAATTTGAAGATCATTCCACATATCAATAGCAGATGTAATATGAACAAGACTAGAGCGAATCTCAGGCAAAATAAAATTCAAGATCCAAGTAATTACCGTATAATTGCACCTTTGCCAATGATCAAAATAATGAGATTGGATACCTGGTGCTCTATACTTGCCAGATACGAAATCGAGCTTATTCTTTGCAGATAATGCGAGCGTCATAGATCAACGACATCCATTAAAATTCTCACCAGTTAATGCAGTACTCACAAGAACTTGTCCTGAATGATCAGATGGATGCAATTACAATAGATGACTTGCTTTAAGAGAGATAGTGTTAAACGTATTTTCAAGAGTACAGTTTGTAACCGTTTCAACATGACTACATGAGTAGTATTTGTAGTGTTTTGAGTGAGAGTTTCATCAAGATTTGCCATTGATTATGAAGAGAAAAGAGTATATTTGTAAAGAAATGTACCGTAAATGTATGCACAACAATTCTTTGATGAATGTTCACAATCATTCAATCAAATGATATATTTATCAAGGCTTTATGACCTTTTGGCCCTTCAAGTATGGACCATTATACCCATAAACCCTTCAAGTATTAAAGCGTATCTTTTAGCCCCTCAGGTATCAGAAACGTACCCTTTTGCCACTCAATCGGGACAGAATGAAAAATCGGCATATAACGTTACAAATGACAGGGATAATATCGGAAAGTTTGTTTATGTTTTCCCTCCACTTTGCTTAAAGTAGTCATTCATAACTTAAAGGTACGTTTCTGATACCTGTATTTCTTGAAGGCTGGTACTTGTTTTCTGATCACAACTTGATGTTGCTCAATGTGCTATTTTTAATAAAATGATCTATAAACAGGATGAGCCAAATGTCTGACAACAATTAAATAGGTAATTCCCATAGTCAAAAGCCATGCATGGGGGCATCAAACTCTAAAGTTGAAGAAGACAAGGCTTTGCAGCTTTGCCGTGATAGAAAAAAATATGTTAAACAAGCACTTGATGGTAGGTGTGCACTAGCAGCTACCCATGTCGCATATATCCAATCCTTGAATGTTACAGGGACTGCTTTAAGGAGGTTTGTTGAACCTGAGGGTCCATCAGAATCCTCCTTGTTTACTTCCACACGTGCAACACCAGAGGTAGCTGGATTTACGGATAAGTCTCATTCACAGTTCTCACTATCTCCATCATCTCTGTCGCAGCGTGTAGATGCATCTGAAAACCTTTCCCCTGCTCCTTCTACTCCATTGTCTAGTTTGTATGTGGCAAATCATATGAAAACTAGTGGTTCTTTTTCTAGAAAAGTTGTGGAAAAGCCTTTTGTGCCAGTTTTGGGGTCGGTCACTTCTTCAAGTACCCCAAAGACGACACCACATTCCGCAGGAAGACCAAAAGGATCTCCATTTGACACTCCTCCAATTGCTCCAGATGCAGTAGTTTTGGCGGGAGAAGAATAAGCAAAGTGGAGGGAAAACATAAACAAACTTTCCGATATTATCCCCGTCATTTGTAACGTTATATGCCGATTTTTCATTCTGTCCCGGTTGAGTGGCAAAAGGGTACGTTTCTGATACCTGAGGGGCTAAAAGATACGCTTTAATACTTGAAGGATTTATGGGTACAATGGTCTATACTTGAAGGGCCAAAAGGTCATAAAGCCATTTATCAATGAATCAAGAAAATGCATCTCGGAGGAGAAGAAAAATATATTCATTCAATCAACTCAACTCAAACTATACAGAGATATTGTGTTTATATACATGACCAATTTTCTAACTAACTAACTAACTTTCTTAAGTGTAATGACTATTCTACCCCTATACTGAGCTGAACAAATGAACTCACTAAGTAACTCTAGTTCGCTCAATAATTACCAAGAAAATATTAGAGATCCCGAAACATTTATCAACTAATATGAGATATCCCTGTCGCTGTCGCATCATCACACAAGAAACTGTCCCGTTGTTGGGCACCTACCAGAAAGTTGGGCCTCTTTTCAAAAATTTAGTCAGTGGAAGTTGAAGTTCCAAAGAGTGTTGTGAATTGTGTTAGTCCGTACCCTTTTTCTGAATCTTGAGCTTGAAGAAAATGTGAATATAAGACTCTTAGACTTGTATCTCTTCTATCCTCCTGATTGCTTCTTCCATGTCTAACCTGTGTTCTTGATCATTTTCTGTACAAGCAGCTCCAATGCGCAGAAGTTTCTCCATCTGTTCAAGTGAAGGAGCTGAAGCTCCAGCTATTTCAGGGTCAATCAATTCCAACTCGCGTTTTTCGGACAGTGCTGTTCGGACCCATTGAACCACATCAGTGCCACCTTTTTGGTTGTTGAGATACTGAGAAGGGAACTTGCCTGTTAGGATTTCAAGAATGAGGATTCCGAGACAATAGACATCACTTTTCAGGGAGACTTGTTGGTATAGAACTGCTTCGGGGGATTTGAAAGCAAACATTGCTTGCGCTGATTGAGTAGTGTTGACTAATGGATACATCGCGTAGTCGGATAGAAGTGGATTGTAGTTTGAACCAAGAAGAACATTGCTGGACTTTAGATTGCCATGAGGAAGTTGATACGATGGAAATTCAGAATGAAGGTACCCCATCCCTCTGGCTATTCCTCGGATGATCTTTGACCTTGTTTGCCAGTTTAGCTCTGAATGAGAGACACCACGGTCACCTGAAACAATGAACTATCTCTTCATAAGGATCATAGTTATATTTAGGAATGTATGGCATTGCAAAAACCAGATAGCATAAGTTCACAAGTTTTTTTTTAACTCAGAGATGTCAGGAAACAGTCACTCTATACCTTAGAGTATTAGAGTAAGAGAAATGTTTGCAGACATTTTCGAGTGGGAGATTAGAATAGGTTTGGTTTCATTGAACCAGAGAACAAAATTTCTTCAGAGAAAAATAGTCACAGCATTTTGTTTCAATATTTACAGAACAATAATGAGACCACCGAAGATTTATAGGGAACAAGAATGAAAATATGTAGTAGTATATCATACCATGCAAAATATACAACAAACTTCCTTTAGGAACAAACTCAGACACAATTAATTTCTCATCTTTCCTGTAATTATATGCTAATGGTGTCAATATATTTTTGTGTTTCAGTGCACCAATCCTTCTCATCTCCGTATCAAACGTTTCCCTAGGCATTGTATTCATTTCCCTCATCCTCTTCACAACAACAGACACCCCATTTGACATCATTGCCTTATAGGCTGATCCCAACCCTCCATTCCCTAGAACCTCAGCCGCTGCCTTCATTAAATCAGACAATCCAAACACCCCCTTTTCATCATTCACCACCACAAGATCATTCCCCAATCTGCCTCCTACATTGCTTGATCCACTTTTTTTTGAGAGGTTAGGTGACCCACTAACTCCATTTCTTGGTGATGAGCTCAGAGTTTTCTTGGAGCTTGGAATACTTACTTGCACAGCTTCATCAAGATTCTCCTTCCCCAATTGAGTAAAACTATCTTCCTTTCGCTTGGTCTTGATAATGATAGATAGTGCCAGAAGGATGACCACAACTCCTAGAAAAATCCACGTTGCTTTTAAAGCTGTGCTGTAATCTTCTGGTGGTGGAGATTGACTTTTTTGTGAATCTGATGCATCACCTGAGTCAGGAGTTGGTGCGATATTGTTGCATTTGATTCCTAGTTTTTCACTACATAAGCCAGGATTGTTCTTGAAAGCTGTTGCATTGAATCTCAGCAAATAATCGGGGATTTCCCCTTCAAGCTTGTTGTTAGACATGTCAAGATCAGCTAATGATTCTTGTTGTAATGGTGGAATCGGACCCGAGAACTGGTTGTTTTCAATACGTAGTTCCCTAAGAATTGGAAGTTGTGTGATAGACTCGGGAACTTTCCCAGAAAATTCATTATTGTCAAGCCAGAGTTTCTTCAAAGCTTTCATATTCGCAAAGTAATCAGAAGGAATCTCCCCGGAAAACTTATTGCTAGAAATGTAAAAAGCTTTAAGATCAGCGAGAAGATTAAATCCAGGAATTGAACCCTCAAATGAATTGTTTGCCATGATGATAAATTTAAGGCCTGGCAGCTGTTCCAGTGGCTTAGTGTCAATTGTTCCTGCAAGCCCCAGGTTGAAAAGAGTAATGGTTCTGACTTGTCCATTTGCACAACTGAGGCCGACCCAAGTGTTTCCTTCAGGAGGGCAGGGCAATGTATCTGGTATCCAAGAATCAAGAGCCCCTGTGTTGGTGATTGATGCCTTAAATTGTAGAAGCGCTTCAGCTTCAGTTATTGAATGAGAGGAAGGAGATAATGATAAAAATATGAGAAGGAGGCAAAGAAAGTTGCTACGAACAACGACCATGTTTCGCTAAAACATCCGTGTCGTTGAGTTGTCTGAATTTCCTCCCTCTGAGAATCGCCTTCCTCTCTTTTGTTTATTCTTAGGTTGACGTGACATTGTAATGGATGACTTCAAGTTTTGGTGGGATGATAGTGAAAGAGGATAATTTTGGGTTGACTATGTCAATTCACCAGAGGTCTTCTCGGAAAGGCATTTGCCAAATATAAATAAACCATTTGCATTCCTATATTTAGTAAACATTCTATTCTCAGTTACGCAGCTTATAAAACATATTGCCTCAATATTCTTTTTGTACAACTCTTTTGAGCCATGTAACTATGTAAGAACATTCATTAACAGTCCTGCAGGTCTCCGAGATTCAGATAAATGGTTCGTATTAGAGCTGATGAATTCAGACCAAAATCAATGTTACTTGGCTGGCACTAGCATGAAATACTCCTAGCCGAGCAGATAATTTACCCCTTTATCAGTAAAACTCAAATTCCCTTGCTTTCGAGTCTTTTTAAGTAGGGCATTCAATCAGGAGCAGTGTGATGTAAAAGCCTGCACAAGAACAATGTGAGTTGCAACATGCATCTGCAGTGAACTACTACATAAAATCTGGTTTCGAATAGAAAAGTATAAAAGGAATTGAAACATGGCTAGATCTGCAATATTGTTGCTTCATGTTTCGAGCAATCCGAAAATTATGAACTAAGTTTAGCATTGAACAATTTGAGATATTTACGGTGCATGAAATGTGCACTGTTCATTGGCTTGTTCAGGTGAAGTGAGAGGCCATGCTGCAAAAGTTGCAAAGCAAGACAAAAAATAGAAGCCACTTAACGTTTTGAAGAGTGTATTTTTGTACACCATTCATACACTATTTTTGTGACATACAAGTATACAAAATACAACAACATTTGATTGGTTTGATAATTAGAATCCATGTGTGATTTGACAGTGTAGAGCGGGTGTAACTTAAATGCCACATAAGATAAAAAATAATTATTTTGAATATAAACAAGTCAAAAAACAACTCGTATTAATATGAGATAGAAACTCAAAAATAAATCTGTACAGGCTGCTTTGCCAAGACAATAATCATACTAACGTCAAGTTAGCTCAACAGATAATGCTACGACCAACAAGAGTCATAAATTCATGATGTTCAATTCTAACTAGATTTGTTTTTTTAATTCATATTGTGCAATTGCTACTTTTTTGGGTGTTCTCTTTTATTCATCTTTATACCCATAAATACATTAAGTTAATAAATTATTATTTTATTAAATTAATTTCACAATAGTTAGGGAGAAACGAACTTACAAACGTTATTTTATTAATAGGATTCGATTCTCGCCTAAATTAAACATATGCTAATGACTTAATAAAAAAAATATTTAACATTTTTAAAAATACATATAAATGTTGATAAAATAATTAAGTATAAAAAATAATTAATCCGATAAATGTGACACTTATAACCTAAATTTAAATTCATCCTCTAAATTGATAGAAATAATTTCTCACAAATAAATAAATCATATGATCCCGATAATATTTTAAATTTATATATTCCCTTAATAATTTCATATTAATATATTATCTTTTACTTAAGTATAAGTCATTTTCATACCTTCACCTTCCCTTCCACTGTACTCCAAACACAAGTTGATTTCAACACTCACCATAACTGACATTGCCACTTTAACCTCTCCTATCCCTAATTTCACCAAACCCTAATTTCACAGATCCATATGATCTCCTCAAAACCAATTCAATTCAATCTCAATTCATCCTCCCCAATCCAAATCTTGAAAACCCCACTTCTCCAATTTTAAAATGATGGTCGAAAACCTAGCTTCCCCAACACCCCTCCATCATACCCGACCCGAATTTCGAAAACGGGTCACAACATTTTTCACATCTCATAGAACCCTCTTCACTGTTCTTTGGATCATGGCATTCTTGTCAGTGTTTATATGGCAAAATGATTTTGTTGATCAGTTTTCGAGTTTTCGAAAAGTGGAGAAAATGAGAGAAATGCCTAAATTGAGGCCTGTGGTGTTTAATTTGACTGATTTTGGGGGTGTTGGTGATGGGGTTAGTTTGAATACAGAGGCATTTGAGAAGGCTGTGTTTGCGATTTCGAAACTTGGGAGGAAAGGTGGTGGGCAGCTTAATGTGCCTGCTGGGAATTGGTTAACGGCACCGTTTAATCTTACTAGTCATATGACTTTGTTTCTTGCCGAAGGTGCTGTTATTCTTGGCATTGATGTGAGTACCTTTTTTGGGCTTTTAAGATCGATCTTGCTTGCTTGATTACGAAAAATTGTATTTTTTAAAGTTTATGTACACTTGAATATGTGGTATGTGTATTTATGCAAAGTGTTGTGAAGCTTGTTTTGAAGCGTAAGAATCGAGTATGAGGCAACTAGCTAAGCACAATTAAATGAGTGATCTTTGCTAAAATGGGATCTAGTGAAAATTATTCTCACACATATAGTTATATAGCATACACACTTAACAAAACAAGTTTGTTGATGGTTCAAATGATTAAAAATTTAATTCTACGTGTCATAATTTCAAACATATCATAGATAGGTTTGTTCAGGTTTGACCCTTAAGCATAATTTTTACAAATTTTGTTTCACTTACCGCTTTATGGTCAAAATGAAACTTGCAAAAAATCACTACCTTGGACTTGCAAATCTTGTGCCTACTCGTGAAGCACTATTAAGTGCACGAGTAAGTGTGCTACTCTTAAGTCTTAACAACAATTATACCATTTTGGGACATTAGCAAATTGCTAAGATAATTAGTTATGAGTAAACAGAAGTTTATTTTTTAATTTTGTTGTCTGCTGTATGTCGCTCGTTACATATGGACTAGGATTTTATGCTGACTTGTTAGTGCGATATAAAGTTTGTTCCCATGCATGCAATTGAATGTTTTGGGTAAATTGTTGTAAAATCTTTAAAAGAGTACAGCTTTTGTTACATACTAGAGTCAAATTGATTTTAGGATCTTCTAGATCGTGGTGAGTTTAAAAAAAAATTCCTTAAGTTAATTTTTTGAAAAAGTTGCTCTGTTAAACACCAAGTACCATTTCATGTTATTAATTAATGGCTGCCTGCCTTTAGGAGCAAACTGATTATGGTAATTGTATTAATGGCTAATTTTTGGAAGTTATAGAACACTGATATAATTTAATAAGAGCCTGATGATTCAACAGCATGAATTAATTTGTTTATCTGCCTTGCTCACTAGCCGCACTTATCATATATTCTGTCTGTCCCTCCTTCCCTATCTATCCAACTGTCTACATGAATCTGAATGGCTTTAATTGTCATTTAGTGGATTAGTGGATACTCGCAAACTATAATCTGTTGCTAGTTAATTGGCAAAGTGAAGATATCATGTGTGTTAGATGTAATATTCGACTAGTACATTTCACATCTGTATATTTGATGTAACTAATTATCTGATGACACCATGGGGAGCTTATTATGAACTCGGCTCAACACTAACTTCAAGGTATTCTCAACTTTAAAGAACATGGTTTCAAGATTTCTTTTCTTAACTGTTTTTCCCCCCATCTCATATCAATTATCATCTCAAATATGTAGAGATGACTGTTGTGAAGGCAACATTCTCGTTTTGACAACCTAATATAGAATGATTAGCTTAACTCAGCCAAGTAGTTGTCATTTTGCCTGTACTTAGCGCAATACTGCAGAAGAAGAATATTCTAATAAGAAGCAAATATTTAGTTGAATTCCAACCAAGTTGCTTATTCGACGTGTCTAACTGTAATTAGCTGGATAAAATTTAATGTTGTCGTAGATGCAAGATATTCTTTGTGTTGATCAGATATTCAGATGGACCATTTATTGAAGAATATGATATATATATATATATACATATATAATTCTGTCATTAGTAATACCTCATCACATCCATTTACTTTCCATATAAATTTAAATGAACTGCATGGCAAGCTTGTAACATAGCTTTATTTGCCTTATCTTCGATATAGGATGAGAAGTACTGGCCTCTAATGCCTCCATTGCCCTCGTATGGATCCGGACGTGAACGTCCTGGTCCCCGATACGGAAGTCTGATACATGGTCAAAATCTCAGAGATATCGTAATAACAGGTTAGCATCGTAATTCTCTCTCTTTAGGAAAAGGCTGGCTTGTAAAACCACAAATTGCAACAAGTTCCTTAGCACAGAGGTTATTAAGTGTATTGATGTCTACTGGTTTCAATATATAAATCTCTAGATGGTTGGATGGAACAGAGTGGAGGTGGTAGTGGTATAGGAAGAATAAAAAGAGGCAAGAGGGAATAAAATGCTAGATGTGTAAATGTTATATGATTAGATTTGTGAAATATATTAGTAATTGGAAGGTATATCGCTTATGCGCATCCACTCGTGTATTGGATGATATTAGTCTTTTCGACGTGTGGCATGGAGTGAAGAAATTTCAGTTATACATAGAAGTCTACCAAATAATTTAAACTTCAACTTTCATTCCGTTCCTTCCAACCGAACGGAGTTCTATGCTCTGTTGGGTTTGAAGGAAAGGAATGATTTGAAAAAATTCTGAATAAACTTAAAGGATGCAAGACGGAAGATTGGAAAAAGAAAATGAGTGCAAACTTTCTGTAATAGGAGGTTCTTGGTGTGTAGGATCGAATCATCCAGACCCTACTCTTGAGCGGAATACACTGGATATGTTTGTTCAGGTGTGTAGGATTCATAGTAAACAATATTCTATATATAAAGCAAAAAAGGGATCTTAACCAAAAAAAGGGCGTCGGCTGTGATGATCATTTTTGGTAGTATCAGATGATCATGCAATAATCGATCAGATGATCACGGATATAATGGAGTAAAGGTTTTTGATGATTTTAATTTTACTCTTGATAACAGGGCATAATGGTACCATTAATGGGCAGGGTCAATCATGGTGGAAGAAGTTTCGCAGAAAACTTTTGAATTACACTAGAGGCCCACTTGTGCAAATCATGTGGTCAAGAGATATTCTGATTTCTAACATAACTTTGCGTGATTCTCCCTTTTGGACGCTCCATCCATATAACTGCAAGAATATAACGATTAGAGATATGACTATCTTGGCTCCCATATCCGAAGCACCAAACACTGATGGTATAGATCCTGGTAAGTGTCCCTGTTGGTATGTTGTCATGTTTTAATGTGTTAATTATCTACCATGTTGTCTTACATAATTGGCTCATTATGCAAAGGTCACTTCTTCACCAGTGGTGTTATTTTATAAAGTTTGTACACGGACAATCATGTGCACGGACAATCAATTTGTCCCTGGCATGCTGATTAACTTGTCTATCACTTCATAAAATGATACCAAAAGAATGTAGTTTATTATTTTTGTAAGTGCCTAAGATAGTTGTTGGATGTCTAGGAACCAATTGTGATGGCTAGCAACCTTTTCTAAAAAATGTTTTAGAAGCTTTCATCATTCTTAAATATAAAAGAAGTGTTCTAGAAGGTTTATATGCTTACCCAACTCCCCCCCCCCCCCCCCCCCCCCCTCCCCTCTCACATACACACAAAATGTTTAATTTTTAAGTTTTTGTATCATACATTGATCTTTTTTACTTTCTATGGTTGCTGAATACTAGTTTTCTGTTTTGATGGCCAGAACAGATTCATGTGAAGATATGTTGATTGAGGACTCTTACATAAGTGTAGGAGATGATGCCATTGCAATAAAGAGTGGTTGGGATCAATATGGGATCTCATATGGACGTCCGTCAAAGAACATTTACATTCGAAACCTTGTCGTTCGCTCTATGGTCAGGTAAAATCTTGTGTCTGCTTCATTCTCTACTTTGTGCATGCACTGGTCGCTGCTGCTAAGAAGTGATCAAAAGGCATTGAGTTGACCATAACTGAGTGGCATGTCTTCAAAATGTGTGCATTGGAAGAGCAACTAGAATCAGATTGTTCAATGGCATAGAATAAGAGGACTCGTCTATTATAGGCCAAAGAAATCATAATATTCCTGCTGTTAAAAAGATGCTATCGTAAGTAACTTAATTTATCCTCTACCAGTCGTATACTTTGCACTAAAATCAATTACAAGATGGTAGAAATAGTATAGGGTTATTAAATGTCATGCAACCTAGTCTATGAAAACCACGATATGTGCCTTAACAAGTTTATCTTGCTCTGAATGTAACCAAATGAATATTGTGTTGAATGTCTTCTAATGTAACAAACACCTATGTTGGTTGAACTATAACAGTGCTGGCATATCAATAGGCAGTGAGATGTCTGGTGGAGTGTCAAACGTCACTGTGGAGAATGTCCTTATCTGGGATTCAAGACGTGCTGTTCGGATTAAGACAGCCGCCGGGAGAGGAGGATATGTTAAAGATATTACTTATCGGAATCTAACATTTCAAAATGTCCGAGTTGGAATAGTCATCAAGACGGATTACAATGAACATCCAAATGGTGAATTTGACCCCAAGGCTGTCCCAGTGCTTCAAGATATTAGTTACACGTCTATCCACGGAGAGGGAGTCCGTGTTCCTGTACGAATACATGGAAGCAGCGATATTCCTGTTAGAAATGTCACTTTCCGGGATATGTCAGTGGGAATCACATACAAGAAGAAGCATATATTCCAGTGTGCTTATGTTGAAGGTCGAGTAATAGGATCCGTTTACCCAGCACCTTGTGAAAATCTTGATTTGTATGACGAGCATGAACAACTTGTTACAAAGTCCGCATCCCAGAACGTATCGGATATAGATTATGATTTTTGAGAGTATTCTTGATATATATTCTACCCTTCAGGTGAGAATGGGCTTGAAAAAAAAGGTTGTAAGCAATGCTCCTGTTGTTTGTATTCTTTAGTTAGTCACATTTCCTTCATGAACTCTGTAATTTTTCATCCTACAGATTGTATATAAACATCCACTTTCGTGATAAAACATTATTACATCATTGATAGCCAAACAATTTTCATGGTGTCCTTGAGTTACTGTACTTGTGATTTGCAGAAAGTTAAACATATCTTTTGTTAATTTCATATGCATTCTGAAGAGCAGAAAAAGAAGAAGAAGAGGTGTTTGCGTTTGCGTAAAAGGAAGTGTAAAAGGAAGTGCAAGCAACCCATGTTATATTTGAGTGGGGATTAATGCATTGCATTTGCCTCAAAACATGTGATATGAATTACTACTGCCTGTGCCTACATTTAAGGGACAAATATTGGGCCCGTTTGGGTGGGTAAACTTATGTATTATAAGTTGATAAGAATTTATGGGATGTTTGTGTACTCAGCTTATTTGATAACTTATAACTTGTAAGTTGATAAGTTGAATGTTAGAAATCATCAACATTTTACTTAACTTATCAACTTATTCTTTGATTTCTTTATTTTTCTAATATTTTATATTTTTACATTTGTGTTTTTAAATATTTTTTAATTTAAAATACAAGTGTTAAATCATTGTATTTAAAAATTATTTTTTCAAATTTAATTTAGCAAATTCTTCACTAACTTATAAGTAAATTTATCCAAACACCCGTATAACTTATAAAAATTCATCAACTTATCGTATAATATCACTTATACGACACTTATTCATTTTAAACTATAAATCAATTTTTTTGTGATATCCAAACACACATATTATTCAGCAAGACACTATTATAACATCCACTTGGATATTTTTGAAGTCAGAATGTGCTCGTAGTGTTGTCTTTTTTCACAATTTATATCATCAAGATTCAAGAGCAATCACATTGTTAATTTTAAAAGCAACTTAATCGCACACTTTATCAGAAATAGTAGTGAATATACTCAACATCATTTCTGGGTGTAGTCACTAGTGATATCTTCCTCGATTTCTTTACGGAATTCAAAGATTTGAACCATATATAAAACAAGAAAAAGTGTGTGTTTAATTGGCAAAAAAAAAGGAGAATTTCACTTTCAACATTTTAAATACATTATTTAAAATTGCATATTTTAGTTCGGTATTCATATTTTTTTAATTCCGTCACTGCAATAAATATTACTCCCTCCGTCCCCCTCAATTTTTTACGTTGAAGGACGGCACGGAGGTTAAGAAAAAATGTAAATTAATAAGGAAAAGTAAGAAAAATGAGTAAAGTGATGGGACCAATCAATATTTAATGCATAAAGTGGGTATAAAGTAGGTATAGTGGAGAAAAATATTGAATGTGATTGGATTTTATATTATAAAATATTACTTTTTTTGGTATGTAAACAAATGAGAGGGAAGTACAAAAAAATGTAAAGAGTAAAGAAATGAGAGAGATAGAGGGAGGGAGTATTTGGAATCACATGGCAGGAGGGGATTTGTGTAACACATTTTTGGGCACCAAACCAAACTAGCTGTCAGCATCGAGTAGCCCATAACTCAGATAAGGAACCTGGGGTCCCCCACTCCACACGCAATTGGATACTCCTGCCTTCTAAGTTCTACCGCGTTGCTTCCTGCAGGAGTAGGTATTCCAAGTATTTTATGACTTGTTTGGCTGCCTTAGAGCATCTCCAACCTGATCCAAATGTTAGCTATATTAGCTCATCTGGCATGAACAGTTATCAATTTGATTATCCTCTAAAAAAATTATCCTCTCCAACGCTGTTCTCCTGTTAACCAAAAATATAGCTATCTGAGATTGATCATCTATATCTGTTGATTCTATATTCATCCTCTAAATCCATCCATCTCATCTCCCGTTTAATTCTCATCTCCCGCTGGTTCTTCTTTTATTTTTCCCGCCGGTGCAAAAGGTATGTTTCATCTAATCATTTAATTGTTTCTTCAATTAGGATTATTGAATTCTTATGTATTCAACTGGCGCTATTAATTGTTTGTTTCAAAATCGTGTATCACTGGTATAACATTACATATATATAATTAGGTATTTGGTTATTAGAAATTGGGAGAATTTTCTTGCAATTTTTCAATTCTCAACATCTTGTGTTCTTTTTACAGAAAATGGAAGGCTCGTATACATCTTTACTCAATGATGGTTCGTTTGAATTCGAAGAATTGGTATTTTCACAACCACTCCCTCAGTCCCAAACCCAACCCCAACAAGAACAAACACAACCCCAACAAGAAGCTGCAAAATTGAAAAAGGGAAAGAGATCGAAGAATTTCTTAATTGAAGAAGATATGTTGTTAATTTCTGTTTGGTTAAATATTAGCATGGATCCGATACAAGGTAAAAATCAAACACATACTTGTTATTGGGATAGGATATGGAAAATTTTTAATGAAAATAAAGGAGGTCTTGCAAGTGATCGAACGGCTAATTCGTTGTGTAACCGTTGGTGCACAATCAACGAAAAAGTGGCAAAATTTATTGGTTTTTGCAATCAAGTTTTTTCAAAAAATCAAAGTGGATTAACCGAGCAAAATAAGGCACTAGTTGTTTAATTTAGTTTATGCTTTACTTTAATTTGGAACATATTAGATACTTTGTTTTATGCGGAGTTTAACTCAAATGTGATTGCGAATTGGTAGTTCTTGTCTGATTTTGTTATGTTTTTGGGATTGGTACTTCTATTTTGGGGTTGTCATGTGTAATTTAATTTTTTTGGTAATTAGATACTAGATAAAAAAAAAAGGTAGTCATCTGGTGCAAAGTGCTCTTGATGTGGAGTCTAAGAATTTGATACAAGCAGCATTTGACAGTCTAATAAAATGAACAACATTTTAGGTAGCACATTGAAACCAAATATAAGTTTTACAAGCTGGGAAGATGGTAGAGCAAGTCTGACTTCACAAGGGAAAGTCTGACTTTCCATCAACAAATATTACTTTGTTCTTTTCATTGGACAAATATTAGTATAGACTGTTTTAGGAATATTGAGAATATAGGAAGTATATATTAACTACCAATCAGACAATCACCATATATCCAGGAAACAGATATCATAATCAAACAGCCACATTACACAACATAATCAGAATGTTGACAGGGACTAAGAAAGGGCAAAGTAAAGGACCTGACATACATACACATGCAAACAGATTCAAAAACTCTAGGCAGTTGGTGGGCACAACGAGATCCCACACAATAGCAGACCAAAATTATTCATTAAAATTGAAATTGCATTTATAAACCAAATTCAGAGATATAGACATAGTCCGACACTTGGATAAGTATCCAAATTGGACACTATAGTCTGATCTGATCATGGTTATCATATTATGTCGCAAGTTGGCATTATGAGGGAACTAGCAATGGTTATCAGATTATAATAGTTGTTTTTACACATAACTACCAAGTGCAAGCTACATTTTTGAAATAGTTTTGACAAATGTTGGCCAAGAAGGATATATACCATCAGCCCATGTTATATTCATGCCCGTTGATGGTATACCTCACTTCTGGTCCACGACCTTCTGCCAAATCTTCAAATAGATGAGATCAATCTAATACATTAATATCATTTAGCGATCCCGGTAATCCAAAAAAAGAATGCCAAATCCATAAATCTTTTGAAGCTATTGCTTCTAATATAATAGTTGGTTCATGAACATGACCGGTGTACATATCTTGCCAAGCAGCTGGACAATTTTTCCACTTCCAGTGCATACAGTCGATACTACCCAACATTCCAGGAAAGCCTCGTCGTTCGTTTTCTGTTAATAATCTAGACACATCTTCATCATTTGGTCTTCTCAAATATTCAGCTCCAAAAACTTCAACGGTTGATTTAAAAAATCTTTTTAGACTCTCTATTGCGGTGCTCTCACCAATTCGAACGTAATCATCAACAGCATCGGCTGCCGTTCCGTATGCAAGCATCCTAAGTGCAGCTGTCACTTTCTGGAGTGATGATAATCCACGAACTCCCACAACATCAATTCGTTGAGTAAAATAATTGTCATGAACTGTAACTGCTTCTTTAATTCGTAAAAACAATGATCTACGAGAGAATTTATGGTTTGTTCAGCTCTCAGTTTTGCTATTTATATATAACATCTGAAATATGATCGTTAAAAATATAGTTGTTGGTAATATAGTCGTTGGAAAAATAGCTGTTGGAAATAGAGCCGTTGGAAATATAGCCGGTGAAATATAGTCGTTTGAATTTGAAAATAATGATAAAGTACAATTTTTGAATTATAGTTAACCCCATTGGAGCACAACCCCTTACAGGTTCAGCAAATTTTAGCTAACAATTATTATATATTAGTTTAGCTAACCAATTTAGCTACTGTTAGGTCCAAAGTATCGTAGAAAGGGGGTTGAATACGATACTCAAAAATTATTTAATTTCGTTCGCGGATTAATCATTCAGTTCTATAACGAAATCAAATGCACCAAATCAAAACACGAGTCGGGGAATATATCGTTTTATAAATATAAACCTCGGGGGGTGCTACAATTTCTAATCTGTATATTAGCTTCAATGAGTTCAAGGTTACACAAATTCAATACAATGATAAAATTCTAAGCACTATTAATTTCTCTGTTAATTTTCTCCGGCTCAAACTTCTCTCTCAGTAATGTCTCTGTGTTCTGCCTTAACTGAGGAAGACACTCTCCTTTACTCTGTATTAATTGTAGACTTTGATTAGAAAACTATCGAACCAAAGTTGAACAAACAATCCTGACCGCCCATCTTCTAATCAACCTGACAAACAAATACTTTTCCACCTGCTCCTCCAATTAGAAAACTATCGAATGAATAAAGTTAATTTTCCATTCGATGATTTTTTAATAAAACTATCGAATGAGAAATTAAATTACTTTAGTTTTCTTTTGTTTTCTTTGAATCACATTCGATGGTTTTCTAAATAGAAAAACCATCGAGCCATTTTCTTGTCCTTGATCTTTTAGAAAAACTTCTGAGCATCAGGGTGTTTAAGTTTTAGACTGTATCAATTTCTTCTGAGACGATAAAACAACTTGATCTTTTTAAGTGACGTCAACTGGTGCAACTGGTCTGGTTCACAGATGAATAACACTTGATCAATTCTTCTATGTCTTCAATTCAATGTTGTTGATAAGTCCTTTGTCGATCTGGTTGTTTCAAATAAATCACTGGAATCCTGTGGTACTAACCCTAAATCATTCACATACTTCTGTAGTCTTGAAAATCTTGATTCTTTGATTGTCACTGAGGCTTGAACATTTTCATGAACTTCTTTCCGTGACCTGTTTACGGACTTCAAGAATACATACCATATTTTGATTTTTTGAGTTTACCTTTTCTTCTTTGATTCTGGATTCCTGTGCTTCTGTTAATATTATTATATGTCTTGTCCTTTGTTGAGTTGCAGTTATCTCTTTTACATCTTATGTTACATTATGCTTTACAATCTCCCCCTATTTGATTGTATAGAGTTTGACAAGCAAATACTTCGAGGATAACTCAACTAACTAAGGAAACATGAAACTAATTAAAGTAAGACAACTTAATAATATTAAATGCATTCTGGATGAGATATATACATTTCTAGATTTCATAATTCAAAAAAACATTAAAACTTTATACATGAAGTTGCTCCTCTAGACTGAGCTGATAGTTCTTTTGTTATTTGCTTCTGTTCTTCAGTCTATCTCAATCTCACCTTCTTCAATCATTGGATTGGAGTTAGCAGCTTGATAATCAATCACGGAAGGATAGTGCAGTGGTTCTCCAGGTTTAAGGATTGCTCCTTTGATGTGTCTTCCAATGTATTCAACCTCTTGTACCACTCCAGCCCACAACCATGCAATGTTAACATCTTTCTTGTTTAGCTTTGGCATGTTTGGTAGTCTGGGACGCACTTCCAATCCTCTATCCACTCTCTTCCTATAGTAAGGAACATTCTCCATTAGAAATCTTCTCAGAGTGTCGGCTGCTTTGTCCTTCTCCGTTGATGTGAATCCAGTGGATCTAAGATACTTCTCCACTGATATCAGATAGTTACTTGGATAATCCTTCAGTCTGTCCTCAGTCAAATAGAAGATTTTGAACAAGTCATTCGTCATGAATCTAACCATTGGAGGATCTTCAGTAATCTCTGGACTGACTTTCATCAAGATTTATTTAACATGCTCACAGAGCAGTTCATTTAGCCTTGTAGTCCTTTGTAACTTGACGAGCATCACCTGCAGTTCCGTGTATGTTCTATGTTCGAAAAACTTAGTAGAAATCACAAATGTACCTTTCTCAAGAAAATTGATCAATATGTTCCCGGCACCATTTGCTTTAACTCCAGCTTTCAGAAAGATCACAACATTTCTCAGTGCAGTGAAGTAAGTCTGATCTTCAGGATTTGCACTTCTGATGTCCTGAATGATAACTTCCACCTCCGCATTGTCGTTGACTTCTAATCCATCTTCAACTCCACAGAAAGTTTTATAAGCCATCTCCCAGTCAATACCTTGCTTCTTTGCCAAATCCATCATCTGCTTCTTCCTCACTTCAGCATACACCTTGAATCTTTTTAGCTTCTCACTCCTTAGAACTGTTTGGTGTCTTTCCTTTTCAGCTTGCCTGGCATCTCTTTCAGCTCTTTCATCTTTCAATATTTCCAAGGCAGCTTCATGTTCCAGTGATAGAGAATTTGTTTCTTCTTCCATATCATCATCCAAGATATGATGTTCTATAGGCTCAGGATAATATGGTCCATGCTCTTCTTGTTGTGGTTGCTCATGCATGACTTCAAATTCCTCTTTACTCTCCTCTTCTTGCATGTCCTCAATCCAGTACTGTCTAACCGGAATAGTTTCATTGGTTTCCCATAATCCCCATTCATTTGCCTTCCATTCTCCAACTTTCTCCCCCTTAGTTGAGGAATCCTCGATGAAGTTATCCTCAACATAAAAGTTCGTAGTAGGATCAGGTTGTTGATTTGATGGTCCGGGTTGTTGGTTCCTCAACATATTCCATATAGACTGCACTCCGTCACTATGATTCTTCATGAAGTCAGAAATGTCTCTATTCATCGCATGTATAGAAGCTAGTTTCAGGTCAATGTCATCCAGTCTCGATTTGGTAGTCTTTTCAATTCTATCCAAACAGGGTGTTCATTGCATCTTTTACCCTAGCTTGACCATCCCAGATAACCAGAACGTTTTCTTTCAAAGCTTCTTGTCCTTGTTGTAGAGCATTTACTTCATTCATGAATCCATCCTTAAGCTCTTTGACATCTGTTCGCAAGTCGACTAGTTCTTCCATTGATTCCTTCTTTAAGGAGTCCACTGCTTGTTTAGTACATGTTATAGTGCCAGATGCACTGCCTAAGACCCTGTAAGTTCTCCTAGAATCAGCTGCAGCCAAGTCAACCTTCTCTTGAATAGACATTAAAGAAGCATTGGCTTGACCGGAGGAGATCCCTTGGTCAAAGGAAGGTCTCGGTGGAACCTTGAATAGTGGATTTCCTTGCTTATCATGAACCGTCATTTCCTTGAGAGTGGATTGAACATGTAACTCTCTTTCAGTAGGTAGTATCAAATCATCAATATTTGGTAGGGTTAGGGTGTCACTTCTCACATTTGGCTCTGGGTGTGCACTCAACGTTTCTGTTGGTGTTTCACTCATCTTTCCTTTCTCACTCAGGCCAGGTGTATGTGTTTGGGTTTCACTCATTTCCTCATTGCTCTTTGTACCTGCATCAGAAAACACTGTAGCCATCCTTAAAGAGGTCACTGGTGGTGCAATGGGGCTTCACAAGTCCCCGTCCTTGGATAAACCAAGTTGTTGATCATCCGTAGATGATGTATCCTTTGAAGGATCTAGAGTTTGAATCTCTAGGAGGCTAGAATCAGGCTCTATTAATAGCAGAGATCCTGAAACTCCCTCTAAAGTCTGTGAAGACTTTTCCTCAGTTAACTCTTCAATTGAAATTGATTCATTGTCACCGAGTTGCCGATCTGCACCTACGTCAGACCATTTACCCGCAGGATCCAGATATGTTCCATCTGGGGAGTTAGGCAATGACCCTTTAGATTTTGCATTTGGGTCAGAGCCTTCTCTCGACGTCTGTGAAGACACTTGGTTCTTAGAACCTTCAACCAGTGAACCTGACCGTAATATGGTCGGAACACCAGTTACTTCCGTCAATTCCTCCTTGCTTGATTGAGCTATAGGTTCAGATATAGCTTTGGTTAATGTAGCCCAATCAGCATCAGAAAAATCAATACAGGGCGCTTTGGATGATTGAAATGAAGTTTCAACAGTTGCCTCGTTTTCTAGTCTTCTCCTTTTAGAAGAAGGCAGAGCTGCTGATGAAGGGTGTATCTCCTTCTGTGGTGCTGCTTTGGCACTATCTCCCTCTACACTCATGGATGTCTGTATGATGGGTATAGTAGGGGAATGAGGTTCATTTACGGTTTCATTTGGCTCTTCTAAAGGCTCTATGACCGTGGTTAGAGATTGTGGGTTTGCAACCTCTTGGTCAGGAATGGCCGCTGAGGGCTCTGGATCAACATCCATTGGTTGTGGTTCAGTAGCCAGTACAGGTTCAGGAATATTACCTTCGTTTACCTGTTCCCTTGGGGGTAGAAGTGGTAGGGGCACCGTTCTTAGATATTCAGTTAGAACAGTGGGTACCCCTGGAAGATGATTCTTTCTTATCAGAGCGGTTATTGCATTGCTCTTCATCCTCATGCACTCCATGGTCTCCTCGCCATCAAATGTCTCTCGTTCATCATTTGTTAACACATCATTTAGAATTAGCTGTAGGAACCTAGGATAGAAACAAAGCACATCATCTATGCATGTTCTTTCATCCAGTGGTCCCATGCATAGAATAACTTGATCAATCACCAATTTTCCTATGTTTATATGCCTATTGTTAGCAATGGCAAACCCTATCTTCTGAAGAAATAAGGGAATACCATGCAGATTTGTCAGCTTAGCAGTAAAAACATGGATCAAATTATGAAAGAAGAAATTCCACGGCTTAGTCAGATAATGCTTAAGAAACTCTCCCACAAAGAAGTTTGGTTGTTGACTTCTTATGAGAGTGAAGAAAGCATGTATTTCCTCAGTTGTGGGATCCGGAACAAGGTTTTCTGTTAGAAAATGTAAAACCCTATTAACGTCTTGTTCCGTCACCCTTATTGTTCTGCCCCCTGGTACAACAAAACCGAAGGCACTTACATTGTTCTTAGATGTGTCAGTGGCGGATGTGTACAACGCAGTCAATTGATCGATGCAAAGGACCACGGGAGTACTCAGTGCATATGCCACTAATGAACGTGTGTTCAGAAATTCTGTCCATGCACGAAACTGTAAGTTCGTAATGGATTGTACATTCTAAAACGAGACATGGTTAGTCTTGATTACGATAAATTCTCCGGCCATTTTAATTCAAATTTCCAGAAAATTAAATTTAAACCAAAACTAATTTTCAATTAGTAATTTCTAATTAATTACTTTTAAACACAATACCCCTTTTTATTAAAAACACAAATTCGAACACAAACAAAATTTAGAACCCTAATTGTTAATACCAACCAACCAATAAGATCAAAAGAAATCAACTGTTTAAAAACAATCAATTTCCAAGAGGTGTACTGTTAACAATTTTCTTAGGTTCAAAAGTTTAGTTCGATGGATTCTTACTCAGAAAGTTCCAAAAACTCAAAAACTATTAAGTTTTCACGGTTAAAAATCAATCAACAGTGAAGAATAGTAACTTTTTCAAGCTTTTCTCGGTTAAAACTGAAGAAACTATCAAATTGTGTTCTTGTATGTATATAGAAATTGTAAGTATTATAAACGACCACTTGTTCTTTTCTTAGATCTATAAAACTGAGAATGAAAAAGACAAGGCACGTTTTTATACATTTTGAAACTGTCAGGGGCATAAATGTCCTTTCTAGGTTCGATAGTTTTTATTTGTACTTTCGATGGAATTTCAGAGGGGTAATAAAGTCTAAAGGACTTCGATGGTTTTTTGAAAAACTATCGAAGGTGATTTCTTTTGAATTTCAACAGACTTTATTCAAAAACTATCGAAGGTCTTTTTCTTTTAAAACCAAAAAACTATCGAGCTTTTCCTGAAAACTATCGAGAATTTAGATAAAGGAAAAATAAATTCTCTCTGATAGATTTCAATTTTTATTTCAAAAACTATCGAAAGGTGTTTTCGATGGTTTTTCCTTTCCTACTTAAAAACTATCGAATTAATCTTCGATGGTTTTCATTTAGTACTTAGAAAAACTATTGAATTTTCTAAATTCGATGGTTTTTGCTTCTGATTCGACTTTTAAAAACTGTTCATGTTTAAAAAATGAAACCTTTGTTTTTCTGTGAACTTTTAATTAGAATAATTTTTTTTTTCAAATTTACCAAAATCAACTGTTAACAGAAAATTCACAATTTTCTTAGAATAAAATCGACTAAATATCATTTAATGATATTAACCAATTAAAATCCAATAAATTATGTTGCATTAATCTACAATGTTTAAAACAAAGTAAATTAATTCGAATTAAATAGATGCTTAAATATTTAGAACAAATATTAGCACCTAAATAATTTTAGAATTAATAACCAATTAAATGCCGAAAGATATATCATCCATAATTATGACATAAAATTAGTACAATAATCATAACTACGAGAATTGCTCCAGAAAATAAATTCAGGAGTCCTAAGGATATGAAAATTCTTAAACTCATGTATTCACTAGGACTATCTTGCAGTTACTGACTTCTAATCAAAATCAATTAGAAAGATTTAACATCCCAAGTTCACCAACCAGCTTAGAAAAAGTGGATTCATCAAGCGGTTTAGTGAAGATGTCTGCAATTTGTTCCTCTGTGGGTACAAAATGTAACTCCACAGTTTCATTCATGACATGCTCTCGGATAAAATGATATCTGATGTCGATGTGCTTCGTCCTCGAGTGTTGCACTGGGTTGTTAGAGATTGCTATGGCACTTGTGTTGTCGCAAAATATTGGAATCTTAGTCAACAAAAGCCCGTAGTCACGGAGTTGGTTTCTCATCCACAAGATCTGAGCACAGCAGCTACCAGCAGCAATGTATTCAGCCTCAGCTGTTGATGTGGACACTGAATGTTGCTTTTTCATATACCAGAAAACTAACCTTCTTCCAAGAAACTGACAGCTTCCTGAAGTACTCTTCCGATCAATCTTACAACCTGCAAAATCTGAGTCTGTATATCCAATAAGATCAAATCATGTATCTTTAGGGTACCAAATTCCAAGATTTGGGGTCCCCTTAAGATATCTAAATATTCGCTTAACAGCTATTAGATGAGATTCTTTAGGATCAGACTGAAACCTAACACACAAACATGTTGCAAACATTATATCTGGTCTACTTGCAGTGAGATATAGTAAGGAGCCTATCATACCTCTATAGCCTGTGATGTCAACCTTCTTACCAGTTTCATCTTTATCAAGCTTAGTGGCAGTTGGCATTGGAGGCTTTGCTGTAGATGAGTCTTCTATTTGATACTTCTTCAGAAGATCTTTGATGTACTTGGACTAACAAATGAATATACCATATTGCCTTTGATATACTTGCAGTCCAAGAAAGAATGACAATTCACCCATCATGCTCATTTCATATCGACTCTGCATTAACTTAGCAAATCTCTTGCATAGATCATCATTAGTAGAACCAAATATTATGTCATCAACATATACTTGCACCAATATCAAATCATTTTTATGCTTTTTATAAAAGAGAGTTTTGTCTACGACACCTCTTGTAAAGTCATTTTCAAGTAAGAATTCAGAGAGAGTGTCATACCATGTCCTTGGAGCTTGTTTGAGTCCATAGAGAGCTTTGAATAGAAAGTACACAAAGTCTGCCAGTTTTGAATCCTCAAACCCTGGAGGTTGTTCCACATACACTTCTTCTTCTAACTCCCCATTCAGAAAAGCACTCTTCACATCCATTTGATATACCTTGTAATTGGAATGTGCTGCGAATGCCAGAAACATTCTGATGGCCTAAAGTCTTGCTACTGGTGCATAGGTTTCATCATAATCTATACCCTCTTCTTGAAAGTAACCTTTAGCAACCAGTTTGGCTTTGTTTCTCGTTACAATGCCATCTTCGTCCAACTTATTTCTGAATACCCATCTTGTTCCAATAACAGATTTCCCTTTAGGCCTGGGTACCAGCTTCCAAACTTTAGGCCTTTCAAACTGATTGAGTTCCTCTTGCATTGCAATCACCCAATTTGGATCATCTAGGGCATCTTCAACTTTCTTAGGTTCTGTTTCTGAAAGAAACCCAGAATAGTGACATTCATTTTATGATTTCCTTCTAGTTCTCACTCATGTGTCTGGATCACCAATGATCAAGTGAAAGGGATGATCTCTATTCCATACCCTTTGTCTTGGCAGATGTGATCTTGATGATTCTCCTTGTTCTAGATGTTGTGGAGTGTGACTAGTTGATCTTTCTCCTGCTCCCCCTGAGTTGTTGACGGCATGATCTGTTGACCCTGTTGATTGATTAGTGGATCCAGTAGTAGTTTGAGTATTTCCACCACTATCACCACTTGGTCCAGAATCATTATCATTATTATTAATAATTGTAACAACTTCAGGTTCTTCCTCTATATTAGAGAGATCTCCTGATAGATTTTCAAATACCAAGGATTCAGAGTTCTCTCCAGTTTGCAGGCCTGGTCTTTTGGTGTCGTCAAATGTTACATTAAAGCTTTCCAACACCTTCTTATCTTCAATCACATACACCCTGTAAGCCTTAGATTCCAGAGAATAGCCCAGAAAAATGTCTTCATCTGCTTTGGCATCAAACTTGCCCAAATGTTCTCCATCTTTAAGTACAAAGCACTTTGCACCAAACACATGAAAGTACTTCAGTGTTGGTTTCTTGTTGGCCATTAACTCATACGAAGTCTTTTCATGATCTTTGTTGATCAGGGTTCGATTCTGAGTGTAGCAAGCTGTATTCACTACTTCAGCCCAAAAGTAAGTGGGAAGTTTTGATTCATTTAACATAGTCCTTGTTGCTTCAACCAAGGTCATGTTCTTCCTTTCCACTACTCCATTCTGTTGAGGAGTTCTTGGTGATGAATATTGTCTTGATATTCCTTTCTCTGAGCAGAAATCATTAAGAACTGCATTCTTGAATTCAGTTCCATTGTCTGATCTGATTGTCCGCACAAGTAGCTTAGCTTCCACTTCTATTTTCTTGATGTGATCAATGATTAGTTGTGTTGCTTCATCCTTTGATTGTAAGAACAACACCCATGTGTACTTGGAGTAGTCATCCACCATCACCAATGCATATCTTTTTCTTGAAAGTGACATAACATTGACTGGACCAAATAAATTCATATGAATCAGTTGTAATGGTTCATCAATGCTTGTCATTCCTTTGCTTCTATGTGATGATTTCTTCGACTTCCCTTTTTCACATGATTCACATAGTCCCTCCTGATTGAATTCCATCAGGGGCAACCCTCTCACTAACTCTCTCTTTACCAAAGAGTTCATAGTTTTGAAGTTCAAATGTAAGAGCTTCTTATGCCATAGCCAACTTTGTTCTGAAGATGCCTTACTGTAGAAACATGTAACTTCTCCTTCACTGGTAGAACTTAAGTCAGCTATAAAAAAATTTCATTTTCTTACTCCCAGTAGAGCAAGCTTCTCATCCTTCCTGTTGGTGATCAAGCACTTGTCCTTTCTGAAATCTACATTGTAGCCTTTATCACAGAACTGACTGATACTTAGAAGATTGTGCTTCAATCCTTCAACAAGAGAGATGTTTTCAATGATGACATTCCCAATTTTCAATTTACCATATCCCGTAGTGAATCCTTTGTTGTCATCTCCAAAGGTTACAATCGGCCCGGTCTTCTTAACCACCTCTGTAAGCAGGGACTCTTCACATGTCATGTGTCTAGAACAACCACTATCCAGAATCCACACGACCTTTGAGCTTTTAACCTTACCCTGCAATCACAGATTGATTAAGCGGACTTTGGTACCCAAACTTGTTTGGGTCCTGAAGGTTTAGATACTTTAACATGAGTAAAATTCAATTTAGTCTTAACTTGTTTGACATTCATGCTTTCTGTGGGTTTAACATTATCAGTGCTATTGCTACCAGATGCATTCATCAACTTAAAAATAAGCATGCATAATGTTGTATGTACATAGCAAACACTCTTTCTTACCACATGGTTCATGAACATCAGGCATGTCAGATATGTTATGCATTGCAGAAGTATCAGCAGTTTCTACTTTAACCTTTTTACATGCATGTGTAAGGTGTCCAGAAGAATTACAAATAATGCACAACTTCCTAGATTCAATGGGAGAAGAAGAAACAATATTCTGATTAACAACATTCTTTTTCCAATTCCTGTTCTTTTTAGCCTTGATAACTAAGTCACCTACTTCAGTTTTTACTGATTTCCTAGGCAACTTAGTCTTTACCTCTTTTTCCTTCAATAAATCCTCCTCAAGCAATTCTTGTCTTATGTATAAGTCATCCTCATGAAAAGGTTCTGAGAAGGGCTTGACAAAGACTGGACTGACCACATTCTTAAGAATGTGTGGAATATTCTTCCTGACAACAGTAGATGTCACAGGAAATTACAAAATCTTTTTCCCAGCCTTTTTGGTGTAGTCAAGTCCTATAGCAGTCTTGTTCCCTATGGTCTGGGTATCAATGATCTCTTTAGCAATTAGGGCGGAATTCTTAAAAATATTCAGTTTCAAATCTAACTCTGAAATCTGCTTCCTGAGGATAGTCTCTATCTCATCATTACACTTGACCTTGTTCTCTAAGTACACATTCTTTTTCTTAAGATCTTCTAATGTGACAGCTACAAGCTCTAGTTCTTCATTCTTAGATTCTAGATTTTTAATCTTAAGAACTAGTTTAGCATTTTCCATTTCAGATGCTAGCATGCTTGTGTGTACATTAAACAATTCTACACTAAGATCTTGCACAGTTTTCTTATACTCAGAATTAGACATGTCAATTGTTGTCAAGATAGGTACCTGAGATAATTGTGGTGATTCCTCTGAAGAGTCAGCCATTAGGGCAACATTTACATACTCCTCCTCTTCATCTGAATCAGTATCATCCCAGTGTTTTCCCTCTGCTATATAAGCTTTCCCTTTCTGCTTTCCAGACAATGCCTCCAGTTGCTGTTTCAGCTTGGCATTCCCCTTCTTCAAATCCTCATAAGAGTCTTTCTTTTCATAGACATCTTTCTTGTCTCTTGCTTGACGAGGCTTCCGACATTCAGTGGCGAAATGCCCTAACTCATTGCAGTTGTAGCATCTTGATTTGCTTCTGTCAATCGAGCCAGTCTTGTAGCCTCCCTTAAAACCTGTACCAGGTGAATACTTACTCTTCTGGAATCTGTTGGTTGAGCCCTTGAACTTGTACTTAGGGTTTCTCTTGAAACGAATGTGGCTAAACTTTGCAGCTAAGTACGCCATGGTTTTGTCTTCCATTTGCTCAAGCTCTTCTAGGGTGTAGTAATCACTTTCATCAACACCCAGATTCACAGAATCCATTTCAGCTTCTATAATCACCTCATTTCCAGCTCTAGGGGTTTGAACTTGAATATCAGAAGTTGTTGGTTCATCATCTACAAGTGCTGCTGATCTCACAAGTGCATTGTGCTTGTTATCCACTGTCCCTGGTCCGTAGATTATCACTCATTGTTCTTGCTCCATCTCATAAGTCTTCAACTTGCCATATATCATCTCTAATGACATCTTTGTGAAGTCAATTCTTTCCCTTATGGATGAAGACTTGTGTTCTACATGATGGGGCAGTGTCATCATGAACTTCCTGTTTGTTTCTCTCAGTGGACATGTCTTCCCTTTCATTGCCAATTCATTAAGAAACTTAGTATATTTCTCAAAGACCTGAGTTATACTTTCTCCAGGAAGAGACCTAAAAGATTCACACTGAGAAGTCAGGATGTCCAATCTGTTTTCCTGAACGTCTTCAGTTCCTTCCATTATTAAGTTTATGGTATCCCACATATGTTTCCCGCTCACACAGTTCATCAACTGATAGCTCATTTCCTTGTCTGCGGAGTCTGCCAATATCAACATCAAACCTGTATCCAATCGAATCAGTTCTTTGTCTGAATCTGTGTACTCAGTGATATCCTTAGGTTGGGTGCCTTGAGGAATCCTGGTACCATCAGGAGCTGTAGATTCACTAACTGGTTTCATTGGTACAAACGGTCTGTTCTCTAATACGCCAATATACAACGGATTAGATGCCTTGATAAATAACAACATCTTCATCTTCCATAAACCGAAATCATCTCTAGTAAAGGGGGGAACTTTAATACCAGCAGTTGTCTTTGGAGCACTCATGGTTTCTGAAAATTTCAAACTGTTTAAAATTCAAAAATTCCAATCAAATGAAAATTTTTGAAAGTTAAAAAATTTGCTTCGAATTTTCACGCTATGTTTGATTTTAGTCTCATTCACCGGATCTGATTTGTACGTCAATCAAATAGCTCTGATACCAATTGTTAGGTCCAAAGTATCGTAGAAGGGGGGTTGAATACGATACTCACAAATTATTTAATTTCGTTCGCGGCTTAATCATTCAGTTCTATAACGAAATCAAATGCACCAAATCAAAACACGAGTCGGGGAATATATCGTTTTATAAATATAAACCTCGAGGGGTGCTACAATTTCTAATCCGTAGATTAGCTTCAATGAGTTCAAGGTTACACAAATTCAATACAATGATAAAATTCTGAGCACTATTAATTTCTCTGATAATTTTCTCCGGCTCAAACTTCTCTCTCAGTAATGTCTCTGTGTTCTGCCTTAACTGAGGAAGACACTCTCCTTTACTCTGTATTAATTGTAGACTTTGTTTAGAAAACTATCGAACCAAAGTTGAACAAACAATCCTGGCCGTCCATCTTCTAATCAACCTGACAAACAAATACGTTTCCACCTGCTCCTCCAATTAGAAAACTATCGAATGAATAAAGTTAATTTTCCATTCGATGGTTTTTTAATAAAACTATCGAATGAGAAATTAACTTACTTTAGTTTTCTTTTGTTTTATTTGAATCACATTCGATGGTTTTCTAAATAGAAAAACCATCGAGCCATTTTCTTGTCCTTGATCTTTTAGAAAAACTTCTGAGCTTCAGGGTGTTTAAGTTTTAGACTGTATCAATTTCTTCTGAGACGATAAAACAACTTGATCTTTTTAAGTGCCGTCAACTGGTGCAACTGGTCTGGTTCACAGATGAATAACACTTGATCAATTCTTCTATGTCTTCAATTCAATGCTACCGATAAGTCCTTTGTCGATCTGATTGTTTCAAATAAATCACTGGAATCCTGTGGTACTAACCCTAAATCATTCACATACTTCTGTAGTCTTGAAAATCTTGATTCTTTGATTGTCACTGAGGCTTGAACATTTTCATGAACTTCTTTCTGTGACCTGTTTACGGACTTCAAGAAGACATACCATATTTTGATTTTTTGAGTTTACCTTTTCTTCTTTGATTCTGGATTCCTGTGTTTCTGTTAATATTATTGTCTGTCTTGTCCTTTGTTAAGTTACAGTTATCTCTTTTACATCTTATGTTACATTATGCTTTACAGCTACTACCCTTGGAGATGCTCTTACATATTGCTTTAAAAAATAAGAAAAGTAAGTGAAATGTAAGTAAAGTGGTTTCATTTTGATTCGTAATTGTTTTCGAATTTTTAAAAAGAATGAAAGTAAATGGAGATGAATACAAATTTGACATATTTTTACTCCAAAACTTTCACTCTAAAAATGAGATAAAATAATTTTACTTTCTTTTTTTTTAAAATAGAAAAATGGAGTTATTTCAATAATGAAAAGTTATATGACATCTACAAAAAATGATCGAGTCGAACAGACATAAAAAAGATCAAATTGCCAACCTTCATGAATAGATAATCAAACGATATATTGGAGATGATATATTTACATGTACCCGTCTCGCCACAATTCGTTTAAGTTATCAATCATAAATGCAATCTCATATAAACTTTCATCACTAAATCAAAACCAACACTTACAATAAATGAGAGAAACAAACACCTCTCACCAAGGAGAGCAAACAAACAAACTGAAATTCCAAAAAAAAAATCTTAGATTTGAAAAACGAAACCACAATAAATACTCGGTTCATTCTCAAATCTAAAAAGCTCCGCTTGAATCGAAAAAAATAAAGAAAATCGGAAGCTCCGATGATTCAGATCTAAAAAATAAACCAAACAAACCAAATAAGAAGAAATCTTTACCAAAAAGAATATTATTGCAAAAAATAAATATAAATTAAAAAATTTGGGCTTTCCAACCAAAAAAAAATACTGTCGGCTATGTTGATAAGAGTAGAGGGAGGCGACTGTTTACTTTCTTATTACTTACTTCCTTTTCCTTAAAAAATTCAGACATTATTGTTTTTCTTATAAATACATATTTTCATGAGTAAATGATAATCGTATTAACCACGAACTTGTGTCCACAAACGCGGTCCACTTACATTAAACCGGCTAAAAATGTGATTATTTTAAAAAATTTGCTAAAATAGTAAAGTGTTAGGTTCACAATAAGCAATAGTTAACAAATTATTTGTCCGCGAAAATGTTCATGGAGAGCAAGAATTTTAAAATTGAATTTTTTTCACGGATAAAATAACGTGATCCCCTTACATTCAAATCAATTTTTTTTTTTTTTTGATAAAATCGTACTTGCATTAAAATATCTCAAAGTAACAGATGATACAATCTCGAGCAGAAACATTCCACTCTGAAAGACCTGACATAGAATATGTCGCCCTTGCTAAACAATAAGCTACAATATTCGCAGACCTATGTGTGTAACACACTAACACTTCATCAAAGTGTTTATCCATATTATCCGTACAAGCCTCCAAGATAATATAATCCAGCACCAAAACTCACACAAACGGTGAGACAAAAACAAACTCACACAAACAAGCGGTGAGACAAAATCAACAAAACAAAATCGATCTTACAATCGGAAAAGGCTTAGAACCTTAGATCCGAATTAACTTTAGATCAACTAAAACAAGCAATCCTTAGATCCGGAGCGAAACCACAAAAACAAGAGGAACCGAAAATCCACCCGCTTGAATCTGAGAAGAAGGACAACGGAAGCTCTGATGGTTAGATTAGGGGTGATCATGGATTGGGTTAAACCGATGAACCCGCCCAAACCGGACCGATTTTTAACCGAACCAAACCAAAACCGAAATATGGGTTATGGTCTGGGTTAAGTTATTATATAAACCGGTCGGTTTGGGTTGGTCGCGGTTTGAGCCTAGACCAAACCGATTTTAACCCGAACCGTATATATATATATATATAATTAATTATATATATATATTATACAATAATAATGAATAAGTATAACGTCCAGTGTTTGGGCCAATAACAGTCCATAGAGTACACAACACAGTCCAGTTTCCAGTCCACAGTCCATTATAAAGTATAAACCCTTATATCATTATTTTGTTTTCTAGTATAATTAACTTAACAGTTAAGATTTTGTTTTGTTGGTCCAAACCGAGTAACCCGTCAGACCAAACCGATTGAAACCGGACCATTTGGTCCGGGTTGGGCGGGTTGCGGGTTGTGGTCTGGGTTGGGATTTTCATAACCCGGTAGGATACGGTTTGGTTTAGGTTTGACCTCTAACCCGGACCAAACCGGACCATGATCACCCCTAGGTTAGATCTAGGGCTTTTCTTATTGAAACAAGAAACAAATTCGAGGATAAAACTCGATTTTATTGAAAGAAAGAGAGGGATTGATGGCGGGGAAGGAGATGGGTGGTGAGGGAGGAGGAGGGAGGGTCGGAGAAGAGGTAGGGGACGGCGGCGGCTACGTTAGTCGACTTTCATTTAGAGAGAGTATTCTCCCCTTCTTGTTTATACGACTTATTCTAACAGTTTATATCTTTTAATTCACGCTGCTTGAGGAGTTTTGATCAGTTAGATACATTTACTATAACCAGTTGATGTCGTCAAATCAATTTTTAGTATTGAACATATTTACGATAATTTTTCGCGAACAGATATTTTGAACCAGCGATCTTTAATGAACATGACAGAAAATAACAATGTAGGAGTATTTTACTGCAGCAAAATAAAAAAAGAAAATGAATTATAAATAAAAGTAATAATTTAATCGAAGAAAAGAAGAAAACATGAAAAGAGGTGTAGGGATAAACCGCAAAGTACACGTTAAAGCAGCAAACAGCCATGCCCCACGCACCCACCACCGCCTCAAGTGGAGTTAAATTATAACACGTGCTTGAACATTCATATTTTATTGACTTTTTTCAAATTATACCTACGATTAAAAAACAAAAAATACGGTTTTATTTTAGAATAATTTCAAAAATACAATTTTTAAAGTTTTATTTTCAAAAATATGATCCGCAACTTAAACAATCTATAATGCAATTTCGTGTTCTTTTTTTCAAAAATTAATTTTGATATTGATTCAAATTGCAACACTTATTTGTGTTACATAATAAGTTGAATTTGTTACCCGCATGTTTCACATAAAATCAAATTATGCAATTTTATATCTGTATATCATTACGTCGAACAGTTGACATGCATAATTCAAGAGCCCAAAACTTCTTAAACAACTCACATTAATTGCACTTTATAAACTAACAAATCTTGCCAACGGTATAATTTGAGTTTGTTACGACGGCGATATAAATAGTACATAGAAAGAGTAATAGTAGTAAAAGAGAAAGAGTAAGAGTGCCGAAAGAGATCATATATTTGGAAAAGTAAAAATTGAAACGGTATAAACAGAACATATACTCCGTTCGTTCCCTCTCGATTCTTTAAATTGAGGTTGCGCATGAATGTTAAGAAAAAATATAATTTAGTTTAAAAAAGTAAGAAAAATAAGTAAAGTGACAGAATCAATCAATATTTAATGTATAAAGTGGAGAAAAGTAATTGATGTACTTAATTTTTATATTATAAAATTTTACTATTTTAGAAAAAATTTGAAATGTAAAAAATTGAGAAACATTCTAAAAAGAAAAGTGTAATAAAATGAGAGGGACACATAGAATAGTAAATAATGGTCGTATTTTTAGAAATAAGATCAGAAATCACGTATAGAGGGGAAATTCCCAATTTTTAATGGTAAATAAGCTAAGTTGTACAAAATTTTCATTTTAATTATATATCTCATTTAATATTTAAACTAAAATCTTAAATTTACAGATGTTATTATCACATAAAAGTAAGGGATTAAATGACGTTTTGGTCACTCAACTCACTATAAACTTTCAATTGGGTCATCGAACTCAAAAAGTTTTCAGTCACATAATTGTACTCTTAAAAATTTTCATTCAGATCACTGGCCGTTACACTCCGTTAAAAATTAGACGGAAAGCTGACTAAGCTTTGTGATTTAGCTTGAATAAATCCACCGTGACATGTACAGTAAGCTGAAGTGGCGTTTTGGTCACTCAACTAACTAGAAACTTGCAATTGGGTCATCAAACTGAGTAAACTTTTGTTCAGGTCAGTGACGATTACATCCATTAAAAATTGAAAAAAAATCGGACTAAAAGTTTTCCTGCAACAACGCTAAGGGCTCTTCTACAACAAATACACACACATTATCATTAAGGGTTATATTTTATCGGATTAGAATTTTTTTTTAAATTCAAAATGGAAAATACACATTCAATTAATATACTTATGAATCGATACATATGAACAAATATTTTAAAGATATCATATATTTTTTCAATCCAAAGTGTAATTTTTTCAATTTGTAATTTTTTCGGATGATTATAATTTAATTTAATTTAAAATTGAACATACCCATTCAATTTATATGCTTGTAATTCGATACATGTGAACAATTTTTTTTTAAGATATCACGTCTTTTCAATCCAACGTGTAATTTTTTTCAATTTGTAATTTTTTCGGATGATTATAATTTAATTTAATTTAAATTTGAACATATCCATTAAATTTATATGCTTGTAAATTTGATGACCCGATTGCAAGTTTGTAGTCAGTTAAGTGACCAAAACGCCGCTTCAGTTGACTGTACATACCACTGTGGATTTATTCAAGCCAACTCACCAACCTTAGTCAGCTTTCCGTCTAATTTTTAACGGAGTGTAATGGCCAGTGACCTGAATGAAAATCTTTAAGAGTACAATAATGTGACTGAAAGTTTTTTGAGTTCGATGACCCAATTGAAAATTTATAGTGAATTGAGTGACCAAAACACCATTTAACCCTAAAAGTAAGTACATCTAAAAATTTCGAAATAATTTTGATGATTTGCATCTATGACATCAATCTACAGCATTATAAATCAAAATTTTATAATTTAGATTTACATGAAAAATTAATAAATAACAACATTTTGACACGATTGATTATAGATGATCCACTAAAATCATATAAAATAATAACTTAGTTAAAATTTGGTAAATGTGTAAAGTATGTTATTTTGATGAGATTGATTATAATGGTTGTATATATTTTAAAAAATAAAATTTTTATAATTATGTTTAGAAAAATATTAAAATTTTCAAAATCGTTTCTATAATATTATTGATTATTCTATAATAAATAAAATAAATCTGTCGTATATACATATGAATTTGATAAATAAAAATATGTTACATGTTATTTGAAAATATTTTTAAAATCAAATTTAAAATATAACATTACTTTTATTTTTATGAGTAGGAGTTCGACCTAAAATCTAACCATACGCCCAATTGTGGGAGATTTATTATATTTTTATTCAAGTGAAATGCAAATGTCCTGTTAAAATGATGTAAAATTTAGAAATTCTATTTAATTTATCATTTTGATATATCATGTAAATATTTAAATTAAAAACTTCAACGTTGATTTAAACGGTGTTAATAAAAAACTTATTTATTAGAATATTTAAGTTCTCTTTTCAATTATTTTAGCCTTTTAGATGCACAATAGACTATCCATGTTATACTCCCTCCGTCCCACTGAATTGTATACACTAGGATTTGATACGTAGACTAAGAAAAGATATAAAAAATGAGTAAAATTAGATGAAAAGTGAGTAAGTGATGGGACCTATCAATATTTAATAATAGATTTGAGATAGTGAAGGAAGTAGTGGGTGTAATAGTGATTTATATTGTTATAGAATAGAGATAGTGGAGAAAGTAGTGAGTGTAATAGTGTTTTATATTATTAAAAGTTACTATTTTTAGAATGTATAAAAATGAATAGGACATCCAAAATGAAAACTGTATAGAAATGAATGGGACGGAGGGAGTACACAACACAATATGACCTTTTCTTCCCATTAATTCGTATCAGATTTTTATTCAAATTTTAAAATCTCGAATCCATCAACAATTTGACATGTCACAATTAAACAAGGTGCAAAACTTGTGAAGCGTCCAAAATTCAAACTAATAAAAAAACAGATATTCCAACACGTGCTTAATTAAAAGATAATGCCCACCTTACCTTCTCTACCATCAATCTCTACACACAAATCTTGTATCTATATCTCTCCATATAAAATTACATTTCTATCTATACACGCCCCACTTTAATTTCTAGTTTCAGTTGAAATTAAAGCATTATTCTCCTTATTAATTTCACTTCATGTCAAGCTCATCGGAAATTGTCGATTCCGGCAGATCTTCCGGCCAAAAGCCGCCGGAGAAGTCGAGTTTCTCGCAGACTTGTAGCCTTTTGAGTCAGTACTTGAAAGAGAGAGGCTCGCTCGGTGATCTCAGTCTCGGTATCGGTTTCGAATCCAACGGTTCGTAATTTTTAAATAATTTCTCCAATTTTAAAAGATTTGTGCATATATGTTAGTAAAACATCGATAAATAAATATCGAGTTTAAAATGAATAATCTCAATAAATAAATATCGAAGTTAGAAAAATTAATTTAGAGTTAATAATTCGATTACGTGGAAGCAAAATCGAAGGCAGCCTATTTTGTATTTTTAACCTCGGTTTTGATGATAATTTTTATTTCGTTTAGAATATATTTTTAATTGCGATAATAAATTAATAAAAAATTTCAATTCCGAAATTATCGATTTATAAATGTTTTAGTGTATGTATTGATTATAGATCTGAACTTTAGTCATATTTCATTTATTAGGAACGACTCCACCGGCGGCGGCGACTATGAGTTTGTTTCCGGTGACGGAGAAGCCAGGTCAAGGAATTCCGGCGAAAAAGCTGCCGGAAAATGCACAAATGACTATATTCTATGGCGGTCAAGTTGTGGTGTTTAATGATCTTCCATCTGAGAAAGCTAAGGAAATTATGATGTTAGCAAGCAAAGCATGTTCATCAATTAAGCATCCTGAAGTTCCGGATTCGCCTAAAGTTGTTGTTCCGAATAGTCTCGTGAAAGCTCACCGTCCTCAGCCAATTGTTTCCGGTAATTTGCTCTATTTAGTTAGTGATGTTTTTTGTGTAGTTAAGGTTTCGATTCGAGTTGAAGAATTAGTTAGGTATTATCTAGTTAGTAATCGTGTGTTTGTTTGAGCTTTTGATCCGCGAAGAATTAATTAGCTCTTAGCCTCGTATCGTAGTTAGTAACAATTAGGCTTTTTATCTGGTAGTAAATTTAAGTCTGCTTGAGCTTTCGATTCGTGTTGGAGAATTTGTCGTGAAGAATTTATTAGCTCTTAGCCTCTTATCGTATTTAGTAATAATTTGGCTTTTTATTTGGTAGGCAAGTAAATTTAAGTCTGCTTGAGCTTTGATTCGTGTTGAAGAATTAGTCATGAAGAATTTATTAGCTCTTAGCCTCTTATCGTAGTTAGTAATAATTAAGCTTTATATTTGGTAGTTTAGTAAATTTAAGTCTGCTTGAGATTTTGATCCGAGTATAAGAATTAACTAGATCTTTTTTGGTAGTTTAGTAATTTTAAGTCTGTTTGAGCTTTCAATCATAGTAGAAAAATGAAACAGGCCTAATCTAGTTATAGTAGTAGTTTGAAGTCCCCTTGAGCTCTCGATCCGAGTAGAATTAATTGACTCTTACATAATTAGTAATTGAAGTCTGCTTGCTATTGACAGTTGAAGTGTGATTGGATCTAGTTGAAATATTAATTAGCGCATTTCTAGTTGGTAATCTTAATTCTAATTGAGGTTTTGATCTTATTTAGTTAGCAGTCTTAAGTCTGCTACTGAATTAAGAAAATCATAATGGAACAGCAGTGGAAAGTACTTATTTGGTGTTCTCTGATTTTGTAAATTCAGATCTACCAATTGCTAGAAAAGCTTCGCTTACTCGTTTTCTCGAGAAGAGGAAAGACAGGATCACTGCCCGAGCTCCATATGCGTCTCCAGCGACAAAGCCTGCTGAGAGCAAATCATGGCTGGGACTTGCTGCTGCAGATTCTCCGGTAAAACTTGAACAACAATAATATGTAGTTGTATTTGCTTTTAATCATAAGAATTAACTCGGTTGTATTCTGTTATGCTCTGGGATGTAGCATTTTGCTTTTCTAATTATATTCTATGTTGCTATTGTCTGTGTAATTAAGTTAAGTTGAGAAAAAGAATTCTGTTTTTTCCACTTCAATCAAAAAGTTGTTTGTCATAAATCTGCTTTGTTTCTACTGCTTTTTGGAATCACAATCCGAGTTATGACTTGTATGTATTTATTTGTTACTTTGATACTTTGTATTGTTGTTGCTCTCAAGTTAATGGATTGCTGAAACTGAAGCTTTTTTCTCTCTGAAGTAAAATTTCAGTAATGAGTGATCATTGATATGGCAAAGAGTTTCGTCTGTCACGATTGCTTCAAGTTTTGTCATCGCTTTAGAGTTTAGGCTGGTACTATTTTAACGTGGGTAGGGTTTGAAAAATTGCTGAGATAATTTTCTAGTATGGTTGCCTCTAGACACCATTGTGCTTCAAGTATTCTCATCGCTTCACTTTGGTAAGAGTTTAGCGTAAGGTTTAAATAATTGCAAGAGATTTTTCCTAAGTGTGGTTGCCTCTCGACAAAATTGGCGTTCAAAGTAATCAGGGATATTTTTCAAGACTCAACAAAAGATCAAGTAGATACAACTGTGTTAAAATGTTACCACCATAGATATTTTCTCAAGAGGATATGGAAGCGTAATTGCCACTTGCCAGTGTAAAAGTTTTAACTTTTAGTAACTTGAAGACTTGGTCGATGCCGAGTGTTTGAGGTTGAGTATGAGTTCGTTGTTCATCCTTTTCAACTCTAGTTAAGAACACATTAAGTGCCTCTTTGGATTATGGGATTTCAACCCGGATAACGGGAATAGGAATGAGATTTCAATACAAAAATGTATTAGAACCTCATTTCCAATTCCGTTAACTGGGTTGAAATCCCATGATCCAAACGACCCATAAGTTTATAACTAATGAGTTTTTTTTTCCTTCATAAACATTTCCAAATCAAAGTAAAACAAAGGATACATTTTTCACAATAAAAAAAACTGCATGATTGATGCCAATTAGTGGTTTAAAGATGCTTTATTTACATAGTTTAAGGTAACGTGATGAAACGGAGTTGCACTTAATTAAATTGATCAACATTTTTTATGGTAAAGTGACACTCTCAAGGGTAGGGAGTATGTAGAGTGGAAATTTGTTTTTAGTTATTGTCAAGTCATAAGTTAACGAATACCTTAGTTAAGACTGCCTTGCCATTAGATGAAAGAGGATGTTTGCAAGATAGTATTGCTTATAGTATTAGAACGATTAGCTTAAATGAAGAATCGAAATATTTTTGAGGTCGTCTCCAGAAGAGACTACAAACAATACAAAAGAAGAAATAAAGGTAGTTGAAAATTATGATGAGATCTCAACGTGTTATGTTCTGTCCAAAATGAAATCTTTTATCAATTTGACGTCATAACAGTAAAGGTTATAGATGATAATGGGGATCATAACATACGATTTTATTAAACGATTTTCCTTTATCCACATTCCACATTTGTTTTCACTAGCCGGGCTACTGTGTAACTTCAACTATTATAAATACGCAACAATTCAATGTTTTCATTAGAAGGGATATAAGAATAAGCACAATGTTCTTCCGACAGCCAATAATTATTTTACCGCTTCTAGAAATATAACTGAAACCGAGAGCGGTGGAAGTAAAATTGACAATGTTGATGAATTGTTGATAGCGGCAGAACTCCTTTTCCGACCAGAGATGATGTTGTTGAATTACCGAATACTCACTACACTACTGGTAATATACAGTATACACCATAGCTCTGGCTCTGGGAAATCTAAGTTAATATTAAGAAATCACCTAAAGTTCATACACAATCCAACAGAAAACATTAAGAAAAAGAAAGGGTTAAATGACATTTAGGTCACTGTAGTGACTGTTAATTTTTAATTGGGTCATCCAACTCAAAAAGATTTCAATTAGGTCACAAATCACATAAAAGTTTTCAATCAGGTTACTGAACGTTAACGTCGTATTGACAATTAACGGAGTTCTGTCTAATAGTGCCAGTTCGGTGCCATATATGTCTAATAGTGTCGCAAGAAGGAGATGCTAGCAGATTTAAAAGAATATATGTATGTTATGCTGCCTGCAAGAATGCTTAGAAAAATGAATGTAGACCGGTGCTAGGACTAGATGGTTGTTTTTTATACATATATGGCACCGAGCTGACACTATTAGACAGAACTCCGTTAATTGTTAATGCGATGTTAACGTCCAGTGACCTGATTGAAAACTTTTATCTGATTTGTGACCTAATTGAAACCTTTTTGAGTTGAATGACCCAATTGAAAATTAGCAGTCAGTACAGTGACCTAAATGACATTTAATCCGAAAAAGAAAAGGACAAAGAAGAAGAATACACAAAAGACACGAAAAAAGAAAATAAAAGAATGAAATGGTGTTCAAGGTAAGAATCTGAATTTCACATGATAACTGTAAAAGTAGCTAGACAAAAACATGCTGCAGGAACCGGTATCACAAAGCTAAGTATATACTCCTAAATTATACTCCCTCCGTCCCGTCCAATTGTTATCAATTGGGTTGGGCACAGAGTGTAACGAAAATAGGTAAAGTAATGGAGAAGAGTAAAAAAAAAAATTAAAGTGGTGGGACCCGTCAATATTTAAAGTATAAAGTAAGTAAAGTGTAGGAAAGTAGTGGAAGTAGTTGATTTTTATATTATAAAACTTTACTATTTTAGGAAAGTTTTGGAATGTAAAGAATTGGATTGGACATCCAAAAAAAAAAGTGTAAAGAAATTGATGGGAGAGTACCATAGTACAACAAATAACAGATACTAGACAACACTGCCTTAGTGCCTTGGCATGCCCTAACTCTTCTTGCCTTTAATCCTTTTTTTTTTTTCTCTTCTTAGTGGTCATTTGTTAATTCTGAACAATAATTGATGATTAAAATTTTTAACGAATGATTAATCTGGATGCTGATTAATTAATAGTTTAATACTAAAATTTTCTGAATGACAAAATTTATAATTTTCAAAGTTAATGATTTAAATTTATTTACTTCATTATAATACTATATAGTATTTTTTAAAAATTGATTTATTTTTAATTTATTATCTTAAAATAATATAATAATTCTTAATTAATATTATATATTTCACATTAACTTTTTTTAATGCTATTACAATAATTCAATTAAATTATATTTTAAAGTACATATTCATTGAAATTAGGTGAATTAAACACAAAAAATTTATAATGTGAACGTATGAAAGTACTTATTTAAATTAATGAAACAATAATAATAAAGTAGTCTTGGTTGCTTCGGAATAAAAAGGTGAAAGGCTTGTCAATGTTGAGCTAGAATAACAATGTCCATGATTTGTTGATAGTGATAGAATTCCGAATTCAACCAAATATGATGTAGCATAATGCGATGCACGGGCCTGTTCATATAAGAAAATAATTTTCGCACAAATCAGCATCTTTGAAATAATTTTATAATTAAATATATGGTAAATTATAGTATTTTAACTTTATTTTATATTTGTAAATTAATTTTATAATATTGTATGCCGTTTTCATGAACCAAATATTTTATAATTTGATCAGGTTTAAAAAGTTGGATCAATATATCTATACGATAATAATTACATGATTATTATTATTATTAATTTCTTAAATAATAATTAAATTTCCAATGTCGTGAAAAGAAATGTATTAAAATGACATGATTATTATTATTATTAATTTCTTAAATAATAATTAAATTTCCAATGTCGTGAAAAGAAATTTATTAAAATGATCAATTAAGTGTAACATAAATAATTATTGTAGCATAATTGTTCGTGTATAACATAGATGTTTGTAAACTCATGTGATTTTAATGTAATAAAAGTATATTTGTAAAAAAGATAATCATGTATGTGAGATTATATATTCAGATATATTACAAATTTTCTTAATTTTTTTATATCTTATACATAATATTTGTTTTTTGATAATCAAGTAATTCATTAATAAACGGTCATACGACATCTACAAAAATAATCAAAATAGAACAAACACGTAATAAAATAGATCAAATCAGAATTTTCTTCACCCCGAACTATGATTGTTGAGCAAATCATTCATTGTAGCACATCACTTGTTCATATCGCTGAAGTTTGCAGCCTTTTTAGAGAGACAATCTAATAATCTGTTGTAGTCGTGCAATATATATATATATCTAATTCGTCCATACGTATTCAAACAATTAATCGTAATTGCGACTCCATACAATCCAAATCAATGAACGACTATTATAAATTCTACAGATCTATGATCTCGTATACTAAAACAAATCAAACTCTCACAAGGAAAGAGAACAAACCCGAAGAATGGGTAGAGAAAATCCACTAAATGGGGGTACTAAAACTCTCAATAATGAGAGAGACCTATACAAATCGAAAACAAAATCAAAAGAAAACAGTAAAGAGGGGTCTTATCACCAACTTTTTGGTTAATGACAACCCCTTAAATAAAAATTATGAGTTAAGATTTTTTTGGCGGAAGTATAGATAATATATATGAGCGGTTATTGTATAATCACAAAGTCTACAATACATGTCAATAAGACATTTTACGTTTTTATCATTTATTTTCGTGTTCGTGTAATTTCATGCATCAAAAATTAAATAAAACACTAAATTTTCGTGTCATAAATCAAATTTTTGTGAAAGATGTGAACGGTGAAGGAATGATAAAAAAATGGACAAATTAGTGACATGTGAGATTTATTAAAGTTGTAAAGAATAATATGTCTTTTGGAAAGATAAAAATAAAGGAGTGTACATTTCGAAAATAAAACTGTTAACAAATGAATGAGACAAACAAATTGTATAATAATTATTTCATAATTTAATGAAAAATATCAACGCTAACTTTCTTAATTTAAAAAATATTAACTAACGAATAATGAGATCCTTGTATCTAATATGTAATTTATATTAGATCAAATATTATTATTATATTTTATGTATAAATATTTGACCAGTTCAAATAAATATAAATTATATCAATTAACAATATAATTGGTATTTTTTAATTGAAAAGAAACATGTATAATAAAAATTTTACAAACATTATCGGATATGTAGTTATATACAAAGCTACAAAAACAAACATAATGGTATATAAATAATATAAGTCAACGTTCTATATACTTAAAATTTAAATTATGAAAAGAATAAAAGGAGATAATGTGATTTACCTAATAGGAATTCTAAATTACAAATCAAAAGATAATTTAGCATAGTGGTTAAGACATGAAATTACTAAAATGAAGTTAAGGGTTCGATTCTTAATGAGAACACAAATTAATTAATTTTTAGCATAACTTATAGAAAGTGACATTTTTGTGATTTTTCAACAAATAAGGGTAAAATTGTAATTTCACAGCCATTTTTTGGGCTCAATTTGCCCTTAGACGCCATTTAATATATATAAGTAGATAGATAGATTTACATATATATATATATATATATATATATATATATATATATATATATATATATATATATATATATATATATATATATAGGCTTTTGTTCAACTAGAAACTAAAATTAAAATAGAAACTAAAAACTAATCTAAGCCCTTAGATTAATCTAATCTAATGGTCCTCTACTGCACCACACACATTTAAAATACACCCTCACATACACAATCCCACCTAATTCCCTTCATTTTTAATTTGATTTTTCCCGTGAATCGGTGAACTTTTTTTGAAATCCGACTTCACTAAATTTTTCTCCATCTTCCAACGATCAATATGCATACCATATGTGCTATATTACGGAGTACTAAAATTTTAGTGGTTTATGTAATAATAAATAGTGATTTCAGCATAGATCTAGCGATTTATTTTTATATACGTATAAATTTAGTGATTTTGCAGTACAAAATTTTTAATTTACGTATTGGTCTGGAGAAAAAATCACTACATTTACGCAAAAATCACTATTTATTCTTACATGAATCACCAACATTTTAGTGATTCTCGCAAGCATAAATAGTGATTTATCGTCGAAATATATCAAATATGGTATGCAAACTAATTGTTGCGAGATTAAAAAAAATACAGTGAAGTCAGATTTCAAAAAAAGATCACTAATTAACGGGGAAAATATAATTACGAATTGAGGGGATTAGGTGGGGTTGTATGTGAGAGGGTGTATTTAACTATGTGTGGTGCAGTTTCTAGTTTTTAATTAGTACAAGTTTCTAGTTGAATAGGACCCTATATATATATATATATAGGGTCCTATTCAACTAGAAACCTGCACTAATTAAAAACTAGAAACTGCACCACACACATTTAAATACACCCTCTCACATACAACCCCACCTAATCCCCTCCATTCGTAATTATATTTTTCCCGTTAATTGGTTATCTTTTTTTGAAATCTGACTTCACTGTATTTTTTTTATCTCGCAACAATTAATTTGCATACCATATTTGATATATTTCGACGATAAATCACTATTTATGCCTGCGAGAATCACTAAAATGTTAGTGATTCACGTAAGAATAAATAGTGATTTCTGCGTAAATCACTATTTATTATTACATAAATCACTAAAATTTTAGTACTCCGTAATATAGCACATATGGTATGCATATTTATCGTTGGAAGATGGAGAAAAATATAGTGAAGTCGGATTTCAAAAAAAGTTCACCGATTCACGGGAAAAATCAAATTAAAAATGAAGGGAATTAGGTGGGATTGTGTATGTGAGGGTGTATTTTAACTGTGTGTGGTGCAATAGAGGGCCATTAGATTAGATTAATCTAAGGGCTTAGATTAATTTTTAGTTTCTATTTTAATTTTAGTTTCTAGTGGAACAAAAACCTATATATATATATATATATATCTATATTATATTATTAAAGCCGAAACATTGAAAGTTTTGGTTTTCGGTTAACGGTCGGTTTTTGGTTTTCGGTACTTTTTCTAATTAATAAATTAATAATATAATCAAAATTTGGGAAACTTTTATTCTACATTAATATTTCACTATATTTTACTACATAAAAATCAAATAATATTGAAATCTACTTAAAAAAATGGAAATGTGGGATCTAATTTGTTTAAATTTAGGATACATGCTACAAATATACTTCATTCTTTTTAGGATAACGAAAGCTACTACAAATCAAATCTTTAATGGAATTGTATTATTGTCAAGTTACCAAAATAGTAACTAGATGATTGGCTTTTATAATTAAAATATATTTTTTCTAACAAAATCTACTATTTTTCCAAAAATATCATTACAATTATCTTTTAAATTAAAACATCTTACATTTTATATTAGTTATTACTAAAATCTATGTTTTTCAAAAATATGAGTGTAATCCTTACTTATTTATTTTAAAACCTATTTTAATACTCTATTTAATATATAATAAAATAATATAAAAATAGTAACTAACTGATTGCCTTTTATAATTAAAAAAATCTAACAAAATCTATTCCTTTTCCAAAAATATCACGACAATTACCTTTAAATTAAAACATAATATCTTTTATATTTGTTATCACTAAAATCTCTATTTTCCAAAAATATGAGGTGCAATCCTTACTTATTTATTTTAAAATCTATTTTAATACTTTATTTAATAAATAATAAAATAATATAAAAATATTAACTAGCTGATTGCCTTTTATAATTAAAACATTTTTTTTCTAACAAAATCTACTTCTTTTCCAAAAATATCACGGGCAATTACCTTTAAATTAAAATATATTACCTTTTTATATTTGTTATCACTAAAATCTCTCTTTTTCAAAAATATCAAGTGCAACTTATATATTTTAAAACCTATTTTAATACTTTTAATTATTTAAAAAAACTTACCTATTTTTTTTTCTAACAAAATTTACTTATTTTCCAAAAATATCACGGGCAATTACATTTAAATTAAACTATATCACCTTTTATATTTGTTATGACTAAAATCTCTATTTTTCAAAAATATCAAGTGCAACCCTTACTTATATATTTTAAAACTTATTTTAATACTTTTAATTATTTAAAAAATTTACCTATTTTAATAAGTTAACGTATTTTTTTTTAAAATACAAAAATATAATTAAAACACATCTAAAAATATTATGGGTAGTTACTTTTTTTAATTAAAACATGTTAGCTTTTCTATTTGTCCTTATTAAAAAAACTTACTTATTTTAACATGTCAACGTATTTTTTTAATAAATACAGTTAATATAATTAAAACACTTCTAAAAATATCATGGGCAATTACTTTTTTTAATTAAAACATATTAGATTTTCTATATGTCCTTATTATTAATATTATTTTATTATAAAATATTATTAATAATACCTCATTTATCTTCCTCGGTCTCATTTGTATTTTTTTTATATTTTTTTATGTTCCAATGAATATTTAAGTTTCTCATTTTATAATTTATCATATTAATTTTTATTTTATTTAATATTTTCCGTTCACATTAAATTTTTTAGTTTATTATTTTTTAAGGCCCGTGTCTTGCACGGGTTATAGACTAGTATATATAATAACGTAAATAAAAAATACAAATTTATATAAATAATATGGTCCAATATTTTATTTACTCAAAGGTTCAAAATAAAAAAAAAGAATATAGAATTAGAGAAAATAATGTGACTTATCTAATAAAATCTTTAAAGTAAACTCAAAAAACAACTTAGCATAGTGGTTAGGCTTTGGACTTCTTAGAAGGAGGTTGGGGATTCGATTCTCTACAATAACAAATATTAACATATTTTTTCATAATAATATAACAATGGTATTTTTGTTATTTTTCAAAAAATAGGGGTAAAATCGTAACTTCACAAGCATTAAAATGGCAAACTTTGCCCTTGTGTTGGCCTATTATATATAGTAACTAGCGTAACAGTCCGTGCAAGGCACGGGCCTGCATAGAGATTTCAATAATTTTTATCGTGAAAAAGTTGGTCGTGATCGATTTATTAGATTAAGGATTGTGTAGTCTTAAGTTTGAGAGGGTAAAATGAGAAGTATGGTTCATGCATAGTGAGGAGTAAAGAATTTTTTTAACGAATAGTGTAATTACTTTGAATCACAAACGTAACTATGCCAAGGTTCTAAGACTTGTTTCTAGTGACTATTATTGATTTTGAGACCAGATTGAAATAATGTAGAATTTGAAGCACGAATGTACTATTGTTCTTCTTGTGATTATAAGCAGGTTTACCTGTGTTTTGTGTGTCAGAGAAAGGATAGTTTGTAGATTGGTAATTTGCGTTAGAGAGCGGTTGTTATATGTTTTTCGGGAATTGATTGGTTTTTTTTTTGCAATCTAGGTTATGAATAGGTTATATGCATGCAATGTTATTGTAATATAATCGAACATGCATGAATGAGATAGAGGATTTTAAAAAGAAGCTGAAGGCCGACGCATCTTTGCACACCCTCACATCACCCAAGTTTGTGATAAACACCTTGGGAGATGAACACCTATTACAGTTTGGAGTATTCATGTCACCTATTTGTTTTTGGTTTTTTACTTGGGAACTGATTCTGCACTTCTCTCATGTGTTCATCTTTATATTAAATTATATTAACACACTTAGTAAATGCATTAAGAATGTGTTTGGAATATCGTTTTACAGTTACACATTTTAATCCAATTTATTACTATATATTAAACTTCAACACAAGGGCAAAAATTTCCAATTAAATGGTCGTCACAAAAATGTCACTCATATATTATTATGCAAAAATATATTAATAGTTGTTAGTACAAAGAAACAAACCTCCAACCTACTTCTAAGATGTTCATGGGTTTAACCACTATTCTACATGCCTGTTTGAGTTTACTTCAAAAAATTTATTAGATAATCCAAGTCTTTCTTCTCTTATCTTATATTATTTTTACTTTGATGTTTAAATAAATAAAATATTGGTTTGTATTATTTATATAAATCAGTTTTTCTTTTCATCTTTTCGTAATTTTGGTCAAAAATTTTATTTTCCGGACACCCCAACCGGTATCACGCCAGACCCTAGAGTGCAGGAAGAATTCCCCACGCTCCCATGAATCAAACCTTGAATGCTTTGGTCAATAACCAGTGCTCCCACCAACTCATCTACAGTCCCGGAGGCTTCTTTTTGTAATTTTATATACCTATATATTCAATCACTGAATTTTATTACAGTTGTATGTTTTCGATTAAATATATATTAATTATGTTGTTTAAAATTCATACTTTTATATTATATATCTTTATTATACTTTATTTGAATTAAACTAATTATTCATACATAAAATATACTATTAAAATTCGACCTAATATAAGAAATATTATGTTGTAGAGGATGTCGTCAAGGACCCACAAACCCTATTTAGAATTTCATTTTATCAAAATGGTTATATGACATTACGAATCAATTTAATGTATTCTATAAAGTTCTATTATTATTATGAAAGATTATACTTTTTTTCAACATCGTACAATAATTTTTGGAATACAATTTGAAATTCTATTTTCAAAACTTGTAATTTTCAATTTTCCCGAACTTTATCGTCTACTAACAGTCTGACTGATCATTATGTAATTATATAATATGTAATATCCTATATTTTAAAAACTCACCCCGATTTTTGACACGAACGTCACTGGGGTTGAAGGGTAGGGGGTTAGAAAGGTGAAAAAAAAATATAGATAAGTTAATAAAGAATGACATGTTACTTTAGAAAATGTTAACAAATGAACAATACATTCTGGAAAAGAAAATTGTTAAGAAATGGATGCGACGAACAAAGTAGGTAGACGAATTTTTTGTATAATTTGAATGCTAATGTTCTTAGTTTAAAAATTATAGAAATAACTAATAATGAGAGATATAATGTGTAATATTTCTTATATTAGATCGAATTTTAATAGTATATTTTATGCATGAATAATTAATTTAATTCAAATAAAATATAATATAAATAATGAATTATAATCAACATACTTAATCAATACTATTATATAATAGACGAAACATTAAAAGTTTGGTTGGTCGGTATGGTACGTTGTGATTTTACTTAATTGCCCTTAATTAACTGTACTTCGTGTTTTTACTTAATTAACCTTACTTATTTATAGAAATATATTATTAAATAATAATATTACCTTTTTCACCTAAAATACATTATTTTTTCTATTTTTCTAACAAATTCCCCTACCTTTTCAAATATATCACGGACAATTACCTTTTTTTTAACTAAAACATGTTTGTTTTTCTATTTTGTTTTTACTAAAACCCCTCTATTTCCAAAAATATCACGGGCAAACCTTTAGTTATTTATTTTTAAACATATTTTAATATTATAATTATTTTTTAAAAGTTTACCTATTTTAACATGTCTACTTATTTTTCTTAACAAATGCAATTACTAAAAATATTAAAATATAAATAATCAAATACCTATTTATAACCAATTATCTTTTCAGCTAAAACACATTATATATTTTTTCTAACAAATTTCATCATTTTCTAAATATATCACGAGAAATTGCCTTTTATAGTTTACTTTTTCTATTTTTCTCACTAAAATCCATTCTTTTTTCAAAAATATCACAAGAAACCCTTTACTTATTTATTTTAAAACGTATTTAAATACTTTTAATTACTAAATTTTAAAACCTCATTTTCCAAAAATATCACGGACATTTACCTTTTTAAACTAAATATATGTTACATTTTTTTAATTTTTCACACTAAAACCCCTCATTTTCCAAAAATATAACGGACAAACCCATACTTATTTATTTAAAAATATATTTTAATGTTTTTAATTAATTAAAAGTGTTTAGCTATTTTAACATGCTTACTTATTTTTTGCACAACTACAATTAATAAAATATTAAAAAAATAATAATAAAATAACAATTAACAATCCGTGCATCGCACATGTTTTAATCTAGTATATATTAAATTGAAAACATACAACTGCAATAATATATAGTGATTGAATATATAGATATATAAAATTACGAAAAGGAAAAAAGAAAAACAAATTTATATAAATAATTCAAACCAACATTTTATTTATTCAAACATCAAAGCAAAAAAAATAAAAATATAAGAGATAAAGACGTGGGTTATCTAATAAGTTTTTTGAAATAAACTCAAAAAGGCATGTAGCATAGTGGTTAAGCCCATGAATATCTTGGAAGGAGGTTGGAGGTTCGAATCTTTGTAGTAACACATCTATTAAAAAAAATTTGTATAAACGTTGATTTGATAAGTCCCAATTGTTAGTTTTCTCTCCTTATGTGAGAGTCGTTTGAATGTTTTCTCTCCTTCTATAATCTAGAATAGTGAGAGGCTGTGATATTCATGGCAACGATGGGAGACATAGAGATGCAGATGGAAGATTTGAATATTGAGAATGAAGAAAATGAAGAACTAGTTTTTGATGAAGGGATGGAAGAGGAATGCAACAGGTTTGAGTTATGCATTGTGGGGCGGTTTTTGACTGAGAAGAACATCAATAGCCGTGTCATGAGGACGAAGCTAGCTGATTTATGGAAACCTGCAATGGGCATCAACATCAAAGATCTCAAGCCTGGGATTTTCTTATTTCAGTTCTATCATAGGGATGATATGAATTGGGTGCTGAATAATGGGCCGTGGACATTTGATGGAGCGCTTCTTGTGATGAACACAGTAAGAATGGGAGAAGATCCGGTGAAGGTGTCATTGAATGAGGTCGATTTTTGGATACAAATACATGAACTTCTGGTAGGATATATGACAGAGGTAGTGGGTAAACAGTTGGGCAATTTTTTTGGAACATTCTTACAGTATGATACAAAGAATAATTCAAGCATATGGCGTGAATTCATGCGAATAAGAATTAGAGTTGATGTTCGTAAGCCTCTCAAAAGAAAGAAAAAGATTGTGAAAAAAGATAAAACGGAGGTGGTGGTTAACTGTAAGTATGAGAAATTGGGAGATTTTTGTTTCATTTGTGGTTTGTTGTCCCATACAGAACGCTTCTGTAGAAAGAAATTGGAGATCAATGATGGGGAAATTGCTAAGGAATGGGGGCATTGGTTACGTGCTCTACCACGGAGAGCAACTGGAGGTAGCACGAGTAAGTGGCTCCGGCAGGAAGGGGACGGTGACTGGGGGCGGTGGAAAGGAAGGGATAATTACAAGGCTGAAAATCAGGGATTTCAAAAAACTGATGGTGCGCGCCCACCAACTGATTTGCGTGATCAAAGGGATAAGATGAATATTTCAGAAAATAATCAGGGATATGGAGGTGAATACGGGGATAATGTAACAGCTAAGGCGGGGAATTCAAATTCAAGTAATACCAATGGGCTGGACTCTGATGAGTTATATGGGCTAAATTTGGAGGAAAGGAAAAGACAGAGAATAGAAGCCCAATATGTTACAGTGCAGACACAACAAACAGATACAATAAACAAGGACCCTACTCTTTCTAATAGTGATTGTGCAGGGACCTCTCCACACTTAATGGCTAAGCTTGCTACGCAAGCTAGCCAGCTGAAATGAGTCACATTAGTTGGAACTGTCGAGGGCTTGGGAATCCTCGTACAGTTCGAGCACTTGGTGATCTTATAAAAGATCACAAACCCATCTTTGTGTTTTTGATTGAGACAATTTCTTTTTCTAATAAAATAGAGGAGCTTCGAGTTAAGTTTGGCTTCGATCAGTGTTTTTCAGTAGATAGAGTTGGGCGTAGTGGAGGATTGGCTGTTTTATGGAAGCAGGTTGCAAATTGTCAGGTGGCTGGTTACTCTAATCACCATATTGATATGCTGTTTATGGAGAATAATACTGTGTCATGGCGTCTCTCATGTTACTATGGGTATCCAGAGCGTACAAGACGTAGAGAATCATGGAGTTTAATTCGTCGACTGGCGGAGATATCAGATGTCCCTTGGTGCATATGGGGAGATTTTAATGACCTACTCTTTGCTTCTGATAAAAAAGGTACGATTGCACACCCTCAGTATCTTCTTGATGGGTTTTGTAATGTGATTGAAGAATGTCATTTGTCTGAAATAAGTTTAAGAGGTGGTAAATACACATGGGAACGAGGTCGAGGTACTACTGCTTGGGTACGAGAAAAGTTGGATCGTGGTTTTGTTAATGCGAACTGGATGGCTAAATTCCCAGCAAACAGTCTGAAATTGGTTCATGCACCAGTTTCTGATCATAAGCCGATTGTTTTGGAGCTGATAAGTACAGAGATATCAAAGAAAGAATGGCGATTCCGTTTTGAAAATATTTGGCTAAAAGAACCAGATTTTATTCGAGAAGTTTCTGAAATTTGGGTTTCGACTCCAATTATACATCTCCTTCCAAAGATTGTTGAGGTTACCTCGTTTATGGCCAGGTGGGGGAGGTCGTTTTTTCATAAATTCAGAGAGAAGATAAGGAAGCATAAGGCGAACTTAGAAGGGCTTGTAGACTGTGAGGATGCTGCGAGTGTGAAGAAGTATCTAAGCGAGAAAGAACAATTAAATACACTTTTGTTTCAGGAGGAGACTTATTGGAAGCAGCGTGCTAAGCTGTATTGGCTCCGTGAGGGTGATGAAAATACCCGGTTCTTTCATGCTTCTGCATCTGCAAAGAAGAAAGCGAATAAAATTGAATTTCTAATCGATGATGCTGGTGAAAAAGTGGAGGATCACAATGGAATGTGTGAAGTTGTGCGAAAGTATTTTACTAAGCTGTTTACGGAGGAGGAAGGGGAAACTAATATGGCAATTCCTAACAGCCACAGGATGCTATCTGCAGACCAGAATCATAAACTAGTTGAGGAGTTTACATTTGAGGAATTTACTACAGCACTGAAACAAATGCACCCTGATAAAGCTGGGGGCCCTGATGGACTTAATCCAGCGTTTTTTTCAGAGTTTTTGGAAAGTGATGGGACAGGAGGTGTTTAAGCAATGCACGCAGTGGATTAAAGGAATAAGATTTCCAGGAGATCTTAATTGTACAAATGTGGTCTTAATTCCGAAAAAGGAAAATGCTTCGAGTATGAGAGACTTAAGACCCATTGCTTTGTGCAATGTACTCTATCGAATCATGGCAAAGGTGCTAGCCAATAGATTGCAAGAGGTACTTCCATCTCTAATCTCAGAGAACCAATCTGCATTTATAAAGAACAGAGGTATAACAGATAACGTGCTTATAGCTTTCGAGATGATTCATCATATGTCTCGTAAAAAGCAAGGAAGAATAGGAGAAGTTGCGCTGAAGTTGGACATAAGCAAGGCCTATGACAGAGTAAATTGGCAATTTCTGAGAAGACAAATGAAGGCTATGGGGTTTTGTGAGCAATGGATTAAGTGGATGATGTTATGTGTTACAACAGTCACGTATAATTTCACGTTAAATGGATCACTTGTTGGACCAGTTGTTCCTAGGAAAGGGTTGAGACATGGCGATCCCTTATCCCCGTATCTATTCCTACTGTGTGTTGAAGGTCTGTCCAATGAAATTGATGATGCTTCTAGTAACGAAATGATTCATGGGTGTCAAATTAGCACAGCAGCACCAACGATTTCCCACCTCTTGTTTGCTGATGACAGTTTTCTATTCTTTCGAGCTACCACTGAAGAAGCAAGAAATATCAAAAACCTCCTGGTTAAATATGAGAAATATTCGGGGCAGTCTGTAAATTTTCAGAAGTCGGGTGTGTATTTTAGTGCGAATGTTAAGGAAGATAAGCGAAGGGAAATATCACAGCTTTTGGAAGTACATAATGGAATTACAAACACAATGTACCTTGGGTTACCATCGTTGGTGGGTCGATCGAAGAGAAGGGTGTTTAGCTATCTGAAGGAGAAGGCGAGTAAGAAAATTCAGGGCTGGCAAGCTAAGCCAATGTCTCAAGGAGGTAAAACTGTGCTAATAAGGAATGTGGCCCAAGCAATTCCATCATATAGTATGTCATGCTTTTTGCTCCCTACGACTCTATGTCATGAACTTGAACAGATGTACAACAATTATTGGTGGAGATCGGGTAGAGGTGATAATCAAAAGGGCATTAACTGGCTTTCTTGGAATAACATGAGCTATGCAAAGAATAAAGGGGGCTTAGGTTTTAGAAATTTGCATGGTTTCAATGTTGCATTACTGGGCAAGCACATTTGGAATTTTATGCAAAATCCGAATTCTCTTGTGGCAAGAGTTTTCAAAGGAAGATATTTCCCTGGTACTCATGTGTTGAAAGCAGTTAAAGGACAGGAATCAAGCTTCATATGGACAGGAATATGGAATGCGAAGGAGGAATTAGCTAAAGGATTCAGATGGGTGTTGGGAAGTGGTGAAGACATTGTAGCTACTCGAGACCCATGGCTAAGAAACAAGATGAATTTTCAGGTGGAACAGACTCAGTTCTATGCAGGAAGAGATGAAAAGGTGTATAGCTTATTCTTGCCAGGTGAGAAGAAATGGAACACAGATTTGATTCAGAGGAATTTTCTTAAAGAAGATGCAGAGGCAATTATAGCACTGCCCATTCCACAGCGTACAGTGGCTGACAGGGTAGTGTGGGCTAATTCGAATGATGGGGTATATACGGCTAAACATGCGTATCATTTCTGGTATGATGCTCACTTTGGTACTACTGTGGTTCCGCAATGTGCAGGTTGGAAAAATATCTGGCATTTAAAGCTACCTCATAAAATCAGAGTATTTGTGTGGCGGTTTTGTCGAAATGCAATTCCAGTGCGTAGGCGTTTGAGTTCTAAAGGAGTCAGAATTGGCATTACGTGTCCCATGTGTACAGGTGATGTTGAACATATGTCACATTTGTTTTATGATTGTAGTTTTGCTGCTGGATGCTGGAATCATGTGGGCTTGATGTACGATTGGAGTCAAGTAGAGCTTGCTCCAGACTGGTTACTTCAGCAGCTTAGCTCTGCAACAAATGAAGAGAAGGTTAAAATCTGTGTGGTTTTATGGGGCATTTGGTATTGGAGGAACAAAAGGGTATGGGAGGGGAGGATAGTTACACCAGGTTTTGCTATGGACAGCAGCTTTCAAGTGCAGGCAGACTGGATTCAGGCAAGGAAGAAACGAGACAATAATGAGGCAGTGAGAACAGATGGCAGTAGAGGAAGGCAAACGTCAAATACAAAATGGCAACGTCCTACAGCTGGGGTGGTTAAAATAAACGTTGATGCCTCTATTTATCCAGGAACAAATGCTTTCTCAATAGGAATGGTAATGAGGAATGATAAGGGTGAATTCATGGCAGCCAAAACTCACAAGTTCGATGGTGAAGTATCAGTAGTCGAGGCTGAATCGGTTGGTGTTCGGGAAGCCTTATCGTGGATCAAGGAGCTGCGAATGCAGGATGATGAGGTAGTAGTGGAGTCGGATTCTCAGCTCGCTATTAATGCCATTCAGAAGCATAATATAAACTACTTGGAGGTTGGAGAGATAATTGAGGATTGCAAGCAGATTCTTAATAGTCTAAGTAGAGTTTCAGTTGTTTTTATCAGGAAAAATGCTAACAGGGTAGCACATGAGGTAGCTAGAATCCCTTGTTTAGTAAATTCCTATAATGTTTTCACGTCTCCTCCTACGTGTTTGTTGGAGGCTCTTTCCTATGACGTTTTGTTTTGAATGAATTGAATCAGTAAGTTTCAAAAAAAAAAAAAAAAATTGTATAAAAATATACGAGTGGCATGAAAAGGAAAAAAGAAAAACAAATTTATATAAATAATTCAAACCAACATTTTATTTATTCAAACATCAAAGTACAAAAAAAATATAAGAGATAAAAGACGTGGGTTATCTAATAAGTTTTTTGAAATAAACTCAAAAAAGCATGTAGCATAGTGGTTGAGGTCATGGATATCTTGGAAGGAGGTTCGAGATTCGAATCTCTGTAGTAACACATCTATTAAAAATTTTTTGTATAATAATATACAAGTGGCATTTTTGTTATTTTTCAAAAGAAAAGGGTAAAACGGTAATTTCGCGGTCATTTAATTGGTAACTTTTGCCCTTATGTTGGCCTATTATATATAGTAATAGATAGATAGATAGATAGATAATAGATTTTGTTCAAGGTAAGAATATGTATTCTACATGGAAAAGGTAAAGTAGCTGGACAAATATCTACTTGAAGGAACTTGTATCAGAGACCAAAGTATATATACCACACTCATTTAAATCTTTTTACTTTTTATTTTTAAGCTCTTGTACAATTTATCTTTTACATTTTATTTATCTTTATAGTAAGAATGATTCCAAATATAATAATTTAGATTCCAATAGCTATATCAATTATAAATTTTAATTAGATTTTACTCAATTAGATTATATTTTTTTTTGCAAAATAATTACTCAATTTTTATTGACCACAATTACTCATCGGCGAGTGTGTGTATATATATGCTACCAACACCCATGCAAATAGACAACATACCAACTTATAGCAGTCCATAGTTTCTGGAAAAACAAGAGTTTTATTATACACTCAAATGTTATAAGCTATCCAACAGACAGCTTAAGCAAAAGAAAAGTTTAAAGAGAAGAAGAGTAGAGAAAAGAAGATGAATAAAAAGAAAAAGAAAAGAATTAAGCATTGTTCAAGGAAAGAACATGATTTCCAATGTCTGAAATGTAAAAGTAGCTCGCAAAGTTGTATAAATTGACTCCATTTTGCTCATGGCCTCTGCAACGAAACCTCGCAATCTACAATATACAAACTTCCCTCTCTTTTTCTTTCCTCAGTTGAAATGGAAGGAGTACTAAAACACTTTACCCATGACCATCCCCTGATCCTCTTCAAATACAACAACTCTCCCGCAGATGTACTATGCTATGGTTGCGGTGACCCAATCATAACAAACACATATGTATATCGTTGCAGCAACACCACTCCTAGATCAAACGCTAGCCAAGAAGATTCTTCTTGTACTAATTATTTTCTCCACAAAACATGTTCAACTTTACCTCCAAATATCCAACACGATCTTGACATACAACACATGCAAACTCTTCGACACGATGAATACCGCAGAATTTGTGATTTTTGCGAGAAACGGATTTGGAAACAGTTTTTCTATAAATGCACTGCTTGCTATTTTGATATTTGCTTGAAATGTTCTTCGCTACAGCGTGATCTTAATCATGCATCACATAATCACACGTTAACCTTACTTCCTCTGAAATCATCGCATTTTTGCAGAGCTTGTGGCACAGACGAAGGTGGCAAGGACTTTTCGTACTTGTGTAAAACTTGCTTGTTTTGGATACACAATAGATGTGCATCTGCACCACCTAAACTCATTTTTAAATCTCACGCTATTGATCATCCGCTTGTTCTTGATTATTCAATTCCCGAGGAGTACCGAAGATTTGGAGTGTTATGTAATTTGTGCTGTGAGGTGGTTGATTCATCCCTGTGGCTTTATTATTGTGCTTTCTGTAGATATTTTGCACATATCAAATGCGTTTTATCAGCAACAGAGTAGGTTCCCCTATTTTATGTTTGAGTTTTTTTTACAGTTCTAGTTGTTTTCTTAGTTCTTATTTTACTTTAAAATTTGACTCAGGAACATAAATGAGGACGTGGGAGATGTTGACGACCCTGATTTGGTACATTTCCCGGTATCTGAGGATAATCCATCCTTACTGTACCAGTTAATCCAAAAGTTTGCAGAGAATTTCAGTAATTCAATAGATGAGAGATCGGGAGGAAAAGCAGATAAAATTAGGCACTGCGGCAATGGTCATTCGCTCGTCCTCTTTGATGAGTTGAATAATAAAAATGTTGCTGAAACCGAAAGTAGTGAGTCTATGATATGTGACGGATGTGTATTGGATAACTGAATTATCCAGTCAGCATGCCAGCTCATGCCAGCTCATGCCAGCTCATTCCAGCCATTGTATATAGTTAGTTAGCTTTTCTGTTTGAACTGTTTTTCCCGCCTAGAGTTTGTTAGACACACTAGTTCACTAGCTTGTATATAAGATCATTTTCTATTCTGTAAACATTATGTTTTTCAATACAATCAATACAATTAGTTTCGTTTCAGTAAATAACATGGTATCAGAGCATGGTTGATCGTCTTCTTCACATCGTCGTCTTCGCTGAGATATTCAAGCTATTACTTCATTTCTATCTTGAAAAGACGATTCGATTCGATCGAAACGGGTTAGATTTTACCGTTATCTTCTTCATTGTTTTCTATTCTATTCTTTGCGAATTGATTATCGTAATCTGCAAAGTAAACTTCTGTTTTTTTTGTTCATCAAACTGCTTACCTTCTGTTTGATCAAATACCTCAGTGAAAACTAAGCCTTCTGTGTCAGTTTCTTGAATCAAAATGAGTACACAAAACAATACACACACGGTACACAACAACATTGATCCTTCTAGTGTCTATTACATCCATCCTTCGGATGCTACGTCTACACAACTTGTTTCCGTGAAATTTAATGGCACTGCTTTTAGTAACTGGAAAAGATCAATGATCTTGACATTGTCTGCTAAAAACAAGCTCGGTTTTGTTGATGGATCCATTGTCATACCTGAAGTTGGATCTCCTGAGTACAAGTCTTGGGAGAGGTGCAATAATTTGGTTTTTTCTTGGTTGTTATACAATCTTGATGATACTATTGCGAAAAGTGTATTGTTTTTGCACACTGCTAAGGAGTTGTGGGATGATCTAGAAGATAGATATGGTTATACTTCCATGACACAAGTATATTCTTTGGAGCAACAACTTGCTGATCTCAATCAGGGAACAAATACTGTATCTGAGTATTTTACTAAAATCAAGACACTCTGGGATGGAATCAATGATGCTAATCCGCTTCCCTACTGCACTTGCAACAAATGTACCTGTCACTTGACTCAAAGAATTCAACAGAAGCAACAAGAGCAAAGGCTCTTGCAATTCATGATGAAGCTCAGTGAAGGTTTCTCTACTGTTAGGGGGAACATAATGATGATGCAGCCTCTTCCATCTGTTGCTCAAGCTTACAGAGTATTTGCTCAAGAAGAAAGACATAAACAGATTAGTAACTTGAGTTCTAATCCTGAGTCAATGGCATTCCTGGCTGATAAAAGGAGATTTTCTTCATCACAGTTTCTACAGAATCAGTCACAAAAGGGAACTTCAACAGTCTATCCTTCTAAATCAGGGTTTAATAACAAGTTTACTTCAGTCAAGAAAGGAGAAAAGTATTTCTGTACTCATTGCCAGATTCCAGGACACAGTCTTGAAAGGTGTTTCAAGATACATGGTTTTCCACCTGGTTTTAAGCGACAACCTGATAAAAGAGTGGCTGCCTTAACACTTCATGGAACTGACAACAATAATCAGGAAGTCAAAACTGCAGAGCTTAATCAGGTTGTATCAGTAGAGCAGTACAATGCCTTGGTGGAATTATTCTCAAAGCAAAACCTTGGTCATTCATCTCAACCAACCAATTCTGATTCTGCAAGTCATGCTCTACTTGCAGGTAATTTCTGTCTTTTGTCTACTCTTGATAGAGGGTGGCTCCTTGATAGTGGAGCTACTGATCATATGTGCCCTTCTTTAGAAGATTTTGAGACATATGACATTGTCACTGATGTTGATAATAGGATAACCCTACCTGATGGTACTAAAGTTCAAGTTATGCACATAGGAACAGTTAAACTTAGTGACAATATTAAGCTGTTAAATGTCTTGCATGTTCCTCAGTTTCAGTTTAAATTGATTTCTGTTACCAAATTGTGCAAGGATTTACAATGTCACTTAGTATTTACTGATTCCAAGTGCTTTATTCAGGACCATTCTCAGAACAAACCTCAGACTCTTCTTGGTAGTTTGCAAAATGGACTTTATAGTGTGGCTGACACAAATTGGATTCCCTCTACTGCATGCATCAGTACCAGTTTGGCAGCAGTAGAAGAAACAAAGATATGGCATCTTAGACTGGGCCATCTCCCTTTAAATCAACTAAAGTTAGTGTTACCTGATAGTTCTGCTAAACCCTGTCTTGACAATTTCATTTGTAGTATTTGTCCTGCTGCTAGACAAACTAGAAAATCCTTTCCTACTAGATCTATCACAACTACTTCTGTATTTGACCTTGTCCATATAGATATATGGGGGCCTTACAAAACTAAGTCAGTATCTGGATGTACAATGTTTTTGACAATTGTGGATGATTTCAGTAGATTCACTTGGGTTCACTTACTCAAATTTAAGTCTGATGTTGTTTCTATTCTGGCAAATTTTATTCAGTATGTTGCTACACAGTTTAAGTCCACAATTAAGTGCATAAGATCTGACAATGCTTTAGAATTTACTGAAGGTTCATCTAAGTTGTTATTTCAAAAGCATGGTATTGTTCATCAAACTAGCTGTGCTTATACTCCACAACAAAATGGTGTTGTGGAGAGGAAGCACAGACACCTTCTAGAAACAGCAAGAGGTTTGTTTCTTCATTCTAAACTTCCTGATAGGTTTTGGGGTGATAGCATTCTGTGTGCTACCTATATCATCAATAGACTTCCTCTTAAGAGCATTAATTTTGATACACCTTATTTCAGACTTTACAACACCAAACCTTCTCTTCAACATCTCAAAGTTTTTGGATGTCTCTGTTTTGTAAACACATCCATTGTCCAGAGAACTAAATTTGACCCTAGGGCTTCTACTTGTGTTTTTTTAGGGTATTCCAATACTCAAAAAGGTTATAAAATTCTGGACTTAAAGACTTCTGCTATAACTATTTCTAGAGATGTTCAATTTTTTGAACATCATTTTCCTTTTCATATGATCAATTCTAAGACTGTTTCTTCTTATCTCAATGAAATTTTTTTGCCCTGTATGACTTCTGCTTCAGTTGAGGATTCTTATTTGTCTGTACCTGAACCACATTCTACTCCTCACAATTGTGATTCTGATTTACCTATACACACTCAAATTTCTCAAAATCCTCAAAATACTCAAAATCCTCAAATTTCTCAAAATTCACAAAACTCTTTTGATATGTCTACAGAATCTTCTCAAAATTCTGTTCCAAATCCTTATTCTGCCCCTGATTCTATACTTCAGTCTAATACTACTGTTCCTAGACAATCTACAAGATTAAAACAAACACCATCCTATTTACAAGATTATCAATGTCATTCTTGTGTTTCTTCTACTACACCTTCTGTCACCAGTCATTGGTGTAATCTAGTAGCACATGACCAAATTCCCATAAGTCAATGCATTTCTCATTCAAACATACCTATTGAACCTAGCAACTTTAATCAGGCTTCTCAGAATCCTTTATGGATTGAGGCTATGAACAAAGAGATAAAGGCTCTTGAAGCCAATGAAACCTGGGAGTTAGTTGATTTGCCAATAGGAAAGAAACCTATAGGTTGTAAATGGGTATACAAGACAAAACTTAAGGCAGATGGATCTTTGGAAAGGTGTAAGGCAAGATTAGTTGCAAAAGGTTTTAATCAGAAATATGGGGTTGACTATGAAGAGACTTTCTCTCCAGTGGTTAAAATGAGTACTGTGAGATGCTTACTTACTCTGGCAGCTAGTAAAAACTGGAAATTACATCAGTGTGATGTGAATAATGCTTTTTTACATGGGGATTTGTATGAAGAGGTTTATATGAGGGTACCAGAAGGGATACCTAATCCAGGTAATAAGGTCTGTAGATTAAAAAAGAGTATATATGGTTTAAAGCAGGCCTCAAGACAATGGTTTGCTAAGCTGGCTATGGAATTGCTGCTGCAAGGTTTTAAACAGTCTAAGAATGATTATAGCCTGTTTATCAAGAAAACAGGATCAGATATTACTGTGGTAGCAGTTTATGTGGATGATATAATCATTACTGGGAATGATACTTCTTCAATTCAAAATTTGAAGTCACATTTGGATCAGGTTTTCAGTATTAAAGATTTAGGGTTCTTGCATTTTTTTCTGGGGATTGAGATATTATATCTACCTACTGGGATTGTGTTAAGTCAGAAAAAATTCACTAAGGAACTGTTGCATCAGTGTCCCTATGATCTCCAGAAAAAAGCTGTTACTCCTCTTCCACTGGCACTAAAACTTTCAACTGATGGAGGTTCTCTTTTATCCAATCCTGAGGAATACAGAAGTTATGTTGGGAAACTTAATTTTTTAACCAACACCAGGCCAGATTTGAGTTATGCAGTCCAAATGCTCAGTCAGTTCATGCAAAATCCAAGATCTTCTCATTTGGATGCTCTTATTCACACACTCAGATATGTTTCTCAAACAGTAGGTCAAGGGATCCTATTGCAGGCTTCTGACAAACTTCATTTGCAGGCTTTCTCTGACTCAGATTGGGCCTCTTGTCCTGATTCTAGGAGATCTATTACAGGTTACATTCTGTTATTTGGTCAATCACCTATTACATGGAAATCAAAAAAACAAAGTACAGTTTCCAGGTCTTCTTCAGAAGCTGAATATAGGGCCATGGCTGCTGCTGCTTCAGAGGTCACCTGGGTTGTTAGTCTCCTTACAGAATTAGGTGTTCATGATTTAAAACCAGTTACATTGCATTGTGATAACATGTCAGCTCTACATATAGCAAAAAACCCAGTTTTCCATGAAAGGACTAAGCATATAGAAGTTGATTGTCATTTCACAAGGGACAAGGTTCTTGAAGGATTACTCCAACTTACCTATCTTCCTACTAAACTACAGCTTGCTGATGTATTTACCAAGTCTGTTCCTTCTCCACAACTTCATCTCCTATTGTCCAAGTTGGGCATGTATGATGCTGCACATCTCTCATCCTCCAACTTGAGGGGGGCTATTGGATAACTGAATTATCCAGTCAGCATGCCAGCTCATGCCAGCTCATGCCAGCTCATTCCAGCCATTGTATATAGTTAGTTAGCTTTTCTGTTTGAACTGTTTTTCCCGCCTAGAGTTTGTTAGACACACTAGTTCACTAGCTTGTATATAAGATCATTTTCTATTCTGTAAACATTATGTTTTTCAATACAATCAATACAATTAGTTTCGTTTCAGTAAATAACAATGTGTGCAGCCTATTCTATCACCACCTGATTCTTTCTACGGATGCATAGATTGTAACTTCTTTCTTCACACTATTTGTGCTGCGGAGCTACCAAAGGAGATCCAGCATGCATCACATCCACAACACAAGCTCATTCGATGTGATCGAATGAGTAAGCCAAATGCTTTCTTCATTTGTGGATACTGTGAAAACTTATCCAGCGGAATGTTCTACCGTTGTGATTCATGTGAAATTTACATTGATCTTGTGTGCGCTGCAATGCCCAGTGAAATTAAGCATGACGCTCATAAGCACAAACTTTTATACCATATTTATTCGAAAGAATACCGTTGTGCTGAGTGCTCATGGAACAATCAAATTGATGTAGATTGTGCAAGAAAACCGGGCAGAATTAAGCACAGATGGGATGAACATCAACTTTGTTTGATGTATCCTCCAGTAAAAGGTCATCCACACGATTTCAATTGCGAACGATGCTCTGAGGATATAAATCCAAACCGTTGGTTTTATCATTGTCACAAATGTGATACTTCCTTCCATGATGAGTGCCTTGATCAAGTTGGATATAAAAATATTAAGTTTGGGGCAATTGTTAAAGATGATGATCTGCATCAACACAGCCTTAAAATCTCCCCACCTGTATCAAAGTTCAAGTGTGGAAGTTGTGGTATTTACAATGACGATTATAGATGGACATATTTTACACAGTCAATTCATACATCGTCAATTCGTACATCGCCAATTCGTTCACTTCGTACACTGAAAATTCGTACACAGCCAATTCGTACACGACCAATTGGTACACAACGTACACGACCAATTGGTACACAACGTACACGGCCAATTCGTACGCGGCCAATTCGTACACGGCCAATTCGTAAAGGGCCAATTCTTACATGTGTATCATGTAAATTTTCAGTCTGCTACGACTGTACTAAGCTTTAAGCAATTGCTTGTGTACATTCATTTTCTATATATTTTTATATATTACAAATGGATTGGGCTTATAAAAATATTGGGCCTGCTATTTACGCATTGGACTCTACATATTTAGGGTCCATCAGTCACAATAAGAAAATACAGAGAAACAATCTATCTTCTATTACTATATATAATAGGCCAACACAATGACAAAGTTTGCCATTTTAATGCTTGTGAACTTACGATTTTACCCCTATTTTTTGAAAAATAACAAAAATACCACTGTTATATTATTATGCAAAATTATGTTAATATTTGTTACTGTAGAGAATCGAACCCCCAACCTCCTTGTAAGAAGTCCAAAGCCTAACCACCATGCTAAGTTGTTTTTTGAGTTTACTTTAAAGATTTTATTAGATAAGTCACATTAATTTCTCTAATTCTATATTCTTTTTTTTTATTTTGAACCTTTGAGTAAATAAAATATTGGTCCATATTATTTATATAAATTTGTATTTTTTATGTACGTTATTATATCTATATAGGTATATCTATCTGTCTACTTATATATATATTAAATGGCGTCTAAGGGCAAATTGAGCCCAAAAAATGGCTGTGAAATTACAATTTTACCCTTATTTGTTTAAAAATCACAAAAATGCCACTTTCTATAAGTTATGCTAAAAATTAATTAATTTGTGTTCTCATTAAGAATCGAACTCTTAACTTCATTTTAGCAATTTCATGTCTTAACCACTGTGTTAAGTTAACTTTTGATTTGTAATTTAGAATTCCTATTAGGTAAATCACATTATCTCCTTTTATTCTTTTCATAATTTAAATTTTAAATATATAGAACGTTGACTTATCTATACTATATTATTAAAGCCGAAACATTGAAAGTTTTGGTTTTCGGTTAACGGTCGGTTTTTGGTTTTCGGTACTTTTTCTAATTAATAAATTAATAATATAATCAAAATTCGGGAAAGTTTTATTCTACATTAATATTTCACTATATTTTACTACATAAAAATCAAATAATATTGAAATCTAATCAAAAAAATTAAAATGTGGGATCTAATTTGTTTAAATTTAGGATACACTGCTACAAATATACTTCTTTCTTTTTAGGATAACGAAAGCAAATACAAATCAAATCTTTAATGGAATTGTATTATTGTCAAGTTACCAAAATAGTAACTAGATGATTGGCTTTTATAATTAAAATATTTTTTTCCTAACAAAATCTACTTATTTTCCAAAAAATATCATTACAATTATATTTAAATTAAAACATATTACCTTTTATATTTGTTATTACTAAAATCTATGTTTTCCAAAAATATGAGGTGCAATCCTTACTTATTTATTTTAAAACCTATTTTAATACTCTATTTAATAAATAATAAAATAATATAAAAATATTAACTAGCTGATTGCCTTTTATAATTAAAAAAAATCAAACAAAATCTACTCCTTTTCCAAAAATATCACGACAATTACCTTTAAATTAAAACATAATATCTTTTATATTTGTTATCACTAAAATCTCTATTTTCCAAAAATATGAGGTGCAATCCTTACTTATTTATTTTAAAATCTATTTTAATACTCTATTTAATAAATAATAAAATAATATAAAAATATTAACTAGCTGATTGCCTTTTATAATTAAAACATTTTTTTTCTAACAAAATCTACTTCTTTTCCAAAAATATCACGGATAATTACCTTTAAATTAAAATATATTACGTTTTATATTTGTTATCACTAAAATCTCTATTTTCCAAAAATATCAAGTGCAACCCTTACTTATATATTTTAAAACTTATTTTAATACTTTTAATTATTTAAAAAAAAATTACCTGTTTTAACAAATGAACGTATTTTTTTTAACAAATACAATTAATATAATTAAAACACATCATCACTAAAATCCCTATTTTCCAAAAATATGAGGTGCAATCCTTACTTATTTATTTTAAAACCTATTTTAATACTCTATTTAATAAATAATAAAATAATATAAAAATAGTAACTAGCTGATTGCCTTTTATAGTTAAAACATTTTTTTCTAACAAAATCTACTTCTTTTCCAAAAATATCACGGGCAATTACCTTTAAATTAAAATATATTACCTTTCATATTTGTTATTACTAAAATATCTTTTTTTCAAAAATATCAAGAGCAACTTATATATTTTAAAATCTATTTTAATACTTTTAATTACTTATAAAAACTTACCTATTTTAACAAGTGAACGTAATTTTTTAACACATAAAATTAATATAATTAAAACACATCTAAAAATATTATAGGTACCTTTTTTTAATTAAAACATGTTAACTTTTCTATTTGTCCTTATTAAAAAAACTTACTTATTTTAACATGTCAACGTATTTTTTTAATAAATACAATTAATATAATTAAAACACTTCTAAAAATATCACGGTCAATTACTTTTTTTAATTAAAACATGTTAGATTTTATATCTGTCCTTATTATTAATATTATTTTATTATAAAATAAAAATTAATAATACCTCATTTATCTTCCTCGACCTCATTTGTATTTTTTTTTATATTTTTTTCTGTTCCAATGAATATTTAAATTTCTCATTTTATAATTTATCATATTAAATTTTACTTTTATTTTAATATTTTTCGTTCATATTAAATTTTTTAGTTTATTATTTTTTAAGGTCCGTGCCTTGCACGGGTTATAGGCTAGTATTATTTATATACCATTATGTTTATTTTTGTAACTTTGTATATAACTACATATCCGATCATTTTTGTAAATTTTTTATTATACATGTTTCTTTTCAATTAAAAAATACCGATTATATTGTTAATTGATATAATTTATATTTATTTGAACTGGTCAAGTATTTATACAAAAAATATAATAATAATATTTGATCTAATATAAATTACATACTAGATACAAGGATCTCATTATTCGTTAGTTAATATTTTTTAAATTAAGAAAGTTAGCGTTGATATTTTTCATTAAATTATGAAATAATTATTATACAATTTGTTCGTCTCATTCAGTTGTTAACAGTTTTATTTTCGAAATGTACACTCCTTTATTTTTATCTTTCCAAAAGACATATTATTCTTTACAACTTTAATAAATCTCACATGTCACTAATTTGTCCATTTTTTTAATCAATCCTTCACCGTTCACATCTTTCACAAAAATTTGATTTATGACACGAAAATTTAGTGTTTGATTTAATTTTTGATGCATGAAATTACACGAACACGAAAATAAATGATAAAAACGTAAAATGTCTTATTGACATGTATTGTAGACTTTGTGATTATACAATAACCGTTTATATATATTATCTATACTTCCGTCAAAAAAATCTTAACTCATAATTTTTATTTAAGGGGTAAAAAGTTGGTGATAAGACACCTCTTTACTGTTTTCTTTTGATTTTGTTTTCGATTTGTATAGGTCTCTCTCATTATTGAGAGTTTTAGTACCCCGTTTAGTGGATTTTCTCTACCCATTCTTCGGGGTTGTTCTCTTTCCTTGTGAGAGTTTGGTTTGTTTTAGTATCCGAGATCCTAAATCTGCATGATTTATAATAGTGGTTCATTGATTTGGATTGTATGGAGTCGCAATTAGATTAATTGTTCGAATACGTATGGACGAATTAGATATATATATATTGCACGACTACAACAGATTATTAGATTGTCTCTCTAAAAAGGCTACAAACTCAGCGATATGAACGAGTGATGTGCTACAATGAATGATTTGCTCAACAATCATAGTTCGGGGTGAAGAAAATTCTTATTTGATCTATTTTATTACGTGTTTGTTCTATTTTGATTATTTTTGTATATGTCGTATGACCGTTTATTTAATGAATTACTTGATTATCAAAAAAAATATATTATGTATAAGATATAAAAAATTAAGAAAATTTGTAATATATCTTAATATATAATCTCACATACATGATTATCTTTTTTACAAATATACTTTTATTACATTAAAATCACATGAGTTTACAAACATCTATGTTATACACGAACAATTATGCTACAATAATTATTTATGTTACACTTAATTGATCATTTTAATAAATTTCTTTTCACGACATTGGAAATTTAATTATTATTTAAGAAATTAATAATAATAACAATAATCATGTCATTTTAATAAATTTCTTTTCACGACATTGGAAATTTAATTATTATTTAAGAAATTAATAATAATAATAATAATGTAATTATTATCGTATAGATATATTGATCCAACTTTTTAAACCTGATCAAATTATAAAATATTTGGTTCATGAAAACGGCATACAATATTATAAAATTAATTTACAAATATAAAATAAAGTTGAAATACTATAATTTACCATATATTTAATTATAAAATTATTTCGAAGATGCTGATTTGTGCCAAAATTATTTTCTTATATGAACAGGCCCGTGCATCTCACGGGCTTCTACGCTACCAACAGTTCAAATGCTTAATAACATGCTGGTTATAATTACAAGAAAAATTTAAGTAACTTACTCTGTCAACGAGAAACTGATAAGTAAAAGTATCTCCAGCCAAAATAGGGCATTGTGTGACACCCTCAGTTCCATCAGCCCAAGGTGTTCCGATCTGTTGAATACCGTGTTGCCATTTTAATGCTTGTGAAGTTACGATTTTACCCCTATTTTTTGAAAAATAACAAAAATACCACTGTTATATTATTATGCAAAAATATGTTAATATTTGTTATTGTAGAGAATCAAACCCCCAACCTCCTTCTAATAAGTCCAAAGTCTAACCACTATGCTAAGTTGCTTTTTGAGTTTACTTTAAAGATTTTATTAGATAAGTCACATTATTTTCTCTAATTCTATATTCTTTTTTTTTATTTTGAACCTTTGAGTAAATCTATCTATCTCCTTATATATATTAAATGACGTCTAAGGGCAAATTGAGCCCAAAAAATGGCTGTGAAATTACAATTTTACCCTTATTTGTTGAAAAATCACAAAAATGTCACTTTCTATAAGTTATGCTAAAAATTAATTAATTTGTGTTCTCATTAAGAATCGAACTCTTAACTTCATTTTAGCAATTTCATGTCTTAACCACTGTGTTAAGTTAACTTTTGATTTGTAATTTAGAATTCCTATCAGGTAAATCACATTATCTCCTTTTATTCTTTTCATAATTTAAATTTTAAATATATAGAACGTTGACTTATATTATTTATATACCATTATGTTTATTTTTGTAACTTTGTATATAACTACATATCCGATCATTTTTGTAAATTTTTTATTATACATGTTTCTTTTCAATTAAAAAATACCAATTATATTGTTAATTGATATAATTTATATTTATTTGAACTGGTCAAGTATTTATACAAAAAATATAATAATAATATTTGATCTAATATAAATTACATACTAGATACAAGGATCTCATTATTCGTTAGTTAATATTTTTTAAATTAAGAAAGTTAGCGTTGATATTTTTCATTAAATTATGAAATAATTATTATACAATTTGTTCGTCTCATTCAGTTGTTAACAGTTTTATTTTCGAAATGTACACTCCTTTATTTTTATCTTTCCAAAAGACATATTATTCTTTACAACTTTAATAAATCTCACATGTCACTAATTTGTCCATTTTTTTATCAATCCTTCACCGTTCACATCTTTCACAAAAATTTGATTTATGACACGAAAATTTAGTGTTTGATTTAATTTTTGATGCATGAAATTACACGAACACGAAAATAAATGATAAAAACGTAAAATGTCTTATTGACATGTATTGTAGACTTTGTGATTATACAATAACCGTTTATATATATTATCTATACTTCCGTCAAAAAAATCTTAACTCACAATTTTTATTTAAGGGGTTGTCATTAACCAAAAAGTTGGTGATAAGACACCTCTTTACTGTTTTCTTTTGATTTTGTTTTCGATTTGTATAGGTCTCTCTCATTATTGAGAGTTTTAGTACCCCGTTTAGTGGATTTTCTCTACCCATTCTTCGGGGTTGTTCTCTTTCCTTGTGAGAGTTTGGTTTGTTTTAGTATCCGAGATCCTAAATCTGCATGATTTATAATAGTGGTTCATTGATTTGGATTGTATGGAGTCGCAATTAGATTAATTGTTCGAATACGTATGGACGAATTAGATATATATATTGCACGACTACAACAGATTATTAGATTGTCTCTCTAAAAAGTCTACAAACTCAGCGATATGAACGAGTGATGTGCTACAATGAATGATTTGCTCAACAATCATAGTTCGGGGTGAAGAAAATTCTTATTTGATCTATTTTATTACGTGTTTGTTCTATTTTGATTATTTTTGTATATGTCGTATGACCGTTTATTTAATGAATTACTTGATTATCAAAAAAAAAATATTATGTATAAGATATAAAAAATTAAGAAAATTTGTAATATATCTTAATATATAATCTCACATACATGATTATCTTTTTTACAAATATACTTTTATTACATTAAAATCACATGAGTTTACAAACATCTATGTTATACACGAACAATTATGCTACAATAATTATTTATGTTACACTTAATTGATCATTTTAATAAATTTCTTTTCACGACATTGGAAATTTAATTATTATTTAAGAAATTAATAATAATAACAATAATCATGTCATTTTAATAAAAAAATTTTCACGACATTGGAAATTTAATTATTATTTAAGAAATTAATAATAATAATAATCATGTAATTATTATCGTATAGATATATTGATCCAACTTTTTAAACCTGATCAAATTATAAAATATTTGGTTCATGAAAACGGCATACAATATTATAAAATTAATTTACAAATATAAAATAAAGTTGAAATACTATAATTTACCATATATTTAATTATAAAATTATTTCGAAGATGCTGATTTGTGCCAAAATTATTTTCTTATATGAACAGGCCCGTGCATCTCACGGGCTTCTACGCTACCAACAGTTCAAATGCTTAATAACATGCTGGTTATAATTACAAGAAAAATTTAAGTAACTTACTCTGTCAACGAGAAACTGATAAGTAAAAGTATCTCCAGCCAAAATAGGGCATTGTGTGACACCCTCAGTTCCATCAGCCCAAGGTGTTCCGATCTGTTGAATACCGTGTTGCCATTTTAATTCTTGTGAAGTTACGATTTTACCCCTATTTTTTGAAAAATAACAAAAATACCACTGTTATATTATTATGCAAAAATATGTTAATATTTGTTATTGTAGAGAATCAAACCCCCAACCTCCTTCTAATAAGTCCAAAGTCTAACCACTATGCTAAGTTGCTTTTTGAGTTTACTTTAAAGATTTTATTAGATAAGTCACATTATTTTCTCTAATTCTATATTCTTTTTTTTATTTTGAACCTTTGAGTAAATCTATCTATCTACTTATATATATTAAATGACGTCTAAGGGCAAATTGAGCCCAAAAAATGGCTGTGAAATTACAATTTTACCCTTATTTGTTGAAAAATCACAAAAATGCCACTTTCTATAAGTTATGCTAAAAATTAATTAATTTGTGTTCTCATTAAGAATTGAACCCTTAACTTCATTTTAGCAATTTCATGTCTTAACCACTATGCTAAGTTAACTTTTGATTTGTAATTTAGAATTCCTATTAGGTAAATCACATTATCTCCTTTTATTCTTTTCATAATTTAAATTTTAAGTATATAGAACGTTGACTTATATTATTTATATACCATTATGTTTGTTTTTGTAACTTTGTATATAACTACATATCCGATCATGTTTGTAAATTTTTTATTATACATGTTTCTTTTCAATTAAAAAATACCAATTATATTGTTAATTGATATAATTTATATTTATTTGAGCTGGTCAAGTATTTATACATAAAATATAATAATAATATTTGATCTAATATAAATTACATATTAGATACAAGGATCTCATTATTCGTTAGTTAATATTTTTTAAATTAAGAAAGTTAGCGTTGATATTTTTCATTAAATTATGAAATAATTATTATACAATTTGTTCGTCTCATTCATTTGTTAACAGTTTTATTTTCGAAATGTACACTCCTTTATTTTTATCTTTCCAAAAGACATATTATTCTTTACAACTTTAATAAATCTCACATGTCACTAATTTGTCCATTTTTTTATCATTCCTTCACTGTTCACATCTTTCACAAAAATTTGATTTATGACACGAAAATTTAGTGTTTGATTTAATTTTTGATGCATGAAATTACACGAACACGAAAATAAATGATAAAAACGTAAAATGTCTTATTGACATGTATTGTAGACTTTGTGATTATACAATAACCGCTCATATATATTATCTATACTTTCGCCAAAAAAAATCTTAACTCACAATTTTTATTTAAGGGGTTGTCATTAACCAAAAAGTTGGTGATAAGACCCCTCTTTACTGTTTTCTTTTGATTTTGTTTTCGATTTGTATAGGTCTCTCTCATTATTGAGAGTTTTAGTACCCCGTTTAGTGGATTTTCTCTACCCATTCTTCGGGTTTGTTCTCTTTCCTTGTGAGAGTTTGGTTTGTTTTAGTATCCGAGATCGTAGATCTGCAGGATTTATAATAGTGGTTCATTGATTTGGATTGTATGGAGTCGCAATTACGATTAATTGTTCGAATACGTATGGACGAATTAGATAGATATATATATATATATATATATATATATATATATATATATATATATTGCACGACTACAACAGATTATTAGATTGTCTTTCTAAAAAGGCTGCAAACTTCAGCGATATGAACGAGTGATGTGCTACAATGAATGATTTGTTCAACAATCATAGTTCGGGGTGAAGAAAATTCTGATTTGATATATTTTATTACGTGTTTGTTCTATTTTGATTATTTTTGTAGATTTCGTATGACCGTTTATTAATGAATTACTTGATTATAAAAAAAAATTATGTATAAGATATAAAAAATTAAGAAAATTTGTAATATATCTTAATATATAATCTCACATACATGATTATCTTTTTTACAAATATACTTTTATTACATTAAAATCACATGAGTTTACAAACATCTATGTTATACACGAACAATTATGCTACAATAATTATTTATGTTACACTTAATTGATCATTTTAATAAATTTCTTTTCACGACATTAGAAATTTAATTATTATTTAAGAAATTAATAATAATAATAATCATGTCATTTTAATAAATTTCTTTTCACGACATTGGAAATTTAATTATTATTTAAGAAATTAATAATAATAATAATCATGTAATTATTATCGTATAGATATATTGATCCAACTTTTTAAACCTGATCAAATTATAAAATATTTGGTTCATGAAAACAGCATACAATATTATAAAATTAATTTACAAATATAAAATAAAGTTGAAATACTATAATTGCTGATTTGTGCCAAAATTATTTTCTTATATGAACAGGCCCGTGCATCTCACGGGCTTCTACGCTACCAACAGTTCAAATGCTTAATAACATGCTGGTTATAATTACAAGAAAAATTTAAGTAACTTACTCTGTCAACGAGAAACTGATAAGTAAAAGTATCTCCAGCTTCTACGCTAGTGATTAACAAAGCTTTAAGCAATTGTTTGTGTTGTAAGAGTTCCAAGTTCATTCCTGTGAAAACGAGTTATGGAGTCGTTTAATACTGTGACAATTGATTTATCTATTTCCAGTTTTGTACCCCCTTCTGTCAGTGCAACTTGAGTGAGGTTATTCTTGTGTAATTCATAATAATTTTATATAATTGTTATAATAGTTTTTAATTTTTATTGTTCCAACTCAGTTTGATAACTGAACATTTGACAGATTATCCTAAAATTATAAAATCAATAAATTTTAATTAGTTTTGGTTATGTTGTTAACTTGGCACAGATTTTTTTTTTTAATCGAGAGACTGTATAAAATTAGCAATGCAAGTTAATAGTACCAAGTTTGGAAGTTGCGGTATTTACAACAAATATAGACGGCCATATCTTACACTCATTTAAATCTTTTTATTTTTTTTTATTTTTAAGCTCTTGTACAATTTATCTTTTAGATTTTATTTATCTTTATAATAAGAATCATTCCAAATATAATAATTTAGATTCCAATAGCTATATCAATTATAAATTTTAGAAAATTATCAAAATTACTATTTTTTCTAATTTTTTTTGCGATTTTACTATTTTTCTGAAAATATTTGCAAAAATACGATCTACAACCAACTCAACCAGATGCAACAAAAGCAACGAGATGCAACCTTTTAAAATCCGACGAACTCAAAATTCGGCGATCACCATGAATTCCCGGCAAACTTAAAACTACTCGAAACTCAAAGAATATTACATAAACAATTTTTAACCATCTACAGTGCTACGCAAACCATAACATTAAACTCTAATCCAAATCTCAAATCCAAATTAAAGTTTATAAAATTTGAAATTAAAATTGAAAATTGATCCACTTACTCCAATGTTTTCATTAACCTTTCACTCAGGGCAATGTGTATCGTTGCAGCACAGGGCAAGATTCTTCTTGTACTCATATTTTTCTTCACCAAAAATGTTCAACCTTACATCCGTATATCCAACACAATATTCACATACAACACTTGCTAACTCTCCGATCAGGTTCTAAGCCTTATAACTTTCAAGTGCGTAAGAGTTGTGACAACTTCTTTTTCAAACAGTTTATTTATTCCTGCCCTAGTTGCAGGTTCGATTTTTGCTTGAAATGTTCGTCCATTGAATGTGATCTTAATCATCCTTCGCATTGTCACACCTTAACTTTACTACCTCAGAAAATATCGATTTTTTGTGGAGCTTGTGGCACCAAAGGTGACAAGGACTTCTCGTACTTGTGTAAAACTTGCTTGTTTTGGATACACAGGAGCTGTGCATCTGCACCGTCTAAACTCATTTTTAAAGCTCACCATAATGATCATCCACTTGTTCTTGATTATTCACTTCCCCAAGAGTACGGAAGATTTGGAGTGTCCTGTAATTTGTGCAATGAGCAGGTTAATCTGTCCGTGTGGCTTTATTATTGTGCTGACTGCAGATATTTTGCACATATCAAATGTGTTTCATCAGGCTGAAGAGCAAAATAAATCAACAACAATCACTATCTCATGATAGATATAATCATGAGCAACACAAAGTGAATGGAATGAATGTAGAGAACAAACTCAAGAGTAAATATATTATCACTGCATTGAGTGAGAGTGAGACAGATCCTTTAGTCTAGCATAAATAGACGGTTCCACATTAGGACAAAAACTTATCCATACAAACGGTAATACTAAAACAGAATAGTAAAGGAATATGCTGAAGTGAGCTGTCATTATTTTTGAGCTGGCCATGTATTGTATTCCTCAACACTCCCCCTCAAGCTGACAAGAAGGAACTGAATTGGTGAGCTTGTGAACATGAGCTTGATGGAGTTTTGACTGGTAGTATTTTGGTGAGGATGTCAGCAACCTGTTTTGCAGAAGTAACCTTTGTTGTAGTAATGTTGCCAGCCTTCAATTCATCTCTGACATAGTGACAATCTATGTCAACATGTTTGGTTTTTTCATGTAACACATGGTTTGCGGCAATAACAATGGCTGCCTGATTATCACAGTTTAGAACAGTAGGAGGGAGATTTTGGATGCCTAGGTCTTTGAGGAGAGATTTCATCCAGGTGACTTCACATGTAGTAAGGGCCATGGATCTATACTCTGCTTCTATAGAGCTTCTAGCCACAACAGTCTATTTTTTTGACTTACAAGAAATAGGAGATGAGCCAAAGAAGATACAGTAGCCAGATGTTGACCTTCTTGTTATAGGGCAGCTAGCCCAGTCACTGTCATAAAATGCAGTGAGTTGGGCAGCTCCAGAAGCTGCTAACAGTACTCTTTGACTTACAGTGCCCACCAAGTACCTTAACAACCTCTTTGCTGTTTGATAATGGACTGTTGTGGGGGAATGCATGAACTGACTCAATAATTGCACAGAGAAGGCTATATCAGGCCTTGTGATTGTGAGATAAATCAACTTACCCAGGAGTCTTTGATAGATAACTTGATTAGGAAGAGGATCTCCTTTGTTGTGTGTTAATTTGAAATGAGAATCAAGGGGTAGTTGCAATGGCTTTGCTTGAGACATGCCATATTCTACAAGAAGATCTTTAGTATATTTTTGCTGGGAGATGAAAAAACCACTGGCTGACCTGTCAATCTCAAGGCCTAAAAAATACGTCACAGGGCCTAGGTATTTCATATGGAATTTAGCAGATAACATTTGTTTGAGATGACTTATTTGGATGTTGTCATTGCCACAGATCATCAAGTCATCTATATGAATGGTTTCCCAGTTTGAAAGAGCTGTCACTGATAGTAAGGTTCCGACAGTAGTGAGTTTGGCCATAGGAGCATAAGTCTCAGCAAAATCTTCCCCATAAGTCTGATTGCAGCCTAGTATCAGAAGTCTGGATTTCTTCCTTTCAATTGTGCCATCTGCTTTGAACTTGGTTTTATAAAGCCATTTACATCCAATGGCCTTTTTGTGAGCTGACAGTGGTACAATGGTCCAGGTATTGTTCATTTCCAGGGCATTTAGTTCAACATTCATGGCATCTACCCAACCTTGGTCAGTAACAACATCCTTAAAGTAGATAGGATAATTTGTGGTGGTGAGAGTGGACATAAGACACTGGAATTGAGGCTGAGTATTGGTGAATGCCAGATTGGATACTTTGAAAGTGTTTGTCCTAAATCCAATCATGAATGATGAGTTAGGAAGAACTTTCTTGTATTCTTATCTGATTTCATTAATGTTAATAAAAGACTTGTTTTGTTTTTATTACGGGCTTTATCTATTTAAAGTGTTTTAAATAAGATGTTCCATAGTTTAGAGTAAAGCTTCTAGAATTATAATGAGATTATAATAGTGAGATCTAGAAGATTATAACTCTAGACTTAAACAGTTCCTGATCATAGGATAACTAATCGGAAGTTGGTGAATCTGCAAAGATTGGTACATACTATGCTTGCTCCCGTCAGGAGGATGTCTGTTCTCATAGGCATTTGTGTGGTGACACTATAACTAGTATGTAGGTGCTTGTTAGGGAATAAGTTCACTGAACATGACTCGATAAGTTGAACAGCTAATGGAGTTTACTCACGTGTCAATAGTTATTCACTGAGTGATAGTTGTACAAGTGTCCTTAGACTTGAGATCGTTAGAGTTATCTTGTATATAATGAACTATGCTTTGGATTAGTCCTTAGTCTCAAGGACATCCATTAGGTCTATTCTGGGCATATGGATTTGTGTATGGAGATAGTTAACGTCAATAGAGGATCTACCCCTTCTAGTATAGGAAGAGAATATCCTATGTTATTCTTAGTATGCGAGTTCTGGAATCTCTGGCCAGAGTGTATGAAATTAGAAAGGAGTTTCTAATTTGCATTAATATGAACTTAGCATTATGAATAAGAAATCATATGATTAAATTTGATAGGCCTGACACAAGATCCATGCCTTGTATTTAATCGGGATATTGTAGGGTAGAGGGAATTGATTGTACTGAAACTAGTCACTGACAGGTTCTTGGTATTCTAAGCAGTGAATTCATATTATCCGGATAGTCGCGATATGTTGAGAAGCATCACTCACGATGTAGAATAAATATAATTAATCAGTTAATTATATTTAATGAATTATTAGAATTCATATAAATAATAAATAAAAGTTTATTATTATTTATTTCTACTACCGGCTTAATATTGAACCTACAGGGTCACACCATAAAAGAATATTTTCTTTGATGAAAAGATTTAAATTGTGAGAGAGGAAGAATTATTTTCTAAATAGTTTAGAAAAAGAAATAATGATTAAAATAGTTTTAATCATTATTAAAGCATTTTAGAAATGTGGGGTTAATATATATATATATATATATATATATATATATATATATATATATATATATATATATAGATATATTATTAAAAACCCTAAAAGAGCCCTATAAATAGAATGAGATAGTTCATTCTACGGCTCATCCTATTTTGTGAAAAAACCTAAAAAGGAGCTAGCCTCCATCTCTCTCTCTCTCTCTCTCTAAAAGGTGTTAGAGTTTTTTGAAGAAATCATCGAAGAAAAATTCTTGGTGGATACCGGTAGAGTGCTTTACACTCTGAGGAGCAACTGCAAAGCTTCGATTCTCAAGGTATGGTTACGATTCACCTCGATCTAGATTTTATATGTTTTTCTATATGTGCGATACATGGTTTTTACGAAATAATTGTTATATCAGGCTTCTGCTCATCCGTAAATTCCTTCAATGGTATCAGAGCCAGGTTTTGCATATAGAGATTCATATAAAAAATTTCATATTTTTTTATGCATGTATGGATTTATTATGATTTTTGCAAGTATATTTAGATTTAATTATGAATTAATTCGAAATATTATTTTCATGAGATTTTGACCATTGATATGGGTTCTACAAGTGTTGTGGATCATCTAGGTATTTTTTTCATAATTTTGTGATGTGTAGATTATTTGTTATGATTTTTTTAAAATTGTTTTAATTAAAATTCATAAAATAATTATGCATGTTAAAATATATGAATTAAAATTTGCACAAGGACCCCATAGATACTTGCTTATTTTTTCTTTTGTTTGATTTCAGAAATCATAATATTTTGATTTTTTATTAATTTATTAATATTAAAATAAAATAATAATAACAATAAAGGGCATTAATGGCTAAGCAGTTTTTTTAAGTGTTATTAATGCTAAGTAAGTTACAAACATTAAAAAAAAAAAAACTGCTCCTGCTGCTGTCCGCGCACGCGCGTGACGCGCAACCGCTGGGAAGGACCTGTAACGCATGCCGGGAATGCGTTACAGGCCCTGTAACGCATGCCGGGAATGCGTTACAGTCCCTGTAACGCATGAGCGTCATGCGTTACACAATTAATAGCTTTTAATTATTGTAACGCATGAGCGTCATGCGTTACAGCCCCTCTGTCCACATTAAATTTGATTTTTTGGGAGTTTGGTAACTCCGTTTTGGGCGTGCAATATACCGTTGGATTCTTTTTTCCGAGACGGATCTAATGGAGTGGTCAAATAGTTTTTATATAAAAGTTTGGAACTGTTTATATTCCCGGATGTGTTTTAAAGCATGTATTAATTGTTTTAATTGCTTTTAAATACTATAATAAATCCATACATCATTATATCATTGTATGACATGATATTACTTGCATACTTACTTGTTTATTTATTTTTATATATGAGATATATGTCTATATTTACCATGCGATGATAGATTTAGGTGAACTTAAATCAAAATAAGGCGTGCTCTAGAAAATCTAGAATAGGAATCGTTTTTTGCCTTAACAATAATATTATGAGTACAACCATGAGATTTTTATGTTTATGAAACATATAGTGAAATACTCTTTTGATGTTGAAAATGAAAATTTCTGCCTAGGCCGTTGGGTTTTAAGCGGGACCGATGTGACCCCTCCAACACACTGGGAATTTTTCATTTAAATATCATAATTGTATTTTGTTCAAGAAAAAGAGAATCTCCTAGTAATATGATTATGGTTGTAAAATAATATAATCCCTCTTAATTAAAATTTATATCAAGTAGTAAATGGCCAATGGCACAACGGGCTTGTGTCGGTCATAGCCTTCCAACATGGTAGAAAGTAGTTCTTATTTTTGAATCATTGTCGTTTCGTGCTACAGCCGAGGGCTTTGATTTCGAAATAAGAAATACTTGTCTATTACATAGAGATGTGTACAATGAATTAGAATCTAATGGTCGTTACGTGCTACAGCCGTGGGCTGTTGGAGACTGATTCAATTGTATGAAATGTTGGGTTAGACTTGACTTAGAATATTGAGTTTGTCGTGCTACAGCCGTGACTCAATTATTCAAGAGGCTAAAGTTTTATTAGGGAATAACATGAGATGTAATTGACAAGAGTTGGCTGCCTACTGAACATCACATGGCGTTTCGTGTTACAGCCGAGGTTGCGTGATGGAATGTAGGATCCTTATTCCCACTAGCATTATGAATGTTTAATTTTTCCACTTAGGGGTTGTATAAATTAGATAAACTAGTGGGAGCCACTTATGAATAAAGACCCGATTCATATAGTGTTTTAAAATGAAATTGAATATTTGCTAAGTGTTGTTATGTGTTTATCATTTACAGATTTACTATATACATTATGTCTTCTGCACTATCACTCCGGAGCATACTGGATGCTCACAAATTGACTGGTCCTAATTTTGCTGTCTGGCTTCGAAACCTGAAAATTGTTCTCAGGGTTGAGAAACTGGAATATGTGCTTAACTCACCTAAGCCTGCTGAACCTGCTGGCGATGCACATAATGATGAACATGTTGTGTATCGTAAGTGGATAGATGATGCAAATGTTGCTCAATGTATCATGCTAGCTTTCATGAACATTGAGCTACAGAAGCAACATGAGCATATGGATGCTCACACTATCCTAACGCATCTACAAGAGTTGTATGATGTGGCAGGGAGGACAGCTCGATATGAGATATCGAAGGAGCTGTTCCGCTGTAGGATGTCTGAGGGATCGTCTGTGAATGACCATGTACTTAAGATGATCAATTTGATTGAACGTCTTGGACAACTTGGTTTCAACATGGATGGGGAGCTGAGTCAAGACTTGGTCTTGCAATCACTTCCGGGTTCGTTTTAGCAGTTTGTTGTGAACTTTCACATGAACAAGTTGGACGTCAGCCTGGCTGAACTCCACAACATGTTGAAGACTTCGGAATCGAATTTTCCCTCTAAGAAGAGTTCTGTTCTTCTAATTGGTGAAGGTTCCAATCCTAAGAAAAGGAAGAAGAACCCTACCAAGAAGAAGAAAGTAGGTGAGAAAAGGCCGGTTCCACCAAAAGCTGAAGACCCCAAAAGCAAAGCTATTTACTTCCACTGTAACAAGGTGGGGCACTGGAAGAGGAACTGCAAGGTTTACCTTGCAGAATTGAAGAAGAAGAAGGGTAGTGAGACTGTCGCTTCTGATTCAGGTATGTTCATGATTGAAGTGAATATGTCATTAAATCAAATTACTACTTGGGTATTAGATACCGCCTGTGGTTCTCACATTTGCAATTCGTTGCAGGGACTAAGGAGAAGTAGGACTCTTGAGGAAGATGAGGTGATTCTACGGATGGGAAATGGAGCAAGAGTTGCTGCTGAAGCTGTAGGATCATTTGATTTACATATGCCTACGGGCAAGACTATTGTTTTAAATAATTGTTATTTTGTTCCCTCGATTGTGAGGAATATTATTTCTATTCCCATGTTAGACTTGGCTGGATTTTCGTTTGTTATTCAGAATAATAAATGTTCAATTCTTAGAGATAATGTTCTTTATGGTAGTGGTATTTTAAATAATGGTCTGTATGTATGTGACGTAGAGCATAATTTACTACAAATTGAACGTACTAATAAAAGGAAAAGGGATGATGAAAATCTCACCTATTTGTGGCACTGCAGACTTGGTCATATTAGTGAAAATAGACTTCGTACATTGCATAAGGAAGGGTTACTTGAACCCTTTGATTTTGAATCATATCCTACATGCGAGTCTTGTCTATTGGGTAAAATGACCAAATCTCCATTTAGTGGACATGGAGAGAGGGCTGCAGATTTGCTAGGATTGGTACACACAGATGTATGTGGACCGATGTGTACGCAAGCCATGGGTGGATTTTCGTACTTCATTACTTTCACAGATGATCGATCTAGATTCGGCTATGTGTATTTGATGAAACACAAGTTTGAAGCCTTTGAAAAGTTCAAAGAATACAAGTATGAAGTGGAGAAACAAACCAAATATAGTATTAAAACCCTTCGATCAGATCGAGGTGGTGAATACTTGAATGGTGAGTTTCTAGATTATCTCAAAGAAAATGGTATAGTCTCTCAGTGGACTCCTCCATATACTCCACAGTTGAATGGGGTATCTGAAAGGAGAAATCGAACTTTGTTAGACATGGTTCGATCCATGATGAGCTATGTAGATCTTCCAGTATTCCTTTGGGGTTATGCATTGGAAACCTCAACATATTTACTGAATAAGGTGCCTTCCAAATCTGTTCCTCAAACTCCATATGAGATATGGAAAGAAAGGAAACCGAGTCTTAAACACGTTAAGATTTGGGGATGTCCAGCTTATGTCAAGAAAGTTGACCCTGATAAGCTGGAATCTCGATCCGTAAAATGTAAGTTTGTGGGATATCCTAAAGAGACTTTAGGGTATTACTTTTACACCGATCATAGGGTATTTGTCTCCAGACATGCTACCTTCTTGGAAAAACAGTTTATCCTTGAAGGGAACAGTGGGAGCAAAATAGAACTTAATGAAGTTCAAGAAGCACAAATTACTACGGTTCAAGAGGAAACACCTGTTCAGACTGAACAACCTTATGTGGAACAACCCATTCGTAGGTCAGAGAGAGTGTCTCGCCAACCTGAGAGGTATTATGGCCTTGTCATTGAGAATGACAATGAGTTGTCAATCATTGATGATGACGACCCTATGACCTATAATGAGGCTATGAGTAGTATTGACTCAGAGAAATGGCAGAGTGCCATGAAAACCGAAATGGATTCTATGTATACCAACCAAGTATGGACTTTGGTTGAAGCACCCAAGGATGTGAAGCCTATTGGGTGCAAATGGGTATACAAGAGAAAGATTGGAGTAGATGGCGAGGTGGAGACCTATAAGGCCAGGCTCGTGGCAAAAGGATTCAGACAAAGGCAAGGTATTGAATTTGATGAAACTTTTTCGCCTGTAGCCCTGTTAAAATCAATTCGGATTTTTCTTGTGATTGCTGCTTACTACGACTATGAGATCTGGCAAATGGACGTGAAAACAGCCTTCCTCAATGGGAAACTTGAAGAGGAAGTGTATATGACACAGCCAGGGGGTTTTGTTTCCAAAGGGAATGAACACCTAGTGTGTAAGCTGCTACGAACCATATATGGATTAAGGCAAACTTCTCGTAGATGGAACATCCGTTTTGATGAGACAATCAAAGAGTTTGATTTTATCAAAAACATAGATGAACCATGTGTCTACAAGAAGGTTAGAGGGAACGTGGTAACATTTCTTGTGTTGTATGTGGATGACATACTTCTGATAGGAAATGATATACCAATGCTACAATCAGTCAAAGTGTGGCTATCAAAGAACTTCACTATGAAGGACATGGGAGAAGCATCCTACATTCTCGGTATGAAGATCTATAGAGATAGATCTAGAAGAATGATAGGTCTTACCCAGGGTACATACATCAAGAAAGTGCTTAAAAGGTTCAGCATGGAAAACTCCAAAAGAGGTCTCATACCAATGAGCCATGGAGTATCCCTTTCCAAGAAGATGTCTCCTAAGACACCTGAAGAAAGGGAGCGTATGAGTAAGATTCCTTATGCTTCGGCAATAGGATCTATCATGTACGCGATGTTATGTACTAGGCCTGATGTTGCTCATTCAATTAGTGTAACGAGCAGATATCAGTCCAATCCAGGTGAAGACCACTGGAAAGCAGTGAAGAACATCCTTAAGTATTTGCGAAGGACTAAGGATATTTTTCTTGTTTTTGGCGGATCTGAGTTGAAAATAGAGGGTTATACTGACTCTAGTTTTCAATCAGAAAGCGATGATAGCACATCCATGTCAGGGTACGTGTTTACTCTGAATGGTGGTGCGATTAGTTGGAAGAGTTCCAAACAGTCTACAACGGCTGACTCCACAGCGGAAGCAGAGTATATAGATGCAAGTGAGGCTGCAAAAGAAGCCGTTTGGATGAGGAAATTTGTTTCTGAGTTGGGAGTTGTTCCTAGCATTGAGGAGCCTATTGTGTTGTATTGTGATAACAACGCAGCAATAGCACAAGCCAAGGAACCTAGGTCTCATAAAAATACCAAACATGTTTTGCGGCGCTTTCATTTGATTAGGGAGATCATTGAAAGAGGAGATGTCAAAATTGAGAGAGTTGACACACATAACAACATAGCAGACCCACTCACAAAGACATTGTCTCAGATTTACTTTGATCTTCATAAAGAGAAGATGGGTATTAGATACCAGTGTGATTGGCTTTAGTTCAAGTGGGAGATTGAAAGTGTTTGTCCTAAATCCAATCATGAATGATGAGTTAGGAAGAAATTTCTTGTATTCTTATTTGATTTCATTAATGTTAATAAAAGACTTGTTTTGTTTTTATTACGGGCTTTATCTATTTAAAGTGTTTTAAATAAGATGTTCCATAGTTTAGAGTAAAGCTTCTAGAATTATAATGAGATTATAATAGTGAGATCTAGAAGATTATAACTCTAGACTTAAACAGTTCCTGATCATATGATAACTAATCGGAAGTTGGTGAATCCGCAAAGATTGGTACATACTATGCTTGCTCCCGTCAGGAGGATGTCTGTTCTCATAGGCATTTGTGTGGTGACACTATAGCTAGTATGTAGGTGCTTGTTAGGGAATAAGTTCACTGAACATGACTCGATAAGTTGAACAGCTAATGGAGTTTACTCACGTGTCAATAGTTATTCACTGAGTGATAGTTGTACAAGTGTCCTTAGACTTGAGATCGTTAGAGTTATCTTGTATATAATGAACTATGCTTTGGATTAGTCCTTAGTCTCAAGGACATCCATTAGGTCTATTCTGGGCATATGGATTTGTGTATGGAGATAGTTAACGTCAATAGAGGATCTACCCCTTCTAGTATAGGAAGAGAATATCCTATGTTATTCTTAGTATGCGAGTTCTGGAATCTCTGGCCAGAGTGTATGAAATTAGAAAGGAGTTTCTAATTTGCATTAATATGAACTTAGCATTATGAATAAGAAATCGTATGATTAAATTTGATAGGCCTGACATGAGATCCATGCCTTGTATTTAATCGGGATATTGTAGGGTAGAGGGAATTGATTGTACTGAAACTAGTCACTGACAGGTTCTTGGTATTCTAAGCAGTGAATTCATATTATCCGGATAGTCGCGATATGTTGAGAAGCATCACTCACGATGTAGAATAAATATAATTAATCATTTAATTATATTTAATGAATTATTAGAATTCATATAAATAATAAATAAAAGTTTATTATTATTTATTTCTACTACCGGCTTAATATTGAACCTACAGGGACACACCATAAAAGAATATTTTCTTTGATGAAAAGATTTAAATTGTGAGAGAGGAAGAATTATTTTCTAAATAGTTTAGAAAAAAATAATGATTAAAATAGTTTTAATCATTATTAAAGCATTTTAGAAATGTGGGGTTAATATATATATATATATATATTATTAAAAACCCTAAAAGAGCCCAATAAATAGAATGAGATAGTTCATTCTAAGGCTCATCCTATTTTGTGAAAAAACCTAAAAAGGAGCTAGCCTCCATCTCTCTCTCTCTCTCTCTCCCTCTCTCTCTTTTCTCTCTAAAAGGTTTTAGAGTTTTTTTGAAGAAATCATCGAAGAAAAATTCTTGGTGGATACCGGTAGAGTGCTTCACACTCTGAGGAGCAACTGCTTGCAACCATCGTTTTAAAGCTTCGATTCTCAAGGTATGGTTACGATTCCCCTCGATCTAGATTTTATATGTTTTTCTATATGTGCGATACATGGTTTTTACGGAATAATTGTTATATCACGCTTCCTCTCATCCGTAAATTCCTTCATACTTGAGGTATAGAAGGGTGAAGAGAGCCACTGGCTTGAAATGTTTTATATTGTTGAAGCCAAGGTGGTGGTTGGTGAGACCTTGTAGATATTCTTAGAGGTTGTAAGTTATCAGATACGGGATTGTGTGGTTGATGGTTTAAAGGAGGGTTATTATCTGATGATGTTGACATAGGAGTAATGGGTGTTTCATATATAGGTGACACCTCATCAGTAATGTGAGCAGGGAAATATTCCTCATCAAGTATGACAGGAGGTTGAATGGTTGTTTCAGAAACAGGTAGAGGTGTCATGTATCTTGTAAAAAAATCAGGATGATAGGGAAAGATGGATTCATGAAATTTTACATCTCGGGAGATGAAGGTTGTTTGATTGAGAAGGTTTAATAATTTATAACCCGTATTGGATGAGGGATATCCCAGTAATATGCAGGGAACAACTTTGGGAGCTAGTTTGTCTGTGGTGAAGGCAGGGTTGTGGGCAAAGGCTAAGCAACCAATGACTTTAAGGTGAGAATAGGTGGTTGGTTTGTTGTGTAGGACATAGTAAGGTGTAGAGTTTTGTAACACTGGGGTAGGAAGTCGATTGATGATGTGCACAGCTGCTTGTACACAGTCACCCCATAGAGATGAAGAGAGATGAGCTTGAAACCGAATAGCTCTGGCTATTTCTAAGATATGTCGATGCTTTCTCTCAACCCTAGCATTTTGCTGGGGTTTGTAAGAGCAAGAAGTTTGGTGTAGGATACCATGGTCATGAAAGAAAGTAATGAAGTTTGAATCAGCAAATTCCAAAGTGTTATCAGATCGAACTACTTGGATTTGTTTGCGAAATTGAGTTTGAGCATACTGGTGAAAAGCCTTACACACAGAGAAAACATCTGATTTGTGAGTTAACAGTGAAATCCAAGTATGTCTACTGTGGTCATCGACCATAGTCAAGAAGTATTTGTGTTTGCCTTGGGTGGGAATTTTATACGGCCCCCAAGTGTCTATGTGAATCAACTCAAAGTTTTCAGAAGCATATGAATCACTAAGTGTGAAAGGTAGGTTGGTGAATTTAGCCATAGGGCAGGTTACACAAACTTGGGTTGAGCTGTTTAGGGTTGATATTTCTGGTATGAGTTTGAGTTTAGCAACAGGGGCATGGCCCAATTTATGGTGCCAAATGCTAAGAGATGTGTCATTACTATTATTGGTGACATTATTAAAACAAGTAACAGTAGACATATTATGTTCAGACAACCAGACGAAAGGATCATTAGTGTTGACTAAGTAGTATAGATCTTGTTTAGCCTCACCTACAGCTTTGATGGTTTGAGTAATGTTGTCAATGATCAAACAATGTGTTGGGAGGAATTTCACTTCACAATTATTGTGTTTGATCAACTTTTGAACAGATAATAGGTTTTGCTTAAAGAAAGGAACATATAACACATTACTTAAACAGAGACCATGAGGAAGAGTTGTGTTACCAGTGTGAGTGATCCTAGCAGTGGCTCCAGTAGGTAGATTTATGTGAGTAGCTGTTGTCACTCGTGTTGGAGAGTCAAGATTTGCCAGATAGGGAGTCATGTGATCAGAGGCGCCGGAGTCAATTATCCAATCTCTAGCAGCTTTACTTGCATTATGACAGGTCATCATCCCAGAAAAAGGAGTTTCAAGATTGGCTGCAGTTTCTTGTGAGCCTTGAAATCCAGACATTTGCATAAGCTGAGCGAGTTGGGCCAATTGCTCAGGTGTAAAAAGTGCAGTATCTGCAGATGTTGATTCTGTAGTGTGAGCAATATTTGCAGACCTGAACTGTTGTTGTCTCTGATTTCCTGACCACCTTGGCCTTGTTCCTTGAGCAGGAGTGACCACTGGTTTAGTTATATTGGGACCTTTATACTTGGGATGCCACCTAGGGTAGCCAATATTAGACCAACATCTATCTTGCGTATGACCTTTGCCCTCACAAGCAGTGCATTGATAAATCTGGGAGATGAAGGTGTCCCTTTGCTGTACATTGCCAGAATATCAGTCTCAGGAGTTGTTGTAGCATTCTCAACACTAGGCAGTGGATTATTCAACAATAATTGACTCATTTGAGCAACATAAATCTCATTGAGACCATTTAAGAACTGGAATAATTTAGATTCCTCTTTCTGAAGCTCAATCTCAGACATCAATTTTACAATTTCAGGTGAAGAAGCAGTAATAGCTGGTAAAGCATTTAAAGCATCCAGTTCTTCCCAAACAGTTCTCATGGCAGTGTAGTAATCATTAACAAACATATCATTTTGCTTAATATCATACATGTCTTTGTTTAACTTGTATTTTCTAGACCTATTAGACACAGAGAATCGTTGTTCAAGATTTAACCATATTTCTCTAGATGTGTTGATGTAGATAATGGATTTTCTAATAACAGGAGAAACGTTAGAGGTGAGCCAAGAGATTCAACACAGGTAATACTAAAACAGAATAGTAAAGGAATATGCTGAAGTGAGCTGTCATTATTTTTGAGCTGTCCATGTATTGTATTCCTCAACACAGGCAATAGAGTATGTTCCGTGTCTTGTGTTGAGTTCTTTTACAGTTTTAGTTGTTTGCTTTTGTTCTTATTTACTTTCAAATTCATCTCAGATCAGGCGAAGATCGGAACATATATGAGGATGTAGGACACGTTGATGACCCTAATCATTTCCCAGTATCCGATGATAAACCATTCTTACTGTACCAGTTGATCCAAAAGTTTGCAGAGAATTTCACTACTTCAACAGATGAGATATCGGGAAAAGCATATAAGATCAGCCACTGCAGCAATGGCCATTCACCCATCCTCTTTGATAATTTAAATAATAAAACTGTTGGTGAAACCAAAAGTAGTGACCACATAATATGTGACGGATGCGTGCAACCTATTCTATCACCACCTGATTATTTCTACGGATGTCTCGATTGCAACTTCACAGTATTTGCGCTGCTGAGCTACCAAGGGAGATTCAACATGCATTACATCCAAAACACGAGCTCATTAGATGTGATCAAATTGGGAAGCCAAATGCTTTCTTCTTTTGTGCGTCCTTTCAAAACTTGTGCAACGAGATGTTTTACAGTTGTCAGTCATGTTCATTTTACATTGATCTTGTGCGCGTTGCATTGCCCAGTAAGATCAAACATGACTCTCATAAGCACAATCTTAAATTGGATTATGACAGCTGGAAGACTTGTCATTGCTACGGAGAGCTGCTTGGATTTCAAAATGGCATCTTTATATGTGAAATCTGTAAATATCAAATTAGTGTAAGATCCACACGACATCCGGGTAGAATTAAATATAGATGGGATGAACATCAACTTTGTTTGATGTATCCTCCGGTAAAAGGTCATCCACATGAATTCAACTATGAACGATGCTCTGAGGATATAAATCCAACTTATTAGTTTTATCATTGTCGCAAATGTGATACTTCATTCCATAATGGTTTCCTGTATCAAGTTGCATATACAAATATCAAGTGTGGGGGCATTGTTAAAAATGATGGGGTCGTTTGGTTCGTGGTTAATGAGCCCGGTTAACGGGAATCGGAACCTTAAACCCAAGTGATATTGTTTGGATTAATAATTTAGTTGTGTGGAATGGGATACCTAATCCCTTTAGGTGCGTAAATCAAACTCATTCTACCCCTACCCCTTGGGTTTCCATTTCATTCCCATTAACATTAATTCCCATTCCCCTACCCTCCATTCTCATTTCCGAATCTGATACCCATGATGCATCCAAACGCCTCCAATGATTTGCATCAACACAACCTTAAAATCTCCCCACTTTTATCAAAGTTCAAGTGTGGAAGTTGTGGTTTTTACAATGAGGATTATAGATGGACATATATGATACATCCAATTCTTACATGTGTATCATGTAAATTTTCAGTCTGCCACGACTGTATAGAGAAAATACAGAGAAGAAACGATTAACAAAGCTTTAAGCAATTGTTTGTGTTGTAAGAGTTCCAAGTTCAATCCTGTGAAAACGAGTTATGGTGTCGTTTAATATTGTGACAATTGATTTATCTATTTCCAGTTTTGAACTCCTGTAAATGTTACTTACTTGATTGAGGTTTTTCTTGTATAATTCATTATAATATAATTTTAAATTTATTAAAATCTAATAAATTTTATTTAGATTTTGTTCTGTTGTAAACTTCTTACTGATTTTTTTTAATGAAGAGACAACGGTCATTCCTGTTTGCTGTATAACATTAGCAACGCAAGTTAATAGTATCAAATGATTATTCAATAAGTATTCAAGTTTTTCTTCTTACTTTTTTTTTATTAGGGGGACTTCAAGATTTTTAAATCAATGTTATCCTAAGGAATGAAGCAATACCCAGCAAAACATCACCAGCAACGTAGAAGGGCATCGAAAGTCTCACCAAAATAATCTTTCACTTCCCGCAAGACCTCGGCTTGAATATCAAAAGGAGTATTCGTCAACCATGGGATAGCTGCTACAACATGCTCAGACTTCCCACGGATGTGGATCACTTCAAACTCATCATTTGTCCCCTTCATCTAGAACACAATGCTTTTTGCTTCCTCAATGTATGTTCTGATATATCGTAGCAATTTTGAAATAAGACTATGATTCTCTTTCCAACAATCTGAGAGAATCAAAACTGGGACCTATTTTGTTGTCTAAAGACGGTGTCAAGATTCCAAAACATCTCTGGATTCACATCCTTGGCATTTTCAAGCTTTAAATGTTTCAAGTGTTCCTTCATAAGTTTCGGACGAAGTAGGAAGTAAACAAGCACAACGTCAAAGTCTTCCTTGTTCTTAGATAACTCTTCATAAGCCTTTTTAAGTTTCCAGGTGATGAAGTTGTCCGATATATGGGTTAAAAAAATAGGCATATATACCACCTCATGTTCAAGATTTTGTTTGTTTTTGTTAACTAGTTTGAATGTATGTGCTACGATTCAAATAAAATATTCGAGCTCACGGCGATGACTTGTATGTACTTCTGAAGTTGAATTTTTTTGTAAAGTTTCAGCAACATTTTCAGTGACGAGTGCATCATTTTGTATGACTTTCCAGGTGAATATGCTTACACTGTCATGGTTTGCGCTTTGCGGATGCCCTTGTATACCACAGATCTGGTTTCAGAGATGTTGTCGGTCAATACCGGTTTCTTCACCTATCTTTTATGTTTACAACAATGTGGAGCTATTATTGAAAAAATGATAATTTCTGGTTCGACAAAAATATACTAAAGGAATTTGTATCACAGATTTGCTCATGGCCTCTGCAAATACGAAGTGCTTCAACGAACCAAATAAAACATATTATCACCACCTGATTCTTTCTACGGATGTATAGATTGCAACTTCTTTCTTCACACTATTTGTGCTGCTGAGTTACCAAGGGAGTTTCAACATGCATCATCAGATACTGATGGCAATCCTGATGCCAATACTGATGATGACTCTTCTGACTCAGACATGGAAGAGATGGTTGCTATGATTGTCAGAAGCTTCAAAAAGATGAAGTTCAGGAAGGGTAGAAGACAAGGCAACTTCCAGAAAAGGACCTTCAATGCAGACAAAGACAAGTATATCAAAAAGGACAACAAGGGTAGCAAATTCGACAAGTCAAAGGTTAGATGCTACAAGTGTAATGGTATGGGTCACTTTGCTTCAGAGTGCAAGAAGACAAAAGCACTCATCACATCAAGCAAGGATTGGATGGACTCTTCCTCAGAATCTGATACTGAGGTGGTCAACTATGCCCTGATGGCCAATACTGATGATACTGCTATTCTTGATGATAAGGTACTCAATACTGTCTTTGATTTTGATACTGATAATGCTTCTGAGTTAAGACGTTTTCTAAAGTCATTGCATATTAGCTTTAGAAGTCAAACTGCTGAGAATTCTAGAATCTTATCTGAGATGTCTGATCTTAGGAAAAGGAATGAGCATCTGGAAGCTGAATTTTCTCATATGCAAAAAGTACAGATAGAATGTGATAATGCTAAACACATGTATTTAGAGATGAAACTCAAATGTACTGTACTAGAAAAGGATTTAGAATATGCTAATGAGAAAATCAGGACCTGGACAGATTCTGGTAGAAAGAATGTCTAGGATATAAGTCAGATGAAGATAAGAAATTAAAAGAGAAAGTTGTTATTGATGAGACAGTTAGTCCAAAAACTTATAGACATGTTATAGACAAAACCAAATCTAAGATTATTCCTGTTGATTTTGTATTTAGTAAAGATTCCAATTCAACTTTTGAAAAGGGATCTACTTCTACTCAAAGTATAAATCTTGTGAAGTCTAAACATGTCTTGAATAAAGTCACTAAGAATGTAGGTTTACTGTCTTAGAAACAACTCAAGGATAAAATCTGTAAGGTTACAGATAAGAAAAAGGAAACTACTGTTAAGAGAAACAGGAATGGTAAAATTGGGATCAATAAAGAGAATGGTTATAAGTATATCCCAAATGCACCTAGGAAATGTTGTTTTACCTGTGGAAACTCTAATCATCTTGCCATTGATTGTAAAAAGAGTTTAAAGAAAAGTACTGAAATTCCTATTTCTGATGTCAGGAGTAGATCAGTATTTTATAAACCACAGAAGTCCTGTTTTCATTGTGGTAGTATATGGCATTCTATTTATACTTGTAAAGATTATCATGATTTGTACTATAACTTTTATGATCCATTGCCTAAGTTTGATAAGAGTACAAAGTCTGGTAGAATTAAGAATGTCAAGTTGGAACATGCTTTTGTTAATACTGATACTGACAAAGCAAATCCTGATGGAGTAAATCATGTCAGGACTGCTAAAGTCAGAAAGTCTTCTGCTGCTAAAATTAATAAATTGCATGGAAAAGGAACCCAACATGTATGGGTTCCTAAATGTTCTAACTAGTGTGTTTCTATTCTGATTGCAGGGAAAAAGGAAAAATGTGTTAGTCATGGATAGTGGATGCTCTGTGCACATGACTGGAAACAAAGCCATGTTATCAGAATATGAGGAAAAAGCTGGCCCAACTGTGTCTTATGGAGATGGCAACATTGGACAAACTTTGGGATATGGCAATATAATCATTGGAAATGTCATCATTGAAAAAGTAGCTCTAGTGAAGGGACTAAAACACAATCTGTTGAGTATTAGTCAAATCACTGACAGAGGTTATCATGTCCACTTCTATTCCACACATTGTGAAGTAGTCAACAAAGAAACAGGAAAGATAGCATTGACTGGTTACAAGCATGGTAACATTTATGAAGCCAACATTCTCTCAAATACTGATGACTCCCCTACTTGTCTCATCAGTAAAGCATCAGTAGATGAAAGTTGGAATTGGCACAAGAAGCTTTCTCATCTCAACTTCAGCAATATCAATGAGTTGGTTAAGAAAGATTTAGTTAGAGGATTGTCAAAAGTGTTATATACTCCAGATGGACTCTGTGATGCATGTAAAAAGGCTAAACAGAGAAGGACATCATTCAAGAGTAAATCTGAATCCTCTATTGAAGAACCATATCACATGCTGCATCTTGATCTATTTGGTCCAGTCAACATTATGACCATCAGTAAGAAAAGGTACATTCTTGTAATTATTGATGAATATTCTAGATTCACCTGGGTGTATTTTCTTCACAGAAAAGATGAAACTCCTGAAATACTGTTGGATCATGTGAGAATGATTGAGACAACCACAAAGTTCAAAGTCAAGATACTGAGGAGTGATAATGGTACTAAATTCAAGAATTCAAAGATGGAAGAGTTCTGCAAATACAAAGGAATTGTTCAACAATTTTCAGCTCCTGGCACACCTCAGCAAAATGGAGTAGTTGAAAGGAAAAATAGAACTCTTATTGAAGCTGGCAGAACTATGTTGGAAGAAGCTAAGTTACCTACATATTTATGGGCAGAAGCAGTCAACACAGCATGCTATACACAGAATCTCACATTGATAAACAGACATGGTGTTACTCCTTATCAATCACTCAAGGAGAAGAAACCAAGTTTGAAGCATCTGCATGTGTTTGGCTGTAAATGTTTTGTTCTCAAAACTCATCCTGAACAGCTAGGGAAATTTGAAACAAAGGCAGATGAAGGAATTTTCATAGGCTATCCTACATCAAGAGCCTTCAGAGTTTTTAATTTGAGAACAAGGACTGTCATGGAGTCAATACATGTATCTTTTGATGATAAGAAGATAATTGGCTTGAATGAAGATTCACATGATAGATTGGTTTTTGAAAATGAAGCTACCAAGGAACCTGAAGAAAATGAATCAGATCCTGTCAATTCATCAGATACTGATGGGTCACCAAATCCTGATGATCCATCAAATCCTGATGTCACACCAAATTCTGATGGTGCTAACTCTGATGATACAAATAATGGTAATACAACTAGTAGTGCAAATGTTGAGGGGGAGCAACAACATTCTGCTACAAGTTCAGAGTCAACTCAATCACCAGGACAGAATTCTTCAGATATTGATTCAAATGGTGATCCTGATAATTCATCAGGAATGGATATCAATTATTCAGGGGGAGCTTCTAATGAAGCAAATTCTTCAAATCAAGATAACACCAATCCAGGGGGAGCATCTACATCAAGACATGACTTACCACCAGCAAGGAAATGGACTGCAAGTCATACTCCTGATTTGATCATTGGAGATCCTGATGCAGGTGTTCAGACAAGAAGTGCAACTCAGAATGAATGTTTATACAATAACTTTCTATCCAAGGAGGAACCTAAGAAAGTTGAAGATGCACTCAAAGATGTTGATTGGGTTACTGCAATGCAAGAAGAATTGAATGAATTTGAAAGGAATGAAGTCTGGAAACTAGTACCAAGACCAAAGAACAGATCAATTGTTGGTACAAAGTGGATTTTCAAGAATAAGACTGATTCTGATGGAGTAATAATCAGAAACAAAGCTAGGCTAGTTGCAAAGGGGTATTCTCAACAAGAAGGAATTGACTATGATGAAACTTTTGCTCCTGTTGCAAGACTAGAAGCCATCAGGATCTTTCTAGCTTATGCAGCTCATAAGAAATTCAAGGTTTTCCAGATGGATGTGAAAAGTGCTTTCTTAAATGGCTTAAATGGTGAACTGGAGGAAGAAGTCTATGTTGAGCAACCTCCTGGTTTCATTGATCCAAAATATCCTAATCATGTTTACAGATTGGATAAGGCACTTTATGGACTAAAGCAAGCTCCAAGAGCATGGTATGAAACCTTAGCTCAATTCTTACTAGAGAGTGGATTCAAAAGAGGTACAATTGATAAAACTTTATTCTATTTGAATCATGGTAAGGATTTGCTTTTAGTTCAGATTTATGTGGATGATATCATTTTTGGGTCAACAAACAATAAACTGTGTGAAAAGTTTTCTAAGCTTATGCAGTCAAGATATCAAATGAGCATGATGGGATAAATGAGTTATTTTCTTGGTCTTCAAGTTAAACAGACTGATGATGGCATTTTTATCAATCAGTCAAAATACACAAAGAATTTGTTGAAAAGGTTTAACATGGAAGATTGTGCTATTGCAAGTACTCCCATAGCTACAGCTACCAAACTTGATCCTGATCAAGGTGCTGAGGTAGATGTAACTCACTACAGAGGGATGATTGGCTCTTTATTGTATCTCACTGCAAGTAGACCAGATATCATGTTTGCAACCTGTCTGTGTGCAAGATTTCAAGCAAAACCTAGAGAACCTCATCTGATTACAGTTAAAAGAATTTTCAGATATCTCAAGGGCACTCCTTCTCTTGGCCTTTGGTATGCAAGAGAATCAGATTTTGGTTTATGTGGTTATTCAGATGCTGATTTTGCAGGATGCAAAATAGACAGGAAAAGTACTTCAGGAAGCTGTCAGTTTTTGGGTGGAAGACTAGTTTCATGGTTCAGTAAGAAGCAAAAGTCTATTTCTACTTCAACAGCAGAAGCTGAGTACATAGCTGCAGGAAGTTGTTGTGCTCAGATTATGTGGATGAGAAATCAGTTGTTAGATTATGGCCTGTCATACTCAAAAATCCCTATTTATTGTGATAACCAAAGTGCTATTGCAATGACAGGAAATCCAGTTCAGCATTCTCTTACTAAACACATCAGTATTAGATATCACTTTATAAGAGAACAGGTTCTGGAAGGAACAATTGAACTTCACTTTGTTCCAACTGATCAACAACTAGCTGATATATTCACCAAACCACTACCTGAAGCTATTTTCAATAAATTGGTGAATGACCTTGGAATGATGAACTTTGAGAATTTCTGAGGAAAGCTACATAGAGGAAATCCTGATGACTATCAAATCCTGATGGTCACTCAGAAAGGTATGTTATTTTGATCAAATCCTGATAGGACACAATCCTGACAGGAAGTCAACTGGTCAATCCTGATGGACAGATCAGTATTTAATTGCTTAATTTGTGCCTGATTTTTCGTCAGTATCTGATGAGAATCGTTTGAGTTTTGGTTGGACAACTGTATGCGCGCGTGTGTCACACTAATAGCTATATACAGTTAGATACACATAAAAAGCGGTGCAGTTATGTTTAAGTTCGCACGTAATTTGTCCACTAATTATTTGTGCACGAATCACAGCATGCCATATGTCATTGAGAGAGTAATATTTTGTTTTAACAAAATACATTTGATTTTCTGAAATCATCATTAGTTTTACATCTTCTTTCTCTCTCTGTGTTCAAGAACCCTAAATTCTAAATCTCAAATTCTCAAGTTTTTTTTTATACTGTTTTAATGGCATCTTCATCATTCATAAACAAACAGACTGTGATTAGTGGTGTTACTTTTGCCACTAATAATTTTGTAGCTATTCTAAATCATCAGGAATTACCCAATGAGTTTCACATAATTCAAGATTTTCTGACTTCAAGCCCATTGAAATTTGCTTTAACAGAACCTGCAAGTGTTTCTTTTAAGTCGGTTATGCAGGTTTGGAACTCAGTTACTTTTGACAAAGGGCATTCTGACTCAATCTTGATGAGTTTTGAATATGATGGGATTACTCACTATGTGACTCCTGCAATTGTGGAGGATGCACTGCATTTACCTGTTCTTGGTGATGCTGTTCCTGATAATGTTTCGGACTCTACTCTCTTTGAGTTTGTTACAAAGTTGGGCTACGATGGTGAAGTAAAGAGGTATGGCAACCTCTTTAGGACAAAGCTTAAGAGGGAATGGAATCTCTTCTTTGATACGATCAGTCGCTGTTTCCTGAACAAGACATCAAATTTTGATGCTCTTCCATCAGGATCTCTCAAAATTGGGTACTCTCTTATCCATTCTACAGTGTTTGATTATGGGTCTTTTATCTTAAAAGCTTTAAGTGATAGGAAATCAGATAAGTTAGGTTCTGTCTGTTTTCTTAGATTTTTATAGTTGATATTTAATCACTTATGTCCTAATGTTGTTTTTGAGAATGATGTAGTTCTACCAATCTGTAGAATTACTGAGAATAATATTAAGTCCTTAGTCAACAGTGATAAGGCAAATGGTTTTATTGGCAATGCCTTTATTCCTGATGAGGTCAGGTTTTTCTTATATCAGAAAATGCCTACTTGTTATGGATTGCTTTCTAATGCTATGGGGCAAGGTCCTTCACACCTTGTTCCTGACATAAGCATGCCACCTAAACAGTCTAAACAGTTAACAACCACCTCTACTGTCTCTCAAAAGACTTTAGTTGTAAAATCAAAGAAGTCAGCTAGAACTGATGTGTCAGGAAGGAAATCAGGTTCAAAGGATTTTTCCTATACACCAATCACTAAAAAGAAGTTACAAGGGGGTGTACAAGGGGTCCTGGTGAAGAAATCTTCTAAGGGTGTTGTGGATGTTCCTATTAAAAGAAAATTAGTACTCAGGGATGAGACTGATTCAGAGGATGATCTACCTATATCCTCTATAATGAATGTGAATAAGGAAGTTGCTGATACTGCTAGTGAAGCTGTGGTATCATTGTCTACACCACAGAAGAAAAGGAAGTTATCAAAAAGCAGGTATCATATTCCTTTAGAAAAGAAGCAGGATACTGATGTACAGGACACTTCTATTCTTAATGAGCAATCAAAGTCAACTGCTCAAGCAAATCCTGATGTTAATATTCCTGATGCTGCACCAAGTCAAGAGGTTACTATTTCAGACTCTCCAGCACGTGACTCTCCAACAAAAAGACATGTAGATATTTCATGGGAGAAATTTGGTGCTGCTGCTTCCAATCTTGGGATTAAACATCCAATGGAAAAGCTAAGGAAAGCAGGGGAGTTAGTGTTCACTAGACAGAAGAAACTGAAGGGATCAAGCCCACAAGAACCTGGACCTCAAAGTGGTTCAGCAGCTCTTACTGATGATCCAGCCACACAAGAACCACTCAATCAAAGTTTGGGTGAAGGCTTAGCTATTGGAATGGTCACACAAGAACCATTTTCTCAAAGGGAGAGTGAAGACATCAACATTCCAGCCACACAAGAACCATTTCTCAAAGTGAAGATGCAGGCCAAGCTACAGTTTCTGAGAAATTTCCTGACAATGCTCAATGGATTTCTGGTGCAGATGAAGTTCAAAGATTGGTCGAGGACACTGTCAATGAGGGAAGCACACAAGAACCTCCAACTCAAAGTGTTGAAGCAGCTTCAGAACCTCATGCTACACAAGAACCATCATTAACAAATACTGATGCAAGCTTATCAAATCTTGACGGTGTTACTCCTGATGCTAGTGGTGCTCCTGATGCTGAGCCAATTCTGATACAGCCACCAAGATCACGACCAATGGACCATCCTATCACAGATTCTCAGGATAAATTAAAAGGTATAGCTATTCTTGATCCTGACGACACTCATGATACTGATGATGATGATTCTGATGATAGTGATGATGATAATAATGAAGAAAAGGAACAACTTGCCAGAGTTTTAAAATCTAGTCTTGGAACTAACTTTGGTTCGTCAAGCACCTTCATGACTGGCAAGGCTTCTATTGGAAAAGACTTCAGACAAGACTTTTATGTTCCTTCAGAGATTGATCCTGCTGAACAGCTGAAATTTCAACAATGGGAAAATGACTGGTTCAAATCCCATGATTCTGTAAGCTATCCATATGCATTGGATCAAGCTTATAATGCTGTTAAGTTGATTCAGAATGAAGATTTGAAGAATCATTTGAAGACTACTACTCTGTTATCCAAAAGCCTGAAACATGAAATAGATTCTGTCAAAGATTCTACTGAAAAAGTGAGGACTGATATTTCTCAAAGCTTTACAAAGGTGTCTACTGCTCTTCAACTCAGGGTAGTGGAATCCCAAGTTAAGTCAATCATTACTGAACAGTCTTCAATAAACAACAGGATTGATTCTCTTGATACAAAGGTAACTGACATTCAAACCTCTCTTGCCTTAATTTTGAATATATTGTCAAATACTTATGTCAAAAAGGGGGAGAAGGTAAGTCAGACAAAATGTACACCTGATCTAGTATTGAGAAATAATGATGATGATGATAATACTGGAAATGATGGTGGTGACAAAATTCTAAAAGGAGAAACCTCTGATGCTGCTGTTATGAAAACAATTCAAACTTCTCAAAGTCAAACAACGCAGTCAACTCATGTTTCTGATTCTGGAGTAAGGACAGTAAGAACACTGGTGCAATCTCAGATCCTGACGGAAGAACAAATCCTGACAGGTGATCAAATCCTGATGCCTGGTCACGTACAGACTTTTGCTACAATTCCTGAAGGTGATGAAGATGTGATTATTGATAATCCTGAAGATGCATCAAATCTATTCCAGAAGTTTACTACAAAAGATGGCAGAATTGTTACTCTATATCACACTGATAAAAGAGTTCAACAATTATTTGCAAGAAAAGCACTCTCTACAGCAAGTGAAGAATATCCTGATCTCTCACATGAAGAATTCTTAAGACAACAGAGAGAAATGATGGAAAGCTTTAATAACCCTGCTCCTACTAGAGGAAGAGGAGGCAGAGGTAAGAGAGGTGCTAGAAGAGGTAGAAGAGGTTCTTCAACTCAAACAATGCCTAGACAGACAAGATCTAGAGGTTTAAGAATAGAAGAAATTCCTGAACCTACTCAAATTCTAGTAGTTCCTGACAGGTCTACTTTTGATGATGATGGAATTGTTGAAGAAGAACCAGAATTAAGGAGAAGTTCAAGACAATCAATTCTCTGTAATACAAATCAAATTGAAGATTCTAATCCTGATATTGTTCCTGACAATGTTCAAGATCCTGATGAATCTGAAATTCTGCAAGAGATTGAGTTGATAATCTTATCTACTGTTGTTGATTCTCACAACATGAAAGTGGATGAAGAAGAAGAAGCCAGAAGAAGAGAAATCACAAGGTCAACAAATAGAGATTTCAATCTCTATGTTCAAAGGCTTAAACTCTCAAACAAAAGAGTGTGGAGAAATTCAAGCAGGCATGAATCTTTACTAGAAAGAAGCTATGCTTTTGAAAAAGAAAGAGATAAGAAGTGGAAACACATAAGTACACTGAGGTGTAATACACCTATCAATTTTCAGACTGGAGGAATTATAACAAGTGCTTCAAGTGTTGTTGATTTATCTGATATGGATAGATCAAAAGCACTCTGGCTTCGAATGTTTTCAAATCTGAAGCAATTGTCAAGTAATTCAAGAGGAGGGATTGGACACAGGGATGCTGAATATCTGAATATGTCATATGTTGATTCATACTCCTTGACTGAAATTGGAGGTACTTTAACTTCTGAAAACCTGAACAATTTATTAGTTGTTGATATAGTTATAGATTGTCATGATGGTATTGAAAAGAAAGAAAAGATTATGTACTTCATGAAAGATGGTAGTGTGAAGATTTTATCTATTCAAGATATGCTGATGAAAACTACACAGGAACTGAAATATGTTCACTATCTGTTAAGATGGAAGAATAAAGTGTGCAAAGTGTGGAGTGACATGATCTTATCAACAATAAGAAGAAGACTGGATGGAAATAGAAATTTCAATGGTAATTATACTCCCATGTACTCAAATCAAAGAGGTCAAGATGTGGAAATGCAAAGGGGCACTGCTGTTAAAGAAGTGACTTTTGGCATGACTCAACTTACTCTCAATCCTGATGGGAAGGAAATTGCTTATCTTTTTCTTGAAGAGCACAGTCTACAAAGAAGCTCCATTCAAAATCTCAGAGCAGCTATTTACCAGATTAATGAGGAAGATGAAGAACTCAGAAATCTTAAGGAAAGACTGATTCAAATTCTTGAGGAAAAAGAAGAAAATTTGTTATCCAACTTCTTGAAGATGAATCTGTTCTATCAAAGAATTTAAACAGATAAGTTGCTGCTGATATTTGTACATTTTGTAAATATGTTTTTGACATCATTGAATCTTAGGAATCTATACTTTATTTCACAAAGTATGAGATTGGGGGAGATTGTTAGATCAGGATTCAATGATCGTCAGGATCTAGACTCAACTGATCAGGATTGCTGACGTCATCAGGATTGCATGGTTGTCAGGATCAAGATGAATATCAGGACTGGGATCAGGATTGATCATCAGGACTGGAAGCTGATCAGGATTCCTACTTCGAGTTATATTTGGAATCTAGTTAAACATGGAAGTTTATTATGTCGGTTCCTGGTCTGTAGGAATGTAGCTATCGATTAAGGATATGTTTCAATCTTTGTAATTGATTAGGACTTATCATTGATAGAGAAGCTGTGTAGTATATAAACACAGTTTAGGTTTTGATTGTGTACGAAATCGATTGAAGAGAGATCAATCGCATACACGAGTATTTTTGTAATATTGCAGCTCTCAAGAACACAGAATTTCTTGAGAGAGTTTGTAACAGTTTTATATCAGATATAATAAAGCTGTTATCATTCTTTCATATTTGTGATATATATCTTATTTAGTCGAGAATCTTATACAATTGTATTCAACCCCCCCCCTTCTACAATTGTTTATTACTGGGCAACAAGTTGGAATTTGTTGACTCTGAACTTTTCGAAAAGCACTTTCAATTTCTACAACTTTACTTCACAGTGTTTTTCCAGGTTATGCTTTAAAGTGTTCTTAAAATCACAAAACATGTTCAGATCTCGTTTTTCAATTTTTGTTCAAATTAAGCGGGCGTTTTATTCAAGTCCCGGTCCGTTATAAGTCCGTTTCTGATGAGTCATAACTTGTCGGAAATATCTATTCGTTCTCTATAACTTCTGTGGTTTACATTTTCCAAGAAAACGTTGTATATAAGGTCAAAAAGGCTAAAAACAGTTCTGCTCAGATTTGAAGTCGTAAAAGATATTCAAGTTTTTATATGTGTCTCTTTTTAGATTGAATACGTGTTTCTTATTTGATTATCTATTTTCGAATTGAGGTTTTGCGTATGAGCTAATTGATGTGGATTCGAGTTCGAGGATCTTAGCTTTAAAATAGATTAACCTTTGAATCATCGATAACTGCGTTTTTGTAATAGTTATCTTTGTAATAGACTATTGAATTAGTAGATTGTATTTTATTTTTAGTTTTGATTTAGAATTTAATGATTCAAAAAAGTCGGGTTGTTACGTGTTAGCTATTTTTTTATCTAAACTTTATAGTTTACTAGCTTAAAACCCCTACGATGCACAGATTGTTTTAATAATTTTTATTTTATATTTTTGGAAAATGAGGGATTTTAATAAGAAAAATTAGAAAAGATAACATGTTTTAGTTGAAAGAGGTAATTGGTTATAAATAAATACTGTTATTATTTAATAATATTTTTTCAGTAAGAGTAATTAGGTAAAATCACTTAGGACCAACCAAACCAACCAAACTTTTAAGTACTGTTATTACTAGCTTATAGCCCGCGCGATGCACGGTTACTTAAATTTTATTTATAATTATTCTGTTTATAATTATATTTTTATTACGATGCAACACACGATTGTTTTTTTAATATTTATAATTATATTTATTTATGAATATTTTAATATTTAAAAGTTATTAGTTTACATGATTAAATTATTGTTAAAAAAGATTTAGCCAAAAAAATTATAGTTAAAAATTTGATATTTATTATATATTACACGCTCAATTTAATATTTGTTTATATTGAGTTATAAAAGTTAGATTTGGCCAATTTTACGATTCACATGAAATTCACAAAATAATCTTTAATTTAGTTGTGGTTTAATAGTTCTTTTTCAATTAAAAAACATTCTAAAACTAAAAACAGAATAAAGTGACGAAATTTAATGTTGAGAATTCTATTCGATTTAGGAAATCTACTTAACTTATATGTAGTTTAGATTATTAGAATAATCTTTATTAACCAAATACATGTTTTAATGTTAAATCTAACGGTTTTCACCTATCTATTTAAGATTAAACGATTTTTATTATTTTGGTTATAAATGGGTTTCCTTATTTAATTACAACTATTTTTATGTTTTAACTTTTTGGAAAATCCAATCCTAATATAATATCTTTTAACTTATATCATTTTTAGATAAAAATTTCTTTTTATATGATATAATCTTGATCATCTATTTTTAAAAGTATTAGATCTAACGATTGAGAATGTTTTGGCGGTATTTAGGACCAAATTACCAAGATAACATCATTAATTTTTCTTAATATTTATAATTTTTTTAAATATTTATTGCTAAAATATAATATACTCTTTTTTGTAATATGTTAACTATCGTTTTACCCGTGCTACGCACCGAAAGTAAAATCTTAAAATTTTTAAAATTTTAAAATTCTAAAATAAATATAAATATGTTATATAACAGAATTTATATTAATTTTTTCCCCACATACTTTTACTAAATTTGCGCATGCATGTATTAATAAATATAAGTTATGTTATGGTTGCTAAGAAAATAAATATGTATTATTTAAAATTAAATATTCAACACATAAAATATTGATTGAAAAAATATATAAAATGATATAACGAAATAACATAAAATATGATATTAGAATTGTTTTGAAATATACCATCAATTTTTAAATCAATAATAATGTTGAACGTCCTAACCCGTTTTAGAATTATACTTTTTTTAACTCCATCATCATTGACGTGGATAAGTGTTTATTTGTTTTCGATTTTGACTCTAGATTATCATCAATAAAATTATCATTATTAGCTGAATCAAATCATTCACCTGCTTCAAAATAAACAAAATGGTTGCGTTATTAAGAAGGAGAAAGACAAATTTTATGTTGGTCAAATATCACAGTTAATTATTTTAATTGAAAATTTAATGCTCACCACGACATAATCAACATTGTATGAGGTGATTTTAGATTCTTGTGAGGACGTTGAAACTCTATGGTTTGAACTAATTTTGCCATGTCCGAGGCCAAGTATATTGTATTGCTATGGACTTCAATCATTCAAAGATATAATGAATGTCAGAATTTTTCCTGTGATGGTTTTTAAATTTTCAAAATATTGATTTTCATTTTTTTCTTATGACGAAAGTTTTAAATTTGTTAGAACAAATTCCAGACTTACATTTAATATGCTATATTTTTAGAATTTGTTTTTACTACGTAGATTCTAACCACAAAGGTCGTCGTCAATATTTGTTGATATTGACCATATCACTTCACAATCTTTGAACTACTTCACTTAATTAATAATGTAGATGAGCACCTAAATCTAATAAATGATACTCCCTTCATCCAATTCATTTCTTTACACTTTATTTCTGTAGATGCCTCTATCAATTCTTTACATCCCAAAAGTAGTAAAATTAGATAATATAAAATTTAACTACATTCACTACTTTTCTCCATTACACTTATTTTATATATTAACTATTGATGGTTCCCACCACTTTACTCTCTTTTCTTACATTTCTTAACTATTTTACACTTTTTCATAACTTCTATACCCAATTTATATGTAAATAATGAGAAGGACGGATGGAGTATATAATTATTATAAAAAGGATAAGAAGAAAAATATTTTTGAAAAATTTGATTTATTGAACATAATGCCTCCTATTTGGGTTTGAGAAAATTTTATCACATTTGCATTTGTATGTATGGTTAATGATAAGAATTCCCCATGATACATCTTCGACACTGCAAATTCATAAATGATATATCGCCTCCATTTACATTAAGATTTTAAAATTTTAACAATGAAAAGTTGATGAGTCTATGTAAAAACCTTAAATTACGACCTTTAATAATTAAATAATCAAAAATATAAATTAGAGGTTAAAGTTGTAAAAATTATACATATACTCATAATAATTCCTTATTAAGTGTGTTAGATCATGGAGTGGTATTAGAAGTTTATCTATAAATATAATAAAGTATTAAATTATTATTAAAAATAAAATTATTTTAATCGATAACTAAATTCTCGAAATATAAAAATATAATGGTGAATGGACTTTTTAAAATATAATAAATTAACTTCCAATTTTTTAATTACAATAAATAATATTAATATTGTATAACTGTCCTCGCATCTATGTGTAAAAACCTTAATAGCAAGGGTAAAAAGAGCAAATAAAACCCCTGTGAAATTATAATAGGAGAACACAAGGGTAAAAAGAGCAAATAAAACCCCTGTGAAATTATAATTTTACCCTTTTATATTTTGAAATTACATGACATGCCACTACTCTCTTATCTAAAGAAAAAAAAGAGTAAATAATGTTTTTGTGCAGAATCGAACCCCTGACCTTCCCTGAGGAAATCATTCTTATTACCATTGAGCTACATGACTCATTTTGGTTTTGAGTGAAAAATCACATTACATAAACCTCACATCATTCTTAATCCTATATTAATTATTATTTAAACTTTTAAGTAAAAATCAAGGTGATTTATAATATTTATTAAATTTTATTTTTTAAATTCTTTTTTTAGAGTATGTTTGCAAAGGATATTTATAATATTTATTTTTTAATTATTAAAATATCATACAAAACTATATACTACCAACCTTATAAAAAATTTATATTAAGTTTCAAAAACAATATTAAGTGTGGTGTATTTTTATCTTTCCTTTAGTTTAGAAAACAAGATATTATATAGCATACAAAAATATTATGATCAGATCGATCACATTATACACCCCGGGTTATTTAAAATCATAGGTCCCGATCAATCAAATTATCTATATAAATTAAAGTAAGTATATTATAACGAGACGAACAAAATATGTACAAATATAACTAAATATAATATTTAAACAACAAAGAATAAAATTTTAATTTAATCACTAGAAAATGACTGTGCCTTGCACGGGTTCATGCAACAAAATATGAGAATTGAAGTTATAATAGCAAATAATATTTCACGAATGTTAATATTATTATCAGTTAGACATACCCAGGTCATTTAAACATAATTATGTTTTAAAATTTTAGTAGTAAAATAAAAATAATTATTGTATTTGAAAATTATATATATATATATATATATATAACTAATATTGACAATAGATTGAAATATTATTAAATTAAAACATATTGTAACACCTGAGTCTCACATCAAGAAATGTGGGGGTTTTAGTACAATTTATAAGACAAAGTACAACTACTAAGTGCACCAACAATCATGATCTTTTGGAGACCTGTGGTGGGTTTGTGGATTATCCACGTTATTGCATTTGGACCAATTGATCGGCGGTTGATTCGTGAAGTTGCTGGAGGTGGGGACACAAGGACTGGTGGTAGTATTTCATAATGGACTGAGGTCCAGAGGTGGGGACATAAACTAGCCAGTATTATCTCACAATCGCTAGAGATGTACGATCTTGGACCTATGAGCTATCCGTTCAGATCTAACGATGCCGTCAAGAGTTTAAGTGGGGGAGTTTGTACCACTCGAGTCTCAAAATTGAGAAGAGTTGGGACTTTAGTTCAGTTTATAACACAAAGTATTATTACAAATTGCACCAACAAATCATGATCTTTTGGGAACTTGGGGTGGGTTTGTGGATTACCCAAGTTGTTGCATTTGGGCTAATTACTTGGCACTGAATTATATGATGTTTTGAAAGTATGAAAGATAGAGGAAGCGAAAGAAAGGAAAAGAATGCTTAAAATCAACAAATTGCAAGAAAAGATATGAACGAGTTAGAAAGAAAGTTTTAAGAACTGAAAGCGCAAGATCTAAGTAGAGTATTAGAAGATTTACGAAGGCTTTTGATCAAAATCAGTAATAAAACCTACTCTCTAGAATGTAACATCTTGAAGAATTGGAAGAAATTTAGGATTGCAATGTTCTAAAACTCATCTAGAACACCCAGTATCTATTCTATCCCGCAAAAAAATTGTAAACTAACATGACAGCTATTCGTAATACTCGTATTAATTTATAAATTAAAAACTTGAACATACTAAAGTAAGCACCCAATAGCTACATATACCATCAATAAGAAAAACTCTATATATATCAATCATATACTTGAAACGATAATGATCATGCATAGAATAATTTATAAACACAATTTAAGCTAGAGGCCCGTGCCTCGCACGGGCTTTTATGCTAGTTATTGATTAAAGTCGTAAAATCTACGCATATACTCATAATGCTTCACGGAGTGGGTTGAGTCATAGGTTGGTATTAGAAGTTTATCTATGAAATGTATAATTTTATATAAAATAGATAGTACAATTGGTGATTAAAATCTCGAAGTAGATAATTATCATAAAGGATTTAGATCTTAATCAAAAATAAAATAATTTTAATTGAGAACCACATTTTTTTTGAAAGAAAGGTTGAATTTCCATTCAGCTGAAACACCAAATTCTTGAAATATATAAATAAATAAAATAATATATTTAAATACCAATTAAAGCCAAAATAATTATTGAACTTTGATTGGTTAATTACATTGTAAGGATAGTCTAATACCCTTGGTTAATAAAATTATATGAGAATTTTTTTTATAGATTTAAATTCTAATTAAAAATAATTAATTTTTAAAATTTGATTAGTTAATTGAGTTGTGGGGATAATTTAATCACTATTGGTTGATAAAATTAAATAGAGAAATTTTTTTAGCCCTTGTGATTGGTCTAAAATCCTGGTTAACAAAATTATAGGAGGAAAGTTTTAATGAATTTAAATTCTAATTTAAAATTATATGAGGAAAGGCTTAAGACTCTTGTGATTGGTCTAAAATTTAGGACTGGCGTTAATAAAATTATATGAGGAATAATGGATTTAAATTATAATTAAAAGTATAATAATTTTTGAATTTTGGTTGGTCAATCGCATTGTATGAATAGTCTAACCAACCTTGGTTAATAAATTATAAGAGTAAAGTCTTTAGGTTCTTGTGATTTGTCTAAATTTTAGGATCGACATCTGATTGATCCTAAAATAATTCAAAGTTTTCTAATTGTTAACTGATATGTGGTAGACTCAGGTATTATAATAAATATTGTTTTTTGAATTTTGATTGGTTAATCGTATTGTATAGATAATCAACCCGCCATTAGTTAATTCAATTATATGAGGAAATGTTTAATAGATTTAAATTTAAATTAAAAACAAAATAAATTCTTGAATGTTGATTGGTTAATCGAGTTGTATGGATCGTCTAACGGTTAATAAAATTATATGAGGAAAGTTATAATTGATCTAAAATCAAAATATGAAGAAAGTTATAATAAATTTAAAATCTAACTAAAAAACAAAATAATTATTGAATTTTGATTGGTTAATCATATTGTATGGATAGTTTAACTACCCTTGGTTAATAAATTATATGAGAAAAGTTTTTGGTTAATAAATTATATGAGGAAAGTTTTTAGGTTCTCATGATTGGTCTAAAATTTAGGATTGACATATGATTGGTCCTAAAATAATTCAAAATTTCTGATTGATTAACTGATATGTGGTAGACTCGTGTATTATAATAAATGATTTATATTGTGTAATAGTATAATTATGATTGACTTTATATCAAAAGAGTAGTTGATTTATAAATATTTAATTATGAAAAATAATTTAAAATTATATCCTTATAATATAATAAGCGTAAGAGGAATCTTATTCAAAACTCTTGTCCTTGGTAGTCCGGTCATTGGACGACCAAATTAATAAGGACTGTTAGATCTTAAATCGATAGATGAGAACCGTAAGATCTAAAATAAAAAGTGTATATGATTAATATTAGGATTAAAACTAACACTAAGAATTGCATTGTGATAATTTAAACCACATATAAATAGGTATTCTATATTGAATAGAATTCTAAGTAAAAATTCGTAACTCTCTTTTCACTTCCATTAATGGATAGTTCAGTTAGAAAAGGTTTGTTAAACCATCGTTAAATTAAAAATAATTTCGTTAGCTTCGCGTGGGCTGTAAAATCGTCGAAATCCGATTTTTAGAACTCAAGATAAGGCCAAAATAATAAAGTGAGTATCTAAATTGTAATAATAATAATAATAATAATAATAATAATAATAATAATAATAATTTTATTATTATATTAACACCAATTTAATTATTATTTTTATATAAAATATTGTATATATGGATATGTAAAATAAAATCATTATTGTATTTAAGTTAAAATTATTAAACTAATCATGGTTAGTAAAATAGGATTAGAATATTAAATAAAAAAAACTCTTAATATAACATGATTGGTATAAAATTTAGGGGTGAACTCTGATTGGTCCTAAAATAATTCCGTATTGTATGGATAGTTTAACTACCCTTGGTTAATAAATTATATGAGAAAAGTTTTTGGTTACTAAATTATAGAGAAAATGCCCAAAATGCCTACCAAAACTGGGTGGACTACCCAAAATACCCACCAGCGGAATGTTCCGCCCAAAATACCCACCGAATACGCACGTCAGACATGCCTATTCAATTTTTACAAAGAATGCGCATGTCTGAGATGCGTATTCTTTGTTTTTTGAAAAAGTGTATATGCATGTCTGACATGCGTATTCCGTAAAACATTTACAAAGAATACGCATGTCTGAGATGCGCATTCTTTGTAAAAACAGTATAACCATGTCTGTAATGCGTATTCCGTGGGTATTTAGGGCGGAGCATCCCGCCGGTGGGTATTTTGGACAAAAAAACTGATTTGGTAGGTATTTTGGGAGTCACCCTAAATTATATGAGGAAAGTTTTTAGGTTATCATGATTGGTCTAAAATTTAGGATTGACATCTGATTGGTCCTAAAACAATTCAAAATTTTCTGATTGGTTAACTGATATGTGGTAGACTCATGTATTATAATAAAGGATTTATATTGTGTAATAGTATAATTATGATTGACTTTATATCAAAAGAGTAGTTGATTTATAAATATTTAATTATGAAAAATAATTTAAAATTATATCCTTATATATAATAAGCGTAAGAGGAATCTTATTCAAAACTCTTGTCATTGGTAGTCCGGTCCTTGGACGACCAAATTAATAAAGACTGATACATCTTAAATCGATAAATGAGAACCGTAAGATCTAAAATAAAAAGTGTATATGATTAATATTAGGATTAAAACTAACACTAAGAATTGCATTGTGATAATTTAAACCACATATAAATAGGTATTCTATATTGAATAGAGTTCTAAGTAAAAATTCGTAACTCTCTTTTCTCTTCCATTAATGGATAGTTTCAGTTAGAAAAAGTTTGTTAAACCATCGTTAAATTAAAAATAATTTCGTTCGCTTCGCGTGGATTGTAAAATCGTCGAAATCCGATTTTTAGAACTCAATATAAGGCCAAAATAATAAAGTGAGTATCTAAATTGTAATAATAATAATAATAATAATAATTTTATTATTATATTAACACCAATTTAATTATTATTTTGATATAAAATATTGTATATATGGATATTTAAAATAAAATCATTATTGTATTTAAGTTAAAATTATTAAACTAATAATGGTTAGTAAAATATGATTAGAATATTAAATAAAGAAAACTATTAATATAACATGATTGGTATAAAATTTAGGGGTGAGCTCTGATTGGTCCTAAAATAATTCCATATTGTATGGATAGTTTAACTACTCTTGGTTAATAAATTATATGAGAACAGTTTTTGGTTAATAAATTATATGAGGAAATTTTTTAGGTTCTCATAATTGGTCTAAAATTTAAGATTGACATCTGATTGATCCTAAAATAATTCAAAATTTTCTGATTGGTTAACTGGTATGTGGTAGACTCATGTATTATAATAAAGGATTGATTTATATTGTGTAATAGTATAAATATGATTGACTTTATATCAAAAGAGTAGTTGATTTATAAATATTTAATTATGAAAAATAATTTAAAATTATATCCGTATATATAATAAGCGTAAGAGGAATCTTATTCAAAACTCTTGTCATTGGTAGTCCAGTCCTTGGACGACCAAATTAATAAAGACTGTTAGATCTTAAATCAATAGATGAGAACCGTAAGATCTAAAATAAAAAGTGTATATGATTAATATTAGGATTAAAATTAACACTAAGAATTGCATTGTGATAATTTAAACCACATATAAATAGGTATTCTATATTGAATAGAGTTCTAAGTAAAAATTCGTAACTCTCTTTTCTCTTCCATTAATGGATAGTTTCAGTTAGAAAAAGTTTGTTAAACCATCGTTAAATTAAAAATAATTTCGTTAGCTTCGCGTGGGCTGTAAAATCGTCGAAATCCGATTTTTAGAACTCAAGATAAGGCCAAAATAGTAAAGTGAGTATCTAAATTGTAATAATAATAATAATAATAACAATTTTATTATTATATTAAAACCAATTTAATTATTATTTTGATATAAAATATTGTATATATGGATATGTAAAATAAAATCATTATTGTATTTAAGTTAAAATTATTAAACAAATTATGGTTAGTAAAATAGGATTAGAATATTAAATAAGGAAAACTCTTAATATAACATGATTGGTATAAAATTTAGGGGTCAGCTCTGATTGGTCCTAAAATAATTCCATATTGTATGGATAGTTTAACTACTTTTGGTTAATAAATTATATGAGAAAAGTTTTTGGTTAATAAATTATATGAGGAAAGTTTTTAGGTTCTCATGATTGGTCTAAAATTTAGGATTGACATCTGATTGGTCCTAAAATAATTCAAAATTTTCTGATTGGTTAACCGATATGTGGTAGACTCAGGTATTATAATAAAGGATGATGCAGGAACTTTGAACTTTTGAGAAAATAAATTATCAATTAATATATTTTTTTTTTGTAATAGTTCTTCTTTTAAAGTAGTACACCGTGACGATCAAAATTCTGTATAAAATTCATTTTTTTTATAGTATATCCCGTAAATATATATGTTATTATATTAAAAACTAAATAATGAAAGCTTTCTTATAAGTGTGGTCGCTTTGTTTGATCACTCAATCCATAATCGTTGGATCTTTCAAATTAAATTGTTGAGAAACGTTACATATAATAGTAAAATTATCATGTAGAATGATCTAAGATTTGAATCTACCAACAACATATTAAAATTTACAGGGTTTTTTTTTGAATTTTTTTTTTCATTTCTTTTCTTTCAGACATAGGTTATTTGATACTATTTTTTGTAAAGTACGATTTTTCAGAAAAGTACTATACTAATTGATTAACAAACTTTTAAAGTTTCGAATTTAATAATTTACAATGTATATAGGTTAAAAAAGTTAGGTCTGATCTGTAGCTGAGTCTACAATTTCAAAATACGGTTTTTTTTAATATGAATATAGTCCTGCTAATAATAAAATTAGGTCTCTATGAGTGCTTATAAAACAAAATCACCATTTGCGTATAATTTATTATTTAATAATAAATTATATTTGATTAGTTATGATCTATAACTTAATAAAATAGGATAAAAAAATGCACAATTTTATAAAATTTTATCCTCGTATTATTATATTCTTTGTTGATTTGAATTTTTCTTAGATTGATTTTAATTTTTGAACATAGATTTCTAAATTTAAAATAGTTAGAAAAAAGTTATTAAATTGGTGTTAAAATAATGATGACATAATAATCATTATTAGAATTTAAATACTCACTTTACTGATTTGGGCTTTATCTTGTGTTTTAAAAATCAGATTTTGACGATTTTACACCCCACGTGAAGATAATTAAATTATTTTTAATTAAAAGATGGTTTAACAATTTTTATCTAACTGGAATTGTCCATGGAAGAGAAAACAAAGTCACGAATTTTTTACATGGAGAATTCTATTAAATATAGAAAACTTATTTATATTTGGTATATTTGGTTTAAATTATCAAAATACACTTTTTAGAATTTAAATATAATCCTATTATAAATAAAATACACTTTTTTAATATTTGATCAAACGATTTTCATTTATCTAGTTAAGATATAATAGTCCTTATTAATTTGGTTGTCACGATCAAAATTTTGGATAAATCCCTATTATGCTTATTATATAAAAGAGTTTAATATAATAAGGATATCAAGTACATACTAATATATAAGTATCTTACTAACTCCTTTTACTTTTAATGTTTCGGTTTTATTTATAGTGTATATAAAATTTTAAAATACATTATTATTTTAAAATTATTAAACAGTATAAAAATTATGTTATGATTATATAAAATTTTATTCTCATATTATTATAGTCTTTATCGATTTCAATTTGTTCTTAATTTATTTTAATACTTTATTGAAAGAAAGATAAAATTTCTATATTTAAAAGAATTAGTAGAAAAATAAATAAATTGGTGCTACAATTATAAAAAAAATATTTATTAAAATTTAGATACTCACTTTACTATTTGGGTTCTATCATGAGTTTTAGAAATTGAATTTTGACGATTTTACAAACCATGTGAAACTAACGAAATTATCTTTAATTTAATGATGATTTAATAATTATTATCTAACTTGACCAGTGACCTACCTGTTGTGGATTAAAAACGTACTTGTATATTAATTGCTAGGATTAATGAGCTTTCGAGCTTTAATGGTTGCACTTGTGTTTCGAGACTAAATCGGTCCTCACAAGATGCCTACGTATCTCAATTCGTTATTGAGAATCAAGCCAAGACGTAGTTCTGATTGTAGGATCAGGTCCTTTATATAGGCGTCTGGAGCATTGTATTTATGGTAGGTTTAGGAGTCTTAGCTAATAAGTCTTCTTTTTGATATTGGATAAACATTGTATTTCTTGCAGGATAAGTCTTTTCCTTGTTGATAAAGGTTATGACTCATTAATTGGGATTCTGGATCCTTCTTTGACTAATTTACCATATTTTGGACTCTTTTCATGAGCTGTATATTTTCCATATTCATTAATTACGAAATTAATGAATAATTAGGGTGTCGGGCCTTAAATATTTGGCCTTTCCAAAGAAACAGCAATTATATTTCTATAATTACTTTTCTGTCCATATCATTTGCCCCCCAACTTCTAGGAAAATCTCTCTTGGATTATTGTAGAAGTTATTTTATTCGGGAGTTACAAAATTTTCTTCCGTATTGTGACTTGGTTTGACGAGCATATAGTTCTAAACCAATTTTGTAATTTCCCAAAACAGGAATCGGGATTTTTCATCAATTCCCTGGAAGATAAATCAATTTTTGAATTTTTCAGTTCATTTTCGACCAGGATCCTGGTCGAATTCGACCTCACTTTTGGGTACTGGTCGAACACCTTCGACCAGGATTCTGGTCGAATTTTGGCTGGCTTTTTCCTCCTGGTCGAATGGTTTCGACCAGGTTTCTGGTCGAATCTTGGCTCAGTTTTACCCCCTGGTCGAATGGTTTCGACCAGGTTTCTGGTCGAAGTCTGTTGTCATTTCACATCCTGGTCGAATGATTTCGACCAGGTTTCTAGTCGAATCTGGGCCTTATTTCCCCTCCTGGTCGAATGATTTCGACCAGGATTATAGTCGAACTTTAGGCGTTATTTCAGGCCCTGGTCGAACAATTTCGACCAGGATTCTAATCGAAGATTTGCTCCATTTTAGACCCTGTTCGAACTCATTCGACCAGGATTCTGGTCGAATAGATGGTTCATTTTGAACTTTATTCGAACTTATTCGACCAGGATTCTGGTCGAACATTTGGTTCACTTTGGGCCTTGGTCGAACACATTCGACCAGGATTCTGGTCGAATGCTTGGTTCGTTTCAGACTTTTAAGGCCCACATATATTGGGCTCAAATTGGGCCTAAGGCCTTTATTTATTGGGCCTTTAGCCTTTATTGGAACTATTTCAACCAGGATTGTGGTCGAATATATTCCTCATTTCGGGCCTTATTCGAATTCTTTCGACCAGGTTTATGGTCGAATGTTTGGTTCATTTTTGTCGTGGGCTTAGTTGGGCCCAAGACTTTCACTGTTCAAGTTTGTTAATTGGGCCTGTAGCCTTTTATGGGTCGTACCGGCTAATTCCGGTTGCCTTTCCTTCAACCGGCCCAGTGACCGGCTGTTTATCCCTATAAAAGGGTGAAACCTCAGTTGTTTCCATTCATTTCTCACTTTCCATTCCTCAAAGATATTCTGCTAAATTTCTTCTAAAATTCTCTCTAAGTAGCTCTGCTAGGGTTCTGTCACAAGGCGATTCCCGGCGAGATTTTCCGTCGAATCTCACCGTTTTATGGGTTTTTCGCTTGAAGATTTGAAGAATTCTTTGAAGATTTCGAGCTTTGATTTGAAGATTTGAAGAATTTTCTGGGTATTCGTTGAAGATTTGAAGATTTCTGGGTTTAGAAATGGCTGATCGAGCTTCCCAACGTCTTCAAAAGATGAACTCCGCATCGAAAAGAGGTACCCCCATTCCTATTCGTTCAAAATAAATGTCTTTGCATGATATGATTAATGAACGTGGGGATGAATACCCGTCAGTATCTGCTTTAGATTCGTATGATTGTAGTAATAAATTTCACGAAGTAGATCTGATTAAAGATTATAATAAGATGTATAGGGTAAAGGCCCCTTTAAGACTAGTTCCTGCTGGCCCCGGTGACCGTTCATGTCACTGGCGGTCAAATGCTTTGTGTATTTACAAAGACTCTATAGTTGTCGGCCTTAGGTTCCCTTTTCATGAGTTTATACCTAGGCTTTTGGCCGATGTTCAAATAAACCCTACCCAATTACCCCCAAATGCTTGGAGGATAATCCACTGTTTTATGGTTTTATGTCTTCGTAAAATCCTCCATCTTTCTGTACCCTTGTTTAGAAGGATTTTCCAGTTTAAAAATAGCTCTTCCAACAACTTGGGTTGGGTATATATAAGCCATAGGGTAGGCTTCCCTTTCATTTTTCACCCAAAGTCAATCCCAGATAATAACCCCAAATGGAAAAATGAGTTCATGTATCTTGTATGGGAAGGAGGGGACTGGGGAACCCTTTTTCGTAGATCATTCGGAGAGTTTCAGATGGTAGTCCCAACAACATTGTCTTGACTGAGGAGGAATCTCATGCATACTCAGAGCTTATCAAGGATAATGGGACTACTGTGGCTTGGGAGCTATTGGACGAGTTTGTCCTCAAGTCTGTCGGGCTCTCCACTGTTCATGATAAGGGTATTTTACTTATCCCTTTTCTTTATGTCTATTTTTCTTTCCTTTGTGATTTTCTACTAACCATTTTTTTTTGGTTTTTCTTGCAGCTGCGGCCTTTATTAATAAGACCAATGAGCCCAAGGATGTGGAGACATCCAGGATGAAGAGGGCTAGGCTTGGAGATGATCCAAGGGGGAAGCCTAGTGTCCCTAGCTTTCTGATCCCTTCTGAGATCCCTGGAGACGAGGCTGACATTCCTGTGTCTTCCAAGTCTTCAGTGTGGCGCCCCAACTGGGGTATTAGGAATAAGGACACCATTACTGGTGTGTCCAAACATGCTGTGGATTGGTCATACCATTCCCTTACTCCTTGTGACTACAAGGATTTTGTTGCAGATTCCACCCTCGAGGGTGTTGAGCACTTAGGAGCTCAAGCTATTGCTGCGGTAATTTTCTTTACCTTAGCTATCTTTTTCTTTGAAGTATTTGCTTTATTTTTATAACTTTTATTCTTTGGCAGACCAATGCCAACTTCCAGGGGGCATTGTTCCAAGCCAAGGCTTGGCGTACCTCTTCTGAGGCCAACATGGCCAAGTTGGAGAGGTCTGAGGAGGAGGTTAAGTCTCTTAAGGAGACTCTTGCTAGAAGGGAGAAGGAGCTTGCTGACGCTCAGGCTGATATTGTTGAGCTGAGGAAGAGCAAGGATGATTGCATCGACGAGTACCTTGACTCTCAGGAGTACAAGGACTTGATCGAGAAGCATGATGAGATTCTTTTCTCAGTCCAACATACATCAGGATGGGAGGATGCTGTTCAGGCTATCTTGGCCAAGCATCCCGGGGTTTTTGACGCTGCTGACTTTCCAGCTCCTCACCCTCCTACTCCATTGGAGCGTATCTTGGCTGGAGTTGATGACATGGAGGAGGATGCTAGGATTTTAGATCCAGGGCATTCATCACCCCTTGGTGACACTTCTGCTGATGATGCTGAACTATCTTGGCATTTGCCTCATCTCTAACTTCATCAATCAAATCTAAGGCCAGCCTCAAGCCTTCCTCATTTGTTTCTGGCTCATAAGCCTCAACTCTTGGAGACGTGTGAGTAATCTCCACTGGAACCACTGCCTCTGCCCCATATGCCAACAGAAAGGGGGTAGCTCCAGTGGTGACTTTGCAGGTAGTACGATATGCCCATAGTATAGGGAGCAACTCGTCTACCCAAGTGTTTCTGGAGCGTTCAACTCTTTTCTTCCGTCCATCTAGGATAATTCGATTTGCAACCTCAGCTTGCCCATTTGCTTGAGGATGGGCGACAGAAGTGAAACGCAACTTGATATCGTTCTCATCACAATATTTCTTAAACTCATCGTTGTTAAACTGAGTTCCATTGTATGTGACCAAGATACGTGGAATCCCGTATCTACATATCATATTTTCCCAGAAGAAATGCATCACTTGCTTGGTGGTTATCTTGGCTAATGGCTTAGCCTCAATCCACTTGGTGAAGTAGTCGATTGCTACTATCAAGAACTTTCGTTGAGCACTTGCCATTGGAAATGGCCCGAGTATATCCATTCCCCACATGGCAAAGGGGATTGGTGAGTTTATGTATGTCAACATCTCTGGTGGTTGCCTAACCACTGGGGCATGCTTTTGGCACCTTTCACATTTCTTTACGTAGCTTTTAGCATCTGCTAGTATGCTTGGCCAGTAGAAACCTAGACGAGTGATTTTATGGGCAAGGGCTCTGCCCCCCAAGTGCTGCCCACAAATTCCTTCATGTACTTCCTTCAGGGCCAATTCTGCCTCTTGAGGTCTCAAACATTTCAGATATGGAATGATGAAAGACTTCTTGTATAGGATTCCCTCAATCAGGGTATACCTTAGTGCTCTGACGTATAGCTTTCGTGCTTCTGAAGTGTCGTTGGGTAACCACCCAGTTTCTAGATGAGATTTGATGGAATCCATCCAACAACTGCCAACATCAATGGGTGCTACCAACTTTCCGTTGATGCTTGGGGTCCTCAGGACTTGGAAGTATACACTCCCTGCATAGTTTTCAATTTCGAAAGAAGCAAATTTAGACAAGGCATCAGCCTTCATGTTTTCTTCCCTTGGAATGTGCTCTACATAGCATTCGTCGAACTGAGTCATGATGGCCTTGACAAGTTTCAAGTACTTGGCCATGACTTCATCTCTGGCCTCAAATTCCCCATTTACTTGGGAAACCACTAGCCTCGAATCTCCACATACTTTCAGAGTTTTAACTCTCAAGGCTCCAGCCAGCCCTAAGCCAGCTATCAGAGCTTCATATTCAGCCTCATTGTTTGTCGTTGGGAAGTCAAGTTTTAGTGCATACTCTATGAGGAATCCATCAGGACTTTGTAGCACTAAACCGGCTCCACTTGATTTTGTTTTTGATGCTCCATCAAAATAGAGCACCCAATATTCTTTGAAATCCATCTCTTGATCTTTCTCATCCTCCACTATTACTTCCTGCCCCCCGACTTCTTGGTTGTCAATGGTACATTCAACCATGAAGTCAGCGAGTGCTTGAGCTTTTATGGTCGTTCGAGGCTTATACTTGATGTTGAATTCGCCCAATTAAATGGCCCATTTGATCAATCTTCCACTGACTTGAGGGCTATGCAAGATGTTTCTCAGAGGTTGATCAGTCAAGACCTCTATCTTGTGAGCCTGGAAGTACGGGCGTAGCTTTCTTGAGGCCATTATCAAGGCTAAGGCAAACTTCTCAATCGTTGAGTAGTTTATTTCTGCCCCATGTAGAATCTTACTCACATAGTAGACGGGCTTCTGCACTTTCAATTCTTCCTTTATCAGTACAGCTCCAAGGGCTGTGTTAGAAACTGCTAAGTACAAGTAGAGAATTTCCCCTGGCTTGGGCTTTGCCAACAGTGGTGCCTTAGCCATGTATTTCTTCAGGGCCTCAAAGGCCTCTTGGCTTTCAGTTGTCCTTTCAAAAAATTTCACTTTCTTGAGTGCTTTAAAGAAGGGTAAACACTTCTCTCCTGACTTGGAGATAAATCTTCCCAATGCTGCCACTCTTCCCGTTAGTTTTTGGACATCCTTGACAGTCTTTGGTGGTTCCATGTCTAGAATTGCTTTGATTTTGTCGGGATTGGCCTCAATTCCTCTCTTGGAAACCATTAGGCCTAAAAACTTTCCCGAGCCTACACCAAAGGCACACTTAGCTGGATTTAACATCATCTTGTGGTGCCTTAGCACTTCAAATGCCTCTCGGAGGTGCTCAATGTGATCGGCATTATCGAGGCTCTTGACTAACATGTCATCTACGTAGACCTCCATGGTTTTTCCAATTAGGTGTCCAAAAATTTTGTTCACCAATCTTTGGTATGTTGCCCCTGCATTCTTAAGTCCAAATGCCATGACTAGATAACAGAAAACACCAAAGTCAGTGATGAATGATACCTTGGAGATGTCATCCTTGTGCATTTTGATTTGGTTGTATCCACTGAAGCCATCCATGAAGCTGAGCATCTCGTGTCCAGCTGTAGCATCTATTAATGCATCAATCCTTGGTAAAGGAAAACAATCCTTAGGACATGCATCATTCAAGTCAGTGAAGTCCACACACATCCTCCATTTCCCATTGGCCTTTTTGAACATCACGGGGTTAGCCAACCATTCTGGGAATTATATCTCTTCAATGAACCCGGCCTCTAGAAGCTTTTCAACTTCTTGTTTAATGGCCTCTTGCCTTTTTGGAGCAAAATTTCTCTTCTTTTGTTTCACCGTCTTTCTTTCAGGATCCACATTCAACTTGTGAGTTATCAATTGGGGATCAATCCCTGGCATGTCAGCCGCTGTCCAAGCAAAAACGTCATTGTTCTCTTGAAGAAAAGATATGAGCTTGCTTTTCAATGGCTCAGGTAGTAGTGCCCCGACATAAGTCACCTTCTCCGGTTCACCAGGGGCTAAGGGAATGGGGATTAAATCCTCAGCTGGTTTCCCTCTTCGGTCCTCATTGTCGCCAGTATCCATGTCTTCAATTGGGAGAACTTGCCCCCCGATTCCATCAGGCCTTAACGCGGCTACATAACAACTTCTAGCCATCTTTTGGTCTCCTCGTTCTTCACCAATCCCATTCCTCGTTGGGAACTTGATTTTTAGATGATAAGATGAGGCAACGGCCTTGAACGCATGAAGACCGGTCCTTCCCAGAATTGCATTGTAGGTTGAAGTTGCCTTTATAACTATGAAGTTCAGCATTTGAGTAGACGTATTCATCCCTTGCCCCATGGTCATTGGGAGTTGGATAGTGCCTTCCACTTTTGACTCCACCCTATTGAATCCGTATATGGGCATATTCGAGGGTGTCAACTGAGAGTCAGTGTAGCCCATTTTGATGAAAGCATCATGGAACAGGATGTCCACTGAGGCTCCATTGTCGACTAGAACTCTCTTGGTTTCAGAATTTCCTATCACAGGTATGATGACTAGAGGGTCACCGTGGGGGAACTTCACCCCTTCCAAGTCTGAATCATCAAAACCTATTGACACTTCTGTTCTGGCACGCTTCGGTGCTTCTCCAACCACAGTCATTACCTCTCGAGCATAAGCTTTTCTTGAGTTTCGGGAGGACCCAGCAGCAGTTGGCCCTTCGAATATCATGTTGATGACTGGACCTCAGGGCTTAGGGTTACGATCTTGGTCGTTGTCCCTTCTGTCGTAATCCTTCCTTTCATAGTTTCCTCTTTGACTCCCTTGATTTCCATCCTTGGTGAATTTGATGAGTTTTCCTCTTCGTATCAGAAATTCGATCTCATCTTTCAATTGTTTACAATCGTCGGTGTCGTGACCGACTTCTTTGTGGAACCGACAGAATTGATTTTGGTTCCGTTTGGACATGTCAGCCCTCATTGGCTTCGGCCATTTGAGATCTCCTTCCTTAGCTATCTCCATCAGAATTTGACTCCTGGGAGTGTTCAATCTTGCATACTCCGTAAACTTTGGCCCAAAATTGTTTCTCTTGGGTGGAGAATCAGAGCCCTTTGACGTTCTGGGAAACTTTTCCTTGACGTCGTATTCCTGAGTTTCTTTTCTTTTCTTTGAGTTTCCACTACCACTAGCAGTGGGTTCATACTTTCTCATACTTTCTTCAGCCTTGATATACTTTCCGGCTCTATCTTGGAGCTTCAGCATGCTCTCGGGTGGATGTTTAGCCAACGACCTTTTGAAGTGGTCATCAGTAGTTCCTTGTTGCAGGGCTATCATAGCCACTCTGTCCTCTAATTCCGGGACTTTCAAAGCCTCCCGAGTGAATCGATTGATGTAGTCCCTTAGGGCTTCATTCTTTCCTTGCTGGATTGCCATGAGTGATGCAGAGCTTTTCTCATGCACCCTTCCACTAATGAACTGATTGATAAAAGCTTTGCTTAGTTCCTTGAAAGACCCAATTGAGTTGGGAGGAAGACGGCTATACCAGCGTTGGGCCATGTCTGCCAAGGTTTGTGGAAACGCCCTACACTTGACCGCATCGTTGGTTGGCTGCAACAGCAGTGCATTGGAAAAGGTCCTTACATGATTTGCGGGATCTCTCGTTCTATCATAGGCTTTGATCGAAGGCATCTTGAATTTTCTGGATATAGCCGTTTTCATGATGTCTTGAGTAAACGGTGGTGTAGGATCATCAGGATCTCCTAGGGGTGACAGAATACTAGGATCACCCCTTGGGGCTTCGGCCCTCTTGGTTCTTCTTGCCGGTAGATCCAAGTTGATTATCGGGATCCCTTCAGTCGTTCGACCTTGAGATTGAGCGGCCTCCTCCTCAGCAAGGAGTTTCTTGAGTCTTGCAGTCTCTGCCTCATGGGCTGCAATTTTCTCCTTAGTAGTTTGGGGTTGATCCCGATTTGTCTGGGAAGAACGCCTCCTTCTTGGGGCGACATCCTCCCCAGTTGTATAACCCTCATCCTCGGTGTATGGACCTGAGTAATCTTGAACGAAAGGGGTCTGGCGAGTTTGTTGATTTTGGGGTCCCGGACCTTGAATATAAGGGGGCACATATGCCTCATGGTAGATTGGATTAGTTCCACTACTGCCCGCTATGGGTCGAGGGGGCATCCCCAAATTCTGATTCGCGTATTGAGGGAGATCAGTAGTATGGAGTTGAAGGCTTCTCGGTGCATTCATGATGAGTGGAGAAGTCGAGATTGGTTGCTGGTGAACGGTCTCTTGTGGATTAGATCCATGAATGACCATCTGCAGGGGATTCGTCCCTTCAACCGAAATTGGGATTTCCGATCCTTGAGTGTTGGTGGGGATATTCGCCCCTTGAGTGCCAGTAGTCGGCGGTGGTTGATCAGACTCAGAGGTGATAGGGCGATCCTCAGGAGTTTGAGTATCCCGAGCTGTTCTTCGTGTGTTTGCCATGGTTGATGTTGTGTTCCCACAGACGGCGCCAAATGTTGTGGATTAAAAAACGTACTTGTATATTAATTGCTAGGATTAATGAGCTTTCGAGCTTTAATGGCTGCACTTGTGTTTCGAGACTAAATCGGTCCTCACAAGATGCCTACGTATATCAATTCGTTATTGAGAATCAAGCCAAAACGTAGTTCTGATTGTAGGATCAGGTCCTTTATATAGGCGTCTGGAGCCTTGTATTTATTGTAGGTTTAGGAGTCTTAGCTAATAAGTCTTCTTTTTGATATTGGATAAACATTGTATTTCTTGCAGGATAAGTCTTTTCCTTGTTGATAAAGGTTATGACTCATTAATTAGGATTCTGGATCCTTCTTTGACTAATTTACCATATTTTGGACTCTTTTCATGAGCTATATATTGTCCATATTCTTTAATTACGAAATTAATGAATAATTAGGGTGTCGGGCCTTAAATATTTGGTCTTTCCAAAGAAACAGCAATTATATTTCTATAATTACTTTTCTGTCCATATCACTACCCATAAACCGAAAAGAAAAGATGGTTAAGTATTATATTCAAAATTATTGTTTATGAATATGAAACCCTCAATATTTTAATAATATTTTGATATTATCCTTTTATGTTTGTTATATGTAAAATAATATAATTATAATTTGGATTAATCAAATTGTTATGTTCCTTCATAAAAAAAATGTTTAAATTTATTCATGTACATGAGTTCTCCTAAGTCTCTTATAACGCAGGGTCCACATGTATCATTGTTATATGATATCCATGAGCATTATATTGATAATTTTTAATATTGTAATCGATATGAATTGTTATCTGATATTTGGTTTAACAATTATTATCTAACTCGAACTATACATAAATTAAAGAGAAAAGATATTTAAGAATTTTTACATAGAAAAATTTTAAATTATCAAAATACACTTTTTAGTATTTAAATATAATTCTATTATTAATCAGATACACTTTTTAATATTAGATCTAACAATTCTCATCGATCTATTTAAGATCTAACTATAATAATTAATTTGGTCGTATAGTGGTCGTACACGGACCAGATCGATTTTAATTTTTTCTTAAATTGATTTTAATATTTTATTAAAATAAACATAGAATTTATAAATTTAAAAGAATTAGGAAAAAATTTAAATTGGTGCTACAATAATAAAAAAATTATTAAAATTTAGATAATCACTTTACTGTTTGGGCTCTATCTTGAGTTTTAGATAACAGATTTTAACAATTTTACAATCCACGCGAAGCTAACAAAATTATCTTTAATTTAATGATGGTTTAATAATTATTATCTAACTGGAACTATCCATAAACTAAAGAGAAAAGATAATTACGATTTTTTACATAAAGATTTCTATTCAATATAGAAATCTATTTATAATTGGTTTAAATTAAAAAAAAATTAAAATTTAGATAATCACTTTACTGTTTGAGCTCTATTTTGAGTTTTAGACAACAGATTTTAACAATTTTACAGCTCACGCGAAGCTAACAAAATTATCTTTAATTTAATGATGGTTTAATAATTATTATCTAACTGGAACTATCCATAAACTAAAGAAAAAAGATAATTACGATTTTTTACATAAAGATTTCTATTCAATATAGAAAACCTATTTATAATTGGTTTAAATTATCAAAATACACCCTTTATTATTTAAATACTATCCTATTATTAATCAAATACAATTTTTAATATTATATCTAACGGTCCTCATCTATTTGAATATTTATAATTTTATAATCCAACGGATCATATACTTTTGGTAGTACAGTGACCGACCAAAGTTTTGGATAAAATCTCCCTTACGCTTATTATATATAAGAAGTTAATATAACAATATTTTTTAAGTAAGGGTAATTATGTAAAATCACTTAGGACCTATCAAACTAACCAAACTTTTAATGTTTCGTCTATTATATTATAGTATAGATATCTGACTGAATGTCGAATGTATATGCTAATAACGATAATCATAAAATTATCTTAATACTTGTAAATATATAACTTTAATTGCAAGCGACAAAAATAAAAATAACAATGTTGATGATTTGTTGATAGTGATAAAATTCTGAATTCAACCAACAGATAACATAAAAAAAAAATTTAAAAAAAAAATGGAGAAGAAATCAAGGTTTACATTATACACCTTAATTTCATAAGCAATCCAACACAAAACATAAAGAAAAAGAAGAGGCCAAAGAAGAAGAATAGACAAAAGCACACGAATTAAAAGAAAAATAAGAAAAATAAAAGAATAAAATATTGTTCAAGGTATATGAATTCCACCGGGGAAAAGTAAAAGTAAAAAAGTAAAGTTAAGAATATTATAGCAATTTTTCTTTATAGGTTATAATATTTTTTTTTTGACGAAATGCATAGAATTATATTACTCGATCCAACAACTCAATATAACAGCGGGACAAACCCCCGACTGTCAATACGACCAGGCTGAAAAACAAATAAATTGTTTTCTGATCGTTTAACAAGATGAACATAAAAGTTCTTGAAGCTAAAAACAAATTCGAAAACATCTCAAGCGATCCAAATTGCGCCAAAATCCTTGAAAACAGCGTTATCACAATTGACCACATCACATAAGAACCGTTGATACCCCAGTGTTCAGAATCCTCACTCCAGCTATCGACATGCCGGATACCAGCTATAGACTTGCCGAACATGGAAACCCCCAAAGGATGAGTAACACCCCAGCTATCTACATGCCGGATACCAGCTATAGACATGCCGAAAGTGAAAACCTCCAAAATATGATGAACCATCTTTGGTTGTGAGTGGTGAGCTCTTGCAATAATCTTTACCGTCCTAACTTCGATGCAGTCCTTCCAGATCCCCCAAGACATCAACAAAATTATTCTCAGCAGATCCAGCCACGAACATAGAGAAACATAATTAATTAAATACATAAAAACACTCCAAAAGGAGAGACACACGCCAAAAGGCGAGACGAAAAACCAAAAATTCAAATACCTCGGAATGACACCAAATTTTGGTACGATGTTAAGGAGGACAATTTGAATCTAAAGGTATTTTTTATTTGGGGATTCGGACTCAAAACCAATATAGATCTGAGAAATAAATTCTAAGATATTTGGCTTTGATTCGAATTTTATTGAAAACTGGAAAAAGGGGAGAAGATTGGGACAGGATCGGAGAATGGAACGAGGAAGGAGGGTGGGGAAGGAGGGTGGGGAGGGAGAAAAGGAGGGCGGCGACGGAGAGGTCTTTAGTCGACTCTCATAGGGTTCCCTTCGGTACTCAATGTCAAGTTTATAGGTTATAATTTTAATTGAGCACACTTGGTATTTCTAAAAAACATCTCCTGCTCATCTTACTATCCTCACACGCTCACGAATGTAATAATAATAATATATTTATTATTTTATTTACAAAATAATGTAAAATTCAAATTTATATTAAGCTCAAATATAATTGATAATTCAATATAACTTTTATTTTCAAACCCATTTTATTAATGGCTCCACCCAAAACAAAGGGTAGTTTGGTAATTTAAAAAAAATATAACTTCCGCAATGATAGATTGCAGCTGCCGTGATGATAGGTTGCAGGGTGGGGGCATTTTCGTAATTTTTACATACGCAATGTTTGGTTTTGAAGGATCGGATTTGATGGTTGTGATCATTTTGCCAATCACTCGTGATTGTGATCGTGGACCAAAACCCTAAATATAAAAAGATGACTTGTGCATTATATCTGGTTCTGCAGCAGGAGTAGCTAAAACCTCATAGACAATCCAACGAAAAGCATAAAGAAAAAGAAAAGGACAAAGAAGAAGAAGAATAGACAAGAGAACCCGAATAACATAAAAAGAAAATAAAAGAGAACAACAGAATAAATGTTTTTCAAGTTAGGAATGTAAATTCGGAACTTGTGTCACAAAGCTAACTATATCATTGCAGCAATAAGCACACGCTAACCTTGCTACCTCTGATATCATTGCATTTTACCTAATTATAGCCGATAGAGAAAATAAAAGCAGTCCATAGTTTCTTCACCCATGTTTTATGTCTACAACAATGTGGAGCTATTATTGAAAAGATGACAATTTCTGGGAAAACAAGAGTTTTATTATACACACACTCAAATGTTATAAGCTATCCAACAGACAGCTTAAGCAAAAGAAAAGTTTAAAGAGAAGAAGAGTAGAGAAAAGAAGATGAATAAAAAGAAAAAGAAAAGAATTAAGCATTGTTCAAGGAAAGAACATGATTTCCAATGTCTGAAATGTAAAAGTAGCTCGCAAAGTTGTATAAATTGACTCCATTTTGCTCATGGCCTCTGCAACGAAACCTCGCAATCTACGATATACAAACTTCCCTCTCTTTTTCTTTCCTCAGTTGAAATGGAAGGAGTACTAAAACACTTTACCCATGACCATCCCCTGATCCTCTTCAAATACAATAACTCTCCCGCAGATGTACTATGCTATGGTTGCGGTGACCCAATCATAACAAACACATATGTATATCGTTGCAGCAACACCACTCCTAGATCAAACGCTAGCCAAGAAGATTCTTCTTGTACTAATTATTTTCTCCACAAAACATGTTCAACTTTACCTCCAAATATCCAACACGATCTTCACATACAACACATGCTAACTCTCCTACACGATGGAGGCGGCAGAATTTGTTCTTTTTGCGTGAAACGGATTCGGAAACAGTTTTTCTATAAATGCACTACTTGCTATTTTGATGTTTGCTTGAAATGTTCTTCACTACAGCGTGATCTTAATCATGCATCACATAATCACACGCTAACCTTACTTCCTCTGAAATCATCGCATTTTTGCTCAGCTTGTGGCACAGACCAAGGTAGCAAGGACTTTTCCTACTTGTGTAAAACTTGCTTGTTTTGGATACACAATAGATGTGCATCTGCACCACCTAAACTCATTTTTAAATCTCACGATATTGATCATCCGCTTGTTCTTGATTATTCACTTCCTGAGGAGTACCGAATATTTGGAGTGTCATGTGATTTGTGCCGTGAGGTGGTTGATCCATCCCGGTGGCTTTATTATTGTGCCTACTGTAGATATTTTGCACATATCAAATGCGTTTTATCAGCAACAGAGTAGGTTCCCCTATTTTATGTTTGAGTTTTTTTTACAGTTCTAGTTGTTTGCTTAGTTCTTATTTTACTTTAAAATTCGACTCAGGTCAGGCGAAGATCGGAACATAAATGAGGACGTGGGAGATGTTGACGACCCTGATTTGGTACATTTCCCGGTATCTGAGGATAATCCATCCTTACTGTACCAGTTAATCCAAAAGTTTGCAGAGAATTTCAGTACTTCAACAGATGAGAGATCGGGAGGAAAAGCAGATAAAATTAGGCACTGCGGCAATGGTCATTCGCTCGTCCTCTTTGATGAGTTGAATAATAAAAATGTTGCTGAAACCGAAAGTAGTGACTCTATGATATGTGACGGATGTGTGCAGCCTATTCTATCACCACCTGATTCTTTCTACGGATGTATAGATTGCAACTTCTTTCTTCACACTATTTGTGCTGCGGAGTTACCAAGGGAGTTTCGACATGCATCACATCCTCAACACAAGCTCATTAGATGTGATCGAATGAGTAAGCCAAATGGTTTCTTCAAGTGTAGATTCTGTAACGAGATATCCAGCGGAATGCTCTACAGTTGTGATTCATGTGAATTTTACATTGATCTTGTGTGCGCTGCAATGCCTAGTGAAATTAAGCATGACGCTCATAAGCACAAACTTATATACGATAATGTGAAACAATACCGTTGTTGTGATGGGTGCGGATGGAACTGTTCTGGCTACATCTTTAGATGTGACATCTGTAATTATCAAATTGATGTAGATTGTGCAAGAAAACTGGGCAGAATTAAGCACAGATGGGATGAACATCAACTTTGTTTGATGTATCCTCCAGTAAAAGGCCATCCACACGATTTCAATTGCGAACGATGCTCTGAGGATATATATCCAAACAGTTGGTTTTATCATTGTCGCAAATGTGATACTTCCTTCCATGATTGGTGCCTTGATCAAGTTCGATATAAAAATATTAAGTATGGGGCCATTGTTAAAGATGATGATCTGCATCAACACAGCCTTAAAATCTCCCCACCAGTATCAAAGTTCAAGTGTGGAAGTTGTGGTATTTACAATCACGATTATAGACGGACATATTATGATTCTACACGGCCAATTCTTACATGTGTATCATGTAAATTTTCAGTCTGCTACCGCTGTACTACTCAGCTTTAAGCAATTGTTTGTGTCCTGTTTTCTCCACGCGTCACTTGGAAAAGAAGCTGACTCCCCTTCTTGTTACCACATTCATTTTCTATATATTTTTATATATTACAAATAAAAATACAGACAAGAAATGATTAATAAAGCTTTAAGCAATTGTTTGTGTTGTAAGAGTTCCAAGTTGATTCCCGTGAAAACGAGTTATGGAGTCGTTTAATACTGTGACAGTTGATTTACGTTAACCTTACTGCCAATGAAATCATTGCATCTTTGCGGAGCTTGTGGCACTCAAGGTAGCAAGGACTTTTCCTACTTGTGTAAAACTTGCTTGTTTTGGATACACAAGAGCTGTGCGCAAACTCATTTTTAAAGATCACCATAATGATCATCCGCTTGTTCTTGATTATTCACTTCCCCAAGAGTACCAAAGATTTGGAGTGTCCTGTAACCTGTGCCCTAAAGAGGTTCATCCGTCCCGGTGGCTTTATTATTGTGCTGACTGCAGATATTTTGCACATATGAAATGCGTTTTATCAGCAACAGAGTATGTTCTTATTTTTTATGTTGAGCTTTTTAACAGTCATAGTTGTTTGCTTATTCATATTTTACCTTTTGAATTCTTATTGATCCAAAAATTTGCAGAATGTTTCAGTACTTCAACAGACGAGAGATCAGAGAAAGCAGATAAAATCAGCTACTGCCGCAATGGTCATTCACTCGTCCTCTTTGATGATTTTCAGTCTGCTAGAATTGCATAAAAGAAATGAAAATGAAGGAGTCATTCTATTCTGTCATGGGAAAAAGGGATTTTAGCCAATGTTTAAGGTAATATGTGTTCTCTCTGGTTAATTTATACATCAACACACCTATCTATTTCCAACTACAAATATGTAAGATTCTACAAAGCTATTTAGTCAAGAATGTTTCTTTTAGTCCCTTTTGGCAAATCAATTACAAATGATTATTTAAAACTGTTAATAGAAAGCTTATGTTATTCGTATTTGTAACATTCTTTCACTTTTCCAATTACAGAGGGTCATAATTACTAGCACTCTACAGTTGTGATACCAGATATTCTGGCATTGGCCTCTCCCACATGAAGGATCTCTTCTGATAGATTATAGAGAAAATAGAAGGAAGCCCATCGTTTCTTCACTTATCTTTTATGTCTACAATTATGTGAAGCAATGGATAAAAAGATGACTTGTACATTGTATCTGGTTCTGCTGCAGGGTGCTTCCTGAGTGGCTAGCTAAGCCTCATAAGCAATCCAACAGGAAGCATGCATAAAGAAAAATTAAAGGACAAAGAAGAAGAGACAAGAGAACCCGAATAAGAGAAAAAGAAAATAAAACAGAACAACAGAATAAATGTTGATGTGAAATCTGTAACTATCAAATTTGTTGGGTTTTAGTTTCTATCTATGAGATTAAAAGCCCAATTGAATTACCTTTGTTTTGGCCCACAAGGAGATAAAAATAAGGGAACCCTGTATATATAATTATAGGAGGATTATAATAAAAACAAGAGAGAAGAAAATTAGACACAAGAGAGATTTAGGATGAAAAATTCGCAGGAATTTTTCTGCTTACACAAGCTGCCTTGTATTTGCGATTCCCGGAGTTCTACCGGTCGGATCGTCCTGAATTTTGGACAGCAACTTCCTTACACCGATATCTAAATTCTGAACGGTGGAGATCGGATTCTGAGGTCCAGAGGTCAGTTTATTAAGGGGCTTAACAGAGCTGTTTGCACCACGGTGAGGGTAAACCTCCCCGCGGGTTTTTCTCATTGTTGTCTTATTTTGATTTCATACTTTTGACGGCTTATTCCAAGAGTGTGAAGGTGTTTGTATTCCTCTAGTTTTGTCTAGAGAAGACTTGGTGTATTCCCATATAATTTGTGATAGTGAATTGTTTGGGTGGACTACGGTCCCGTGGTTTTTACTCCTTACCTTTGAGGGGGTTTTCCACGTATAACTTTTGGTGTCTTGTTTTTCGTTTTATTGCTTTACTTGTTTGTTTCATCGAAGGTTCATACAAGTAGGGATAAGTATTGTCCAACGAAGTTAATTCCGCACTTAGTTGTTACCGTTGTGGTCACTTTTTCCCATCAAAATTGATATAGGATGTGGTAGAATTAAGCACAGATGGGATGAACACCAACTTTGTTTGGTGTATCCTCCAGTAGAATGTCATCCACACGATTTCAATTGCGAACAATGCTCTGAGAATATAGATCCACACTATTGGTTTTATCATTGTCGCAAATGTGATACTTCATTCCATAATGAATGCCTGATCAACTTCTATGTAAAAATATCAAGTTTGGGACCATTGTTAAAGATGCTGATCTCCATCGACACAGCCTCAAACTCGTCCCATTTGGACCCAACTTCAAGTGTGGAGTTTGTGGTTTCAACATCCATGATGAACTGCCGATCCTTAAATGTGTATCCTGTAAATTTCCAGTCTGCAACAAATGTATTTTAAGCTTTAAGCAATTGTTTGTTCTGTAATGTTTCTCTTTATACTGTAAAACTTGATTTATGAATTTCCAATTTTATAATTCAGTTCGATTTATATTGGAGTAAATTTATAGTAATTTTAACCTGCATTGATTTAAATGGTGTGATTGTTCATCTGAAAAAAGCTATTTAGTCAAATAACTTATTTAATAATTTCAATACTTTGACTATGAAATAAAACCGTAAGCTGCTGATTTCTTAATAGTATTTGATTGATTTCAAGTTATTAAATGAAAAGAAAAATAACAGGGGCCTGCATTTCTGTCTTATATTCGAAACTTCTCTGCTCTTCTTTTTCCTTAAAACCTTTGAGCCTCTCATCCTCTCATTCATTTGTAATGACACAACAATCCGAGATTGATCGGTCAAATTTCAACGAAACTAAACCAAACGTATCCGGTATATCTCGCTCTGAAGCACAAGGCTCTGGTTCCAACAACAAGGATGATGATCACAAGCTGGATAGTCTTGGAGTTGTGGAACAACCTAACCCTGATTCAGGGAATCCACCAGAGTCATATTGGGTGGCAGAGGATGAAGAACTTGATTGGTTCAACCACAATGCATTCATGCAACGTAAAGGCTCGTTAAAGGTAATACTCTCAAGAAAGCTGGACCATTCTTCACAAAGATCGGTTTCATTAAACCAAAAACCGAAAACATCGATTATCGGGTTGCCTAAACATGCTATGACCGGGGGAGATGGCCGTAGAAATCAAAGAGTTGGCAACCATGGTAAGCTGATGTTTAGGAGCCGGTCTGTCCCTAGTGAAAACCGGGTTGGTCATGGTTCTGAACCGGGTTCACCACGTGTTTCATGCATGGGAAAGGTAGGGTCTAGAAGAAATAAAAACGGAAAGTCCCGGTTCTGGGCGGTTCTGAAATCGGCTTTTGTGAACCGGAAGGAAAAAGAACCGGTTCGGGTCGATGATTCAGGTGGTGGGCGGTCAGAGTCTATGAAATAGACAGAGTAACAGTCGGGTCGGGTTTTGTACATTGATTAAGGTATCAATTATCAACATGTAATGGAAAGGCCCCACATTTCTCATATGATGGGTCCCACGTGGATATGTCACTTGTTTTTACATAAATAATTTTTGAAAATTTTGGCATCCTATTTTGAAAGTCTTGAATTTTCAGGTTGGTGCATTTGTTTTTATGCTGAAATTGAGGTTGCCTTGTCTTGTTTGTATTGTTGCAAATTGTTGAATACTACTTACTATTATTTGATTGGATTGATATAACTTATTTTAATCTATGTACATTTTATTATGTTTACAGACATAATAAGCGTGGTGTATAAAATATAGGCCATTACTAGAGATCATCAATAGTTTGACCTTAGACTTTTTATTTTATAATGCCAACAATTCTATTTTTGCCAATAACAAAATTTTAATACAAACGAGATTTACTCTAAAATATTTGATATGTTCGTGGCTTTACAAAATTTGTGTAGAAATCTAGTGTGACTATTTGTTAAAATGCTTATGACAACGATGGAGTGCAACTTTAGACTTCTAAAGTTTATATGAATTAACATATGCTATTTTAAAATACTATAACCGATGCTACAAGTACCACTTCGAGTAACAAATATTAATTTAAAAATCAAATGAACAACAAAAATTATACAAATTGAGAAGGAGAAATTGAATTTATCATATATTGAAACGTCTTTGTCTTGTTACAGTTTTATGCATGTACTTAGCGTAAAAGTCCGTGGACACTAAAGTAATTCTTTGCCCAAAATTATTTATATATTGCAATAATTTTGTGATTAGAAATTCAAAAAATGATAAGATTTTGATTTTATCTTATATTTTATAGTACTTTTATAATATGACATATCAATTACATCAACCAAAAAATTTATAACTTGATTATATTTCATAAAATTTGGATAAATATCCATATGATAATAATCAAATGATTACTTTTAAGTGCTAAAATATTAATATGATTTTCAGTAACGTGATATGAACTTTATCAAATTGAACATTTGAGTGTAAAATAAATAAATATTTTAGCAAAATTATCGGTATATAACATATGTGTATGTAAACTCGTGTGATTTTAATATAATTAGAGTATATTTGTAAAAAAATTGATATATACGTAAGGATGAGACATATTACGAATTTTATTAATATTATGTAAAAGTAATCATTGCGGTGTCTCTCTCATTTTTTTCATTTATTTTTATACATATTTATACACTTTTAAACTCAAATATTTAATTTTAGTCTAATGTTTATTACACTGTATTGAAATTTAACTTTAAAATTTTGACAAATTGAAACATTTTTTAATTTTTAATTTTTAATTACTTTTTAATTCAACTTTAAATTTTCGCAAATATTTTGATCAATGTAAAATATGATTAAACGACCTTAATGACATATGCATCTACATGATATTTAATATCATTTTTTGTTGGTTTCATCTAAATTGATCTAAATATATGTTATAACTCAATCATTATGGATTATATTGATCAATGTACTATATTATATAAAAATTCATATTACTGTACTTTATTCGAGTTATAGTCAAAACGGTCATTGTTAATGACTATTGCAGTATTGTAATATTTATGATTCAAAAAGTTATATCTCATTTTTTTAACCATAAATTCAATTATTTTGATATTTGTTTTTATTATTTATGTTTTAGACCAATCATACCTTTAAATCGCTCAAAGTTTAAACAGTTGGTCTACCAAAAATATCTAACATTACTTTCATATTTAAAATATTTTAGGGAAATTCCTAATGGTACCACTGTACTATTGGATTTTTCAAATGGTACCAATAGAAGTTTTGGTCTTCCAAGTGGAACCACTGAACTTTTGGCTTCGTCCAAGCGGTACCACTATGTCTAACAAACGTTAATTACACTGTTAAATCCCAAATAAACATAATTTTCCCTTCAAAATACTGTTACCAATAGAACATTAAAATTCTAATAGTGCAAGACCAATAACCAAGCATAAAAAGCATCCATACTGGTCCAAAAACATTAAAATTCAGTAGTTCTAAACATTAAAATAGTCTAAAAACATCAAATCTGATGTTGGGATTGAGACTGGCTTTGAGATGTTTCATGGGCTGCTAATTTAGCTGTTGCCTTGGCTGCTTTTGCTGCCTTGGACTGATATCTAACTCTTGGATGTCTAACCACCACTGGTCCACTTCCTGCACATTTGGCCTTTTCTTTTGAAGTTAAACCTCCCTTGCAAGTTCTGGCATTATGGCCAAGACAATCACATTTACTGCATTTCACAGTCTTTGCTCTTTTCCCCTTTTGATCTTCTCTCTATTCCCTCCTTCTGTTTCTGCTTGGTCTCCCAACTCCTCTCTTCATTGTAGGTGGCTCAATGGTAGGCAGATCATTAAATGTAGTCCATTGTTCTTTGTCAGGTATGGGTTTAATGTGAAAACTGTAAGACTGTTTGTATGTCCTTACAGAATACCATGTGCTAACAACCTTATAAGGGTCAATCTTTGCATGAATCATAGCCCTAGAAATACTTTCACTTTCCACATAGCTGTAAAAGAGATGAAAATGTTGTTGAATAATATAGTCCTAGGAATACTTTCACTTTCCACAGTTGAGAAATATGCCTTTGAATCTGGATTGGTCTGACAAATAACCTTGGTATAAGCTGGTAGCTCACTGTAGGACTCATCATGTCCACCAAACAATTTGTCTATTGCCAACTTCTTTATGTTATACAAAGAACTCTTCTTCATGTACACCCCATATCTCTGAAATAACAACTCATTTAGAGCATTCCATGGAATGTCTGGATTGGCTCTTACATCCTCCAACAGTTTTGAAGCAGCCCATTTCACATCACATATTGGATTATATGTTTCTAGCCCCACTACAAGTATGCACATTGGGTTCAATCTTCTTAATTGCCCAGGTAATGCCATCAGGAAGCCTACTACTATGAATTCTCCAATCACAACAAGCTGCATAGCAAGTAGTTGTGTATCTTGTGTTGTCTGCCCACAAAACATTGATTGCAAAGCCTTCTTGCACACAATAATCTTTCAATGTCTCTTTGAAATGGCTTTTATCAAGAAAAATCATCCGTGGCTTTAACTTAATTATTCCAAACTCTTGTTCTTCACAAAGCTCCCCATTTTTTGTATAACCTCTGGTAATACTCATCGTCATCATCATTGTTCACAAAATCATGCAAGTGTCCATGTTTCCAATTATCTTTGATTTTTGGTATTGTGTTGATCTCCTCATGAGAAGGGATATTTGATTCTCCATAATTCATGTCAAAATCATCATCTTTGTCACTTTGATTCTCATCAGACGTTTCTTCACTAAAACACACTATTCTCTTAGCACTCATTTTCCCAGTTGCACTAGATTCAGCAATTACACTATCCTTTGGTAATGTAGAAGCTGTTAGGGTTAAACCCTTTCTTCTAGTTGTTGATTTAGGTATTTTTTTAGCAAACATAGTCTGAGTAGGAGGCTCAGAGAAGATAGGGTTCACATGATCAGAAGGGATGATACTTGTAATTGGAGAAAATATAGGGCTCCTCCTCATAGGTAAAGACTGGAAGGCTGTTTTTGGTGATATGGGAGGTGGAAGTAGGTTAGTAGGTTGACTTGATTTCTTTTTGGGAGGAGGTTTCTGTTTGGTTGTTTTGGTGGTTTTTTTTGTTATAGTTTCGGTGGTTGTAACACTTTTTTTTGACTTGTTGCCTCTGACAATTCATCGAATTGTCCTCAAGATCCTCCAATGAAGGCAGGTTTTTAGAGATGTCTTCATTCCCACAAGAAGCCACACTCATTTTTTTCTCTTGTGATCTCCTAACATTTAGAACCAACTTGTACAATTGATTTGGTTTAACCACAGTACCAACCCAAATTGTTATCTCTTTCTTTGAAGTTTATCGATCAAACATCTTCATCAAATCCATATCTGAGAGTAATGGATGATGTTTCATCTCAAATACATATGAAAAAGTTGGAAAATAGGGTTCCATATTAATACCCCGATTTTTTGCTTCATCTTCATATTCTATCACAATATCTAGCAATATGGTCTTCTCCGTATCAACCTTAACATCAACACTTTTATCCCTCCAATTAAAGATTAGCACTTTCTCTACACTACCCATCTGCACATACACATACACATATACACAACCATACTTTCGAAAAATAGCACATATACATACACATACATAATTACACACATATTGTACAAACCCAAAATTCCGACATACCCTAAAATAGCAGATACATACATATACATAAATACACACATACACATATACATATATTGTTCAACAGAGAGGCTTTCGAATACATACCTTTGATGCAGATCAGTATCGAATTGAGTAGTAGTGATCGCCGTTTGTAGAAATCGCCCCAAAGCCCTAATTCGTTCGTCCCAATTAGTTTAGCCCCAATTCGTTCGTCGTTTTTGAACAGTAATAACAGTTTTAGAGAGTGTTATAAGAGATAAGAGAGTATTTTATTTTAAATTAATTATATTTAACATTTAATTAACGGTGTAATTAACGTTTATTAGAAAGAGTGGTACCGCTTGGACGAAGCCAAAAGTTCAGTGGTTCCACTTGGAAGACCAAAACTTCAATTGGTACCATTTGAAAAAACCAATAGTACAGTGGTACCATTAGGAATTTCCCAATATTTTATACCTAGAAATTATGTGATGCAATCATTTATGATGTATAATTTGATAAAATAAATTAAATAATTCTTAAAATCAAATCTATTTTTTTATTTTAATAATTTAATATCTACATGATGACGAATGTAAATAAATTTATATTTTTTTTGGACTCGGTTACATTTATGTGTAATCTTATATTATTTTAAAATTTTCTTTTTATATCAATCATCTAAAATTGCAAAAGAGAATCATAGAGTATACTCAATCTATTAAAATATTTTTTTTAATTATATACTATGCAATTTCTAGAAAAGTAATATAAACCAACATTTAATTTTCTCAAAGATTAGAATTAAGAAAAAGATGATAGAAGAGGGAAAAAATTGTGATTTATATAATAAGATTTTTTTAAGGAAATCTCAAAATAAAATGTAGCACAATGGTTATAATATGAGCTTGATTGAAGAAGGGTTAGTGGTTTGATTCTCAATACTCTATTTGCATAAATATAAAAAGAGTGGTTTTTTTCTCTAAATTTTTAACACGTGGGGGTAAAATTGTAAATTTACAGGTACTAAAATAGCATATATCAATCATTTAAATTGACAAAAGATTATTGTAGATTATGCTTAATCGATAAAAAAAATTGTAAGTGTATACTTTTTTTTTGAGGAAAATTTGTAAGTAAGTATATACTATGCAATATTTTAGAAATAATACAAACCGATATTTATTTACTCAAAAAATCATATAAAAGGATAGGAGAATGGGTGGTTTATGTAATAAGAGTTTGAAAGTAAACTCAAAATAAAATGTAGCACAATGGTTATGGTACAACTTTGATTGGACCCAAAACTTATATAATGTAATCAATTTTTTTGCATAAATGTGAAAGAGGTGACATTTTTGTAATTTTTCAAAAAATAGGGACAAAATCATAATCTCACAGGCATTAAAATGGAACTTTTTGCCCTTGTGGTGAGGTTTAATATATAGTAATATAAGCATATATTTTTTGTAAAACATCTAGATTTATATATTAAAATAAAATAAACGGGAATTCATGACAGATACCCGACTCCAAAAAGAAGGATAGTTCACGCTTACAAAGATGCAAGCAAGTTCACAGTACACATATAAACATAATTAAAACATTTCAGTTTCGAACAAGAAACTAGCTAAATTACTCCACGCCTACAGCCCTGACTTTGCCCTTTGCCTTAACACCGTGTTCGTCTACACTTTCAGCAAGCACCTCATGAGTGACAAGTCCATCAGTAGCATCATCACGAACTTTGTTGTGGCCATTAGTCTGGATTCTACTTCCATCTTGCCTCATTTGCTTATGAGACACCTGTTTGCTGCTTGAATGACTCCCAACACTGCACTTGATCTTTATAAGCCCCTTTTTCCTTGTCCCTAGACTCAGATTTCCTTGGTCTGCCACGCTTCCATTTAGGGATGTGCACTATGTCAGTGTCACCTTCACTAATAACAATTGGATTAGAGGCATTCACAACATAACTAGTAGTATCCAGGCTCGAAGTAGAGCCAAAAGAACGTCAATCATTAAGGTCCATTTTCTTAGCATAATAATTAGAATTCCACGCCTCTTTAAGATGCGCACAATTCAAAGTCTCATGCGCTACTTGATGGCATATTTCACAAGTCTCAAAATCAGACAAATGGAGTACTAGGACCTTGACAAGAGACTCATTCCTACTATCAAGATTGGCAAGTAAGGAAGTGGGTCTAGAACCGAGAACATACATTTTCACGCAGAGAAACACATCAGTTGTGGTACTTAGAGTAGCCAAATTTTTCAGAGTCCTTTGTTCAAACTCCTGAGGGGTACCCAATGTATTTGCCAACATACACACACCTTTGACCGATCAATAACAAAAATAGAACCCTTTGTAACAAAACCCAAACATTCACCAATTCACTAATCCTATAGAATAGTCCTTCATTCCATGGTTTAAATAACAATTCGCAAAAAGGATGTTCGACTCTTCAGATATTTTAATGCGAAGAAATGGACGAGAAATTTAGGTTTTGTTGTTTAATTTCATAGAGATTTTTTTCTTAGCTATTATTTAGGTTAACATTTATAGATCGGTTACACACATTTCCCAGGTAGATAACAAACTTTTATGAATCAAACCTCAAAATCTCTCTTCTTTCTAGAAAGGGTGTACTTTGAATTTATATTTATTAATAAATGCTAGCGGATAATCTGTACCGAACATGGGTCAAAATTAAAATACTAATCAAAACTAGGATGAGATAAAAATAATAAATCAAATCAAAAAATATTTAAATTATGTAGTTATAGGGAATCGAACCTGGGATGAAACCAAAAAAATTAAATCAAATAAATAAATCTTGTTTAATTATGTAAGTTTTTGCCGAAAGCCCGAATTGGGCCCGAACAAAAACCCGATCGCGACCCGCCTCAAAGGCCTAGATTTTTACCGAAAGCCAAGTCCGGCCTAGTCAAAGTTACACAAAAAAACCCGGATTTTTCGAGGCCCGGTCAAAGCACGACTTGGGCTTTTTGCACATCTTTAAGTTATAGGTAATCGAATTTGAATTTTTTTGTTAACCAAATTTAGTATTTTGATACTTTTGCGTGTCATTTACACATTGTTTTGCTTATTAATAAAGAGTATATATTTTAATTTTGACCATAAAAAAAAAAGAGGATAGATGGATTAGAAACTAAACTTCTAAAACTACCATTTGTTATACTGGACTTCTAACTTTTTTACGATATGTGTATTTTCGTTAAATTCATTTGACGCCGTTAGAAAATTCAGGGGTATATTCATCTTTTATCAATCATGTTCTTCCTCAAACTCATTTTCACCATTGATAATCTTCGTAAAAACTTATAACTCGAATTTATAATTCGTTTTATAACGAAATAGATTCATTTAAATTGCAATAGAATCATATTTTTCTTCTCTATAATGGGATATCAATTATAACTATTAAAAATTTACTTTCAAGAATTTATATATTTAACAAACTTCAATTTATGTCTAGCTTGTTAAGTTATGTCCTTCTAAATTGTTTTCGTCAAATTAAAATATTGTAGTGAAAATCAATATCTATTTGTGAAGAAAAAAAAGATGATTATATTGTAACTTGAATGACTTGATTTCGTTAAGAAATGACTTATATATTCAACTTTTAATTTCTCAAAAGTTTCAACAACGATGGCAAAAGACTGAAATACCCTTGAAAAAGTTAACAGAATTAGTCATACTTGACGAAAGTATACGTTTTGTAAAAACATTAGAAGTCTAGTATAACAAGTTATAATTTTAAAAGTTCAGTATCTCAAGTGATCTGACATCCAAAATGCGAGTACAAAAAACATATTTTACTCATAAAATAATAAAAAAATGAGTGAGAAAAAAAAAAGCAAAAAAATTAAAGAAAATCTGACAAGAGAATAGACACTTCTTCGGACTTCACCAACCAAAACCCTTGCCCCAGTTGCACAATAACTACAATATACCCTCTCACACAATATCCAAAACAAACGGCATTTATAAAACATCAAAACAATCATAAAAAAACACACACAGAAACATCATCATCTTCTCAATTTTCACCAGTCCTTTCCTTCCTCATTTGAGGCTTTTTTTTTCTTTTTTTTTTTCATTTTCTTTTTTTTTCTTTATTTTTTCCCTCTCTGTTTCTTCTTCTTCAACAAAACCCTTTATTTTAATTTTAATTTTGTATCTATACATATATATAATTAATTAATTAGTTGAAGATGCAGTATCAACAGAGGTTGAAGCAGCAACAAGCATTGATGCAACAATCTTTATATCATCCTGGCCTTTTAGCCCCACCCCAGGTATTTTTTTGCTCTTTTTATTGTAAAGATTGTTGCTTTTTTTCATTTTTAATTGATTTTGTGGGTTGAATTGTGTTTTTTATTTGTTTTATTTGGTTATTTTTGGGTGTTTTTTGTTGTAAAGATTCAATTTTTATCACTCTAGGTTTGATTTTATGTGAAGATCAAGATTTTTTTAATGAATTGTTGTTTGGGTATGACAGTTCTTGTTGGTTTCTTGATTTTATGCTAAGTGTTTGTAAGGAAATTAATGTGTCCTTTTTTTTGATTTTTTGTCGTTTGTTATTTGTGAAAGATGAAATGTTCACCTCAGCTTAGCTCATTCCAGCTTAATTATGTGGGAGTGTTTTTTGGAAAGAGCCTAACCCCCAGGACTCGATAATACAGACTAATGTAATATGTTGGATGAAATGGAATGAAAGTATAAGCTACATTAATGAATAATGAACATGTTTATGCATGATATGATAGTCATCGATTGCTCTCCATCTTACAACATTAAATTAGAGTTTGGTGCGGGTTAACTATGAAAGTTGTCACAAGTTTCGGATATTAAGACCTATACTAGAGTAAATAGCAGTCTTAATTAATTTTTTTAACATAATTATCACATAACAAACTACTATAACTTTGATGTATGGAAACGGTTAACACGTGTGAAAGATGAAATGTTCACCTCAGCTTTAGCTCATTCCAGCTTAATTATGTGGGAGTGTTTTTTGGAAAGAGCCTAACCCCCAGGACTCGATAATACAGACTAATGTAATATGTTGAATGAAATGGAATGAAAGTATAAGCTACATTAATGAATAATGAACATGTTTAAGATTATTGTCATTGATTGCTCTCCATCTTACAACATTAAATTAGAGTTTGGTGCGGGTTAAGTATGAAAGTTGTCACGAGTTTCGGATATTAAGACCTATACTAGAGTAAATAGTGGTCTTAATTAAATTTTTTAACATAATTATCACATAACAAACTACTATAACTTTGATGTATGGAAATGGTTAACACGTGGAGCCTCGTGGAGGTGATGAGGCATGATAGATTTTTTTTTTTCTTATATTTCTTTATGATATGTTATTTTAACTTTACTTTTTATATACATAAACCATGTATTTATATATGCTGATTTTTTTTGGAAGCTTGTTTATATATATAGAACTTCCAATGAAGCTGTTTCTTTAGCAACTTTAAACTTAAATCAACAAATATAGAGTTAGGCTGTCTGGGGAACCATTTTAGTTAGGAAACTTGGGGAACTGGTTTTTGTTCTGTAAAGCTGGTGGCCTTGTCCCACAAAAAACGAATGTGTCCGTTACCAAAAAGACAATTTTGAAGAACAATTATAATTTCAATGAAAAATTGAGTATCAAATTACAACACATCCATTATTTTACAGAATATATTGGTTTCTCAAGTTCCTAAATAAAGTTGGTTCCCATATGAATTCCGAAGCCCAAATATATAGAGAGATTGGTGCATAAACCCAAAGTTACCGTTATTAGTGCTCGAAAATTAATCATCCCCATGACTCTACTTTATCGATACACTTCTATCTCACATCCTTAAACACCCTTCTTGATCATTCAATCACAAACTCAAGCCGCTATGATTAAACTTAACGCAGAATCAATTATTATTCGAATCCGAGTCCAAAGATGCCTTTTTTAATATAATATAATCTCATAAAGGGATTATGTAGGAAGAAAGCTACTTAGAGTCAAATTTGGGATTTTCTCATAGGGGCTTTAATTGGTGTGGTTATGTCATCGTACAATCCGACGTGAACTATCTTTAAATCACTGAGACTTTGTAGGATGATGAAATCTGTTCAACTTGACCATATAGTTGTATAGGTGAAGGAGTTGGGATGTTTTTGACGGTAGTAGTATCAATTTCCAGGTGTTGTTTCACTGAGGAACAGTAAAACATAGTTTTAATAGATATATTGGTTTGGATTCATATAGGAAGTAGATGTATAGTTATGGGATGACTTCCAAGTGCTGGAGTATGAAGGATCAGACCAAAACAAAAATATAACTGTTGAGATTAAATGTAGTTATAAAATGTATTATATGACCAGTTTCTTTAGAAGTATTTTTAAAAAGAATTATGTTGTTCTTTTTCTGCAACCCCATATCATCGCTACTTACTTTTTTGTATTTAATGGAGTGATAATTATGTCGCTTTAAGTGATTAGATTGAATTTCCCCTGACCCTTGACATTAGTGATGCTCTTTAAACCAGGACCATTAGTGACCACTTTATTAACACATTTGCAAATGAACACTCAATCTTACCTTGTATCTTCTGCAAATCTTGTCATTATTATTTTCCACCTATTTATATTTTTACTCTTGCCTTATTCATTTTTCTCCCAACCTCTAATTTACTTCATGTTCCTTCGGTGTATTTCTTACTTCTTTTCACTCTATGCAGCCGAACACAACATAAATGTTTCATTGGTTGTTTATATGTACTTCACTTTTATATTATGTTTTGACTTTTGAATTCTTGTTTTTGTTGAAATGGGAACAAATAATAAGTGGTTCTCAGTTACTGTTGTTCGTCCCTCTACTTTAACTTGGGCTGAAAAAGATAGTACATGATAATTAACTTGATGAGTTCTCAAGGAAAATACTTCCGGCCATTGGTTTGATATGATGTCCGTGTCGAGTAGTTATATTAGGGATAAGTGTTATTCAGGAGTCATTAATGAGAGCCTGGGAAGTCTTTTTTTTATTCTCCTTTCCTTTTTTGAATTTTAAAGTTCATGTGTTGGATTTTAGTTCTGTCTGCTTTTTTTGTTATGTTATCGAGTTTGGCGTGTCATCAAATAGGAATGAAATTTACAGATTTCTTTCTGCATAGAAACTTCTTGTGGTGCTATATTTTGTCACGGTTTTTGGCACTTAGGTTGTCAAATGGCAATTAATACTTAAAGATTCTCACTGATACTTCCATTACCAGTCCATGTCTAGGATTTGATTTTACCTTTTGTTACCTTTTATATTGCAGATAGAGCCTATCTTGAGTGGTAACTTGCCTCCTGGCTTTGATCCAAGTACATGCCGCAGTGTGTGAGTGCTTTGCCTTTTTTACTTTCTTGTTCTCTCTTTTATCTTAATAAATAGTTTACTTTTGTCTTGTTTGTTCTTTTAGTTCTCTATTTCCATTATCTTTGCCAACATGTTACCTGGACTGGGGAGTGGAACACATATCCGAGTGTCGGACTCGGAAGTTCTAAAAATTGGAGACACGGGGACCTTGTCCCATTTTTGGACACAGATATGGGGCCACTGCATAATCTGTGATGAACAAATCTATGATGAACAAGTACATTGTATAAAATCTGTAGCAAAAATTAACAATAAAACTCAAATTAAACACGATCTTGGGAAAGACTTTGCAATTTAGGCGTCTTTTTCTTTTAGGTCATTAATTCTTCTCATATGTGGTCTTTTAGCAAGTCAAAGAGTCCACATTGCAGTCAAAGTATTGAACATGAAATAAGTGTCATGTCTAAGTGTCCAAAATAGGAACGGCGACTTAAACCGAAGAGTCCGAGTAACATAATATTTGCAATTATCTCAGGCTAAATTTGGATGGCAAGCAGAGTTTTGGTCTTTTTTCTTGTTTTGCCTCGACATGTATTTATGCTTTTAATATTCTTTTCTCTAGCTCTGCGAAGGTTTCAAATGTTAAAAAAATAAATCCTATTGTTCAATGTGTGCATACGTTGTTATGTAGCAGTTTTCATGGATTGGTGTGTCTTTAAGTGATAATTAAATTTAGTTTTGTTAATACTTTCTTTATTGATGGTGCAGTTATGTTGGAAACATTCACTCGCAAGTTACAGAACCTCTTCTGCAAGAGGTTTTCTCTAGCACTGGTCCCCTAGAAAGCTGTAAGCTTATTCGAAAAGAGAAGGTAATATAATATGTACCCCTTTTCTTGATAAGAAATGTGTCTACTTGCTATCTCAATCAATTAATATTCGATTCATACTATGATTTTACTTTGATAATAATTGAGTTGCTTCCTTGGTCTGTATTTTGCCATCAGTACTGTTGAACAAATTATCTTATAATTAGACCTTGCTACCAATAATGTATTTGGTTTCTCAAGTTTTAAGCTTCAACAACTACGAGGTCTGTAAATCCAGTTCTCTACATATGCAAAGCATAATATTTTTTCTGTGTGTGTGTGTTTGTTTGTTTGTGTTCTTTTGCGTAAGTTTCTTAGATATGAAGCAGTGATTGTTTCATGCACAAATTAGCCAAACAAATTAATCAGATCGGAGAAGATGCTTGTATCTTGTACTTGTAAACTACCCAAGGTCTATCGATCCATCAATCTATTTGTTGAATATTAAATTGTATGGTTTACAGGTCTGGTTTAAGTAGAACAATGAGGAACAACAATGAAGGGAATTTTGCAGATTAGAAAAATAAGACCCATCTCATTTTAGCTGGATGGGTGGACTATTTTTTTTGTTAAGTGGATGGTTGGGACTATTTTAGAAACGGTTTAATTATCTTGTTCTAAACCTTTAACATAATTGTCGTTGTTTCTCTGTTAGCAGTCATCTTACGGCTTTGTGGACTACTTCGATCGCAGATCAGCTGCTCTTGCTATTGTTTCTCTCAACGGAAGGCACTTGTGAGTAAAAAGCATATTATTTGCAGTCACATGCTAATCATGTTATATCGACTCTCTGAAGTTTTAAATCTCAGGTTTGGACAACCTATCAAGGTTAACTGGGCATACGCGAGTACTCAGAGAGCAGACACATCAGGTCTCTCTCCCCCCACCCTGTGTATATATTTATTTAATCTTCAGAGCAATCAAATGATTCAACGTCGTGCCTTTTCTTTGGTTGTAGGCCACTTCAACATATTTGTGGGTGATCTTAGCCCTGAGATTACAGATGCCACTCTATTTGCTTGCTTTTCTGTTTATAGTAGCTGCTCGTAAGTTTAGTTTGAGTTTTTACTTGCAATACATAAATATTCTGTATTTTTTTAATTAATGGGATGTAAAGTGAAGTAAGTGAAAAGATGACATTGTCTTCATGCGTCTTGGGTATATGATTGCAGAGATGCTAGAGTAATGTGGGATCAGAAAACTGGGCGTTCAAGAGGATTTGGGTTTGTTTCTTTCCAGAATCAACAGGTACTTGAATTTTGTTTTTTCTTCTTCTTCCACTTTCAAATCCGTATTTCCACCTTTGTTTTGTTATACTTTTCCTTTGAGCGATACTGTCTTACTTATTCTATCCAAGCTACTGTCTCCATGATGTAACTGGTTGATATTATCTTATATCCAGGATGCTCAAAATGCAATAAATGAATTGAATGGTGAGGAACATTTCATCTTCTTGCACAACCTTCTTTTGCTTTTATAGTAAATTCTTCTTCTCTCAACACTCTATAAGAACAAGAAATGAGCAGATATTGGATACAGTAATAGAACTGCACTCCACGTCTATGCTGGTGCTTATGTAATATGAATTTGACTTGTTATACATGTATAATACTGTAGGAAAGTGGCTTGGAAGCAGACAAATTCGTTGCAACTGGGCTGCAAAGGGTGCAGGAGCTGATGACAAACAGAACTTAGATGCCAAGAGTGTTGTTGAACTTACAAATGGAACATCAGGTTAGCTCATGTGCTCCAGTGCTAGAAAATTCTGATATAGCTAATTAGACTAATCATAGTACTTGATATTGTATAGTTTCTGTTTTTCATATATTTGCCTTGTTCTGGTGTTTCCAACTGTTGAATATATTATAGAAGTTAGTATTTTGAAATGGCCGCCTAAGCCATAGGTTATGCTTATGCACAACAATTAACCTGGTTTGGTATGTAGTACACGTGTAAAGAATACATTAAGTACCATAGTGATCTAATGAAGGGCTTTGAAGAATTCTTTTGGGTTGTAATTATTGGTCTTGTAGCTTGGCCTGATTATTCATTGTAGCGACTTAATGGAGAATAAAAGTGAGGTTTCATGGGGCGGAGGAGAAGACACGAGAATGATACGCACAGCTAGTAGATTATTGAATGAAATTTGAGATGCTTGGGTCATTAAGTTCTCTTATTGCAAAATAGTTTTTTAGGTGCTTCACTACATGTAGCATATTGTTCATATAAAGATGGATCATCTAGTATATATTCATGCTAGTATGTATTATAAATCCATCTTCTTCTTCGTGAAATTGCAGATGAATAGTGGACTAGAATTACGTTCAAATGTATTGTTCTTTTTCTGAGCTTTATATATGAGAAGGATTTAGGAACGTGTTACCTTTACGTAAACAGACAACCTTCCTGCTGATATTATTTAATAATAATGTAAGGTATTTCATGTGGAATTGTGGAAATAGCATGTTAAAAAGAGTTCAGATAAGCTGCAGCTGATGTGATGTTTGCAGGAAACAGTATTGTCTGGTTTAAGTTGCATTTGGAGCAATTTTTCCTCCCGATTCCTTCCTTCCTATATATATATATATATATATATATATATATATATATATATATATATATAGTTTTGTTTATTGTTTTTCCTGTCTTGCATTTCATGACTAGTTGACTACTACTCATCTCTGCCTGTGCTGCTCAACTTCCCCTGGCTCATTAACGATTTTGTAATTGATATTGTCTCCTATGTTTTTGCTCCTTAAAGTTTAGAATTGAAATTTACGTCTTAGATCTATTACTGTGTTATTCTACTTGGTTTGGTTATCGTGATTCAGATTTTATTAGTATCATTTCGTTCTTGTGCAGAGGATGGCCAAGATAAGGTCGATGATTCCCCCGAGAATAATCCTCTGTATACAACTGTATATGTTGGCAATCTTGGTCCTGAGGTTAGTTAATATATAGATATTTTTGATGAAGTCTTATGTCCCTATCTATAAAGGTCAAAGGTTATTAGTAGGTACCTTTCCAAAACATAAAAGATAATGTGAAAGTGTTTAATATGGATAACTGGTAGTAGTCTGTCTTAACTCCTTTGTTAGTATCAACTAGGTTAGTTGACTTTGTTTCTGAGATTATTCTGTTAGATTTGTGGGCGTCTCATTGCCAAGTGTTTCTTGTAAACAAAACATTTTGCAGGTTTCCTCAGTTGATCTTCACAGGCATTTCCATGCATTTAATGCTGGAATCATAGAAGATGTCCGTGTTCAACGAGATAAAGGTTTTGGTTTTGTGAGATACAGTAACCATGCTGAAGCAGCTCGTGCTATTCAGATAGGGAATGCCAGGATACTTTTTGGCAAGCCAATAAAGGTAGTCTACTTGAGGTCAATTCTTTGTGACTTTTTTGTGCAATTCTGTGTATCTAACATATACAGTATATTTATCATTTGGTCTAGGTATAAGCTTTTCAATAATTTCTTCATATTGATGATTTCCGAGACATCCTTTCATATAATTCTTGTTTTTTTTTGTGCTTTTCCTTTTTACCATAATTAAATCCATTCAAGGTGATTATTTGATAGTCTTTCTGCTTTCTACAAAAAATTTCATAGAGACCTCGTTTTGATGCAGTGCTCCTGGGGTAGCAAGCCAACACCGCCTGGGGCCAGCTCCACTCCTCTACCCCCTCCAAGTGCTGCAGTTGCCTCGGGATTTTCAGCGGTTGATCTTGCCGTGTATGAAAGGCAGCTCGCTTTAGCTAGAATGGGTGGTGCACAAGCGCTGATGCACCAACAGGTCCAGCGAATGGGTGCCGCTGGTCAGGCTATATACGATGGTGGATACCCAGGCATTGCTTCTTCTCAGCCACCCATGTACTTCCAGTAATATTAATGGAGCTACTTTCTTTGGCAGAGAGATTTTTATGTTATAAATTATGTAGGATTTGTCTTTAATTTTATCTTTTTCTTGTTACGGTAAGATTCTAATGACCCATTTGTGTGCATCAGTGCATCACTTGTAGATTTATATTCTCAATGGTGAATTAATCAAAAATTGAACCAAGCACGTCCAAGAGTGTGGATGGCAAGTATATACTCTTATTGTCAATTTACGATGCTGGTTCAGTTGTTTTCTCGGATTACAGTAACCGTCTAAATTGCCCTAAAAAATAAGAGAGTCTTGGTACCAAGTCAGATCCGGTCCCGACAATTTAATTGATGAGGGGTTCTACTGTAGTTTGCGCTCTGGCCTTGGTTCCAAACCTGAGCAACTGAGCCATCTTTATTGCTAGTCAAGTATTCATGTCTAAACTGTGTTACGTCTAATAACGTGAATCTCGGAGAAATGGACAAGTAAATTGTAGACTTGTAGCCAACATGAGAAATTAACGAGGTCTTGCTCAGCCAAGTAATAAGAACATTAAATAAAATGTTAGTTAAATTTGAAATTAGTGTTTGTAATTTGCAACTAGCAAAATGATAAGTTAAAATTTACAAATTACAAGGCAGTAGAAAGGGCATGTTCCTCAATTTCGGTTTCAATAAGAGATGGGGAAAATGAACTTAAGATACATCTTCAGTGTTAGCATGTTCAGGATCAACATTGTCTGTGTCGTCCTGAGGGTGTAGCATTTGATTCTGCTGATCCTGATCAAGTCTCTTCCCGTTCTTCAGATATTCAGGGCGGTTTTTATCCGTCAGCTTTTTTTGCAGCAAGACTTTGCCTCAAGCACAACAAAGTCAGCCATCCATGTTGATGTGTACTTACCAAACTTGACTGGCCAGTCATATTCAGGATCAGTGGCCGTGAGTCTTGAGATACCCCCTGAAGCATCTTTAAGCTTTTTCTTTTCAGCTGGCCAGCCTTTCTTTCTATATTAATCTCAGCCAACTCGGAGGACAGTGCTTTAGCTACCTCAGCCTTCTTTAAGAACTGCGTCCTTAGTTTCCACTTCATTTAATTTGACCCGTTTTTTCTCGGCTTGGAGGGTGGAGAAGTTGGCATAGAGAGTGTATTTGGCGTCCTGAAATTTTTTGAACTTCCTGCAAGCATCCCCAGCTTTTTCGACATTTCCTTTGTTCTGGGTTAATTTCGTTTGGGGCTCCATAGTGGTAGGCACATTGCCCTAAAAATGAATTAGGTTGTGGTAAAAGAGTTGAACATCATCATCCTCATCCTCAAAGCATGCTCTCCATCTTCTCAGTTCATTTTCTTCGACATAGGCCCTATACACAGTTGTTGTCCATTAAATTAAGAAGGGGAAGACTCTTGAGTTCAATAAGGATGCGTCCTCAACAAAATTATGGAGCTAGCAGGAGACTTCTTCCTTCCCGTTAATAGCCCTTTACGCTTCGGTCTTCTGGACAGGAGTCTTAGAGACATGGGCTACTGAAGGAAGGTGCATCCAGAAAAAATGACAAAAATAATCACTTTTTTGATAAAATAAACAAAAATAATCATTCTAAAAAAAGTGACCAATTTTAGCCTTTGAGATACTTTGTTGACAGTTGGGTATCCCATATATGGGATACTTCACTAACAGTTGGGTATCCCATAAGTCAAAATTAACCTCCTTTTTAATATAAAATGAACAAAAATAAACGTGTGTTCTTAGTTTAACCGTTCCCTTGGGGTTCAACAGTTAACCTTTGGGGTTCAATGGTTCCATTTTGGGTTTTAAAAATATTCAGAACGACGAATCCGTATACGGATTTAGGGTTTAGGGTTTAGAGTTGTAAAACCCTAAACCCTAGACCCTAAACCCTAACCTAACATGATTTTAGGGTTGTTTCAGGCCGCCGGTCTGTATAAAAAAATTAATTTAAAATCACATTTCGTATTTTGTGATTTTGTAGATGTAATTTTATATTGATTCAATTAGGATACCCATAACCCATTTGCGTATACACTCATGATACCATACTTTCGAATGCGTATCTTATGTTGACATAGAAGAATATTATTCTGATTACCCGTCAGTGCTTGCGTATTCAGTTCGAAAATCAATGAATACTCCATCGTTGAATGCGTATTATGGGTTACCTGAATAATGCGTATTACCTATTGAATACTCTGTTGAGAAATGTGTATTGTATTATAAATATTATAAATTTTGTGTAATACCCACGCAGCAAATGCGTATTCTGATTACTCCCTTGAGCAATGTGTATTCAATCCGTCATAGTTGGCTACTAATTTCAGATTGACTATTATAGTTACTCCAATATGAAAATCGGTCATACTTGACCTTCACCCATTCATCCACGCCTATCAGTTAAGATATACAGTGCTGATATAGACACCGTTCGGAAAACTGGTTATTTCCGTAGGCAGAAAATAGGTCAAATTAAAATTATTTTCGACAGATATTGGGGATTTGGCCGAATCGTTAACAGTAATATATAGTCGATGGCAAATATAAATTTTATCGAATATATCTAAATTTCACTATCTTTAATAAGATGGATTTAAATAACCCAAACTTTATAGTGCGATGAGTTTAAATTTCAAGGACTTAAATATCATGTACATTTAGAGCATCTTGGAAATGATTCAAGTTAGGAGTATAAAGTTATATTTGACTTAAAGTTGAAAAATATTTATTTATATTTTAAGTCAGAAAGTGACTTAAAATTTTAAAAAAACAATTTAAAATCATGAAGTTGGCATATTACAAGAAATAGTGATAATTTTTAAACTTGCAAAACCCTAAAGTTGAACTCATCTTGTTGGTCATATTACAAGAAATAGTGATCATTTGCGACCGATTTAAATGTGATCGTAATGAGTTAATTGATTTTAATCATCATTTAGAATTCAACATATATAGTCAACCAACTATTGGGTGTTATGGACCATTTATTAAATCTGAATAATATTCAATATAGTCAACCAACTATTCGGGTTCGGGTCGGGTTTGGGTATAGTAAAAAAAATTCAGATTTAGATTTAGATTTTACTAAACCCGACACGATCGATCCGACCCGATTGTCATCCCTACTATCTATATATCAATATCATGCAAAAAAATTTTGAGATTATTCAGAATTTTCTAAAAATACAACAAAAATAATTAGAATTTATATTACATAATGCAATATGCAATCACGAAACTGAAAATGCAAAAACGTACATCAGATTAACTGCACGGTTCATATATGAACCATAAATTGGATGTCTACAGACTACAATGCAAAAAGAAAAAAAAAAAAAACCAATCTAACTTGGGGACATATAGTGCGTGTTTTGGGTATCACAAAAAAGTTGACTTATAACTTAAAATGAGTAAGTGCTTTATAAGTGATAAGTGATGGATTCTTATAAGTTATACGAGTGTTTGGATAAATTTACTTATAAGTTAGTTAAGAGTTTGCTAAATTAAATTTGAAAAAATAATTATTAAATACAATGATTTCAATACTTGCATTTTAAATTAAAAAAATATTTAAAAACACAAATGTAAAAATATAAAGTATTAAAAAAATAAAGAAATTAAAGAATAAGTTGATAAGTTAAGTAAAATGTTGGTGAATTCTAACATTCAACTTATCAATTTATAAGTTATAAGTTATCAAATAAGCTGAGTACACAAACACCCCTGAAATGGGTTTATAAGTCCTAAACTGATTTATAAACCGGTAGCCAAACATGTCCATAATCATATATAGTATGCATGTTAATGTGATACTCCCAAAAAACTTGTCCATGCAAACCAAGATATATATAGCGTACTAGCAACCGACAATAATAATTGGTACTACTGCACTAGTACTACTTGATGGTAACATATCTGAATATGTATATATTCTTAATTTAGATTATAACCAATAATCCCAGCAACTAAAATTTGTGGAATTATTGGTTTTGAAAATATCTTGTTTAGAAGTTCCAAAGGAATGAGCCATTTGTGGTAAAAGACTCGTCGCTAGTCTCATCAACCTCCTCATTCACATAATTGGGACCAGACAAAAACAACTCATTCTGATAATTATCAAAACCCTGGAAGTAACCGTACTCCGACACACTTTCACTCTCCCAACTCATAGTCTTGAATTCATCCAACAACGAGGTCTCGACGCCCGCCTGATCAGCATTCGACGGGGCATGATCAGTCTGCTGCTGTACTTCAGCTTCGAGATTATTCGAAACAGGCTGAGGGTCAGAACAGGAGTGAGCAAACCGGGCAGCCTCGATTTGTATCTGAGCAGGAGTGAGTGACCTCCCGCCTGGAATGTCAGGCAAGTTGTCAGGAAAATTAAAATTGGCGGATGGACCACGCAGGCAGAATTGCGCAGCATCAAAAGCCCTGGCTGCTTTGACTGCTGAGTCGTACGAGCCTAGCCAAATTCTCTCCCGACTATTAGGAAGCCTGATTTCCGAAACATACTTTCCCCATTTCCTAAACCGCACTCCCTTGTACTTACACGACGAGGCAGACGAAGAAGTAGCTTGACTACTGTTCATCTCAGGTGTCACACTATTTTCCATTCCCTACAAGAAAAACGAGCAATTGTGACGGAATTAATACAAAAAATCTGTCACAATGCAACGGAAATAAAATAATATAATAATTTTTGAAGACAGTTGGATAAAGTGTTTGTTTGTAGTTGTGCATGATGAGAAATGGCGGCTTTGATTTCGTATATATAGGTATGTGGCTTGTATATGCAGACATTTTTAGTGTTCGTATAGAGTGAGGGAAGGAGGGGCGAAGACGGTGGTTATTTGGAGGGAGAGATAATGAAATCGTGGAAGCAGAAAAGACACCTGGCAAGTCAGGAAAAGTTATTTGGAGGGAAGGAGTAGTTTGAGGCTTTGAGCGTTTAGTTCCGTCCTTTACTCTTAGGCGGAATATAAGCGGCCGTTCTATTTTTGTGCACACGGAGGCACACGGAGCCACCGAGACAGGAGAAAATGACCTTAAATTTGGTCCATGTATACGTAATGAAAATGTATTTGATTGTCTGTAGAGTTATACTCAAATTTTAAATATGTATTTTAATAACATAAATCAAATATGAGTAGATTTTCAAAGTTGAATATAATTCTAAATGCGAAAATTCATAACTTTCTTTTCTTTTGAGATTTAGAATGGTTTCAATTGGATGATAATCATTAAACCATCACTAAAATAAAATTATTTTGTAAGGATCGCGTGTAAAATTGTCCAAATATAACTTAAATTTGGTTATTTTCTTTTCTTTAAAATTTTCATATTTAGAAATTCTTTACTATTACTCGTCTTATATATGAGCGTATAATAATTGTAGAAGAGACTTATTCAGAATTTTGGTCACATGCCCAAAAAAGGACTATTAAATTTTAAGAGAGATGGATAAGAACCATTAAATCAAATCTATATATCTTAAAGTGTAACGAGGATTTTTGAAATTTACACAATGGGGAAAAAAATTTTACCCGACGGATCTTTTGTAACACTAACTTTCCATTCATTTTTAAAAAATCCATGGACTATCCATTTTATGATCCATTTACAATTCACTTCCAACTCATTTTCAAATCTAAATTAGCCATATAAGGAAATTATGACCCATTCAATATATTCCATGAATTTCTCACATCTCTTACTCCTTTTTTTAATCTCGATTAATTATTTGTTTCCTTACTATTCTCTCAAATCTCTCTATGGAATCACACAAAATCATTAATTTCTTTCATCGTTTTCTCTTTCTCTGTGTTTTTTTTCTCTGCAGTGGTTTTTTTAATTTATGTGTTCATATGTGCGTGTGCGCATAATATACTTTTTATTTGTTAATGTTTAATTGTTTGAATTTACAGGAAACACATACTGATTCTTCAATGATTTCATGATGTAGACAATTTACAAGATACAAATATGATTAATTAGGCGTATGATTTTTTTCTTTTTTTGTGATTTGCAGGCAAAGATTGATATTCTTACACGCTACAGTATATGCACGACCAAATTAGAAACTTTTTGTACAGGTATCATATTCATTTTTCTCTAAATTTGTATTGCCTATAGAATTTTTTCCCTCGACTGCCTATACTAAATTTTAATTTGCTTTTTTGATGACTTTAGGTTTTGTGTATTTGCAGGTAAGTCATAAAAGGCGAGAATGAGTGTACAATTAAATCGATTTAGGTATATTTAGCATAGTGATGTGTAGAAATAATGTAAACTGCAAGCGCACAATGTTTAGTTGTAGCAATCACAGATCGATCCACAAAGACTATGAATTTTCAAAACCCTAACAATTAACTCAGGCGAACTAGACAATAAGATTTGGGATGAGATTTGTTTAACCTAATTAACAATTAAAATCAAATATGGAAAACCTAGGAATCCGAATCCATTAATCAATCACAATTAATATCAACTCGCCCTAAAATCAATTCTCTTTCTTTCACAAATAAGATATATCAATTAACGAGACAAGCATATACTATGAAACTTGTTATCTAACAATAACCTATCAAAACTTCATGGAGCAAGCATAGACTATGAAAAATAAATCCGGTAACAATAATATATCAAAATCACTTTGTCAATTGAACAATTAAACACCAAGAAAATTTATGAGAACCAATTAATAGGAACGAGAAGATATCAACAATAATCAAATTAACTTCATCTTCATCCTAGGAGAATTAACTTAGCTAGACATCACAGAAGAAACAAAATAATTAAATAAAAAGAATGCAAGCAAAAGTGTTTGAATAGAATAAAGAACTTGTATCGAAAGACAATAATAAATCTATCATACTCCTAATTATCAGATCTAGTCTAAATTGATGTCTATTGGTGTCTCAAATACAAGAGAGAAGATATATATATATATAGGAAAAATAATGGGGTTGGGCTCTTTGACTTCAAATCGGATTCTAGAAATATTTCCTCAATTCCTTTTTCTTCTCCGATAAGTTTTCCAATTTTTCTCCAATTTTCTTTTGACTTCAAGTATTTCCATCTCCTTGCCTTTTTCACCTTTTTCTGCTTGAAATATGATTTTATTTATTTTCCTACAAAACAAAATAAAACAATTTATTAAATAATAAAATTACGAAAACAGACATAAAATAGGTATTAAAAATGTATTAAATTATGGACCTATCAAATGCCCCTATACTTATCTTTTGCTCGTCATCGAGAAAAACTAATATAATATGAACTACTAACTAATAGATAATACCACTTCCGTAGGTGATCACAGTTGCATTTGGCATATGCAACAAGCCCTTTAAATCCCTAGGCAGCCCCAGTGGACGAGTAAGGTCTCGTGAGGGCCTATAGTGAATGTACCCACAAAATCCATCTAGCTCATGTAAAAGTTCGCATGACAATGCAACGCCACACATACAAATCCTCTCATGCTACATCAACTTAAGAATCAAAAATGACTTTGCAATGTCTTGTCGTGGAAGATGTAAGGATTCACATAGTCTACTCAAAGAAATATGCATAAGTGCTCAAAATTCCATGTCAAGTGTAAGAATAAGTTGGTAACCATGCTAAGCCCACAAGAGTACACCTTTGAGTCAAAACTTGGAATCTCAAATGTAGAAACAAGAAATAACTCACCTTTCACTCACAAAAGAATATTCACTCAAGAACAAGGGTAAGTGTATCACTCTATTCCAACAAAATCATAAACATGCTTGACATTTGGTATCAATCTAACTTTAACACAACATACATCAATGATGATAATCAAAAGGTCTTTATTTGGGTTGTAACGGGGCTAGGGACAAGGTATGTCAAGTAAAGCCAAATAAGGTGAAGTGTCAAAAGCTAGTAGGCACCATAATTAATCATACACATCACCAAACATCCTCCCCACAACTGAATTTTCTGATTTTCTTTCAACAAAAGGCTTGATTAGTCGAATGAAGAAGGATCGCATAAACATAAGTACACTCTCATATAATATATTTTTTTCTTTTTTTTTTCATCTTTTTTTTTTCATATATATATATATATATATTTTTTTTTTTTTTTGGTTTCATCTTTTTTTTTCCGAGAGCTAAGAGATAGATATAAGCAACCACAATCCTCCTTCAAAAATTTGTTGAACAACGACTATGAAGTAAGCAATCAAACCAAATATTTTCTCAAAAGTAATGAACAAAAGTAAACCCATCTTACACACCTTATTACTCCATCGAATTCCTACTAGCCTTTGACAGTTTGGGATCAAGCATAAGTAAGGCTAAACAATAAAAAGGTCTAGGCAAGTAATGTGGTATGTCACCGAAAAAATAGGATTAAGCTCAAGAGGGTAACTAATTGATCATATAGAAATGGTGTAATTTGGAAAATATAGGTTATTCCTAAATGCCTTTATCATCTTATCATTAAATAATGTCATGCATTCAAGAAAGGTCTCAAACAAGTGCTAGCAATGCAAATAACATGTGGACACTCAAGCAAACGAATATAAAATGCAAAAGATATGCATATAGGCTCAAAAAACTCACTTGGTGGTAAAACATAATTAATCCCAAGTAAAAATCTCTTCAATGCACCAACTTGTACTCAAAGCATGAAAACCAAATCATTTTGCACATATTCATGTCCTTCTATTTACTTGCAACATTCAATAAGCCTACTAGTTTCACCTTGCTAGTGTATGTGTGTGAACAAGAAGTTAGCAAATCACTTCTCAATCAAAAGTATCATAAACACAAGATTACTATAGCATGTAAGGGTGCATCAAACCACAAGCAATCATTTCACAAGGCTAGAATTCTACAATTTACAAGACTAAAATTCTTTTTGGGATTTTTATTTTTCATTTTTTTTGGAGTTTTTGGTTTTTTTTTATAATACTACTAAACCCCTCCCCCATACCTAAATCATGCATTGTCCTCAATGTATGCAAATGAAAGAAAAATGACAAAGTAAAATGACGAGAATACCTGATAAGGGCATGATGGAGAAACACAATACCTATAACACACACACGTACAAAAACACACTCACACACACTTGCTCCCCCATACCTACACTTGACTATGGGAGACACACACAAAAACACTTACTAACCAATACCAGATCGAGGGAAAACTACCTTCATAACACAGTCAACAAGCATGTGAAACTCAGCCACATAAAAGACAGTATCCACTAGAGAAAGAAGATCTTGAACCAAAATAAAACTCATCCCACTAACATCATTCATAGACCAAGTAGATGCTTCTTTATGTTGTTTAAGCAGATTAATTACTTGAAATCCTTGGTTATGAACTATGTCACTAGAGATAACAACATGATGAGTTTCATTATTAACTACCAAAGATTGATCAAGAGTGGAAAATGATAGATTAGAATCAAGTGGGGGTGGCTCACCAACAGAAGTCTTAACAACGGACTTAGGATCAAAAGAACTATCCTCAAGTTGGGTTTCATGCTTAGAACAAATAACATTCAATTCATTTAACATCTCATCAGAAGAAAAATTCTTATACAACTCATGAAGTTCTTTATTACTCTCACACTCTAACAAAATATCTTCCTCAAGAAAAGACTCAATTGCACTATCCTCAAGATTCGACCATGAAACAACCTCATCAATCAAATTAACTCCTACAGGTTGTTCAAAAAGCTCATTAGATTGATTACCTACATTAAAAACATTAAGATCTATTGTCATATTTCCAAAAATGAGTTTCATCGAACCATTCCTACAGTTAATCAAAGCATTAGAGGTGGCAAGAAAAGGTCTACCTAGAATGATGGGAATTTGATTTTTGAGATTTTGGACAGGTTCGATTTCTAGAACAATGAAATCGACGGGGAAGACAAAATCACCAACCTTAATCAACACATCTTCCACCATACCCTTAGGAATTTTGACAGAACGGTCAGCTAACTGAAGAGTGATACTAGTCTCTTTAAGTTCACCTAAACCCAGGTCTTGATAGACAGATAATGGAAGAAGATTCACACTAGCTCTTAGATCGAGTAAAGCTTTATCAATGAAAGTATTACCAATGACACAAGAAATGGTAGGACAACCAGGATCCTTATACTTCGAAGGGATTTGATTTGACAAGATAGAACTAACATTAGATGTTAGGAAAGCTTTCTTAGGAACATGAGTGGTTATTTTATGAGTACACAAATCTTTTAGACACTTAGCATAAGAGGGAACTTGTTGGATTGCATCTAAAAGAGGAATATTAATCTTAACTTGCTTGAAGACTTCCAAAATCATATCTAATTGAGCAGATTGTTTATTTGAAGTAAGTCTGTGAGGAAACGGAGCTTTTGGCTTAAAGACTTTTTCATTAGACACATCAGAGTGGGATTTTGAAGGTGGTTCATCGGAGGGTGATGACTCATTAGATTCAACTTCTTCAGGACTCTTGGGATTGGAAGATTGTTTAAGACTAGGATTTAAGAGTAACAAATTTGGTTCAGATGTAAGCTTATCTTCTTCTTGAGTATTGACACCAGCATGATTATTGAATTGGTTACCAGACCTTAGAGAGATAACAGAATTCACATTTTCATGAGACTTTTGATTTGGATGAAATTTAGGAGTAATCTCGGGTTGACTAGGAAATCGATTTCTCTCTCTCTCTCTCTCTCTCTCTCTCTCTCTCTCTCTCTCTCTCTCTCTCTCTCCACTGATGGTGTTTGCCAATTGACTAACTTGGACCTCTAGTTTAGATATTGCTTGAGCGTTGGAATTTAGCAATTGCCTATCTTGGGTCATAGTGTTCATGAAATTTTGTTGAGATTTGAGCAATGCCTCTAAACTCTTTTCAAGGAAGTAAATCTTTTGTCAGATTCGGTAAAACCAGGAGGATTCAAGGGGACTGAATTTTGATATTGACCGAGATTTTGTGGAGGATATGAGTTAGGATTTTGAGTTGGGTATGGACCATGATTGGTCTTTTGAAAAGCAGGTTGAGAATTTTGGTTATACTGATTGTATTGACCTTGGTTCCATGAGAAATTTGGATGATTTTTCCAACCAGGATTGTATGTGGATGAATATGGATCATTCCTAACTCTAGATTGAAACATAGCATTGGCTTGTTCAATTTTAGGACAATTTTCTATCAAATGAGTAGGAGAATTACAGTTTGTACACATAAACACTTGTGAGGACACCTTGTTGGTTTCTAAGGCTTCTAGACGTCTAGTGAGTGTAACTAACTTAGCTTCAGTTGCAATAGAATTACTAACTACGTGTACGCCCTTAGATTTTTCAGTTTCCTGACTGGGTGCCCTAGTTGACTCCCACAACATTGTTCTTTCAGCTAACTCCTCAAAAAATTGCCAAGCTTCTTCATCAGTTTTATCCATAAACCTACCATTACACATGGACTATAACAAGGCAGTGGTTTGGCTATCTAAGGCTTCATAGAGAATTTTACAAAGTCTCCATTTTTCTATACCATGTTGAGGACACTTAGACAACAACTTTTGAAATCTATCAAAATATTTCCAAAAAGGCTCATTTCGATTTTGTTGAAATTGGTTGATTTCATTCCTAAGCTTGTTAGCCTTATGATTGGGAAAATATTTTTTAAGAAATATAGCAACAAATCCCTCCCATGTTGAAATAGAATTAACGGGTAGACTATACAACCACTGTTTAGCATCTTCTTTGAAAGCAAAGTTAAGGAGTCTAAGCCTAATGGAATCCTCACTTAGTTGTGGAAGTTTTTGTAAAGCACACACTTCCTCAAATTCTCGAATGAAAAGATATGGATCATCTCCCTCTACCCCAGCAAACCTAGGTAACATGCTGTTATTCCCAAATGACCTAACAGAATTGTAGAAGGGGGGGTTGAATACAATTCTTGATATTTTCTTTAAACTAAAACACTTTATAAAATAAAACTGAACTGAATAAATAAAAACACAAGATATAAATAATTCAGTTGGATTGTTTGATGATCCAACTGAAGTGTTTTTATTGCGGAAATAATCTGTGATACAAAAGTACACAGCTGCTCAGTTACAAGGTTGTAGAGAAGAATTGCTCTCAAGAATAGCTAATACAATCTATTTGTGTTTCTTCTCTCATTTCTAAAGTAACTGCTACACTTGGTTATATAATCCCAAGTTTACAATTCTACGTTTGGTTAAACTAAAGAATAATAGTAGTAACCATCAGTAGCTTGCTTTTCATTCCTTTTGTCCAATGGTCCTTGGAGATCTTAGCTTTTGTCTTCATGCTCATTATAATCATTCCCAAGAGCCTTATTGGAAATTGGAATGTTTCCTTATTTCCAGTAACCACTTTGATGGCTTCCAATGCAAAGTACACTTCCATATCTCCTTTTAGATCTGTTCAGTAAACTGTCACTATCACTTTGTCAACTGCTCAAAAAGCAACATTGATTCGTTGATAGCAAGGAGATGTGTTTCGTTGATAGCTTCATTCTTCATTCCGTTGATGGTGTTTCCCTCGTTTCGTTGATGGGTAGACTCCATACCGTTGACAGAGTAATCTTCATACCGTTGACATGTCTTCACTTAGGCAGAATTACAAGGCATAACATATTTACAATTAACCAACCTATTTTGCCTATCTAGTACATAGTCAACATGACTTAGAAAACCTATCTAAAACATATAATAGAATGCCTATCATACTGTGAAGTATTGTACAATGCAATTGCTACAACACTCATTTCGTTGATGAGCTTCCTGTCAACGAAACACTGCTAAGCATGCTATTTCGTTGACAGCTACAAAATTGACTTTACACAAATTCTACTAAGTGTTTTATGCTTATCATCAAGAACAACATATTCCTAACAATCTCCCCCAATTTATGACTGATAGAATAACAGCCATAAATCAAGAGACTTGATGATAACAAAAACACTCAGATACATCATAAATTACAAAAGTAGAAAATGTATTAAGCTTCAAAACTTTATAGACAAAATATAAGACTTACAAGACTAATGCCCACAAGTGCTCCTCTAGTCTGAGCAAATGTTTCATCTGTGACTTCTTTGTGGCATAGTCTTCTTCCCTCTCTTGGAGTTGTTTTCCTCAATCTGGACCTGTAGTCTTCTGTAGAAGATTTTCTCCTCTTCATCTTGATCACCAAGCTTGGATTGCATCAGCTTTAGAGTTTGATTAGATGCCTTCTCCAGCTGGTCTTCCATTCTGAAGAATCTTCTGCAATTGTCCTTGTCCTTAAACTCCATCATCCAATAAGGTTGAAGATGGATTTTCTTTCCTGTTGAGGGAACTCTAAGTATCCTGGGAAGAGCCTCAGGCTTGTTCCAGCTAGCCTTTATCTGACAGATTTTGGAGACCACCTCAGACTTGGCTGTTTTGGTGAAACCAAAGTCCTTTTTCAAGCATCTAAACACTGAGAGTAGTGTTTGATAGTCTTCTCCTAAAATTCTGTAGAGAGGCCACACTTGTTCTCTACCACCCTTGAATGAGAACACTAGTCTTTCAGGCAACTTTTGAGAAGCTGCAATTCCCCTTACTTCCACCAGGTTGTCTAAGTCAAGATGTAGACTGGATTCTTCCCTGATGTCAGCAATGTACATGCAGTCCTCTGGGTTTGCAGGGGGTTTTTGAGATTGTGGCTTTCTCACAAAAACAGGCTTTGCTTTGACAGGCCTCTTCTTTGTCTTCATTGGTTGGTCCTTTTCTAACAGGAACTTTGGAAAGTATGCCTCATCAAAATCAATTGGTTCCTCTTTTGGCATGATTGGTTGATCATGAAAATTGACAGGATGTGCAGGATCACAGGCCAACTTTCCCTCAAAAACTGGATTAGCAATTGTTGGAGGTGCAATAGGTATAGAAGAGTCTGATGCAGTACCCTGAGAATCAGCACTCTCAAAGTCTATGTTTCTCCTAGCTCTCTCTTTGGGTTGCCTTGTGCTCTTCTTTGAACTCCTTTCCTCTCTAGTGCTTTCCTCTTGCTTCCTTTCTTCTTCATCTAGAGCTTGAGCTACTGCAAGAGCTTGCATAGCTGCTCTTTCTGATTCCTCAGCCTTGGCTTCAGCAAAGTTTGGATGACCAGCCCAAACACAGATTTGTTGTCCATTCCTGTAGACAATTGCCCTTTGCTTCCTTATCTCATAATCATTACTTTCCTTGCTTTTTGTGATGAGTAGACCAAGAAGCTTGTGCTCATCTGGATAAGGTGCAGGATAGAAAGTCCTTGCTATGTTTTTGCCCTTTGGTTTAGCAGGGGACTTGGGAGATAGGCTTCTTTGAATTGTAGCTTGTTCCACATCCCTAATGCATGAAGTTTGTCCTTTTTCCTTCTTTGGTCCTTGAGTGACTCCATGTAGAAGGGGCTCTTGGTGATAGAAAGAATTTGTCTGTGGCTCCCATTCCGTTGATGCTAGTACCATGGCATTCGTTGATGGCTGTTCCGTTGATGGATTTGAGTCCTTATCTTCAGTAATCTTCTTGAACTTTGCTTCTATGTTGGACCAATGTTCTTTGATTTGTTCTGCAAGTCTCATCCTCATAGAAGCTTCTTGTATAAGGTCAATACCATCCTTTTGCTGCTTGCCAAGCTCCCCCATTGCTAATGGCTCCTTTGGTAGGGAAATGGCTGGGACCATAACCTTGGTAATTTGAATGTCTAGCTCCTTAGATTTCTCCCCCTTTTTGTTATCATCAAAAGAGATGACTGGGAGTCCTTGAGCTGCCACTAGCTGGGCCAATAGTTGAGTTTGTTTCTCCTGTTCCTTTTGCATCTGTGATAGAGTGGCTTCCACCTTGTCCACTCTAGAAGAGAGAGTCTTCAAGGAGGAATCCACTTCAGGTTCTTTAGAGAAAAACCTGTTCATCCTGGACACAGTGAGAAGAGGAAGCTTTTCATCTAGCCTCCTATCATTAGCATCCCTAAGGTTGCTGATTGAATCCTTGATCTCTGTAGCCTCAATCCTTGTCTGCAACATTTGTAGCCTTTGAATTTCCAGAGAATCCATTATGGCTTTGTAGAATTTCTTGTCCCTTGCTCCTGCAGACTCATGAGCTAGATATGCTTCTTTGTACTGCCTTGTGATAGCAGCATCCAAATTGCTTCTACCATGCATATCTTGAGAAAGCCAGTTTGGTGTAGGAGGCACCACAGAAGTCCCAGTCTGTGCAGTAGTGGCCACCTGTAGATTATCACCATAGCTGTCCTCATCATCAGAAAAATCAAATTCTCCACTTGCTTCAGCTCCTGGAGGTAGATTGGTCAAGGCATCCTTTGCTCTTTGCATTGATGCAGTTGTGTGAATTAGTTGTAGTGACCTCTCTGCCTCCACATTGCCCTGTTGAGCCAAAATTTGATAGGCTGACACAGGATGAGTAAAGGTCTCAGGATCCAGGGAAATACTATCCAGAGTTTGCTGATAAACCTCTTGGAAAGTAAGTTCCCTTTCTCCCTCACTGACCTCCATTAACTCATTAGCAATGGCTGCTTCCATCCTTATTTCTCCTGTAGTCCCTTCTCTCTCTCCACTCTGTTCTTGCATCATGGGCTCCCCATGGCTCACACCTCTCACACCCTCACCTTCACCTGCTAAGGTGGAACTCTCAATCTCTCCTTTTGCCTGGCTGGAAGAAATAGCCAGCCTCTCACTCACATTCTCTCCTTTTGCCTGGCTGCAAGCCAGCCTCTCAGTTTCACTCCCTCTCAGTCCTAGAAGTGTCTCAACTACCACTAGATCATCTGCACTAGTTGTGGGAACAACTTGATTTTCAATTAAAGGTGCAGAGTGAACTATCAACGGAATGGTAGTTTGAACTGTCAACGGTATGGATACCGTTGATGGAGAAACACTTGTCAACGAAATAGACTGTTTCGTTGATGAAGTCAAGAAAGCACTTTGAGAATGAGAAATTACAGTAGAGTCTGTGGTGATTGATTTTAAAGATTGGTCCACAGATCCCCTTGCAACTTCAGGAAAAATTGGTTGATGGCCCAACAAATCACTTAACAAGTGATGGCCACCAGCTTCAGAGTGGGGCTTCTCCAAGATTAGAGTTGGAGAATCAGGAATAGATGTATGGATCATGTCCACATCTAAAGATTGAGTTGGTGAATTTGATGGAGATAATTCAAGATTGATGTTTAGAGAATGGGACTGTAACCCCAGAGAAATGATAGGGGTTACATCAAACTGAATTTGAGAAACTGGAAGTGTTGCTTCCAGTGTGTGTGCACCCTGTGTACCCTTGGACTTTTGCTTCACTCTCCTTTGGTATTGGGAAAATGTAGACTTTGGGCTTGAAGTGTCCCTTACCCTTTTGGACTGTGCTCTAGGAGGAGAGCTTGTTTCAATAATCACATCCTTTTGGGAGGATGCAATTAGACTTGTGTTTAAATCCATGTTACTCATTGTGCCTTGTTGGGAAGACACAATGGGGCTTGGCTGGTACACACTAACCTGTCCTTCCTTATCCTTGGGGTTTCTTTGATGTTCACCCCTTCCCTCACCTCTCACAACTCCAGACTCACTCCCCTTAGGTTGTGTGGTAGTTTTTACAACAGGTGCCTTTTGAGAAGCACCTGAGGTTGGCTTGGAGGATTTCTTTGTTTTTGGTTTTGTTGCTAGGGTAGGAGCCTGTTGGGTCACAGCTACAGACTCCATAGCAACATTGGAAGGTAAAACAGTAGAGGTGTTAGCTACACTAACAGGGATAGTAGTAGTTACCTCAATGATTGGCAGATACACCACTGGAACATCACCATTGTGGTTCAGCCTCAGTATGTCTGTCAATACTCTCTTTTCTTGCACAAAGCACTCGAACCTGGCATTAGGGTTAGAGATAACTAATGGTGCTGGACTAACATGGTTAGCCAACATCATCAGAAACCTAGCATAATAGATATTTTTCTTCCTATTTGCTTTATCACCCAACTTAGCACCAATTTCATACATAAGTTGGGTGCTAAAGTTATGATATCTATCATTTAGAAGCATGGTTAGGAGAATTAACATAGAGTTAGTTAATGCATCAAAATTACTAATCTTTCCAGAAAAGACCTTAATGAATGCATCAGCTAAATAACTGTATTCCCTAACCAAACCTCTCCTAATTATTCTACCCAGATTATCAGTAGGCAAAGAATAGTTTATAGAATTAAGCATGGTAGTTATTTCAGTGTTAGTAGGCAAAGCATCACAGTTATTATCAGGAATATGTAAACATGCTTGCAAAACATCAGAATTAACTATGTACTCATTACCTTGAAGAGTGAATTGTAGTGTGCAGTTTGTTCCACTATACTCACATGAGGTCCAAATCTCCTCGATTATCTCATTGTAGAGTGGTGTAGAGTGAAACATTGCATAGCTCAACTTGCAATTCTTCATGAAATCCATCATTTTGAAGAACAGACTGTTCGGGTTTTCCTTGACAACAAAAGGGATGGAGTTGTTCTTCTCATAGATGAACCCTCCAGCAGACATAAGCTTGACTATTGGTGCCATTGTTGATTAAAGGAAAGCTTCGAACTGAATTGCTTGTTAGAGAGAAGAAGAGAGAAAAAGCCTTTGGAATTTTTGAGAACAGGTAAAAAGAAATAATGAAAATAAAATTTCTTAAATACTCCCCCAAAAATTCTCAGAAAATGAATCCAATAATAAATGTAAATTACTGGATTGGCTTAAAAATATAACCGTTACTCTTAAAGTATTACCATGATTTATACTTACAGGGGTGAATGCATAGATCGTGGTAAAAGACGTGTCAAATTTCAACGGTTCAGATAAAAAGCGCTAAATCAACGAATCAGGATTGGGCGGTTAAAGTCCCGTCTTATTTCGTTGATAAAGCTGCGTTTCGTTGATATAAAAGAGCTATCAACGAAACACCCAGAAAACTGCTAAGACTGTCAACGAAATGGTGCATTCCGTTGGCATAGTAATTTTGACTTAGACAAAATTTTACCTTTTCCTGAGAAAATTCATTCACAGAAAAACATAGCAAATTTCTGGCTGCATTTTAACTTGCAAATATCTCAAAAATAATTAAGAGAAATTTAGCATACCTAGCTCACTTACTAATCTTGAGAATGTTGATTCATCAAGTGGCTTGGTAAAGATGTCTGCAAGTTGTTGTTCACTTGGAACAAAATGTAACTCCACAGTACCATTCATAACATGTTCTCTAATGAAATGGTACTTGATGTCAATGTGCTTGGTCCTTGAATGCTGCACTGGATTCTCAGTAATGGCAATGGCACTAGTGTTGTCACAGAAAATAGGAATTTTCTCAACTCTTAATCCATAATCAAGTAGTTGGTTTTTCATCCATAAAATCTGTGCACAACAACTTCCAGCTGCAATATACTCAGCCTCAGCTGCGGAGGTAGAAACTGAGTTTTGTTTCTTGCTGAACCATGACACAAGCTTGTTTCCTAGGAATTGACAGGTTCCAGTTGTACTTTTCCTGTCAATTTTACATCCTGCAAAATCTGCATCTGAATAACCAATTAGTTCAAAACCAGATTCTCTAGGATACCAAATGCCAAGGTTTGGTGTTCCTTTGAGATATCTGAAAATTCTTTTAATAGCAACTAAATGGGATTCTCTAGGATCAGCCTGAAATCTAGCACATAGACATGTAGCAAACATAATATCAGGTCTACTAGCTGTTAAATATAAAAGTGAGCCTACCATGCCTCTGTAACTTGAAATGTCCACAGATTTTTCCTTAGTATTCAATTCAAGTTTGTTGGCAGTAGGCATGGGAGTTTTGGCAGGAGAGCATTCCATTAGGTTAAACTTCTTTAATAAATCATGAATGTATTTTGTTTGACTAATGAAAATGCCTTCATTAACTTGCTTTACTTGAAGACCAAGAAAGTAAGTTAATTCTCCCATCATGCTCATTTCATACTTACTTTGCATAAGCTTGGCAAACTTTTGACAAAGTTTCACATCTGTAGACCCAAAGATTATATCATCTACATAAATTTGAACAAGTAAAGTAGAGCCATTTACAACCCTGTGAAAAAGAGTTTTATCTACAGTACCTCTAGCGAAATGATTCTCAAGGAGGAACTGTGAGAGAGTGTCATACCAGGCTCTAGGTGCTTGTTTCAAACCATAGAGTGCTTTGAGAAGGAAGTACACATAGTCTGGAAAATCATCATCTTCAAAACCAGGAGGTTGACTTACATACACCTCCTCTTCCAATTCCCCATTCAGAAAAGCACTCTTCACATCCATTTGATAGACCTTGAAATTGGCATGGGCTGCATAGGCTAGGAAAATCCTTATTGCTTCTAGTCTTGCAACAGGAGCAAAGGTTTCATCAAAATCAATTCCTTCTTCCTGTGAATAGCCTTTTGCAACCAATCTAGCTTTGTTCCTTGTGACTATGCCATTTTCATCCATCTTGTTTCTGAACACCCACTTTGTGCCTATAACACTCCTGTCATTAGGCCTGGGCACCAGCTTCCAAACATTGTTTCTCTCAAATTGGTTTAGCTCTTCTTGCATGGCTAAAACCCAATCTGGATCTAGAAGTGCATCCTCAACTTTCTTTGGCTCATCTTGAGACAGAAAGCTACTATATAGACATTCTTCTTGAGTTGCTCTTCTAGTTTGGACTTTTGAAGAGACATCACCTATAATAAGTTCAAAGGGATGATCTTTAGTCCATTTCCTTGAGGGAGGTAGATTTGCTCTTGAAGACGTAGCTTCATGATCATGATTGCCTTGATTGGATATTTGTCCTTGAGAAACTCCCCCTGAGTTTGTTGTCCCTAAGTGATCACTTCTAGAAGTATTCCTATGACTATCAACGGTATGACCGTTTTGGCTGTCAACGAAACGCTCATTCTGACTGTCAACGAATCCACCATCATGACTGTCAACGAAATGACCAGTTGGTCTGCTAGCAGCTATCCTTTTTAACCTTAATGCAGCAATTTCATCTTCACTGCTGCCTTCATCTGTGCTAGATACAACAACTTTAGGCTGTTTCTCAGTAGCCTTATCATGATTCACTTGTTCTCCTTCCTCATTCTCAAAAGAGAGACTTTCATGGAAACCTTCATCACAGAGACCTTGTATTTTGAGATCATCAAAAACAACATGTACAGATTCCATAACAATGTTGATTCTGAGATTAAAGACTCTGTAAGCTTTCCCTGCTGCATATCCCACAAATATTGCTTCATCTGCCTTTGCTTCAAATTTCCCCAAATGCTCAGCTTGATTTCTCAGAACAAAGCACTTGCATCCAAAGACATGAAGAAAATCCAATAGTGGCTTCTTTCTTTTGAGTAACTGATAAGGGGTCATTCCTTTGGCCTGATTAATCAAAGAAATATTTTGAGTAAAGCAAGCTGTGTTAACTGCCTCAGCCCAAAAATATGTAGGTAACTTTGATTCATCTAGCATTGTCCTTGCAGCTTCAATAAGTGTTCTGTTTTTCCTTTCAACTACACCATTTTGCTGTGGTGTTCTTGCTGCTGAAAACTCATGCAAAATACCATTTTCTTCACAGAACACCTTCATGCTTGAATTCTTGAATTCTGTCCCATTGTCACTCCTAATCCTTCTTACTTTGAAATCAGGATGATTGCTTACCATCTTGATGTGATTGATAATGATTTCACTTGCCTCATCTTTAGAGTGCAAAAAGAAAGTCCATGTAAATCTAGAAAAATCATCAACAATCACAAGACAGTATTTCTTCTTTGAGATGGACATAACATTTACAGGGCCAAATAGGTCCATATGAAGCAATTCAAGATGCTGGACAATTGATGACTCTGTCTTGCTTTTGAATGATGCCTTCTTCTGTTTTCCCTTTTGACAGGCATCACACAAACCATCCTTGGAGAACTCCACCTGTGGAATTCCTCTAGCAAGATCTTTCCTCACCAAATCATTCATAACTTTGAAATTCAGATGGGATAACTTCTTGTGCCATAACCAACTTTCATCCTTGCTTGCCTTGCTGAAAAGACAAGTGATGGTGTCTGAACTTGTGCTACTAAAGTCAGCAATGTACACATTCCCCCTTCTGAATCCAGTCATTACCACATTGTTGTTTCCTCCTTTAGAAACAACACAGGCTTCTCTAGAAAAAGTAACTAAAAATCCTTTGTCACAAAGTTGGCTGATACTAAGCAAGTTGTGCTTAAGACCATCCACCAATGCAACCTCATCTATGATGACATTCTCTTTTGAAATCAAGCCATATCCCTTTGTGTAGCCTTTGCTGTCATCTCCAAAAGCAATACAAGGTCCAGCTCTTTCCTGAAACTCTGTGAGCAGGGTAGAATCACCAGTCATGTGTCTTGAACAACCACTATCCAAGTACCAAAGATTCCTTTTGTCTCCCTGCACACAATAAAACCAAATCAAGTCGATTTTGGTACCCAAGTTTCCTTGGGTCCTGTCTTGTTAGCCTTTGCATTCCCTTTTGTACCATTTTTCACTTTGGGCTCAGATTGATTCAAATCAATCTTTACCCTTGGTGTTGATTTCTGAGGGTTGCTCATATTTTCATTCATAGCATGCATAGTTGGAGGAACAATCATGTTATTCATGTTCCATGGCATTTGTGGCATGTTAAACATATTCATGTAAGGATTAGACACAAATGGCATGCTAGCATATGGATTCTGAAATTGTGCATATGGAGCAAACATGTTAGACATAACAGGCATTGTAGGCATGGAACTGTTCATTGCAGGCTTGGGCATTTTCACATTAGGAGTTTTCTTAACAGATTTGCAGTTAGTAGACAAATGACTAACACTTCCACAATTAACACATGTCTTTCTAGGAGCATATTTATCAGGTGTGTAATTGTTGTGTTTGTTAATTCCTACTTTGCCATTCCTGTTATTCTTTTTATTTCCCTTAGCCTCATTATGAACTTTCTCTACCTTGTCTTTCAATTGCTTGTTAGACAAGTGACCTACATTAGCTCTCTCAACAGGCTTCTCAATTTTCTTTAAAATACTAGACTCACCTTGAACAAAGTTCTTGGTGACAGGACCATACTTGTCATTAAGTCTAGTGAGTTTATCTTTTCTTTTGTCTGTCAACGAAACAGCCTGATCGGTTGATGGTTCATGTGTCAACGAAACATTGCATTCCGTTGACATATCAACCTTCAACAAATGATCATTGTTGTTTGTTGACTCTGTTTCTGATTCTAAGGTTTCACCAACATACCCTAGCTTCTCTTTGTTCCTTTTCCATGATTGCTCACAAAAGGATTCCACGCCTTGAACATTAATTATGTTGGCAGCAACATTCCTGGCATCCTTCCATTTTGCAATCACACCTTGTTCTATCTCAAGTTGTGTTTTAAGAATTTCTTCCCTTTGTAACACGTTCTCAAGTTCCTTCTTAGCATCCCTACTAACACATCTCATTTTCTCAAATTCAATGAGCTGTGCTTCTAACATTGCATTCCTATCACTTAAGAGCAGATTTGTTTCTTTTATTCTTGAATTCTCTTTAGTAAGTGATTTAAGAGTAACACGCAAATTATATAATACAGTAGACATTTCATTTACTGCATTGTCGCATTCCTCTTTAGAAAGCTCAGAAAGATTAGTAATTGTTACCTGGTTGCTTGAGGAACTTGCTTCCTGCTCATGATTGTCAGCCATAAGAGCCAAGTTGACATACTCAACATCATCATCAGAATCTTCACCATTACCAGCCCAATCATACTCCTGAGACATGAACGCCTTTTCTTTTTGTTTAAGAAGTTCAAAGTATTTCTTTTTATAATCAACAGGCTCAAATTTCCTGTTGCCCTTCTCAACCTTGGGCTTTCTGCAGTCTCCAGCAAAGTGACCAAGCATTCCACAATTGAAACATTTTGACTTAGACTTTTCAATCCAGTTTGTTTTGCTAGGTTGAAAGTCTCTTCTTGGTGGCCTTGCTTCTGAGTTTCTTTTGAACTTGAACTTAGAGAATTTTCTAGACAGAAAAGCAATGTGTTCATCAATCTCATCTAAGTCCTCCAAGTTGGCTGGTTCTGATTCTTCTTCTTCTGTCATCTTGTCTTTACCCTTGCTAACATCACTCCTACAACTAGATCGACTAGTTGTGGCCTTTGCAGCTTCTTTATTGTCATCTTCAAGTTGGTTCACTGATGCAATCAATGCAATAGATCCACCCTTCTTCTGTACCTTTTCAATTTCCTCATCTTGCTCCATTTCCAGCTCATAAGTCTTCAAGGTTCCATAAAGCCTTTCAAGAGTGTAGTCTTTGTACTCTTGAGTGTTTCTGAGAGAAACAGTCATAGGCTTCCATTCTTTTGGAAGAGCTCTAAGAAATTTAAGGTTTGAATCCTTGGTTTGATAGATCCTCCCATACAACTTTAATCCATTCAAAAGCTTTTGAAACCTACTAAACGTGTCATTTAGGGTTTCACCAGCTTTAAAATGAAAATGCTCATATTGTTGTATAAGGAGTTGCATTTTATTTTCCCTGACTTGCTCAGTTCCTTCACAGAGAGTTCTAACAGTATCCCATACTTCCTTAGAGGTTGTACAGTTGATAACATTGTCAAACATCTCTTGCTCCAAACCATTAAACAGAATGTTCATGGTCCTTTTGTCTTTATGAACTTCTGCAGTATCTTCAACAGTCCATTCTGAGACAGTTTTTGGAATCTCTACATCAGGTGCATCATCTGGCAGTCCAACTCTAGAATCAAGCTTCATGGGAACGTGTGGACCTTTCTCAATGCAGTCTACATACCTCTCATCCATAGACATGAGATGTAAATGCATCTTTACTTTCCAGTGAAAGTAATTGTCTTTATCAAGAACTGGTATCTTCACACCTGCATCCTTCTTCACCATGGATTCTGTTTTTGGTCTTGATCTTTAAACTTCTTGTATGTTAGAAGCTCGCTCTGATACCAATTGTTATTCCCAAATGACCTAACAGAATTGTAGAATGGGGGGTTGAATACAATTCTTGATATTTTCTTTAAACTAAAACACTTTATAAAATAAAACTGAACTGAATAAATAAAAACACAAGATATAAATAATTCAGTTGGATTGTTTGATGATCCAACTGAAGTGTTTTTATTGCGGAAATAATCTGTGATACAAAAGTACACAGCTGCTCAGTTACAAGGTTGTAGAGAAGAATTGCTCTCAAGAATAGCTAATACAATCTATTTGTGTTTCTTCTCTCATTTCTAAAGTAACTGCTACACTTGGTTATATAATCCCAAGTTTACAATTCTACGTTTGGTTAAACTAAAGAATAATAGTAGTAACCATCAGTAGCTTGCTTTTCATTCCTTTTGTCCAATGGTCCTTGGAGATCTTAGCTTTTGTCTTCATGCTCATTATAATCATTCCCAAGAGCCTTATTGGAAATTGGAATGTTTCCTTATTTCCAGTAACCACTTTGATGGCTTCCAATGCAAAGTACACTTCCATATCTCCTTTTAGATCTGTTCAGTAAACTGTCACTATCACTTTGTCAACTGCTCAAAAAGCAACATTGATTCGTTGATAGCAAGGAGATGTGTTTCGTTGATAGCTTCATTCTTCATTCCGTTGATGGTGTTTCCCTCGTTTCGTTGATGGGTAGACTCCATACCGTTGACAGAGTAATCTTCATACCGTTGACATGTCTTCACTTAGGCAGAATTACAAGGCATAACATATTTACAATTAACCAACCTATTTTGCCTATCTAGTACATAGTCAACATGACTTAGAAAACCTATCTAAAACATATAATAGAATGCCTATCATACTGTGAAGTATTGTACAATGCAATTGCTACAACACTCATTTCGTTGATGAGCTTCCTGTCAACGAAACACTGCTAAGCATGCTATTTCGTTGACAGCTACAAAATTGACTTTACACAAATTCTACTAAGTGTTTTATGCTTATCATCAAGAACAACATATTCCTAACACATGCTAATGTTACGATGTTTGATTTAAAAATTGTTTGCGGTTACTGCTGGTAGCACTATGCATGAGGGTTGAGCGGTACGAGCGGGGTAACAACGTTCTTTAAGAGAGACAACCATGACGGTTGTTGGAACTTCTACTTCTTTTGACTCAATTTTAGTGGGTGAAGAGAAATCGAGTTGTCTTGCTATTCCAGGTAGTGAAAGGTCGGATTGTCTCACTAATCTAGATGTATTATCTCGAACCCAAGTACTTTGCATACAAGAGAAGCAATCAACTAAGCACGTAGTATACAAGAGCTATAAATAAACACCCAAGAATATGCAAAATCAAAAGAAAAATCTATCTTATCCTAAAAAAAAAAATCTAGACCTTGCTCCTAATAATAAGATACTACTAAAAGTAACAGCTCAAAAAGCATTCGTCGTGACTGGCCAGGCCGGAGGAAGCATTTCCAAGAGGCTAACCACCATTCTAGGCACCTGTCTAAAGGCCAGGTAAGCTTTCGCTAGCCTAGACACCACCGAAAAATACTTAGTGATTTGTTCCTCCTAGATTCTCTTCCTAGTTGAGCGTGAAATCCTAGGGGCTAACGTCTAATTGATTTTTATTAAGGAAAGGGAATGCAAGATGAACGAATTAGTGATTTATGGGTCAAGGAAAGGGTGATGAAATCCCTCACCTTATCTTGAAATTGGGTGGCGCCATTAAGATTTATTAGATGATTCAACACACAAAGAACGAGAAATAAACACTTATGGATGCACTACAGTACGTGTTCTATTCTAAATTGTACGTACCTCTTTCCTCCAGCAATCACCACAATTGTTTAAGATGGAAAGCGATAAAGACAATAAATAAATCTAGATGATGTGCTCCTATGTGAGAGAATGAACGATGCAACAAATTGTTTTTTAACAACTAACTAATATTTTTGGATTTTTTAAATATTTAATTTTTTTATGTTTTTCAATAATGGGTGGGAAGAAAACAGAGAGAGGTGATACGGAATACCGAAAAGCGCTTCCAAAAATTTCACAAGAGACGAAGAGGCCTTCTAGCAATCTTCTTGTCCAGACTTTCCTCCGCTTCAATGTACCCTAAAAGACAAACAATGCAGAACAAGAAACTAATCCGAAGAATTAAATATCAAGGAGTGAAAATTACCAATAATCCCCGACAGCGGCGCCAAAAACTTGATGTGTAAAAATAATGTAAACTGCAAGCGCACAGTGTTTAGTTGTAGCAATCACAGATCGATCCACAGAGACTATGAATTTTCAAAACCCTAACAATTAACTCAAGCGAACTAGACAATAAGATTTGAGATGAGATTTGTTTAACCTAATTAACAATTAAAATCAGATATGGAAAACCTAGGAATCCGAATCCATTAATCAATCACAATTAATATCAACTCGTCCTAAAATCAATTCTTTTTCTTTCATAAATAAGATATATCAATTAACGAGACAAGCATATACTATGAAACTTGTTATCTAACAATAACCTATCAAAACTTCATGGAGCAAGCATAGGCTATGAAAAATAAATCCGGTAACAATAATATATCAAAATCACTTTGTCAATTGAACAATTAAACACCAAGAAAATTTATGAGAACCAATTAATAGGAACGAGAAGATATCAACAATAATCAAATTAACTTCATCTTCATCCTAGGAGAATTAACTTAGCTAGACATCACAGAAGAAACAAAACAATTAAATAAAAAGAATGCAAGCAAAAGTGTTTGAATAGAATAAAGAACTTGTATCGAAAGACAATAATAAATCTATCATACTCGTAATTATCAGATCTAGTCTAAATTGATGTTTATTGGTGTCTCAAATACAAGAGAGAAGATCTATATATATAGGAAAAATAATGGGGTTGAGCTCTTTGACTTCAAATCGGATTCTAGAAATATTTCCTCAATTCCTTTTTCTTCTCCGATAAGTTTTCCAATTTTTCTCCAATTTTCTTTTGACTTCAAGTATTTCCATCTCTTTGCCTTTTTCACTTTTTTCTGCTTGAAATATGATTTTGTTTATTTTCCTACAAAACAAAAGAAAACAATTTATTAAATAATAAAATTACGAAAACAAACATAAAATAGGTATTAAAAATGTATTAAATTATGGACCTATCACATAGTTAAGAAATTTGTTAGTTAATAAAACCACTAAGTGTTTGTTGTAATGCCTAAATGAAAGTCCTGGTTACTTTAACACTCATTGTGATTGTAGTTAAAGAAACATGTTTCATAGTATCTCCTGTATACATATTTTACTATATTATGTGTTTTTATAGATTGTATGTTAGTTTCTATGGAGACAATTTCAAGTTAATTGTAAAAAGACAACAAGTGTGCACTAAGTTGATGGTAGCAAGGTCTGTTGCTAGAAACTAAATGATCCTGGTAAAATTAATTGATTGTTTGCATTAGAACGTATTATACATATATCAATTAGTCCTTTTTTAAAATTATCAAAGTAATATTGAAATGCACTTTTTTATAGTTAAGATAAGAATGAACGACTAATTTGATCTTATCTTTATTGCTCTAGGTATCAGGTTTGGTGAATGAAATTGTTGTTGTGTTGTTGAAAAAGTTAACCTAAATATCAGGAGCTTTCTTCATCTTTTTTAACCAACTATATACTCTACAATTCCATTGTAAGTGACGAGAGGCCTCGATAATCTCGGCTCATACTTTTTTTGCATTTGATTTTGTATATTATAACATTGATTATATAGATATCTGAGATTATTCAATTTTCATTTAATTGGTTGCGATGTATTGGTGTGCTTCTCTGGTCATATTGTGATCTCAGCCTTTTACACATCCACACATCCAGGCTACTAAAGTAGGACTTGGTAAAAAGTCATCCACCTTTTTATAAAATCTTGAACTTCTACACTGTAGTAAATGATAAGAGGCTCTGACAAATGTCATATGCTGCGTATATTAATCAATTTCCTTGGAAAATTGGTGAAGTCATGTTCACCAACTAATTTTTTAAACAATTTCTTTACAAGCTTATCAAAGCCTCTTCCAATTAAAATGAGGTATATTGACAATATCTTTGACAAGCCCAATCATTGGAATGACTTCGAATGATGACATTTTGTCGCCTTGCTAGATATTAATATATATTTAATTTCTTTTATATTGGAAAATTAGAAAAAGTATTAAATCCTTATTCATGGATCATATTGCAAATCCCTGGGAGGCACCTTGGTTTGCCAGCAAAATTGATCTTATAACTAAAAGTCTTTCTATTACCCCAAGTTTTATTCGTTTTTTTTTAAATGCATATCTGTTGATGATTGATAGGTAATTTTGTGTATATATGCATGCCTTATCTTTTTGTCTTTGAATCAATTGAATTAATTTATGAAATAGGAATAACATTTGTATCATTAAAGACATGCCAGGTAGATGGTAAGAAAGAGATTATTGTTATTGGCCTGATGAATGTGGTTGGCTCTTCCGCTTTCTTCAATATTAAAATAGGTATTTACAAAATGGCATTGTCTATGTTGCTGTGAATATACAGACCAATGTTAGCCAATGCAGGGATGTTGAAGTAGTCCTTTCACCGCCCTCCATCACGACTTGCAAAGATTAGAAGTCTATTCAGCCAATACAGGGATGTCACTATCTCTATTTATGCGACACTTTTTCTATGTCATAGACTACAAATGTACCTACTGCAATATGATGAGAAGTTGTTCATCTTGGAACAAAATGATGAACACATTCTATCTTTGAAGCAACTTCTCATTCTGATTTAACTCTCTTGAATGTCCGATCAATATAAGCCAATACCCAACATAAATATAAATAGAGATTAATGAATTTGCAGACCAATGTTAGCCAATACACAACTATCTAATGCACACAGAAAGCTCGCATATTTTATGTCAGTTTTTATGGCTTAAGCTGCCTCCCGTAAGCGATTCTTAATTAGTTTGTTCAGAAATTGTGATGATATTGTTAACTATGGTCATGCACCTTTCAGTTAATATTTTTTTTGCTAAAAGTCATGCACTTCAAATTTCCTTTGCTCGATATTTATCGATGGAAGCTAACCTGTGTAGCTTAGTTTAGTCAATTTAATAGTGTTCATAGTGGTACTTTTTTTGGTTCCTTTAGCCACACTTTCTTGGGTGCAGAGAGTGTGGTATTTTACATTGTTGTTTCTTTTGATTAATCCTTTATATTTATTTCATTATTAGGTGTACACACATTAAGTTGTGAGTGCTGCAAATTGTAATATGTTGGACAAATCACTGGATTTGGAGTTGAAGGATAAATAGTTTAATATGACAATGTCGTTGAGAGCCCATGCATTTGCAAGATTAAACAGGTTACAGTTTCAATTGTGGCTTATTCTGAAAAATGATATTGATAAATAGTTTATGTACGTTGTTTATTTTTGGTTAATTGTTGGACAGTTTAAGAGTTTGTGTCATGTGATTGTTTTAAACCAAAATAATGATCTAGATATCAGATGTTCAGATTCTGGGAAAGTAATTCAACTTAAATCATGTGTTTAAACCTGGAGATTCTAGGACACTTTTGAGCCTTTGTTCAGAAACTGCACTAGGTTGGTGTAGTTGTATAATTTTAAAAATACACCATTCTTTCCATGTCCAAAAAAATATTATAAGTTTCATAAAAAAGATAATATCAATTCGTAATGATAATCTAAATCTTTATTTTTAATTACATAAATGCAAAGTTATAGTGTTTAATAATACCTAATTAGGGAACTAATAGTCATAGGTTCCTTCAAATGTCATTAATGGGACCAGTTCTTTTTTTTTCAATGGCAGAAAACTAAGATAAAGAATGCGAGTTCATAATCCAAAAACAGTCCTGAAGGAATGATGGTATGGCAGAAGCCTATTTTGGGGTGAAAAATATTTAACATTGATACGACAGTATTTGAGATCAATGGTAGCAGCTCATTTGGATGTAATTTAAGAGATGAAACTGGTTCTTTTTTACCAGGTTGAGTGAAAATTTGGGAGGTGGTATGGATCCAAAAATTGCAGAGGCATTGACTTTCAAACAAGCATTGTCCTGACTAAAAATCTACAAATTTCTCAGGTTTTCATTGAACTTGATTCCATTAATGTTGTACAGGCTTTTAGTTTCAAGTCTCAGGATGCTTCTTATCTGGGATCCATTATGTTTGATTACTCTTTCATCGTAAAGGACTTAAGGTCATGTTTAGTTTATTTTGTAAAAAGATCAGCGAATGTAGAAAGCTCATACTATAGCTAGAGAAGCTAATTCATTGTCTGATCGTCAGGAATGGTTTGATACACATTCCTTCCTTTTCAATGTTTTAGCTAATGATTTGAATTAATAAGAATTTGTATTTTTTATTTCAAAACATAATTTTATTGTATTATTTGATATAATAATTAACTGTTTGATCTATGTATGATTCTCTATATATTGTCACAAAGATGATGATTCTATGATCAATTCAGGTACAAATTCAAATTTTCTAAACCCTGTTAATATCATGCTACATGTTGATGTTGTTAAAGATCGTAAATTGAACATACTATTTGATATATGAAGAAAATGAACACAGTTTGATCATTGGGTATAAGAATTGATTATATTGTTGAGAGAACTAAGAACAAGATTGTGTATTGCAGAGTCAAAACTATACATACAGAAAGTAACATTGTAGACTATATACTACTACTATTGTAACAAACTTGTAACAGAATTATGCTTGCTTAGCTGGCACTAGTTGTCACTCAACTTGACACATCAGCTATTTTAGTTACTTGCAACTACTTGTAGACTCAGTCAAAAGGGATAAATCAACAGCCCCCCTCAAGTTGGGAGATGGTGAAAACATACCCAACTTAGAAAGAAGAGTATGAAACTGAGGAGCAGGAGCAATTTTTGTGAAAACATCAACCAATTGAGACTTGGTGGGAAGATAGGTGAGCTGAATTAAACCTTCCATGACTTTGTCCCGTGTAAAATAACAATCAAGCTCGATATGTTTTGTCCGTTCGTGGAAAACGGGATTCTTAGCAATATGCAAGGCTGATTGATTGTCACAATGAAGAACCACTGGTTTCAAATCATGGACACCCAGTTCTTCAAGAAGGCGAATGACCCAGGTTACTTCCCCAGCAGCAGCAGCCATAGCCCTGTACTCAGCCTCGGCCGAAGACTTGGAGACAGTACTTTGTTTTTTTGATTTCCACGTAATAGGAGAAGAACAAAATAACAAGATGTAGCCAGTGATAGAATGACGAGAGTCAACACAAGATGCCCAATCAGCATCCGAAAATGCTTGGAGCCTGAGTTGATTCGAAGCTTGCAAAAGTATACCTTGTGAAATAGTACCAGCTAAATACCGCAAGGTATGATGTAAAGCAGCAAAATGAGAAGTTCGAAGAGAATGCATATACTGACTTAAGGATTGCACAGTATAGGATAAGTCAGGTCAGGTGTTTGTTAAGTAGTTCAACTTCCCCACTAACGACCTATAGAGATCAGGATTGGGAATAAGCTCACCATCAGATTGTGACAACTTAAGATGAACCGGAAGAGGAGTGCAAGTAGGACGAGCTAAATCAACTCCAGAATCAAGCAAAAGTTCCTTTGCAAATTTTTGCTGACAAAGAATAATGCCAGAAGGAGTGTGTGTGAGTCACTTCAATCCCCAAGAAGAAATGCAAAATACCCAGATCTTTGATTCCAAACTTAGTATCAAGATGAAGTTTCAGCTCTTGTATAGCAACAGAATCATCCCAAGTTAGAATGACATCATCAACATAAACAACAACTATGCAAACTCGACCAGTGGAAAGTTTGAGAAACAAACTATAGTCGTTCTTAGACTGAATAAAACCTTGGCACAACAACTCCTCAACAAGCTTAGCATGCCACTCTCTAGATGCTTGTTTAAGACCATAAATTGACTTTTTAAGTAAACAAACCAAATTGAACGGATTAGGAATACCATCTGGTACCTTCATGTATACTTCCTCCTTTAAAGAACCATGCAAAAAACGCGTTGTTAACATCAAGCTGAAAAAGAGGCCACTTCCTGCTAGCAGCAAGAGATAAAAGTATTCGAACTGTCCCCATTTTTATAACGGGTGAAAATGTCTCCTCATAGTTAATGCCAAAGCGTTGATTATAACCCTTAGCCACAAGACGAGCCTTACAACGTTCAAGAGAACCATCAGACTTAAGCTTTACTTTATAAACCCATTTAGAACCAATCGGTTTCTTACCAGGAGGAAGAGAAACTAACTCCCAAGTATTGTTAGCATGAAGTGCTGTAATCTCAGTTTGAATCGCCTTAGCCCACAAAGGATCAGAAATAACCTAACTGTAGGACTTTGGTTCAGTAATTGTACAGTTAGGAATAGCATGAGAAGGGCTTTGCACCAAATTACACCAATGAGTATTTGTTAAAGCAACGTGACACCGATAAGAAGAAAAATAACTAGGTGGTTTAGGAACCCGAGTAGATTTCCGAGTAGGAATAGGAATAGAATCAATAGGTATGTAAGAACTAACATCGAGAACACTATCATTAGCAGTAGATGGTGAGACAGAAGTATTTGATAAAAGATCAATATTAGCAACAAATGAAGGTACAGAATTAGGACAAGGGACAGAAAAAACCGATTGATCTGTGGTAGAATCGTCAGAAGAAGCAAATGAAGTAACAGAAGGCAAGTATATGGCAGTAGGAAACAAAGTAGGTTTAGAATGATCATGAAATGGAAAATGTGATTCATGGAAAATCACATCTCTGGAAACAAACAGATGATTATTTGTAAGATTCAAGACTTTATAACCTTTCTGAGATACAGAATAACCCATAAAAGCACAAGCCACTTCTCTAGAATCAAACTTACTTCTATTATGAATAGAAGTAGATGCAAAACAAAGACAACCGAACACCTTTAGATGATCCAAAGAAGGCTAAGAACCATGTAATCGAAAATATGGGGAATCATTATTGATACTTTGCAAAGGAGTACGATTAATCAGATAACAAGCACACAGTATGCATTCATTCCAAAACTGAGCAGGTACCTTGGATTGGAAAGACAATGATCGAGCAGATTCTAATAAGTGATGATGCTTCCTCTCCACAACACCATTTTGTTGTGGAGTGTGACTGCAACTAGTTTGATGTACAATGCATCGTCTCAGAAATAAATCTTTCATAAAACCTTGACAAAGCTCTGGTGCATTATCAGATCGAACACCAATAACCTTGGTTTGAAATTGTGTCTCAACATAAGAAAAGAAATCCAGCATGATTTTAACACATTCAGTTCTGTGTTTGAGCAAATGAATCCAAGTAAATCGGCTAAAATCATCAACAATAGTCATAAATTGTGTACAACCATTATGAGCTTTGACTTTGTAAGGACCCCATACATCTATGTGAATCAACTGAAAAGGAAGAGTAGATTTGATACTATTGTGAGGAAAAACTGCTCTAGACTATTTAGCTAATGGACATGACAAACTTGACAAATGAGCTCTTGAGTGGAGTGTGATACTGTTGAAAGTCCTGGTAGCAACTTCAATCTTTGAAATGGTACATGTCCAAGTCTTAAGTGCCAGACACTGAGATCATCCTTGATGCTGAGAAAACTCTTTTTGCAGACCAAATTAGTCATGACTCCTGATGTATTGTAAAGCCCGCCATTGATTTTACCAAGAAGCATTTGATGCCCTTTCTGTAAAGGGTCGTGTAGCAAACAATCAACAGCAGTAAAAGTCACTGAACAATTGGTATCTTTGCAAAGTTTGTGCACAGAGATCAGATTATACTGAAAATCAGGAATATGAAGAACATTATACAAAACCATGTCTTTGTGAAGCTGTACAGAACCAGTATGCAAAATCTTAATATGTCTGCCATGAGGAACCACAATATAATCATTAGGTTCAGTAACTGGCACATAAGTGATAAAAATACTCAAATCTGAACAAATGTGATCAGTTGCTCCACTGTCCAGAAGCCAGCTTGATTTTGTAATATTATTTGCTAATAAGCAAACCTTACCAGCCAGCATAACATGTTCAGATGGTTGGGAAGATATTGGAGTGTCACCCATAATTTGAGATTTGCTCAGTAACTCCATCAGTTGATTGTACTGATGTACAGAAATTGTAGTAGTAGTATCATTGTTAGCAGAATCAGCATTAGGATTAACAGAAATTGCAGCCATCTTATTATCCTTAAAGTTCTTGAAGTTGGGAGGATACCCATGGAGCTTGAAGCACCTCTCATTACTGTGACCAAAAATTTTGCAATGTGTTCAAAAGTAATTGTTTCCTTTATTGAAACCAGGTGTAGCATTGGCAGTACTTTTGGGCCCAAAATTTCCTCTCTGAAAACTATTAGTACCATAGGAAGACTGAGAATTTAATCTCTGAAAATTTTGAGGATAACTATCTTGTTGTTTCTTGTTATCAGCTATGAAAGCCAGAGACTCGGCATTAGTATTCAGATTAGATAATTTTTTATGCCTCTCTTCTTGAGAAAACAATCTGAACACATTAGAAATGCTTGGCAAAGGTTGTTGCATTAAGATATTACCCCTGATAGTAGCATACTTATCACTCAGTTTCATCATAAAATGTAACAACCTATGATCTTGTTGCATCTGATGTACTCTCTGAGTAACATTACAAGTGCAGCAAGGAAGATGATTAACATCACTCATTGCATCCCATAAAGTCTTCATCTTAGTGAAAAAATCTGAAATATTCTTAGATCCTTTTTGTAAATCAGATAATTGTTGTTCTAGTGAAAAAACTTGTGTCATAGAAGCATATCCAAACCTATCCTCCAAATCAATCCAGATCTCTCTTGCAGTTTTCAAAAACAAAACACTCTTAGAAATAGTGTCATCCAAATTACATAACAACCAAGAGCAAACTAAGTCATTACACTTCTCCCGGGCTTTGTACTCAGGTGTAGTAGAAATAGGCTTCACTACAGTTACATCAATGAATCCCAACTTATTTTTAGCTGAGAGACTTAGCATAATCGATCGTTTCCAGTTACTAAAACCACTACCATTGAACTTTACGGACACTAATTGAGATGTATTAGCATCAGATGGGTGTATGTAATATACACTAGTTGGATCTTGTCCCGGTTGTAAAATTGTCCTTTTCCATGGATTTGGAACACTAGCACTACTAGATTCAGCCATATCTCTAAACAAATCAGCACGAAATTGATATATATTCACTATTATTTCCTCAGAAAGAAACAAACAAACTGTTCGAGAGAGATCACAGAGATTACTCAATCGCAGAGAGATTGAAGAAATATCAACACATCAACACATCAACACATCAACATATCAACACATCAATGATTTAACATCATATGAACTAATGGAGCTACAATAACTGGTGATAAATTGAAGAAATATGAATAAAAAATCGAACGAAACACCTGTAATCTTCGTTTTGATGTATTTTCAACACGATTCAATCACGATCAATCACGAAGAACACAATCGAACACGAACTCGCTCTGATACCATATTAAAGATCGTAAATTGAACATACTATTTGATATATGAAGAAGATGAACACAGTTTGATCATTGGGTATAAGAATTGATTATATTGTTGAGAGAACTAAGAACAAGATTGTGTATTGTAGAGTCAAAACTATATATACAGAAAGTAACATTGCAGACTATATACTACTACTATTGTAACAAACTTGTAACTGAATTATGCTTGCTTAGCTGGCACTAGCTGTCACTCAACTTGACACATCAGCTATTTTAGTTACTTGCAGCTACTTGTAGACTCAGTCAAGAGGGATAAATCAACAGATGTGATATTTTAAAACTGTACTTTGCTGCGAGCACTACAATCACAAGACGCGCGGCGGTGAACTCCTCTTTTCTACAACTCTCCCCGGTGATGTTTATAGGAATCCATCATTCTACAGTAATATTTTATTTTTGTCTTATTCAATTTATTGTGCACTGTGAACACCACATCAATAGTAATTTGTTGGTTGGTGAAGGCCATTTTAGCATAAAGGTTCAGAATGAAAATATAACATATAAGAGAGGTTCTGATAAAAAAAAACGTGCAGAGAGAGGTGACATGTTTGTTAGAAATACTAAGGTTTCCAAGCCATTGGAGGCTCATAGTGAAGTATTGAGGTATCAGATATATCATATCTTTGTATCAACTATAAAGTGGTGACTTATAGTGTGAATTTCAAATTTAATGTTTCTCTTTCGAATCATTTTACATTGACAAGTACTTTGTTTAAAGAACTATAAAAATTGTTTGAGATGACTTGAGAAGTAGTAGTTGTCCTTCAATATTTATGAGATAAAAAGCTTGACTTCCTGTAACAGGTCTGTTTACCCAAGTACAATTACATTAACGAAATGTTGTTATCTAATCTAATAAAACTTTATTAGGATCATCAAATTCATTATTTTATTAGAAATACAATAAATTAGAGAGATGTTTTATTATTTTATTAGAATTACAATAAATTAGAGAGAGCTAAAACCTAGAGTTTAGGTCAAACTCGATTTTTGTCCCGTTTTAACAATGATGTACTTAATCATTCTGGTGAAAAAAAGAAGACACATGCTCTCCTGCAAAATTTTAAACTAAATTAATTCATAGAGTTGCGTGAAATTCTTGAATTATTTATATAAAATTCTTTATTTAATAAAACTATGCATGTCAAAAAATATAAGTTATATAATTTCTTTCAATATATTCCCTATGTTGGAGGCCCAACATTAACTGGGCCGAATTGTAGTTGGGCCAAAGGATAGGGCCGAATGGGTCCATTAAGCGCATTGGGCTATATCTCTTCTGTCCACTAACATGTGACCGTTGTGAGATGACCCTGTATCCCGCTTCTTCAGGCGGACGAAGCGGACAACGCCAACGGCGAGTGGCTCTGTGGATTCCGGGCGACCGGTACCAGCCGTGCCTATAAAAGCACACATCAGGTTTCATTATGGGGTTAATACTATTTTCATACTTACAAGCACTTGCACGTTTGATTAAACCTTACCGGAACCTCTAACTTATTCTCACACCGGAGGTGAATCGGGGGCCAAACCCCTCGCATTCTTCTCTTTTGGCAGGTTAACCCGAAGGGATATTCGGAGTCCGACCCGACAGAAATCTGGTTCCAACACCATAATTATTACTTTTAAGATTAAAAATTAAACTAAATTTTAGTAGAACCGAGTCTTGAAAATAGTAAATATAGAAATTTGGAAAATTATTTCTAATTTTTCTTATGCATTAATCATATCTTATGCATATTAGCTTTCACACTTAACTTTCCTTTTTTAGTTGCATTAATATTTAATTTTACGATGTTTAAAATGCGACACGTCGCCGTTAGACGACGATGAGAAATTTTGAACTGAATTTTTATGTAAACTTTATATATATATATATATATATATATATATATATATATATATATATATATATATATATATATATATATATACTATTATATTAAAGACGAAACATTGAAAGTTTTGTAGTCTGGTCCTCAAAATTTTTGTAGTTTGGTCACTCATTTCATAGCCGTTAGATATTTCTGATCAAATCGATGAGAACCGTTAGATAAAATATTAAAATTATTATATAGAATATCTTTTCTATTTTTCCTAACTAAAACATCTCATTTTCCAAAAATATTACAGGCGGTTTAATTTAATAAAATAACATAATAAGGTTATAATTGTTAATAACTAACCAATTACCATTTTTAGCCAAAGTGTATATTCTTTTTTATCTTTTCCAACTAAAATTTCCACTTTTCTATTTTTCCTAAATAAAACCTCTCATTTTTCAAAAATATCACGAACAGTTCTATTTAATAAAATAAAATAATAATATTATAATTATTAATGACTAACCGATTAGTTTTTTTGCCAAAACGTATATTCTTTTTTATATTTTTTAACAAATATTTCTCCTAACTAAAACCTCAAAAATATCATGGGTTATTCCATTTAGTAGCATAAAATACTAATATTATAAATCTATCTATCAATCTATACTATATTATTAAAGATGAAACATTGAAAGTTTTGGTACCTGATTATTGGTATGGTAATTGCCTTATTTAATTGTTTAATTAATTATTATAAAAATTATTATAATCAGTTACTCTTTCAGTTAAAATACATTACCATTTTTATCTATAAAAAATAACGGGCAATTTCCTTTTCAGCTAAAACATGTTACTTTTTCTATTTTCCTTACTAAAATCCCTCATTTCCCAAATATATCACGAGCAAACCCTTAATTATTTATTTTAAAACCTATTTTAATAATTTTAATTGGCAATTACCTTTCCCCACTTTTTTTAGAAAAATCACGGGCAATTACCTTTTTCAGCTAAAACATGTTATATTTTCTATTTTTCTTACTAAAATCCCTCCTTTTCCAAATATATCACGGGCAAACCCTTACTTATTTACTTAAAAATCTATTTTAATAATTAGAATTGACAATTACCTTTTTCAACTAAAACATGTCACCTTTTCTATTTTTCTTACTAAAACCCCTCTTTTTTCAAAAATATCACGAGCACATTATTACTTTTATATTTTAAAATTCAACGAAAACATGTTACTTTCTATTTTTCTTACTAAAACCCCTCTTTTTCCAAAATATCACGGGTAAACCATTACTTATTTATTTCAAAATCTATTTTAATACTTTTAATTATTTAAAAATGTTTAACACGCCTACTTAATTTTTTTAATAAATGAAATTAATAAAATATAAAATATAAATAATAAAATTAACAATTATTCAAAACAATATGTGCATTGCACGGGTTTTAAGCTATCAATACTATTATATAATAGACGAAACATTAAAAGTTTGGTTGGTCGATATGGTACGTTGTGATTTTACTTAATTGCCCTTAATTAACTGTACTTCGTGTTTTTACTTAATTAACTTTACCTATTTTGTCACAGGGTTATATTTTTTTCACTTAAATAAGCCCCTATGCGGCCTGCCCTTGTGTCCCAGCACACCAAGAACAGCAGCCAACACCCCAATTTGTTTTCCTTATCACTAAGAACAATAAATAAAGCACATAGCAGAATTTACAGGAGACACACTCCCAACCTTTTCATTGCCAATACAACCCAAAAGGAATACAAGAGATTACAAGCCAAAGACTATACAATGTTTGCATATCTCTCTCAATACTATTTTCTATGTGCAGAATATCGAACACAAGATACATATTACATCAAAATATGTCTATCTATATCTATACACGTTTTTCTCCCACTTGCTGAGCAGTTACAAGCAGTTACTCTCAGCCAAGTTAGTTACCATCAGTTCCAAGGACACATGTCAGCCAACCAGACCATTGCACAAACTGTTGGGAAGTTACTTGCCACATCTAGACACCAACAAATATATATATAACATATATATATATATATATATATATATATATATATATATATATACACCCCATCAGTTAGCCACGTTTTCATTGCCTCCAGCCCAATGTCACTTGTCCAGCCCAAAACAATATTCCTCTCATAAGCCCAACTAAGGACCCAAGCCTTTGGGCCTCAACCAGAACACCATTGGTCTGCCCAGCCAGCCAATGTCTAAGCCCAACTCTAATGCCACAGCAACCCTGCTCAAGCACACTAGTTCACTAGCCAAGCCAACCACTAAGCCAACATCCCACAACTTTGACGCCTGAGCGCCTGGCCTTGGCGGGCCTTGGGAATCAGTCACCGCCAAGCCACAATCAACCTTGAGTCTTACTCCCTTACAAAGCCTCCCCCACTAGAAGAGGCCAATGTCCTCATTGGAGGGTTGTCCAAATACTCTTTAATCTGATCTTCAAATTGCCACAAAGTCACATCTCTCTCCCACATAGCATCAACTTCTGATTCTCCTTTCCACTTCACCAAGTAATCGGTCCTTCGATTCTGCCTACTCATTCCCATGGTTCGATGATCAAGAACTTTATCAACAATCTTATCAAACTGCTTTCGAATAGTAGGAGGCGCCCGTTTTAGCTGCTGCCTTTGACCCAATAAACTTTCATGAAAAGGTTTCAGAAAACTTACATGGAATGTTGGATGAATCTTCATCCTAGCAGGTAGATCCAAACGATAGGCTACATCACCAACCTTCTTGATAACTTCAAACGGCCCATCATATTTCTGAACCAAACCCCTATGTACCGACTTTGAGCTAATCTTTTTTCAAATCTGTGGTGTTAATTTCAGTAACACCTTGTCCCCAACCTGAAATTCCAAAGACCTGCGTTTCTTATCAGCATACTTCCTCATTCTATGCTGTGCTTTACTAAGGCTATCATGAGCGTCCTCAAATAACTCATGTTTTCCCACAGCATATTTATAAGCAGCAGGGCAATTTCCACCCGTTCTCTGAATCGCTACCTCATTTGGAGTTCTAGGTTGTACTCCCAAAACCATCTCAAAAGGACTCTGACCTGTTGATGACGAACGCTGCAAGTTATAACAGAACTGAGCAGTGTCCATCAAGTCTAACCAATTCTTCTGACTTGCAGTAACAAAGTGCCTCAAATATTCCTCTAACAGAGCATTTAATCTTTCTGTTTGGCCATCCGTCTGAGGATGATTAGCAGTAGAGAACTTCAGTTCAGAACCCAACAACCCAAACAAAACCGTCCAAAACCTGCCAGTAAACCTTGCATCTCTGTCACTAACCACATCTTAAGGTAAACCAAAGTACTTCACTACATTCTTGAAAAACAGCCCACCAACTACATCAGCCGTACAAGCATGTGGTGTAGGGATAAACACTGCATTCTTTGAGAATCTATCCACGATGACAAAGATAGATCTCATCCCCTCAACACTAGGCAACCCAGAAATAAAATCCAAAGATATTGACTGCCATGGTCTACTAGGGATTGGAAGAGGCTGTAACAAACCCGCTACCTTCTTCTTTTCCGTCTTGTCAAGTTGACAAACCAAACATGACTTCACATACGCTTCTGTGTCTTCCAACATCTTAGGCCAAGTATAAGTTCTACACAGCAAAGCATACATCCTTTCAACACCAGGATGACCAGCCCACTTAGAATCGTGAGACTCCCTTAAAATCTGTAATCTCAAATTCCCACCACAAGGAACATAGAGTCTATTGCCTTTAGCATGCAACAACCCGTCTTCAATCCCATTTCTTGTCTTTCTTAAACAAATCAGTAAGGCTTTGCACAATTTTTGAATACCCCAAAATGAACTTTCTGTAGTAATTCGCCAACCCAAGAAAAGATCTCAGTTCTGCAACTTTAGTAGGGGCAGGCCAATCAACAATGGCCTGAACTTTCCTCGAATCCATCTTCACAATTCCTTGACTAATAACATGTCCAAGGAACATAATTTTTGTACTACAGAATTCACACTTCTCTTTCTTTACATAGAGACTATATTCACGCAACTTCAAGAATATGCATTTTAAATGTTCCAAATGCTCATCTAGACTTTCACTATATATGACAATATCATCGAGATATACTACCACAAATTTATCTAAATAGTCATATAGCACATCATTCATTAAGTTGCAAAACGTAGCAGGAGCATTTGCTAAACCGAAAGGCATCACCGGGAATTCAAATGAACCATACCTCGTAACACATGATGTCTTAGGCTCATCTCCTGCTGCGATTCGAACCTGCCAATAACCTGACCTTAGATCCAACTTTGTGAAGTACTTGGCCCGTGAAAGTCTGTCAAAGAGCTCAATCACATTTGGAACTGGATACTTATTCTTGATTGTTACTTTGTTCAGTGCCCGATAATCCACACACATTCTCAAAGACCCATATGCCTTCCTCTGAAATAATACCGGCGCACCATAGGGAGCCTTAGAGGGACGCAGCAACCCTGATTCCAACAAACCATCCAACTGCTTTCTCAACTCCGCTAATTCTGATGGACCCATTCTATAAGGGGCTTGTGCAGGAGGCCTAGCACCAGGCTCCAACTCAATTTTGTGATCAACAGCACGTCTAGGCGGCAAGGACTTAGGCAACTCAGGGGGCATAACATCATCAAATTCCCTTAGTATCTCAGCAACAGAATCTGGAACTTCAACCATCTTATCCGGCTTAACTTCAACCAAGGCTGCTAGATATGTTACTTCACCTCTTTTCAACCCAGCTTCAACCTGCAAGGCTGACAATAACTCATTCTTTGCTTTTCCCTTGACCGACTTCTCCAGAACACCTTTCACAAAACAAGGCTGTTGTTCATCACCAATAAATATCCCACCGTAACGAGGCAATATAGACACATTCGCTGCCAACAAGAAATCCATCCCCAGTATCACGTCAAAATCATCTAGGGGCATTGCTAACAGCTTGCACTTCCCTTCCCATGGTCCAACCTTCAAACTCACACAAGCCATACCTCCAACTTGTTGAGCATCAGCATTCACAGCTTTGAATTGACTTGTACTACGCTCCAAATCAATTTCTAACAACTTCACATTTTTCTCAGCCACAAAACTATTAGTAGCACCTGAGTCCACCATGGCCATCACATTATGACCATTAATGAGAACATTCACATACATTAGCCCATGAGATTTAACCATTTCCTCAGTTTGTAGAGCATTAATCATTCTGATCGGATTCACCCTCCTAGGTCCATCATTCTGACCTTCGTCTTCCTCGGTTTCAATTATGGCATTCAGCTTCTCCTTCCTAGGACATTCTTTCATCATATGAGGACCCCCACAAATATAACAGCCCTTGCTCTTAGCCTTAGACTGACCATCATATTTGGGTTTACCCTGGGCATCACCATCTTTCTTCTTGAATTTCTTCTTGTCTTTCTGCCCTTTTCCCTTCCCAGCAACACTCTTACTTTTTCCAGCATCACTTGAAGGATTCCCAACCTTGTAATCAACCAGCCCATCGGCCGCAGCAATTGCAGTAGTCAAATCCTTAACATTTTGCCTTCTCAATTCAGACTGCGCCCATGGCTTTAGTCCCGACACAAAGTTGAACAATTTATCCTCATCTGACATGTTTTTAATGTCCAACAACAGAGAACTAAACTCTTTAACGTAATCACGAACAATACCCATTTTCCTTAGATTCTTCATGTTTTCTCTAGCCAACCATGCAGCATTATTGGGTAAGAATTGATCCTTCAATTCTCTTTTCAGTGTTTCCCAACTATCAATCTGAGGCCTCGCTGAATCCTCATCATCATCTGTACGTGTACGCCACCATAATTTCGCATCCCCAATCAGATACATACTTGTGATCATTACCTTCTCATTTTCTGCAATGTGGGCAGCCTTAAAATATTGTTCCATATCCCACAAGAAGTTTTCAAGTTCCTTTGCATTCCGGCTTCCCCCAAACGACTTTGGTTCTGGAACTTTAAACTTAGAGTAGCCATCATTTGTACTACTCGAGGCACCACCAGCAATAGCCCTCTTCAAGATGGCGATTTCATCACTCATCTTCTGCATCTCATCTTTAACCAAATCCGCAGATGCAGCCATTGTTGCAAACAAGTCTGTAAACTTGCCTTCATTCACCGTAGTGATATTATTCACCAGAGTCTTCATTTCGTCCAAGCCTTCATGAAGGTTATGGACATGATTCGCCAAGGAGATGTCATCTGTGGACAGTGGCACCCCAACAAATTCTTCCAAACGCCCAACTCTCTCTTGCAGTACAGCATTCGGATTCACCATGCTTCACGAAACACAGCTCTGATACCAGTTGTCACAGGGTTATATTTTTTTTCACTTAAATAAGCCCATGTACGGCCTGCCCTTGTGTCCCAGCACACCAAGAACAGCAGCCAACACCCCAATTTGTTTTCCTTATCACTAAGAACAATAAATAAAGCACACAACAGAATTTACAGGAGACACACTCCCAACCTTTTCATTGCCAATACAACCCAAAAGGAATACAAGAGATTACAAGCCAAAGACTATCCAATGTTTGTCTATCTCTCTCAATACTATTTTTTATGTGCAGAATATCGAACACAAGATACAGATTACATCAAAATATGTCTATCTATATCTATACACGTTTTTCTCCCACTTGCTAAGCAGTTACAAGCAGTTACTCTCAGCCAAGTTAGTTACCAGCAGTTCCAAGGACACCTGTCAGCCAACCAGACCATTGCACAAACTGTTGGGAAGTTACTTGCCACATCTAGACACCAACAAATATATATATAACATATATATATATATATATATATATATATATATATATATATATATATATATATATACCCCATCAGTTAGCCACGTTTTCATTGCCTCCAGCCCAATGTCACTTGTCCAGCCCAAAACAATATTCCTCTCATAAGCCCAACTAAGGACCCAAGCCTTTGGGCCTCAACTAGAACACCATTGGTCTGCCCAGCCAGCCAATGTCTAAGCCCAACTCTAATGCCACAGCAACTCTGCTCAAGCACACTAGTTCACTAGCCAAGCCACCCACTAAGCCAACATCCCACAACTTTGACGCATGAGCGCCTGGCCTTGGCGGGCCTTGGGAATCAGTCACCGCCAAGCCACAATCAACCTTGAGTCTTACTCCCTTACAAACCTATTTATAGAAATATATTATTAAATAATAATATTAACAATTTATAACCAATTACATTTTTCACCTTAAAATACGTTATTTTTTCTAACAAATTCTCCTACTTTTTCAAATATATCATGGGCAATTACCTTTTTTTTAACTAAAACATGTTAGTTTTTCTATATTTACTTACTAAAACCTCTCATTTTCCAAAAATATCACGGACAAACATTTAGTTATTTATTTTTAAACCTGTTTTAATATTATAATTATTTTTTAAAAGTTTACCTATTTTAACATGTCTACTTATTTTTCTTAACAAATGCAATTACTAAAAATATTAAAATATAAATAATCAAATACCTATTTATAACCAATTACCTTTTCAGCTAAAACATATTATATATTTTTTTAACAAAGTCCCTCGTTTTCTAAATATATCACGAGAAATTGCCTTTTAAAATTGCCTTTTTCTATTTTTCTCACTAAAATCCATTTTTTTCCAAAAATATCACAGAAAACCCTTTACTTATTTGTTTTAAAACGTATTTAAATATTTTTAATTATTAAATTTTAAAGCCTCATTTTCCAAAAATATCACGGGCATTTACCTTTTTAAATTAAATATATGTTACATTTTTTATTTTTTCTTACGAAAATCCCTCATTTCCAAAAATATAACGGGCAAACCCATACTTATTTATTTTAAAATTTGTTTTAATGTTTTTAATTAATTAAAACTGTTTAGCTATTTTAACATGTCTACTTATTATTTGAACAATTACAATTAAAAAATTATTAAAAAATAATAATAAAATAATAATTAACAATCCGTGCATCGCACGGGTTTTAAGTTAGTATATATATATATATATATACTAGCTTATATCCCGTGCGATGCACGGTCTTCTTTAATATTTGATTATTTTTTATTTAGATTTTAGTTATTATATATAATTTGATAAAATTTTAATATATATATATATATTGTATTTATAAATCTAACAATATAATATTTAAATTTAATATATTATTGACGTAATCTATAGTAGTATTTTAGATATTAAAATAGAAAATATTTTAAAATAGCATATCTAATGATTTGTATTTTTTTACTATTAAAAATCTAAAAAGGGACTGAAGTGCAAATATCAAAATATGTGCTCGTACAATATACCGAGTTTATTTGAATATACTATTACTTTTATTTTCATTAATTATCTCGTTTAAATTGAAGGTAAAAAAATTATAATAAACATGAATTTCATAAGTTTAATATAATAATATTACCAATATATCTATCTTTTGCACGTGTTATTTTTAATTTGAACATGAGTTTTTTCAGTTAAAAAATATATAACAGGTAATATCCTTAAAAAGACAATTAGTTAATATCCTTAACACATTAGTTGTCGGTAATAAATATATAATAATATTACCATTTTATAAATATGTTGCACGTTTTATTTTTAGAAAATGATTTATTTTAGTTAAATAGATATATGAAATAAGTAATATGTTTTAGCTGAAAAAGGTAATTGGTTATTAATAAATTGGTTTCCATATATGTGTCATATTTACAAGATGAGTTGTTTTAGTTAAAAAATATATATAAATAATGTGTTTTAGCTGAAAAGAGTAATCAGTTATAAATATATAATAATATTACCATATTATATATATGTTGCCCGTTTTATTTTTAGAAGATTAGTTGATTTAGTTTATATATATATATATATATATAATACGTAATGTATTGAAAAAGGTAATTGGTTATAGATAGGCCGGTGAATCGGCCCAAATACCGACCGACCGACCGACGACCGACCAAAACTTTTAATGTTTCGTTTTTAATAATATAGTATATATATATGCGGTTATCAAAATTTGTGATATTATATCTCTTCGTGATTAGAACTTGAGTAATGTATCTCTTTGAAAAACCAAGTTTGACAAAGACGAGATAAATGCTATTATTTTTATCTTATAATTTTGACAGTGATTAAAATATAATAACTATTTAACATCTATTTATTCTTTTAGTTATTTTTTAAAATTTAAATTAACATGCTATCAAACTAATTTTATTTTAAATTTCTAATAGCATGTGAAATGTAAGTTATCATTAATCACATGTTATATATCTGAAAATAAACTGCTCGAAGTCAATATCATCGATAACAAAATTACGTAAATGTTTATCTCCAAATTAGTATATAAAAATTATTATAACTTTTAGAGCGCGCGGGGTGCGGGCAAAAATCTCTATTTAATAAAATTACGCAAGTTAAAAAATATATATTATATATTTTTTTTCTTCAATACACTCCCTAATTATTACTTTCAAGATTAAAAATTAAACTAAATTTTATTAGAACCAAGTCTTGAAAATAGTAAACATAAAAATTTGGAAAATTATTCTTATGCATTAATCATATATAATGCATACTAGTTTTCATACTTGACTTTCGTTTTTTACTTGCATTAATTATTAATTTTACAATGTTTAAAATGCGAGACGTCGCCGCCTAACCTAGAACTAAATTTTGATGTAAACTTTATATATATATTTATGTTGTCATCGAAATTTGTGATATTATATCTCTTGGTAATTAGAACTTGAGTTATGTACCTCTTTTTTTGAAAATCGAGTTTGACAAAGAGGACATACATGTTATTTTTATCTGATAATTTTGACAACGATTAAAATATAATAGCTATTTAACATACATTTATTCTTTTAGTTATTATTTAAAATTTAAATTAACATCTTATCAAATTAATTTTATTTTAAATTTTTAATAGCATGCGAAACGTAAGTTATCATTGATCACATGTTATACATATGAAAATAAATTGCTCGAGGTCAATATCATCGATAACAAAACTACGTAAATGTTTATCTCCAAATTAGTACTTAAAAAATATTATAACTTTTAGAACACGCGTAGTGCGGGCAAAAATTCCTAGTTATTAAAAGGTTCAGTAATTTAAATCAAATATAAGTAAAAAACTGAATAGAACTCTTAATGTAAAAATTCACAACCTTCCTTTTTTTTCCGGTATTTGGTTTGGAATAGTTCCGGATAGATAATAATTATTAACTCATCACTTAATTAATAAAAATTTGTAAAAAATGTTCAAATATGATAAATTAGAATTCAAGAGAGAGCGCAAAGACTGAAACAGCATTTAAAAGCAAGTGAATACGAATTTTGTTTATTTATTTTAGCTCCAATATAATTAATTTGTCAATTTAAATGTTATATTTTATACATAAAAAAAATTCTTTAAAATTCAAAATTCTATAAACAATATTTAAAAAACAAATATTTATATTATTAAAATAAAAAATATTAACAATATTTAAATGTTTAAAAAAATTATAAATATTATGATATTTTGTGAATTAATATAATTATAAATATTTGTAAAAAATTCATGCATTACATGAGTTATAAGCTAGTAATAAAAATATACTCCCTCTATCCCTTTTGAATAATATACATTGTGTTCGTACACGGAGACCAATAAAAAGTATAAACAATGAGTAAATTTAGATGAAAAGTGGGTAAAGTGATTGGATCTATCAATATTTAATAATAGATTTGAGATAGTAGAGGAAAATAGTGGGTGTAATAGTGTTTTAAATTATTATAGAATAAAGATAGCTGAGAAAATTAGTAGGTGTAATGTGTTTTATATTATAAAAAGTTACTATTTTTGGAATGTATAGAAATGAGAGGGACATCCAAAATGGAAACAGTATATAAATGAAAGGGACGGGTAGGTTAAATATTTATGTACGGAAATTCCAAATTCAATAAAATTTAGTATTTTTATTAGAATATTTTAGTTGATATCCCTGATACAATCGTATATACATTAATTGAGTTATAATCGAGACACATTTTATTTAACAAAAAATTTAGTGCCCATTTTAATACCTCTGGGCTCTAACGTCTTCTTTTTTTAGGATTTTTTGTGTTCGTTTTAAAATTAGTTCACTCGTAACCGGTTATAAAAAACGGAAATCGGAGTTAATTAGTGAAGGTACCGTCCATGTATTAATCGGGTAATCGGGGATTAATCGGAATGATTAATCGGAATAAATTTAATAATATTTTTTATATACAATTATAAATTTTTTTCGTTATTTCAACTAAACATATGTTATTATCATATATTTATGCAAATATGTTAAAAATGTTATATAATTGTAATAAATAAAATTTTGAATGTTTAACTTTTCAATTAGAGATCAATTTAAGAGGAAAACTTAAGAGAATTTACGATTTAGGCATCTAAAATTATAATTATATGTACAAAAATAATGTTTTTTCCTATTGTTTAATCAAGTTTCTATCTTTTAATTTTTTTATTTTTTTTTCATTGTAACTATTTTTTACTATTTTTTAATAATTAGCCCGATTTTTGACCGATTCAGCCGATTTTTGACCGTTTTTATGAAAAAACAATTAATTTACCGATTTTCGTTTAATCAGTTCGATGGCCCACCGTTTAACGATTAATCTCGATTAATCGCTGATTTTTAAAACACTGTTCGTAACCGTCAGTTTGGCGTATGTATTACTGATGGAAGTGGGTCCAGTGAGCCCACTAAACTTTTAGAATGCTTTGACCTATACCCCACTTGAGTTGTCAACGTACAGACACGTATTTTGTGATTTACGAGTTTCTAGAAACATCTGCTCATCTCAATTTTGTGATGCCGGTGCCATGTAGATGTAGTCCTTCTTCAAGCGTTTGATTTTTAGTACGTAATTTTAGGTATTTTGACGATATAGTAAATATTAATATTTTTTTTAATAAATATATTAATGTTATGTTTTAATTTAGAAAAAAATTAAAAAAATTAATTTAAATTATATGATTAAAATATCTAAAATTACGTGAAAAAATTAAACACTTTATATAATGAATCAGAGTATAATATATGATGAACGTGGGACGACCTACAGTGTCTTCGCGGGTGGCCTGGGTCCCCAAAACCTAACCCTAAACTCTTTTAAAATATAAAATATAATGGCCTTTTCCTTTCCTATGTGTGTGTGGCTTTTATTATTTTACTAGATTAATAAATCTGAGAATGTATTGTTGCTGCTTTTTCTAGAATGAAACAAACAAACAACACATTACGAAAAGGAAAGAAGAGAAATATAATTATGAAGCCCAAGTCAAGTTTGACATGGATTCTCGTTCACGAAATACTTACAGCCAAAAGAATTGACGTATTCTCACAACTGTTTCGTTATCCATATATAGACTATCTAATGTTAAAAACGTGCTTAGCTATGTACAAACTCAAATCACTGCCCCTTCTCCACTAATTTCATGTGTCCTGACATTGTATTACTCTACATTCTTCTATTTTAGTATTTATATTTAGGTTATTATATTAAACACAAAATATTAGAGTTAAAATATAATTATCTAATAATTGTAATTATTCAATTAATCATTAAAACACATTCACTAAATATTAAAATAATAATTTTAGAGGTATCAAATTAGATACAAAATTACACGTGCTTTATTCTCAAGGAGAATTATATCAAAAAAGAACATAATTATGATGGAGAGAGGAAGTCACAGAGATGCTGGAGCCATTTTTGAATTTCAAAAGAAGATCAAGGATTCAACGGCAAGTATCGACAACCGACGACAACAAAAGGAGGGTACTTCTACAACCAAATCGGCAGAGAGGATTAGGGATAATGTGTGGGAGGAGGTCGTGGCAATCTCATAGAAATCACGGGGAGACTTCAAGATGGAAGCTCTACGTCTTAAAGCGCTATTGGAGAAGGAGGTCATACAGGCAATTGAACAAGGTAACAAAAATATTCTACGGTATTTGGTGAATCGTATATATAGGATACGTAAGAGTGTAGAGGTAGGTGTACTACAGAAGGTTTCAGATGGAGATAGTGAAGCGGTTGAAAGTGCATTGAGAACTATGTTATTGAGCAAATGGGAAGGACTCATTGTAAAGTTTCTTGATGAAGATAGACAAACAAGGATGATTAATGATGAAGAAGAACATATAAGATTTATTATTGCTAATAACCTAGATTGAATTGACCCAAATGTACAAGCTCTAGCAATGGAAGGTGATAATGAAGGGATCGGGACGGCCTCAAACCAATTACATTACAAAAGTTTAAAACGTTAGATATAACGGTAAAATTATCATGTAGAATGATCTAAGTTTTGAATCTACCAACAACATATTAAAATTTATAGGTTTTTTTTAAATAAAGAATTTTTTTTCATTTTTTTTCTTGCAGACATAGGTTATTTGATAATATTTTTTGTAAAGTACGATTTTTCAGAAAAGTACTATACTAATTGATTAAGAAACTTTTAAAGTTTCGAATTTAATAATTTACGATGTATATATGTTAAAAAAGTTTTCCCTATGTAGCTGAGTCTAAAATTTCAAAATATGGTTTTTTTTAATATGAAAATAGTCCCGCTAACAATGAAATTAGGTATCCATGAGTTCTTATAAAACAAAATCACCATTTACGTATAATTTATTATTTAATAATAAATAATATTTGATTAGTTATGATCTAAAACTTAATAAAATAGGATTAAAAATATGCACAATTTTGTAAACTTTTATTCTCGTATTATTATATTCATTGTTGATTTGAATTTTTCTTAGATTGATTTTAATTTTTGAACATAGATTTATAAATTTTAAATAGTTAGAAAAAAGTAATTAAATTGGTGTTAAAATAATGATGACATAATAATTATTATTAGAATTTAAATATTGACTACTAATTTGGGCTTTATCTTATGTTTTAAAAATCAGATTTGACGATTTTATACCCCACATGAAGATAACTAAATTATATTTAATTAAATGATGGTTTAACAATTTTTATCTAACCGGAATTGTCCGTAGAAGAGAAAAGAAAGTCACAAATTTTTTACATGGAGAATTTTATTCAATATAGAAAACTTATTTATATTTGGTTTAAATTATCAAAATACACCTTTTAGAATTTAAATATAATCCTATTATTAATAAAAATACACTTTTTAAATATTTGATCTAACGATTTTCATTTATCTAGTTAAGATCTAATGGTCCTTATTAATTTGGTTGTTTACGACCAAAATTTTGGATAAAATCTCAATTATGATTATTATATATAAGGATTTAATATAATAAGGATATCAAGTATATACTGATATAAGTATCTTACTAACTTTTTTTACTTTTAATGTTTCGGTTTTATTTATAGTGTATATAAAATTTTAAAATACATTATCACTTAAAAATTATTAAACAGAATAAAAATTATGTTATGATTATATAAAATTTTATTCTCATATTATTATATTCTTTATCGATTTGAATTTGTTCTTAATTAATTTTGATACTTTTTTGAAAGAAACATAAAATTTCTCTTTATTTAAAAGAATTAGTGGAAAAATAAATAAATTGGTTCTACAATAATAATAATAAAATTATTAAAATTTAGATACGCACTTACTATTTGGGTTCTATCCTGAGTTTTAGAAATTGAATTTTGATGATTTTACAACTCATGCGAAACTAACGAAATTATCTTTAATTTAATGATGGTTTAATAATTATTATCTAACTTGACCAGTTGACCTTTTCATAAAATAAACTGAAAATAAAAGATGGTTAAGAAGTTTTACATAAATAATTCAATTCAATATAGAAAATCAATTCATAATTGGTTTAAATTATCAAAGCACACTTCTTAGTATTTAAATATAATCCTACATTTAATCAAATACACATTTTAATATAAGTATTATATTCAAAATTATCGTTTATGAAAATGAAACCCTCAATATTTTAATAATATTTTGATATTATCCTTTTATGTTTGTTATATGTAAAATAATATAATTATAATTTGGATTAATCAAATTGTTATGTTCCTTCAGAAAAAAAAGTGTTTAAATTTATTCATGTACATGACTTCTCCTAAGTCTGTTATAACGTAGGGTCCACGTGTATCATTGTAATCGATATGAATTGTTATCTTGATATTTGGTTTAACAATTATTATCTAACTGGAACTATACATAAATTCAAGAGAAAATATATTTAAGAATTTTTACATTGAAAAATTTTAAATTATCAAAATACACTTTTTAGTATTTAAATATAATTCTATTATTAATCAGATACACTTTTTAATATTAGATCTAACAATTCTCATCGATCTATTTAAGATCTAACTATAATTATTAATTTGGTCGTAATCGTACACGGACGATCGATTTTAATTTTTTCTTAAATTGGTTTTAATATTTTATTGAAATAAACATAGAATTTAAAATTTTAAAAAAATTAGGAAAAAAAATTAAATTGGTGCTACAATAATAAAAATATATTTATTAAAATTTAGATAATAACTTTACTGTTTGAGCTATATCTTGAGTTTTAGACAACATATTTTAACGATTTTACAGCCCACGCGAAGCTTACAAAATTATCTTTAATTTAATGATGGTTTAATAATTATTATCTAACTGGAACTATCCATAAAATAAAGAGAAAAGATAATTACGAATTTTTACATAAAGATTTCTATTCAATATAGAAAACCTATTTATAATTGGTTTAAATTATCAAAATACATCTTTTAGTATTTAAATACTATCCTATTAATAATCAAATACAATTTTTAATATTATATCTGACGGTCCTCATCGATTTGAAGATTTATAGTTTTATAATCCAACGGATCGTATACTTTTGGTAGTACAGTAACCAACCAAAGTTTTGGATAAGATCTCCCTTACAGTTATTATATATAAAAAGGAGTTAATTTGTCAAACTAATTTTTGGTAACTTTTTTTCTTTTCTTTTTTTTCAATTAATTAGGCTTATATGCTTTACAATGACAATGAGTATTTGTCCTACCAGATCTTGGAGGTCGGAGTTGCAAGAGAATCAAACCCTAAACAAGAGATAAGTTTTTAATCACTTGAATTAGATTCTTAACTAATCTCGGGGATACTGAGGACGTGAGAAGGCAAGAGATAATTTTTTAATCACCTGAACCATCTCATGGCGGTTCTAATTTTTGGTAATTAATCATAAATTGCAGTAACAAACTTGTTGCAGTAACAAACTTGTTGCAGTGAAATTTGTTTTGTAGAAGAAGGTGATCTCATGGTTTTAGGTATATAATATAAGCCCATGTCATTCCAGAAAAAAGTCAAGGCCCATGTTTACAAGATCAAAGATAAAAGTGAAATCAAGGACAACTTTTGCAAACTAAAACCCAGAACCACTCGACAAAGAATGATCATAAAAATGCCCAGCCCAGACCAGTGCAGTCCAGCCCGATTTTTCACTCACTAGTTACTTCAACTAGTGGCAGTAAGAGTTGCGTGTTAGCCCAAGCATTGTAGCCTACCAGTTTCTAGAACCCTCCGCCCTTATATTAGCACACACACTTGTAGTAGTATTTTATCTTCAACTCACTGCTATTTTTAGGGTTTTGTTATCTTCTCCCCTCATTTCATTTCCCAGCAATATCTCTCTCTCTCTAGGTAATCTCTCTCTCTCTCTCTCTCTCTCTCTCTCTCTCTCAATTTACCATTACATGTGTGTGTAATTGAACTCTCTCTCTCTCTCTCTCTCTCTCTCTCTTTAATTGACTATTATATGTGTGTAATTGATAGTGTTTGCTAATTTAATTTGTGTTGAATTTGAGCAGAGCATACAGAAATGGCGGCATCTCAGATGACAACAACATCATTCTATGGCAGGAGCTTGTTGTTCCCATCAACTGTAGAAGGAACCTTCAAACCTTCCTCGTTTTCGCATTTCGGACAATTCGGAGGTGGTTTGACTTCCCGGTCTTTCCGTGGACTCACTGTCAAAGCTGCTACTGTTGTTGCTCCTAAGGTCTTATAGATTTTTAACTTATTTTATGTTTTAATTCTGTTTTGAATTGTTTGTTGTTTATATTACTAATTATAAGTTTGCCTTTTAATGGCAACACATATAGTTAATATTAATAGTTTGTCAGGATGTTTCATTGAATGAGTTGCCTTGTGTTTAATTATTTGAAATTTAAGCATCAACATATTGATTTGTTAGTTGTGGTATTATAGTCTGTTTAGCTGTTGTAATCGAAGGGGATATTATTGATTCTAAGTTTAAGTTTGATTGTTCGGTGGACTTTATTTGTAGATTCTATTGATTAAATGCACTTGTGTCTATTTTTTATGTACTTTTTTATCGCAACTTAGTGTTCAAAGTAAAATGTTGTTATCTGGGAGATTTTTTGTAGAGCATGTGCCTGTGGATTTTTGGGGCTACACCTTTTTTGTTTAATTGATATGTTACTTGATATAATGTGAGGCCTAAAAAATGGTTTTGCTAAAAGATATTGATATTAAACTTCCTTGTGTGTTTATCAGCATGTTATATATTTTTGTTAATATGTCAGTTTCAAGTCCAAGGGAGGGGATGAGGATTTGTACTCGTGACTTCTGTACTTGTTGCTTTTTATCTCTACATTTGTGTCTTTGTTACTGGTTATGGTTGATTTTCTTGTTAATTGACTAGGAGCATCTAATTTGTATCAAATTTCATTATTCTGCCTTCGTTTGTGATTCTGTTATGTCTTGTATGTGTTACTAATATTACTTAAAAATTGTGATGCCTTATTCTTTTAGTTATTGTCTTGTAGTCTTTTTGGCTGTCGTGATTGAATACATAGCCTATATTTTTTGGCTCATATATTATAGTAATAAGTAATTGGCTCACTATTTTATAGCTGAAGTTTGAATTTTATTTTACGGTGGACTTCACATTCATTCATCTTTTGTATGTTACCACTTGCCAAGTTTCATTTATGTTTTTATTATTTGTTAAATTAAGTTGGGCTGCCATTTGCAAAAATGTGTGATGTGGCGTATACACTATTTGCATTTGGTCAGGTCTCATATTGCAGTTAAAAGTAGTGTAGTATATGTTGTTCTTTAGGAGAATTGAGGCAAAATTATGTGCAATATGGCCTTGTGAATGAATGAGCCTGCACCTTTTTGTTCTCGTATTATGTTTTTTCTAACTTGTCCTTAAATTGGTTTCGCTCAATCTAATGTGTACTGAATCTTGCAAGTTTCTTATATGACATGCGGTGTCTAGTAGTCGTTCTTAGTCATTAATGTTTCCGTTGTGTTTTATGTATTGATTCTTTTCTGAACTTTATATTTGTTTCTAGTTGTTTATGTGTGTATGGCTCATATCAACCCCATACTAATTGGTCTCTTTAATATGCCAGTACACTTCACTTAAGCCATTGGGTGATAGAGTTCTTATTAAAATCAAGACTGTTGAGGAGAAGACAACTGGTGGCATCTTACTACCATCATCAGCACAATCAAAACCTCAAGGAGGTCAGGTTGTTGCCATTGGAGAGGGCAGGACTGTTGGACCTAACAAAGTTGCTGTGTCTGTGAAGGTGATTGTTTGGATTTTCATTTTATGGTTTTTATTTCTCTGGTCAATTTACTTGCTAACTGAAGGTAATTTGCATTTAGACTGGTGCCCAAGTTGTGTATTCCAAGTATGCTGGCACTGAAGTGGAGTTCAACGGTTCTAATCATCTTATTTTGAAGGAGGATGACATTGTTGGTATTCTGGATACTGATGATGTCAAGGATTTGAAACCCCTAAATGACAGAGTTCTCATTAAGGTTTGACCACCTTCATCTCAACATACACAAAGTCATGTTGATTTTTTTTTCCCCCTTTTTTTGACAGCTGTTGCTACTCGTGAGATTTTAAAGGAGCTAAATATAACGATAATTTTAAAAGCAGGCTAGATACATCTTTTATAGAGACCATTCAATATTTTTCATAAAGAGTTGATTCTAGCTTAACTTTGTTGAATTGTAGATATGCACAGTGCTATATCTGATTCATGGATATTAAGTTTCCATATATTATGGGGACTTTCATCATGAAAGAGAAAACTGTAAGAAGAATTGCCTAGCTGTTTGTTACTACTTAGAGAATGAAAAAAAGACTCTTCTTTGGAATAAAATTCAAGTTCTAGTCAAGACACTCTGTGAAATGGAGATAGTGTGTATGATTCTAATTCATGATATGTTGGATGCTTATTATTGGTTCTCTGTCTATGTCATAGGTTGCTGAGGCTGAAGAGAAAACAGCTGGAGGTCTTCTGCTAACAGAGGCAAGCAAGGACAAACCTTCTATTGGAACAGTAAGTAGCACCTACTCCAGGCATACTTAGCATTTGCATAGAAGATGTGGTCAACAATTCCTTCCAAATTGGAACTTTAAAAATTGATGATATAAAATTCTGTCTGGCATGTCTCCGCGATGTTATTTTGCTCACACTGTGGAAATGACAGGTGGTTGCTGTCGGACCTGGCCCTCTAGATGAGGAAGGAAAGAGAAAAGCACTTTCACTTTCCGCAGGAAACACCGTAATGTACTCCAAATATGCCGGAAATGACTTTAAAGGCACTGATGGGTCGGATTACATAGCTCTAAGGGAGTCTGATATAATGGCTGTGCTCTCATAGTTCCTTGACACTGTACCCTTTAATTATGGGAACTGTTGAATAGAGTCCGAGGAGAATTTGTGTAATAACACCTTGAGTGTAGTTTTTGCTATCTCTGAGTTGTGATTTATAATTTTTGTTGGATATGTGCATGTTTACTGCTTCCTTGTGCCTTTCTATCTCATGTCATGTCCTTTCATCAGTATGATATCGCAATATCTATTTACGGAGTCCAGACCAAAATAATAGATGTCTCGCCATGTTGCAATACTTTGTACTTCTCAGTCTCTCCATCAGCTCTTTAAGAAATTCATTATTAACTCGAGCTATTGGCAAAAGCACTTTCTTGTGTTGTCTCCGTCAGGTGGAGTGAAGGTTTGGGTTCAAAACTTCGATTTATGCTTGTTCTTTTTACTTGGTGGTCGCTTGTCAGTTAAGAGTTTGTGTTACCTGGGCAGTGTGCCAGTGTTGTTGCGAAGCCTCTTGGCTTTTGATAATATAACATTGGCGTATGCTCATACTAAATAACCTCTGGACAAAGCTAATATGTTGATTGAAATGAGAGTTCAAAGCTCAAAACCTAGTGTTCTAACTAATGCTTGGTATGCCTGGTCACTCGGAAAAGTAAGTAATTAAAGTTGTTACTTATGTTTTCGATTCAAGATTCTGCCTGATGTGTTTCTCCAACGACCATTGTAACTGTGTTGAGGCATTTAATCTGTTGACTAAGGAAGACGAGAAGGATAAAATTGGTTCTTGATATGGCAAGAGAATAATGGTAGAGGAACCTGATATGGTTTATAAGCACAGGATGACGACTCCTATTATTCGTGGAGATTCTGGCAAATGCAATATAATTACTGTCTCAGATTTACATGTTTCTGATTCCTTGCAGGTTTTAAGTAAAGAAATGCAGCATCCAAGTGAGGAAGAAGCTGATTTTGCTGCCACATAGGATTACTCGAAGCGAGGGTAAGGGTAAGGCTGAAAGCAAGTCGCAGAGGAGGAAGCACTTAAGGTGGTGGTCACCGGCCTCCTTCATGCATCTGAAGAAGATTCATTCTGCAAGAGGAATCTTGCTCGAGAAAGAAGGATAGCTCTAGGAGATGAGGATGGCAAGAACGCTGGCATTGGCAATGAAGGGAAAGGCATAGGCCAATCTGAACTCAAAGAGTAGACTAGTTGCTTGTTGGTTTTATAGTTTATTCCTCATTTCTGTGAATTTTAATTTGTAAGCTTATATTAAGCTGCACTCCTGACTTTCCTTCATGTTAATGGAAATGAGATAGGTTTCATTAGAAGTACAAGTAATTGTAGCTTTCAGGTTGTGATTGCTGGACTGGACTTCTCTACACAGGCTATAACAACTGAGGTATATTTTTCTACTTGAGTTTGGAGTTTAAGCCCATCCCTAGTTACCACCGTTCATAACTGTGCTCTATCATTTCCCTTGGCCCTTGATTAGAACAATATTCTTCTCTAAATTAGAGCCAAGCATAATGATATTATTTTTTGATAATTCGCATGCCGATACTTCTGTCTTCTTAAACTTGAGAAGTTTGTTACGTTAATTTTATTTTAATTTTGTCTTTGTTGGTTGATAAAAACGAATGGGGATGTTTTAACTTCTTAATTGAAGTTAAGATTAAACCTTTAATTTTAGAAAATGTTCTTTTAATACTTTTCGGGAAATTGTAATTTGAACTCTGAAAATTTATTAAATTTCAACTTAACTTAATTGGAGGACTGTACCACCCGTGGCGATCTTGGGACAACAATGTCAGTTGAAGGACGATCATTTTCTTAGAGGACCCAGCAGTAACTATTGCAATCAACAATCAGCTGAGGCCTGAGCAACTGTATTCTCACGTCCCTTCGGGTGGCTAACAGGTAACGAAGTAATTAAAATCTTGAGCATGCTAATACTTGTACTTCTGTTATCATTAATCAAAAACAAGCTTAAGCGTGTTCGTTCTTCTATTTTTATCACTGAAATTACTTTTTTCAAGTATTACTTGATACCATCGTAAGAGCATCTCCAATGAGTTTGACTATATTGATTGACTATATTTCAAAAAATAGAGATTATGTAAAATTTGCTGAACGTTGTACTCCAATGAAATTGACTAAAATTGTTGGCTATATTTCAAAAAAAAATTGATATTGTTTTTTTATTTTTATTTTATTTACTAAATTATAATTTCAACTTGTTAACTAAGAACTAAATAAGATACAAACTCTAAAGAAAATTAAACTTGTTCTCACTTGACTATCCAATTCCAATGGACAACATCACACAAATGATTCTTACACAAATGATTCTTGATATTATGCAAATGGAAGAAGAAGAACATCAAGCACGGATGAGAATCACTATTACTTACCTTCATGAATGACAAAGAGCGAATTTTATCTCAAATCATGGTGGTTCTATAATTAATCACCGTATGATTAATCGAAATAGAGAAGGTCATACGAGATTATATCATGATTATTTTTCTGAAACACCTACATATACAGAAATACAATTTCGGTGAAGATTTCGAATGCGTAGATCACTATTTTTACGAATTGAAGAAGCAATTGTGGCTCATGATAATTATTTTACCCAACGAACTGATACTGTAGGAGTTCGTGGACTATCATCACTTCAAAAAGTGACAGCTGCACTTAGGATGCTTGCGTATGGAACATCAGCTGATTTTGTTGATGATTACGTACGTATTGGCGAGAGTACTGCAATAGAGAGTCTAAAAAGATTTGTTAAAGCAGTTGTTGAAGTATTCAGAGAAGAATATTTGAGACGGTCAAATAAAGAAGACGTCTCTAGATTATTGGCAGAGAATGGACAGCGAGGCTTTCCAGGAATGTTGGGAAGTATTGATTGTATGTGTTGTGAGAGAAATTTGGTACAACACAATCGAGAGAATCTCGCTGGAATATTCGTAAAAAGCGTCCTTGGTTGTCGGACAATGCCACAGGTTCACAGTACGAAGCCTGAAGCTGATTATTTAGAACAGAATGGTTGAAGTATGATTTCCGGCGGCTGAGTTGACAAAACCACCGGCCAAAATAAGTAGTGTAAATCCTACACCACCAGTAAATTCACCGGAATATGTATCACTAAGGGTACGCGAGCCTTATGCGTGTTAATAGTGAAAAACCGAATCCTTTAGTCAAGTGCCTACATATCCTATTTATAGGAATCAAGCCCCATGTAGTTCTATTAGGTTTATACTTCTTCCTTCCTGTCAATTCAACCACTCTAAGATCATCCATCCTAGAGTTATAGTCGAATTAATCAGCTCCAGCCGAGCTTCCTAGTCTCCTAGTCCATATCTAACTCTAAGTCCTATAAATCCTCAAACAAGTAATGCTTATCCGAATAATCAATATGAGTCCCATACTAATTATATTTGTCCCATCCATCCCGTTTAACCAGCTTTAGGAATCCTTTTACAAGTGTAAATCCGTGCCCCTAAAGTATAGGTAGATGAGTCCTTGTCCTACTAGTATTCTGCCGTCCTGAGGTCCCAGTCGCTCGTCAGTTGGCAACAGTCTCGAGGTTTAGACCACCTGAACCTCAACACCTTTCTCCTGCACCTCAGTATCTTCCCTGCATCTCAATACCTTGAACCTCATCCCAGTTCACACTAACCTAGTCCAATACACCCCTACTGGACCCTTAAGACATATGAGCCTTAAATTGAGCCCATGCAAGATTTTGGGCACAACAACTACCCCCCGGTTCCTTGCAGTATTGGATACAAAAGGAACCAAAACCTATTTCATTCTCAAACCATCGACTCTTGACCTCATAACCAGCTGCAGACCCTTAGCTGATCACCCGGTATCTAACTTAGATCTTCGGCGTATATTCCTCTATTCTTTTCTTAGCAAATTAAATCCGCACCTTAATTAGCTTCCACGAAACGTTTATTTATCCACACATTATCCTTTGTTTTTTGAAAAGAATTTGAATTTCAAAATCTACAACAAACCTCTCATATTCCTCCTAGAAAATTGAACCATGCATTAATCCTTCACATCTTTCATTAAACCTACCTGTGCACGCCACCTGGCACAGCTACTCTTTTTCCATGTGTATTTAAACACACATTCACCCCCCTTCTCTATCTTTTTATCTCACTTTTCCACACAAACTGTTCATTCTCTCTACCTTCTCTCCGGCGAAAGGTTTCCAGACGGCTCAGGGTTCCGACAATACTTTAATCCTCCATCATTCCCCAACCTACGCTACTCCGTAAGGTATGAACCCATCTTCATCTGTTATTTTTATTTCCGATTTGTCATTGCATGCCGCTATTGAATGTACCCCTCTTATCTGTTCACACACATATATATATGCTACCATGTATGCATACACACATACTTGTATTATCATGTCAATCACACCGGAAACCCAGAACACCATACGCACTCACTCCTTGTGAATCATGATTGTTTGACGGTATTTGCCCAATTTCCATGTAAAATCGAGACCTTAAAACCCCTTTAAACTCATATCTTCCTTGTTGTGTTGTATTGCATATTCGCACCGTGTCTTTTCGTCTTCTTTATTGTTCTTGCTTGCATGTGTAGTTGATTAATGTTTGTCACATATGCTTTAGAATACTAATAATTGATATGCCGCCCCGTGAAAATATTTAGGACGAAAACCGAAAACCCTTCCTATTGCCTTAGGTTTTGAATTTCTGTATATTGCGACCTCTCTTGAGGTGAAGACCCCTATGAACCTTCATCTCTGCTTTGGATATAAAAGCAACCTTGTAATTTGTAATTTCCATACCTTCGGAATCACTATGACCGCCACCTGTTCGACCTAGATCCTCAGCCATAATCCGAGGAAAAGAACCTAATCGAATTCCTTCATGAACTTTTCGGTTTTCTTGTCATCTTGTTTGCCTAACTAAGAAAAACCCTATTGGCCGTTATCTCACCCTGCTCCATCCTTTGCAGATGTCAGGGGACTCGACTGCGGCCAGTTCGCATCAATCATCTGCCCACGAGGTTCAGACTCCCATTGACTCTGATCCCTTATCTATCAGAACCTTTCTATCAAAACCACTTAAACCAGTTAGTACCAGAACTCGCTCCAAGGTTAAGGTACTGGTTCCCGAACAAGTTATTGTATCCGTCCGCACCAATCTCTTTTCCCACAAAGCCAAAGATCCTCAGGCCATAGCCATTCACCAAACATCGTTCAACAATTATCCGCTCCCTGATTCCGAGGTTGAGATCGAGGTTTCCTCGGAAGATGAAAATCCCAATGAATCACAGGGCATAATCCCTGCTTGTGAGGAGCTAGACACCTCGATGAATGCTAACAGAGTAAAACTTCTTCTCCAAAAACATCGTCCCAAGTGCCGCCTGGTGGTACCTTCCCCTGGGGAAAGGTGTCACCGTTTTGACAACTTTGAACCTGATCAACAGATACCCTGTGCTGTGTTTTCCGCCACGTTTTTTAGAATGGGTTTGTCCATTCCTCTACATCCTTTCATTCATGATATCATCACCTATTATGACATCGCTCCTCTCCAAATCACCCCGAATGCCTACCGGATGGCCATGTGTATGTATGTTCTTTATGACCAATTGTTTGAAAAGAAGATGTCTGCTCGCGAGCTGGGTTTCTTTTATCAGCTCAAGCAAACGGGAAAAAACTCTGGCTTCTTTTATTTGTCCGCCTGGAATGTCCATGATGGTCAGTGCATTAAGGGAAATAAAAAAGGAATGTCTGATTGGCTACCCCAGTTTCTCTACTGCTATGATTGTCCCACATACAGAACTGAATTTAATAGAAACCCTCGTAAGTAACGCTTCCATATCTCCCTTACTCCTTCCTGAATGATTTAGATGTTACAATCTAATCCATGCTTAAACCGTTATATAGAGATTCCGAGTAAGACAGCACTCAAAGGCCATTCTCTGGAAAGGGCCTATGAGGCCTTGAAGCTGTCAGCAGAGCTAGGAGATGGTGCTAGTCTGTTGACAAATCGCAATCTTAAAAAGTGTGGTTTCTTGCCAAATGAGAAATCCATGATCCCAATTCCGTCGGAGGATTCTGAAGTTGAAACCTCAAGTAAAATAGATTCCATGCTGTGCCTTTATGCTTTACTTTATCATCTTGTGTATTTTTAAGTATGCTTATTACCTTGCTTCCATATTTTATTATTCAAGTACTGACTTTTGATCTTCTTTTTGTAGATATGGCTTCTGGCGTGCCGTCGTTTGTCAATAAATCCGCAAGTTATGACGATCTCTTTGGAGATGAAGGAAAAGACCTTGTTCCCATAGATGCTACCCCTATCTCCAGGATGAAATCAACCCCTGCTTCCCAGGATAAGTCTGCTACTTCTTCTAAAAGGAAATTACCACCACCTGCTGCCATTGACTCGGCTAAAGGCCCGGGATCCCGTTTCAAGAAGTCCAAGCCATCACCCCCCGGCACCCCAAGTGAAGGTTCCAACCCTCTGATCCGTAAGTTTTTTGCCATGGTGGGAAATCAGATTCCAGAGGAGATTATTGCTGAATGGGACAAGATGAGCTCGTCTGAAGCTGTAAAGGCCACCACCTGGTGCAAAGCTCAGAGTCTCTTTCATATTTTGAAACGGAATGAAGAAATGATGGTCGTGGCCCGTGGTGATCAGAAATTAGCCGATGAAGTCAAGTATCTAAAATCCCTCCTTAAGACAAGTGAAGATGAAAAGAAGAAGTTAGCTGATGCCAGCAAGAAGCTTAAGGCTTCCGAGGCTAAGCTATTAAAAGAACGTGAACATCTGAACACCTCCATAGTGAACCTTGATATTGAAAAGGACGCCCTCCAAGCTTCTTATACCAGGAAAGTTGGTGAGTTCAAGAAGGCGCTAGATTCTCTTAACACCACCATTGCTTTGGAGAGGTCCACCCGTGAGGCTGCCAAACGTGAAAAGTTTGAGGCCGGATACAGCCGCGGGGTAAATGATTATATTGAGTCCACCTACGACCATTTCCCGACTCTAGATTGGACCCTGCTTGGGGAGGATGCCGTGAAGCTAGTGGGAGAGATTAAGAAGAGGGAGGCTGCTGCAGTTGTGGAGCAGGAGAAGATTGTTCCATCTGAACCTGAGGCTGAGGTGCAGGTCATGGGTGAGAGCTCCAACCCAGATGCCCAAATGGAAGGTGTGGAGGCGGCCGACCCTGTTGTTGACCCGGATGCTCCTGGGGCGTCTCCTGACAACCTCGCTTCATGAGTACCGTTTTTCATTATAAGTATTTCTATCTTCGAAAACATTCATACCCTTTGGAAGGGTTAACTTTATGGTTTTTGGTTTTGATAACATTCCTGGCGTTCGCGCCATAGGTTTTTAACATTTGGATGAGGGTGCGGGTACCTCCGAATACCTCGCAAGATGTAACCTTTAACTCTGGTTTGCATCTTTTTAAATTTATCGTACGTTTATGCTTATCATCCATACCTAGGCTTGCCATGCTACGTTTTCCATGTATACGCCTTAGATTGCTGTGACAAGTGTGCATGCGGTTGACTGCAACTTCATTCCAAGTCCTGAACTTATAAACTTAATCATGTTTAAAATCGTTAGATAACCGGTATCCTTGGGCCAGTAAATATATGTGTGCCCATCCAACAATATCCAAGATTTATACCGTATAGGCGGCCAATATAATTCAAACCATAAGACCATATTTTACCAAAGATTGATCCATGAACATACTTGTATTAGTGTGTCCTCCAAACCTGAAGCTCACCTGAGCTATTATCAACCTCCTAACCAGAGGTACAAATCGTTTACGATAAAAATTACTCACAACACGATTATTCCAATAATATAGCGTGTAAACCATCCTTGCACCTAATATTCTTAGGTACGTAACCCTTTTTCCATAGATTACAATATCCATAAGCCATTTTATCCCATGCCTTAGAAAAAAAAACTTTATTCATGTATATCCCTGCCCAGGGTAATGCGTCATTAAATTCCATGTACTTCATAAATCGGTATGAAGCTTAATCCGTGCTACAGCCTCAGGGGTCATCAGCCTTGAATCTCCCCCTGTAGTGTTACTCTATTTAATGTTCCATCTTGCAACCGTGCAAAGGGGATTTTGATCCAGAGTATGGCCTGTGTTTGGCTCCCATACCTTACCATGATACTCATGCCTAGTGTCCCTAGGGCTTACATGAGCTGTTTGACAAACTTACATGTTTAATCCATAGGTATTAACCTTCACCTCATTATCCATGGGTGTGATTTTCCAATTCAATCCAATGACATCAAATCCAATCCAATAATATTAAATTCAATATAATAATATTAAATCCAATCCAGTACTATTAAATTCCAATCCAATAATATTAAATTCCAATCCAATAATATTAAATCCAATCCAATAATATTAAATCCAATCCAATTAAGTTTCGAAATTTAACCATTTGAACCTGTATAGAGTATGCCCACTACCCCCCCCCCCCCAGTTCTTTATCATATAATTGTTTATGGTGAAGAACTAAACAGAGGCGATCATACATTCAATCTTAATCCACATGTAATCCTTACAACAAACACATAAAGAGTAACACAACATTCAAACAAGAACAACCATATGAACCAAGAATTACGGTTTCATTGATATTGTAAAAAATTTCCAAAAAAAACACGAAATAGGTAGGGTGTGCATACACTACCCCCCGAGTGTCCTAAGAATAGATGAACATATTCTATTATAAACCTAAAGCAAATTGATGAGCCCAAACAGCTGCAGAGCTGAGGCTGATAACTTGTAAAGCTATAGCTAAACATGGCAGTTACAACTAATAAACCGTTTTTATTGTTCCTATGCCTGAAAGAGGCCTACAAAAATAGTACCTAATGATTTACTGGTAGTATTTCTTGAGGTGCTCACCATTCCATGCCCTTGGAATGAGCTTTCCATCCAAATCCGTGAGATGGTAGGTACCTTCCCATAAGACAGTCTTTATGAGTTACGGACCTTCCCAATTTGCTCCAAACACACCATGCCCATGAACCTTCATGTTGGGCATCATTCTCCTTAGGACCAAATCACCAACCTTCAATGGACGAGCACGGACCTTGCTGTCAAAGTACTTCCGAGTACGTTGTTGATAAGCAGCTAGCTTCAGCTGTGCAGTAGTTCGAACCTCTTCCACGAGATCTAAGTACAATCGATGATTCACCTCGTTGTTTTCAGGATCGTAGTTATCCCTTCTGAACGATCCAACCCCAATTTCCACGGGCACCATAGCTTCACAGCCATAGGTTAAGGTGAAAGGTGATTCTCCTGTGGTGGTTCGTGGTGTGGTGTTATATGACCACAAAACCATAGGGAGTTCCTCAGGCCAGCATCCCTTGCTTTCTTCCAGTTTGGTTTCCAAAGTGTGTTTAATGATCTTGTTGACAGCTTCAGTTTGACCATTACTTTGAGGGTGGTAAACTGCCGCGAAACCCTTTTGAATCCCAAGATCATCACATAGCTTTCGCAATTCTTTGCTATCAAACTGCTTTCCATTATCTGAGATCAATTTATATGGAACCCCGAATCTGCACACGATTGCCCGAAAAACGAATTCCTTTATTTTTGCTGCGGTTATTGTAGCTAGAGGTTCAGCTTCAGCCCATTTGGTAAAGTAATCTACCGCCACAACAACATATTTCACTCCTCCTTTACCTTTAGGGAGCTCCCCAATCAGGTCGATTCCCCACACAACGAAAGGCCAAGGGCTGGTGAGTGGCTTCAAGGGAACAGCTAGATTGCTATTGAAGTTTGCGAACCTTTGGCAACGATCACATGCCCGAGTGAACCTGTGAGTATCTTTCTGGATTGTCGGCCAATAGTATCCTTGGCGGAGTATTTTGTGTGCCAGAGAGGTTCCCCCTGAATGATTGCCACAAATTCCCTCATGGACTTCCCGCATAATATACTCGCATTCGTCACCTGAGATGCACTTCAAAAGCGGTTTGTTAAATCCTCTTTTGTATAAACAACCATCATAGATGACATACCTTGCAGCCTGGTATTTTATTCTTCTCGCTTCCTCCTTTCTTTCTGGAACAATCCCTTTTGTGATGTAATTCATAATAGGTGTTGTCCACAATGCCTCGGTTGCAGGTTCCAAGTTCATGACCTCGAGTCTAGGAATGCTAGGCTGAAGTTGAATCTCCAAAGGTATTACCCCTAACATAGTAGCTTCCTTTTGTGAACCCAGTTTTGCAAGTGCATCCGCGTCAGTGTTTTGTGTTCTTGGGATTTGCTCGAGGTTCACTTCTTTGAACCTGCTAATCAGCTCTTGAGCGTACCTCATGTAAAGGTCAGTACGAGGACCTCTAGCCTGGAATCCTCCTCGAATATGTCACACCACCAGCATAGAATCATTGAAAACGGTCATGTTTTCTACCCTCATTTCCAAAGCAAGCTTCAAGCCAGCTATTAGAGCTTCATACTCTGCATCATTGTTCATTGCGTTAAAAGCGAAGTGAATGGAGCTTTGAAGCTTGTGGCCTTCCGGGCTAATGAGAACAATACCAGATCCTGCCCCATTTCCATTTACCGCTCCATCTACATAGAGTGTCCACCATGGTGAGCAGTTTTCGACCGTCGCTTCGGGAGCTGTAGGTTCAGCTATACACTCATCGCCCTTAACCTCAAATGATGGGGGGAATTCTAACAAAAATTTTGCCAGCACCTGCCCTTTTATAGCCGTCCTTGGCTTGAAGTCAATATCGAATTGTCCCAACTCCACGGCCCACTTCATAAGCCTTCCCGAAGCTTCAGGTTTATGCAAAACTTGCCTTAAAGGGAATTAGGTACGTACCTCGATTTGGTGTGCTTGAAAATAAGGCCGAAGCTTTCTTGAAGCCAAGATTAAGGAATAAGACAGCTTTTCCATGTTAGAGTACCTTGTTTCAGCATCCAACAATCTTTTGCATACGGAATAAACCGGGTGTTGAACCTGCAGCTCCTCCCGGACAAGTACAACACTGATAGAGTATTCTGAAACCGCCAAGTACAATATGAGGATCTCTCCATCCAGAGGTTTAGATAGCAATGGGGGACTTCCCAACTGTTCTTTTATTTTCATGAAAGCAGCTTCACATTCCGGGCTCCATTCAAAGTTCTTCCCTTTCTTGATTGCTGCAAAGAATTCTCTACATTTATCTGAAGATTTAGATACAAACCTGTTTAGGGCTGCAATCCTGCCAGTAAGACTCTGAACCTCCTTTATGTTTCGAGGAGACCGCATCTCGACTAAACCTTTAATCTTGGCAGGGTTTGCTTCAATTCCTCGGTGATTGACGATGAAGCCTAGAAACTTCCCTGATTCCACACCGAAAACACATTTCTGAGGGTTAAGCTTCATTCTGAACCTTCGTAGTATATTGAACATTTCTGACAGGTGTAACACATGGTCAGCTGCAGCTTTAGATTTGACCAGCATGTCATCAACATAGACTTCCATAGTCTTCCCAATCTGATCCTTGAACATCCTATTAACCAGCCTTTGATAGGTAGCTCCAGCATTCAACAATCCAAAAGGCATGCCAATATAACAGTATAAACCTCTATCTGTGATGAAGGATGTATGCTCCTGATCAGGTTCATACATGGGAATCTGATTATATCCCGAATAAGCGTCCATGAAGCTTAAAAGAGCATGCCCAGCTGTAGCATCAACCAATTGGTCAATCCGTGGAAGTGGAAAGCTGTCTTTAGGACATGCCTTGTTCAAATCTGTAAAATCCACGCATGTTCGCCACTTTCCATTAGGTTTCTTGACAAGCACTGGGTTTGCTAACCAGTCCGGGTAGAATGATTCTCTCACCAGCCTAGCTTCTAGTAACCTGTCAACCTCTTCTTTGAGGGCTAAAGCTCTCTCACCACTTATTGCCCTTCGTTTTTGTCTCACAGCAACTCTCTCGGGATCAACGTTAAGGTGATGGGACATCACCCTAGGATCAATCCCTACCATATCAGAATGGCACCAAGCGAAAACATCTAGATTGCTTTTTAGGAAGCGAGTTAGTGCCTCCCTAGTTTCAGGTTCCAACTGTTTCCCTATCTTCAGTTCCTTAGAGGAATCTGTCGCATCCACTTGGATTGACAAAGTGTCACCAGCCGCGCCTGTTGTTTCCCTAGCTTCAGGCATCCGTGGATCTAGATCAATCTTCACCTGAACCTCTGTATCCATTCTTCTAGATTGTGAAGATACCTTGGGTGAGCTTTTCGCCTGGGCATCCTCCAAGTCATTATCATTTACCTCTTCAACAATACCTTCGATAAAAGGTTCACTGTCTTCTACAAGTTTTGGTGGGGGTGCCTCCAGCATCCGTACCTCATTCTGGGTATCTACCCCCGAAGAAAAGACAATATCCGTGGAGCTCTCTTCACCTGGATGTTGGATAATCATAATTACATTGCACAAATTGTGTACCTGCTGTGAAGGTTCATTCTTCATTGATGCCTCCAGGTACTTGTAGCAATTGTCCGTGGTACCTCCATCAACCAACAATAAATGCTTTGAAGCTTGCTCAGCGGTGCGCAGAGCTTTGCTATAACATTCCCTTGAATCTGCCTGACAGCCCTTTAGGCATCCAATCCCGTGGGGAGTAGGGAACTTCATGGAGAGATGGTAGATAGAGGTTACCACTCTCATTTCCTTCAGGAGGGGCCTGCCTACAATGCAATTGTACGATATGTCCTCATTTACAACCATAAATTCTGCCACCTGCGTTGCTCTTATAGGTTCAACCCCCAACACAACAGGGAGTTTCACTCTTCCTACGACTTGTACCGGTCCGCCAGTAAATCCATATAAGTCATTGTAAGCAGGAGACATTTCCTTGTCTGCGAGTCCCATCTTTTGATAGGTGTCATAGGCTAATATATTACAGGAGCTTCCATTATCCACCAAAACTCGATGTACATTGAGCCCTCCAATTGTGATAGTCACCACCAATGCATCATTATGGGGGTGGTGCACATGCCGTGCATCGTCTTCAGTAAAGGTGATGTCCGCAGCTTCACCTCTAAACAGCTTCGGGGGCCTATCTACCAAATGATAAATATTCGTGAGGGGATTTCCTCTAGCCTCACGAGTATAATTCTTCATTGCATTCCTGCTGAAGCCTCCAATATATGGTCCACCAATGATGGTGTGGATACTACCAGCCCTGGTAGCTCGTTCTGGTGCAGACTTCTCTTTATGTCTCTTGGACCTATTCTCCTTGTACTTTTTCGCCTCCTGGGCCACAAATTCTGTGAGGAAACCTTTCCTGATTAGGTCCTCAATATGATCTTTGAGGTGTCGGCAATCGGCTGTTTCATGCCCATTAGCATCATGAAAAGCACAGTATCTAGCCAAATCCTTTCTTCCGGGAGGTCCCGACCTGGTGGGCTTCCTAAACATCCCCGATTTATCACCAATTTCGAATATATGCTCCACAGGTGCAGCCAAAGGGGTGTACTCCGAATACCTCCTACCACCCTTAGAAGACGGATATTTGTACTCTACCGTCCTCTTTGAACCTGTGGTGTTTACTGACAGAGGTGCAGTCTTCGCCTCCTTGCTTACATCCCGGCCATCACCTGAAGCTGTGTTATAGGTTGTCTGCTTGCTATAATTCCTTTCCTTCGGGCTGTATGACCTATTCCTCTTATTCCTGTTCCAATCTCGTGAAGCATTATCCTTTTTCAAATTCTCCAAGGACTGTTCCACGACTTTGTGTCTTTCTGCCTTAGCGTAGAAGTCAGCCAAAGTGGTAGGTTCCCTACTCTGCAGCTCCTTCCAGAATTCAGTCCCAGGCCTAACTCCAGCTATCAGAAAGTTTTTGTAAGTCTCGTCAGTAGTTTTCCTCACCCTTGGAACCTCAGCATTGAACCTCTTGAAATACTCGTTTAGTGTTTCGTTGTCACGTTGCTTGATGTTTTCCAGTGTGTTAGCTGGAGGTGCGAACGTGACTGAAGCTCTGAACTGGGTTACGAACATCTCACCCATCTGCCTCCATGACTTGATAGAATTAGGGGGAAGCCTCTTGAACCACTGATGAGCACTATCCCTAAGGGTCGCAGCCAGAAAACGACATTTTGTGCGATCCTTGATTTGGTAGACTTCCATCTCCGTGTTGAAACGGCTAAGAAATTCCACAGGGTCCGTGGTTCCATTGAACTTCAAGTCTCCTACCCCCCTGTAGCTACGGGGTAAGGGCGAATCCCTCACCTTCTTAGTGAAAGGTGATCCTACTGTCAATCCCGACTGAGGACCCTTTTCTGCCATGATCTTCTCGAGTACCTTCCTGAGGTCCTCTTCCTTATATCTTCCATCACCTTCAGCTGATTCAAAGGTGTCATCAGTGTCATCCCCATCATTAGAGCTCCCATCAGAGCTATCATCAGCTTTATAGGACGAGTCTGAGCCATGCCCATCTTCAGGTTTCGAGTGGGACTTGTCCTTGTGACTCCTTGACCCCTTGGATAGTGATTTCTCACTTTGTACCTTCTTAGAATCCTTCTGTTTTGCCTCCAATAGCTTAAGCCTTAGATCCTTATTCGTTAGCTTCTTTCCCATTCGGCCGAATACAGTGACACTCCTGGTAACCGAAGGTTCCAGGTCCTCTTTATCCTTGAGCTCAGCTTCAGAGTTCCAGTCAGGATTGCTCTGATCAGTTTCAATATCAGAAAAAGTCTTTTTGGTTTTCTCCTTCTCAGGTCCTTCCTCCTCACTGCCAAAATCCAGCCGAGTAGGTGTAACCTTTGTAGCTTTGGGACGTTTTTCCGAGGATCTATGCTTTTTTCGCCATTTTTTCATCTTCTCAGACTTTTTCTCCAAGGAATCCACCCTTTCGCCAATCTTTTTGAGGTGATCGAAAATATCCTTGTTCGTAACTTCGCCATGAGGACCTGTTCCAGGACCATTTTCGCCATTGGTTGGTGTTTGTGTATTTCCGGAATCATCCGACATCTTTTCTCTCTCAAGATTTTTAATGGAGTTCCCCTCCTTCTAGCGCCACTTATGTTTTGAGATAAATTTGGTACAACACAATCGAGAGAATCTCGCTGGAATATTCGTAAAAAGCGTCCTTGGTTGTCGGACAATGCCACAGGTTCACAGTACGAAGCCTGAAGCTGATTATTTAGAACAGAATGGTTGAAGTATGATTTCCGGGGGCTGAGTTGACAAAACCATCGGCCGAAATAAGTAGTGTAAATCCTACACCACCAGTAAATTCACCGGAATATGTATCACTAAGGGTACGCGAGCCTTATGCGTGTTAATAGTGAAAAACCGAATGCTTTAATCAAGTGCCTACATATCCTATTTATAGGAATCAAGCCCCATGTAGTTCTATTAGGTTTATACTTCTTCCTTCCTGTCAATTCAACCACTCTAAGATCATCCATCCTAGAGTTATAGTCGAATTAATCAGCTCCAGCCGAGCTTCCTAGTCTCCTAGTCCATATCTAACTCTAAGTCCTATAAATCCTCAAACAAGTAATGCTTATCCGAATAATCAATATGAGTCCCATACTAATTATATTTGTTCCATCCATCCCGTTTAACCAGCTTTAGGAATCCTTTTACAAGTGTAAATCCGTGCCCCTAAAGTATAGGTAGCTGAGTCCTTGTCCTACTAGTATTCTGCCGTCCTGAGGTCCCGGTCGCTCGTCAGCTGGCAACAGTCTCGAGGTTTAGACCACCTGAACCTCAACACCTTTCTCCTGCACCTCAGTATCTTCCCTGCATCTCAATACCTTGAACCTCATCCCAGTTCACACTAACCTAGTCCAATACACCCCTACTGGACCCTTAAGACATATGGGCCTTAAATTGAGTACATGCAAGATTTTGGGCACAACAGTATGCATTGGAAGTGGAAAAATTATCCAACTGGTTGGCAAGGTATGTACACAGGTCATGTTCATGAACCAACTATAATTTTAGAGGCAATAGATTCAAAAAACTTGTGGATTTGACATTCTTTTTTTTGGATTATCGGGATCTTTAAATGATATCAATGTATTAGATCGATCCCATCTATTTGAAGACTTGGCAGAAGGTCGTGGACCTAAAATAAAGTATACTATCAATGAAAATGAATATAACATGGATATTATCTTGCTGATGGTATATATCCTTCTTGGCCAACGTTTGTCAAAACTATTTCAAAACCTCAAGGTAACAAAAAAAACATTTTGCAGCTGCACAAGAATCTGTTAGAAAAGATGTTGAGAGAGCATTTGGAGTGTTGCAATCTCGATTTTTAATGGTTCGTGGTCCATCACGGTTTTGGAATGTGGGTACAATGAAATATATTATGACAACTTGTATAATTTTGCATAACATGATCATTGAAGATGAAAGAAAATTACATATGGAAGAAGAACACTTTGATACAGATGCTCTAAAACAAAAAGAAAAAGAAAAAAAAGAATCTAGTACAACAAGAATAAGAAAGGTAAAAATAGATTATCACAGTATAATTCAACTGATATGAGGTTATACTCGTGTTTGGCACTTGGATTAAAAAAAAGAATCTAATACAACAAGAATAAGAAAGGTAAAAATAGACTATCATAGTATAGTTCAAATGTTAGGAGTTTATTTTCGTGTTCACCATCACTTGGATTCAATTCTCGTTAATAAGATATCGTTAAAAAAATTAAGGGATGTATTAATTCAAGATTTTGAAGAATTTTTATGGATTTTGAAAGTCTGGATGTAAACAATTTGAATTTTAAATAATCCATTAAAATGTGAAGCCTAAAAGTATTGAGTCTGGATTTTAAAAAGTTTTTTGAAATCTCAGAGTATTCAATGATGATTTAAAAAAAGAAAAATGCTAGAGGTACAAAAATTATTCCCAAAATTATTCCCAAATACACATGACAGCTCCTGATTCGTTGTAATAATAAATGAGCCCCTGCAACAACACTAATCAAAACATTTTTTGTACCAAATTTTGTGCCGCTACTCTTTAAAAAAGAACTTTAAAATCTGGTGGTATTCAATCAAGATTTAAAACAATTCTTTAAAATATGAGGGTATTCAAAAAACTATGGATTTTTTTTAATTCTATAAAATAATAGATTTTGAAGAATTTGCTAGTGTTTTTTATGTCTTTTGAAATCTTATCAAATTCTATAAAATTTTGAATGATTCTACTAAAATAAGCAAGATTCTATATAAACTCTGCCGAATTTCACGTGAAATTCGTCAAACTCTACGTAAAATTAAAATTAATAACAATTTTTAAAAATTCATCGATTATTATCAATCCGTTGAAATCTTTCAAAATTTGAAATGAATACACCCCTGAAAGTTTAAAGTAAATGATTAAGTGACTAGTTGGTTAAATTATTCGATGGTGTGGACCCCTAAAATAAATAAATACTCCCTCCGTCCCAGTGAATTGTATACACTGAGATTGTGCAAGTAGACTAAGAAAATATATAAAAAATGAATAAAATTAGATGAAAAGTGAGTAAAGTGGTGAGACCTATCAATATTTAATAATAGATTTGAGATAGTGGAGGAAGTAGTGGGTGTAATAGTGATTTATATTGTTAGAGCAAGTCCAAGAGCTTACTTATATCATGTCCTAAGCTCAAATATAAGTAATCTAGCAAAAAATGATGCTCCAACAATGTCCTAGTGGTTACCTAAATCACTAGGACATCCATCTCATTACCTATTAATAGGTAACCACTAGTCATTACCTATTCAATTTCCAAGAATAAAAAATTCACTTCTCTCCTTTTTCTACATTTCTTTTCTCTCTCTTTCTTCCACTATTTTTCTCTCTCTTTTCAAATATATTATTATAATAATAATAGGGAATGGATATAAGTAATATTGTTGGAGTTCCTACAAGAAATCAAGTCCCTAAATCACTAGGACACATTATTATATAATATTTATAAGTAACCAACTATGACATTGGTGGAGAAAGTAGTGGATGTAATAGTGTTTTATATTATTAAAAGTTACTATTTTTGAAATGTATAGAAATGAATGGAACATCCAAAATGGAAAAGTTATAAAAATGAATGGGACGGAGGGAGTAAATTATGTTATAGATTAGGTAAGATTATAATACAACAAACAGATATTATCATAAATAAAAGACCGAGAAAGAAATTTGTAATTATACAGGTCAATGAATCAGTCGTTAGCAGATTTCTTTAAGATGTAAAAAGATATGGGATGAGATTTGTAGCATTGTGATGGCATCTTTAAAAAAGCCATCAACACACATGTGAATTCTGACAAACAACTTGATGATTAAATAACTGTACGTACAATATTCCATTAAATAACGAAAAAACATTTTATATTCTTAATCATGTGCTTTAGCCGTTTAGCGCATTAACAATAAAATAAGGGCATGATAACTTTACAAGTTAGGTAAAATTAATTAATTATTTCATCCGTTCCTCTCATTTTTTTACAGTTTTTTACAATGCTTAAAACGTATTTTAAATCTCCTATAAAGTATAGTTCTACAACTTATTTTAAATTTTTTTTTTTTAAATAAAAATTTAAACATTATATTTTTATTCAGAAGAAAAAAAATTAAAATAATTTATCAAAATATATATTAAAGAAGATTTAAAATATGTATTGAATCACCATTCCCAACATAAAGAATTGAGCGAGGGAGTAGGTCATTTCATTAAGATCTTGTGATATAGAACAGATTTAAAAAAGATAACCTTAATTTAAAGGTTAGGCCAACAAACTCCGATATTTTCATTAAAGAAAGCGTGAAATACATCTAATCTTTATTCGAGACAAACACAAACCATCTAAAAAAAAACTCGAGAACACAGGACCAATATTCTACATATCGGACCAAAGTGAAAAAACAGGGATACTCTGCTCGTGTCTGAAGAAGTTGAATGGATCAGCTATTGACTTAACCAAGACCAACTTGTCAAAATTAACACCGAAGTAACGCTTGCCCCATTTACTAGCCTGGATATAACTTGTACCCCCTGTTGGATTATTCTGACCCATCCAGAGATTGACATAATTCACATAAGCACTCCTGGGATTGCTGGTAACATATGGAGTAAGATAGTTATCTACTGCCCTCACCCAATCCATCCTTGCAGTTTCTTGTGCACATTTGTTACGATCTGGACATGTCACCGCGAAGAAGTTGAACATGTACAAGTACCCTGCTCGGTAGGGGAACGGAAGCGCGGTTGCGGAAATTTCGTTCATTCTACCACCATAAGGTGTGCATTGTAAGAATGCTTGGTTATCAGGGAGTTGGAGCATGTAATTCCACAGGCCTTGTAATCCTTCGATTGGCATTGGTTTCTTGAAGAAATCTGATCTTCCTTTGAATGCGGGACGAGGTAAAAGGGTTTTATCTAGTAGAATCTCTGGTGGTGCCTGGATTGGGAACTGTGAGAAAAATACCATAGCTTGGATGTAGCTCACTTCAATCAGATCTTCTCTAACTAATCCCAACTCTGGCAATTTTTCTTTCATTATTGCAAGAACTTCAGTGGCTCGTCCGAGGTACAGCGACTCAAAGTTCATTTGCATTGTCTTCTTGTCGGATCTGGTACTAGAATTACTTAGAATGACTTGTCCATTACACCTGACCAGGCGTAGCCAGAAAATTATGTTAGCTAAAATGTTGCGAAATATTCAGAAATTTTAATTTACAGGTCAAAATTGAAGTTATAACTAAAACTTCTAATTATAGGATTGATTGTGAAGCAGCTTAATTACCTGATGTCAAGTTCTTTAGGCAAGTCAGGAGCAACAGATTGCCACTTGTAGAAAATGTTAGTCATGCCTTCTTCCAGTGTTTTAAAAACCCGGAAAACTGTGACAACTGCTGGAACAGGTACTAGGTTAACTCTCCAGGACACAACAACTCCAAAGCTTCCACCACCACCTCCTCTGATTGCCCAAAATAAATCTTCACCCATGGTCTTCCTGGTTAGGATTTTACCATCAGCGCAAATTAAACGAGCATCGATAACTTGATCTCCAGCCAAACCATATTTCCTTCTCAACATCCCGTATCCACCGCCACTCAAGATCCCACCAACACCAACGTTAGACCATAGTCCAGACGGGAACCCGTAAACCTTAGTGGCCCTGCTGATGTAATAATATAGTTCACCATTAGTAACACCACTATCAACCCATGCAGTTGCGGTAGACATGTCGGGAGTAACTTTATTAAAGTTACGCAAGTCTAGTACAACGAATGGAACTGGTGAAACATAAGAGAAGCCCTCGAAACTGTGGCCACCGCTCCTGATTCTCATTTCTAACCCTGTTCTCTGGCAACAGTAAATGACATTTTGGATGTGAGATTCGGTTGTTGGGGTGACTATAACAAGAGGTTTCGGGGTGGAGGCCTGCGCGTAACGGAGATTATTAATGGAGTAAATTAATGCATCATCGAAAGTAGAATTAGCAGGGGTGTAAATAAGTTTGGAGATTGTAGTTGAGTCGGAAGACTTGGCTAGGCATTTTAGAAAGTCATCAGTTTTGGCTGCTGATGAAGAAGAAATGTAGAAAGTTGATAACAGAACAAGAAAAGGTATCAGTGAAGTTGGGAGCTTCATTTTGAGAAATGGATGATCTTGTGCAAATTGTGTGTATGTTTGGGTGCTTTATATATAGGAAGAGGTCTTGAGTGGTTCAGATGGGGAGGAACTTTCTTTATGTGTCACTGATAAAGTTTTTTTTTTCTTTTTCTAATAAGTATCACTGATAAAGTTACAGTGATGTTTTGTGAAAACGTGTGGGGGCATGGCATGGGGGTGATGCAGTCAATAATACTATACTACAAACTTTTAGACACGAGGCCACCATGGCCATAATCACCATCTTGAATGATAGTCGTCCTCCTTACTTCTTTATACTGTGATACGAGTTTCTGCATGTATTTTAAAACTCCTTTAATATAGATTTTAACAATTTTTTTTAAATTTTTTTTATTCGGAATAAAAATATAATATTTAAATTTTTATTTAAAAAAAAATTTTAAAAAATAAATTATAGAACTATACTTAATATGAACATTGAAATACGTGTTAAACAATATAAAAAATTGTAAAGAAATAATAGAAACACATGTTACTAAATATCTAAATTGAAGAAATTTCAACAAACTTTGTCCTCATTATTAACTTTCTGTACCAAACCAAAAAATTTCGCACGTTCCTTTTTTATTTATGGTAGAATGTAGAGCCTAAAAATGAGAAGATAAGATTTGCATTATGATTCAAAATTTTACTCATTTTTTATAGCATTTTGGATATAGATTGTCAAAGTTGTCAATTTTTACGTAGCATGATATTTTTAATTATTAATCTATTAAAGTTCTATGATTGCCAAAAAATTGCGGATCAGGGTTGTCAATATTTGATAACTTCCCAGTATAGTTAAAACACGTACAATCTCTCAAAATTCAAAAATATACGTAACTCCAACCATTTTTGCATCTTCTCATCTTGTGATATTATTTCTCTAATTTACATAGAGGTCAGAGGACCACACTGGCAACCTTTGGAGCTGGCAACTATTATTTCTTCTCCGTTGATATTTGCTAATCTAAATATATAATATATAATCTCTTTTATATATAATAGGAGAACAAAAGGATAATTTAACGGTATTTTGAGCCAATAAAACCCCCTGTAAAGTTATCATTTTACCCTTATATATTAAGAAATTATATGTCATGTCACTACTCTCTTATGTGGAGGAAAAAATTGAATAAATAATGTTTTAATCAGGAATCGAACGCCACTACTCTCTTATCTGGAGAAAAAATTGAGTAAGTAATGTTTTAATTAGGAATTGAACCCCTTACATTCACTAAATAAGTCATCTTTCTAACCATTGAGCTACATGATTCTTTTTGATTTTGAACTAAAAATCATATGACATAAACCTCACATCTTTCTTATCCTATATTTATTATTTTTTAAATTTTTGAGTAAAAATTAAGGTGATTTATAATATTTATTAAACTTTATTTTTTTAATACTTAAAATATCATACAAAATCATATATACATCAGTCTTATAAAATATTAATATTAAGTTTTAAAAACAATATTATGTGTGGTGCTTTTTATCTTTCTTTTAACTAAACAAATATTTTGTATATGTATCGATAGCTATAATATATTCTATTTTCTTGCATCAGAGTCGAACTTTTCTTGTACTACGCAATATATTTGAATTATTCAAATCTTTAATATATAAAATGTATTATTAAACATTGATATAACATAAATAACATATTACAAGTAGTTTATTTACATATTTATGATTTATTTATTTTTAAATTAATGAAATTAGTGTTAAAACATGTGTAAAAATTAGACAATAATTTAGGTATGGGCGATCGGTCACTTCGGGGTCGGGAAGACTCCGAACATGAACTCATTCGTCGAACCCGCCTCAATCCTCGAACGAGAATTACTTTATTTATCGCACAATAATCATTGTTAAATAGCACATATTGATAACATGTATACATGATATTTATAATTATTTGTTCTTATCTATACTACAAGTATAAAGTCAGTGTGATGCATACGACATTCATATTCTTCTTATTTTACATTTAAATTTACTTTGTTTGAAATTCATCTTAAATTTGAATACTTTTATGTGATTGTTGAACTTAATTTTGAATTGACGTGTGTGTTTCTGTTTGAGCGTGATTCAATTGTGTTTTAAGAGTTTTGTGTTTAACAATATTTTAAAAATATATTTAATTAAAATTGTTGTTTTTAATAAATTAAGGTCAAATTGCAAAAGAAAAGGGACTAATGTGCAAATATCATAATATGAATGTCGTATTGACCGACCGACTACCAAACTATATTTTGAATAAAATTGTTGTTTTTAATAAATTAAATAAAGTAGTAAAAATAAAAGAATTAAAGTACAAATATCAAAATATGAGAACCGTACTGACTGACTATCAAACTTTCAATGTTTCGGTTTTAATAATATATATATATATATATATATATATATATATATATATATATATATATATATATATATATATATATATATAATAGGAGTGACTAGATTTATAATTAGATTGGATGCATTATATATATGACACATTTTTTGTTATTATCAAATGAATTTTAAATTAATTTTATGAAAGAAAATAATTAGTTATTTGGTGTATATATATATATATATATATATATATATATATGTGTGTGTGTGTGTGTGTGTGTGTGTGTGTGTGTGTGTGTAAAATAACTAAAAAACATAAATAAAACATATGAAAAACTATTTGTTTTGAGTAAAAATATTGTAAAAGGCGAGATAATAAAAATAAATAGATAGTAAAACAAAACAATTAAATGAATTATATATTCTAAAATTTTGATAATAATTTGTGTAAACAATAAATAGATTAAAATATATAGTCCATAACAAATTTAAAAAAACATGATATTGCATATCGTACATTATGATCAGATCAAATCACATTATACAGCCCGGGTTATTTAAAATCATAGTCCCCGATCAATCAAATTATCTATATAAATTAAAGTAAGTACATTGTAATAGACGAAAAAAATGTGCAACCATACCTAGAAAATAAAAATTTAACCGCAAAAAATAAAAATTTATGTTAATTGATAGAAAAATGACCCGTGTTTTAATTATTAAAGATGTGTATTTTGAAAAAAATAAAGGATGAATTCATTGTCAAAACACGGACAGAACTCAGAAGGCATATGAGCAATTTTAACTTACGATGATATAAACAAAAAATATTTATCCATCCATAACTGATCAATTCTGAAGTTCAGAGTTAAAAAAAAGTATGTTTGAAAGAATTGAAACACATCGAAATGGTACCAAACGTACTTAATAATAGAATAATTTAGCACAAGGTAGATCCACTTAAGTCAATTAGCTACATTGTCCTATGTTCCGAAAGTTAGGTAGACAAGGGAAGAGAAATAAAGATAAAAAAATGCTTAAAATAAAGAGGTCAGAAGAAAAGACATAAAAGAGTTACAAAGAAAGTTTTAAGAACTGAAAACGCAAGGCCTAAGTAGAGTATTAGAAGATTTCGGAAAGCTTTTGAGTAAAATCAGTACTAAAACCTACAATCTCATACTGCATCATCTTGAAGGCTATTTAGTTTCTACCTTGAATATTGTCGGAGATGAACTAAATGAATGCATCATTTTTGAAGAACTGGAAAAATTTTAGGATTATAATTTTAAAAATGTCTTCTTAATTAGAAAACATCCATAGAACACTCTAATTCTATTATATGATCCACAACAAAATTAAAAACAGACATGATTTATCAAAACTACCTGTATTAGTTTTCACATTATAAACTTTAACATATTTAATCGAGTACAACATAGTCATAACATTAACAATAAAAACTCTATGAACATCAAAAATATACAATCATATATGTCAAATGACATTGATAATATGTAGTTTAGTTTAAAATCACAATCTAAGCTAGCGGCCCGTGCCTTGCATGAGTTTTTATGCTAGTTCTTTATTAATAAGTGAAACTCCCTTTTAATATTATATCAAATTTGGTTCACATTTTTTTTGGTTCACATTTTTTTTTGGTTTCACCCCTAATTTGTTTTTAAAAAAAATATAATTATATTATTTAAAAAACATTATATTATATCCTAAACTCATATTTCATGTAGTAGAATTATATGTCATAAACTCCTATTTCACGTAGTAGAACACGTAGTAGAATGGTATGTTGTTTCTAAATTATTTTTGTTTTGTTTAATGCTCTACTTTCACCGATCTTCTAACAATTATATTATTATATTTGATTTTTTTTGTCTTACAAACAATTTTATTATTTTTTTGACTTTTCGTCTTGCAGATACAAGCAATTAAATCATTAATATTCAAGTCTGCATGATAAAAAATTAATTTTCTTCTTTGTCATTGTCAGAACACTGATATACATATGTAAATAGTGACCGCCTAAGTTTTTGTTAATATAAGTTGTGGAGATGTAAATTCACTTCTGAGCATGTCAAGTCGTGCTCATCTGCATATACTTTTTGATTTTAGTTAGTACTCTACATATAAGTACGCCTATTTTCACTTAGAGTAATATACCATCAACAAGGGAAGCTGTTGTAGCATCTTCTTGCATGCGAATCAATTTAATAGAAAGTGTTAGAATATTTACATCACCAATCACAAGTGCATAAATTGAATTCAATTTTATTTGTCCTGTTATATTTATTCTTTATTCATGAATAGCCTTATTATATTTAGATAGTCCCAAGTGAATTTAACGATATATATATACATATATTATACGGTTAGTTAATTCATGAATAAGCTTACAATATTTAAATCATTCATTATTTGTACGATATTCAGTTAATCTTTTGGCCCCCTTATAATTTTTCCTTCTAGCTATGCCTTTACAATTGGAAGACAAAAAGTCTGCATACAAAAAACGATATCGTCAAATAAGAGATTCCGAAACTATTGAGCAGCGAGATGAACGTAATGATAAAATTCGCAAAAAAATTATGTTTCAGGTATTACTTTCAAATTTTATATTTTCTTAATTTTTAGAATTATTCGGTTTAGATAATGATCACTTCTGTTTTATGTATAAATAGAAAGTTGTTTCTAGAAATAAAGAAACTGAACTTAATATCAATCTTCTAGATTTTATAGCCTAGGTTTTATATACAAAATTTTAATTTTATATATATATACACACACACACACACAGTTTATACGGTATTTGACCGATTTCTTATTCCCATTATAATTATCCCTTATATTACAGTTATGCCTTCAAAATTATAATTGTAAAGATCTGTCGGAAGAGAAAGATATCGTCAAACAAGAGATTCTGAAACTATTGAGCAGCAAAATAAACATAATGAGAAACGTCGCCAAAAATATATGGCAGATGTATTGGTGACGAATTTTTTTGTTTATTTTTATATAAATTTTCAATTCAAATAATGATCTTTTACGTTTATATATAATAAAAAATTGACATAACGAGAAATGTCACCAAAAATATATGGCACATGTATTAGTGACAAAGTTTTTTTGTTTATTTTTATATAATTTTTCAATTCAACTAATGATCTATTACGTTTTTATATAATAGAAAGTTGTTGCTGGAAATAAAAAAATTCAATTGGACGGGAACCTTTTGCATCTATATACATGTTGGTGTTTTAGTTTTAAAATCTATTTGATTTTAATTCAGTATTCTATATAATAACAAAAACTGTTTCTAGAAATAAAGAAACTCAGCTAGATGAGAATCTTTTAGATTTTATACTAGGTTGTATAAACAAAATTTTAATTATCCGTATACATACATAGTTTGTACTACATTTGACTAATTTCTTAGTACCCTTATATTTATCACTTATAGCTACGCTTTCAAAATTAGAAGTTAAAAGATTTGTGGGAAGAGAAAGATATCATTAAACAAGAGATTCTGAACTAATGAGCAGCGGAATAAACATAATGAGAAACGTCGAAAAAGATATATGGCACAGTTGGTGATGTAGTTTCTTTTATATATATATATAGGAAGATGCTCAAATGAGAACCCAAATTAAAATGAGAACTGAGACCAAATCTCAGTCATCCTTTTTTTATATATACTTCTAATATGAACCATGTGTTTTTTTATAATACTTTTCTTTTAATTAATCACAAACATATAAAGTACTTATACGTCAATTATCTTTGTTCACCCGGTGTTTCATTTATCTCACTTCTTTTAATCAATTTCTTCACTGATCTAAAGTCTATGTCATCCTCCTTAATACATGGCATGTTTTTACATCTCTGATGATTGTCATCTCTAACTACTAACCGATCAAATTACCATAATTTGAGTCACTAACAACGACACTTTAATCCACACTTTCATCTTTTCCGACATCATCACGAGTTTTGAAATCGACAATAACTTGGCTTCTTCAATACTTGGTTTCGATTTGTTAGATAGATCAATTGATTTGGTGAACTCAAATGATTGATTGGTAAATTAATGAACGATGATGATGATAATGGTGGAAATGCCGACGGTAGAGGTGTGGTGCGAAGGTTAGGGTGGTGATGGGTATGGTGGATGTAGTTTGTTTTGTTTCTTATTTTGAAATTCTTTTGGTGATTTTTGAAGAAATTTAGTGATTTTGGGTTGAAAATTTGCTGATTGGGGATTAAATTTAGTGATTATGTAATCGTGATAATTATATCTTAGTGATTTTGATTTAAAATTAGTGATTCTAGTGGTGTTGCATGGTGGTGATGAAGACGTTGCAATGGCAATGATGGTAATGACGATGTGGTGGTGGTGCGATAAGTGTGGGTGATGGTAGTTTGAAATTAATGATGGTAATGACGATGGATATAGTTTGTTTTGTTTTTTATTTTGAAATTATTTTGGTGATTTGTGAAGAAATTTAGTGATTTTGAGTTGGAAATTTGCTGATTGGGGATTAAATTTAGTAATTTAGTAATTGTGATAATTATATCTTAGTGATTTGGATTTAAAATTAATGATTCTAGTGGTGTTGCATGATGGTGATGAAGACGTTGCAATGGCAATGATGGTAATGACGATGTGGTGGTGGTGCGATAAGTGTGGGTGATGGTAGTGTAGTGATGAAGATATACGCATAATATAATAAATTGGTAATTTGTTGTAAAAATTTTGATGATTTGTTGGTGAATTATGAGCTGTCTTCAAAAAATAACTATTAATCTCTTATTATGATTTTTTTTGAATATATATATATATATATTCAAAAAATTCAACTATTAATCTCTTACTTTTTTTATATAACAGAAAGTTGTTGCTGAAAATAAAGAAATTCGGTTGGATGAGAATCTTTTGCATCTGAACATACGTTGGTGTTTTAGATTTTAAAATGATTTTCCTTTTGATATTGAAATAGAAATAATCTACCATTAACATTTCAGTTGATACTACTCTACACTTTAATGAGATTTCGTTATGATGTAAATGGGTAACACATAAAGTTTTGTTTTTATATTTAACTGAATAATAATAATATTTTCATGAGTTAAATATTTGTAAATTTCAGTAATTAATTTCATGAAAAATAATGTAACTATAAACAATATTAAGTCAAAATTTAAAATAATATAATTGATAATATTAATAAAAAATTACTGTAAATAAAATAAATTTTCAAAAAAAATCACTCAGCACTGCTTTGCACAAGTTATCTTCTAGTAAACTTATAAGTCGCAAAATGTACGAGATTTGTCAAAAGGGACCATGAGGTTAAAAAAGGAGAAGAGTTCGTGCACAATTTTGATCTTCACTCGGACAACAAAATTAAACTTGATCCATTCTTGTTGTGGTTGAAGTTAAATATACACTAGCATAGTAGCATTGCAGCGAGCCCGAATTATTCATTCGAATTAAATCATTTCTAAGTAGTAGTAAAATGTATTTAAAAATTTCTTAACAATTTCAAAGATATCGCAAAAGTCATCGCGAAACGCATTCTTTAGTTACCATTTAAGGGAAATGCAACAGCACAGGAACTAAACATAAAGATTTATCTTACTTCCAGAAAAACAGAGGAGATCCCGGAAACCTACCCTGCCATGTTCAATATTCAGAGTATTAACAATGGCACAAGGGCAAGGTTAATCCCAAGAGTGATGGATGCACATATGTTTTATTAAACGAAGCGTAAATTACATCCAATCTCCGAAGCAAATACAAACATTCTAGTAAAAAAAAAACCTAGAACACGAGCAGATGGAAGAAACAACTTAGAAGACGAGCAGATAGCAAGCGATCAACCAATTCCGATCTACATATCGGACAAAAGTGAAAACGTAGGAATGCTCTGCTCGTGTCTGAAGAAGTTGAAGGGATCAGCCAGTGTCTTCACCACAACTAACTTATCAAAGTTCACACCAAAGTAACGCTTACCCCATTGGCTAGCCTGAGCGTAACTTGTAGTCCCTGTTGGATTATTTTGGCCCATCCAAACATTCGCATAGTTCACATAAGCACACCTAGGGTTGCTAGTAACATAAGGAGCAAGATATGCATCTAACCTCCTCACCCATTCCAACCTTGCATCTTCATCTTCAAATGTCACGGCAAAGAAGTTGAACATGTACAAGTAGCCAGCTCTGTAAGGGAATGGCAGCGCGGTTTCGGATATTTCATTCATTCTACCACCGTAGGGTGTGTATTGTAGGAATGCTTGTTCAGCTGGAAGTTGGAACATGTAGTCCCACAGGCCTTGTAATCCTTCTGTTGGCATTGGTTTTTTGAAGAAATCTGATCGTCCTTTGAATGCTGGACGAGGTAAAATTTCTTTATTTAGTAAAATCTCGGGTGGTGTATAGAGTGGAAATTCCGAGAAAAATACCATAGCTTCGATATAACTAACTTCATGAACATCTTCTTTGACTAATCCCAATTCTGGGAAACTTTCTCCTAGTATTGCAAGGACGTTAGTGGCTGGTCCGAGGTACAATGATTCAAAGCTCATTTGTATTGTCTTGTTATCCGATCGGGTACTAGAACTATCCACAATGACTTTTCCAGTGCACCTGTCAGGCAGTCGGCAAAAAACTTATAAGTTGGACAAAAACAAATTACTTATATATATATAGAATTCTTCCTCCATTCAGTAATATGGTAAACAGTTCATTAATATGTTTGAATTAAAACGTGAAATTTTATCCGTGGACGATATAAATGGGACGGAAAGAATATCCAATTAGGAGAAAAATGCGACTGATTATGTACAAGGTAACTTACCTGATGTCAAGTTCTTTAGGTAACAGAGGAGCAACAGATTGCCATTTGTGGAAAATGTTAGTCATGCCTTGCTCCAAAGTTCTGTAAATCTTGAAAATTGTGACAACTGGTGGAACAGGTACTAGATTAACTCTCCATGAAACCACAACTCCGAAGCTTCCACCACCTCCTCCTCTGATTGCCCAGAACAAATTTTCACCCATGGTCCTCCTAGTTAAAATGTTACCTTTAGCATCAATCAAACGAGCATCGATAACTTGATCTCCAGCCAAACCATATTTCCTTCTCAACATACCATACCCTCCGCCACTTATAATCCCACCAACACCAACATTTGACCATAGTCCCGACGGGAATCCGTAAGCTGACGTGGCCCTGCTGAGATAATAGTAAAGTTCACCGTTTGTTACACCGCTATCAACCCATGCAGTTGCACTTGACACGTCAGGGGTAACTTTATTGAAGTTACGCATGTCTAGTACAACAAATGGAAGTGAGGAAACAAAAGAAAAGCCCTCGAAACTGTGGCCACCGCTCCTGATCCTCATTTCTAGTCCTGTTTTCTTGCAACAGTAAATAACATTCTGGATTTGAGATTCGGTTGTCGGGGTGATAATAACCAGAGGTTTGGGAGTTGAGGGTTTAGCGAAACGAAGATTGTTAATAGAGTAGAGCAATGCAGCATTGAAAGTAGAGTTAGCAGGAGTGTAAACAAGTTTCGAGATTGCAATCGAGTCAGAAGACCTGGCTAGGCATTGGACAAAATCATCTGCTTGAGTTGCAGATGAAGAAAAACAGAGAGATGATATGACAAGAAGGGAAGCTAGGACTGAGGTTATAAAAAGCTTCATTTTCAGATGTTGTGTATTCAGTGTGCATGGTTAAGTGGTTTATATAGGCAAATTTTGAGGAGGTGCAGATGGGATGAACGTATTTTTTAAAGGATACGTGTGGAGTGATGGATCCAGAAATCAAACGTTTTAGATAAATTATATACACGAGGCACCATCAATGGCTAGCTAATTAAAGCTTCTTGAATCAAGAAGATATTATAACCTTAAAATGTCCCCTTGCTTTATTTTTTATATTGATTCTTCCATAGATAAGATTTGCAGAGAGAGGTTTTATTTTATTTTATTTTATTCAAGTTCCTAGACAACTTTGAGCTTAATACAGATATAAGACAAGCTTGAGTAGGAAAAAGATGGAGCTTGGACACACATATGCAAAATCCTTTGAAACAAGAACAAACCCTTGATTATCTTGTCATTTTAACTTTTATGCATGTTTGAAAACAGATATTTTCATAAATTAGTTTTTTTATTTTTTAAACAAAATTTTAGGGTCGGAAGGAATATTTGTTTTTCGAAAAAGGAGATATGACTATAAACCTCACTATTTAGAGAAAATATTATTTAATACAAGTCATTTAAATACATAATAAATTTAGGGGTAAGAATATACCTCAACTCAAACATGGATAAAATTTTAAATGATTATTCAATCTATTTGTATCTAGTTAATTTTATTATATTCGAAATATATGATCAATTTATCTCTGAAAAATTATGATATCGAATACAGAATTTAGAAAAGAACTTTTTATAAGAATTCCTCAATTTTTATTTGCGTATCGAATTATAAAATCCGATTACTAGATAATGTGATGCATAAAACTAGTTTACTCACGTTTTAGAACATATAAATAACCTTGGGTTGAGTAGAACCGTGTCAAGTGTGATAGTAATTTAGAATTGTGGGAATACAAATATGATAATACTATTTAAATTCTTTTATTGATTTAAAATTTCAAAATATTTGTTCTTTTTAAAAATATAACTTTGAGTCGTCAAACGATGGTTTTACTGAGTTTGCAGCTCATTATTTTAATATATTTCAAGTTTCAATGTTAGGAAGTTCATTGAGACTAAGGATGTGAACTATGTAAATTTTCTTGATGTCCTTTGATACAAATTATTGTTGTGCTATTAGAATAATTTTTTTTATTAAGTGCAATATATTGATTTGTGAAATTGTGGAATTGTCTCTCTAATTTTTATTCTAGTTTCGAGTTTAAAAATTATAATTTAACAAGTCTGCTCTGTCGAAACCAAGCTTGCTAACTGAGTATCACAAATAATTCAAATCTCTTAGGATCACTTCCTGGAAATCCTTGACAGCATAGTACTTCCTGACTTTCTTTTTGGACCAGTTTGAATTTCTTTTATCCACGCGAAATCTCCTAATCTGACTTGATTCATTTTTATACCCAACAAATTCACATTGAAATTAGACCCGATAATTTTTGACATGACATGACATGAAAATACTACACGAAACGATACGAAAATTTAGTGTTTGAGTTTGTATAGTATCGGGTTTGGGTTTACCCTTCAAATACACGACATGACACGAAGTACATGAAATAAATAAATTAATATTTAGAAATTAATATTTATATTAAATATTTTAATATTTTTATTAGATATTTAACAATTATTTATGTGATTATGCATAAATTTATAATATTATTGGTAAATACTATATAAATATATATTTTTAATACATATTTGTAAAAATATTTCCGAAAATTTTAATATTTCAATACATTTATTTATTTTTATTATTAATTAAAATTATACGAAAACACGACACGAACACGAAATTACACGAACCCTAAACAGACGATTTTGGTTTTAACATTTTGTTACACGAAACATGAAAGTACACGACACGAACGAATTGTCAGATCTAATTGAAATCATCTCTTTAAAATTTTTGAGAACAGTTTAGATCCGCTATATATAATAACGAATAAAAATAAAACTCTGGTTGATTTGTCTATTTATTCCGATTCGGGTGGTTAACTTATATTTTAATTTTAATAGCTTATCAGGTTTTCAAGAAAAATGTATGATGGAATAATGCTTTATATTGACACTCTCGAGTCTCGAATCAGGTCAAATCTGGACGATTTTGATGGCACGATCTTCAATTGCAGATCGTATATCTTTAAGTTGTTTTTAAATGGAAAAGATAATTAAAAAAAACAGTCCATCTTTAAAAAATATACTATATAATTTACTTAAGAGTTGGTATTTTTATTTCAATGAAGACATTAGAGCATCTCCAACAGGGTTGGCTAAATTGGTTAGCTAAAATAATATAAAATAATGATCGGTTAAAATTTGCTGAATCAGTAAAACGTTGTACTCCAATGGTGTTAGTTATAATGGTTGGTTATATCTTGAAAATAGTATTTTTTTTAGTTTGAATAATACTTTTTAATAAAAATTAAGTTTTAATAAATTCATGTTAATGTTAAATGATCTTAAAATGTAGTCATATATTTTTGAAATTTAAAATTTATTAAATTTTCATATATTAATATTAACATTAATTGATCTTAAAATGTGTGTCATGTATTTTAGAAATTAGAAAAAGATATAATATATGAGTATATACTTTTGTAAAGGGGAGAGATCAGAGAAAAACTAGCAGGAGGGAAGAATACAAAGTTGAAGATGATGCGGCGATAGTTACAGATCTGTAATGCTTCTACCTATATAGTGAATGGATCGAGAGTGGCTATAATTTTAGACAAGGACAAAGATCCGTTGGAGTAGTGATAGTTTGAGAGATTATCTATATTTGATACTGTTCAGTTGCCTATATTTGATACTGTTCAGCTGTCAAGTGGAGATTTTAGCCAAGGGATGGACAACCTTGTAGATGCTCTCAGATCCGTTTACTTCACGTTCTGAAATCATTTTTCCAGCATGACATATGGGTTTTGGTGCCTCACTTTGAATACGGAAAAATTGATATTCTAATAGCCTGCATGTATACGCTCATAAATTGTCATATATCATGTCATTTTATTTCAAAAAAAATTGAAATGGTCCAAAATATTTAGTGTCAGATTTAATCAAAATAATTCTACAGTATAATCAATTTTTTTGTTCAAATTTTAAGTGTCAGTAATATTTTGTGAAATATAATATTAGAATCATTTGAAATCTTATAACATTATTAATCGTTTTCTCGAAACTCTATATAAAATTATTCTCTTTGGCGGAATGACCATATAATTATAAATTATGTATACTCCTAATATTTAACAACATTAGAAAGCTTTCGAGTCAGGAGTTTTAATATATACGACTATGATTAAAGATCAAACATTTTAAAATTTTAAGAAAAACTAATAATTTAACAATTTATCTCTTGAGTCAAAAAAAACAAATAGAATATAAGAATTATAGGAAGAACAAATGCATGATTCTCTTTTCGATAGAGAAAAAAAAATAACTTTTGGGGAAAGGAGAAATATTTGAAATCTAGAACTTAGAGCATTTCAATTAGAAAGAATTCTTAGTTATAATATGTGAGATATGATATAGAAAATATGTAAAAAGAATTAGCACTCTATGAGTATTTTCAATGATTTAGTTAAAATGATTGGTTAAAATAATATAATATATTGATCGGTTAAAATTTGTTGAATCCATAAGATGTTGTACATGAGATTGGTTATAATCGTTGGCTATATTTTAAAAATGACTTTTTCTTTTATTTTAATTCAAACTTTTTCAATAAAATTTAAATTTAAATATATTAATATTAACCTAATTGATCTTAAACTGCAATCATATTTTATAAAATTTCAAATTAAAAATATATTAAATTTTTTAAATTAATATCAGTCAAAACAACAATCTACTTCAATAAATTAGTACTCACTCTTCTTCTGTTTACCCATTCCCATATTATGACAAAGCAACTCAAATAAAAATACATACACTTGCTTGCAAATCATGACGGAGAAGAACCCATAAACAAAATTGACGGGAGAAAAAGCGGAGCAAATCAGTAGTGGGAGAAGGGTAGAAATAATAGTGGAAAAGATGACGAGGAACTCTTACGGATTTGTAGCCCATCAACAAATATGGTCAACCAAAAGTCATTGACTATAACTATTGCTAAAGGCAACGGAGGGTTGGAGTGGTTCATTTCATAGACATTGACTATTATTGCTACTCTTGAGAGGCTAGATGTACTTTTTAGCTAACAGTAAAATAGAGAATCTCCAACGGCGTTGGTTAAAATGATTGGCTAAAATAATATAAAATATTGATTATGTAAAATTTGTTGGATGTGCTTTAATGGAGTTGACTATATTTTAAAAACAGTATGTTTTTATTATTTCAAGTTGTTATAAATATAATATATTATTTTAATATGACAATAGATGACGTGTAATTTCACTACAGATCCCTAATGGTTCAGCAAATATGGTCAATCTGTTGAGTTTGACTAAATTTTTTGCTAAAGGCTTTGTACCATTGGAGTTGTGATTTTTTACAAAATATCTATAAATCTTATTTATGGTATGACACCTAAAATTTTAGCTAAGCATTTTATCCATAAATAATTATAAATCTGAGACATTAACACTCTTAACAAAAATTATAAATAATTTTATTTTATTCCATTGACCAAATTTATTGAACATGAATTCCCCTCCGCAAAAGTTATACCAAAAAAAAAAAAAATTATTGGAGTTCAAGGCTCTTAGCGAACAACGGCTCTCCTATGGATATGGCATTTTCCTTGCTTTGAAGTCTGAACTAAGTGACTTCGTACTACTTTTTTTTTTTTTTTGTTAAAATTTTACCTTTACCAGATATTTGAATCAGTTTACACGCACCACAACTAATTCTAATATCCGGCTTATAAATTCATTATACCCGGCTGAAATCGAACCTAAGACGACTTCGTACTTTTTTTGTAGCATAGTAGAATGAAATACAAACATGAGCGAAGTCGTCATGATTCATGAAAAATAAAGAGTCAAGATCGTGTAAACAAGAATAATAATTATGAGTAATATGACGATATGAATTTATAGATGTTTATATATATAGGCAAGTGCTCAAATGAGAACCCACCTTATCATGAGAGCTGAGACTCAATCTCAGCCCTTACATTCTTTTAATCTCTACTGTTAAAGTAGATAATACACATACACTCTTGTATACATCACTCGTCACTGCTCTTTCTCTCTTCTTCATTTATATCTTTTTTTTCTCCATCTCTGCCTTTTTTCGACCCCACCAAACTCTTCTGATCACCAACTCATGTCTCTTCGGTCACATTTTCATGTCTCTCCAGTCACATCTTCTCTCCCCAAATATGTCAAACAATGTCACAGGTGATTACAATTATGACGGTGTTGCTTTAAAGTAAATAGAATTTTGAAAGTTCCGGCTAAGTTAATTGATATCGCTGAACATACCGATGGCGATACTGATTTTTGACATAATATCCGGCGATCTAATGTTGCCATCAAGATCGATTTTATACATAAATACTTATGTAGATTTGATTTTTTTTTTGGTGATTTTGAATTAAATTTTTGGTAATTTGTTTTAAAAAATTTGGTAGTTTGTTTAAAAGAATTGGTGATTTAGATTGAAAGTTGGTGAATCTGTCAAAAGCGGTGATGTTGATGTTCGATTTTGTAGTGATTTTAGTGATTATTTTTCATAATCGTGGTGATTTTAGTTACGATGGTGGTGATTTTTGATAACATATGGTAATTTGGGATGATAACATGTGGTGATTTGTGTTTTCCGGTGGTGATTTTTTATTTTCCGGTGGTGGTCGGAGTGATGGTAGTGGGGTGATTTTTTGTTTCCGGTGGTGATTTTTTGGGTTGGCCGGAATTGGTCGTCGGAGATGGAGGTTCCCGGTGGCCGGAGGTGGTGGATGGGTGGGGATGGTGAAAAAATAAAATATTAATAAATTTAATGAGTGGTGGGAGATTAATATAGTGTATTTAAATGAATGGCTAGGATTAGATCTGATATCTCACAATAATGTAAGTTCTCAATGGATAGCAAGTTAAAACAAAGTTCAAAAGAAGATTCAGTTATGCAGCCATATTCATGCACTTAAAAACAGAGGGAGTGAGACTGTATAGGTAAGGGTGTTTATTTTGCTAATATGGATGTCGAGCCCAGACTATTGAAATATTGAAATATCAGCCGTTTTACATGTACTGATAGGCAAGATTAAAATATTAATCGAAATTGGGATAAAACTAAAAAAATAAATCAAATCAATAAATTTTTGAATTACATTGTTATAGAAAATCGAATACATGATAAACCCAAAAAAAAAATCAAATACTTTGGTACGTAGTAATAGAAAATCGAACCTCAATTTTGTGATAATCAAATTTGATATTTTTATACTTTTATAACCAAATTTGGTACTTTAATTTTTTTGCACATCATCTACAAATTGTTTTGCTTATTAATAAAGAGTATATAGATTTGTACAAAGTTGAATGGTAGAATGGTAAATAAATATAATCTTTTTACAGTGTTTTCAACCTGACTAATCTGTTGTCGTTTTCAAAAGTTATTCCCTTAAAAAAAATTGTGATTTTTATTTGGAAATTATTAATTTTTTTTTAAGAACAGTGGAATTAATTCATTAATCAAAAGTCATACAGCATCTACAAAAATAGTCGAGTCGAACAAACATAAAATAGAAACAATCGTCTATTCTCATGAAGAGATAGTCAAACGATATGTTGAAAATGATTTATTTACATGTACCCGCTTCACCGCAACTTGTTTCACCGCAACCTGTCTGAGCTATCGATCAAAATTGCAATTCCATACAAACTTTTATCACTAAATCAAAAGCAGTCCTCACAATAAAGGAGAGAAAACAACACCCTCTCACCATGGAGAGAAAAACACAACCGAAATTGCAAACTAAAAAACTAAATTAAAAGAACTTAGATCTGAAAAACCTCACCCAAAGATAAAGATTATTGAAAATTATTGAAGGAGAAAAAAAAAAGAAAACAGGAGAAAATGGGTCTCATGCGGTGGCTATGATTATTAGGTAAGGAGTGGAGGGGGAGAGTAGGCGGCGGGTGAGGAGAGAGATGGGAGAGGCGGCGTAATATTTCTTAAATCCAACATCCAAATTTACGTTACTAACTTATAACCCGTGCCAAGCATGGGCCGAGTATAAGTTGATATTAAAATATTAGTATTAATAAATATTATTTAAAAATGTATTTCTCGAGAATTGAATGATAAAAATATATAATAAATAAATAACTATTTAATTATATAGTTATAGACAATCGAACTGTGCATAAATCTAAAGAAATTAAAGTAAATAAATAAATCTTATATGATTAACAAATAATCTAACGCTCGATGAAACTATTGAATTTAAAGTAAATAAATAAATCTTGTATAATTACGTAGTTGTAAGAAATCGAACCCCGGATGAAGCTAAAGAATTTAAAATAACAAAATATTATATAATTATATGTAGTTGCGAGTAATCGAACCTAACAAGTTTTGTTGTTTCATAGAGAACCACTATTTATATTTCTTTTTCTTCTTTCGACATTTCCCAATTCCCATATATAAGTCATGAACTCGTATAGCTGATAATCCAATAAAACGTCAAATTATTTGCTTTTAATTAAATAATTTTAATAACTTAGATCATTTAACAACTAATTAAGTATTTTGTTCATAGAAAAGTTAAAATAGTGTAAAATTTTCGGATGCTCGGATATTTTATTAGACAGTAGCGTAAAATTCATACAATCTCATCACAAACAATTTATTAAAATTACTTAAAACACAAGCAAAAATTAAATAACCAATCTACATATCGGACCAAAGTGAAAAAACAGGGATACTCTGCTCGTGTCTAAAGAAGTTTGCAGGATCAAACACTGACTTCACTGCAACCAACCTATCAAAATTAACACCAAAGTAACGCTTTCCCCATTGGCTAGCCTGAGCATAACTTGTACTCCCTGTTGGATTATTCTGACCTATCCAAATATTCACATAGTTCACATATGCACTCCTAGGATTGCTGGTAACATAAGGAGCAAGGTAAGTGTCTAGACTCCTCACCCAGTCCAACCTTGCAGTTTCTTCTTCGCATTTTTCCAGAGTTGGACATGTCACAGCAAAGAAGTTGAACATGTACAAGTACCCATCTCGGTAGGGAAATGGCAGGGCGGTTTCCGAGATTTCGGACATTCTACCACCGAAAGGAGTGTATTGTAAGAAGGCTTGATTGTCGGGAAGTTGGAACATGTAATCCCACACGCCTAATAGGCCTTCTACTGGCATTGGTTGCTTGAAGAAATCTGATCTTCCTTTGAATGCAGGGCGCGGTAATATGGTTTTGTTCAGTAATATTTCTGGTGGTGCATTGTATGGGAACTGCGAGAAAAATACCATAGCTTGGATGTAGCTAACTTCAATCAGATCTTCTTTAACTAATCCTAACTCTGGAAATTGTTCTCCGATTACTGCAAGAACTTCAGTGGCTGGTCCTAGGTACAATGATTCGAAGCTCATTCGTACTGTCTTATTATCGGACCTTGTACTATTTTCACTCAATACGACGTTTCCATTGCACCTGTCAGAAAACTTCGTTAGTTGGATCAAAAATATAAATTATTGAATAAATTCCTAATTTACTGAGTAAATTAAAATTTAAGAACCACATTCTGTGGAAAACATATTTTAGCGTGAAAACAATGAGAATACTATTGGTGTGCACCATAACAATATAACATTGAATGTAAAAAATATGCAGAAACACTTTCTAAGAGAGTGCAGAACAATTATTCTCACTGTTCTCATATAAAAATCATTCTCACCCGAATCACTGCTTAAAATTCAATTGAGATCAAATTTTCTAAGTAATCAAAGACATTTATTTGTCACTTACCTGATGTCAAGTTCTTTAGGAAGCAGAGGAGCAACAGATTGCCACTTGTAGAAAATATTCGTCATGTCCTGTTCTATAGTTCTGAAAACCTGGAAAATTGTTACAACCGGAGGAACAGGTACAAGATTAACTTTCCACGACACAACAACTCCGAAGCTTCCACCACCACCTCCTCTGATCGCCCAAAACAAATCTTCACCCATAGTTGCCCTGGTTAAAATGTTACCATTAGCATCGATCAAACGGGCATCGATAACATTATCTCCAGCCAAACCATATTTCCTTCTCAACATTCCGTACCCACCACCACTTAGTATTCCACCAACACCAACATTAGCCCACAGTCCAGATGGGAACCCGTAAGCTGAGGTGGCCCGGCTGATGTAATAATACAGTTCACCGTTTGTAACTCCACTATCAACCCATGCAGTTGCGGTTGCCACATCTGCAACGACTTTATTAATGTTACGCAAGTCAAGAACTACAAATGGAATCGATGAAACATAGGAAAATCCCTCGAAACTGTGGCCACCGCTCCTGATTCTCAATTCTAAACCTGTTAGCTTGGTGCAGTAAATAACATTTTGAATATGAGATTCGGTTGTTGGTGTAATAATAACTAGAGGTTTCGGAGTCGAGTCCTGCGCAAAACGGAGATTATTGATGGAGTATAGCAAAGCATCGTCGAAAGTAGAGTTAGCAGGGGTATAAACAAGCGCGGAGATCGTGGATGAGTCATTAGACAAGGCCAGGCAATTGAGAAATGCATCTGCTTGAGTTGCTGATGAAGAGAAACAAAAATTCGATAAAAGAAGAAAAAATGGTAAAATTGGAGCTGGGAGCTTCATTTCGAGATCCGGATGATGATGTGCAGAATGTTTGTATGCGTGTGTGTTTTTATAACGAGAAATTTAGAATTTTGAGTTGAATTTTTGAATGTCTAGATGGAAAGAACCAAGAACTTGGAACTTTCTTCGACAGGGACATGCAGGCGCAGGGGTGATGGCTTTCATAATAAAAGCTTATAGATTTCTTTAATTTTCACACAGAAAGGCCACTAGGCTACCTAAAACCTTTGAAATACGAAGAAAATTCAACACCCTTTGTCCTCATCGTTTACGTTTGTGTTGTAACATAGATGGACTTTGGCGAACAAGGTTGACCGGATAACGCCAACTTTATTCGATTTGGTATGAAGATTGAAAAGAAATGTTTTGTTAGAATTTGATTATTGACATCTTTAAAAACATGGTTACAGTCAGAATCCAAACATAATTTTCCAACACGATCAATTGAAATTTTAAGTTGTTGGTATGTTTTTCGTCTTCGAGACTTCTAATCTTTTAAAGACAAAATGATAGTGTAAACATGGTACTCCTTCGTCCCACTTATATACTTTTATAATAATAATAAAAAAAAACTTCTAAATTAAAATTTAACATTTAAATTTTTATCCAAAAACATAATAATTTAAAAATAAATTATAAAATTATAATTTACATATATCTTAAAATGTGTACCAAACAATAAAAAAATGATGGTATAGAAATGAACTAGACTAGCGGAGAAAGAAAACATGACAATTAAATCTCTATGGTATTAAGATGTTTGGTTGTACATGGACACTAAATCTTTATTGTTAATAGGAATAATATTAGAAATATTGAATTAATTTTTGAAATGAATTTTCTGAATAATATTAGAAATATTTTATTATTTAATTTAAAATCTATTTTAATATTTTTAATTGGCAATTACATTTTTGCTCTTTTTCTAAAAAAAAACACGGACAATTACCTTTTTCAGCTAAAATATGTTAATTTTTTATTTTCCTTACTAAAATCCCTCATTTTACAAATATATCACAGACAAGCCCTTACTTATTTATTTTAAAACGTATTTTATTACTTTTAATTGTCCTTCCACACTAAAATCTCTCTTTTTCCAAAAATATCATGAGCAAACCGTTACTTTTATATTTTAAAATTCAACGAAAAATGTTGGTTTCTATTTTTTCTTACTAAAACCTCTCATTTTCCAAAATATCACAAGCAAACCATTACTTATTTATTTTAAGATATATTTTGATACTTTTAATTATTTTAAAAAGTTTAACACGCCTACTTATTTTTTTAACAAATGCAATTAATAAAATATAAATAATAAAATTAATAATTATTAAAAACAATCTGTGCATCACACGGTTTTAAGCTAGTATTTCTAACAACCGGGAACCAACATAATTTCAAATCGATTTTTATCGGTATAGATGTATTTTTCAGCTTATAACGTAATCGAGTTTCTTAAAAAAAATAATTAAAAAATTCAAGTTGTTCTCTATGCATATATTTTATATTTTTTGTCCGTTTATCTTGTATTTTTAAAATGTACTTAATGGTTTTCAAAAAATATTTGAAAATTTGATAATATTTAGAACTGCTTGGGCCTTGGAGTTCCAACAAGGCAATATGAACAATCTAAATTACATGGATATGTTGTTTTATATTCTTTATTATTAGAAAGAGACATTATTAAAATATATGCAGTTGAAATTAAAGTTCCGTGAGGTGTGATTGACAAGTGGGAGCTAATGTCTTTGAAAAAAATAATTTAGCCCACAATAACATTAACGGCGAATATATATATATTTTTTTCTTAATTAAACACGCTCACACACTTATCTAAATTCGAATCGTTACATCAAGAATGTTTTAACAACAAATATTCTATTGTATAATTTGATTTACAATTTTTAATCCATTCCGGTCGCTAGTTCTTGAGTGTTTCACTTGCTCTTTTCAGAACTTATTTGTTTTGTTGATTGATGTGTTGATTATTTACACACGTGACTGTGAAAAGTCCTCTGGTGGATAATTAGGTTATTTGTTTAATCGGAATCATCTGTCGATTTATAAGTTTTATAGTGATAGGTTCGAGAATGTAATGCTAGTCTAATTTTTTTATCCTAAATGTTTGTTAGTTCGTTTCGTTACGGTTCCATCCCATTCATTTTCCTATCTGATTTAGGGCAATAATTCAGAAAATGAGCAAAATAATTGATGAATGCACTCAAAACACATTTTTACTTGGACAAAATACTCTTTTTCCTCATTTATTTTTATTATTATAGTTCAATTTATTTTTTAATAGATGAATGCACTCAAAACACATTTTTACTTGGACAAAATCTAAAGCTTTCATAAAGAGAAGAAAAATGCTAAATGTCCCAAAAATTGTTCCTAAATGCTAATGTGACATGCTCGTCGACCTGCTTCTATTTGTCTAGACCTGATCCAAACAGGTTCAAGTGCCTGAAGAGCGTATTTACCGAAAGAAATATGATTACCTCGATAAGATATTTCCTTCATTCTTCCTCTATGTTGTTTACGGAATCCGGTTCTTTTGGGGTTATAGTTGATGGTTGGTTCTGAATTCCATCTCTACTACAGAAGTGGACACGAGAGTTTCTTCTCATCCAGCTCCTCACAAATAATAAAATTTAAAAAATGTTTATTATTCATTTGTATAGCTTGCTTTTTTAGCAATATGATAATTTTGTAAAAATTTGGGAAAACAAATTTGGGATACCTAAAATTTTGGATAAAATTTTGTAAAAATTATATCATTTCTAAAATTTTGTAAAATTTTATTGAGAATAAGATTTGTTTTCTTGATAATTAAGAGAATGAGATTGATAATACTACATGCTTTCTCGATTCAACATCTCTACCACAGAATTACTTAAACTCTTCTAAACTCTTACTTGTAACACTATCCAAATAATAAAATCGGCATTCTGAAATTTATTTTGAAATTTGTAAATTGATATCAGCTCCTTTTTTTTTTTTTTGATAATTCACGCACATCTTGTCTTTGATAAGATTTGAACCTCAACATCCTGTTTTTGCAAAGGACACACAATAACTTTTATTTTCTTAATAAGAGTTAAATGTTGTGATTTTTTTACGCAAAATCAAATTATTATTTGTGTACTTAAGCAAAAAGATAGTACTATTAGTTTTGATTGCTCAACCTAACAGATTAAGACGAAAATTATAATTGTTAAGGAAAGAATTTAATGTCGTAGTCTCTGCTTCGTTACAGCATCTTACTTGTGGTAAATATATGGAAAATAAATGTAGAATAATTCTTGGAAGATAATTAAAATCTAGGCTTAATTACATACCAGGTAATTGTTGGAATTACTAGAGTTTCGACCTGCCGCCACAAGGTTACACATTGGCAAGGGCGGAATCAAGAGGGTTTATGGAGGATGAAATCCCGATTGAATCAAATATTTTAGTTGAATTTTTTCCCTTGTAGATCCAGATTTTTAGTGAAAAAATCAATAGAATTCTTCGTTTAAACTCCGGTAAACATTCAAAAATAAACAACAAGTCATTTTAATCGCGTCTGTATCGAACATTAGTAACAACATTAGCAATAGGATCACATTTTGGTATGTTTACATGGCCGTCACAATGTCAAATTATTACATCCTTCGTAGAAGTAAATACTCCACAAAAATTGGCGTTTTATAAAATTTTAAAATCAAATTATCTTTAACTTTGATCAATAATTATTAAATTTTGTTACGCAGAAAAATTATGAAATATATATTATTAAAAAGTATATTTGATTTTTTATCATATTTACTTTTCAAATTTACAAAATTATAAACTAATAATGCATAATATGTGGTCAAATTCGAGTAGGTTCGACTTTCAGAATTTGTATACCGTAATTTATTTAGAAACTGAGGCAGTAGCAGATACAGAATTGTGTTCGCTTCAAGGTTGCACACTGAACCAGGCAACCTGACTGTTGGTCCATATTTATGAAGCCCACAACCCACATAGAAGAAACTCATTTATTAGAAGGTTTACGAAGCCCAAAACAATTATATTACTCAAAGTGGATCCTGAAGAATTAAAGAGAAATATTTTCAAAGGTGAAGAGCCTATAAATAGATAGCTAATGATTAGTTGAAAGGAATTTTTTTGAAAAATGTATAATGTAAAATATCCTATTGTGGAGTGAAACAAAGAATGTATTAAATAATTATTTGTATCTTCGTCATTTGATAATAAAATATATCTATTCACTCTTGATCTCAACACTGGCATAGTCACAAAGCAATTTGTAAATTGTATGCGTTCTATATTCTAGTTTTATTTTTTGATAGTAACGTCTTAAAATTATAAATGTGTTATAAGTTAATAATAATTATATAATCTTAAGTCTTTATAGTACGAGAGAAAATGATAGAGAAAGCAGTAATGTTTTATTGATTCATATGTGTTCTCAATGAAATGTACAAGGTGCTATTTATAGCATCAACTTCACTTGCCGTTTACATATGAACATAAGCTTGCATGTATAGCCAGTCAGCCAAGCGTGTATTGGAAATAGACTTCCTCCGTGTTTTGGAAGTAGAGAAGTGGACTAACATTTATATCTATCTAATTTCGATTAACTTGTCCAGCTGAGGAGTGGAAACACTTTGACAATCATATATATAGTTGTTATAACACTCCCCCTTGATTGTCAAATATGAGTTATTACAAAGATTGACTGCCTCGTTAAAACCTTGCAAGAAAAAACCCAGTGGGATAAAAACCTTGGTGAAGGAAAAAGAGTACAGTCTCCCCCTGAATAAAACGTCTCACAATTTATCATCTTGATATTGCAAATTCCTCAATCTTCGCATGCCAATATTATTTCGCAGTTTCTCAAAAGTTGATGTAGGTAATGACTTTGTAAGTAAATCTGCCAGATTATCACATGAGTGAACTTGTTGTACATCAATATCACCATTTTCTTGTAGTTCATGAGTGTAGAAGAATTTTGGCAAGATATGTTTTGTTCGATCCCCTTTGATATATCCTTCCTTTAGTTGCTTAATACAGGCTATGTTGTCTTCAAACATTACCGTAGGACTGTCTGAGATACTTGATAAACTACATGATTCTCGAATATGTTGAATGATCGATCGTAACCAAATACATTCCCTGTTTGCTTCATGGATTGCAAGTAATTCTGCGTGATTAGATGAAGTTGCTGCCATGGTCTGTTTTGTAGATTTCCAAGAGATAACAGTACCACAATATGTGAATAGATAACCTGTTTGAGATCGTCCAAAATAAGGATCTGACATATACCCTGCATCCGCATATCCAACCAGCTGCGATTTTGAATTGTTCGAAAAGAATAGCCCAAGATCAATCGTCCCCCGAAGATATCTAAATATATGTTTGATTCCATCCCAATGCCTTTTAGTAGGGTCAGAACTGAATCTTGCCAACAAGTTTACAGCAAACGCAATATCGGGTCGTGTATTATTTGCGAGATACATAAAAGCTCCAATTGCACTAAGATATGGAACTTCAGGTCCAAATGCCTCTTCATCTTCTTTTCTAGGACGAAAAGGATCTTTTTCAACTTCGAGTGATCGAACAACCATTGGCGTAGTTAGTGGATGAGCTTTGTCCATGTAGAACCGATCAAGAACCTTTTCCGTGTAGGTTGACTGATGAATAAATATTCCTGTAGATAAGTGCTCTACCTGTATACCTAAACAAAATCGTGTCTTTCCAAGATCTTTCATTTCAAACTCATTTTTCAAATAATTAGTAGCATTAGTAATATCTTCAGAAGTACCTACAATATTCAAATCATCCACATATACAGCAATAATAACAAAACCAGTTTGCGACCTTTTAATAAACACACATGGACACACTTGATTATTTACATATCCATCATTCAATAAATACTCACTAAGCCTGTTGTACCACATACGACCAGATTGTTTCAAACCATATAATGATCGTTGTAATTTAACTGAGTATAAATGTCGAGGCTTAGTTTCCTCTAACTTTAATCCTTCAGGGATTTTCATATAAATATCACTATCAAGTGATCCGTAAAGGTAGGCCGTCACAACGTCCATAAGGCGTGTTTCCAATCTTTCCATACAAGCCATACCCATCAGAAAACGAAAAGTGACTCCATCCATCACAGGAGAGTAAGTTTCCTGGTAATTAAATACAGGCCTTTGAGAGAATCCCTGGGCTACCAGCCGGGCCTTATATCTCACAATTTCATTTCTTTCATTTCGTTTTCGTACAAATACCCATCTATTCCCGACGGGGACTACACCAGCTGGTGTTCGGACTGCAGGTCCAAATACATTTCTCTTGCGCAAGGATTGCAATTCTTCATGGATTGCAATTTTTCATTTTGACCAATCATCTCTTTGTCGACATTCTTCCACACTTTGTGGTTCAGGATCGGAGTTCATAATAACATCACATGCCACGGAAAAAGCATATACGTCATCAATATCAGTACTCCCACGATCCAATAATTTTTCGTTATGTACATAACTCATTGAGATCTCATAATTATCAGGTATCTTTGCTTCTACGGAAGCATGTGCCACTTCAGGGGCAATATCCTCTTCTGGAGGCAATACCACTTCTGGTGGTTTTGTCATAGCTGGTTCAGGGGCTTGAACATCTTCAGGAGGTGATACCGCTTCTGGGGTACTTGATATAGCCACTTCAGGGGCTGATCCAATCAATTTCCGTTTTCGTGGTACAATATCTTTTGCACCAACAGGTCTTCCGCGCTTCTGGCGTGGTTTTGAATTACCAACCAATTCTTCAGGAATTGATTTATGAACAGGGATTTCAACCCTTGCCGGAGCGTTAACAGCAGGTATATGCGATTTTACAATATGTCTAGAATTATTAAAAGCATCTGGCATTTGATTAGCAATATTTTGCATATGAATAATTCTTAGAACCTCAGATTCACAGTGTTTAGTACGTGGATCAATAGCATTTAATCCTGATGTATTCCATGATATTTCAGTATTTAATTTATGCAGAACATTATCTCCCCCTAATGGAGGGAACATAGACTCATCAAAATGACAATCAACATATCGAGCAGTAAAAACATCACCAGCTAATGATTCAAGATATCTAATGATAGATGGTGAGTCAAAACCAACATATATGCCTATTCTTCTTTGTGGTCCCATTTTAGATCTCTGTGGAGGTGCAATAGGAATATATACAGCACTACCAAAAATCTTAAAGTGTGAGATATCAGGAATTTGACCAAGAACTAATTGTTGAGGGGATTGTTTGTGGTAAGCAGATGGCCTTATCCTAATTATATTTGCAGCATGAAGAATTGCGTGACCCCAAACAGATGTAGGTAATTTTGCCCTTAGAAGTAAAGGACGTGCAATTAGTTGAAGTCTTTTAATTAAGGACTCTGCTAAACCATTTTGTGTGTGTACGTGAGCTACAGGGTGTTCGACTGAGATCCCTACTGACATGCAATAATCATTGAAAGTTGCAGATGTAAATTCAGCAGCATTATCTAGTCGAATTGATTTAATGGGATAGTCAGGAAATTGGGCTCGTAATTTGATTATTTGAGCAAGTAGCTTGGCAAAGGCTGTATTTCGTGTAGAGAGTAGACATACATGAGACCATCTAGTTGAAGCATCAATTAGAACCATGAAATATCTAAATGGACCAGATGGTGGATGGATAGGACCACAAATGTCACCCTGAATTCTTTCTAAGAAATTTGGAGACTCGGTTTGAAGTTTAACTGGAGACGGTCGGACAATGAGTTTTCCTAAAGAACATGCTGAGCAAGGAAGTTCATCACGTGGTATAACCTTTTGATTCTTAAGAGGATGTCCTGTAGAATTTTCTATTATACGACCGCATCATTGATACTCCTGGATGACCAAGTCTTTCATGCCAAAGGGTGAGTGATTTTGGGTCTATGACTTTGGGAATGATGATAGTGTGAGACTCGATGACTCTAATTTGGCTAGCATATAATCCAGAAGAGATTGATTGTAATTTTTCTAAGATCTTCTTATGGCCTGATATAGTTGAAGTGATAAGGAGATGTTCTTTTTCATTCTCACTAGTAGTTTCTACGTGGAAGCCATTAAGACGAATGTCTTTAAAACTCAGAAGATTCCTAGTGAATTTACTAGAATATAGAGCATCGGGTATGTGAATTTGTGTCTCATTTGGTAGGATAAAACTAGCTTTCCCAAAACCTTCTATTATATTTGATGTACCCGAAATCGTCCAGACATGTGAACTGGTTTTAGTCAACTGTGAGAAATATTTCTGATTTTGTAAAATTGTGTGAGTGGTGGCGCAGTCAGCAATGCATATATCTTCCATATTTATGTTGTGTACATTCATAAATGAACGACAATTTTATTAAGACAAACAAAGTACATAAAACCAGAACAAGTACATAGAAGCAGAAAATTAAAACAAGTACATGACATGAAAGAAATACATATAGAAACTAGTCATCTAATCCGTAGTAAAGATTAGCACCAATGTCAAGTTCATTTGAAATCTTACTTATTGGTTCAGTATTAAAACTAGCCAAGTTTGTTTCTACCCTTTGTTCATTTTGTCTTTTAGATGCCTCGTAAAGATCTACAAGATGTTTTGGTGCGTGACAAGTACGAGTCCAATGTCCATGAGCCCCACATCTAAAACACATATCTCTAGTATCTTCTTCTTGTGGTGTCTTCCTTTTATTTGGTCCCTCACTTTGCCACTTCTGGTGGCCAGAGTTATTGTAGCTATCACGCTGCCACTTCTGGTGGCCTGAGTTGTTGTAGCCATCACGTTGCCACTTCTGGTGACCCGAGTTGTTGTGGCTATCACGCTGCCACTTCTGGTGGCCAGAATTTCGAAACCGACCATGAAAATTTCCACGCCCACGGTGTCGTCCGTAACCTCGTCCTCCTCTATACCCTTTCCCACGTTCATTCTTCCGGAATGACGTGTTATGTACTTCAGGTAACTGGGCAGAGCCTGTGGGACGTATCTGATGATTTTTCAGCAACAACTCATTATTCTTTTCAGCTACAAGAAGGAGAGATATCAACTCGCTATATTTCTGAAAATTGCGCTCCCTGTATTGTTGCGCCAGAATCATAGTGTTGGGGTGAAAGGTTGAGAGGGTCTTTTCAATCATGTCAGCATCAGTAATATTCTCACCACATAAAATCAATTTTGAGCTTATTTTGAACAAGGCAGAATTGTATTCAGCAACAGATTTAAAATCTTGCAACCTTATATTAATCCATTCATAACGATCATGTGGCAAATGGACAAGTTTTTGGTGATCAAATCTATCTTTGAGGTTGGTCCAGAGGGTGAGTGGGTTTTTGACGGTCAGGTATTCAGATTTTAAATTTTCATGAATGTGGTGCCTGAGAAAAATAATAGCTTTGGCATTTTGTTCAACAGTTGGGGTTTTTTCAGATTCGATGGTATCTTTTAAGCCATTAGCACTAAGGTGTAATTCCGCATCGAGCACCCACAACAAATAGTTATCCCCAGACACATCCAATGCAACAAAATCTAATTTTGGAAGGTTCGTCATTCTGAATATAAAATAATATTTAAGACATGATATAACAATATCACACATTAAAATAATTAATCATGTATCACATAATAAGATTTGTAGCATAAAATGATAAATGACATAATGTAAAAACTAACATCATATAACATAGCTAACTTATAATTTAACAATAATATCAATATATGTATAAATAACTGGCATGATAATATCAACATTTATAAAATTAAAATAGACAGAATTCGAGCGTACCTTATTGATTGAATAAAATTCGGGCACGGGCTCAACTGAAAATAGAAGAAATTAAATTTCACCTTCTTCGTCAAATAAAGCTCGGGCAGAGACTCGTGCTGATAACGTGTTATAAGTTAATAATAATTATATAATCTTAAGTCTTTATAGTACGAGAGAAAATGATAGAGAAAGCTAATGTTTTATTGATTCATCTGTGTTCTCAATGAAATGTACAAGGTGCTATTTATAGCATCAACTTCACTTGCCGTTTACATATGAACATAAGCTTGCATGTATAGCCGGTCAGCCAAGCGTGTATTGGAAATAGACTTCCTCCGTGTTTTGGAAGTAGAGAAGTGGACTAACATTTATATCTATCTAATTTCGATTAACTTGTCCAGCTGAGGAGTGGAAACACTTTGACAATCATATATATATCTGTTATAACAAAATGCACATTTTAAAAAAAAAATTAGACTCTAGCTATGTTCTGTTTTCTTGTTTAGGCTCTAGCTTTTCATTTTCGTTCCTATTTCCTATTAGACTTTCTGACCTTATTCTCATTTTCCAAAAATATGATAATTACATTATTATTTTTCAATTAATTATTTGTTTTTTCTCTTCTAGTTTTTTCATTTATTGATTTTACGAGTAATATGATTTTATGATTTGTGTATTAAGAAAATTAATATTTTGTATAGGTGTTATTTGAATCATTGGACTAGATTAGAAAAATGGGCTAGATTTTGAAAGAGGAATATATGTGATTCTTACAATTCTCGTGACTCTATTCATTCTTTAAAAGAAAATTATTTGAAATTATAATTTTTTATCTGTTTTAGAGTTTTTTTTATTATGATTTAAAAGATATTCTATTTTAATTGCTAACCACTTATATACTAAAAATGTATATTATTTTTTAATTGAAGAAATATACATTTAAATTATTTATGTTTGTTTGTATTTATTGAATGTGTATTATATATTCTTTTCAAAATTAGAAGAGAAAAACAAATTAATACTATTATATAATAGACGAAACATTAAAAATTTGGTTGGTCGGTACATTGTGATTTTACTTAATTGTGCTTAACTGTATTTCGTGTTTTTACTTAATTAACCTTACTTATTTATAGAAATATATTATTAAATAATAATATTACCTATTTATAACTAATTATCTTTTTTCCCTAAAATACATTATTTTTTCTAACATATTCCCCTACTTTTTCAAACATGTCAATTACCTTTTTTCACTAAAACATGTTAGTTTTTCTATTTCTTCTTACTAAAACCCCCCTTTTTCCAAAAATATCACGGACAAATCTTTAGTTATTTATTTTTAAACCTATAATATTATAATTATTTTTTAAAAGTTTACCTATTTTAACATTTATACTTATTTTTCTTAACAAATGCAATCACTAATAATATTAAAATATAAATAATCAAATACCTATTTATAACCAATTACTCTAAAACACATTATAGATTTTTTCTAACAAAGTCCTTTTTTTTAAATATATCACGAGAAATTATCTTTTTCAATTTACTTTTTCTATTTTTGTCATTAAAATTCATTTTTTTTCCAAAAATATCATAGGAACCCCTTTACTTATTTATTTTAAAACGAATTTAAATACTTTTAATTATTAAATTTTAAAAACCTCATTTTCCAAAAATATCACGAGCATTTACCTTTTTAAACTAAATATATGTTACATTTTTTATTTTTTCTTACTAAAACCCCCCATTTTCCAAAAATATAACGGGCAAACCCTTACTTATTTATTTTAAAATATGTTTTAATGTTTTTAATTAATTAAAAGTATTTAGCTATTTTAACATGCCTACTTATTTTTTTAACAAATACAATTAATAAAATATTAAAAATATAATAATAAAATAACAATTAGCAATCCGTGCATCGCACGGGGGTTTTTTTTTTTTTTTGCCAAGAAAAGAGATGATTTCATTAACAAATCAAATCGTTCATCAATACCACGGGTTTTAAGCTAGTAACTAATTAAAGAATAATAATTTTATTATTATATTTTTGAGAAAAAAAAAATAAGGCGAAAAAGTCTATTGAAATATAGGAACCAAAAAAAAAGACGGGAGCGTAAAACAGAAAACAGAACAAATGAACTAATGAAGTATAACATGAGTGTAGGTAATTTGATCTAAAAATAATTAAGAGTGTGCAACTATAATTTTATATTGGGCTTTTATCATTATTCTTATTTTACGAAACAATGGATGTTCGGTTACAAAATTCATTCAGTTTCTTATGTTCTGTTTGGTTGGGTTGAATGGAATGGAATGGAATGAAATTAAAGGAAAGTAATAGGAGTTGGAGGGAAGATTTGAGATAAAATGAGATAATGCAAAATTATTATGATAAGAATTGTGAAAAAAATGAATGAGTTAAGGAATTAAGCATTTCATCTCAAAGTGGAGTTTTTGAATTATAATGTAGGTGATTAAGAATGGAATAAGTTAAGAAATGAAAGTTGTGAATATTTCACTATTTTACACTTTAAATCTCATTTCATTCCAATCATCTCAACCAAACACACCATTATGGTTTCTAAATTCTAATGAAAGGAATGAAATGAAATTTGAACTATAAAATAAGTAAATGTTTAAGATATTCATTTTTTGATCCATTCCATTTCTAATAACACGAATTAGAACTTAAACTCTCCGATTTAGGAAGGATTGCTCCATTCTCCCCCACATAGGCGTAGCCAGCGGTGTTAATTGACCTCACTCAACTTAAAAACGTGTTTAAATTTTTATTCTACTGAACATTTTTTTTGATCAAAATTTATATATATTAACATTTTGACCCCATTAAAATTAAATTTATACACCAAATTTTAAAATTATCGAAAATTTTCAAATTTTGATCCAATTACTTGAATTTTTGGCTAAGCCCTTGCCCCGCACCTATTTTCTTCACATTTCTCATGATAGAAATTTTGCACCTATTCATTTTTTTAAACCTTTCCTTTTACCTATAATATTTTCCTTTGATCTGATTGATTCCATTCCATTTTTTCCAATCAAACACAACACTAGTGTTTTATGGAAGCACTAACACCTTGCTTCCGAATTTTAAAAAAGGAGGAAAGCAAGTTGGGGGCAAGTAAAGTAGTTTTACTTTCACTCATAATTGTGTTGCCAAGTTTTTAAAAGAAACGAAAACAAGTGATGATAAATGTAAATTTGACATATATTAATTTTTCACTCCAAATAATTTTTCACTCCAAAAATAGGATGAAAGTGTTTTACCTCCCTATCACTTACTTCCTCCACTTTAAAAAATTCAGGGGTAGTGTGTAAAACAATACTCCCTCCGTCCCAAATTGTTTGGCCCTCTGACTTTTTCACGCATTTCAATGCGCTCGGTTGAGGTACTTGTAAATAATATTTTTTAAATTTTTTTGATTTGTATAAAAATATAAAGTCAATATTTTTATACAAAACAAGAAATTCAAAAAAAATATTATTTACTAGTACTCCAATCGAGCTCATTGAAATGCGTGCAAAAAGAAGTAGCTCATTCTTTTTGGGACGGAGGGAGTATTAAAGTAATGTTTTATGCTAAATTTCCTAAAATTTCAACTTAAAAATTCAAATAGAGAAGTTATTGGACTTTCTTTAAGACTAAGGCTCTGTTTGGGATTGCTGTTAAAAATTGTTGTGTTGTTGAAAAAAATGTTGTTAAAATAAGTGTTGTTGTGAAAATCAAATAACTGTTTGGTAATATTTTTGAAATATGCATGTTTTGGTGTATAAAATAAAAAAATTAATGTTTTGGACGAGGTTTGATGTTGAAAAAAGTAGCTGCTTCCCGCAAAAGTTGGAAAACAGCTTTTTTCAAAAGAATGGGGGGAGGGGGACCTGTTTTCTCTAAAAGCAGTTTTTCAGTCAAAAGCGCTTTTCCAAAAAGTAGATTTCAAATTTTGTCAAACATTTTTTTAGCTGTTTTTCAGAAAAAAAATTGTTATTGCTGTATGCAACAGCAATGCCAAATGGGAGCTAACTTTATTACATCAAACACAAGGCAAATGTAACATTCTTTAAATCAAACAAATAGGAGACTTCTCAAAAAATGAAAACGAATAGGAGACTTAATTCCAAAACTACCTTAAAACAAGCTTAGAGACACTTATAAAACTCTTAAAACAGTGACAGGAATGGAAAGAAAACTGTAAAACTACAAAAATACACAAATTATTATATTTCCACGTTTCGATTAATTTATCGTAAAATTTTCTGTTTAGTAAATTAAAAACTAGGCATGATTCACGAAGGAATCGGGGCCGGCTAAGGTTAGGTTTTTACTGCCGACAAAGACGCTCTTGGCAGTACTGGACTACTTAGGGTCATTTGTTAAATCTGAACCATTTTTTCTGAACTAAAAAAATTTCTGAATAATCTGAATGAATCGTTTATCTGAATATATAAATGAACAAGATTGTTTGTTGTTAAAGTATCCAAAATTTCTGGATGACAGAAAATTTCTTGGCAGTACTGGACTACTTAGGCGTGTTAAACTTTTTTAAATAATTAAAAGTATTAAAATAGATTTTAAAATAAATTAATAAATGTTTACCCGTAATATTTTTGGAAAAAGAGGGGTCTTAGTAAGGAAAAATAGAAAAAGTAACATATTTTAGCTGAAAAGGTAAGTGTCCGTAATTAAAAGTATTTAAATAGGTTTCAAAATAAATAAGTAAGGATTTGCGTGAGATATTTTTGGAAAATTAGGGATTTTAGTAAGAAAAAATAGAAAGAGTAACATGTTTTAGTTGAAAAAGGTAATTGCCCTGATTTTTTTAAGAAAAAAAGAGGATTTTGTTAGAAAAAATAGAAAATGTAATGTATTTTAGTTGAAAAGATAGTTGCTTATAAAATTTTATTATTTAATAATAACTAGTTTACTAAGCCGCGCTTCGCAGCGGCTTTATAATAATATCTTTAAATTTTCTCAAAAAATATTCTACAAAATACGTTTTTAAATAAAATAATATTTCTAATATAAAATTAAGTTTTGTTTTGAATTATATATATATATATATATATATATATATATATACATAAAGTTCTAAATCGTTTAATCAAAAACTACAATTATACCTTCAGAGTTATTAAAATATTCATTACCTCCAAATCTACTCTCAGTAAGAAAAAAATCAAAAAATATGAACAAACATTTTTTTTTTCTGAGAGAATTTTTTTATTAATAATGATATCTTTTTGTCAAAACAAATAACAACAAAAACAACAACAACCTCTTCATTAAAAAAAAAACTGACATCTTCTCAATTTTTCTTATTCTTGTATGACTTTTGTTATAGATGCACCGACTTATTGAATTTTGTTAAAAATGCACACACTAAATAAATTTTTCAGTCGAATAAATCTTAACATGATATTTCCGAAAACACTATAAATTTCTTAATATACAATTTTTATCTTTGAATTTTCGTGTATGAATTAAAGAAAACTAGGAATTATGCCCGCGCTACGCATGCTAACATTCTCCGTAATTTTATTTATTATCAAATTTTTTATAATATACTTACATTTTTATATAAATAATTATTTATGTTACTAAAGGAAAAGCCTAATGTATTTCCCTTCCTTAAAATCCTTGTATTTCACTGATCAAGAGATTCTAAACAGATCATTGTAGTGCTAGACAGTTGCATGGAATAGTTGTTATTATCCATTTGAAAGTGTTAAAGTGTGTATTATTTTAAAAAGTATTTTTAATCAAACAAAAAGATGGAAATATTAATAAAAACTTAATGTAAATAGTTCATGCCAAATTCTTTTATTCTAACAAATAACAAATGAACCATCCAAACCACAATTAAAGATGAAAAAGTAGTCAACTTGAAAATTACAACTATAGTTCTCAAAATCAGGTAACATTTTGGAAATGTAAAATAATTTGACTAATGAAAACCAAGATGATATTTTCTGGAGCACATAATCAAAATAAAACAAATGAAGAATGATCTGAAAAGGTGAAGAAGCAAGCACACTCAGCAATATAGACCAATATTTAAGGCTCCTGCAAGAATAAAATGATTGGTTTAGCTTTGTTTGTTATTATGTTATAATTTTGCGGGGAAAAAAAATAAAACAATATCAAATATCTAACATAAAATTGACAATTATGAAAAGTTAAAGAACAATATAGGTTTACATAGAAAATCAAACAATCACTACCAGTTTTATTTTCTTGGTTACTGAAGCGGCAGAATCTGGTGTGTTAAATAAGTCAACAGCTTCTATAGTCTGCATAAAAAAAATATGTATTTAGAAAACAAATTTCCACTATTATAAGTATTACTGATGATAGCAAGTAGAATTAATTTAATGGTCGGGACATTGTTACGGATGATTAAATTACTCACATCACAATGATTAGAGGGTCGACATTTAGGAACAGGAGAATATTCAGCAATGGAAGAAGTCGCCACAGAAGAATCACATAAGTCAAGAGCCTCATATATATTACTATCAGCTTTAACATTGGCTTCGGTGAGCACCAACTTAACTGTGACTTCATTTCCGACAATATCTTTTAAAACTGTAGGCATGCCATTGCTTTCTATAGCCTGTAGTGTTAGAAGTAAAACTCTCCATGAAAAATAATGAAAAAGTTCATTAACACACATGAATACATGCAAGGTGTTCATAAGCGCGTGTAATAATTGTGTAGGTGTTGCTAGTTAGTGTTCAGATGTAAAAGTCTTAACGTATGCATGAGACACAGTAGTGAAAACTGAAAACTCAAGTTGACATGCATGGGGAAATAAACTATAAACTATACACTAAAGCTATAATAGAGCTGGCGGTTTTTAGGTTAAAGCCTGGAAAAAAGGTGGTTGTGCACAACACAATACACAGCTCAAATATGAACCGATGAAAACAATAAAAGAAGGTGGAACTTGTATGAGAAAAGGAGAAATAAACTATAAACTATACAATGTACACTAAACCTATAAACTATACATACACGGGGAAATAAACTATAAACTAAGTTTACATGCATGGGGAAATAAACTATAAACTATACACTAAAGCTATAATAGTACTGGTGGTTTTTAGGTCAAAACCTGGTAAAAAGGTGGGTGTGCAAAACACAATACACTGCTCAAATATGAACCGATGAAAACAATAACAGAAGGTGGAATTTGTATGAGAAAAAGAGAAACATATAGCAGCAGTCCTGGATATTAGGGTGGTCAAACTGACTTGTAATAAATATATAGATTAGGTCAGGGGTGATGTAATTGTGTGATTTATAAGCCTATAAATAGACAGCCCCAGCTAGCATTTGTATAATACACAACAAAGTGAAAAAAGATTGTATAGAGAAAAAAATTGATTGAGCCGAAGCTGTGAGTGAAAAAAAAGGTTGTAGCTTATTAGGAACAGAAAAATTGTAGCTATATTCATGTAAATAAAAGTGTGCCGTGTTTGTTTGTTTCAGCATCAAACTTATATATTATACACTAAACATACATCCTTGTTTGAGTTGGTGAAAATTAAAATGAGTCCATACACGTTTCCAACATGTAGATATATTAACATAATTAAAACTAACTTAAGTTCAAATTATATATACATGTTTTAATTAGTACATCGACTATTGTAACATAATCCTTAGTTTCTTATTACCTTTTCATTTTCCTTTATAAGGTTTGTTGCAGTGTTCCCAACAATACGCCTAACCACACGATCTTTGAGTATAACATTGCATGCATGTGTTTGATCTTCAACCAATACAAATATACGGAATCTACAAAGAAAGTGAGTAGGATATAGTAAACACAAAGACATTGTATGAAAAAATTTAGTTGAAAATGGAAGTTACCTCTTTTCAGCATGTGGGTAACTCCGTTTACAATTCTGACATTTGAATTTTTTAACATCTCTTTCAACCTCTTCATCGGTACATTTGATGCAGTTATAATACCACCAATTCTCTTCATCATCAATTTTGAGTATGGTGAAAGTGCACAATAAACTTTTCTGCATTTAAAATTAATTGATTTGACATCAGACTACTAAAAATTAACAAACAGAACATTTCAAAATTTAACTTAAATATAGGAACAAACATTTGCATACATAGAAGAGGAATTTTCAATCAAATCTTTTAAAGAAATTTTCTCAATAGAAGGACCAGTTGGCAAGGTGTTTGCAATTTGAGATGATTTTTTAGAACTTTTGTATCCTTCCTCTTTTAACCTGTTCAAAAATTCCATTATATTATATATTAGAATGCTAAAGATCAAGTGGATAGATGCATACGCCTACTAATATATTTTGAAAATTTATAATTATGTGTATCAACGAATTACAGTCACCAACTTTTGAACATATAAAGCTTTGAACAAATAGAGCATATATTAATTTTTAATACCTGCTTCGCAATTCTGTCACTGCGTCAAAGTTGAGGTTTAGATAAATTTTAGAAGATGGTAACGTACCGATTTGCACAGCATCTGAAAAAATAGAATTAGAATCATATATCAAGAAGGTTCTATATAAGAAGTAATATTCTTTAAAAGTAAAATTAAATGACACTTGGTTAAACAATTCATTTTTATAAAACATTTAAATGAAATATATGAGAATTTGAAAGGAATTTAATTGACATCCACTTACTGTTGAACATGGTCAATTTTGTACTTGCGATAATTGCTATAATAGGTTCTTCCAAAGGTTGGTGATAACTTTCATTGACAGCCACCGCTAATTCTCCCCAAATGCTAACCTTGTGCGATACACTATATTTAAGAAAATGGACAAATAAAATTTTATGCATGACATACAAAAAAATGATGATAATTGCTTTATATATAGCTGCATGGGAAAGAAATCAATACCTTCCATCAGTGAGCATAAATCTAACTACATCCCTTTCACCAATCTTTGTAGGGATTTTTCTAACGTTCTCAAACTTTTCAATGACGCCAATGACATCTAAAAGACATATCAGATTTTCAGATTTTTAGGAAAACATAAACATGCCTTTTTAAATACTATGTAATATAGTCTAACTTCTTTAGGAAACGAATACAAATACAAAAATTAATAAAGGACATGTATGACAAACCTATAGCATAATCTGGTTCCTCCGAAGGTGAAATGCGACTACATTCTTCCTCTAAATCTTCCAAGTCCATGAATTCAAATTTGTGTAAAGGGATTGTCATATCGTTATGAACAGACTGTATAGAAGTTGAACTCAATAAACGTATGCAGGTATTTGTTGACACGGGTTTCAATATCCCAATTATGTCCATGACTTGAAAATTTTCAAAGATGTAGACGTCTCCTTCAACCACATCTTTTCCAATTGAATGCCAATTGTTGGGATAAGCATATGCATGCACATGACAGTTCTACGATAAAGTTATGTAAACAATAAGATACATATTTTTATCCAATTTCACAGTTGAATAATTTGTTAAAGCTATATTGTAAAAACAAAATAATAATTAAAATTTATGATACTTACGTCGTCATCTAACAGAATAAAGTTATAGCCTTTCACAACTCCTGTTTTCAATGATGTAGTAGGCCACATCCTGGTTACTCGCACCTTGATTCTCCAATTAGTTCGTGACTTCTCAAGAGTCTCCAGATGGTCGAACAAAATGGCTTCCATATTTAGCGTAGTTCTGCAAAGATCATAATTTGTAATGAAAACTTATGAGAAGAAGTCATGCATGCAATTTCAAATACATAATAGCCGAGAACACACAACAACTGGGGAGTTCAATGATAACTCATAGATATTATACTTACACTGTTCCTGGGATGGGTTGAAGAACAGTTTTGTATGGTCCTGTTTTAACTTGTAAAAGGCCTTGCTCAATATATAAACACGATGTACTGTGTTAATTGGTTAATTAGGTAATCATGGACGTAAATTATGCTTTGTGAATGATATTAATGTATAAATGAACATTATCTTAATTGATTCAAGCTGTGCACGCAATAAATTTGACACAAATTAATAAAGATAAATGGCTTACACAACTGGCTTGCACAACTGTATAAATTAAAATGGATGGATACATATAAAAAGTTGTTATTCCGTGATTACATTATATCATAATTTATTTTATTTTATTGTGATTTCGTATCATTTAAACACATGATCTTACACTTAAATGAGGCAAGATACTTGGTAAATATAAGATTGGTTATTTTTATGTAAATGTTGGTATTATAATATGATATATGTATATATATGTATATGTAATAGTATAATATATAATAAAAATATAATATATAATATATTATAATACATAATATATAAGTAGTTTTTTTAGTATATTTATTTTAATATATTTAACCCAATATATTTAATTTATTCTGAATACTCCAATATACACGGATTTGCCGTTTATTCAAAATCTAATTTATATGGCTAACACGATTGTAGAAATTAAATTGGAAATTACATATCTAAAAAGTTGTTATTTCACGATTACTGTATATTAGAATTTATTTATTTTAAATCCAAATTAGTACCAATTAAACACATGATCTTTCATTTAACAGGGGCAATATTCTTAGAAATTTTTATGTTATGGATTCATGTTGTATTTGTCAATGTTATAATATATAATATAGGATGATATATAATATATAAATAGATTTATCTTTAAATATTTAACCCAATAAATTTATTTTATTTTGAATACTCTAACATACATTGATTTGCAATTTATTCAAAAGCCAAAATATGTGTATACATGTTAACTTTCGTCTGATAAATTATGTTTTAAAAGTTTATTTAACTTTGACTATTAATTATTTGCTTGATTACAAAGGAAAATGTATATAAGATCATTTAAATTTTGTAATGATTCGTGTACGCCCAACATTATTTTGGAAAATTGTTAAATTGAGTCTTGCATTGTTTTGCACTTAAAATGTATATTGTTTTTGTAAAAATAGTTAATTATCCGTTTTCTGTTTGTACATGTTAAAGATTTGTAATGGCAAACAACTATGACCTCGAATTGCATTTTGGGGCATTGTTTATTTTTTAAAAATCTGATAAAAGACCTTTTTTATGTTGTAATTAGAACTCTAGAACTCACATGGATATACTATTTGGTATTATACTTGAAAATGTCTTACAATTTGTAATTTATATATATATATTTCATTGATGCATCAACAAAAAAAAGATAAATACAAAGATCACCATGCCAATCTTTAAAGAATGACATATGATTAACTGAATAGCAAAACAAATTTTTTAATAAAAAAACAGAGGAAATTTCATATTAAACACGAATAATGAAAACCAACATGTGACTTTATTGACTCTATTTAAATATTTCGGGATTGTCTTATTTTGGAATTCTATATATTTGTTTGATGCATCCAGAAAAGACCTTCACGGTATCACATCTGCATACCTATAAAAAAAATTATGTCAGAAATGAAAATGCTAAGTAATTAAGTTAATTTTGCATCATAAAAATTATAAAGTTGTAGAATAGAATATATCTTATACGCATGTTACCTTTGCCTCATTGCCACAGCTTCCTCCATGTCTGGATTCACATATATTCTTGAATATGGTAAGGTGACGATTGAAGGAGAATCTGAAATTAATACAAATATATATTTATTAATTATATATTAGTTGTTATTTTGCTTTGTAAATTGTGCATCTTTTATTTTAATTAATTCTAAGAACTCACACATAAACATGTGTAGCCTGACACTTGATAGAATAAGAACAATTGGTTGCTGAAGATCCATTTCAAACATATCAATCGTGCTTGCTATCATATCTTCCCACACAGAAACTTTGATAGAACACATTCCATCTGTCATATTAAAACAATGTACTTGTTTTTCACCAGTTCTAGTAGGTACTGTTTTCACCTGACCAGGATTATCAACAACTCCTATAACATCTACAAAATATAATAATATTACTCAAGGTCGTAAGAATATTAAAACTATGAAATATAGCCTTAACATTCAAGTAAAATTTAAAGAAGAGACAAATTTTACCTATTGTGTTAATAGGGACTTGATCTCTAGCATAACCACGTGCCACTGCATATACGTCAACCACATTAAGAAGATCAAATTTATTTAATGGTATACTCCAGTCATCTCCAACAACTTGTTGGACAATGGTATGAATACAAAAGTCAATGCACATAGCTGAAGGCACAGGCCTCATGCTTCCGGTTGCTTCACGGATGATAAAGTGATGTATATCATATATGCTTCCTTCAAAGATAATTGCTCCAAAAAAATTCCAAATGTTCGGAGAAATTAGTGCATGGACACGTTCTTTCTGAAAAGAAGCAAGTCCATATAATTTTAATCAAAGTGAAAAATATAAAATAATACCACATGAAATGCTAATTGTAATTTGATATCATAATAACAAAATTTTGTTTCAAATTTATTCTTACGTTGGAATCGAGAAGAATGAGATTGTACATCAGTATGCCATTTCCAACTGCCGAAATAGTTGGCCAGATCCTCGTAACGCGGACCTTAACCCTCCAATTGGTCCTCGTTCTATCAAGCGAAGCAAGTGAATCAAACATACCTGTACATTTATTATCATTATAATCATACGATAATAAGTTTACATTATGCAAACATAAAAAGATAATAAGAGAAGGTAGAATGCAAATGAAGGTCACATATACGTATAGAGTGCATGACGGAAGATGTTAAACCTTGGTATTAGTATAACCGAATAAGGTTAAAAATGTTGAATAATACGTGTTTAGTAATGCTTCAATGAACTCTGAGATATATATTATTTCATAAGGTCAATCAAGCATGTGTTTCGAGATGATATTTATGGATGATATACCCTAGTACTTACTAAATAACTAATAAGATCAATTATCTTCATTTGTATTGATAAGTAATTAAAATAGTTAGCTCATGACAGTATTATACTTTACTAATATAGATAACTAACTCTTGTCATGCTATTACATGGTTGACAGCTAAAAGATATCAATGAGATATTTGTATTAGATTTTGATATTTATAACTAATAACTAATTATAGGGTAGCCACATCAATTATGTATATACTTAACAAACATAAAATTTCTATCATCTTTTGATTTTAAAGAATTTATGTTCTAATTTACATAAAATTAAATTTTAACATGGTAGATGATTATTTAAAAATAAAGTCACCTAATGAGGTCGTGAATATTGTTCTAATGACCTAAAGTAACATTAAATATAATGAAATTGAAGCTATGTGTATTTAGAGAAGTAAAAGTTACCGACTAAATTTGTACATCTAATTGGCATTAAACTAAGTTGGATATAATCATACTTGGGCAGGAAAAATAGAGTAAATTATAATATTAAATGTTGCAAAAACTAATCAGCTACATTTGGCAAATTATAGAAAACTTCCTCAAATACAACATTGGATGTAATTTTTGTGGGCTTCCCGCTGTCATCTACAATAAGAATGTGAAGTCCTTCGGGAGATGTTACTCTTGAAATTGCTACATAAAGCTGTCCATGAGAAAATACGGATCTTGGTAAGTACAACCCAACAGTATCCAGAGATTGACCTTGACTCTTGTTAATGGTCATGGCAAAACAAAGCTGAAGTGGGAACTGAGTTCTTTTAAATTCGAAGGGCCATTTTGTATCTGTTGGTACCATATCAATCCGAGGTATCAAATGTTTTGTTCCAACATATGAGCCACAAAGAATCTCACACTCTATGCTATTCTTTTTACATCCCGTCACAATCATTCGAGTTCCGTTACATAATCCAAGAATTTGATTCAAATTTCTCATTAACATAACTACAGCTCCAACTTTGATCTTTAACTCATGTTTTGGTAGACACGGCATATTAATTGAGTTGAGATATTCGACTGGGAACGAAGAATCAAAATCGTTATCTTCACCTCCGTTGTCATCAATAGAATCCTGGCTGAGATATGAGTATGTCATACCTGGAATCTTCTCAAGAATTAAAGAGTTGATGTCATCTACCATCACATTCGTTGGTGTAAGAATTGCTCTGGAGCGTAGATAGTCATGTGAAAACATGTTCTTGACAAAATCTGGATATGTTATATCTAAAAGAGACTTGATTGGATTTCCATTTTTTACATTAACAACATATTGCTCTGGAATTTCAAAAAGAATATCCGATTGGTCATCACTTGCACGAATGCTTTCCAATTTTCCATCACCAATAGCAAGTTGCCACTTACTAAATTCAGAAATTATATGATTTCGAAGGGCAGAATTACCTGAATGTAAGCGCATGTTCTGATTGAGAAGGAAAACTTGACAAAAATCCCACAACTTTGAATTATTCAATGACGCACCAACAATTTCTGCTCTTGTTGCTTTAGGTATAACAGGCAAAATTTGTCGAAAATCTCCACCAAAAATGACACTGATACCACCAAATGGTTTTTTAGATCTACCTGGATCAATGGGTTTCATGATATCTCGGAGACAGCGATCAACACATTCAAATCCATGGCGATGCTGCATAGGAGCTTCATCCCAAATAATCAGATCTGTATGTTGTATTAATTCTGCAAGATCTGTTCCATGCTTTATTCCTGCCACTGAGTACTGATCTAACTGAAGAGGTATATGAAAGCGTGAATGTGCAGTCCTACCTCCTGGTAACAAAACAGCTGCAATTCCAGATGACGCTACAGGAAGCACTATTTTACGTTGAGACCTTAAACGACAGATGATTGTCTTCCACAGAAAGGTCTTTCCACATCCCCCACTTCCATAGACAAAGAATAAACCACCTTTTTTCTCTTCTACACTTTCAAGAACAGAATCATAAACTTTCTTTTGTTCTGCATTCAATTTTGCAAAACTCAAGTCATGTTTTTCTTTCATTTCGTTTATATCATATCCTGTTTCTTCAATTATAAGACGATTGACATTGTTAAAACGAAAGAATTCTCCTGGGAATGGCATAGTCGGGTAATCTTTCAAACTCTTACCTATATCATTCATGACTTTCTCAATTTCTGCATAAAATAAACCAAAAATAAATCCATAAATAAATTCTTGTGGCCTGAATAATATTCATGGACGGTCATTTTATTGCCAATCATCTTCTATATTAATACTCAAAAAATAAACTTTGAAGAAAATTGCGATGATGAGAGGCACATATGCATTACTTATAGACATTACTTATACATAAAGGTTGATTCTGTTAAAAAAATTAGTACCATATAACTTCACTTACAGTTGAAAGGAATATTATGTGCTCTACGCATTTACAAAGAAGAAAGTGATGCATTAAAATTTTGGAATTTATGATTGTATTTATAACTTTAAAAAGTATTTCTTGTGTGGTAGAAGTAGCAGGAATGCAATTTTGTACTATTTTTAAGATTTCAATTTATTATGTTCAAGGCATTTTATTTTGCGAATCAAGTCAAAGTAAATGAGAAACCTGTTCTACAATTGGTTAACATGTTTAGATATTTAGTCTGATGAATTCCTAATGTAGAGCTATACATGATACTTAATTCTTATTTTTTCTCCATATGTGCATAGCTTTAACATTATAATCTATAATTTTTAATAATTAAGCTTGAAAAACCATATGTATACATACTGGAAGACAAAATTTGTAAAACAATAATAATTTATAATGTTTCAAATTTAACTAATAATAATTCACCTAAAAAGAAATATAACATGTGTATTCTTAAAGTTTTGTTTAAATAAAAAATTACCTGCCAGAGCATAATTTTGTATGTCATTATCCGAGAGTTGCAGCTGGGCATTCTGTGTTATTTTTCGCCTCGTTAAAACAATGTCGTCCGACATGCATCTCCAATGAGCATCCCACAATCTCAGTGGATCAGAAACTGAGCAATAAGCCAATATATTTACAAACATTTCATGCAATTGATGTGCTAGTGATGAGTGTGCATTCTCTTTCATTGCATCATGCCACTGATTGTCATTTTGAAGCAGTCCAAGTGCTAAACAGGCTTCTTTAAAACTGTCATAAACATGACCATCTACGGTCCTTAAATCATCAAATGATAATGAACCTTTCTTTCTCATTAGAAGCATGCGTAGATATAATAACTCTCCTCCTGTAGCATGTACTTCTGACAGTCTTCCTACAACATAACCTCTTTGCCTCTCTTTCCACTTGCAAGGCTTTGGTAGCCATGTGAAATGTGAAGGAAATTCAGAATATGTGTAATTACATGCTGTTGGTAATTCCTTGTTAGCAATGAACCAAGCTTCCAGCTTACTCTTTTTAGAATCTGCTCTATCACAAACTTGTTGCAAAGATGATCCAGCTGTAAAACTAACATATTTGTTACCTGGCAAATGGATAGGTAATCGATCCACGGATGGCCAGCGAGAATGAACGTCAAAACCAAAAATTCTCCACGAAGCTTCGGAAGCACATATATAACGACCATCAAGATAGTGCTTGACTTCATCACGATGTTTTTGTTTTGTTGTGGAAGTGTTGATTGTGGTCTCTCCTTTTTTTTTCTTAAGCATCATTGTTGCATTATCATGGCCTTTTAAACAATACTTAAAAAGGTACTTCAACGACCTTGAATTGTTGCAAATTTCCAAATTAATGTGGCATTGGAAACGAAGCAACAAATCCCTATTATATGGAACCACGAACCTGTTGTCTAATGAAACCCCCTTTTTTGTCACAAAATTTCCAATGTTGCGCCTGCGATATACTGGAAAACCGCAATCATCAAAAAATGTATTCCCATTAAACCTGCAATATTGCACAAATAAAAAATTCAGTGACTATGACATGTAACATAAACTATAGCTACTTAAACCTTGTTTACCTCTTCGGAAAGTGTCGCTGGCATTTACCGTTCAACATACATGGTGAATAGCTACAATCAGTTCCGCAAGGTCCATGAATCATATAGTTATTAACAGCATTATATCCTAAAGGATCAGTGTCTTTGTCAGGGATTTCAGCAGAAACCAAAGAATCAATCTGATCAATTTTATGTGGCCTGTCGTTTGGATGTAACCAGATCAACATGTGCATATGTGGCAATCCACGCTTTTGAAACTCTATCACATGCATCACTATTCAATATCAATTCACCAACAAATATGACAATTAGAAATTTTTCTTAAAACAATATGATATAAACACTTGTTCATATATCTACTTATTTCAATACCTCCTATACATCTGCCAAAGTATCGCTTTTTCTTGATCAGTTCCATTAGTTGATCTAACTTTAACTTAAAAACACGCGAAACTATATCAGGAGCATCAGAAACATCTACACCAGGCAAGTGTTTCATCATTTCTTGTATTTCTGGCCACTTGGTATTACATGTCATAGTCAAAAAAAGTGATGGATGTCCAATACTTCTACATAAAGCTAATGCATCCTTAAAGTGTTGAGACATGTAACGTTGGGAACCGGTAAAAGAAGCTGGGAGAATTATAGTTTTACCAACATGAGAGGCATCATTGTCTCCTTGTCGCAGTGCATCACGTACTGAATGATACAGATCTGCTCGTATTTCAGTCTGGTGTCTACTGATCCAATCCAATCGATATTGTTCAATGGCCGTAAATGCGTCTACAACATATTGTTGCCACAAACGACCACCAAGATGTGGAGTCAACCCTGGAAGTTAATAATTGAGTCAGCAAGCATTTTATAACTTAAATAATCAAGGGTGAACATCAAAATAACTTTACACTAACAACTATATTATATAAAGCTTAGTTTGCACGAACAGTTATATTATATATAGCTTACACCATTATGTTACCTTCAGAAAGACGTATCATGAGTTTATAACAATAATATTCCTTCATTGAAACAAATTCTCTTTGTTTCTTCTCAAAATCTTGATCTTCACTTTCTGGCTGCACATGTACAGATTTTGATACTTTTTTTAATTTGATTTTTGTATGGAATCCATCATCTGCATGTGGGAATAACAAAGGATACTGAAGCTGCATGAAAAAAACATCTGTTTCCCAAACCCTCTTCAGGAATTTCTGATTTGTTTCTACAACAGTATCCTTAATACCTCTAGTGTCTGCATCACTGCTTAAAAATTTCTGACGTGTTACCGCAATAGTATCTCTAAAACCCGGTTGGTCTGCATCACTATTTACTATCAGGCCACCAACTTCATTTGATGGCCCAATGATATTTGGTCTCCCATTTGCTGCTTGTGAAGATAAAAGAACCAATCTAAACTCATCCATTTCATTTTCCTTAAAACGCTCCCGAGCTGTTACAAACTGATGAACCAATTTATTGTGTTCATGCAACATAGTCATAAGACCTTCAACAATAGTTTCATCAATCTGATCCCTAACTGCTCCCATTGCATGTAGTCTATTTGGGAGTTCATTATCGGTGTCGTAAATGTATAACTGGCAGAATTTCGGAGTTTCACCTTTTTGTGGTAGCATGCTGCCAATTAGATGAAGATTTTGTCCTCTCACCTTGAAGCAATACGGTGCTCTCCCTTTATTTATCTTATGATCTATTTTCCCACCACTGGAACACATTGCAAACATAGAATTGTAAACTCTACTATTTTGCTTAAAATGTAAAGATTGCTCACCCCCAGTCAAAAGAGAAGCTAGAGGTTCGGGCGGTTGTTTCTCTTTTGGAAGTTCAACCTGTCCATTTTTGCAACAAAGAGAAAACGTTGGCTGGCTATTTTTGTTTGATTTGTTGTTTCGCTCCATAATCCACATGCATGAGCCACAAAGATTACAAATAGATGTCGGTGGACCAAGGTTCATGTAACCTTCCCATATATTAATCTCTGAGTCAAAGTAGTCAACATGTTCTGAAAATTAGAGTTTGAAGGTGTAATTAGACATTTGTATACGATGAATAGAAGAGCGTACAAAATATTACAATATGAATTGAAAGTAGATACCTTCATCTAGAAATATCTCCTCCTCAATATGCAAAGTATCATCAGCGTCATTAAAGTTGTCCATCAAATTTTTAATTCCAGAAGAAGATTCACCATTACTGTTTTTATTATGTCCAGGCGGAATAATATTGTTTGAAAGACTTTGTTCTGGAAATGGTATTCTGGATGTTTTTCTCAAATCATTACATCGACCTCCATGTGATTCTATGTTTGAATACTTGATGCTTGTTTCATTAACACGTAAATCACCATTTTCTATGTAAAATAGGAAACAAATTTAACATAAGCAAAAAAGAGTAAAATTTAACATTAGATATGCCTTCTACAAAAATATGTTCCCACTATATTAGGAATTTAAAATAATTTCTTACCATGGCCAAGTATCTCGTCCTCAACATACATGATATCATATGCTCCATTTAAGGTGTGTGACAAATCATTAACCCCAAAAGATGACAGGCGATCATCGTGTTTATTCAACATTGTCTCTTTACGGACGCACACTGGTGTAACGCCTGCATGTCTTATTTTAGGAATGGCAGGTGTTCTCCACAATGGTTCTTCTTCACAATGATTTAATCTATGGTTCATGCTTTGCAAACTGATATTTGTGTCTCCGGTATCTGGTCAATTTGACATAGTTGAATGTCATTAAAGAAGTCTATCTGTTCTAATGACATTATAAAAGTAAAAGTTGCATGAATTTCAAACCTGTTTTGTTAATGTTCGACATTACATATGAAGATAGTCTGCTTCTTTTAGTTTGAGATGAACTTGATTTAATCCTTGCTAGAGTGAGCAAACATGTAAAGGCATGACCAAATATAAGTTGCAAAATAAGTATTGTTAGAAATAAACTATAAAATCATGATAAAAGATAAGTGATAATCATTGTCCTAGAGAGTGCACATACAATGTGAACTTAGAGATGGTGATAATGGAGTGGGTTTCCCATCCATGTTGGTGTCTTCTTGTTGACTGTTCAATTCATGAATCATGAGAGGGGTTGTAGCTGCCAATTTAACACCAAGAAAATTAAGTCGGGCATAACACACGATTATGGTATATTATACTAACAAAACATATCAGAATAGCATCTCACATGTTATTTTTGACAAAGGAGTATTTGACATCAAGATTGGATTTGATTTCGTGGTATCTGTAGTGTCATACCACGTAAATTATCACAAGTTGTTATAGATGGGTAATAACATTTTTGTAACTTTATAAGTATCTGATGAAAGTATACCTCTATTTGGAAGAACATTTTCTTTGTTATTATGTATTCCAATATTATAATTCTGTCTCTGCAACAATGTATTGATACTTGGACCACGTCCTCTACGCTTCACACCTATTACCAGAACACGTAACAAATTAAATAAAGTAATTACCAAAAAATTAGATTACCTCATTTGTTAACAAAATTATAGAATAAATTTTGTATATATATATATATATATATATATATATATATATATATATATATATATATATATATATATTATATTTACCCGACGTCTTATGTTGTCCACTCCCATCAGCAAGTGAACCAAGATTCCTAAATACATCGGTTTTTGAATTTGTATGAGGTGTCCCTAGAGGTCGTGCACCAGCCACTACAAATAAAGACCAATAATATTTTACAATGATAAAGGTAATAAAATTAAATAAATTAACAGAACTATAATAGAATAGTATCTCACTGGTTGAAATTGTTGACAGAGGAGTCCTTGACATTGAATTCTCATTTGATTCTGTGGTATCTATATGTTTACAACCAATCAGTCAATTAACCGTAGATTAAAATGGGCAATGACATGTTTATAATAATTTGATGCATAATTACCTAGATTGGGCATCACATCTTCTTGGTTATAATGTATTCCAACATTATAATTTTGTCTCAGCAATAATGTATTGGTACTTGGACCGTGTCCTCTACACTTTACAGTGGTTACTAAAACAGGTAAAAATGAAGTAAAGTAGTTATCATCCAAATATTGTTTCATGTCAAAAGCAATTTTGTATCTAAATGGTATATGCAAATACAACTCATAAGTCATTGTTTGAAAGTTTAACCTGACGTCTTATGTTGAAGTCTCGTGTTGTCAATGGTTGTATTTGTGTCAAGAGTATCTGGAGGTTGTATACCTGTCGCTGCAAATGAAGATCCATATTATTTTACATGTAGCGGTCAGGTGTGTAAAATATGTTTCTTTAAATGAATATCCAAGAAATACATAAGATATATTTTAAAATTCTTACCATTGGAATAACCTGTGACCCCAGAGGAGGATTGAAAGTTGTGTTGGTTAACATGTACTAAGTCCGACTTATTTTTGCTCTGCAACGATGTATTAATGCTTGGTCCACGGTCTTTACGTTTTACATCTGCTACTGGCATAGAATGCACAACATTATCAAAATTATATACCATTAACTGACAACATTGTGTGTCCTTTAAAATGTAAATTATGGTCTAAATTGGCATGTCCTTTAACATTGCATGTTTTATTGATAGGTACACATGAGTTGTTATATAATTGGAGACACTGATAGATCTAATTTATAAAATTAGGAATTATAGCTAAACTATGAAAAACACAGATTGCTTCTGATGAGTTATGTTAAATTATGCAAAATATACTTTCTTTTTTTCTGCGAAGTATTAAAAATATATTGTCTTTCTTTCTACTAAGTAATGCAGTTTATAGTAGTGATGTATGCCATGATAGAAGTGAGTTAGAGTAAAAGAGTAGAAAAAGAAGTGAAATATAAGTGAGATGGAGAAAAAGATAGGGCTGAAGCTCTCTTGTAATGTGTCATAGAAAAAGGCTGAAACAAAATAGCAGTAGTTTTATATAAAAGAGCAGTAGCTGAAACAAAAGAGCAGTAGATGAAACCTTGTAGTAGATGTATAAGGAAAAAGAGCAGTAGGTCCTTGTGTGTAAAACAAAAGTTGTAGCTTTATATGAATAAAAGTGTGCTATGTTTGTTTGTTTCTTTCCGTATCAAAATTATACTTTACACTGCACCTACAATCTGGTCTAAGTTTAAACATTGGTGTATAAAGTCCATTCACACATGTTGTTGCAGTGAAGAGATGGGTTTCTTGAAAACCTGGATCCATATTATTTTACATCAGGAGCATCCCAAACATCTACTCCAAGTAAGTTTATTATTAGGGTGGTCAAATAGGCTTGTAATAAATATATGTGATGAATGCGCTGATATAAGTGGAAGTAATTATAACCCTATAATTAAGTATCTCTCGCAGCATTTGTATAAAACCGAGTGAAACAGAAAAGAGCTGAAACTGGGAGAGGAAAAAGAGAAGGTAGTCCAACAACATTATACCCTTAGTGTTTGCAATTGTATTCCCTGTTTCAGTTTGAACTTTTTCCTTTGTCATTCCTTTTAATTTAGTAAACCTGTCACGGAGGTATGTATCAAGCGCTGTACCACGTTCTCGACGTTTCACGCCTGAGATATAGATATTGAATGACGTAGTTTAAAACAAATGAATAAGAGAATCCGACAAATAAATAAATGAAACAGTGTAACATAACTACATCAGACAGAACCAAGATTATGTTTCACAACTAATATCAAGCAACTACTTACTTAATTTATTGATGGAGTCTAAATATTCAATCAACTAATAAATAACCAAGTAGGTGGATTAAAAACATAGCAACACAGAGAAGCCATATTAGTAAATTGGTATGGGACGCACCTGCTTCTTTTTCCGACATTGATCTCGAATGAACATAAGAATCCATAAGTACTTAAGCATATAGACAGCTGTTGTATAATGATGAGGTTAGTAAAATTAAAACTTGAGATTGAACAATTCTGGAAACATTAAAATTAAAATGAAATGAAGAAAAACTATTAACCTGAAAGATACAAAGGATTCAAAATTGCTGTGAATGTCCTAATTTGCGTGTATGGCATGATCCTTGTCTGTAGATTAGAGTAATAGAGAACGCTAAATTAGGGGTGGATTGATATTCAGACAATCAACTTGGTAAAGTGGAAGTTTAACCGGAGCATCCACGGGTTGCAAAAAGCAAATGTAAATTAAGTGTATTTGTTATATGGGTTGACCTGTTGGTTATTTTTTATTTACCCGATAGAATAGAAAATGTCATTGTTGTCCATAGTTGTTCAAAACATTATAGATTATAGATTATTATTAAGGGTAATCGATGTAAATAGCCAAAATCTTCACTAGTATGCATTAAGAATATATAGATATTTTACTAAAAGATATAATCTTTTCTCATAAAAATTAGAGCAATAACTATCTAAACGTTAAAAAATAATGATAAAATTTGTTTTTTAAGACATGATGAATTCTCCACTTTCGAGTTACCTTGTATACAGGTGTATCAACTTTTAACTATAAATTCAAAACTAATAATGTACACCCATAAACATATAAATCAATTCACAACTGAATGTACGTGAAAATTACCTTACTCGGCCTATTATTTTAATTGATTAACTTATGAATCCCCTCCATATTAATCCATGTCTTAACTCAATCAACACTAATAGCAAATAACTTGTCTTGTCAAAGATTTTTATATGATCTTGCATTAGTATACAAACAAACGTAATAAGATAAATAACATAAAGGAAAAATTCTCATACTCATATATTCATATACACACTTTTAACATGAACAAACAAAAAAGTAAAGAAGAACAATATTGACAACAAAAATTGCAGTAGAAAATTAACAGAGTTTAGGTGTATATTTATACTATTAATTAGCTGTTTGTACGAAAGTATTAAAGGTAATTAATTATTTACCAAGTAATTACTTAATTTCTTATACAAAACCGATCTAATTTCTTAACTTTTTATTTACCAATATGTTCTTGTATTTTCTATTATATTACATTAAAAAAGAAAATTTAGGAGAGCAGAATGTTAAGATGATAATTTAATTTGAAAATAAATATTATGAGAATATCTAGATAATAATGAAGGGAAGTTCAAAATAATGTAAAATAATACACTTTTTTTTTAATTTAGATATTTGAAGGCAAGAATATTATAATTGAATATTTAGTTTCCTCCATTTGTAATATTTAGTTTCTCCATTAGTAAAGATCTATTGTATATTTACTTTCTCCATTAGTAGAGATTTTAAATGCAAGAATATTATATTTACTTTTATCTATTAGTAGAGATTTTAAATGCAATAATATTGAAATTGTATATTTAGTTTTCTCCATTATTAAATATTTAAAAGGTAATTGAATTTTTTTCTAGTTTTTTGTATTAATTACTTAATTTCTTATGCAAGACCGATCTAATTTATTAACTTCTTATTTACCAAAACGTTCCTGTATTTTCTATTATATTACATAAAAAAAGAAAGTTTAGGAGAGCAGTATGTTAAGATAGTAATTTCATTAAAAAAATATTATGAGAATATTTAGATAATAATAGAGGAAAATTCAAAATAATGTAAGGTAATACACTGTTTTGGTAATTTAGATATTTTGAAGGCAAGAATATTATAATTGAATATTTAGTTTCTTACATTAGTGATATTTAGTTTCCTCATTAGTAAAGATCTATTGTATATTTACTTTCTCCATTAGTAGAGATTTTAAATGCAAAAATATTAGCAAATAACTTGTCTTGTCAAAGATTTTAATATGATCCTGCATTAGGATACAAACAAACGAAATAAGATAAATAACATAAAGGAAAAAGTCTCGTACTCATGTATTCATATACACACTTTTAACATCAACAAACAAAAAAAGTAAAGAAGAATAATATTGACAACAAAAATTGCAGTAGACAATTAACAGAGTTTAGGTGTATATTTATACTATTAATTAGCTGCTTGTACGAAAGTATTAAAGGTAATTAATTATTTACCAAGTAATTACTTAATTTCTTATACAAAACCGATCTAATTTCTTAATTTTTTATTTACCAATATGTTCTTTTATTTTCTATTATACACCTATCCCATTCGTCATGTGGGGAATGGATATACTTGGACCATTTCCAATGGCAAGTGCGCAAAGAAAGTTCTTGAGAGTGGCAATCGACTACTTCACCAAGTGGATTGAGGCTAAACCTTTAGTCAAGATAACCACCAAGCAAGTAATGCATTTCTTCTGCAAGAATATTATATTTACTTTTCTCTATTAGTAGAGATTTTAAATGCAATAATATTGAAATTGTATATTTAGTTTTCTTCATTATTAAATATTTAAAAGGTAATTGAATTTTTTTCTAGTTTTTTGTATTAATTACTTAATTTCTTATGCAAGACCGATCTAATTTATTAACTTCTTATTTATCAAAACGTTCCTGTATTTTCTATTATATTACATAAAAAAAGAAAGTTTAGGAGAACAGTATGTTAAGATAGTAATTTCATTAAAAAAATATTATGAGAATATTTAGATAATAATAGAGGAAAATTCAAAATAATGTAAGGTAATACACTGTTTTGGTAATTTAGATATTTTGAAGGCAACAATATTATAATTGAATATTTAGTTTCTTACATTAGTGATATTTAGTTTCCTCATTAGTAAAGATCTATTGTATATTTACTTTCTCTATTAGTAGGGATTTTAAATGCAAAAATATTATACGTTTCCTCTATTAGTAAACATTTAAAATGTAATTGAGATTTTTTCGAATTTTTAATATTATTAATTCAAAAAATTGAGAAAATTAGAAAAATAGAACGAAGCGATCTGAGAGCGCCACCTCACCGCCCCCGTCTTCTCCTTTATATAATAGTATTGATTGATTTCTTTAGAAAATGAAAAAATAGAAAAAGTAACACGTTTTAGCTGAAAAAGTGGTCATAATTAAAAGTATTAAAATAGATTTTAAAATAAATAAGTAAGGGTTTGCCCGTGATATTTTTGGAAAATGAGGGGTTTTAGTAAGGAAAAATAGAAAGAATAACATGTTTTTGTTAAAAAAGATAACCGCCGGTGTTTTTTTAGTTAGAAAAATTGAAAATGTGACATGTTTTAGTTGAAAAAGGTAATTGTAAATTAAAATTATTAAAATATATTTTAAAGTAAATAAGTAAGGGTTTGTTATATATTTGGAAAAAGAGTGATTTTACTAAGGAAAATAGAAAATATACTGAAAAAGGTAATTGCCCGTGATTTTTCTAGAAAAAGGGGGAAAGGTAATTACCAATTAAAAGTATTAAAATAGGTTTTAAAATAAATAATTAAGGGTTTGCTCGTGATATATTTGAAAAAATGATGGATTTTAGTAAGGGAAATAGAAAAAATAACATGTTTTAGCTGAAAGGGAAATTGCCCCTGATATTTTTAGAAAAAAATGGTAATGTATTTTAATTGAAAGGGTAACTGATTATAATAATTTTTATAATAATTAAATAAACAATTAAATAAGGCAAGTACCGTATCAAAAAACAAGTACCAAAACTTTCAATGTTTCGTTAATAATATAGTATAGATAGATAGATAAATTTATAATATTAGTATTTTATGCTACTAAATGAAATAGCCCGTGATATTTTTTAGCTTTAAGTTAGGAGAAATATTTGTTAGAAAATATAAAAAATAATATACGTTTTGGAAAAAAAGCTAATTGGTTAGTCATTAATAATTATAATATTTTTATTTTATTTTATTAAATAGAACTGTTCGTGATATTTTTGGAAAATAAGAGGTTTTATTTAGGAAAAATAGAAAAGAAAAAAAAATTAGTTAGAAAATATAAAAAAAATATACACTTTGGCTAAAAATGGTAATGGGTTAGTTATTAGCAATTATAACCTTATTATGTTATTTTATTAAATGAAAATGTCTGCGATATTTTTGTAAAATGAGATGTTTTATTTAGGAAAAATAGAAAAGATATTCTATATAATAATTTTAATATTTTATCTAAAGGTTTTCATCGATTTGATCTAAAAATTTTAATATTTTATCTAACGGTTTTCATCGATTTGATCAGAAATATCTAACGGATATGAATGGAGTGACCAGACTACAAAAAATTTCAGGAGGACCAGATTACAAAACTTTCAATGTTTCGTCTTTAATATAATAGTATAGATAGATGTGGCCAACATCTAAATTTTTTTAGTTAAACTTTAAAATTGACACATCATCAATTTTTTGTATTTTTAGTATATAATCGGTCATTTTAACTAATATCTTGGAATATATTTATTACAGATTTCACAAATTTTACATAATTACTATTTACATAATCAATATACATAATTTCATTGAAGATGCTTTAAGTGCTCATTTAATTAAAAAATTTGCATGATTTTGATTTGATTCCGTCTAATCTATTTTAGTCTTTCAAGTTATTATTGTACTCTTTTATTAAAAAAAACTATGGCATCTGGATCTAATATTTAGATCACATGCATGTTCAAACAATAATATCGCCTGGTTTACTACGCCTGCATTTCCATGCCAAACCTGATAAAGAAAGCGAACGTTTAAACTAAACAGTCTTCTTGCTCGAATAAAGAAAAATATGATTTATATAAATCTTGTCTTTTTCTTACTCGAAGACAGAGTTAAAATTTGTTAAAATTTGTCGATTATAAAAACCACTCAAATAGCCTCGTGGGAAGTATAAAATTGATATTTTAAGAACTCTAGTTTTTGAAAACTCTACTTTTTTTTAACTTATCATCCCTATATATCTCTATTGAAAATTATCGTACCATTGAATAATGCGAAGTTCCTATCATCTAGGGCGGGCGCCGGGCATCGATTAGATTCCCCATTAAAGAAATTAGATTATCGCAATGTGTTTAAACTTAAATTACTATATATTATATCTCTCAAATATTTGCCAGAATGCAATTCGTAAATGAGTTGGAGCTGCATTTAGTTGCATTTGAATTTAAGATCATATTTATCATTTTCTTATTTAAACACTAATAATTTAGAAGGCATGTGTTTCACAAAAAAATTAAAGAAAAATGAATCATTCGAAAACTCTTAAACTTATCATTTTATATCAAATAAATTACATCAAAATTTAAATGGTCATTTATGTTTAGATTTTATCACAGAGTAAATTAGGTCTTAATTACCTGGACGTGGGGGGAACAATTTATCTCCAAGCGAAAGTAGAATCCTAAATGAACTGGACAAGTTCCATATTGACTCTGTTAGGACATGATTTGACTCGATTTGTTAAAAACTCGAACTAGACTTTGAATATATAAATGTGTGCGTTGACAAATCTGGATATTAGTATGCGCAGTTTGCAATTGGCTCAAAATTGTTTGGATCAAACTCGGCTGGTTAAAGTTCGAGTTTTTTCACTACAAGGAAATTCGGCTAAATTCCACCGCATAAATTCGACTGGCCTAAATTTGACTGCTTCCAGTCGAATTTAAAGTCAACTAAAATAAATTGATGGTCAGACTTAAAGTCGACCGGCTACAGTCGATTTTAATGGCGGTCGAATTTAACCAGTCGATTTTATATTTCCGGTTGAATTTAATCGGTCGAAATTATTTTCCAGCGGGAATTTACCCGCCCAACAAAATTATTGAACTACCTTGTAACTGGTTGTTTATGAGGGCTTGAGTGCAAGCTAGGTTCATTTTTGTTCAATAAAAACTCGAGTGTGTCGGTTCTTGACTACATTTTTTATCCGATAAGAAAGTTCAGCTCAATTTGGTATTAAAAAAAATTAAGTTCGGATGGTTTAGGCCAAAACTTGGCTCGGCTTGTTTACATTCTAACTTCTAAGCTAAAGATAATTTCACAGAGACTATTTTCCGGCCCCCAAGTATAACAAGCTCTGAGGACTGAGGCTCTCACTCTATATAAACACACATGCATGCACAGAGAACATCATCCACAACGATCAATCTCAAAATGAAGCTCCCAACTTCATTTTTACCTTTTCTTATTCTGTTATCAACTTTCTATTTTTCTTCATCAGCAGCCAAAACTGATGATTTTCTAAAATGCCTAGCCAAGTCTTCTGACTCTAACTCAATCACCAAACTTGTATACACCCCTGCTAACTCTACTTTCGATGCTGCATTACGCTACTCTATTAACAACCTTCGTTTCACAAAGCCCACCACTCCGAAACCTCTAGTCATTGTCACCCCCAAAACCGAATCTCATATCCAAAATGTTATTTACTGCTGCAAGAAAACAAGTCTAGAAATGAGAATCAGAAGCGGAGGCCACAATTTCGACGGCCTCTCTTATGTTTCATCAGTCCCATTTATTGTACTAGACATGCGTAACATTAATAAAGTTACTGCTGATGTGTCAACCGCAACTGCATGGGTTGACAGTGGTGCAACAAATGGTGAACTTTACTATCATATCAACAAGGCCACGTCAGCGTACGGGTTTCCATCTGGACTGTGGGCTAATGTTGGTGTTGGTGGAATACTAAGTGGCGGTGGGTACGGAATGTTGAGAAGAAAATATGGGTTAGCTGGAGATCAAGTTATCGATGCTCGTTTAATTTGCGCTGATGGTAAAATCCTAACCAGGAAAACCATGGGTGAAAATTTGTTCTGGGCGATCAGAGGAGGAGGTGGTGGAAGCTTCGGAGTTGTTGTGTCGTGGAAAGTAAATCTTGTACCTGTTCCTCCAGTTGTCTCCATTTTCAAGATATTCAGAACCCTGGAACAAGACATGACCAATATTTTCTACAAGTGGCAGTCTGTTGCACCTCTGCTACCTAAGGAACTTGACATCAGGTAAGGGCCGACATATTAATGAAATTTTAATTTTTTGACTAAACTAGTTAAGCCTTGCACATTATATAAGTGATTTAAACCCTCGATTTGTACTGAAATTAGGGAATTCCCTTGCTACTAGGACATCCTTCACTTTTTACTAAGTTTTTTTTGTTATGTCCGAGACAGGTGCACTGGAATAGTCAATATAAGTAAAACCAGTCCCCGGCCTGATAAAAAGACAATGCAAATGAGCTTTGAATCATTGTACCTCGGACGAGCCAAGGATGTTCTTGCAATACTAGGAAAGCAGTTCCCAGAGTTGGGATTAGTTAAAGAGGATGTCTTGGAAGTTAGCTATATTCAAGCTATGGTATTTTTCTCCGAGTTCCCACCCTATGCCCCACCAGAGTATTTACTGAATAAAACCGTTTTACCTCGTCTAGATTATAAGGGAAGATCAGATTTCTTCAAGAAACCAATGTCTGTAAAAGGATTACAAGGCTTGTGGGATTACATGTTCAAACTTCCTGCTGGCATGGCATACTTGCAGTACACTCCCTTCGGTGGTAGAATGAACGAAATCTCCTCATCAGCGCTGCCTTTTCCATACAGAGCTGGGTACTTGTACATGTTTAATTTCTTTGCACTGACTCACGAAGAAGAAGATAAACGGATGGCATGGGTGAGGAGTTTGGACACATATCTTACTCCTTATGTTACTAGCAACCCTCGGTGTGCATATGTGAACTACATGAATCTTTGGATGGGTCAAAATAATCCAACAGGAAGTACAAGTTATGTCCAGGCTAGTAAATGGGGGAAGCGTTACTTTGGAGCTAATTTCGATAAGTTGGTTATGGTGAAGTCATTTGCTGATCCTTTCAACTTCTTTAGACATGAGCAGAGTATTCCTGTTTTTTCACTTTGGTCCGATATGTAGATTGGTCCATTTCCTTGTCTTTTAAGTTGTTTTTACTAGAATGTTGGAGTCTTAGGTTGTTTTCACTATAATGTTTGTGTTTTCTGTTTGAAGATCGGATGTTTTTGCACCTCCATGGTCTAATAAAAGTACATCAATAAGATCTTGTAATTTTGTTATTGCCCTTACCTATAACATGGCAGGACAGTATTTTAGAGTATAGTATGGTGGAGCTGTGAAAATGACAATCGTAAATTAAATCAAATGTGTTGTTAGTATCATGCCAAATCAAATGTCGGACTCAGACCCTGTATATGTTTAGATTATTACGACAATTTTGCCTAAGATTCTCTTTCTGGATACAGATCTAGCACATGTTGTTAGTAGGGGAAATAAACAAATTCCTTATCTATCTGATAGCTAGGACAAGTTTCTGATTATTAATTTATTAGATTTTAGATTAATCTAATTGATTCTCGATAGCTTTCTTTCAGAATTTATTGCCAGAACGAAGATATGTATTGCCCAAGGAATTTAATCACTGGAGCTCTATGTTACCCCCTCAAAGATTAAGTGTTGCAAATTTGCAATACCAGTTGTGCAGACAATATATTTAAATTTCTGCATTGGTTTTTTTTTTCTTTTAAAGGAAACGTAACCTGCTTGTGGCTTGTACATTTAATGATATAGCTGCAATTTAGTAATGTGCATCCCAAAAAAGACTGTGGAAACTGGAAATGCCCAATAGTTTTAAATATGATAGACGAGGACTTATATGAAGGTACTGGGACTACAATGCACTCGTCGAATGTTGGGTTTGTGCTCTAGAACTACAACTTGATACAAAAAAAGATGGACTGTGAACTTAAATTTCTGAGATTAAACGAGGTTTGTGGTTTTGATTTCTAGGCAGTCAAGTATAAAGTCCTAGCTGCTTCGTTATGCCATATAACCATTATGCATCAGATGTTGGCATGTTGTCCGTGGTCTTTACAGAATCGAACTTGTGCATCTTTTATTATAGTATGTACAGGCATTAATGGAACAGGTAACCTGGGGAAGGCACTTGTGTACATATAATCATCAATTATCCTCCACATCATACAGTTTTTCTTACTAGCAAACATCAATAGGAGAAATGTTGTACTCGCGCATGTCTGTACTGTGATGGGCCTTGAACCTTCAACCTCTTGTTACCTAGAAAAGAGGGTATCAATTAGGCTACAATATTGCTAAGGATCATGTTGGTTTCAAGTCTAAACGTTTATGATTCATAGTTTAGCCGTCTAGGTGGTGTTGAAGCTGGCTCATTCATGCTAGTCATCTTAGAGTCTATGGAGTTTTTACATAATACTAATGGAGTTTCTTCCTGAATTTCGACCAATGATTCAGGAAGGCTTGTTTGAAATCCAAGGCCCCTATATTTGCTTCCAGTCTAGGAGATTGACTTGTGCCGCATATTTTAGACTTTGATTAAAGCATAGGTGGCTTGGCATGAGAGTTCATTGCCATCTATGGCTGGTTAACTCTTGTTAAGATTCACACAACTCTCACAGGCATTCCTTTCATTCCTTTAAGGCCTATGAGACACGCGTCTTTTACTCGGCATGGGGATTGGATAGTCCAACACAGACTAGAGGAAGCCAGCAGTTTAGGAATATAACAAAAAATTTAGAGATATTTCTTACTAACTTGGGATTTTCAACTTTTAATGTGTGTTCTGCTTGAGGCAGAGTGTTCTCATCTGGATCCTTTATCAGAGTTTAGTGCCACTTGGTCAGAGTTGCTTAATTTGCATCTTGACCAGTGTTGGAATCAGAACCACAAGTAGGCAAAGCGCTACCTCTGGATTTTTTGTTAGGAATCTGAGTAGCTAAGATGGCTTGTAGCATAAATGTTCTACATAATGTTGCGAATTTAAATCTTGAAAGAGGCGAGTTTTAATTATCAAATTCTTTTCTGCATTTGAAGACACTTGGTAAAAAAGATTATCCCTCTTGAAGAATTTTTAGTTGTGCCACTCAGCTGTTTTCAAGTGCTTAATCTCAGAGCCTATTTCTTATGTTCAACTGCATGTACTTTGGTCCTTTTCCTTGTGTTTAAAGTTGTTTTCACTAGAATGGTTGTGTTTGTTTAGAGCCTGTTTGAAAATTTGATGTATTTGCGCCTTCATCGTCTGATAAAGAGTACGTCTATAAGATCTTGTGATTTTTGAATTGCCTTTACATATAAATGGCAGAATAGAGGATTTTTGAAGTATAAGATGTAAAATTTGTATGGTGGAGTTGAGAAAATAAAATTCATGAATTGTGTTGTTTCAGTATCATAATTCATAATTAATACAGGTTGAGTGTCAGACTCATACATCATATATGTTTAAATTGTTATTAATCTGGCAATTTTACCTAAGATGCCCCTTCCCGGAGACGGATGTAGCACTTGATTTTAGTATGGACAAAAAAAACAAATGCCTTGTCCATTGGACTGGTTAGGACATTTACCGGATTTTTTGTTAGATTATAGATGAATCAATGGAATCTCTATTCGTTTATTTTGATTTTATGAAGATATTTTTGGCAGTATTGCACAGGACATTCAATCACTGAAGCTCTATGTTAACTCCACAAAGATTAAGCGTTTCAGTATCAGTGGAGAAGACAAAAAAAATTCTGCAATCCATTGTTTTTCCTTTTAAAAAGTTGGAAGCGCATTGTTTAGGCTTGTATCTCAAGAAAATGTGAAATGTTTTATCATTGTAATCCATATATTGAAATAGCTGTCAGTTGTGATTGTGGTAACGCAGATGGCACAGTTGGATTTTCTGTGACATAACGAGAAGTTTATGTGAAGGTACCGGACACTTGTCTGAGGTTTCATACAATGTACTTGTTTGGTGCCGTTGGTGCCGCGGTTAGTGAATTTAGAAGTTTATGCATATAACCAATGTTCTGTCTTAAATCTCACATTGGCTCAATTTAAGGCTCACATATAATATAGGCCCAACTGATATGGATTTGGTGAGGTTTGGATGTGTTAAGGTTCAGTCTCATAGTAATAAGGTTCAGGTTTGAGGCCCTGTGGAACAGATTCAGGATTCAGAGTGTTTTAATTGACGGTGTGGCTTCAGGTGCGGGGTGGTCTGAACCTCTCTGGGACAGAGTTAGAGTTGGACAAGGATTCAGCTTCCTATACTTTAGGAGCACGGAATTATTCTTGGCAAAGGACTTCTAGGCTTAATAAAACATACTGAACGGAACAAATGTAATCAATATAGGACTTATATTGGTGGTTTCGGATATACATTACTTGCGTGAGGATTTATAGGACTTAGTGATGGATGTGGACTAGGACACTGGAAAGCTCGGCTGGAGCTACATAATTCGACTATAACTCTGAGATGGATTATCTTAGAATGACCGAATTAGCAGGAAAAGAGAAGTATAAACCTATTAGAACTACATGGGGCTTGATTCCTATAAATAGGATATGTAGGCACTTGACTAAAGGATTCAGATTTTCACTCTCTACACGTATAAGGCTCGTGTATTCTCTATGATACATATTCTGGTGAATTGACTGGTCGTGTAGGATTTACGCCGCCCACTTCAACTGGTGGTTTTGTCAACTCAGCCCCCAGAGACATACTTCGACTATCATGTACTTATTGCGAGCTTCAGGTTTGTAGCTGCAAACCTACAGCTCCGTCCGATAACCAAGGACACGTTCTGCGAATATTCCAGCGAGATTCTCTCAATTATGTTGTACCAAATTTCTCTCACAACATAAGTGGCGCTAGAAGGAGGGGAACTCCATCAAAATCTTGAGAGAGAAAAGATGTCGGATGATTCCGGTAATACGCAAACGCCAACCAACGGCGAAGATGATCGTGGAAAGGGTCCTCAAGGCGAGGTTACGAACAAGGATATTTTTTATCACCTTAAGAAAATTGGCTAAATGGTTGATTCTTTGGAGAGAAAGTCTGAAAAGATGAAAAAATGGCGAAAAAAGCAAAGGTCCTCGAAAAAACGCTCTAAGGCACCAAAGGTTACACCCATTCGGTTGGATTTTGGCAGTGACGAAGAAGGACCTGAGAAGGAAAAGACCAAAAAGACTTTTTCTGATGTCGAAACTGATCAGAGTAATCTAGACTGGGACTCTGAAGCTAAACCTAAGGATAAGGAGGACCCTGAACCTTCAACTACGAGGAGTATAACTGTATTCGACCGAATGGGAAAGAAGCTCACGAATAAGGATTTAAGGCATAATCTTTTGGAGGCAAAACAGAAGGCTCCCAAGAAGGTACAACGCGAGAAATCACAGTCTAAGGGGTCAAGGAGTCATAAGGAGAAGTCCCACTCGAAACTTGAAGATGAGCATAGCTCTAGCTCATCCTAGCTCATCATAGCTCATCCTATAAAGCTGATGATAGCTCTGATGGAAGCTCCAATGATGGAGGAGACACTGATGACACCTCCGAGTCAGCTGAAGGTGATGGAAAGTATAAGGAGAAGGACCTCAAAAAAGTCCTCGAGAAGATTATGGCAGAAAAAGGTCCCCAGTCAGGGTTGACGGTAGGTTCACCTTTCACTAAGAAAGTGTGAGATTCGCCCTTACCCCGTAGCTACAGGGGAGTGGGAGACCCGAAGTTTGATGGGACTACGGACCCTGTGGAGTTTCTTAGCCTTTTCAACACGGAGATGGAAGTTTACCAAATCAAAGATCGCACTAAATGTCGCTTGCTGGCTGCGACTTTGAGGGATAGTGCTCACCAATGGTTCAAGAGGCTCCCATATAATTCAATCAAGTCATGGAGGCAGATGGGTGAGACGTTTGTGACCCAATTTAGAGCTTCAGTCGCGTTCGCACCTCCGACTAACACACTCGCGAACATCAAGCAGCGTGATAACGAGACACTCAACGAGTATTTTAAGAGGTTCAACGCTGAGGTTCCAAGGGTAAGGAAAACCACAGACGAGATTTATAAGAATTTCTTGATAGATGGAGTCAAGCCTGGGACTGAGTTCTGGAAAGAGCTGCAGAGTAAGGAACCTACTACCTTGGCCGATTTTTATGCCAAGGCAGAAAGGCATAAGGTTGTGGAACAATCCTTGGAGAATTTGAAGAAGGATAATGCTTCACGGGATTGGAACAGGAATAAAAGGAAAAGGTCGTATAGCCTGAAAGATAGAAGCTACAGCAAGCGGACGACCTATAACACAGCTTCAGCTGATGGCCGGGATGTAGGCAAGGAGGTGAAGACTGCACCTCTGTCAGTAAACACCACAAGTTTAAAAAGGAAAGTGGAATACAAGTACCCATCTTCGAAAGGTAGTCGGAGGTACTCAGAATACACTCCTTTGGCTGCTCCTGTTGAGCATATATTTGAAGTTGGTGATAAGACATGGATGTTCAGGAAGCCCTCCCGAACGGGACCTCCCGGGAGAAAAGATTTGGCTAGGTACTGTGCCTTCCATGATGCTAACGGACATGAAACTGTCGACTGTCGACATCTCAAGGATCATATCGAGGATTTGATTAGAAAAGGATTCCTCACGGAATTTGTGGCCCAGGAGGCAAAAAAATACAAAGATGACAGGTCCAAGAGAGATGAAGAGAAGTCTGCACCTGAACGAGCTACCAGGGCTGGTAGTATCAACACAATCATTGGTGGACCATACATTGGAGGCTTCAGCAGGAATGCAATGAAGAATTATACACGTGAGGCTAGAGGAAACCCACTCACGAATGTTTATCATTTGGCCGACAGGCCCCCGAAGCTGTTTAAAGGTGAAGCTGCGGACATCACCTTCACTGAGGACGATGCAAGACATGTGCATCACCCCCACAATGATGCGTTGGTGATGACTATCACGATTGGAGGGCTCAATGTGCATCGAGTTCTAGTGGATAATGGAAGCTCCTACAATATACTGGCCTACGACACTTATCAGAAAATGGGATTGGCGGACAAGGAAATGTCCCCTGCTTATAATGACTTATATGGATTCACTGGCGGACCAGTACAATTCGTAGGAAGGGTGAAGCTCCCTGTTGTGTTGGGGACTGAACCTCTAAGAGCTATGCAGGTGGCAGAATTTATGGTGGTAAATGAAAACATTTCCTACAATTGCATTGTGGGCAGGCCTCTCTTGAAGGAGATGAGGGTGGTAACCTCTATCTACCATCTCTCCATGAAGTTCCCTACCCCTAACGGGATCGGATGTCTAAATGGCTGTCAAGTAGATTCCAGGGAATGCTATAGTAAAGCTTTACGCACCGCTGAGCAAGTTTCGAAGCATTTGTTATTAGTTGATGGAGGCACCACAAATAATTGTTATAAGTACCTGGAAGCATCAACGAAGAATGAACCTCCACGACAGGTAAAGGATTCGTGCAATATGATTATGATTATCCAACATCCAGGTGAAGAGGACTCCACGGATATTGTTTTTTCTTCAGGGGTAGATACCCAGAATGAGGTACGGATGCTGGAGGCACCCCCACCGAAAGTTTTGGAAATCGATGAACCTCTTGTCGAAGGTATTGTTGAAGAAGTAAATGATAGTGATTTCGAGGATGGTCAAGTGGAAAGCTCGCCCAAGGTTCCTTCACAGCCTAGGAAGGTTGATACGAAAGTTCAGGTAAAGATCGATCTAGATCCTCGGATGCCTGAAGTCAAGGAAACAGCAGGCGCTGCTGGTGACACTTTGTCAATTCTAGTGGATGCAGCCGACCCTTTAAAGGAGTTGAAGATTGGTAAACAGTTGGAACCTGAAGCTAGGGAAACATTGACTCGTTTCTTAAAAGATAACCTAGATGTTTTTGCTTGGTGCCATTCTGACATGTTAGGGATTGATCCTAGGGTGATGTGTCATCGCCTTAACATTGACCTTGAAAGGATCGCTATAAGACAAAAACGAAGGGCAATAAGTGGTGAGCGAGTTTTAGCCCTTAAGGAAGAGGTTGACAGGTTGTTGGAGGCTGGATTGGTAAGAGAATCATTCTACCCGGATTGGTTAGCGAACCTAGTGCTTGTCAAGAAACCCAATGGAAAGTGGCGGACTTGTGTGGATTTTACAGATTTGAACAAGGCATGCCCTAAAGATAGCTTTCCACTTCCACGCATTGATCAGTTGGTTGATGCTATAGCTGGGCATGCTCTCTTGAGATTCATGGATGCTTACTCGGGATATAATCAGATTCCCATGTATGAACCTGATCAGGAGAATACGTCCTTCGTCACGGATAGAGGTTTATACTGTTACATTGGCATGCCTTTTGGGTTGTTGAATGCTGGAGCTACCTACCAAAGGCTGGTTAATAGGATGTTCAAGGACCAGATTGGAAAAACTATGGAGGTTTACGTGGATGACATGTTGGTCAAGTCTAAAGCTGCAGTTGATCATGTGTTGCACCTATCGGAAATGTTCAACATACTACGAAGGTTCAGAATGAAGCTCAACCCTCAAAAATGTGTCTTCGGTGTGGAATCAGGGAAGTTTCTAGGCTTCATTGTCAATCACCGAGGAATTGAAGCGAACCCCGCAAAGATTAAGGCTTTAATTGAGATGCGGTCTCCTCGTAACATAAAGGAGGTTCAGAGTCTTACTGGTAGGATTGCAGCTCTGAATAGGGTTGTACTGTATCTAAGTCCTCGGATAAGTGTAGAGAATTCTTTGTAGCAATCAAGAAAGGAAAGAACTTCGAATGGAGTCCAGAGTGTGAAGCGGCCTTCGCAAAAATAAAGGAGCAATTGGGCAGTCCCCCATTACTGTCTAAACCTCTCGATGGAGAGGTCCTCATACTATACTTGGCAGTTTCAGAATACTCAATCAACGCCGTGTTAGTGCGGGAGGAGGTGCAAGTTCAACACCCGGTTTATTACGTGAGCAAAAGGTTGTTGGATGCTGAGACAAGGTATTCTAATATGGAAAAGTTGGCTTATGCACTGATCCTAGCTTCAAGGAAGCTTTGGCCTTATTTTCAGGCACATCAGATCGAGGTACGTACCTCTTTCCCTTTGAGGCAAGTCTTACATAAACCTGAAGCTTCGGGTAGGCTTATGAAATGGGCTATGGAGTTGGGACAATTTGATATTGAGTATAAGCCAAGGACGGCTATAAAAGGGCAGGTGTTAGCAGACTTTTTGCTGGAATTTCCTCCATCGTTTGAGATTAAGGGTGATGAGTGCGAGTACATCATGCGAGAAGTCCACGAAGGAATTTGTGATAATCATTCGGATGGAACCTCTTTGGTACATAAAATAATCCGTCAAGGATATTATTGGCCCACGATTCAGAAGGATGCTCATAAGTTCACTCGGACATGTGATCGTTGTCAAAGGTTCGCAAATTTCAATAGCGCTCCAGTTGTCCCGTTGAAACCTCTCACCAGCCCTTGGCCTTTCGCTGTGTGGGGAATTGACTTGATTGGGGAGCTTCCTCAAGGGAAATGAGGTGTGAAGTATGATGTTGTAGTTGTGGACTATTTCACCAAATGGGCCGAAGCTGAACCTTTGGCTAAGATAACAGCGGCAAAGATCAAGGAATTTGTGTTCAGGGCAATCGTTTGCAGATTTGGAGTTCCCTACAAACTCATTTCAGATAATGGAAAGCAATTTGATAGCAAAGAGTTACGAAAGCTGTGTGATGATCTGGGGATTCAAAAGGGCTTCACGGCAGTCTATCACCCTCAAAGTAATGGTCAAACGGAAGCTGTCAACAAGATCATTAAGCATATTTTGAAGACCAAACTGGAGGAAAGCAAAGGGTGTTGGCCTGAGGAACTCCCTATGGTTTTGTGGTCATACAACACAACACCGCGAACCACTACTGGGGAGTCACCCTTCACCTTAACCTATGGTTGTGAAGCTATGGTGCCCGTGGAAATTGGGGATGGATCATTTAGAAGGGATAACTACGATCCTGGGAATAATGAGGTAAATCATCGATTGTACTTGGATTTGGTGGAAGAGGTTCGAGCTACCGCGCAGCTGAAGCTAGCTGCTTATCAGCAGCGTACTCAGAAGTACTTCGACGGCAAGGTTCGTGCTCGCCCGTTGAAGGTTGGTGATTTGGTTTTAAGGAGGATGATGCCCAACATGAAGGTTCATGGTCATGGTGTATTCGGTGCAAATTGGGAAGGACCGTACCTCATAAAGGCTGTCTTATGGGAAGGTACCTATCATCTCACGGATTTGGATGGAAAGCTCATTCCTAGGGCATGGAATGGTGAACATCTTAAGAAATATTACCAGTAAGACCATCAGGTACTGTTTCTGTAGGCCTCTTTCAGGTGTAGGAATAATAAAAGCGGTTTATTAGTTGTAACTGCCATGCTTAGGTATAACTTCATAGTTGATTAGCTCTAGCTTCATAGCTGCTGAATTCAGCTTCAAAGAAATTTGTTTCAGATTCATAATTGTTTATTTCCATTTGTTCTCTTAACACTCGGGGGGTAGCGTATGCACACCCAACCTATTTGATGACTTTTGACAAGTTTTACAATATTAATGAAACCTCTATGTTTGGTTCATGTGGTTATTCTTGCTTGAATGCCTTGTTATTCTTTGTTGGTTTACTGTAAGAATTACATGTAGATAAAGATCGAATTCATAACTATGTCTGTTCAGTTCTTCACCATACACGATTATATGATTAAGAACCGGGGGGTAGTGGATATACTCTATACATGTTTAAAATGTTAAATTTTGAAACAAAATATAAATGGGTTTGGATTGGATTTAATATAATTGGATTGAATTGGAGATTCACACTCATGGATTATGGGGTGAAGGTTAAGACTTAAGGATTAAACATGTAAGCTTATTAACAGCTCGGATAAGTCCAAGGGACACTAGGCATAAATATCATGGTAAAGTGTGGGAGCCAAACACAGGCCACACTCTGGATTGAACCCCCTTGCACGATTGTGAGCTGGAACATTAAATAGGTCAAAGACTACAGTAGGGAGGTTCAAGGATGGTGAGCCCCTGAAGCTGTAGCATGGATTAAGCTTCATACGGATTTATGAAGTACATGGAATTTAATGGCGCCTTACCCTAGGCAGGGATATGCATGGATAATTGGTTTTTTCTAAGGCATTGGATAAAATGGCTTATGGATGTTCTAATCTATGGAATATGGACTATGTACCTAAGGATATTAGTTGCAAGAGTGGTTTACTTATACATCAGATTATTGGAATAATTTTGTTGTGAATAACTTTTATCATATATGGTTTGTATCTCTGGTCAAGAGGTAGAAAATAGCTCGGGTGAGCTTCAGGCTTGCGGCTGCAATAACGCAAATATGCGTATTGGTAAACTTTATGTAAAGTGTGATCTTATGGTGTAGATCCTATTGGCTACCTACATGGTATATATTATGGATATTCTTGGATTGGCACATAACTATTTACCTGTACAGGCATATTAGTTATCTAACGGTGCAGGACAGGTTTGGCTTACGCATTTGGGATTTCGCATGAAGCTACAGCTACCTGCGTGTGAACTCAATAGGGCAACCTAGTGATTATCCGGAAGAAATAGCATGGCAAGTCTAAGCAACTCATAGATTCTTCAGTATTTGTCTCCTTTGAATTTTGGTTATGTACCTTGATTTGTCTTGTTATGAACGGCTAAGTGTTGACATCGTGAACTCCAGCATAATCCTGATTCTTTGACTTGTCGACATAGCGCATTCTTGACTTTGCTATATGAGTGTTTCAGGAGTATGCGATATAGGCTTAGAGATGACTTCGCGATATGGCCTTCTTGAAGACTTCGCGACATAGCCTTTTTGAGGACTTCGCGACATAGTCTTTTTGAGGACTTCGCGACATAGCCTATTTGAGGACTTCACGATCTAGTACAATTTGACTTTGCGATCTCAACACTTCGCGACATTAGTAATGAAGACTTCATGACATAGTACATTTTAGGACTATGCGATCTCAGTACTTCACGACATGGATATTTTGGACTTCACGACATAGCTCTATTTTGACTTCACGATATAGGGACTTAGATAAATTTCTGCAACTTATTTCTTCAGGGCCTTATTCATCTCCATCCTGCTGCTTGAACATTTCCGAACTTCTATCAGGATAATTATTCCATAGCCTATGTACATTCTAGATTGCAAGAAACTTACTAAGCTCATTATAACTCTGAGCATACAAAATAAAGTTAAGTACATGAAAACAAGACAAGTACAATAGAGACCTATACTATATCCCAGTGAAAGAATTCACTAGGTCATGTAGAGTGACATAGTCACAATGAGTAGGCTTGTTAATAGTGGTACTCAGACATGCCTTGAGCCTAACAATCTCCCCCAAATTGTGAGTAAGAATCTTAGGCACAATTTCATGCCTGATAACAAGCCTAACTTACATAAAAGGAACTAAATTTAAGAGGCAACAAAATATGAACATTATGAACAGAAATGTTATTACTTACTGAAAGTGAAAGCTTACAGATTATCTTTGTTTCTGAATTGCTTCTGTTTCCATTTGCTTCTCAAGATAGTCATCATAAACTTTCTTCTTTCTCACTTCTTCCTTTCTCTTCATATCTGAAATGGCTGCTTGAATTTCATCTCTTGCAATTAGTTCTTCAATGAGAGGTGAGTCTTCTAGATCTTCAATTGCAGCTCTAAGGGCACTTTCCACATAGGAATCTAAAAACTCCATCCTTATCTTGCTTTTGCCTCCATTTTTATTTTTGTATTCCACAACATAAGGATTTTGTTTCACTTTGCATAGCCCTTTCTTTCTTAGCTCTTTAGCCCTCTCTTCCATCTCAACCATCTCTTTCTCTTTCTGAATGTTCTTCTCTTCATTTAGCTTCCTTAGGTTTTCTTTGTAATCAGAGTGCATCTTCAAGAATCTGGCAATCTCTATCTTCCACAATCTTTCTTCCTTTTCTTCAAAGTTCAGAAGTGCATTTATTCTGTTAGGCCAAATACACAATATATAATCAAGTATGTATGAGAATAACAATTAAGAACACAGGTTTGTAAATCAACAAACTGAATTATATTAAATAATTCTCTCTTAGTGATGTTAATGAATCACAAAGAGCTACTAGGTTACAAGAATAATGTATTCAATGTTCGCGTCCCTTCTAGGGATAACCTATCTGTGTTTATATAGTACACAGTTACATACAATCCTTATCTAATTGATACTCCTAAAAATTAGCTATACAATTGATATCAATTTAGGATTGCTTTAGTCTTCTGTCCAGTCTCCTTAGCTGTATCAATAAATTCTGCTTCTTTCCATCTTCAGAATATATTGCTTCTAGAATCTTCAATTCAGCACCGACAGCTAATTCAACTATCACCCTGTCAGACTTTACCAAACTCTGACCGGCTTCCTTTAAATTCTTCACCCTGTCAGACTTTAAATAAACTCTGACCGGCTTCCGATAAACTCTGATCAGTACATGTTGCTTAAACAACTGATAAACAAACATCAGCAATTATATCTAACAATCTCCCCCAACTTGTTCATAATAAAATGTACAAGTTAAAAAGATAATTGATGATGTCAAAACATATAACAAATGCAGTGTTTAACATATGTCAGAGTTTAAATTTAAAACAGAGTTTAAATTTAACTTAGAACAGAAAACATAAAAACTTACAGTCAGTCTTTACTTAATCTCTTGAATATCAGGCACTGTCCTGATATAATCTGACAGTAGTTTCTTCTCAGCTCTATTCAGTTCAGCAATCATAATCTTCTTCAGCTCCTTCATTTCTGGTTCATCTTCACCAATTTGATAAATGGCAGCTCTCAAAGAATATATGCTATTTTTGTCCATTTCATTGCCAAGTCTGATATAAAAAGGTTTATCAGACTCTAGATTGAACTCAAGAACCTTTTTATTTAGTGCAGTTCTGAACCTAGCACTATTCCTTTTCATTTCTACCAACTTTCCATGTGCATCTCTGTATTTAGGAATGTATGCACTTGATACTCCAGCTCCACTCAAAACTTTGGATTTCATCATCCTTTCCTTCAAAACTCGAGCAGCATCATAAGTACTTCTATTCTTTACTTCAAATAGATATAGAACATACTCTAGCTCTTCCCAGAGTTTTAACTGGATATCAAATTCACCAAATCTATACACTCTGCCATCAGCCATAAAATATAACAAGAATTCCTTTTTGATTCCTTTGTGAAAAATCATCTGTACAGATTCCAGTTTGTCAAGGCCTTCTTGAGTAATTCCAACTCCAAATTCTGCCAATGAAAACTTGTCTTGAGATCTGTTATTAGTTCTTCTCTCTCTGTGTGAACCCAGTCCAGATTTATCAAAGGCTTCTTTTCCCAATACTGTTCTGGTTTCTGAGAAATTTACAGCTTCAAGCTTTAAATCTTCAAGAAGTTTTGGTTTGCTGAATCCTGGAAGTTGTGTAGATTTCTGTACAACTTGAGCAACGTCAGAGGTTGTCATAACTTTAGTAGTATCATCAACTTGAGCAGCGTCAGAGGTCGATTTTGCTAATCTTGTTTCAACTTGAGCAATGTCAGAGGTTGAATTATCTTTCTTCTCCAGGTTAGGCTCTTCAATCATTATGCCTTTACCTTTATCAGTGTTTCCAATCACAGGTCTCCTTGTATAATGTATATTCTGCTGTGTATTCTCTTTGATAGAAATACCAACTTCTTTCTTTCTAGGAGCCTTGATTTCCTTTTTCTTGTAGATTCCAGCTTCAAGATTTTTCTTGTGTTCCTCAGCAAGCAATTGCTCTTCAGCCTGGATATCTTCAATAGTAACATTCTTACCATGTTCTGCTAAGAATAACTGTGTAGCAACTTCTTCATCAGTAACTGAAGTTTTAGAGGAAAGAATTAAATTTCTAACCCTTGAAGAAGATTGCCCTCCAGTATATCTTGTTCCATCAGCATTTGTCTGAGCATCAGAGTTTGACCTCCTCCCTTGCCTTTGAACATTCTTTGATCTTGGATGATGTTTGTCTCTTGCACCACCATCAGCAGTATCATCCTTCTGAGTCAGAGTTTGAGAGCTCTTGCATTTGTCTTTAGATACTCTCTCCCCCTTTTTGACAGCATCAGAAATCAACACTGATGTAAGCAATTCAATAGAATTTGCAATATCATCCAACTTAGTTGACATTTTGACTTGATTTTCTTCAACTTTGGATAGCCTGGAATCAAAATTCTTCTGATCTTTACATAAAGAAATGTATAGAGATTTGTCTTTTTGCTGTGTAAGCTCTCTGTGAGTTATATCATTCCTCAATCCTGTAATCACCTTGTCAGAATCATCAAAACGATTGTTCAATGATTTGATTTGTACAATAGTTGCTTTGAGATGACTGAGAAGTTCTGGATTTGTAATCTCTTTAGAAGACTTTGTGACAAAATCTGCAGCTCTTTCATTGGAAAAGATAGTATCCTTGCTTGACCAATTTGAGAAATACATATTCTGAAAATGTTCTGCAGTAGCACGATTTGCTTCTCTTTCTTCTTCAGAGGTTGCTCGAATGTCAGACAACTCGACTTGAATATCAGGATTAGAATGATCAGGACTAGCTTCAGCATTGTCATCCTCTGCTTCATTTTCTGAAAGAACATTCTCTGCCACTTTTTCAGGAGCATCAGAGTTTGCAGTATTACTAAACTCTGCTTCTCTTTGAACAGTTTCTGTTGTATCCTTTGCAACAACATCAGGATTCGCAGTTTCTGTATCATTAGCAGCTAAAGGCTGATTGACTTCATCACCTTTCTCAACTTCAAAAGTAAGTATTTCCGTGTGAGAAGCCATGGATTCTTCAATTCTCACAGTGTCTAAATCAGCTTCCAAACCCTCTGTAAAATATTCAGAATTTAAAGAGGTGTTTGCTTCAAGATCCATATCACATCCCTGTGGCTCAAAAATTTCAGCTTCAACATTATCTGTAGCAGCATCTACAGCTTCCTCAACTACATCATCAGACTTTGATGTAGGAGCTTCTGTTTCAGTATTTACTCTGTCCTGAGTAGGCACAGTAGTATCAAAAATCTCCTCATTCGCTGATGCAGGAGCTTCATTTTCCTCAGAAACTCTGTCCATATTGACATTGATAGCACCAAAAAGATGTGCAGCTACTAGTCTTCGTTTTCTCTGATGAAGAGTTTCTTCATCAGTTTCAGTCTCTGAGGCTTCATCAACAGACTTTGCCCTATTGGCTCTTCTTTTCTTTAGCCTTGTCTTCTGAGGCATCTCTTTAGGTCTTGATACCCCAGCTTCAGTAGATGGTCTCCTCGCAGGTTTAGTACCAATATGTTTGGTCCTACCTCCCCTTGCAGGTTTAACAGAAGTTGATGGAGGTAACTCTGTGTTTAAAGGTTCTGGTTGATATTCAGCTTGTGTTTGTGGATTTACTTGAGCATCCACAAACTGTTGCACAGAAGCAGGTAACAAAAGGTCTCCAACAATTCCTTTCTTAACATCTTTGTTAATGAGATCAGTAAATACTCTCTTGTGTAATTTAAAACAAGAAACATCTTCATTAACAACATCTACCCCTTCAACACAGTAAGAGACCAAAAGCTGACAGAATCTAGAAAAATAAACAACTCCTCTATTCTCTGTCATCTTCTCCCCTAAGTTAGTCAAAACAAGTCGTGCAAAATCAAAATGATTATCATATAGTAAAGAATACCCGATTTGCAGACTGTCTGTGGGAATAGCATCCCAATTTGTGCATTTCTTTCCAAATGTCCTCGTGATGCAATCGAAGAAGAAACTCCATTCCTTGCGCAGAAACGGCCTTTTGAGTTGCCCAATCTTTGTCAATGGCCCAGAGTAACCAATCTCTCGCATCATTCGTATTAAATCCTCATCACCCATTCCAACAGTGTAAGAAGGATACTCAAGAAACCCCAATGCATCTCGAATAGTACCAGCAGTAATAACATACTCTGTTTCTTCAAACTCAAAGATTATGGATGGGCTCCCAGTTTCACCACCATCATCATAAACCCCTGTCTCCCAGAACGCTTTGATTTGTAAACCAGAAAGTTTGGCTGGTTCAACTAAAGCATGCCAATCGCTGACTGAGCAAGAAACTTTTGAATCATATGAAATGCTTCTGGTGCGTTTGCAGTGTTTAGTGGTGCGGTATAGTTGTTTGGAACGAACTCTAACCCAGACGAAACAAAAGCTGTGGTTGCCATTAGAAGATTTTGAAGAAGGAACAAGTAATTGATGCGACAGCTTAACAGAGTTTATGTGTAGAAAGGTGTTTGTGACTATGTGTGTGTGATAATAGATGTGTATGAGTAAGATGTGAAAAGTTTAATTGAAGATGTGTGTATTGTATTTAAAAGAAAATTAAAGATTAAAAACTGAAGAGTTGTTAATCATCAATACACAACTGTCTTACTCCTGTAATCATGTGAATGGGACACATGTCAAGCGTGCATACGCTGACAGCATATAATTGGCAGTTTCCAATACGCATGCGCAGTAAAAACAGCAATAATTACCGCCTGTTACACTTTTCTATGCAATTAACCTCTCTCCTCTATTTAAAATATTCTTGAACAACTTTCCAATCTACACGGCAGACGAGGAGACACATCAAATGGCAGGAACCTTTGAATTCATGGATGTAGAATCATTCTTGAACATGAACTGGCATCAACAAGCAAACTATATCATCGATGAGTTTCTTGTTTTGTCATTTCTGAATGATGAAGGGCTCATCGCTGATGATGAAATAGCGGAAGGACCTATCTCCAATCCCTATGTGCACATCATTCGTCCTGGACCATATGATGTGCCCATCCTTGCAGATGATGAGGCTGTGGAGATTTGTATGATGCTCTTCTATCAGAGCTACTTGAAGGGTTCGAAAAAGAAATTCTTCTTGGAATCCTGCAAGCTGCAAACCAGAAAGAGAGTTCGAGAGGATGATGATGATGATTCAACATCAGGGGGTTGTCAAGCCTTGGAAATCCCAGATGGTATAATGATCAGATAACCGAACAAGTAGCTAGATAAGATTATGAAATTGTCTGAATGTAACCAAAGTTTGAATCAATAAAAAAAATCATTGTTTTGCTTTACATATCAGTATCTCATAGTAATTGTAAAGTGAAAGAAATGATATCACTTTAAACAGTAAACTAACATACTCATCAGCGCTACTAATCACCATCAGGACTTATCAAACACACTCTTTCTTTTCTCTGTTTAATGCAAAATAGATCCTTTACCAATCATACTTTTTCGAAAAACAAATGTCTAATCTCAAAATTATAAAATGTCTGAAACAAAGAAATTATTTTAACCATCAGAGATTAAAACAAAGTTACCTCGGCATATGTCACACAATACATCAGTGTTTACCATTTGTCCTTCTTTGTCAATAAACTCTTTTCTCAAACTGTACAGGTGTGAAAATATGTGTGTGTAATAGCAGAGTCTACCGAAATCAATATTTAGATCATCTCAAAGTGCATAAAATCCTCAAACTAAAGTAGTAAAAACTGTTGCCTAAACTCTCATGTATAACATAAAATCTGATTTTATATCTAAACTCTGTATACTGATATCCTTTCATTTGGATATGTCTTTTATTTTTCACCCCCTTTATATATATATATATATATATATATATATATATATATATATATATATTTCCAGTAATCAGTGGTTGGCACTAGTCACCAAAAATCAAAGATTTTAGCCCTTATTTCATACAATAAGTTCCTGGATCTTCCTAGGCACAACATGATCTCAAAGGAATTTGTGCTCTTTTTGGCATCTTTTGATTTGAGGGTGAATTATTTGCAATTAATAATCAGAGTTTAGACTTTTCATCAGGTAATACAATTAATTTATGAGAGAAAATGCAAACAGCTAATACAGACTCAGTGTATAGGATTAATAAACTAAGAGATGGTATAAATACAGAGACAGTATCATGATGTGTTAACTTACTGCACATGTTTGAGATCAGAATCTATACAACTCTTAAGGATTCATAATTACTTACTGAGAATTATGCTTCATACAAATTTCTTCATTGGTCCATATGTTTCAGACAAAATTACAATCAGAGTATAGCATTAAACTGTAACAATCAGAGTATGACCAACATTTTAGGACTAACAGAGTTTAGCATCAGATTTTAACCGACAGAGTTTATGACACTGGTACGCATAACAGTTAATACATGCAAGGAATCATGAGCATTAAAAATCAAACATGTATAGATTTTGAGTCTAACCCGTATCTCTAGTCAGAACCAGAGATCATCCCAAGTTCATTTACCAATCTTGTAAAAGTAGCTTCACTCAAAGGTTTGGTGAAGATATCTGCAAGTTGTTGGTCTGTAGACACAAAATGAAGCTCAATGTTCCCTTCTTCCACATGTTCTCTGATAAAATGATACCTTATGCTGATGTGCTTGGTCATGGAGTGCTGTACTGGATTTCCTGTCATAGCAATAGCACTTTGGTTATCACAGAAAATAGGTATCTTTGAGTACCTTAACCCATAATCCAGCAATTGATTCTTCATCCATAAAATCTGTGCACAACAGCTACCAGCTGCTATATACTCTGCTTCAGCTGTGGATGTGGAAATCGACTTCTGTTTCTTGCTGTACCAAGAAACTAATCTGTCACCTAAAAATTGACAGCTTCCACTTGTACTTTTTCTGTCTATCTTACAGCCTGCAAAATCTGCATCAGAGTAACCAATTAGCTTAAACTCTGATTCTCTAGGATACCACAAACCCAAGGTTATGGTTCCTTTGAGATATTTGAAGATCCTTTTTACAGCTGTTAGATGAGGCTCTCTTGGATCTGCTTGAAATCTTGCACAAAGACATGTTGCATACATGATATCAGGTCTACTTGCAGTAAGATACAGTAATGACCCTATCATTCCTCTGTAGTTTGTCATATCTACTGAGGCTCCTGTGTCTTTGTCTAGCTTTGTTGCTGTAGCCATGGGAGTTGTAGCAGATGAACTATCAAGCATACCAAATTTCTTGAGAAGATTTCTGGTATATTTTGCTTGATTGATAAAAATACCATCATCTGTTTGCTTGACCTGTAAGCCTAGAAAATAACTAAGCTCTCCCATCATGCTCATTTGATACCTGGATTGCATAAGCTTTGCAAACTTCTTACAGAGTTTGTCATTAGTAGATCCAAAAATAATATCATCTACATAAATTTGAACTAAAAGCAAATCATCACCAGAATTGAAATAAAACAAGGTTTTATCAATTGTACCTCTTGTGAACCCACTTTCTAAAAGAAATTGAGCAAGAGTTTCATACCATGCTCTTGGTGCTTGCTTTAGTCCATATAATGCCTTGTCAAGCCTGTAGACATAATCTGGATGCTTGGGATCTACAAATCCTGGTGGTTGTTCAACAAATACTTCTTCTTCAAGCTTCCCATTGAGAAAAACACTTTTTACATCCATCTGAAAGACTTTAAACTTCTTGTGTGCAGCATAGGCCAGAAAGATTCTTATGGCCTCCAATCTTGCAACTGGAGCAAAGGTTTCATCATAGTCAATTCCTTCCTGTTGTGAATATCCTTTTGCCACAAGTCTAGCCTTGTTTCTTGTAATCACACCTTCACTGTCAGTCTTGTTTCTGAAAACCCACTTTGTACCTACAATTGATCTATTCTTTGGTCTAGGTACAAGTGTCCAGACTTCATTTCTTTCAAATTCATTTAACTCTTCTTGCATTGCTGTAATCCAATTAGCATCTTGAAGAGCTTCCTCCACTTTCTTTGGTTCTGTTTGAGACAAGAAAGCATGATACAGACACTCATTATTTGTTGCACTTCTAGTTCTCACACTAGCATCAGGATCTCCAATTATGAGATCAGGTGTGTGTGCCTGTGTCCACCTTCTTGCTGTTGGTAAGTGGTTTCTTGCATCATTATTGGATCCTCCCCCTTGATCCATGCTCTCCTGATTCATATTTTGACTTTCTGCAGCATCTGAGGCTCCCCCTGAATTGGATGGTTCAGAGTTTGAACTGTCAGAGTTTGAATCAGTTTCCTCAACTGACTCACTTGCTGTGTCTTGTTGAGCTTCTTCACGCTCCCCCTCAACTGGTTCTCTATTTTGTTCAATTTGAGAATTTCCAGTTTCTCCAGTATTTACCAGTAGAGGTTCAGAGTATGCTTCGTCAGAGTTTGTCAACCCTGCTTCATCAGAGTTTATATCATCAGAGAATAGATCTTCATTTTCAAAACGTAGTTGATCATATCCATCCTTGTCTTCAAGTCCAATTATTTTCTTGTCATCAAATGACACATGTATGGATTCCATGATCACCTTAGTTCTTAGATTGTAAACTCTGAATGCTTTTGTTGACAATGGATAACTGTTAGAAATGAATACCACAAGAAACTAGACAGAGGGGGGGTGAATGGATAGTTTGATATATTTTTCGATCTTGAAAACTAAGTAAACAACTGTATGTGATTATGATATGTAATATGCAGAAAGTAAATAACACACACAATCACTTTAATCTACTTTGTATAAGCAAATTAAATACTACAGCTTTCCAGGAAATTCACAATCGAATTTCTGGCTTCTAAACAAGAACAGTTTGAACTTGCTTGCTTACAGAGAAAAGAGCTTAGCAAATAACTATGTGTATCTCTCTTACAGCTTACAGTTGCGTGTGCACGATATATATATTCCCCTATACAAACTAGGCACACACAATATTACACAGCTACCCCTTCTGAAAGTCCAACTTGTCCTGCCATAAGAAGTTCACTGTGTCAGGAAGGACCACCTGCTTTTCGGAGTCTTTCCCGTTTCTGTAGCTGCTTGTCTCTTATCTTTCTCTCCAAGTTTAGCTGTAGATTTGCCATCTGTTCTTTGGACCACCTTGCCAGAACAAATGCTTCAGTATTTGTCTCCTTTGATTCTTGGTTCTGTACCTTGATTTGTCTTGTTATAAACGGCTAAGTGTTGATATCGTGAACTCCACTTTATCCCTGACTTCGCGATCTCCCTTGTGAGGACTATGCGATATAGCCTTTGAAGACTTTGCGACATAGGTCATTTGACGACTATGCGACATAGGTCATTTGATGACTATGCGACATAGGTCATTTGATGACTATGCGACATAGGGCTTCTGAGGACTTCACGATCTAGGCTCCTTTGACTTTGCTGACTTCAACACTTCACGACATGTGTCTTGAGGACTTCTCGACATAGTACAAAATGGACTATGCGATATAGTACTTCACGACATGGATATTGGTGACTTCACGACATAGCTTTCTTTTGACTTTGCTATATAATGCCTTAGACAAATTCCTGCAACTTATTTCTTCATGGCCTTATTCAACTCTATCCTGCTGCATGAACACTTCTGAACTTCTACCAGGATAATTATTCAATGGCCTATATACATTCTAGATGCAAGAACTTTACTAAGCTCATTATAAATCTGAGCATACATGATAAAGCTATTGTCCATGAAAACAAGACAAGTACATTTAGAGACCTATACTATATCCCAGTGATAAAAATCACTAGGTCATGTAATGTGACATAGTCACATAGTGTAGGCTTGTTAATAGTGGTATTCAGACATGTCTTGAGCCTAACAATCTCCCCCAAATTGTGAGTAAGATCCTTAGGCACAATTTCATGTCTGATAACAAGCCTAACTTACATAAAAGGAAATTTAGTAACAGAGAGAACAATTCATGAACCTTGAGATCAGAAATTTGATTACATAGAAAAATTGAAAGCTTACAGATTACTTTTGTTGCTCAACAGCTTCAGCTTCCAATTGCTTCTCTAGCAAATCATCATATATCTTCTTTTTCCTTATCTCTTCTTTTCTCTTCAAGTCTATGATGGCTTCTTGAAGTTCTTCTCTTGCAATCAGTTCTTCAATGAGAGGTGAGCCTTCCAAGTCATCAATTGCAGCCTTGAGTGCACTTTCTACATAGGAATCAAGAAACTCCATCCTTATTTTGCTTTGACCTCCATGTGAGTTTTTGTACTCCACAATGTAAGGATTTTGCTTGACCCTGCACAACCCTTTCTGCCTTAGCTCTTTAGCCCTCTCCTCCATCTCAGCCATTTCTTTTTCTCTCTGAATCTTCTTCTTTTCATTCTCTTTCCTCATGTTTTCTTCATAATCAGCATGCATCTTCAAGTACCTGGCAATATCTATCTTCCATGTCCTTTCTTCTCTTTCTTCAAAATTCAGTAAGGCATTTATCCTTTCAAGCTCATACTTATAGAAATATTGCCAGCTTCCTTGCTTCATTATCCTTTCTCTTCCATCAGTGTACTTGATCTCTAGATGATCCAACTTCACTTTGACTTCAAAGATCCTTTGAGCCCTCAAAAATGCTAGGGCATCTTCATCATAGTCCTCATCTAGTGGAAGCACATTGATGCCAGTAACATTTGTGAGTTTTCCAGTCTTCTTTGTTATCCTTATCCTTTTGGGTACACTCTTGATCTTCAAATGCTTCACAAGAGATACCTTTCTGGAACAAGGAGAATTAGTCTTCAGTGCCACATCACTTGGAAGAAGCTTTATTCCTTTCCCCTTCATCCACTGTAACACTCCACTAGCTGTAACTTTGTGGAAGTGTTTTCTTGATATTTCTTTTGTGGCTTCACCCTTCTTCTGTGGCAACTCAAGTTCAGAAGTCATGGATAATGATTTTGGAGGATCATTGCTAACAGTACCCACCCTAGACTTAGAGTCTTGTGTTGTGGTTAAAGTACTACTAGCAATGTCCTTGACTTGCTGAATTCCACTCCTAGTTCTCTTCACTGTCTCCTTTGCCCCCTTTGTGTCATCACCAGCATCTGTAGATTTCTTGGAAGATTTGCTCCTGCTGCTGTCACTTGGTCCATCCTTATTACTCCTTGAATGAGATCTCCTCCTGTAGGTTTTCTCCTCATCATCATCCTCCCCATCCTTCTTCTTGTTCTTTTCTGTGACAGATTCTGGCAAAACACCATGAATCAGAAAAGATTGTAGAATGTTAATCATCTCTAATTCCTCTGCTGTCTTGACTCCTTTCTTTGCTCTCAGCATTTGCAGCACCTGATTGATCTTTGTGTTATTCTTCATTTGCAGATCTTTGGGAATGACTAGTTGGTCAATACTTCTGACTTTGGATAGACTTTGAAAAATTACTGTCCTTGGCTTGGGTATGACCTCAGGCAGTCTTTGATTTTGGTCCATCTCCAAGTCATTATAAAGACTTTCATTGTTAGCCCCACTCTTTTCAATCAACTCCAGAATTATTGACACTTCAGTGAACTTCAGTTTCTCCAGAGTTTGAAATGCTAAGTGCCACAAGCAGTTGTCCTTGCATACCATGATTATTTCTCTCAGATAAACATCCCTGAATTTCCTTACTGCAACTGTGAAGTACTTGATGCTTTCCCTGAGCTTCTTTCTATATGCTTGTGCATCTCCTTGAGCATTCTTGTAGGTGGCTTTCAGAAACTCTAGGAATGCCTCATCATGATAGATGTTAGAGTTGGCAACTTCCTGTAGCTTGGCCTCAGTGATAAGTGTAGCTTGGGTAGGTTTAGCAATTGGAGTAGGTATAGCAGGTTGAGAGGTTGAGATGTCTTTAGGCATTGTGGATGGATAGAATGTTGTGGTGACTGTGCTTTTCTGACCTTGTGCATTGATGACCTCTACAGGGGGAAGATTGATTGGCTTTATTGTCTCTTCAATGAGCTTGCCCTTAAGTTTTGACTGCTTGGTAGGTGCTCCCCCTGTCTTTTTCACATTGACCTCCTTTCCTTTCTCCCCCTTAGGCTTGGGATCAGACAAAATGTCTTGAGTTTCCCCAGGAATAGGCAGGTTCATAGATCTCATCATTGAGGTCATCATTTGTTGCTGCACCAGCAAAATGTTTGTTGTGTTGGTGCCTTGATCATCTAGTTTGTCATTGAGTTGGCTTAGAGATGTAGATAGCATTCTGTTTTCATCCTTGAGAGAGGCCACTTCTCTTTCTAAGCCATCCACCTTGGAGAATAATTGTTGAGACCTAAATGAGTTGAGGGATTGATCTTTGACCCTGGCAAAATCATATTTGGAGATGTCTGACAGAGGGACTTCATCCACCAGCTTATCACCATACTGGTTTTTCCACATGACATTCAACATAGCATTGGTGGTGATGGTAGATTTTGCTTGAGTTTCCAGTGTAGAAGCCAGTTTCTTGATGTTGTCCGTGACCATGGCAAGAGTCACATCCATCATGGACACATTGGTGGAGGTTTTCTGGACTTCTTTGAGGATACCATCCACCTTAGGAAAATCAGAGAGATAAGAGGTTCTGAGCTTAGTGAGGGATCTTTCTGTCTCCTCCTGAATTGAAGAAATCTCTGATTGAAGCCCTTTCCCAAGATAATGCAGAGCCTTCAACTGGTTCTTGTATACATCATTCACAGCATCATAGATGGCAACAGGAGAAAGATCCTTAGCATTGGAGCCCAGAGAGGTGAGGTATTCTTCTCTCACAAAAGCCAGGGCATCCTTGAGCTTGAGAGTCCTCTTAGCATCCAACCAGGCATCCACATTCCCCTCTGGTTCAGCTGTATCCACAATCTTCTCCTGTTGAGCTTCAACATCCTCCTTATGGCATAGCAGGATAGCTTCATAATCAGCATTTGGAAGGTTGGAGGTGAGGAGATGTTGAGCTATCTTTGAGAACTCATCAATTTGTGCCACATGGAGATCTTGTATGGCTTCTTCAGACATTTTGGAAGGCACAGATGACGATCCTGAAGGCCTGTCATGGTGCACAGGCTTCAGCCATTCTGACATTGTGGCCTGAGCCAAGTGAGAGCTAGTGCTAGGCACTTCATGAGATGTGTGAGTTTGAGTCTCCTCCAGCCTTGGAATGGCTGTAGGGTCTGATGTTGTCTCCATTGAAATGGGATGTGTTACAACATCAGCCCTATATGTCTGTGAAGACAGTTCCACATCCCTAAGGATGGGAGAATTTGGCACAGAGTCTCCAGTGAAAACTGGTGAATCCTCCATGTTTGTGTTGGTGTCATTAGGATATGCCTCAGCATGCATTCCCTGACCAACTGAATGTGGGTCCTGAGTGGTGAGCACAGTGTCAAGCACCATGTCACTTGAAGTTGGCTCAATCACAGGGCTGGATTGTGATTGATCAAGGGCAAGATTGTCATGAGTATGACTCTCTTGTTCAGAAGAAATTTTAGTGGAAGAATCTGAGAGAGAAGTGGGGTTCAGATTGGATTTTAGCAACTCCCCCTGAGAAATAGGAGGAGTTTCAACATTGATGTGCTCTCCACTTAGTGTTTGATCACCCTTATCACTCCTAGGGTCAAGAGTGAGGTCTTGACCCTGTGCAGACTCGTTACAACTTGCAGTGGGGAGGCTGCTCTTTTCAATACCCATGACCTGTTGAGAGGCCATAGACAGTAGCAGGTGTACCCCTTTTTGCACATCTGAATCCTGTTGAGAGGATGCAGTGGTGGCTACAGATTTTGATTTCTTCTTTGGTCTAGTGAGAGGTGACTCAGGAATCTCACTTGCTAACTCTACAGATTCATGGATAATAGCTAGGGTTCTCTTCTTCTTCTTTTTAGTAACATCAACCTTTTGAGAGATTGATGCACTTGGCTGACTATCCTCTATAGTGGTGTTTACAGTGGGGTTGCTGGATGGGATAGGGAGGCTTGGGTTAGACTGTGATGCTCCTTCAGTCTCAGCCTCCCCTGTCCAGGAAAGAGCATGGTATATGGGCTTATCAAGTGGATAAGACGCGAATGTGTCCTGCATATGCGGGGTCACACTCAAGATCACATCCACTTGATTCCTTGTGTCCAATGAACCAAACAGAATCTTGGACATGGACTTGGAATAAGCCATCTTTGATTTATCAATACCCTCCAAGTCATGGACATTAGCATCAAGATAATTTAAAATAACTTGAAGAAAGCGAGGGTAAAAGATGTCATTACCTCTTCCACGGACTGTCCTCCCTAGCCTTTGAGTCAATTCCTTGAGGATTATTGCTCCAACATTGATTTCCTGATTGTAGGCTAGGGAATAGGCCAGCTTCACAGCAATGTGACTGATATGGTCCCATCCTGTCTTTCTGCAAAGGAACACCTTCTGGAGTGCATCAAATAGAAATGACCACTCCCTTCTTACAAACTTCTTATTCAGCTTTCCAGTATCTATCTCATCAGCATACTGAATGAAGGTCATGAAGTCTACTATTTGAGCATCAGTAGCTTCTTGGTCATGACCCTCCACCTTGAACCCTAATGCTTCATTTATCTCCTTCTCCCCAAACTGGAAGTGTTTGCCTCCAATTGAACAAGCTATCTCCTGGAACGAAGTTCCATCTTCCCTGGCCATTGTAGAAACCAACGTCGTTCGCCAAAATCCTTCCAATACATCAACATACAACGTGGGGTTCAAGGTTAGGGCTCGGCGGAGGTAGGAATCGTTCAGGAACCGTACAAAACACTTGTACCTGGGTTTAGCCTCAGCCTCAGAGGGAATGGTGAGAAGATTTGTTTCTTTGGGGATGGTTAAAGGAATAGAGGAGGATTCTGTTTGAGATTTGGGTGCCATTTCTTGAGAGAGAGAGTAAGAAAGAGAGTAGAGAATTTGTGCTTAGGTTAGAAAGTTTGAGAGCAATAGACAAGATGAAAAGTTGCAAACGGTTAGAAAATGGTATTTATATGATAGAGACACTGCGATATGGAGTTATGAATGTGTACAGTCTATCTGTATGTCGTGAAGTCAAAAGTGGCCTGTACCGCAAAGTCTTGCAAAGTATATCGCATAGTCTCAACAATGAACTATGTCGCAAAGTCTTCAAAATGAAAGGATCGGGGAGACTTTGCGATATAGTAGAAATACCCTGTCTAAAGCTCTCTTTTAGGAATTTTGAGCAATTTGTCAGACTTTTATCAAATTTTGAAATAAAATTAATTTAAATCAAAATTCTGTCAACTATGGAGACTTGTCGATATAGTTATTCGAAGTCGCGAAGTCATAAAATTAACTATGTCGCAAACTCATGAAATGAACTATGTCGCGAAGTCTCACAATCTCAACAGTTTGCGATATAAGTCTGTTTAATTTGAACTATGTCGTGAACTCTGAAAATCATCTATGTCGTCTCAAAAGCTCACAACACCACTAACAAATATGATTTTGAAAAATATGCAGTAAAATACTGAAATATTTATAAATCATATCTCAGCTAATTTTCACTCCAAACAAATAGATCATTTAAATACAGTGAAAATTTACTGCTGCAACTATTAACCAGCATATTTACTTAGAACAACTGAATGAAGGATTGAGCATTCCAATTTCACTCACAAGTCTGTTGAAGACTGCTTCATTCAGAGGTTTAGTAAATATGTCAGCTAATTGTTTCTCAGTTGGAACATAAGAGACTTCTATGGTACCATTTGCAGCATGTTCCCTAATGAAATGGTACCTGATCTCAATGTGCTTTGTAGTAGAATGATTAACAGGATTAGCTACAATGGATATTGCACTAGTATTATCACACATCAGAGGAATGTGTTCTAACACTAGTCCATAATCCATGAGTTGATTTCTAATCCAAAGCAATTGAGCACAACAACTTCCAGCAGCAATATATTCAGCCTCAGCTGTGGATGTTGCTGTGGACTGTTGTTTCTTACTAAACCAGGACACTAACCTTTGACCTAGGAATTGACAGCTTCCAGAGGTGCTCTTCCTGTCAATCCTGCATCCAGCATAATCAGAATCTGTGTAACCAACCAGGTTGAACCCAGTGCCCTTTGGATACCATAGCCCAAGATTAGGAGTCCCCTTCAGATATTTGAAAATTCTTTTGATGGCCATCATGTGAGATTCCTTGGGATCAGACTGGAACCTTGCACAAAGGCATGTGGCAAACATGATGTCTGGCCTGCTAGCTGTGAGATAGAGCAGGGATCCAACCATTCCTCTATAGACCTTGATATCAACTCTCTTGCCTTTCTTGTCTTCATCCAGCTTGATTGCAGTAGACATAGGAGTTTTAGCTGAGGATGACTCTTCTAAACCATATTTCTTTAAAAGATCCTTGACATACTTAGATTGGTTTATAAAGATGCCATCCTCCCTTTGATGTACTTGCAGGCCTAGGAAGTAGGTTAACTCTCCCATCATACTCATCTCATATTTACTTTGCATCAACTTAGAGAACCTTTCACAGAGTTTTTCATTTGAAGAGCCAAAGATGATATCATCCACATAGATTTGAACAAGAATGATATCATTTCCATGCTTCTTGAAGAATAGGGTTTTGTCAATTGTACCCCTGGTAAATTGATGCTCAAGAAGGAATTGAGATAGAGTTTCATACCAGGCTCTTGGTGCCTGTTTGAGTCCATAGAGTGCCTTGAGCAGTCTATACACAAAGTTTGGGAAGTCTTCACTCTCAAAGCCAGGTGGTTGAGACACATAAACTTCTTCAGCAAGATCACCATTGAGAAATGCACTTTTCACATCCATTTGATACACCTTAAAATCTGAGTGAGCTGCAAAAGCCAGAAAGATTCTGATGGCTTCCAGTCTAGCTACAGGTGCAAATGTCTCATCATAGTCAATGCCTTCTTGCTGACAATATCCTTTGGCAACCAGCCTTGCTTTGTTTCTTACTACCACTCCTTCTTCATCCATCTTGTTTCTGAACACCCATTTGGTGTCAATAACATTCTTTCCTTTTGGAGGTGGCACTAGTTCCCATACCTTGTTTTTCTCAAATTGATTCAACTCTTCTTGCATGGCAACAATCCAATCAGAATTCTTCAAAGCTTCTTCAATTAATTTAGGTTCCTCTTGTGACAGAAAGCAGCTATACAGACAAGTATTTAATGTTGCCCTTCTTGTTCTAACTCCCTCACTAGGATCTCCAATGATTTGATCCCTAGTGTGGGCTCTGTCCCATTTCCTTGTGTGCCCCTGTTCATTTCCTTGATCTGTTCCAATCTCATTTTGGTTGACAGTTGCATTCTCTTCTTCTCCCCCTGTGTTTGTGAATCCTTGCACAGGTGTTTGAAGAAGATTGTCAACTTCAAGAGTTTCATTTTCTAGAACAGTTTGAACAGGGGGTTCATCTTCACTTTCAGAATCCTCAAGATAACCTTGATTCTCAAATCTCAATAGCACACTGTCTTGATCACTTGTTTTCAGTCCTGGAGTTTTCTTGTCATCAAAGGTAACATCCATGCTTTCCATGACTTTGTGTTGCTCAGGTACAAACACTCTGTATGCTGTCCTTTCCAGAGAGTATCCAATGAAGATACCTTCAAATGCCTTAGCATCAAATTTTCCAACATGCTCAGAGGTATCTTTCATCACAAAGCACTTGCTTCCAAACACATGCAGGTGCTTGAAGGATGCTCTTTTTCCAGTCATTAATGAGTAAGGAGTTTTGCCAGACTTCTTATTGATTAATGTTCTATTTTGCACATAGCACGCTGTGTTAACAGCATCAGCCCAAAAGCTAGTGGGTAGCTTTGCATCCAGTAGCATTGTCCTTGCAGCTTCAATGAGAGTTCTATTCTTTCTCTCAACTACTCCATTTTGTTGAGGTGTTCTAGGAGCTGAGAATTGTTGAGAAATTCCTTTATCTTTGCAAAACTCATACAATGTTGAATTTCTGAACTCAGTCCCATTATCACTTCTCAAAGCAACTACAGAGGCACCAGTGCTTTGTGCTTCTTTATCAACTCTCTTGATATGCTCTATTATGACTTGGGGTGCTTCATCCTTGGAGAATAGGAATTCCACCCAAGTATATCTTGAATAGTCATCTACCATCACTAGAGCATATTTCTTTTTGGAAAGGGACATTACATTCACAGGGCCAAATAAGTCCATGTGAATTAGTTGCAGAGGTTTTGAGTTTGTATTGAGCAACTTGTTCTTGTGACTTGATCTTTTAATCTTCCCTTTCTGACAAGCTTCACATGCTCCATCTTGCACAAACTCCAAGGCAGGCAAACCCCTGATGAGTTCTCTCTTGGTTAGAGAGTTCATTGCCTGAACATTTAAGTGAGACAGTTTCTTGTGCCACAGCCAGAATTCCTCATTTGTGGCTTTTGTGTAGAAACAACAAATTTCTCCCTTATCTGCAGCCTTGAGATTAGCTACAAACAAGCTTCCTTTCTTCACACCAGTTAGAACAACTTCACCACTTTCCCTTTTTGAGATTGAACAAAGGTCTTCATCAAATTCCACTTTGAAGCCTCTGTTGGTAAACTGTCCAATACTCAAGAGATTATGCTTCAGTCCTTCAACAAATGCTACATCTTCAATAATGACATTTCCAGATTTAACACTGCCATATCCCATTGTATAACCAATGTTGTCATTTCCAAAGGTTACTGATGGGCCAGCCTTTTCCTCAAAATGTGATAGCAGGGCTATATCACCAGTCATGTGACTTGAGCATCCACTGTCCAAGATCCATATGACTCTTTTATTCCTGTTGCCCTGCATTCACAAAGTGACTAAGTTGTTTTTGGTACCCACACTTGGTAGGGTCCAGATGATTTAGAAACATTTTGATTAATAATTCTTCTGTCATAAATTGCATTTCTCATAGTAGGAGACTTCACTTTTTCTGTGGCTTTGGAGTTTACACTCTTAGGCTCACATGAAGTTTTTACCCTCTCAACCCTGATTGGGGACCCTGTCCTATGAGAATGTATGTGTGTGTGTGATTCACCAGATTGTGCAGAGTCAAGTTTATGTTTAAGAGATAAACAGTTAGCAATCACAGTCACATAGCATGTCATGCAGTTTGGCTTACCACAGAAAGAATCATGACTAGAATTTATGCTTGCAGAAAGGTTACTTAGGTTATCAACTTCAACAATTTCAGGCTTACTACACTTATGAGTCAAATGATTAACAGATAGGCATTTTTGACATTGTTTCCTGGGAGCATTTGGCACATAAGCATAGTTGTTTCCTTTGTTAACACCAACTTTACCATTTCTGTTTTGTTTCCTTTTCTTAACAACTTCTTTCTTTGCTTTAGGACTCTTGACAAGATTGTCTTTGGTCTCTTTCTGATTGACAAGATCAGGAAAGGAAGAAGTGTTCTTAGCAGCCTCATCTTCTTCAAGTAGTTGTTGTTTGATGATCAGTAGTTCCTCATCAAACTCAACATCACTCTTTCTGAAGATGGGCTGTTCAACACTTGACAGTATGGTTGGGACATTTTTGTTTGTAAAGGTTTCCTTTCCTTTGCCCTTGACCTTCTTCCTTCCTTTGTCATTATCATAGTCAAAACCAACTCCAACCTTGCAGTCTACAGTGTGTTCCTTGTGGTAGGTTTGAATAAGTTCAGAGGAGTTTTTGAAGCTTCTTAGTTTCAGTTCAGTTTCAGCAATTTGTTCTCTAAGGGCTTTCTCTATCTGCTCAGCACAAATCACTTTGTTTTTAAGATACTCAACCTCCTTTTTCAAACCATCCAGGTTCACAACCATTAACTCAAGTTTCTCATTCTTTTCTGTAAGCTCAACATTCTTAGCAGTTAGTCTATCAATTTCTTCATTAGCTACTAACATGCTAGTATGAATATTAAACATCTCAGTGCTCATATCTTCAACAGTTTGCTTATATTGAATGGGAGTCATATCAAGAGAAGTAAGAATGGGTACCTGACTTGAATCACCATCATCAGAAAATGCCATCAAGGCATAGTTTGAGTACTCTTGTTCTTCTTCTTCATCAGAGTCATCCCAGCATTTTCCCTCAGCAATAAAAGCTTTGCCCTGTTGTTTCTTGAGTAGAGCTTCATACTTAGCTTCAAGCTCTAAGTATGCTTTGTCCTTCTTGACTTGTTTAGGCTTTTTGCACTCAGTGGCAAAATGCCCAAGTTCATTGCAGTTATAGCATCTTATTTTGGTCCTATCCACACTTCATGTCTTGTATCCACCCTTAGCAGCACCAGCCATCCCTTTTTCTTTATTGAAGGTGTTTGAGCCACTAGATCCACCAGTGTTTCCAGTATTGAACTTGGACCTGAATGGCTGCTTTCTTTTAAACCTTATGTTAGGATATCTCCTAGCCATATAAGCAAAAGATTTGTTTTCCATTTTGTCCAGTTCCTCCATGCTGTAAAACTCATCTTCCTCAGGCAAATCATAGATGACCTGGACCTCATCACCAGTGTCTTCAACTTCCAGTTCCTCAATCTTCACTTGACTGACTTTAAGAGAGTCCATTCTTTGACTTAGGTTGTCAGCAATAAGTGCACAGGAGGTATTAGCCACTAATCCTTGCTTTGCTTGAATAGATCTCTTTTGAAACAGCTCCAACTCATATGTCTTCAAAACACCATATAACACATCAAAACCAATCTTTGTTAGATCTCTTTCTTTAAGGGAAGAGATTCTTGGTTCCAAGTGATCTGGAAGAGTTAGTAAAAACTTCATATTGAGCTCTTCTGTTTCATAGTGTTTGTCATAGAGTTTGAGCTCGTTTATCAGCTTGTTGAATCTCTCAAACACTTCTGTGATTCCCTCTTTTGGCTGAGCCATGAAGGCTTCATATTGTGAAACAAGAATCTGCTTCTTGTTCTTTCTTACTTCAGTAGTTCCTTCACAGAGCACTTCTATAAGATCCCACATCTTCTTGGCACTAGTACAATGAGCAACAGTGCCATACATGTTGAAGTCCATAGATTCACAAATGATAAGTTGAAGATGTCCATCCAGGGCAACTTTTTCTTTTTCAGGATCAGTGTATTTTGAGGGATCTTTGGGCACATGTTTTGCTGGTATAATCTCAGTGCCACTGGTTGATTCACCAATCTCAATCATTGGAATGAAGGGACCATGCTTTAGAATATCTAAATACATGGGGTTAGAAGCTTTGATGAAAAGCAACATCTTCTTCTTCCATAAACTGTAGTGCTCCTTGTTAAAGGGAGGAATCTTGATACTGCTTAGTTTCTGTGAACTCATTCTTGATCTTTTCCTGTTTGTACGTTAACAGCCTTCGCTCTGATACCACTTGTTAGAAATGAATACCACAAGAAACTAGACAGAGGGGGGGGTGAATGGATAGTTTGATATATTTTTCGATCTTGAAAACTAAGTAAACAACTGTATGTGATTATGATATGTAATATGCAGAAAGTAAATAACACACACAATCACTTTAATCTACTTTGTATAAGCAAATTAAATACTACAGCTTTCCAGGAAATTCACAATCGAATTTCTGGCTTCTAAACAAGAACAGTTTGAACTTGCTTGCTTACAGAGAAAAGAGCTTAGCAAATAACTATGTGTATCTCTCTTACAGCTTACAGTTGCGTGTGCACGATATATATATTCCCCTATACAAACTAGGCACACACAATATTACACAGCTACCCCTTCTGAAAGTCCAACTTGTCCTGCCATAAGAAGTTCACTGTGTCAGGAAGGACCACCTGCTTTTCGGAGTCTTTCCCGTTTCTGTAGCTGCTTGTCTCTTATCTTTCTCTCCAAGTTTAGCTGTAGATTTGCCATCTGTTCTTTGGACCACCTTGCCAGAACAAATGCTTCAGTATTTGTCTCCTTTGATTCTTGGTTCTGTACCTTGATTTGTCTTGTTATGAACGGCTAAGTGTTGATATCGTGAACTCCACTTTATCCCTGACTTCGCGATCTCCCTTGTGAGGACTATGCGATATAGCCTTTGAAGACTTTGCGACATAGGTCATTTGACGACTATGCGACATAGGTCATTTGATGACTATGCGACATAGGTCATTTGATGACTATGCGACATAGGGCTTCTGAGGACTTCACGATCTAGGCTCCTTTGACTTTGCTGACTTCAACACTTCACGACATGTGTCTTGAGGACTTCTCGACATAGTACAAAATGGACTATGCGATATAGTACTTCACGACATGGATATTGGTGACTTCACGACATAGCTTTCTTTTGACTTTGCTATATAATGCCTTAGACAAATTCCTGTAACTTATTTCTTCATGGCCTTATTCAACTCTATCCTGCTGCATGAACACTTCTGAACTTCTACCAGGATAATTATTCAATGGCCTATATACATTCTAGATGCAAGAACTTTACTAAGCTCATTATAAATCTGAGCATACATGATAAAGCTATTGTCCATGAAAACAAGACAAGTACATTTAGAGACCTATACTATATCCCAGTGATAGAAATCACTAGGTCATGTAATGTGACATAGTCACATAGTGTAGGCTTGTTAATAGTGGTATTCAGACATGTCTTGAGCCTAACAATAACCAACAAAGATTCCTTCATCAGCTTTTAACTCGAACTTTGTCAACTGTTCAGGATGAGTCTTCAACACAAAGCATTTGCATCCAAATATATGAAAATATTTCAAATTTGGCTTCTTATTTTTCACCATCTCATATGGTGTTTTCCCATGCTTGTTGATCAGTGTAGCATTTTGAGTAAAACAAGCAGTTTGAACAGCTTCTGCCCAGAAGTATGTTGGTAATTTTGCTTCATCAAGCATAGTTCTGGCTGCTTCAATTAAAGTTCTGTTCTTCCTTTCAACTACACCATTTTGCTGTGGAGTTCCAGGTGCAGAAAATTCTTGTTTCACTCCTCTTTCCTTGCAGAAAGCTTCCATGATTGAGTTTCTGAATTCAGTTCCATTATCACTCCTTATAATTTTGACTTTGTGCTGTGATCCTTTGTCCAGTAGATTTACATGATCCATCAGAGTTTGAGCAGTTTCATCCTTCTTTGACAAGAAATACACCCATGTATATCTAGTATATTCATCAACAATTACTAGAGCATATTTCTTTCTGCCCATGGACATCACATTCACTGGTCCAAAGAGATCAACATGTAGAAGATGATAAGGTTCCACTACTGAAGATTCAGATTTGCTCTTGAAAGATGACTTCCTTAGCTTGGCTTTTTGACAAGAATCACATAAGCCATCTAGACTGAGTATAGATTTTGGAAGTCCCCTTACAAGATCCTTTCTTATTAGCTCATTGATGTTGTTCAAATTGAGATGAGAGAGCTTCTTGTGCCAATTCCAACTCTCTTCATTTGACATTCTTGCAGTCAGACACACTGTTTTTCCATCAGAGTTTGTTACCAAACTTGCTTCATAAATGTTGTTGCGCCTATGTCCAACTAAAACAACTTTTCCAGTAGATTTACTGATAACTTCACAGTATTCACTATGAAAATCTTCATGGTTTCCTCTGTCATAGATTTGACTCACAGATAACAGATTATGCTTGAGTCCTGAGACTAGAGCTACATTTGTAATGATGACACTTCCAAGATTGATATTGCCATATCCCAGAGTGTGTCCTATGTTGCCATCTCCATAGGAAACTTTTGGGCCAGCCTTCTCCTCAAAGTCTGATAGCAGGGCTTTATTTCCAGTCATATGTCCTGAGCATCCACTGTCCAAGATAAGTGTGCTCTCTATTATACCCTGCAATCACAAACAAATACTAAGTATTAGTTTTAAGGACCCAGACTTGCTTGGATCCTTTGTCTTTCTTAACAGTGTTAGCTTTTGCAGCGGAAGTACTATCAACAGAGTTTAAGCTAACATTGTCAGACTTTACACTTGCAGAGTTTGCTTTAACCCACTTCAGATTGGGTTTTAGCTCATAATAGTTATGATAAATAGAATGATAACTCTTGCAAGTATAAATGGAATGCCAAGTGCTCCCACAGTGTGTGCATAAAGTTTGTGGTTTAACCCTTACATAATCATTCTTTACTCCTGATGTAGAAGATAAAGAATTAATATGTTTGTTCTTAGTGCAAAATCTAGCAAGATGATTAGAACTACCACAATTATAACATGTTTTCCTTGGAGCAGCACCAGTAGGCAAATGATTATTTCTATTATTTATGCCTATCTTTCCATTCCTATTCTTCTTGGACCCTTTTGGTTTCATGGCAGATTTTATCTCTTTCAGCTTATGATTAAACTGTTTTCCTGTCATCAAACCAACATTAACCTGTTTTTCACAAGTTTTTACTGGCTTTCTAACAGCTTCTCTTTCCATAAGTTTTTTTGTTATAATATTTTCCTGTTTTTCACAGGCTTCATCTGATTCCATATCAGCTTCTCTTATTACAACAGATTTTAACTTATTGGTTTCTGGAACAAATTTCACAGGTTTAAGTTGTGGTTTTACCTTAACCTTGTCTTTAAACCTAAGTTCATCATTTTCACAATAACCTAAACCTACAGAATCAGTCTGAAACACTTGATGAGTGTCTCTTCCAGAATCTGTCCATGTCTTGATTATTTTTCTTTCTTTTTCTAAATCAGATTCTAGTTGCCTATACCTTTTAAGCAACTCCTGTTCAACATAAACAGCATCATCTCTTTCTTTTTGAATCTGCTTCATACTTTCAAGTTCTCCTTCAAGAAACTTGTTTCTATCTTTAAGACTAAGATTCTCAGATTTAATTCTTTCATTTTCTAAAGTCTGATCCCTATAGCTAACATGAACACTTTTCAGATATACTCTTAACTCAGATATATTATCAGTATCATAAGCATAAGTAGTTAGGGGTACCTTATTTTCAGATGATCCAGTCTCATCTCTCACAGTTGCCATAAGAGCATAATTTTCTCCATCATCAGAGTCTGAAGTATCTGCCCAGTCTTTGCCTTTAGAGATGAGTGCTTTCTCAGATTTGCCTTTCTTGCACTCTGGGGCATAATGACCCATCTCTTTGCACTTGTAGCACTGGATCTCAGATTTGTCCTTCTTTCCAGACTTGGTATCCCTTCCATCAGACTTTCTGAAATTCTTCTTCTCAGAATTTGAATCTCTCCTTGAGAATCTCTTTCCCTTCTTGAAGTTCTTGAACCCCATCTTCTTGAAGGTCTTCACCATCAATGCAGCCATTTGCATCATCTGTTCTTCATCATCATCAGAGTCAGAAGCTTCACTAGAGTTTGAGTCATCTTCAGTGTTTGATGACTCACTCTCAGATTTAATGACTAAAGCCTTTCCCTTGGCTTTCTTCCTTGATGATTCCTTTTTAATGGGCTTCTCCTAACAATCTCCCCCAAATTGTGAGTAAGAATCTTAGGCACAATTTCATGCCTGATAACAAGCCTAACTTACATAAAAGGAACTAAATTTAAGAGGGAACAAAATATGAACATTATGAACAGAAATGTTATTACTTACTGAAAGTGAAAGCTTACAGATTATCTTTGTTTCTGAATTGCTTCTGTTTCCATTTGCTTCTCAAGATAGTCATCATAAACTTTCTTCTTTCTCACTTCTTCCTTTCTCTTCATATCTGAAATGGCTGCTTGAATTTCATCTCTTGCAATTAGTTCTTCAATGAGAGGTGAGTCTTCTAGATCTTCAATTGCAGCTCTAAGGGCACTTTCCACATAGGAATCTAAAAACTCCATCCTTATCTTGCTTTTGCCTCCATTTTTATTTTTGTATTCCACAACATAAGGATTTTGTTTCACTTTGCATAGCCCTTTCTTTCTTAGCTCTTTAGCCCTCTCTTCCATCTCAACCATCTCTTTCTCTTTCTGAATGTTCTTCTCTTCATTTAGCTTCCTTAGGTTTTCTTTGTAATCAGAGTGCATCTTCAAGAATCTGGCAATCTCTATCTTCCACAATCTTTCTTCCTTTTCTTCAAAGTTCAGAAGTGCATTTATTCTGTTAGGCTAAATACACAATATATAATCAAGTATGTATGAGAATAACAATTAAGAACACAGGTTTGTAAATCAACAAACTGAATTATATTAAATAATTCTCTCTTAGTGATGTTAATGAATCACAAAGAGCTACTAGGTTACAAGAATAATGTATTCAATGTTCGCGTCCCTTCTAGGGATAACCTATCTGTGTTTATATAGTACACAGTTACATACAATCCTTATCTAATTGATACTCCTAAAAATTAGCTATACAATTGATATCAATTTAGGATTGCTTCAGTCTTCTGTCCAGTCTCCTTAGCTGTATCAATATATTCTGCTTCTTTCCATCTTCAGAATATATTGCTTCTAGAATCTTCAATTCAGCACCGACAGCTAATTCAACTATCACCCTGTCAGACTTTACCAAACTCTGACCGGCTTCCTTTAAATTCTTTACCCTGTCAGACTTTAAATAAACTCTGACCGGCTTCCGATAAACTCTGATCAGTACCTGTTGCTTAAACAACTGATAAACAAACATCAGCAATTATATCTAACATATTCTTTCAAGCTCATATTGAGGAAAGTATTGCCAGCTTCCTTGCCTCATTTCTCTTTCTCTTCCATCAGTGTATTTGATCTCTAGATGACTTTGATTCACTTTGACTTCAAAGATTCTTTGGGCTCTCAGAAATGCTAGGGCATCTTCATCATAATCTGCATCCAGAGGAAGTACATTGATCCCAACTACATTTGTGATCACCCCAGTTTTCTTTGTTATCCTTGTTCTTTTGGCTACACTCTTGATCTTCATGTGCTTCACTTGAGGTAGTTTTCTGGAACAAGGAGATTTAGTCTTCAGTGCCACATCATTTGGAAGTAGCTTCAATCCTTTCCCCTTCATCCACTGTAACACTCCACTAGTTGTGACTTTGTGGAAGTGTCTTCTTGAGTTTGTTGTGGTGGCTTTACCTTTCTCCAGTGGCAAATCAGTTTCAGAGGTCCTAGTTATTGATTTTGGAGGATCATTACTAACAGTATCCACCCTAGACTTAGAGTCTTGTGTAGTGGTTAAAATACTGCTAGCAATGTCCTTGAATTGCTGATTTCCACGTGTCTTCTTTACAGTCTTTTGCTTCCCTTGAGGGTCTTTCTTGTCATCTTTAGCATCTTTGGATTTCTTTGAGGTTTTGCTTTTGCTGCTTTCACTAGCTCCGTCCTTACCACTCCTTGTTTGACTTCTCCTTTTGTAGATCTTTTCTTCATCATCCTCCTCATCATCTTTCTTATCTCTCCTTTCTTTAAGTGACTCAGGGATTCTGCCATGAATTAGGAATGATCGGAGAATTTGAATTATCTCTAGCTCTTCTGTAGTCCTGATTCCCCTCTTTGCTCTCATCATTTGCAAAACTTGATTTACTTTGTCTATGTTCTTCATTGTCAATTGGGCAGGAATCACCAGTTGATCAATGATGTCTGCTTTGTTTAGACTTTGAAAGAGTATTGTCCTTGGGTTAGAGATAACTTCAGGCAATCTTAGATATTTGTCTTTCTTTATGTCATCATACAGTCTTTTGTTGTTTTCCCCATGCTTCTCAATTAATCCCAGCACTGTGTCCAGCTCAGTAAACCTCAGCTTCTCTAGAGTTTCAAAGGATAAATGCCACAATCAATTGTCCTTGGATACCATGATGATTTCTCTTAGATGAACATCCTTGATTTTCCTGACTGCCACTGTGAGGTATTTGATTTGATCATTGATCTTGTTTCTGTAGTTGAGAGCATTGCCTTGTACACTGGTTTGAATGTCTTTCAGAAACTCCAGGAAGGCCTCATCATGATAGATGTGTGAGTTGGCAACTTCCTGTAGCTTGGTCTTAGTGACTATATTGACTTTGATTGGTTTGGCACTTTTTGTGATTTGAGGATCTGAGATGTCCATTGGCATTGTGGAGGGATAGTAGGTTGTTGTGACTGTGCTTCTTTGACCCTGTTGGTTGATGACGTTCACAGAGGGGAGAGTGATTGGTTTTACAGATTTTTCTTCAATGACTATGCCCTTTAGCTTCTGTTTCTTGGCTTGTACTCCCCCTTTCTTTTCCACAATTACTTCCTTTCATTTCTCTCCCTTAGGCTTGGGATCAGACAAGATGTCTTGAGCTTCTCCAGGAATAGGAAGATTCATGCTTCTCATCATAGAAGTCATCAATTGTTGTTGGACCAGCAGAATGTTGGAAGTGGAGTTGCTTTGGTCATCCAACTTAGCATTGAGTAGCCCCAAGGTATGAGAGAGACCTTGGTTGTCTGATTTGAGCTCAGTTATCTCTCTTTCCAATCTATCAACTTTGGAGAAGAGTTGCTCAGACCTGAATGAGTTGAGAGACTGGTCTTTGATTTTGGAGAAATCAAATTTGGAGATGTTGGAAATGGGAACTTCATCCACTAGCTTGTCACCATACTGGTTTTTCCACATTACTGTGAACATGGAGTTGGAGGTTATGTTGGACTGCACTTGATTATCTAGCTTGGTAGCAAGTTTCTTGAGATTGTCTGTGGCCAAGGCTAGAGTGAAGTCCATCTTTGAGACATTATTAGCAGTTTTCTGCACTTCCTTCAGGATGCCATCTACCTTGGGAAAATCAGAGAGATAGGAGTTCCTGAGTTGTGTCAAAGATTTGTCTGTTTCCTCCTTGATGGTAGAAAGTATGGGGGGGGACTTTGCGATATAGTATAAATACCTTGTCTAAAACTCCCTTTTTGGAATTCCAAGCATTTTGTCAGACTTGTATCAAAATTTTGAGATAAAATGAATTTAAATCAAAATTCTGCTAAATATGGAGACTTGTCGATATAGTCATTCTAGGTCGCGAAGTCATAAAATGAACTATGTCGCAAACTCATGAAATGAACTATATCGCGAAGTCTCACAATTTCAACAGTTTACGATATAAGTCTGTTTTATTTGAACTAAGTCGTGAACTCTCAAAATCACCTATGTAGAGATGTCTTAAAAGCTCATAACTTCTCATAAAAGTATGATTTGAAAAATATGCAGTAAAATACTGAAATATTTATAAATCATATCCCAGTTAATTTTCTCTCCAAATAAATAGAGCATCTAAATACAGTGAAAATTTACTGCTGCAATAATTAACTAGCATACTTACTTAGAACAACTAAATGAAGGATTGAGCATTCCAATTTCACTCACAAGTCTGTTGAAGACAGCTTCATTTAGAGGTTTAGTAAATATGTCAGCTAATTGTTTCTCAGTTGGAACATAAGAGACTGCTATAGTACCATTTGCAGCATGTTCCCTAATGAAATGGTACCTTATCTCAATATGCTTTGTAGTAGAATGATTAACAGGATTGGCAACTATGTATATTGCACTTGTATTGTCACACATCAGGGGAATGTGTTCCAATACTAGTCCATAATCCATGAGTTGATTTCTAATCCAAAGCAACTGAGCACAGCAGCTTCCAGCAGCAATATATTCAGCCTCAGCTGTAGATGTTGCTGTGGATTGTTGTTTCTTACTGAACTAGGACACTAACATTTGACCTAAGAATTGGCAGCTTCCAGAGGTGCTCTTCCTGTCAATTCTGCATCCAGCATAATCAGAATCTGTGTAACCAACCAGGTTGGACCCAGTGCCCTTTGGATACCATAGCCCAAGATTAGGAGTCCCTTTCAGATACCTGAAGATTCTTTTGATATCCATCATGTGAGATTCTTTGGGATCAAATTGAAACCTTGCACAAAGGCATGTGGCAAACATGATGTCTGGTCTGCTAGCAGTGAGATAGAGTAATGATCCAACCATTCCTCTATAGACCTTGATGTCAACTCTTTTGCCCTTCTTATCTTCATCAAGCTTGATTGCAGTGGACATTGGAGTTTTTGCTGGGGATGACTCTTCTAAACCATATTTCTTTAAGAGATCTTTAACATACTTAGATTGATTTATGAAGATGCCATCCTCCATTTGATGTACTTGCAGGCCTAGGAAGAAGGTTAACTCTCCCATCATACTCATCTCATATTTACTTTGCATCAACTTAGAGAACCTTTGGCAGAGTTTTTCATTTGAAGAGCCAAAGATGATATCATCCACATAAATTTGAACTAGAATGATATCATTTCCATGCTTCTTGAAGAATAGAGTTTTATCAATTGTACCTCTGGTGAATTGATGCTCAAGAAGGAATTGAGATAGAGTTTCATACCAGGCTCTTGGTGCCTGTTTGAGTCCATAGAGTGCCTTGAGAAGTCTATGCACAAAGTCTGGGAAGTCTTCATTCTCAAAGCCAGGAGGTTGGGATACATAAACTTCTTCAGCAAGATCACCATTGAGAAAAGCACTTTTCACATCCATTTGATACACCTTAAAATCTAAGTGTGCTGCAAAGGCCAAGAAAATTCTAATGGCCTCCAGTCTAGCTACAGGTGCAAATGTCTCATCATAGTCAATGCCTTCTTGTTGACAGTATCCTTTGGCAACCAACCTTGTTTTGTTTCTTATTACCACACCTTCTTCATCCATTTTGTTCCTGAACACCCATTTAGTGTCAATGACATTCTTACCTTCAGGAGGTGGTACTAATTCCCAAACTTTGTTTTTCTCAAATTGATTCAACTCTTCTTGCATAGCAACAATCCAGTCAGAAATCTTCAAAGCTTCTTCAATTACTTTTGGTTCTTCTTGTGACAGAAAGCAGTTATACAAACATGTGTTCATTGTTGCTCTCCTTGTTCTAACTCCCTCACTAGGATCACCAATGATTTGATCCCTAGTGTGAGCTCTGTCCCATTTCCTTGTGTGACCCTGTTCATCTTTTTGATTTTCCTCAGGGTCAATGTGATTGACAGTTGCATTCTCTTCTTCTCCCCCTGTGTTCGTATTCCCTTGCACAGGTGTTTGAAGAAGATCATCAACTTCAAGAGTTTCAACATGTGGAGCAGTTGGAACAGATGGTTCATCCTCACTTTCAGAATCCTCAAGATATCCTTGATTTTCAAATCTTAATGGCACACTGTCTTTTTCACTTGTTGCAAGTCCAGGAAATTTCTTGTCATCAAAGCTAACATCCATGTTTTCCATTACTTTGTGTTGTTCAGGTACAAACACTCTGTATGATGTCCTTTCCAGAGAGTATCCAATGAAGATACCTTCAAATGCCTTAGCATCAAATTTTCCAACATGTTCAGAAGTATCTTTCATCACAAAACACTTGCTTCCAAACACATGAAGATGCTTGAAGGATGCTCTTTTTCCAGTCATCAATGAGTAAGAAGTTTTTCCAGACTTCTTATTGATCAATGTTCTATTTTGCACATAGCATGCTGTGTTAACAACATCAGCCCAAAAGCTAGTAGGTAGATTTGCATCCAACAGCATTGTCCTTGCAGCTTCAATGAGTGTTCTATTCTTTCTTTCAACTACTCCATTTTTTTGAGGTGTTCTAGGAGCTGAAAACTGTTGAGAAATTCCTTTATCTTTGCAGAACTCATACAATGTTGAATTTCTGAACTCAGTTCCATTATCACTTCTCAAAGCAACTACAGAGGAACCAGTGCTTTGTGCTTCTCTATCAACTCTCTTGATATGCTCTATGATTACTTGAGGTGCTTCATCCTTGGAGAACAGGAATTCCACCCAAGTGTATCTTTAATAATCATCAACCATGACTAGAACATATTTCTTCTTGGAAAGGAACATTACATTCACAGGGCCAAATAGATCCATGTGAATTAGTTGCAGAGGTTTTGAGTTTGAATTGATCAATTTGTTCTTGTGGCTTGACCTCTTTATCTTTCCTCATTGACATGCTTCACATGCTCCATCTTGCACAAACTCCAAAGCAGGCATGTCTCTGATGAGTTCTCTCTTTGACAAAGAGTTCATTTCCTGAACATTCAAGTGAGACAGTTTCTTGTGCCATAGCCAGAATTCTTCATTGGTGGCTTTAGTGTAGAAACAACAAATTTCTCCCTTGTCTGCAGCCTTTAGGTTTGCTACAAACAAGCTTCCTTTCTTCACACCAGTTAAAACAACTTCACCACTTCCTCTTTTTGAGATTAGACAATGATCTTCATCAAATTCCACTTTGAAACCCCTGTTGGTGAATTGTCCTATGCTCAAGAGGTTGTGCTTTAGTCCTTCAACAAATGTTACATCTTCAATAATGACATTCCCAGATTAACACTGCCATATCCCATTGTATAACCAATGTTGTCATTTCCAAAGGTTACTGATGGGCCAGCCTTCTCCTCAAAATGTGATAGCAGGGCTATATCACCAGTCATGTGACTTGAGCATCCACTGTCCAAGATCCATATGACTCTTTTATTCCTGTTGCCCTGCATTCACAAAATGACTAAGTTGTTTTTGGTACCCACACTTGGTAAGGTCCGGTTGATTTAGAAACAGTTTTGTTAATGATTCTTCTATCATAACCAGCATTCTTCACAATAGGAGACTTCACTGTGTTTGTGGCTTTAGAGTTTGCACTCTTAGGCTCACATGAAGTTTTCACCCTCTCAAACTTGATTGGGGATCTTGTCCTGTGAGTGTGCATATGTGTGTGTGATTCACAAGATTGTGCAGAGTCAAGTTTATGCTTTAGAGATAAACAGTTAGCAATCACAGTCACATAGCATGTCATGCAGTTAGAATTACCACAGAAGGAATCATGGATAGTGTTCATGCCAACAGAATGGTTACTTGGGTTATCAACTTCAACATTTACAGGTTTATTACACTTATTAGTCAAATGATTCACATATAAGCATTTCTGACACTGTTTCCTAGGAGCATTTGGCACATAAGTATAATTGTTGCCCTTGTTGACACCTACATTACCATTTCTGTTTTGTTTCTTCTTCTTAACAACTTCTTTCTTGATTTTAGGACTCTTGACAAGGTTTTCTTTGGTTTCTTTCTGATCAACAGACTTGGGAGAGGAGGAAGTGTCCTTAGCAGCCTCATCTTCTTCAAATAATTGTTGTTTGATAACTAGTAGATCCTCATCAAACTCAACAACACTCTTTTTGAAGATGGGCTCTTTGACACTAGACAAAATAGTTGGAGCATTTTTGTTTGCAAAAGATTCTTTTCCTTTGCCCTTAGCCTTCTTCCTTCCCTTGTCATTTTCATAATCAAAACCAATTCCAACCTTACAGTCTTCAGTGTGTTCCTTGTGATATGTTTGAATAAGTTCGGAGGAGTTTCTATAGCTTCTTATTTTTAATTCATTTTCAGCAATTTGTTCCCTAAGAGCTATTTCTATCTGTTCAGCACAAGCAACTTTATTCTTAAGATACTCAACTTCCTTTTTCAAATCATCAAGGCTCACAACCATTAATTCAAGTTCCTCATTCTTTTCTGTAAGTTCAAGATTTTTAGCAGTTAGCCTGTCAATTTCTTCATTGGCAACTAACATGCTAGTGTGAATATTGAAAATCTCAGTACTCATGTCTTCAACAGTTTGCTTGTATTGAAAGGGAGTCATATCAAGAGAAGTAAGAATAGGTACCTGACTTGAGGAATCACCATCATCAGAAAATGCCATCAAGGCATAGTTTGAATATTCCTGTTCTTCTTCTTCATCAGAATCATATATGGTTTGTATCTCTGGTCAAGAGGTAGAAAATAGCTCGGGTGAGCTTCAGGCTTGCGGCTGCAATAACGCAAATATGCGTATTGGTAAACTTTATGTAAAGTGTGATCTTATGGTGTAGATCCTATTGGCTACCTACATGGTATATATTATGGATATTCTTGGATTGGCACATAACTATTTACCAGAACAGGCATATTCGTTATCTAACGGTGCAGGACAGGTTTGGCTTACGTATTTGGGATTTCGCATGAAGCTACAGCTACCTGCGTGTAAACTCAATAGGGCAACCCAGTGATTATCCGAAAGAAATAGCATGGGAAGTCTAAACATGGATTTTGGGCATACGGAAAATAAAGTACGGTAATTAAAAAGATGAAAACCTATGTTATGGTTACATCTTGCGAGGTATTCAGAGGTACCCGCACCCTCATCCAAATGTTTAAAGCCTATGGCGCAAGCACCAGGAATGTTATCGGAATTAAAAACCATAAATATTAACCCTTACAATGGTGTAAATGTTTTCAAAAGGAACTTATGATCAGAAATGGCGGTCACGGTGCAAGGTTGTCAGGAGATGCCTCAGGAGCATCCTGGTCAGGAGCTGGATTAGCCGTCTTCGCGTCTTCCATTCAAGCATTTGGGTAGGAGCCCTCAACCACGACCTGCGCCTCAGCTTCAGGTTCAGGCGGAACAATTTTTTCCTGATCCACGGCCACGACAACTTCCTTCTTCTTGATGTCATCCACCAGCTTCACTGCATCATCGCCAAGCAAGGTCCAGTCCAAGGTCGGGAAATGATCATATGTGGAAATGATCATATGCGGCCTCACGGGTAGATCTTTCCAAGGCAATGGTGGTATTAAGAGAATCTAATTTCTTCTTGAAGTCTTGAACTTTCTTTGCATAAGAAGCTTTCAGGGCATCCTTCTCAGTGTCAATATTGATTATGGAGGCGTTCAGTTGTTCACGTTCTTTCAACAGCTTAGCCTCGGAAGCCTTAAGCTTCTTACTGGCATCAGGTAACTTCTTCTTCTCATCTTCACTTGTTTTAAGGAGGGTTTTCAAATGCTTAACTTCTTCGGATAATTTTTTATCACCACGGGCTGCTGCCACCATTTCTTCATTATGCTTCAAGGAGTGAAAGAAGCTTTGTGCTTCGCACCATGTGGTGGCCTTAACAGCTTCAGATAAACTCATCTTGTCCCATTCGGCAATTGCCTTTTCCGGAATCTGGTTTCCTGCCATAGTGAAGAACTTACGGATTAGAGGGCTTGAACCTTCACCTGGAGTTCCAGGGGTTGATGGCTTGGACTTTTTGCTAAAGCGGGATCCCGGGCCTTTGGCAGAGTCGGCGACAGCAACTGGTGGCAGTTTCCTCTTAGAAGAAGTGGTAGATTTATCCTGGGACGCGGTGGTTGATTTCATTATGGATATGGGGGTAGCGTCGATAGGAACAAGATCCTTCTCTTCATCTCCAAAGAGATCATCATAGCTTGCGGACTTATTGACAAAATATGGCACACCAGAAGCCATATCTGAAAGAAAGATCAAAGGTTAACATATAAATAATTAAATATATGAATAAGATGATAATGTGTCGAGAATGCACATAAGATAAAGCGAAGTATAAGGACAGTGTTAGAAATGAGTAACACTTAGAAACTAGACAAAGGGGGGGTGTGAATGGATAGTTTTGATATTTTTCGTTTCTTGAAAGCTAATAAGCTGTGAGAGATTATGTTGTGTAAAATGCGGAATGAAAATAAACAGGACACACACACAATCACTTTAATCTACTTTGTATTAAGTAAATTAAATACTACAGCTTCCAAAATTTCACAAGTGAAATTCTGGCTTCTAAACAAGAACAATGTTTTCTTGCTTTGCTTACAGAGAAAAGAGTTCTTGAATGTTTTTGTGTACTACTCTCTTACAGCTTACAGTAGGGTGTGCACAATATATATTGACCTATACAAACTGCTGCACACACCTATTTACACAGTTACCCCTAGCTCAAAGTCCAACTTGTCCTGCCATAAGAATTTAACTGTGTCAGGAAGGACCACTTGCTTTTCGGAGTCTTTCCCGTTTCTATAGCTGCTTGTCTCTTATCTTTCTCTCCAAGTTTAGTTGTAGATTTACCATCTGTTCTTTGGACCACCTTACCATAACAGATGCTTCAGTATTTGTCTCCTTTGAATTTTGGTTATGTACCTTGATTTGTCTTGTTATGAACGACTAAGTGTTGACATCGTGAACTCCAGCATATTCCTGATTCTTTGACTTGTCGACATAGCGCATTCTTGACTTTGCTATATGAGTGTTTCAGGAGTATGCGATATAGGCTTAGAGATGACTTCGCGATATGGCCTTCTTGAAGACTTCGCGACATGGCCTTTTTGAGGACTTCGCGACATAGTCTTTTTGAGGACTTCGCAACATGGCCTATTTGAGGACTTCACGATCTAGTACAATTTGACTTTGCGATCTCAACACTTCGGGACATTAGTAATGAAGACTTCACGACATAGTACATTTTAGGACTATGCGATCTCAGTACTTCACGACATGGATATTTTGGACTTCACGACATAGCTCTATTTTGACTTCACGGTATAGGGACTTAGATAAATTTCTGCAACTTATTTCTTCAGGGCCTTATTCATCTACATCCTGCTGCTTGAACATTTGGTGAAAGGGTTCCGGCAGATAAGGAGTAGGAGTCCGGGAGGTCAATAGGAGTCTGAACCTCGTGGGCTGTCGACTGTTGAGAGCTAGTTGGGGCTGAGTTCCCTGACATCTGCAAAAGATGGAGCAGGATAAGTTACCAGCCAATAGGTTTCTCCTCAATCAGGGAAGTAGAGGGACAAGTAAATTTTAAAGCTTACAAGGATGTGCAATAGTGTGTCTTTGGGAATTGTCACTGGGATTTTATGACAAACAAGTGATGAGCAAGATAAGAATGGCTCCTGGGATGTTAACTTAAAAGATGTCTTTACACCTTAAGGGTTAATACAGGTTCATAGTGGTCCTCACCTAAGCGAAGGGTCAATCGAGACTATATCTAAAGCTATAGCCATGAAAATTGGAGGGGGGTTGACTCACTAGGTCGAATCCCTCTAGGCGGCGGCATATCGCCAATCAGGTTACTAAGTAATATGTAATGCATGAGAATTATTGAACATGCAGATAAGAGTCTTTAGGGAATCGAATGGATATGATACTATGTGTGAATAGTGGGACCAAGAGGACACCGGATTAAACGGTTTTGGTTTTATTCGATTGCATGGCTAAGACAGAAGGGAAAAATCATATGATTACGGATTGGAGAATATACACATGGCATCATGGTTTGTGAATTAAAAAGACATCGGATGTAAGTGTTGATGTGTGTATACATACATGTGTGTATATCTATATATATGTGTATATATACATATGAAGTGAACACATAAAAGGGCGGCATGCAGCAATAAATAAAGGTTAAAAACGACATATGAGGGAAGTTTCATACCTTACAGAGTGTTGCAGATGGAGGATTGTCGGGAATTGAAGGATCGTCGAGGATGTGCGCCGCTTTGGAGCTCTTCGTCGGGAGAGAGAGAGTGGGGAATGAACAGTTTATGTTGGAAAGTGAGATAAAAAGAGAAAAGGATGGATGAATGTGTGTTTAAGTACATACGGGAATAGGAGCAGCCGTGCCAGGTGGCGTCCTTTGATAGGTTGAATATTAAAAAAAAACAGAAAATATGAAGGGTTAATGCATGGTTCGGATTTCTAGGAGGAATGCAAAGGGGTTTGTTGCTTAATAATTTGAATTTGAAATTGATTCAAAACGATAATGTGTACATTAAAAAAAGGGGCTTTGCTAAAATTACAAATTCGGGAGTAAATTTTGAAAAAAATAAAGGATTACTCTTTATGTGGTTTATGCGGTTTATGCGGATAGATAGTATTCAACTGTGAACCTGTAGTAGGTTACGAGGTTAAGGGTTGCTTAACTAGGAGTGAAATAGACGCGGGTGTTACATGAATCTCTTGTTTCTTACATGGAGTTCACTCACGTAAGCTTAGGGGTTCAAGGTATGTATCGGCGTGGCTTGGAGCTTTCGAGTGGAAGGATCAGGTTCCTTTTGTATTCAATACTGCAAAGAACCGGGGGGTAGTTTTTGTGCCTTAAATCTCATATGGGCTCAATTTAAGGCCCACATGTAATATAGGCCCAACTGATATGGATTTGGTGAGGTTTGGATGTGTTAAGGTTCAGTCTCATAGTAATAAGGTTCAGGTTTGCGGCCATGTGGAACAGATTCAGGATTCAGAGTGTTTTAACTAACGGCATGGCTTCAGGTGCGGGGTGGTCTGAACCTCTCTGGGACAGAGTTAGAGTTGGACAAGGATTCAGCTTCCTATACTTTAGGAGCACGAAATTATTCTTGGCAAAGGACTTCTAGGCTTAATTAAAACATACTGAATGGAACAAATGTAATCAATATAGGACTTATATTGGTGGTTTCAGATATACATTACTTGTGTGAGGATTTATAGGACTTAGTGATGGATGTGGACTAGGACACTGGAAAGCTCGGCTGGAGCTACATAATTCGACTATAACTCTGAGATGGATTATCTTAGAATGGCCGAATTAGCAGGAAAAGAGAAGTATAAACCTAATAGAACTACATGGGACTTGATTCCTATAAATAGGATATGTAGGCACTTGACTAAAGGATTCGGATTTTCACTCTCTACACGTATAAGGCTCGTGTATTCTCTGTGATACATATTCCGGTGAATTGACTGGCCGTGTAGGATTTACGCCGCCCACTTCAACCAGTGGTTTTGTCAACTCAGCCCCCAGAGACATACTTCGACTATCATGTACTTATTGCGAGCTTCAGGTTTGTAGCTGCAAACCTATAGCTCCGTCCGATAACCAAGGACACGTTCTGCGAATATTCCAACGAGATTCTCTCAATTGTGTTGTACCAAATTTCTCTCACAACAACTAGTATCAGATAGATGTTGGCATGTTTTCCATCGTCTCTTCAGTATTGAACTTCTCTAATTTTTATCATTGAATATACAGACTGCAGAGTTGTGGTTGCTTATATATTCCTGCATTTGACCAGGCAACCTCACAAGGCACTTTGTGTATATAAGCATCAATTATGTTTTACATTATACGCTTTTTTAAACGAAGGTCATGGTAGAAATGTTGTACTCGTCGTACATATCTGTAATGTACTGAGGCTCGAACCATCAACCTCTTGTTAACAACAAGTGAAGAGGGTATCCACTAGGCTTTAATATTGCTTGGAATCATGGTGAGGTCACAGGCCTCCCATTCTATGCATGTCAAAGTCTTGTCCGGAGGTCACATACCTCTCATTCTATCCTGGTCATCCAAATAAATATGAGTAATTGCACAAACCATCGGCTGTTTTCTAGTAGCTTAATCCAGGACAGGGCCTATTTATTACGCTCTACGCCATGGGACAGTGAACAAAAAAGTCTGGTTGATATGTTAAAACGAAACTATCTACTGGTATAATTCGGGACACTTGTACTCTATACAATGTACCATTCAATAGCCATTTTTAATGTTGTCCATTCATTCAGACCTTTCTGTTGGAGGCCCAACATTAGCTGGGCCGAATTGTAGTTGGGCCGAATGATAGGGCCGAAGGGGTCCATTAAGTACATTGGGCTTTATCTCTCCTGTCCACCAACATGTGACCGTTGTGAGAAGACCTCGTCTTCCGCTTCTTCAGGCGGACGAAGCGGACAACGCCAACGGCGAGTTGCTCCGTGGATTCCGGGCGACCGGTACACGCCGTGCCTATAAAAGCACACATCAGGTTTCATTATGAGGTTAATAATTTTTTCATACTCACAAGCACTTGCACGTTCAATTAAAACCTTACCGGAACCTCTAACTTATTCTCACATCGGAGGTGAATCGGGGGCCAAACCCCTCGTATTCTTCTTTTTTGGCAGGTGAACCCGAAGAGACATTCGGAGTCCGACCCGACAGAAATCTGGTTCCAATATTTGGCACCGTCTGTGGGAACGTGTAAGCAAGCTTGTGACATCAACTGAAAGAATGATGGCAATTGATAATGTTGATGATAGGGCACTGGGTTTCACCGAGACTCATCGCCAATGCACCTCTACGACTACGCCTCCAATTAATCGAATTCTCAATTTCGACAACGAGTTGGAAGAGGGACCGATGCCTACTCCCGAGGAGCAAAAAGCCATGATTCTCAAATGTCATGAGGAAACTGCTTCCAAAAGTGGAAAGAAGAAGGAAAAAGAAAGGCTAGAAGCAGAAGCCCAAGCTAGGGCGAAGAAAAGGGAGGATGATCTCACTAAGCTGGAAACGATTAAGAGGCGAAGAGCTGAGCTGGATGCCGAGGAGAAGGCTCTCCAAGGCGCTGTGGAGACCGGAGAACAAATACTGGTACAGACCAGTCATAGGAGAGAAAAAAGGGTGCATAATGATGAAGATGGGTCTTCGTACTCTGAATCACACCCCCGAAGGATCCGATCTAAAATTACTGTTCGCACAAAATCACGCAAGCTTACGCGGTCACAAGTAATATATGAATAAGTAGAGTTCGTTCCCACAGAGACTGGTTTACCACAGTTATGCACTTATGCAACAATGTATGGCTATTGTTCAATGCTAATACAAGTATCAAATTTGGGTTTTGATTATCTAAATTAACTAAGCAAATTACCAAGACTATAATTAACTAAAGATATTGCTTTCAAATTACTTATGAGAATAAAACATGGGATCCTAACTTCATTAAATACTTCATCTAGAGTTTTATGTCTTTAATCAATGTATGTGACGGTTATGATAACTAATCGGACAACACGAAATCAGTACACGCTACCTTTCAGTATACGTATACCAAACCACTCAAACATCCACAAAAGAGATAGAAGTTGAGCAGACACCGATTATGCTTAGACCCTATATGTCTATAAGATTTGAAAACATAACGGTTTAACGAGCAAGTTATCCATTCAGATTACATAGGGCAGGTAAGATGGTTAAAATCACCTACGAATCATGCATGACAAACATACATAAACCTATGCTAGCATGGCAAGTTCTAAACCTCTATATCCACTTTCGCAATCAATAGAGATTAACAAACAACTTAGATGTTAGCTACGCATCCAAGAAGAATAAGCACAACCAAACTAGGATATCAACAAATCATCACACACACATCTTTAAAACAATTAACTACTAAAATCCATAAATAAATCCGTTAGAACCCCACGACAATGATTAGTTCATAATCGAACTGTTCATCATCGTGGGTTCTGATGAAAACATGATAGTAAATATGTCTGGAATACTAAATAAAAGTACTAGGGTTTATGAAGAAACAAACGAGAATCCAAAGTATCGCCTAATTAGAAGAATACAAAGATAAGATGAAAAGTAGATCTTCGTAATCAGTCGTCTTCTTGTTCTCTTTGATGTTGGATAGATATGTATGTAGGTATATGGTTATATGGATATATCTCTGTATAGTATATCTGTATCTCTCAGATCTGATGTTTATATATCTATCCTCAAATATTTTAATGCCTTGAGGAAAGTACAATTACGTTTCCGAAACTGATTCTGTTTTACAAGGAAAATTCGTAGCTGACTTTTCTTCAGTAATTCTGGGACGTTCCTGAAGTAATTTGATAATTGGACCACTTTAGAATAAAATATATTTTTATTATCTTCGTGTGGGCTATTAAATCGTCCAATTCTCACTTCTAGATCTCAAGATATGACCCAAACAGTGAATTATGTGCAGGCAGCCCAACAAATCCGAATTTTCTTCTAATAAATCTCCAAATTAAGCTCTTTATTCTCCAATCCTTCCAAGTTTAGGATTTCCTTGCATCCTACAATAAAACATTAAAATTTATTAAATAAATATCCAATTAACTGCAAAATATAATAAATATGAGGAATAAAATCATATAAAATATATATAAATATATACTCTATCAAACATCCCCACACTTAGCATTTTGCACGTCCTCGGGCAAATAAAGAAATAAAAATAATACTAACTAATAGGACCACCACTTTCGTAGATGACACGATTGCATTGAGCATATGCAACAAGCCGTTAAACCCCTAGGCAGCCCTAGTAGGACGAGTTTTGTCTCGTGTGGGCTTATAGATGATATACCCACAAAATCAAATATTTTCAACCACCAAATCTCTCAAACATGCAACATGTCATAGTACTCCACACATTGTAAATCTCAATCACATATCAACCTAAAAGTGTCTGAAAGTACAAGTACTCTCACTTTAAGCATCATTAACAAAAAATAATCCAAGTATGCACACAATGTCTAGATAGACAAAAATATCATGAGATGGACATCAAAGTCGCATTCAACAAGTAAGCATGCTATGGATAGAATCTCACATTGCTCTCACTTCACACAAGTGTATGGGTATAAGTGTATCGCTCAAGTTCAATCAATGTACTCATGTGCTACCATATGCTTGGTTGTCCACCAAATCTCCACTACCTCGTATATATGCATACATGAATCAAAAGGTCTTCGTTAAAGGTTGTAACGGGGCTTAGGTACGGGGTAGGATATCAAAGAACCAGGCTAACAAGTGGCTAAACTTGATAACTGATAGAGCATAGTGTTCACTTTTAATTAAAGCACCCAATATGAAACTTAGATCATGTAAAAGTTGATCAAGCTTTCACAAGCATTAAACTTCCAAGTACTTATAGCCCATGTACTTTCCCACTTTCACATTGTATCAATCAAATGAACACACTCTACTTGATTTTCCTCTTGCTCATAATTTTTTTTTCTTTTTTTTTTTAAAGTCAAGTCATTCTCCAGTAACCAAAGGCAGTGAAAAGTCACCAAGAATGTACTTAATACCAGCACACATGGATCGTCCCTTTAATATGATATTGCACTTGCCACCCATTGATCTCAAAGGAGTACTTAATACTTGTTTGCAACTTTCATACCATATTGTATCCCACCAAGATGTAACACTTTAACCAAAAGAAATCCCCACACTAAATATTCACCAACCCATAAATTGAATCAATATGCTCTACCAGATAAATCAAGACAAGAATAAATAAGTAGGCTAAAAAGTTTTAGAGTGGTGATATACGAAAGAAACGGGTATAAGCTCAAAGGGGTTCACTAAGGATTATTTTTCATATGGGTATTGTTTGGGTAAATAAGGTTAATCCTAGTGCCTTTATCATATTCATGCATACACATATCATGTAGTCTCAAAACGGTTTAAAACAAGTTCTAGAGCAACAATAATCATGATGAACATCACACAACAAAAAATGGATTGATATAAAATGTATCAATCATAAATTAAGCTCAAATCCTCACATGGTGAAAGCATGCTTAACTCATTAAAATTGACCAAGAAACATCTCAAGTTTTCAAATTTTCGCAAGCACACACAAGGAATTACCAAGCATCAAATTATTTTTCATGAATGTGACACTCAGAATTAATCGTGCGAAATTAATCTACACAATGTGTACTTATCCATACTAACATGCTTTTGAGACAAGGCAATTATATACAAAAAGTTTTAAATTTTCAATTTTTTTGGATTTTTAAAATATATAACTTTTTAAAAATATATATATATTATTATTAAGAACACGTCCCCACACTTAAGCGGTTCATTGTCCCCAATGAATAATATATATAAATATGCAAAACTAACAAGATCCTAAAAGAAATACAAAAATAATAGGAGTGAAAAATTATACAAAGAAAGGTTAGAAATACTCCCCTAGTGCATGAAGTCCCAGTTGAAAAATGTGGGAGAGTGTTCCTCCCCCAAAATCTTGGGTTGCCTCCCAAGAAGCGCTTTTTTTAAGGTCTTTAGCTCAACCTTCTTATCAATCAACCTGGTGAATGGGTCGAAAGTGGAGCATCCACTTTCTCAACATATTTTCCCCCGTCTCTGCTGCAGGCTCATGAGGCGGAGCATCGCCTCCCTCTACGTCAAAACACTTAACCTCTTTTTTTTTAACACAAAATAATAATACTACATATTCGCGTGGGTTGCCTCCCACGAAGCGCTTGTTTTACGTCAATAGCTTGACGTGAATCCTTTTTCATCCAGTCGCAAGAACGGTGAACGTCGACTCACGGTTCACCGTATTACCAACGTCATGCTTTAGCCACTGACCATTAACGTTGAACACTTCGTCCGGAAACTTATGGAAAATCTCTACTGCATCATGCGGAAATGCTGATTTAACCGTGATAGGCTCCGACCACCTCGACTTACGCTTTCTGATAAGCGTGAGCTTTATCCTAATTTTCTCCCTATATTTTAGTTATTTTGTATTGATTTTGGATTTTTATTTAATAAATTATAATGTTTTATTGTAGGTATCAAGGAATTTTAATAAAGGAAGGATTGGAGCTTAAATGGCAAGAATTGGAGATTAATTTGATTAAAAATCGGATTTTATGACCCACTTGCGCAGTCCACACTGTTTGGGCCATAACCGGAGTTCTATAAGTCCGATTCAGACGATTCAACAGCCCATGGAAAGCTTGTGAGAAGGGCTTTAATTCAGAAGTGGCCTTGATATTAAAATAAATCCGAGTCAGTCCAGAAGCAGAGCCCAACAGTCAGCTACGAATTTGTTTGCTGGAATTCAATTCTGTTTGGGAAATCTCCTTGTAATTGTATTAAATAATTAAAAATACTTTTATTATAGATATTATTAGATATATATCAGACCTAATACAGGAGAAAAATGAGAGACACGAGAGGAGAAAGAAGGAGCCGCACAAAGGAGGAGGAGAAGCCATCTACATACAAGAATTCAGCCATTGAAGACATTCAGTTGGCTTTGTTTTCTCTTATCTTTTATTTATCTCTTCTTATGAACATGTGTTGGTTGATTTGGAGTTGTTTTGATACTATGATTATGAACTAATTGTATAAATTTGGGATTTTTATGGAACCCTAGCATGAGATTATTGGTGTTTTGTTAAAGAGTACTGTATGTGGTTCTACAGTTTATTCATTCAAGTGTTTTTCATGCTAATACTTGCTATTGTCTGATCAACTTTAGTGGGTTAATGAGTTAATTATAATATCGAGAGAGTTATAGTTAATTGACATAAAACTTGAATGGTGCATGCTTATATCTTTTGATTATAATATTGTTACAGTATAGACATATATTGTGACCATGCATAGCTTTGCGAATTGGTACTTAATTGTATTCTGAGGAGTAAATTGGCATAGACATATGTTAGTTTACTTGGTAGGAATTATACCATAGTGATTTCGAGAGAAACCTATGACCATTGAATTCTAGCTAGTGAACTGTGAATTGTTATAGTGCTACGCGACTCTTTTACTGATTTTCATGTGTTAGGGGGAAGTAATTATCCTGACTTATCTTCTCATATCTGAATCTCGTAAGACTCTCTTTGCTAGTATAATATTAGTTAGTTAATTAATTAGTTTTAGTAGAAAAATCAAAACCCAAATCTTGTGTTCGATAACTGAATTGTAAGATTTTACTTGCGATTAATACAAATTTGCAGTCCTTGAGGAACGAAATCTGGTATTCACTACTATATTACTTGTTTGCGATTGTGTACACTTGCACATCTGTATTTTACGCAACAAGTTTTTGGGGAAAAAATCTGAAACGAGACTTGAAACGCAGAACTAGCTGACCAGGCACAAATGAATGTTTCACCACCCCTCTTTCATGCCAGTCCTTAACCTTCTCCTTATATAGCCTGTTGCTCTCGTAGACTTTACCATACCTCAATTGATCCTGCAGTGGTTGGAGTTCAAGTGTAGGAGCTTCTTCCATAGATGGTTTAAGTCGCTCCTGAGAATTGTTCAGCTCTGCTAATCCAAGAGATTCGAATGGCGCATCAATTTTTCTTTTCCACGGAGGTGCATTCAACAACTGAAGTTGCTCTGCTCTTTCTTCGTCTTCAGTCTCAGAATCCCCTATCAAGACTCTCTCCACTGTATCTGACTTCAGCGGTTGTTCACTCTCTGTATTGACGACAGAATCGACCATCTCCAAATTAAAGCACTCTTCTTCCTCAGTTGGAAATTTCATTGCCTTGAACACGTTAAAAGTGACCTTCTGATTTTGAACCCTCATTGTAAGCTCTCCTTTCTGCACATCGATCAAAGTTCGGCCTGTAGCTAAGAACGGTCTTCCCAAGATAATCGGAATCTTCTTGTCTTCCTCAAAGTCCAGAATAACAAAATCAGCAGGAAAAATGAGCTTATCCACTTTAACCAAAACATCCTCCACTATACCCCTTGGATATGTGATCGACCGATCAGCTAGCTGTAAGGACATGTTTGTAGGTTTAGGCTCAGGAAGTCCAAGTTGCATGAAGACAGACAACGGCATCAAATTAATACTAGCTCCCAAGTCACACAAGCACTTGTTGAAAGATAGATTGCCGATACTGCATGGTATGGTGAAACTCCCTGGATCTTTGAGTTTAGGAGGTAACTTCTGCTGAAGGATAGCACTACATTCTTCTGTAAGAGCGACGGTTTCCAACTCCTCGAGTTTCAACTTCCGAGATAGTATACCCTTCATGAACTTTGCGTAGCTCGACATTTGTTCAAGAGCTTCCGCAAAAGGTATATTGATATGCAACTTCTTGAAAACCTCCAAAAATTTAGCGAACTGTTTATCCAACTTTTGCTTCTGAAGACGTTTAGGGAATGGCGGAGGAGGATAGACTTCCTTGCTCTCTGTAGCTTGCTTCGGAATAGGTCTCTCAGTAGAATGGTCACTCTTCTCCGGATTGTCCCCCAACTGATCAGCTTTTTCTCCATTTTTTTCACTTTCTGGCAGAATTGGAGGCGCGGGTGCGCTATGAACAGTGCGGGCACGCTCTAGGTACTGTTCACTTTTTAAATTTTCTTCGTTTTGCGCTGTTTCTGAGTTCTTATCATTCGTAACCCTTCCATATCGCAAGGTAACTACTTTTACATGTTCCTTGGCCTCCCGTTTGCCTGGATTAGCTTCTGTATCACAAGGGAGAGTTCCATGTGGTCTATTCAACAAAGCATTGGCAATCTGGCCGATTTGATTCTCCAGAGTCTTGATGGAAACAGCTTGGCTCTTGCACATTAGCCTCAATTCTTCCAATTCTGATTTTTCATTAGATGATTGCCCAGCACTTCCCTGAGATGGTTGTTGAAAACATGGTGGTTGATATGGTTGCCTTGGAGCATACTGTTGCTGAAAACCATAAGAGTTAAATGGTTTAGCTCCATATTGCTGACCTTGAAACTGCTGATACGGCTGTTGTGGTTGTTGCATACCACCCTGATTGTTACTCCAGCTGAAGTTAGGATGGTTCCTGTTATTCGGATGATAGATGTTAGGCACTGGATGCTGTGGTCTCTGGAAATTGCTCACAAACTGTGCCGATTCACTAGATATGGCACACTGAGTCGTGTCATGTGCACCTGCACATAGCTCACAAACACTAGCCACCTGCTGAACTCCATAGTTAGTCAAAGAATCAAGCTACATAGACAAAGCCTTTAACTGAGCTGCTATTGTTGTAGCTGCATCCACTTCCAGAATTCCTGCTACCTTGCCTTGTGATAACCTCTGAGTTGGATTCTGGTATTCATTAGCAGTCATCATCTCAATAAGTTCATAAGCTTCCGCGTAGCTTTTAGCCCAAAGAGCTCCACCTGATGCTGCATCAAGCATTGGTCGTGATTGACCTCCCAAACCATTATAGAAACAATTGATCACCATCCAATCAAGCATTCCATGATGAGGACACTTCCTAAGCATCTCCTTGCAACGCTCCCAAGCTTCACATAAAGTTTCTCCAGAATGCTGTGCAAACTGAGTAAGAGCATTCCTGATTGCAGCTGTTTTAGCCATAGGGAAGAATTTAGTGAGAAACTTCTGAGCAAGATCCTCCCATGTAGTAATAGAACCTACTGGTAGAGAGTGCAACCAGCCCTTAGCCTTATCCCTCAGAGAGAATGGGAAAAGTCTCAATTTCACAGCATCTTCTGACACTCCGTTGAACTTGAAGGTGTCGCAAATCTCGATGAAATCCTTAATATGCATATTAGGATCTTCCGTCGGAGCACCCCCAAACTGAACTGAATTCTGCACCATCTGAATCGTGCCAGACTTGATTTCAAAAGTATTAGCTACAATAGCTGGCCTGACAATGCTAGATTGAATGTCATTGATCTTCGGCTGAGAATAGTCCTTCAAAGCCTTCGTTTCTGCTACTGGTTCTCCCATAACTAGATTCAATTCAAGTGATTCCTTACGAGATTGAGAACGTCCTCGCATACACGCTCACTAGAGTACCTGAAACTCACCAAACAAAGTAAAATTGATGAAAGAATAATCCGAGTCAGTGAACGTTAACGATCACTGATGACAAGCACATAGACTATATAAATAACACTGAGTCCCCGGCAGCGGCGCCAAAAACTTGTTCGCACAAAATCACGCAAGCGTACGCGGTCACAAGTAATATATGAATAAGTAGAGTTCGTTCCCACAGAGACTGGTTTAGCACATTTATGCACTTATGCAACAATGTATGGCTATTGTTCAATGCTAAGACAAGTATCAAATTTGGGTTTTGATTATCTAAATTAACTAAGCAAATTACCAAGACTATAATTAACTAAAGAGATTGCTTTCAAATTACTTATGAGAATAAAACATGGGATCCTAACTTCATTAAATACTTCATCTAGAGTTTTATGTCTTTAATCAATGTATGTGACGGTTGTGATAACTAATCGGACAACACGAAATCAGTACACGCTACCTTTCAGTATACGCATACCAAACCACTCAAACATCCACAAAAGAGATAGAAGTTGAGCAGACACCAATTATGCTTAGACCCTATATGTCTATAAGATTTGAAAACATAACGGTTTAACGAGCAAGTTATCCATTCAGATTACATAGGGCAGGTAAGATGGTTAAAATCACCTACGAATCATGCATGACAAACATACATAAACCTATGCTAGCATGGCAAGTTCTAAACCTCTATATCCACTTTCGCAATCAATAGAGATTAACAAACAACTTAGATGTTAGCTACGCATCCAAGAAAAATAAGCACAACCAAACTAGGATATCAACAAATCATCACACACACATCTTTAAAACAATTAACTACTAAAATCCATAAATAAATCCGTTAGAACCCCACGACAACGATTAGTTCATAATCGAACCGTTCATCATCGTGGGTTCTGATGAAAACATGATAGTAAATATGTCTGGAATACTAAATAAAAGTACTAGGGTTTATGAAGAAACAAACGAGAATCCAAAGTATCGCCTAATTAGAAAATTACAAAGATAAGATGAAAAGTAGATCTTCGTAATCAGCCGTCTTCTTGTTCTCCTTGATGATGGATAGATATGTATGTAGGTATATGGTTATATAGATATATCTCTGTATAGTATATCTGTATCTCTCAGATCTGATGTTTATATATATATCCTCAAATATTTTAATGCCTTGAGGAAAGTACAATTACGTTTCCTAAACTGATTCTGTTTTACAAGGAAAATTCGTAGCTGACTTTTCTTCAGTAATTCTGGGACGTTCCTAAAGTAATTTGATAATTGGACCACTTTAGAATAAAATATATTTTTATTATCTTCGCGTGGGCTGTTAAATCGTCCAATTCTGACTTCTAGATCTCAAGATATGACCCAAACAGTGAATTATGTGCAGGCAGCCCAACAAATCCGAATTTTCTTCTAATAAATCTCCAAATTAAGCTCTTTATTCTCCAATCCTTCCAAGTTTAGGATTTCCTTGCATCCTACAATAAAACATTAAAATTTATTAAATAAACATCCAATTAACTGCAAAATATAATAAATATGAGGAATAAAATCATATAAAATATATATAAATATATACTCTATCAATTATTGTCCGTTCGGACACCGACGAGGAAGGGGATCCCCGCATGAAAGATAGGTTGAGTCGAATGGAGAAGGCAATGTTCGGCGACCGCAGAATTAGCTATGAACCGGTCGTCTCTGAGGAAATTGAGCAGTACAGACCTCCCTCTAGAGGACAATTCCCGAAGATGAATGAGTTCAACGGGAAAGGTGATCCTGAGGATCATTGTGAGAAATATGAGTCCCTTATGACGGGAATGGAACACTGTGACATCATGTTGTGTAAGATGTTCAAGACGTATTTGAAGGGCCCTGCCACCATGTGGTACAGGTCGATGAAACCAAGATCAATATGCTCTTACGACCAGTTGAAAAGGAAATTCTTGAGGCACTATTCACACTTGTGCCGAAGAGAGAAAGATACGGAAGCTTTGATCCACTGTCGGCAAAGGCCGAACGAAGAGTTGGGAGATTATCTGGCCAGGTTTAAAGAGGAAGTCGGGATGGTGACAAACTTGGACAAGGTGAAGGCCGTTGGGTTCTTATCAGCAGGATTGGATCCTATTAAAGGTAAAAAACTTCGATCTTCTCTTTATGATATTCCCCCTAAATCCTTGAATGATATATACTTGAGGGGAGAAAGCATCTGAAGGAAGATGGAATCTATTGGGGGGTACAAAGAAAGTAGGAGAGAAGACCGGGGAAAGAAGGGGCATGACAGGTACGATTCTGGGCGAAGATATGAGGATAGGTGAGACGAAGCAAAAGGCCAAGACAAGGGAGCGGAACGAAGAAGAGATAGAGATAACACATCGTTCACCCCTTTGAACGCGCCAATCTCGAAAATTCTCCATGAAATAAAGGGAAAGCCTGGCTTCGTCCACCCAGCCCGAATGAAGATGCCCGATTACAAGAAGAATGGCAACAAGTACTGTGACTACCACCAGGACAAAGGCCATAATACCGATGAGTGTTACCATCTGAAGAAGCTGATAGAGAAGATGATAAAGGAAGGAGAGCTAAACAAGTTTGTCAAAGACCTAAGGGATAAACTAGCCCCAAAGGAAGATAAACGGAAGGAGCCCGAAGAAGTTGAGAGGTACATGGGTGAAGTGAAGACTATCTCCGGTGGAAGCACCTTGGGGCGGGATAGTAAAACGGCAAAGAAAAGGTACACAAAGCAGGTTTACAATTTGTACCAGTTTCAGTCGGCCAAGCAGGCGATGCCGATCATGTTCACCGAGGATGATTACGAAGATGTGATTTGGCCTCACGAAGACCATTTGCTCATCAATCCGGTGATCGGGAAAAACAAAATATGGAAAACATTGGTGGATGGAGGAAGTTCAGTGAACATTTTGTATCATCGGACTTATAGAAAAATGAACCTGTTGCCCAGTAAATAACAATTGTAGAAGGGGGTTGAATACAATTGTATAAGATTCTCGACTTTATATAACACAAATATGAAAGATCAATAACAATAACAATAACAGCTTTATTAACTTTGATATAAAACTGTTACAAACTCTCTTAAGAAATTCTGATGTTCTTAAGAGCTGCTAGCTTACAAAAACTCTCTCAAGAAATTCTGTTCTTAAGAGCTTCTCTCCGATTATGTTCTCTCTCTCTGATGAGTACATAAATCGAAACCAAAACTGTGTTTATATAGTGCACACAGCTTCTCTATCAATAACAAGATAAGTCCTAATCATAATAAAGATAGAAACATATCTTTAATCGATAGCTGCATTCTACAGACCAGGAACAAACTTCCATGTTTATCTAGACTCCAAATATAACTCGAAGTAGGAATCCTGATCAGCTTCAAGTCCTGATGATCAAACCTGATCATAGTCTGAGTAGGAATCCTGATGATCAATAAGATACTGACGCTTGATCAAATACTGATGACCATGCAATACTGATGACGTCAGCAATCCTGATCAGTTGAGTCTAGCTTCTGACAATCATTGAATTCTGATCTAACAATCTCCCCCAATCTCATACTTTGTGAAATAAAGTATAGATTCCAAATATTCAATGATGTCAAAAACATGTATCAAAATGTACGAGTATCTTCAGAAACAACATATCTGTTTAAGCTTTGTGATAGAACAGATTCATCTTCAAGAAGTTGGATAATAAACTTTCTTCTTTTTCTTCAAGAATTTGAATCAGTCTTTCCTTAAGATTTCTGAGTTCTTCATCTTCCTCATTAATCTGGTAGATAGCTGCTCTGAGATTCTGTATGGAGTTTCTCTGTAGACTGTGCTCTTCAAGCAAAAGATAAGCAATTTCCTTCCCATCAGGATTGAGAGAAAGATGAGTCATGCCAAAATTTACTTCTTTAACAGCAGTACCCCTTTGCATTTCCACATCCTGACCTCTTTGATTTAAGTACATGGGAGTATAATTACCATTGAAATTACTGTTTCCATCCAGTCTTCTTCTTATTGTTGACAAAATCATGTCACTCCATTCTTTGTACACTTGGTTCTTCCATCTTAACAGATAGTGAACATATTTCAGTTCCTGTGTAGTTTTCATCAGCAGATCTTGAATAGATAGAATCTTCACACTACCATCTTTCATGAAGTACAGAAGCTTTTCTTTCTTTTCAAAACCATCATGACAATCTATAACTATATCAACAGCTAATAAATTGTTCAGGTTTTCAGAAGTTAAAGTACCTCCAATTTCAGTTAAGGAGTAAGGATCAACATATGACATGTTTAGATATTCAGCTTCCCTGTGTCCAATACCTCCTCTTGAATTACTTGACAATTGCTTCAGATTCGAAAGCAATTTTAACCATAGTGCTTTTGATCTAAACATATCAGATAAATCAATAACACTTGAAGCACTTGTAATAATTCCACCAGTCTGAAAATTGATAGGTGTATCACACTTCAGTGTACCTATGTGTTCCCACTTCTTGTCTTTCTCCTTTTCATGAGTGTAGCTTCTTTCAAGTAAAGATTCTTGTCTGCTTGGATTTCTCCATTTTCTTTCATTTGAGAGTTTAAGCCTTTGTAGATAGAGATTGAAATCTTCATTTGTTCTCTTTGTAATATCTCTTCTTATGGCTTCTTCTTCTTCATCTACTTCTTTGTTGTGACAATCAACAACAGTAGATAAGATTATCAAATCAACCTCTTGCAGAATTTCAGATTCATCAGGATCTTGAATATTGTCAGGATTAGAATCTTCAATTTGATTTGTATTGCTGAGAGTTGATTTACTTGATTTTCTTCTCAATTCAGGTTCTTCTTCAACAATTCCATCATCACCAAAAGTAGATCTGTCAGGAACTACTAGAGTTTGAATAGGTTCAGGAATTTCTTCAATTCTTAACCCTCTAGACCTTGTCTGTCTAGGTACTGTTTGAGTTGAAGAACCTCTTCTACTTCTTCTAACACCTCTCCTACCTCTGCTTCCTCTACCTCTAGCAGGAGCAGTATAGCTTTCCATTGTCTCTCTTTGTAGTCTCAAAAATTCTTCATGTGAGAGATCTGGATATTCTTCACTTGCTGTAGAGAGTGCTTTTCTTGCATATAATTGTTGAACTCTTTTATCAGTGTGATATAGAGTAACAATTCTGCCGTCTTTTGTAGAAAACTTCTGGAATAAATTTGATGCATCTTCAGGATTATCAATAATCACATCTTCATCACCTTCAGGAATTGTAGCAAGAATTTGTCCATGACCAGGTGTCAGGATTTGATCTTCCGTCAGGATCTGAGATTGCACCAATGTTCTTACTGTCTTAACTCCAGAATCAGAAACATGAGTTGACTGCGTTGTTTGACTTTGAGAAGTTTGGATTGTCTTCATAACAACAGCATCAGAGGTTTCTCCTTGTATCGCTTTGTCACCACCATCATCTCCAGTATCATCATCATTATTTCTTAATACTAGATCAGGTGTACATTTTGTCTGAATAACCTTCTCCCCCTTTTTGACATCAGGATTTGACAATAATTGCAAAATTAAGGAAAGAGAGGCTTGAATTTCAGTTACCTTAGTATCCAGAGAATCAATTCTTTGATGGATTGAGGTTTGTTCTGAAACAACAGATTTCACTTGGGATTCCACTACCCTTAGTTGAAAAGTAGTAGGCACCTTTGTAAAATTATTAAAGATATCAGTCCTCACTTTTTCAGTTGAACCCTTGATAGAATCAATCTCACTTTTCAGGCTTTTGGATAACAGAGTAGTAGCCTTCAGATGATTCTTCAAGTCTTGATTCTCTATAGACTTCACTGCATTATAGGCATGTTCAATAGCAGAAGAAAAACTGATAGATTCATCAGAATTGTGCCATGAATTGTTCCATTCATTCTGTCTAAATGCCTCTGCAGGATCAAAGGAAGGAGTAGAAAAATCTTGTCTCTGATCTTTCCCAGTGAAAGCTTTGCCAGCCATATACGTACTTGATGAACCAAAATTAGTTCCAAGACTAATCTTGAGTGCTGTAGCAAGCTGTTCCTTCTCTTTTCTATTCTCATTATCATCATCACTATCATCATCAGAACTATCATCATCAGTATCAGGAGTAATATCAGGATCAGGAATAGCAATACCTTTCAGTTTATCCTGTGGTTCTGAGATAGGATGATCTATTGGTCTTGAACGAAGTGGCTGTATCAAAATAGGTTCATTATCAGGAGCACCACTAGCGTCAGGATGAACATCGTCAGGATTCGATATGCTTGCATCAGTATTTGCTACCAATGGTTCTTGTGGAGCTTGAGGTTCAGAAGCTTCTTCAACACTTTGAGCTAAAGGTTCTTGTGTGCTTCCCTCATTGACAATGTTCTCGACCAATCTTTCAACAGAAGCTGTAGCTTTGCCTGCATCTTCACTTTGAGAAGATGGTTCTTGTGTAGCTGGAATGTTGATGTCTTCATTCTCCCTTTGAGAAAATGGTTCTTGTGTGACCATTCCACTAGCTAAGCCTTCACCCAAACTTTGATTGAGTGGTTCTTGTGTGGCAGGATCAACAGTAGCTGCTGAATTACTCTGAAATTCAGATTCTTGTGGGCTTGATCCTTTCAGCTTCTTCTGTCTCTGATAGACTAACTCTTCTGCATTCCTCTTTTTCTTTGATGTAGGTGTAAGACCAACCAAGGAAGCAGTTGTAGAAACCTTCTCCCAAGAATGTCCTCGAATCTGAGATGGAGAGGCTGGAGAGTCTGATATAGAGACAACTTTTGTTGTTGCATCAGGAATACTAACATCAGGATTTGATGTCTGAATATCAGTATCCTTCATTTGCACTGTCAAAGGAATATGATACCTGCTCTTTGATAATTTCCTTGTCTTTTGTGGTTTTGATAAAGGTACCACAGCTTTAGTAGCAGTATCAGCAACTTCCTTGTTCACATTCATCACAGAGGATATAGGTAAGTCATCCTCTGAATCACTTTCATCAATCAACCTTAACTTCCTTTTTACAGGAACATTCTTAACAACCTTATCAGCTTTCTTGACCAGGACCCCTTGTACACCCCCTTGTATCTTCTTTTTAGTGAGTGGTGTAGAGGAAAAATCCTTTGAACCTGATTGCCTTCCAGACACATCAGTTCTAGCTGATTTCTTTGATTTTACAACTAAAGTCTTTTGAGAGACAGTAGAGGTGGTTGTTAACTGTTTAGACTGTTTAGGTTGCATGCTTGTGTCAGGAACAAGGTGGGTTGGTCCTTGTACCATAGCATTAGAAAGTAGTCCATAACGAGTAGGCATTTTCTGATGTAAGAAAAACCTAACCTCATCAGGAATAAAAGCATTTCCGCACAAAATATTTTGCCATATCAGGATTGAAAAAAAATATTCAATAAGATTAAAATAAAATTTTATTTAAGAAAACAAAATTTATTTTAACAATCCTGAATAGCATTTTGGTTTAAGAAAAATAACCAAATTAATGGTCATAGAATTAAAACACGCTTACCAGCAAACGAGGCAAAAATATTTATGGAAAACCGAACCGTCTCATCGAGATTGTAGAAATGACCTGCACCCTTAATACACATTCTCTATAAAAGAGAACTGTTAAGCATAATCATCATATATCTATTAAAACACAAACCCTCTCCAGAGAAAAACTTACGAAAAACCTTTCACCTTCTTTGTTTTTCAATGGCTGCCAACAATCAAAACAACATACCTGATGAAGAAATTGATAGAATTTGGCAACAAATGGATGAGGCTCTAGCAGAGATGGAGCCACAACCAGTTCCTGACCCTCAGGAACATGAAGCGTTTATAAACGCTATGGTTGATGTGGTGTGGCACAACTTTGTGCAAGCCAATCCTGACTGGAATCCTCTTGAGAATCTCATCTATGAAGAGGATGAAGACGATGAGGATGATGAAGAGGATGAGGATGAAGATGATGAAGAGCTCGTCCGAGAGCTGGAGAAACGTAAGAAGAGAATCCGTGATGCTTGTACGTCATGCAAGTTGGAGGCACGGAGGCGTCCCGGTGGTCACGGTGACGATCCGCCTTCAAGTGCATCAGCTCCTCTTTTTGTCTCTTAAGGATGGAACAAGAGACCTTCCAGTTCTGATGAACTGTGAAGCTGCTCAGGAGCATTCATGCTAATTTGCAGGGCACGTGTTCATGCTTATCTGTAAAGCACGAGTTCCTGAGTAGAAAATAGACTAGGAAAACAAATATGTAATTTCCATACTTCATGTGTAATGTATCTTCAAGTATTAATGAAATTTGTCTATTTTCTCAATTGTTTGCTTTTTGTACTTGCCTGCAAAATTTGTTAGTAACACTCATAGTGAAATTGAGATGATAAATAATAAACTCTGATAATAATGACATTGATAATTAAGACTGAAAACTTAATCAAAGACTAAGTAATAATCTAATTGTCCAGAGTTTACCAGGAGTGTTGATGACAAATTAGCATTGAACCTCTGGTTTTCATACCAGCTTCAATCATCTGAGCACCAGGATTTGACCAGTGGACTTCCTTTCTGAATAACCATCAGGATTTGACAGTTATCAGGATTTCCTCTCTGTAGCTTTTCCTCAGAAATTCTCAAAATTCATCATTCCAAGTTCATTCACCAACTTATTGAAAGTAGCTTCAGGTAGTGGCTTGGTGAATATATCAGCTAGTTGTTGATCAGTAGGAACAAAGTGAAGTTCAATTGTTCCTTCCAGAACCTGTTCTCTTATAAAGTGATATCTGATACTTATGTGTTTAGTAAGAGAATGCTGAACTGGATTTCCTGTCATTGCAATAGCACTTTGGTTATCACAATAAATAGGGATTTTTGAGTATGACAGGCCATAATCTAACAACTGATTTCTCATCCACATTATCTGAGCACAACAACTTCCTGCAGCAATGTACTCAGCTTCTGCAGTTGAAGTGGAAATAGATTTCTGCTTTTTACTGAACCATGAAACTAGTCTTCCACCCAAAAACTGACAACTTCCTGAAGTACTTTTCCTGTCTATTTTGCATCCTGCAAAATCAGCATCTGAATAACCACACAACCCAAAATCTGATTCCCTTGCATACCAAAGGCCAAGTGAAGGAGTGCCTTTGAGATATCTGAAAATTCTTTTGACTGCAATCAGATGTGGTTCTCTAGGTTTTGCTTGAAATCTTGCACATAGACAGGTTGCAAACATGATATCTGGTCTACTGGCAGTGAGATACAATAAAGAGCCAATCATTCCTCTGTAGTGAGTTACATCTACCTCTTCACCTTGATCAGGATCAAGTTTGGTAGCTGTAGCTATGGGAGTTGAAGCAGGAGTACTGTCTTGCATGTTAAACCTTGTCAGTAAATTCCTTGTGTATTTAGACTGATTAATAAAAATCCCTTCATCAGTCTGTTTAACTTGAAGACCCAGAAAGTAACTCATTTCCCCCATCATGCTCATTTGATATCTTGACTGCATAAGCTTGGAAAACTTTTCACACAGCTTATTGTTTGTTGACCCAAAAATGATATCATCAACATAAATCTGAACTAACAGCAACTCCTTACCATGATTCAAATAAAATAGAGTTTTATCAATTGCACCTCTTTTGAATCCACTTTCCAGTAAGAATTGAGCTAAGGTTTCATACCATGCTCTTGGAGCTTGCTTTAGTCCATAAAGTGCCTTATCCAGTCTGTAGACATGATCTGGATATTTAGGATCAATGAAACCAGGAGGTTGTTCAACATAAACTTCTTCCTCCAGTTCACCATTTAAGAAAGCACTTTTAACATCCATCTGGAAAACCTTGAATTTCTTATGTGCTGCATAAGCAAGAAATATCCTGATGGCTTCTAGTCTTGCAACAGGAGCAAAAGTTTCATCATAGTCAATTCCCTCTTGTTGGGAATACCCCTTTGCAACTAGTCTAGCTTTATTTCTGATAATGACTCCATCAGAATCAGTCTTGTTCTTGAAAATCCACTTTGTACCAACAATTGATCTATTCTTTGGTCTTGGTACCAGTTTCCAGACTTCATTCCTTTCAAATTCATTCAGTTCTTCTTGCATTGCAGTAACCCAATCAGCATCTTTAAGTGCATCTTCAACTTTCTTAGGCTCCTCCTTGGATAGAAAGTTATTATATAAACATTCATTCTGAGTTGCACTTCTTGTTTGAACACCTGCATCAGGATCTCCAATTATCAAATCAGGAGTATGATCTTTAGTCCATTTCCTTGCTGGTGTCAAATTGTTTCTTGAAGTAGATGCTCCCCCTGGATTGGTGTTATCTTGATTGAAAGAATTTGATTGATTTGAAGCTCTCCCTGAATTATTGCTATGCCCTCCTGATGTGTTATCAGGATCTTCACTTGAATCAGTATCTGAAGAATTCTGTCCTGATGATTGAGTTGACTCTGAACTTGTAGTTGAATGTCGTTGCTCCCCCTCAACATTAGCACTACTAGTTGTATCACTATTGTTTGTATCATCAGTATTAGCACCATCAGTATCTGATGTGTCATCAGGATTTGGTGACCCATCAGGATCTGATGTATTGACAGGATCTGATTCACTTTCTTCAGGTTCCTTGGAAGCTTCATTTTCAAATAACAATCTATCATGCGAGTCTTCAATGATTCCAGTTATCTTCTTATCATCAAAAGATACATGTATTGACTCCATGACAGTTCTTGTTCTCAAATTAAAAACTCTGAAGGCTCTGGATGTAGGATAACCTATGAATATTCCTTCATCAGCCTTTGTTTCAAATTTCCCTAGCTGTTCAGGATGAGTTCTGAGAACAAAACATTTACAGCCAAACACATGCAAATGCTTCAGACTTGGTTTCTTCTCTTTGAGTGACTGATAAGGAGTGACACCATGCCTGTTTATCAATGTAAGATTTTGTGTATAGCATGCTGTGTTGACTGCTTCTGCCCAGAAATATGTAGGTAATTTAGCTTCTTCCAACATAGTTCTGCCAGCTTCAATAAGAGTTCTATTCTTCCTTTCTACTACTCCATTTTGCTGAGGTGTGCCAGGAGCAGAGAATTGTTGAATGATTCCTTTGTATTTGCAGAACTCTTCCATCTTTGAATTCTTAAATTCAGTACCATTATCACTTCTCAGAATCTTGACTTTGTACTTTGTAGTTGTCTCAATCATCCTCACATGATCCAACAGAACTTCAGGAGTTTCATCTTTTCTGTGCAGAAAATACACCCAGGTGAATCTAGAATATTCATCAACAATTACAAGAGTGTACCTTTTCTTACTGATGGACATGATGTTGACTGGACCAAACAGATCAAGATGTAGCATGTGATAAGGTTCTTCAATAGAGGATTCTGATTTACTCTGGAATGATGTCCTTCTTTGTTTTGCTTTTTGGCATGCATCACAGAGTCCATCAGGTGTATATAAGACATTAGGTAATCCTCTTACTAACTCTTTCTTAACCAACTCATTGATGTTGCTGAAGATGAGATGAGAAAGCTTCTTGTGCCAATTCCAACTTTCATCTACTGAAGCTTTACTGATGAAACATGTAGGGGAGCCATCAGTATCTGAGAGAATGTTGGCTTCATATATGTTACCATGCCTGTAGCCAGTTAGTGCTATCTTCCCTGTTGCTTTACTGACTACATCACAATGTGTGGAATAGAAATTGACATGATAACCTCTGTCAGTGATTTGACTAATACTCAACAAGTTGTGTTTTAGTCCCTTCACTAGAGCTACTTTTTCAATGATGACATTTCCAATGATTATATTGCCATATCCCAAGGTTTGTCCAATGTTGCCATCTCCATAAGACACAGTTGGGCCAGCTTTTTCCTCATATTCTGATAACAGGGCTTTGTTTCCAGTCATGTGCACAGAACATCCACTATCCATGACTAACACATTTTTCTTTTTACCCTGCATCAGAATAGAAACACACTAGTTAGAACACTTAGGAACCCATACATGTTGGGTTCCTTTCTCATGCAATTTATTAATTTTAACAGCAGAAGACTTTTTGACTTTAGCAGTCCTGACAGGATTTACTCCATCAGGATTTGCTTTGTCAGTATCAGAATTAACAAAAGCATGCTTCACTATGACATTTTCAGTTTTATCAGACTTTGTACTACTTTCAAACTTAAGCAATGGATCATAAAAGTTATAGTACAAATCATGATACTCTTTACATGTATAAATAGAATGCCATAGACTACCACAATGAAAACAGGACTTCTGCGGTTTATAGAGTACTGATCTATTCCTAACATCAGACTTAGGAATATCAGTAATCTTCTTCTTACTCTTCTTACAATCAATAGCAAGATGATTAGAGTTACCACAGTTAAAACAACACTTTCTAGGTGCATTTGGGATATATTTATAACCATTCTCTTTATTGATCCCAACTTTACCATTCCTGTTTCTCTTAACAGTAGCTTCCTTTTTCTTATCTGTAACCTCACAGATTTTCTCCTTAAGCTGTTTCTGAGACAATAGACCTACATTCTTAGTGACTTTGTTCATGACAGGTTTAGACTTTATAATTTTAATTCCTTGACTAGAAGAAGATCCCTTTTCAAAAGTAGAATTGGAATCCTTACCAAAAACAAAATTAACAGGAGTAATCTTAGATTTGGTTGAGTCTATAACATGTCTATAGGTCTTTGGACTGACTGTCTCATCAATGACAATTTTCTCTGCTAATTTCTTATCTTCATCTGACTTATATCCTAGACACTCTTTCCAATTCTTAGAGGTATTAATCTCATGAAATTTCCTACCAGAGTCTGTCCAGGTTCTGATTTTCTCATTAGCAAATTCAAGTTCTTTTTCAAGGGAAGTACATTTAGATGTTAACTCTAAGTGCATGTGCTTAACATTATCACATTCTTTTTGTACTTCTTGCATACGAGAAAATTCAGCTTCTAATATCTCATTCCTTTTTCTAAGGTCAGACATCTCAGATAAGATTCTAGTATTCTCAGCAGTTTGACTTCTAAAGCTAATATGTAATGACTTTAGAAAACGTCTTAACTCAGAAGCATTATCAGTATCAAAATCAAAGATAGTATTTAGTACCTTATCATCAGGAGCAGCAGTTACATCAGCATTGGCCATTAACGCATAGTTGACTACCTCAGTATCAGATTCTGAGGAAGAGTCCATCCAATCCTTGCTTGATGTGATGAGTGCCTTTGTCTTGTTACATTCAGAAGCAAAGTGACCCATACCATTACACTTGTAGCATCTAACCTTTGACTTGTCAAATTTGCTACTCTTGCTGTCCTTCTTGATATACTTGTCTTTGTCTGCTTTGAAGGTCTTTTTCTGAAAGTTGCCTTGTCTTCTATTCTTCCTGAACTTCATCCTTCTGAAGTTTCTGACAATCATAGCAACCATCTCTTCCATGTCTGAATCAGAAGATTCATCACCAGTATTGGCATCAGGATTGCCATCAGTATCTGATGAAGAGTCGTCAGGATCTGACTCAGCTACTCTTGCTTTCCTTCTAGAGACCTCCATAGCTTTTCCTTTTGATTTAGCTTCTACATTCAAAGCAATTGACTTTGCCTTGCTGCTTTTCTTGTTCTTCCTCTGTTGAACTTCAAGATCATGAGTTCTTAGCATCCCATAGATCTCATCAAGAGACACAATGTTCAGATCATACTGGTGTCTAATGATTGAGGTCTGAGTATCCCATTCTTCAGGTAAAGCTCTAAGAAATTTGGTGTTTGAATCTTCAGTTTCATATACTTTGTCAACTAAGGATAAGCTGTTCAATAGTGTCAGAAATCTATCATATAGATCAGTCAGGCTCTCTTCAGGTCTTGCATCGAATTGTTCATATTCTTGAATCAAAAGAGCCCTTCTGTTTTTCTTAACAGATGCAGATCCCTGGCACTGAGTTTCCAAAGTATCCCAGATTTCTTTTGAAGACTTGCATGCAATCACTCTGTTTGACATGACAGCATCAAGGCTATTATGCAAGATATTCTTTATCTTTGGTTCCCTGAGTACATGAGCTTTTTCTTCTGGAGTCCATTCAGCTTTAGCTTTGACCACATAATGTTCTGGTACTGTATCTGTTCGTTCTACGAACTTTGTTGGTATATATGGTCCATCACGAATCCTGTCCAAGTAGTCAGGATCCATAGCCTCCAGGTACATCAGCATCTTTACTCTCCATGTGGGATATTCTGATATCTTCAAGATGGGAATCTTCATGCTTTCATACTTGGTTGTCGACATCTTTAGATCGTATCTGATTCAGAATTAAATCAGTTTGCTCTGATACCAATTGTTGCCCAGTAAATAACAATTGTAGAAGGGGGTTGAATACAATTGTATAAGATTCTCGACTTTATATAACACAAATATGAAAGATCAATAACAATAACAATAACAGCTTTATTAACTTTGATATAAAACTGTTACAAACTCTCTTAAGAAATTCTGATGTTCTTAAGAGCTGCTAGCTTACAAAAACTCTCTCAAGAAATTCTGTTCTTAAGAGCTTCTCTCCGATTATGTTCTCTCTCTCTGATGAGTACATAAATCGAAACCAAAACTGTGTTTATATAGTGCACACAGCTTCTCTATCAATAACAAGATAAGTCCTAATCATAATAAAGATAGAAACATATCTTTAATCGATAGCTGCATTCTACAGACCAGGAACAAACTTCCATGTTTATCTAGACTCCAAATATAACTCGAAGTAGGAATCCTGATCAGCTTCAAGTCCTGATGATCAAACCTGATCATAGTCTGAGTAGGAATCCTGATGATCAATAAGATACTGACGCTTGATCAAATACTGATGACCATGCAATACTGATGACGTCAGCAATCCTGATCAGTTGAGTCTAGCTTCTGACAATCATTGAATTCTGATCTAACAGAACCTTGGAGGCGAACAGCTGGAGCCTAGCCACGAAGCCCCTTGTATGGCTTTGGCAATCAGCCAGTCCCTATTGAAGGTACTATCACTCTATCTGTTCTTTTGGGTAAATCTCCATATACTGTGGAAAAACAGGTCAAATTCTATGTGGTTCGGGTGGAAAGCCCCTACAACGCAATTCTTGGAAGGTCAGCCCTTACATCCTTCCAGGCGGTAGCGTCGATTCCTCATCTCAAGCTAAAATTCCCGACCGAACATGGCATCGGTGAGATGAGAGGCGACCAAAAGACTGCCCGAATCGCTGGATGATCTGGAGAAAGATCAGGATTTTGAACTGACCGAAGGGGGTAAAAGAAATAGGACTGGAGGCGAATCTAGCGGAGGTCGCCAAACCATGAACATCGAGCTAGAGAAGTTTGGAGCAGGCCTGTCCAGCCCAATTGCCGAACCAGCAGCAGAAATCGAGGAAGTGTAACTATATGTAGGTTGTTCGGGTAAGATGGTTCGGATCGGGAAAAATATGGAACCCGATCTAAAAAAGAAAGTGATTGAAGTGGTAAGACAATACCACGATGTCTTCGCATGGAGGCCCGAGGATATGCCTGATTTGGATCTAAAGACGGCAAAGCATTATCTCAATGTTAAGCCCGAGGCGAAACCAGTAAAGCAAAGGAAGAGGACTTTCGCCATGGAAAGACAGAAAATCATCGAAGCCGAAGTGGAAAAGTTGTTAGAAGCAAAATTCATCGAGGAAATTGAGTACCCAGACTGGCTAGCTAACATAGTGGTAGTAAAGAAAGCAAACAACAAATGGTGAATGTGTGTTGACTACACCGACTTGAACAAAGCTTGTCCGAAGGACCACTACCCGCTACCTAGCATTGACCAGCTGACAGACGCCACGGCAGGATATCAGGTACTTAGTTTTTTGGACGCTTTTTCAGGATACCATCAGATAGCAATGAATGCCGAGGATATTCCGAAGACAGCATTCATCACCCCGAAAAGAACATACGCCAACATGATTGTTAAATCACAGTTCGAAGACCACATAGAAGATCTCAAAGAGTGCTTCGAAACACTGAGGAAGCACAGCATGAAGATTAATCCGAACAAGTGTACATTCGGAGTATCTAGTGGAAAGTTCTTGGGGTACATGGTCAGCGCCCGAGGGATTGAGGCGAACCCGGAGAAGATACAAGCTGTAATCGACATGGAACAACCGAAGACAGTTCGGGATGTACAAAAATTAACCTGTCGAATGGCCGCTCTGCGAAGATTCATTTCCCGATCAGCAGAAAAAGCCCTTCCTTTCTTTGAAGCACTCCGGGGATCGAAGAATTTTGAATGGGGGCCAAAGTGTCAGAAAGCATTTGAGGATGTGAAGGAATATCTCACCAAGGCGCCTCTATTGATGAGGCCAGATCCGAAGGAAACATTACATCTGTACTTGGCGGTGAGCGACCGAACACTAGGAGCGGTGTTAGTAAAAGAGCATGAAGGTTCCCAACACCCAGTATTCTATGTGTCCCACATGTTGAAAGATGCGGAAACAAGGTACCCAAATGCAGAAAAGTTCGCATATGGCCTTATAATGATGACTCGAAAGCTACGTCATTACTTCCAGGGGCGAACGGTGCAAATCATAACTGATCAGCCTCTAAAGAAGATCTTGACAAGGCCGGAGGCGTCCGGAAGAGTGGTAGCATGGTCCATCGAGTTGGGGGAGTATGATTTGGAGTATATCCCCAGAACATCTATCAAGGCACAAGCATTGGCGGACTTCATGGTCGAATGCTACTTTTCAAGACCGAAGGACCTGGTTCCCGAAGAGCAGTTGATTCAGTCACTAGGCAAGTGGAAGCTGTTCGTAGATGGGTCAGTCGTAGGATCAAAATGTGGGGCCGGGTTAATTCTTTCCAGCCCAGACGGCTTCGAGATTTGTCAGGCGATAAGATTCACTTTCCCGTTAACCAATAACGAGGCCGAATATGAAGCATTGCTAGCCGGATTAAACCTGGCCAAGAATCTTGAGGTAAGAAATTTGAGAGCATTCAGTGATTCTATGTTAGTGGTGAAACATTTTTCAGGAGAATACGAACAAAGGGAACCCCGAATCAAGGCCTACGCGACAAAGGTGAAAGACTCATCGGCCTCATTCGAATCCTTCGAGTTGAGCCAAGTGGGAAGATAAAACAATAGCCGAGCCGATGCATTGTCCAGACTGGCTTCGGCATAAACACACAATCTCACAGGGTCCATCTACTTGACTGAAATAAAGATCCCTTCAATCGACAAGCAACTATGCATGGAAATCCACCAAGGCATCAACTGGATGACTCCGATCAGGGCCTACCTGGAAAAAGGTACTTTACCCTTAGGCCGAAAAGAAGCCCAAAATGCGAAGTTAAAAAGCCGAAGATACATAAAAGTGTTTAATTATGCTAAGGCAAAGTTAAAAATCCGAAAAGACATAAATAAACAACTATTATAAGGCGAATGGAGCGTACATTCATTAAAAGCCTGAAGGCTACAAAGTTGGATGCCCGAAGGACTAGTACTTTACAATAATTGAAAATTGAAAAGAAAAGCTAAGCCTATTCCGATAGCTCTTCATCCTCGCCGGAAGAAACAAATGGGGGCTCGTCATCATCTGGGCGACCCACAGGATCGGTGAAGCCAGGCTCTATCAGGGGTTGATAATCCAAGCCCATAGCAGCAGCCCTTCTCACGACCTCATCATGACCCATCTGGTAACAACGCTCCTCGACGTTCAACCTCAGCTTGGTCTCCTTTCGGGCTAGCTTCCTTGCGGCCTTTAAGGAAAGGTTACGCTTCGTCAGCCGAGCCCGAAGAGCATCGTTGTCTTTCTGCATGGCCTCCATATCAGCTTGCAGCGCCTTGGCTTGACCTTCTAGCCTCTCCAGGTCTCCGCCAGCCAGGAGAAGCCCCTCCTCAGCTCTAACGGCCCGGGACTCCATCGCCTGAAATTGGGCGAAGCCATTTTGCATGTCTTTCACCTTATCGGTGATGACAGCATCCATCGGGGTCGCCTGCAGCAGGAAGACAAAATCGGTTAAAAAACTGAAAGATCAAAATGTATGTTAAAAAACTAATGGAATATACATACCTTGGAGAACATCGCCAGAAGCTCGGTACAGGCATCGGTGACGCTCAGCTTATCGTAAGTAGGACGATCAGCCGGGAGCACTAAAGCTCGGCACAAGTCTGGAGCGATTTCTTTAACCGCTTTGGAGTCGGCAGTGACGACCGAATCGGATTCCAGAACCGCCCATTGGGGGACGTAAGTTCGGATGACATCCCCTTTGCGCATCCTTTTCTGGGAGGAAGGAGTTTGAAGCGACCCTTCCGGTTGGTCTGCCTGATAGCGAGGAGATGGGGGGCAGATTGGTCGGGAGCCTGTTGTTCGCCGCCGTGCTGAGCAGCGTTAGACGAGGCCCCCGCCTGGGCCGCCTGAGCCGCCTGTTTGGCCTCAAACTTGGCCCTCTTCCTGTCAATAATCGTCTGGCGAGAAGACACTGCAGAGAAAAAGAAAAAAGAGTTAGAATCTACATTTGTTAATGAAAGCAAAAGAGAATATAAAAAGCAGAAGAGAGCATAAAGGATGAAGTATGTTACCATTACCCCATAGGGCGAAGAGCCATTGTTTGTCCCGAAGATCCTTTAAAGGAATTCGGTCCATTTCAAAACGACACAGTCATTCGTACTCATGCATTTCGCCACCCGACAGCGTAGGCTTCACCACCCGAACGGTGGGATCAACCACGCACCACTGGGATATGGCCGCAATCTTCGGGCCCGAAATGAAACACCATTTATCATGGCTGCCCTTATTGTTCGAATTGGTTTCCACCCATTCTGCCCTATTGGATCGGCGGGAGATGGAATAGAAACCTTTACTCTTGCCGTTTTCCTAAAATCATGATGGTGCCAGAACAACTGGGGTGTTGGGTCGACGTTCGCTGCAAGACACCGGCATTGGAAGCCGTTCATATGTAGAAACCCGTTCGGGTCCATCTGACCCAGGGCGATCCCCATTTGGGCGAATAATTTATTGATCAGCGGAAGCATGGGGACCCGAAAGCCACACTTCAAAGCCGCCTCGGAAACTCCTGTGGCTACATCCCTGTAACCCTTCGGTACGGGTGGATTATGCCAAATACGATCAGCTGCCCTCGGCATGTACGTATGCCATGCGCCCGAAGGGATCTCGTGCTCCTTCGGCAGTTTGGCTACGCGGTCCTCGGATAACAGCGTGGGATGATTCGCCGCGGGGAACTCGTCGGCGTTAAAGAACGGGGATCTTTCTGGGGACACAGATCTAGGCGACCGTCCCGATCCGGAAGGCGACCGATCCATAATTCCTGCATCAGTGTATGAAGAAATTAGTCGTGTACTCGGATAGGTTTAAGAGAAGACGAAAAGAAAAACAGAAACGCCAAGTACAGAGGGCTCTTGGATCGGTCGGGGAAGTCACTAACGTCTAAGTCAAAGAACAGAAGGGATTCCTAAAACGTTCAGGTTATCCCGAAGACTGTTCGAGGAACAAGCCCCTCCCGAAGATTGTTCTAGGGACATACTTGTCCAGAAGATTGTTCTAAAGGGCACAACTACAGACTTATCTACAGGCACAACTACAAGCTTATCTGCAGGCATATTCATAAACGCATATACTCTTAAACAAAGGATTCTAAGCATGAATACTATAAGCCACATTCGCAGGGAAACATGCACGTTTTCTAGCAAATATTCAGTTACGGGTAAAATAGTTCAAGGAACTAACTTGTGATGAAGACGAGTAAAAGATTTAAACTCGAGGCAGAAAAGGATGTTGACAACCGCGACTGATTGGGATGAAGAAAAATTTTCAGAGTATTTCCCTTTTTTGAATATATGGTGACAAGGTTTGGGGGGAAAACTGATATTTATAAGAGAGGAGATGTGACGTTTAGACAACGGGAACGCGAACGTTCGTGTTCAACCGTACGATTAGAGACGTTTGGAGTTCAACGGTTACGATTCAACACGGATCTCAAGAAATGACATTTGTCATTATTATTACGACACGGCTCCCTAGATGACGTGTCATAAATTGATAATTATGAGATTTTTGGGAGTTATCCCGAAGGAGAGTAAGGGGCTAGGACTCCGAACGAATTGGACATCCGATCAAAGTCCAGGGACATGTTGGAGGCCCAACATTAGCTGGGCCGAATTGTAGTTGGGCCGAAGGATAGGGCCGAAGGGGTTCATTAAGTACATTGGGCTTTATCTCTCCTGTCCACCAACATGTGACCGTTGTGAGAAGACCTCGTCTTCCGCTTCTTCAGGCGAACGAAGCGGACAACGCCAACGGTGAGTGGCTCCGTGGATTCCGGGCAACCGGTACACGCCATGCCTATAAAAGCACACATCGGGTTTCATTATGAGGTTAATACTTTTTCATACTCACAAGCACTTGCACGTTCAATTAAAACCTTACCGGAACCTCTAACTTATTCTCACACCAGAGGTGAATCGGGGGTCAAACCCCTCGCATTCTTCTCTTTTGGTAGGTGAACCCGAAGAGACATTCGGAGTCCGACCCGACAGAAATCTGGTTCCAACACTTTCTTTACTTGCATTTTCTCGAAAAATCTTCTGTTGAAAACCTTAAAAAGAAATACAGGGGAGGTGAAGGTTGTTGAGAATGATCATGGTAGTTGTTGTATCTATTTCCTAGTATTTATGCAGTGTGATTGGAGAATGGCAGATGGCAGGTATTTTCAGTACGATGATGATATCTTCATTTTGCTGAGGGGTTTCAGTTTCAGCTTACCAAATTTGACTCAAAGTTTCTGAGGTTCTTCTTGTAAATTGTGATTTTCACTCATTTTTATCTTCTTACCGTTTGTTTAAATTTTAAAATCTCGAATTCTCTTCTATTATTTACTTAAAATCTCGACCTCTTATTAACAAGAAAAAAAATGTGTACTTGAGGCACGAGGCAGGCTTGCTAACAAGATTGGCATCCCGAGTGCAGCCCTTACCAACTTTCAAGTTTTTAGTATTATTTTGCAGGCAGTATCGCTTGAAAGTTTAATCAAGCAATGGACTTGGGGTATTTAAGTTTTATTTAATTTTCTTATATTTCATAATTAATGTGTAAACTTTTTTTAGAAAAAATTGTAAAGTGATCCTAGACTTTACCCGCTTTACTATTTTGATGATCGGAATTTAAATTTTTCAATATATTGGCCAGGTATCAGACACTCTTTCAGAAGGTGCTAAGGACTAAGGTTGATAAAAAATTTCCTCAGAAAATTGGCCAATATTACATACCCTTTTTCAAAGAGTAAAAACAATATATGTCTAGATATTTCAGCCTTTAAATTCCAACCTCAAAAATGCAAAAATGAATGAAATTCAGCCCACGGTCGTGGTCGTATATTTCGGAAATCGGAACAAATCGGTTTAGGTACCTTATAGCGATTTATCGACAAATCGGGGATTTATCGGAATGATAAATCGAAAAAAAATCGGAACAAAAATCGGATAAATTTTAATATTTTAAATATATTTAATATATTAGCCTTATTTATAATAAAATGTACCATTTCAAAATAATTTGTAGTGATAAATCGGATTTCAAAAATCGAATCGGTCAAATATTTTTAAACGATAAATCAAGAATTTATTGGCGATTTTTGAAAAATCAGACGATTTTTACCACGGTCTATAATTTACTTTTCTATTTATACTCTAAAAAATTCGCATATACTGTGATGCGAGTTCATTTGTATACTACACGAAAGCGATAGAACGGTGGAGTGGACGAAAATATAGAAGGAACGAGGCTAAAACCATTTCTTTAATGCCAAACTGAGGTTGTTTCATGTGTCTTTAATGTTTAATGACATATAAAGTCCGAGTTGTGCACTACTGAGAACTACTTGTACTAAAGGTCAAAATCAAGTTTAACGAGCTGAGTTCATAACAGATTTAATGATGCGTTTTGTTAACTAATATGTTGATAAAATATGGTGTACAATTTATTATCGATTATTATTTAATCGAGATTCAACTGTGATACGATTTATAGTAAAGTTACGAATCGGTTCGTAATTTCGAAACGAAGCAGAACCCAATTTTACGCGATTTGGTCACGATCGGCACCAAAAGGGGAGCAGAATATGTCGGTACAAAAACAACACCTATATGGAGGGTTCACTTTGGGCCTGTATTTGGAGAATTCTGCACTTAAACCTTATTATCAATTAAAATACTTCTCGCATGATAATAGTTTAATTGTTTTGCACACACAAGATAAAGACTTTAGATATCTATTCTAACTTTGTAAATAACGACAGGGTTGGTGTGGGATTGCCGTGTAGTCATCAGAAAAGTTGATGGTGTAGGCAGTAGAGATGGAGATGTCTTCTACGTTTCCGAAACAAACAAGACTTGGCAGCATAAACCATAATATACATGCACATTTTGCCTATAAATAAAATTTGATTTAACCGAAAACCAAATAGATATACATACATAACGTTTGATCTCACGAAATTTTTTAAGAATTTTTTAGTATAATTTTTTAATGATGATTTTGTAAATTATATTGTATTCTTTGTATATAATAAGCGTAAAGGGGTTTTATTCAAAATTTTGATTTTGTACCGTCAAACTAATAAGGACCGTTGATTTAAAATAGATTAATGAGAATTGTCAGATCTAATATTTTATAAAAATGTATTTGATTAATATTAGAATTCTACTATTAAAATACTAAAAAGTGAATTTTAATAATATAAACCAAATCTGAATAGAATTGTTGATGTTAAAATTCGTAACTTTGTTTCCTATTTGGTTTCTTGATAGTTTCAGTTGAATACTAATTACTAAATTCTCATTAAATTAAAAATAATTTCATTAATTTAAAAAATTATAAATTTAAAAAAAATTCGTGCTCAAGTAACTTATGTGAGTTCGACATCATGATCCTCAATCTCTAATATAAAAACTTTATTATTTGATAAATTCGGAAAATTGCATAATTATTAGTTTTTTTTAATATTAGTATATGTCATAACATGTTCTACTTGATCATATATGCTTTTTGATTTGTTTTAGATAATATTTGTAAATAAATATTCCGTCATATATGATATATCCTATGTTATATATACTATTGTTATACTTTTACAGAATATATACATCTTCAACTCGTAGAAGCTGCATGAGTGAACATTTATAATTGGTTAGATGGAGTCAAATTGAGAAAACTAAAAGTTAAAAAAGTTGAAGATTTAATAATGAATTTTATTTGAACTTTTGTTGATATAATAATTGTAAACCTTGATATACTACTATAGTTTAAAATGATTTTTAACTTTAAGTTGAAAAATATTTATTTGTGTAATAAGTTAAAAAATGATTTAAAATTAAAAACACAACTTAAATCCCGAAGTTGGTATGATGTACTTTTTTGAACGACTTATTTTATTTTCATGATTTTATTTGATAAAAGTTAATATCATCATTCAAATTAATAATTTATCACATTTATTTTTATTTTTACATTTTTAATAATTCATAAATTATCCATTATACAAAACTACCAAAACAGATAATGACTTAAAATTTCATTCTTCACTTATCACTTTAAACAACTCACTTTAAATCATAAATAATAATTTTAAGCTTACCAAAACGGCATCATATCCTAAACACAAACCAAATAAACCATTTCAGTAGTTCATATTGGCAATTGTTGATTACTCTTTGGAATATAATATTGTCAGTGTATTGTTTTTTTGTTTTTGGGGTTAATAATCAAGTGAGTCACTAAAGTGGGCTCAATGTATCAAGTTGGTCACTGAACTGAAAACGGTATCAATAAGGTCATTAAAATGGGTTACGGGTACATTTGATTAATTCTGCTAATTTTTTGTTAACGGTGAATGATGACGTGTTTAGTATAATCTGATGTGTTTAGTATAATCTGATGTGGCAAGCATCTGATAAAGTGTTCTGAATTCCTGCATCAGATTATACTAAACACATCATCATTTACCGTTAACAAAAATTTAGCAGAATTAATCAAATGTACCCGTAACCCACTTTAATGACCTTATTAATACCGTTTTCAGTTCAGTGATCAACTTGATATATTGAACCCAGTTTAGTGACTCAATCATTAACCCATTGTTTTTGTGGTGGGCTTGACAAAGTAAGAGCCGCGACAAATATGTCTATAAACCATTTCAGTAGTTCATATTGGCAATTTTTTGTTTACTCTTTCGAATATAATATTGTCAGTGTATTGTTTTTGTGGTGGGCTTGACAAAGTAAGAGCCACGACAAATATGTCTGACTATGTATTACTAAGGGAATGTTTCGGTATTTTAAAAATGTTGATTTATATCCTAAAATAAATAAGTGTCGTGATAAGTGTATGAATTTTTATAAGTTGTATTGGTGTTTGGATAAATTTATTTATAAGTTTGTTACAAATTTGTTAATTTACATTTTAAAAATAATTATTAAATATAATGAGCTAAATACATGCATTTTAAATTAAAAACACAAATGTAAAAATATAAAGTATTAAAAAACAAAAAAATCAAACAATAAGTTAAAGAAAATGTACATTGTTATTAACATTTAACTTATGAAAATATAAGTTATAAGTTGATTTATAAATTGGGTTAACAAACACCCTCGTAAACTTTTATAAACTTGTAATACATAAATCAACTTAAATTATGTTTGCCAAACAAGCTCTAAATTGACGAATGTAATACCAAGCCGAACCAAACCGTGTTGTCGCCCGCCACTGACCACTGTGGGATGGATTTGACGAATGTTAAGAACTCCGAAACTGACTGTAAAGTACTTAAATATACTCCTTGAGTATCGAAAGATTAGGCATACCCTACTTCCCAATTACTAACTTAAAAGTAAGAAGGCAAATATTGTAGAACAAAAAATATATTTAAAAATGAGAAATATTATCACAGCTAAGGACTATGTTTGAGTAGGGGTGTTCATCGGCGTCCGTACCGCACCAATCCATACCATAAAATACGGCTTTTAATTTTCGTGGTGCGATCGCGGTTTGAATTTTTTACAAACCGCGCGGTGCTGTGCGGGTTGTGGTTTTATATTTAAGTAGTGTGGTTCAAACCGCACTGTACCGCATATAATATATAATAAAAGTTTTATATTTATATTATATGTATACTAACTTATAGCCCGTGCGATGCACGGTTACTTAAATTTTATTTATAATTATCTTGTTTATAATTATATTTTAACTACCCATGCAACACACGATTGTTTTTTTAATATTAATATTTATATTTATTTATGAATATTTTAATATTTAAAAGTTATTAGTTTACATGATTAAATTATTGTTAAAAAAGATTTAGCCAAAAAAATTATAGTTAAAAATTTGATATTTATTATATTTTACACGCTCAATTTAATATTTGTTTATATTGAGTTATAAAAGTTAGATTTGGCGGATTTTACGGTCCACATGAAATTCACAAAATAATCTTTAATTTAGTTGTGGTTTAATAGTTCTTTTTCAATTAAAAACTATTCTAAAACTAAAAAGAGAATAAAGTGACGAAATTTAATATTGAGAATTCTATTCGATTTAGGAAATCTACTTATATGAAGTTTAGATTATTTGAATACTCTTTATTAACCAAATAAAGTTTTTAATGTTAAATCTAACGGTTTTCACCTATCTATTTAAGATTAAACGATTTTTATTATTTTGATATTAAATGGGTTACCTTATTTAATTACAACTATTTTTATGTTTTAACTTTTTGGAAAATCCAATCATAATATAATATCTTTTAACTTATATCATTTTTAGATAATAACTTCTTTTTATATGATATAATCTTGATTGTCTATTTTTAAAAGTATTGGATCTAACGGTTGAAAATGTTTTGGCGGTATTTAAGACCAAACTACCAGGATAACATCATTAATTTTTTTAATATATTTTTTTTAAAATATTTATTGCTAAAATATAATATACTCTCTTTTGTAATATGTTAATGATGCGGCAACTTTGAACTTTTGAGAAAATAAATTATCAATTAAAATATAATTTTTTTTGTAATAGTTCTTCTTTTAAAGTAGTACACCGTGACGATCAAAATTCTGTAAAAAAATCATTTTTTATAGTATATCCCGTAAAAATCTATGTTATTATATTAAAGACTAAATAATGAAAGCTTTCTTATAAGTATGGTCGCTGGATCACTCAATTCATAATCGTTGGATCTTTCAAATTAAATTGTTGAGAAACGTTAGATATAACAGTAAAATTATCACGTAGAATGATCTAAGGTTTGAATCTACTAACAACATATTAAAATTTACATGGTTTTTTTGAAAAATAAGAATTTTTTCATTTTTTTTTCTTGTAGACATGAGTTATTTGATAATATTTTTTATAAATTACGATTTTTCAAAAAAGTACTATACTAATTGATTAACAAACTTTTAAAGTTTCGAATTTAATAATTTACGATGTATATAGGTTAAAAAATTGAGGTCTTTTCTGTAGCTGAGTCTAAAATTTCAAAATACGGTTTTTTTTTTAAATATGAATATACTGCTAACAATGAAATTAGGTCTATATGAGTTCTTATAAAACAAAATCACAATTTGCGTATAATTTATTATTTAATAATAAATAATATTTAATTAGTTATGATATAAAATTTAATAAAATAAGATAAAAAATATGCACAATTTTATAAAATTTTATCCTCGTATTATTATATTCTTTGTTGATTTGAATTTTTCTTAGATTGATTTGAATTTTTGAACATAGATTTCTAAATTTAAAATAGTTAGAAAAAAGTAATTAAATTGACATTAAAATAATGATGACGTAATAATTATTATTAGAATTTAAATACCCAATTTACTAATTTGGGCTTTATCTTGTGTTTTAAAAATTAGATTTTGACGATTTTACACCCCACATGAAGATAACTAAATTATCTTTAATTAAAAGACGGCTTAACAATTTTTATCTAACCGGAATTGTCCATGAAAGAGAAAAGAAAGTCACGAATTTTTTACATGGAGAATTCTATTCAATATAGAAAACTTATTTATATTTGGTTTAAATTATCAAAATACACTTTTTAGAATTTAAATATAATCTTATTATTAATAAAATACAATTTTTTAATATTTGATCTAACGATTTTCATTTATCTAGTTAAGATCTAATGGTCCTTATTAGTTTGGTTGTCCAAGAAGGTACGATCAAAATTTTGGATAATATCCCTATTATACTTATTATATATAAGGATTTAATATAATAAGGATATCAAGTATATACTAATATAAGTATCTTACTAACTGCTTTTACTTTTAATGTTTCGGTTTTATTTACAGTGTATATAAAAATTTAAAATACATTATTACTTAAAAATTATTAAATAGAATAAAATTTATGTTATGATTATATAAAATTTTATTCTCATATTATTATATTTTTTATTGATTTGAAATTGTTCTTAATTAATTTTAATACTTTATTGAAAGAAACATAAAATTTATATATTTAAAACAATTAGTGGAAAAATAAATAAACCGGTGCTACAAAAATAAAAAAAATATTTATTAAAATTTAGATACTCACTTTATTATTTGGGTTCTATCCCGAGTTTTAGAAATTGAATTTTGACGATTTTACAACTCATGCGAAACTAACGAAGTTATCTTTAATTTAATGATGGTTTAATAATTATTATATAACTTGACCTGTTGACCTACCCATAAACCGAAAAAAAAAGATGGTTAAGAATTTTTACATAAACAATTCAATTCAATATAGAAAACCAATTTATAATTGGTTTAAATTATCAAAACACACTTTTTAGTATTTAAATATAATCCTACCTTTAATCAAATACACATTTTAATATAAGTATTATATTCAAAATCATCGTTTATGAATATGAAACCCTCAATATTTTAATAATATTTTGATATTATCTTTTTATGTTTGTTATATGAAAAATAATATAATTATAATTTGGATTAATCAAATTGTTATGTTCCTTTAGAAAAAAAATGTTTAAATTTATTTATGTACAGGAGTTCTCGTAAGTCTCTGTAGGTTCACGTGTATCATTGTTAGTATGATATACATCAACATTATATTGATAATTTTTAATATTGTAATCAATATGAATTGTTATGTTGATATTTGTTTAACAATTATTATCTAATTGGAACTATACATAAATTCAAGAGAAACGATATTTAAGAATTTTTACATAGAAAACTTTTAAATTATCAAAATACACTTTTTAGTATTTAAATATAATTCTATTATTAATCAGATACACTTTTTAATATTAGATCTAACAATTCTCATCGATCTATTTAAGATCTAACTGTAATTATTAATTTGGTCGTATAGTGATCGTACACGGACCAGATCGATTTTAATTTTTCTTAAATTGATTTTAATATTTTATTAAAATAAAAATAGAATTTATAAATTTAAAAGAATTAGGAAAAAAATTAAATTGGTGCTACAATAAAAAAAATATTTATTAAAATTTAGATAATCACTTTACTGTTTGGGCTCTATCTTGAGTTTAAACAACAAATTTTAACAATTTTACAGCCCATGCGAAGCTAACAAAATTATCTTTAATTTAATGATGGTTTATTAATTTTTATCTAACTGGAACTATTCATAAACTAAAGAGAAAAGATAATTACGAATTTTTACATAAAGATTTCTATTCAATATAGAAAACCCATTTATAATTGGTTTAAATTATCAAAATACATCTTTTAGTATTTAAATACTATCCTATTATTAATCAAATACAATTTAATATTATATCTAACAGTTCGCGTCTATTTGAATATTTATAGTTTTATAATCCAACAGATCATATACTTTTGGTAGTACAGTGACCGACCAAAGTTTTGGATAAGATCTCCCTTACGTTTATTATATATAAGGAGTTAATTAAATTTTTATACATTTTTTATTATATTTTGTTATTTAGATATTAATAGTAACATGATATTTGATCAATAAAAATCTGCTGGAGAATGCATGCTTGTTGCTGCTTGGTGTTAAAAATTAAAATTTGTGTTCAACTCTCTAATTTTCTACATCTATAATTCAACTTTTAAACTTATAATCCAATTTCACAATTTTTAACTTTTAGAGACAGGGAGTATTGTATTCCAAATGTTCACACATGTTTTGTAACTTTTTAAAATCTAAGTGTCTGGCTCTGCTTGCTTTTCTTTTAAGTTTTATGATTAAACGTTAAATTAGAATTAAAAGCATTGATTTGCAAAAATTTTGATACATATTAGACCTCACGGACCGCACCACACCGCACCGCATTTATGTGGTGTGGTTTACGCGGTTTTTGAGTTATGCGGTGCGGCCGCGGTTTATAAATTAGACCAAATCGCATGCGCGGGTTGTTCCGCGATTTTAGAGAAAAACCACACCACCCGCACCATGAACACCCGTATGCTTGACAATTAAATATTTTTTGATTTTTTGATTTTTAAGTATTTAATATAATTTTAGTTTTTTAAGGATAAAAATATTAATTGTCATATTTTTAAGAAATCGATTACATTTATAAAAATTATATTAAAGAGAAATGTATTTATGAAAATAAGGCAAGTGGGTGGGTTTATGAAACTTGTAAGTAATTTTGAAAATTTTAATACATTTAATCATAGGTCCTGAGTTTGTTAACCAGACTCTTAGGATGTAGTATGTGTAACACCTCAGTCCCACATCGAGTATATTTGGGAATTCTGTTTAGTTTATAAGGCAAAGTACTACTACTAATTAGCACCAACAAATCATGATCTTTTGGGGGATGTGGTGGGCTTGTGGATTACCCAAGTTGGCTGCATTTGGGTAGTAGACTTCGGCTTATTTTCGGACTCGTGATCGGGACTTGACCCGATTTTCGAAAAACACTGGGAATTTGACCCGGATTGTGACATATGGTATCAGAGCCGACTCTCGAAAGCTTGTCGAGGCAAGTTGCCGGAGGTGGGGTCACGAAGGCTGGTGGTATTATCCCACAATGGACAGAGGTCCGGATGTGGGGACACGAAGTCATCCGGTATTATCCCACAATGGCTAGGGAGGAACGATCTTGGAACCTGTGGCGCTATCCGTTCCGGCCCGACGAGGACGTCAGGAGTTTAAGTGGGGAAGTTTGTAATAGACCTGGCAATTTGGTACACGACACGTATAATTAGTGTTTGGGTGCAAAAATTTGGTACACGAACACGAAAAAACACGAATATAATTAGTGTCGGGTTTGAGTTTTCATAATAGGTACACGACACGGAACAAAAGTACACGAATTAATGAAGTAAATAAATAATTTTAAAAAATATATATTATTTATATTATTGCATATTTAGAAAATATATAAGCAATTACATATGAACAATAAATAAAAATTTCACAACTAATTGACAGTAAGTTATACATTTATATATAAGAAGTATACATTTATATATATAAGTTATATTTACAATTTTTTGTAAAATTGTATGTAATACATATTTAATACACATTTCATAAAAAAATACATAATTAAAATAGTTTTATAATATATAAATTTTAATTAAATTAAATTTATATTTTTGTTTAATGTACACGAATACGATACATAAAGTACACGACACGTTTTCAATTGGATATATGTTTCAAATTTAGTACACGAATTCAAAACGGGTCGGATATGAGTTTTACATTCAAGTACACGAACACACGAAAGTACACGACCCCTAGTCCCACATCGAGTAGATTTGGGAATTCTGTTCAGTTTATAAGGCAAAGTACTACTACTAATTAGCACCAACAAATCATGATCTTTTGGGGTCCTGTGGTGGTCTTGTGGATTATCCAAGTTGGTTGCATTTGGGCCAGTAGACTTCGACTTATTTTCGGACTCGTGATCGGGACTTGATCCAACTTTTCAAAAACACTCGAGATTTGACCCGAATTGTCACAGTATGGGTTCTTTGTTGTACTTAAAATTATATTTTATTATATATATAACATAAGTGGGTTATAAATCAATGGATCAATTTTAATTAATAATATATTAAATAAAAATTTTATGTTTAATAATCTATTACTCTTTTAAGAAGTTCATAATATAACAATAGACAAGATAATTTAAAAATATTAATAAAGATTATAATCTCGAAATTCATTAATAATATATTTAAACAAAATATTTAAAAAATATGTTACTTCATATAATACGAGACAAAATTTCTATATAATGCATATAGATATTTTTATAATTACTTAGGTTGAAATTTAAAAAACACTCCTTTCAAATTTTACATGAAAATTTTTATAAACTTAAAATAATCATATGTGTTCAGGTCATTATAGGGCTCATTATTCTTATATTTAAAACTGTAAATTTATTCTAAATGTATTTTGCTATCGAAAAATTAAAAATTCGAATCAAATTAACATGTAAAATTTAATATTAATAATTCTAAAATTATTATTATCATATTAAAATTTAAAAATTCCCCAATTCTAACGAAGTAGTTCCTCCGGAATCCGATGAACAACAACGATTACCTAGAATCAGCTTGCGATATCAGAAATTACTATTATGATAATTGATATTTCTATTTTTCTTTACTTTGGGACAACCGAAAACATTCTTTATAAATGTAATCTTATTTCAATGACAAATAACTATTACGGGACTCTTAAAAAAGTTTAGAAATTTTAATGATAAAATCTAATTACGCATATAGTATGTGTTATCTGTTGCACTTATAGTTATATTCTATTATATATATGACAGATATAATAAATGGGTACTAAATCAATGGATCAATTTTAATTTATAATATATTAAATAAAATATTTATGTTTAAAAATTTATTACTATTTTAAGAAGTTCATAATAATATAATAATAGACAAGATACTTTAAAAATATTAGCAAATATTATAATCTCACAACATAGTTAAGCAAAATATTTAAAAAATGTGTTGCCTCAGACAAATGTTCTATATAATACACATAGATATTTTTTATAATTACAAGAATTAGGTTGGAATTTAATAAACACTCCATTCAAATTTTACATGAAAATTCTTATATAACTTTGAGATAATCATAAGTGGTCACATGTTGAGATAATCATCTATGGTCAGGTCACTGAAGGGCTCATTATTCTTATATTTAAAACTCTAAATGTATTCTAAATATATTTTGCTCTCGAAAAAAAAAAGAAAAATTAAAGATTTGAATCAAATTAACATGTAAAAATTTAATATTAATAACTTTAAAATTATTATTATCATATTAAAATTTAAATATCAGAAATTACTATTATGATAATTGATGTTTTTATTTTTCATTAGTTGGGACACCCAAAAACATCCGTAATAGATTTAATAGATCTAATCTTACTTCAATAACAAATAACTATTAATGGTAATAATTTTAAATTAAGAACTTTATTGTTAAAATAAAATTTTGAGAAATAACGTCACGTGGGTAGTGATTTTACAATTATCAATATTTACTAATTTTTTTGTAAATGTTTGTTTGTATAAACTCGTATTTATTTTAAAATTTTGATATTAAAATTAAATTATTTATGTTTATTTTTATAAAAATGATGTGTGAATAACACCTCTTCTTATATAAAAATTAATATGATGATAGTTGTTGGTTATGGCTTAAAGATATGTGTAAATTTGTTTTGCCTGAACAATTAATTTTTTTGTTAATTGTTAAACTCTTTAGAATCTCAAACTCTAATACTAATTTTAAATAACTTGTAACTCATTGTACACTTCAAAAAAACTAAAAGAAAACTTGGCAAAAAAAAAAAAAAACTAAAAGAAAAAGAAATTATATAATTATATCCTCTATTTTATAAATTTTCAAAAAAATTTAAAAATTATATCGTAAATAATATTTATAAAATATTTCTTATACGAATACAAATTAGTATTCTCTCCATCCCTCTCATTATTTTACAGTTTTTTACACTGTTTGACACGTATTTTAAAACTCCTATAAAGTATAAAAATTTAAACATTATATTTTTATTTAGAATAATTTTTTTTTAAAATAATTTATTAAAATATATATTAAAATAATCTTAAAATACGTGTCGAGTCCATTATAAAAATTAAGAGGGGTATTAGAAATTGATATCATGTATTTCTGGTGAAAATGCTCTCCAGTCTCCGGTTCACTCACACACCCACCCACATATATATCTACGTTGGACGAATCAGATTTTCGTAAAATATTTGGGTACACTCACAAACCCCATTTCTAGAGAGAGAAAATAAAATTAAACCCAAACGAGATCCAAGTACACACTCTCTCTCTCTCCACTACTCTGCTCTAGCTTTATCATTTCTCTCTCTCCCCCCAATTTTAACATCGCCCTGTCTATACATACACAATCTCTCTCTAATTCTCTACACAACACATATACGTACAGTGACTCAGACGAGTCATGGCGGCGGCGACGTCATCTATGATGTGCACTTGGTTCGTTGCGGCATGCATGTCAGTTACTTGTGACAATGACCATCACCAGCAGCCTCCGATTTTATCGGGCCGGAGGTGTACGAGTCGTCGCCGGCGACTTTTATCCGGCGGCGGCGGTGTGTGTAGGCGGAGTCAATTAGCGAGTTCGTTGATACCGGCGTGGTGTGGATCTTCGAGTATTCAAGGTTTAATGAGCTCATTAGAGCCGTGTAATGAGTATTATAGTTCTAAAGGACTGCTTTCTTCGTCTGATTTTTTGTTCGGTGATTCGATTTTTCGATCTCGAAATGGAAGTGTTTCCAGGCGGAAGAGGATTCAGCCTGCTGCTTCTCGTTCCGGTATGTGTAATTTGAGGTTTTCGATTGTGTTTTATGCATTGTTATGTGTATTGTTAGTTGCATTTTTATCGAATTTTAGTTATTTTCCGGAATCTGAAACTCGTGATTAAACTTATAATCTGAATTTGAGCTGCTGATTATATTTACGGATATGGTGTGAGCTGTTTAATTGCATTTTATGCATTATTATACATATTGTTAGTTACATTTGTATTTAGTTATAGTTAATTTGCGGAATCTGAAACTTTGATTGAAGTAATTTTTTGAATTTAAGATATTTGATTTCGTTTTAGTGTGTGTGTGTGTGTGGAGTTTGAGAAGATTGATTATGTTTTGTGTATTGTTGAACGAGTAGTTAGTTACGTATTTACTTGTTATTTTTTGTTGATTTTGTGAGTCTTTACCTTTGTTATGCTTCGGGTGAGTTACTGACTTGTACGGTTGAACTAAGCATAAGAGTGAAGTTCGTTATAATATCATTATCACTAATATTTTAGTAGGAGATTTTAGCTACTTTTTGTTGTGTACTTGCTACGTTTGTAACTGTGTGTGTGTGTGTGTGTGTCGCTGCTAGATCATTTCCATGGAGTGGTGTGAATTTGTAACTGTTGGAATTTGGATTGATGGCCATGCAGTAGCAGGGCTTTCTATTGTGATATTTATTTCTTCATTGCATGCAATATACTGTTGTTTATATGTATATGATGTGCTGATCCATAATAGAGCACATGCTTGAGAGTACGATGAAGGTGAGCTATGTTTAGCTGGTCATTTTGACTATTATTTTCTTATATAGTTGCCACATTCCTGCTTTTGTGGACTACTACATAACATATTGTTCGGGCTTCAGGGACAAGGACATATAATGGCTGAGAGGGGCAATTAAGTTTAATTAATGTTTATGGGAAAGGAATAATGCGTTTTGTCATATTGTATAAATGTTAAGAGGGGACAATTAAGTTTGATGCTTATGCGAAAGGAATAATGGATTTTATCGTATTGTATAATGGCTAAGAGGGGCAAAAAAGTTTAATTTTTATGGAACTTAAATTAAAATTCCAATGATTGGTTTTGTCGTGTTCTTGTTCTGATATTATATATTAATTGTTTGATCCTATAAATCTTGCGGAAAAAGAAATTGTTTTGATCCTATATATAATCCTGCGGATAAAGAAATTGGAATTAAGTTGTACAGTCCACGCCGACCTTTGAAATTGTACGAGGGTATGACGTGCTAATGATAACTCACATATATTGTCGGCCCCACTTTTCCTCTATTGTTGCCCTTACTCTGGCAAGGTGAATAGGTTACGTGGATATATATTTAACAATTAGATGCTTTTGCTTTGCATAGCGTATATTTGGTAAATGTCATTTTATATTTATTTTGCTCATTTGTCTTTATGGATATCTGAAAATGTTTTGTACTTTGTATCCTGTTTAGCAATTATATCTAATTATACTTGCACTGAAATTGCTTATGTTATGTTACTTCTTATATGTTGATACCAGACACTGACCATTCTCTTGTATTTATACTATATAAGGTGAAGTAATGGCGGTAGCTGTGCAACCTTCAATGGAAGGTACTACAAAGAAGAAACCGCCTATAAAACACAGGCGAGTTGTTGTGACTGGAATGGGCGTGGAGACTTCAATTGGTCATGATCCAGATGTCTTTTACAACAATCTGCTTGAAGGTGTCAGTGGCATTAGTGAGATAGAAGGTTTTGATATTTCCAGCTATCCTACTGTAAGTATATTTTGTACTCGCTCTTCTATTGGAAAAATCTTATTGGTTTTGGTTCTGACAGTAATGTATTAAATACAGAAAATTGCTGGAGAGATTAAGTCTTTCTCGACTGACGGATGGGTTGCACCGAAATTGTCCAAGAGGATGGACAAATTTATGTTGTACATGTTAACAGCAGGGAAAAAAGCATTAGCAGATGGCGGCATTACACAGGATTTTATGGATCAAATGGATAAAACTAAATGTGGAGTTTTGATTGGCTCAGCCATGGGTGGAATGAAGGTATAGCGTTTTCTTAGGTGCAGCTTAAATTCCACATTATATAAAATCCCTACAATTGATTCATCATGAAATGCAGCTACTCGTCTTATCCCTTTTAATTGTTCGGTTCGATTGTTCTGGTGAGCAAGAGAGCCAGACACAGACTCAATTTCTTAACAAATAATATGGCTCTGATTGATGTCTCTTGTTGGCCTTGTTGCCTTGGACAATGCTTTCCAGACCTTTAAATTTCTCAAAGTAGTTGGAGTCGGGGCAAAACTTGACAGTTTCTTTGGAAGTATTGCATTGTACGTGTGTCTGTATGATCTGTATAGTTTTATCATCTTACTTGTATAAGCTTTATCTGAGCAGGTCTTCAATGATGCTATAGAAGCTTTGAGGATATCATACAAAAAGATGAATCCTTTTTGTGTCCCGTTTGCAACTACAAATATGGGCTCTGCTATGCTTGCAATGGACCTGGTGAGCCTAATTTTGTACTGCAATCTCGCATCATATGACAGTTATTAAAGTTCTTCATCATTTTTAATAATTGTTTTTGTACCATTAAACTGCAGGGATGGATGGGTCCAAACTACTCAATCTCTACCGCTTGTGCCACAAGCAACTTCTGCATATTAAATGCAGCGAACCACATCATAAGAGGGGAAGCTGTATGTATTAGTTATCTATTTTGAATGTAATGATAATTATTTCCTCCTTAACTGTAAATTATTGTAGTCTAAGAACCATTTAGATATCATTTTATGTTAGAGTTTACGTTAATTTAGCTATCTAATTATTTCCTCCTTAACTGTAAATTATTGTGTTAATTTTATATTATTCTGATACTTAAATGTGCAGAATGTGATGCTTTGTGGAGGTTCAGATGCAGTTATCATACCTATTGGTAAGTCAAATCTCCTTTACTTCTGCGGCTTTAGCTTGATACAGAACAATATTAAATGTAGCGGCTTACCATAAAACTTGGTGCAGGATTGGGTGGTTTTGTGGCATGCAGAGCACTTTCTCAGAGAAACAACGATCCAACTAAAGCCTCTCGTCCTTGGGATAATGTAATTAATATATAATGCCTCGTCTTCGTTTAATTTTTTTTCAGTTAGTGTTTCCTTTTTAAATAAATTGTGCTAGCCTTTGCTGGGATCTTTTTTTGAATGCTAAATATCTACTCAATCAGTGTCTACACACATTGCACAATAGTTCCACTATAGTATATGATTTTTCTTTATGGACTTGAGTGTTTACAATTGTTATTGTACATATAGAATTTCAAAAAATCTGGAATCTGTTAAATTCTCGAGAAAGTTTTTTCGATTTTATGAATATGAGTATGACCGTTGATGAATGATACCACTTCACTCATTGGATCCTTTACATTATCTCTTTTTATTGATCTGCGTTATGCACGATTAATATTACTACTAAAGAAATGGTTTTGGTATCAATTAGAATCGTGATGGATTCGTTATGGGAGAAGGAGCTGGGGTTTTGCTTCTTGAAGAACTTGAGCACGCTAAGGTACCTAAAATCGTAATCCTGTAATCAAAAATTACATAAGAATGTTGTTTTATTATCTCTGTCAGACTGGTTGTAACTGGCCCATGTACTGATTATATCTTTTATTATCAATAACAGGCTAGGGGCGCTAAAATTTATGCAGAATTTCTTGGTGGAAGCTTCACTTGTGATGCATATCACATGACAGAACCTCATCCTGATGGTAAATGTCTAGTTTTTGTGATATATGGAAAACTTAGAATATGAACTGAGAACAGCGATTGACTTTGTAAGGTTTTTTTGTTGTCTATTTCTTTAGTTAACACTTTAGTGTCTTGTAAATACTTGAAAGTAAAAACATTAATACACAACTATAAGCGGCAGCAACATGTAATAAGTACTTGTCAAAACATTATCACAGACTTGAATTACTTGGGATGCACTTAATGAACATACGACTGGAATTTGAACGGGTATGTGTACAAGGAAGTCAAAAAGGCGAGGAGATGAAATAAACATTGATGGATACTTTGTTGGACCAATAGAAAAGAATAGAATAGTTCTTTCCTTCCGGGAGGTCTTTTTGCTAGGGCTGTCAAACGGATACTATCCGGATACGGATCTGCCTGTATCTGGATCCGGATCCGAAAATCTGAATTCATATCCGAACCCGAAAATATTTAAATAAAAATCCGAATCCGACGGATACTATCCGGATACGGATATCCGAATCCGATTTTCAGTCAGAATTTTTTAGTTTTTATATTAAATTTTAATTCAAAAAAATTGGGGAAAATAATAAAAATTAAAAAAAATTAAAATGAACTAAAAGTTAAATTTATTTTATTTTTTATAAAAAATTACTGTTTTAGTATAATTTTGTTTACTTTAAAATATTAAATTTGTATAATATTTTCATATATATATATATATATATATATTACCTACAACTTATATAAATATATTGTTTAATGATTAAAGATATCTATGTATCTATATTCTATAAACCTAATAAAATAAATTCTAAATTATATGTAATTATATATATAATTATAATATAATTATATATATTGTTTATTTATTTAATTTCGGATTCGGATATTATCGGATACGGATGTGTCTATATCCATATTCGTATCCGCAACTATCGGATTCAGATACGGATAATATCCGCTTTATTTCGAATACGGATAATATACGCTTTATTTCGGATACGAATATAGATATTTTGAACGGATATCGGATTTTTCAAATATTTTTGACAGCCCTACTTTTTGCCAATTTAAGAATATCATGTACAAGTTGGCATGAATCTTCTGGTGTAATGACAAATTTTAGGAAAGGCTAATTAACTACGTTAGATGAGAGGAAATTAAAAAGGACTGGAACTTAAAGAGGGGAAAAAAAGTTAGACGACTTCCGTATTTGAGGATGGATGGTACTCCAATGGCATGAGCTATGCATCATTGAAAGCATCCACAACCCTGGGTAGGATCTAAGATGAGGAATGAAACATTTTTGGAAGATAATATTAATAATACTCGACCCAATATTTGTTCTCGAAGGCAGTATAAAAGCAAACTCTCCATAATGATTACCAAGCAAGTTCGCTGAGAATGCTTTATTATTCCCACTGAAGCTAGTACGCTTGTAACATCTTAGTCTTAACTCTTAATGTTAGTAATCTAAAACTTAATCCCAAAGTGGTCATTTGTCTTCTGTTGGTTGATAATTGGACCAGACATGTCTACAAATGACACTGACTGCATTAGTTGTCATTTGTCACGCCTGTTGATGTAACTAATTTGTTTATTATTCTAGCTCACTTCACATGTGTTTTTTGGTAAAAAAGGTTCCACACCTAATTTCTACATATTGTGCGTGCTTTACTGTAGGTCTTCGTGCTAATGGATAATTGAAATGATTTTAATACATAGGAGTTAATGAGGATGGGAACCAAGATGTGTAGTCTTTTTTGTTATTTTTGTAGTACCTTTAAGTGTACTTCTCTTCTGATACATTTTGATTACTACCTTTTACTGTAAACTGTAATGTAGCGAAAATACTTCTCTCTTGGTATACAATTATGTCCAAGTGTGGAGGATGATCCATCACACATATGTATAAAAAGTATCTTATTTTTTTTTTTATCTGCATGATCAGGGGCTGGTGTTATTTTATGCATAGAGAAAGCTTTAGCTCAATCTGGAGTATCCAGAGAAGATGTTAACTACATCAATGCACATGCTACATCCACACAAGCTGGGGACTTGAAAGAGTATCAGGCCCTCCTTCACTGTTTTGGCCAAAATAAAGAGGTTTGTTTTAAAGAAGATTTTTAATTGAGGTCATTAACATATTAGGCCCTCAAAGTATGGCAGTTTGTACACATAAACTCTCAAATAAATATGTTATGGCCCTTATGTATGTCCATTATACGCATCAATCCTTCATATTCTGTTTATATTGGGAAAAAAATTAATTAAAAGGATTGATGTGTACAATTGACATACATAAATGGTTTTAATTTGAGGTTTAATGTGTTCAGTTTGCCATCTTTATGGGCTAGTATGTTACTAACCCTTTTATTTGCTGTCCAGTCGAAACAATATCTTAAAGTTATACGAGATCTTCTTTTATGCAGTTACGAGTGAACTCTACAAAATCTATGATTGGTCATCTGCTAGGAGCAGCTGGTGCTGTCGAGGCTGTTGCAACCATACAGGTACTCCATGCATATGTTATCTGTGCTATATAGTGTAAAGCTAGAAAGTATATATCTGTGTTTGTTCTGATAATATATTACTTACAGCTGGAACTTCTTTTATCTATAACCTGTTGTTACTGCTTTATAAATACTCATCATAAGACATGTACTCGTTATTTTTGCGTAATTTGCAATTAACTCTTTTCACTACTTTGTTTTTCCCTAAAATGAGTAACACATGGATGCCAGAACCCATAATTACATGCCAAATGATCTTTGGGTATTTTATTATTTTTCTAGTAGACTGAATAATAAATTATTAACAATTCCTTATACTGTTGTGAGATCCATTTACTTCCTACTATAACTCGGACGGCCCTTTCACTTGTTGAAACTTCTCTGTATGGCTTGCAAGACTTCTGATATTTTAAGCAAAAATAAGATTACTAGATAGGTTCTGGCAAGTAAAAAGAAAAAAGAATTACAGCATCCTTTATTAATTTGTCAAGCATGTTGCTTGGATCACTTAATCCAAGAATGATGCTTTTTTGGATAGCTGTTCTCTCCAATCTCGGCTTAGTGATACTGTGGAAGCCTCTTTCTGATATACCTGCTGTGTGAAGCTTATTTATTTTTGAACATTGTAAATTCTCGTTGATGGGCAGATGTATATACTATATACCACATGATCTTCAACAAAATATTAATTTCATTTCGGAATAGATTGAGTGAAAAATCATCTAATATCCGACATGATGTAATAGTGCCAGATTCCTTATTTACCTCCCAAGCTTCGAGCCTTTCACATAGTTTAGTGAAACTTCTCTGTATGCTTGCAAGGCGTCTGATATCCTGGACAAGTAAGGCGACTAGATAATTTTTTGTTGGAAAAAGAAAAAGGAAGTGCTTATGCTTCTGATTTACAGTTTCCTTTGCGAGTTTGTTAAGTATAGAGATTGGAATTTGGATTACTTTAACTGAGTAACATACTTTCCTGCACAGGGTTTCTCTTTGACCTTGGTGTAGCTGTAAGAACCTCTTTCTAATGTACCTGTTGTGTGAGCCTTATTGTCTTTATATGCAAAATCTATGAAAAGTCGGAAATGAAACTGGATTTAGGGTCGCAACTTAGAAGCTGGTAGGACGATCAGTATTAAGGGTGTGTGTGTGTGTGTGTTTTCTACCTGTGGTGTATTTTTGAATTACATGACTTTAATTGATGATGAAGTTGTAATCATTAGCTTTCGGTTGGTCATTGATATAGATGTGTATATCCTTGTAGGCAATACGCACAGGGTGGGTTCATCCAAATATCAATCTCGATAGCCCTGATGAAAGAGTGGTATGTATTTTCCCATTATGCTTTACTTCTACTTGGTAATATGGATAATTTTCTTTGATTTTTGTGTTACTATCGCTCTGCTTGCCAGTAATATTATCAGCTAGTACATTATATGTCTCTTCACTAGTAGGCTCATTCCTTTTCTCAGATTAGAAAAACTATAGATTAGAATCAGTGTGGCATGTGTTATGTTCTGAAAATGTGCTTAGACCCGGACAGTAAATTGTTTCCTTTTCTGATTTTACAAGTGGCTTGTAACTTTCAGTTACGTCAGCTGCTCATAACTCTACACCTGTAATTTATTTAGTCTTGCAGATATATCTTTTATTTTCCGATTTGTTTCTATATGCAATAAGTTTTTCTTGTTTACTGTATCACACTATGTTATTATTAATAGCATGCATTTATTTGACCGTGCGTACCCATCAAATCAGGACATGAATGTGCTGGTTGGACCGAAGAAAGAGAAACTCAAGGTCAAGGTGGCACTATCTAATTCTTTTGGATTTGGTGGCCACAACTCATCCATCTTATTTGCTCCCTACCAATGAATATATGGTACAATCACACCGACTTAACGATACTTGATGCCTTCTGGTACGTAACCATGACGTAAAAAATGTGTTACCTGCAAAACTGTCTACAAATAAAAAAAAAAATAGTTGCCTTCAAAGTGTTTTATAAACAACCTACAGTTCCTGAAGTAAGATAATAATATTTTAACGATTTTATTTTGTGATTCCTCGGGATGTAGGTCCTATATAACTTGGGTTTGGTTTTCCACTGATACCCACGATTTTACTTGCCATTAGAGTTGTTTTTGTTATGACTGCTTGACGTACTTCATAAACATTGATGCACGTGGTTGCTAAATGCTTGCAGATTATAGGGCTGTTGATTGTGACGGATCACCTTCAGGGGTAGTCATATGTGGTGAAAAAAGTTTTAACTTGTTTATCTAAGATACAAACAAAGAGGAGGTGCTGAATGCTGAGGTACCCGTCTGGAGTAGGACTGTATGTTCCAGTAGAGGGCTGTAAACTCACTCTTGTAGAGTTTTTTAAATTAGTTTTTTTTGTTGGGGTTTTTTAAGTTGTCTATATGAAAGTTGGCAGAACCATAATAGTGCCTTTTAATAGAACAGTTTTCTAAGAGTTTAGTGATGGAATGAAAGTCGGTGGATATCAGCAAACTTGTTACCATTTTCCAACTCTTTGGCCATGTTTGTTTCGGGGGATTATAATTTCGGGATCATTATCAATGTATAATAATCTCGTCAGTAAAAATTCTATGGATGATGATCCTTTAAATTATCAGATATCATGTTTGTTTTGAAGTATTAAGTTTAGGGTTCGACTATATTTCCTAATTTTTTTATAATTCTTTAAATTATTCTACTCCATGTTTGTTTTGAGGGATAATCAGGGATTAAACTATTATCCTTTAAATTTTCTAATAGTATGTTTGTTTTGCATGAGATTATAGTGCGGGTATTATAATCCTTCAAAAAATGACTTGTTAGAGGGAATCAAATGATACATTCTACAAGCAAGTATTAAAGAAAATTATAATTCTATTCATTGCTCCAACTATATTTTTATCTTTTTAGTCGTGATTCTGCAATGTTGTAGATTGCAGGAAGCAAGTGCTACAGCCAACATTTATCTAAAAAACAGAAGTGCTACATCCTACAGCTTCTATCTGGTGCTTTAGATTTCACAGTTACCTACCATTGAATCACAATTGTCTTGCCCTGAGATTTGGATTCTCGAGCAACAGGATGTACTTCAGAGACATCCAGACCCAAATTCTCAATGACCAGATCAAAGTTTTAGGCGATGAATCAAACCTTATTTGAAGGATTATCATCTTTCCTATTCGAGACTACTTTCTCACCTTTTAATTCTTTCGAATTCAAACCAACTTCTCCAATTTCCACTCGAGTTACTTAGGTCTTCTATTTCCTGAAATTGATATTGTACTTTCCTCTTTTCACACTACACCGAGCTCTTCTTTATTCATATCCTCTATAACAGTAGAGATGCAAATTATAGGGTCAAAGACACACCTTTGTTTGATATCCAATTTCGTATAAATAAAATGTAAGCATTTAAAATATTTACAAATAATTGAACAATGGAACTTCTCTAGTGTAATCACTTCCACCTTATCACACTTTGTATAACAAAAGCGGAAACAACAATGATCAAAGTGACCTGCTGGCACAAGAATGTCATTCACTAATCGAGAGTTGTCCTACGTTGAGACTTCACTTCACCTGGAGCTGTTTCACTAGAGTTAAGCAGTCGGATTCAACTTCAATAAAGCGGAATCCTGTATCAAAAGCGTAGCTTAAACCAAAAACGTCTTCTTATTGTCGTTGGAGACATGATGTCGTGACCATTTCGTCTAAAACCTTAAGTGTCAGTAGGCCTAGGCCTGTCAATTGACCGGAGGTCCGATCCGATCCGATCCGATTCGATCCGAGACCTTATAACTGGATATGGATTTATCTAAAATTAATTCGATCCGATAAAAATCCGATCCGATAAGAATCCGATCCAATAAATACGGATATGGATTATGTGTGATCCGGTCCATTAAAAATCCGATCCGAGTAAATATGTACAATTTAATATATATTATATTTATATAAATGCATATAAAAATTTTATATTAAACCATTTAAGTCCAAAACCCTAATCCTTTTTTTGTCCTGCATCACTACATGCTTCAGTAGTTCAGCTCATCGTGGTTACTAGTATTCTAAACTTTTTATCAATTACTTTACTCAAACCCTTCTAATCACTAAATCCTTCACAACCGTATCTATTATTCCACAATATTCTAATACATTTGAAGGCCTACAGATCGGATTCAAAAGTAACATCAAACATGGTATGTAATTGTTCCTTTTCAATAATTAACTTTCCTAAATGGCTTATTCATGTTGAAATTTTTTATTCATATTTTGTAGAATTGAACATAATATGCAATAGCTTTTGCTGTCATTTACCGATTTATATGTATACCAGGCGTAAGTTGTTAGATGCATCACATTGTTGTCTATTTTATGGAACTTGTATTGTTAATATTATGTCCTTATTACTTTCGTTATGTTTTTTGTAGAATGCAACACCTGGAAGTTCTATACAGCGGGGAAATAAAGATGTTATTGATAAGTCTGATAATAGCACTCAAAACCCAATTGACGTAGAAGTATTAGAAGTGTTAATCTCATGTTTAAAATTAATTAAAAAATAATCAAAATAAATAAATAATTGGATTGGATAATCCGATCCGATTATCCGTGATCCTAACGGAGCGGATATGGATTGAGCTTTAAAATATCCAATACTTGATCCGATCCGAAAAATTAAATGAATTTGGATATGAATTTATGATGATCCGGTCCAAACCCGATCCATTGACAGGCCTAAGTAGGTCTGTCAATGGATCAGATTTGGATCGGATTACTATAAATTCATATTCAAATCCATTTAATATATGAGATCGGATCAGATCAAGCATCGGATATTTTAAAGAGGAATCCATATCCGCTCCATTCGGATCATCGGTAATCGGATCAGATATCCAAAATCATTTAACTTTTTTATTTAAAATATTAAATAAATAAGGTGTTCATTATAATATCATACAAGACACCTAAAAGGTCGCCAAAATGTCAAAACACGGAACCAATCATAATTAAATTGATTTACTAAGCATTTTAAAAATATTTTGGGAGGTACCTAGCATTTTCCAAAATAAAATGAATATCTTCCATTCCAACTTTTTTCCGGTAACCAATGTCTTTGATTCCAACTTTTACAATTCAATGCAAAACGTTTCAACAAAATTATGAAACGACAATTCACTTTAATTCTAAATGAATAACTTACACACAAAATTTAAAATATTCAAGGAAAAATTGCATTATATTTACGGTTATATTCTGCTATATTTGATTAAGGGAGCATTTGAAGTTCAATATCACTTTTTAATACTATCTCTTCAACCATGTACAGTATTTTTAATAATTTTTTAAAATTCAGAATTTATATTAGCTTTGAATTATTCAAGATGTATTAATGCTAGACCCGGTAATATTGAGAACGACACGAAATGACACGAAATTTCCGTGTTTATGTTTACATTTTGAGTACAAGACATGAAAAGGTACACGACACTATCGTGTCGTATTTGAATTTTCCTTTAGACACGACACGAAAGTACAATACTCCAATAAACATTTAAATATATATATATTATATAATATTTTTATAACATATTTTAAATTTTATAAATATTTCTATAAAAATAAATATACAATTATAAACTCTATCAAACGGTCCAAAACCCAAATATCAAATTCAGTCCAAAAAAACAGTTAGGTTGGACTTAGGGTTAACAAAAAATCAAACACTCACACTCCGCCTATCGAGCAGACTGCAGAGTAATGGCTGAAGATCAACTAAATTCGAATACTCCGGTAATAACTTTTATTCAACTTTGTTATTTGATTCAAACCTTTGATTCTTATTGTTAGATTTCGATTCGAATATCTTTACTTTGTTTGTTCGAATCTTTGATTCTTATTGTTAGATTTTGATTCAAATTTCCTTACTTTGTTTGTTCGAATCACAAGTGCTTTTGTTCAGGACCCTCATTCTTGTAATTTTGATTCTTGGTTTTCGTTTTCTTGATTCTGTGTTCGAAAAAGTAATTTGGTGGGTTTGCGTAAAGAGTTACGAAAAGGGTAGGTTTCGAAAAGGGCACTGATAAGAGAATTTTGGTAGATCACTAAGGTTATTGTTGTTGACAAATTTCGTGTGCTTGATTTTTGGTTAGATTTATATAATCAAAGACATTTCACTCCTCGCTTGGGAGGTTAATGTGTTTTAAACCTTACCCTGTCTTTACTCGCAGACTATTATGCTTGACCTGCTTGCCATGTTAGTTTGTCACTTATCTGTCCTTCCCAGTTCGTTAGATTACAAATGATGATGTAGACTTCATCACTTGGCCAGTTGGTTATTGTAGTTTTTACTTTTCAAAGTTTCCTTATATTATAAGTTTTTATCCCTTTGAGTATGCCACTTCCCATTGCGGTTGCTGTGTGTGGATGAACTGGTCCAACTCCTGTACTATAAACTTCACCTCCCCATTGAACCAAATTAGCTTGATACCACAAAATTTTAAATAACTCCGGTGGCCAATACCCTATGTTTATATTGTCTCCATATTGTAACCACCAGTTATTGGTGATAAAATCCTGTTAATGAAATTATATATTTCAAAAACTATAAAGATGTATTTTAGTATATTTTGCTTATAAATATCTGTTGGTATAAACCTGGAAATAAGTGGTTACAAGAAAAGTTAAATTATCTTTATTAGCTTATGAGTAAGTTTAGTTACAATCAAGTCAGAAGATACTTTTGTCTGATTTAAAATACAATCAGACAAAAATATTTGTTGGTAATTTCCTTCCTTATTGGTAATTTGGTTGTATATTCGTTGTGTTTTCTTCAGGTGTATGAATCTTTGATCGAAGATGAGGCAGATATTAGGGAAAATGAAAACGTAAACGAAAACACTAAACCAAGCACCGAAGGTTCTGTCCAAGCTAAAAAAGGGAAGGAGAAAGAGAAGGGTGTTAAAAGAAAGTGGTCTAAAGCATGGGATACATTTAAATTTGTCAACGATGAAAAGGAAACAAAGGAAAAGGGAGAGGACCTGCTGGTCAGATGCCAGAAATGTAATTATACGGTTGTGTATAACTCCACTTTTGGGACAGGAAATATGTTGAAGCATCAAAAAACATGTACAAGGACTTCCGACATAGGCAAATGATACTTTCCAGTAGCCATGGATCCATGTCAATGCATAGTGGAGCATTCGACCCCAAGATTTTCAGAGACATGATTACGGATGCCGTGGTAAGACACAATCTACCTCTTTCCTTTGTTGAATATGAGGGCATTAGAGAAGCTTTTAAATATGCAAATTCAAAAGCTATTTTGGTGAGTAGGAACACGTTAAGGAGCGAGATATTACTCAATTACAAATCTGAAAAAAGAAAGTTGTTGAACATGTTAAATTGTGTTGGTGGTAGAGTATGTTTGACTTCAGATTTGTGGACCTCCGTAGCAACTGATGGGTATATTACTCTCACTGCCCATTTTATCACCGACGATTGGGTTTTGCATAAGAAGTTGTTGAATTTTTAATACATGCCATCACCACATACGGGGATGACAATTTATGATAAGATAGATAAACTATTGTGTGAATGGAACATTGAGTCTAAATTGTTCAGTATCACTTTAGATAATGCGGCTAGTAATGAGGTATTTGTTTGTACTTTGAAAACACAATTAAATTTTACACGACACAAACGATTTGCCAGGTCTAATTAATGTCATTCAGTGCTGAGATTCCATGGTCATGTTCAGGTGTCATTTAGTGTTGACTAGGATTTTAGTACTAGAATCTTTACAACCACATTCTTTAAGTGACAAAGATATGCAAAACCAATTGAATGCGACTTGATAACTACTCTGCAGAGTGCAGACCCAATAATGTTCACAGAGGAATGTGAACTTACAGACCCCATGAAGATCCACTCAAATTCTCAACTAACAACCTCAGATTTGTTATCTTCTTCTGTGATATATTCTTGATTAGCACCCTCTGTCGATAATAATTTGTTGAAAAATATATGATTTTGAGGTGTATGTTAAAGTTATAGTACTACTCACTTGGTGGTTGATGATAAGTTGGGCGATTACAGTATCAAAATATTAAAATTCTTACCCTTGGTAATAGTTATGATCTCCTAAATATGAATACATTTGATTGTTATGATCTCCTATATATGAATATGAAAGGCATATGATTTAGCCTATTTGTTTACATCGAGGATTCAACTCAACTTAAACAAGTTTGTAATAAGTAAGTAATAATTCAATTATCATAGTCACAGAAATCTCAGAAGATCATATCTGTCAGAAGAATACAAATTAAAGTCATCCTACATATTTGAAGAAATACTACATTGAAAGAAGTTCAATTATTTGTTCAAGCCTCAGTGAAGTCTTCAAATAAGTTGATTTATTAAAGTGACAGAGGTTTCAGATTTGTGACAGCAAATGTACATGTTACAAAGATTGATCAACAGTCAAAAGCAGACAATGGACCACAACTTAAAGTCAAGATGAAGAACAAACATTTCAGTTAGTCACTTATGAACCAGACCATGCATCAAGTGACAACTACATCCAATGGATACTCTTCATCAGTTCAAGTGGTTCATGAATTGGTTTTACTATGTTATATGTTAGATATAATTGCTGACGTTTGTTCATCAGTGTTTAAGTAACAGATGCTCATCAGAGTTTACATTGAAGCCAGTCAGAGTTTGTTAAAAGTTTGACGTGGTGATAGTTGAATTAGCTGTCGGTGCTGAATTGAATATTCTAGAAGCGATATGTTCTGAAGATGGAAAGAAGCAGAATATATTGATACAGCTAAGGAAACGGAATAGAAGATAAGAAGCAATCCTTAATTGATATGAATTGTATAGCTAACTTATAGGAATATCAATTAGAGATGGATTGTATGTAGCTGTGTACTATATAAACACAGATAGGTTATCCCTAGAAGGGATGCGTTCATTGATTATTATTCTTGTAACCTAGAAGCTCTTTGTCATTCTTTAACATCATAAAGAGAGAAGCTGTTAATACAATTACAGTTTATTGATTCATAAACAGTGTTCTTGATTATTGTTATTCTCATATATATTTGATTATATTGTATTCGGCCTAACAATTGGTATCAGAGCCAAGGCTGTTTAATATATACAGTTTTCGATCAACAATACAAGTATAATCATGACTGAGGAAAATCAAGTTGCTGCTCCAAAGACTGAACAAGTGAAACCTGCTACTGTGAGTCGATATGAGTCAATCAGGGTTCCAATTCTCAGGCCGGCAGAATATCCAATTTGGAAGGTGAAGATGACCATGTTTCTGGAAGCCACAGATCCAGAATACCTGGATAGAATCTATGATGGTCCTCATAAGCCAACTAAGTTGTCAACAGTTGTTGCTGGTGAAGATCAGAAGACAATTCCAAAGGAGAAGAAGGACTATACTCCTGAAGACATCTCATCGTTTGCAAAGGATGCAAAGGTTAGACATCTACTCCATAGTGCTTTAGATAATGTTATGTCTAACAGAGTTATTGGATGCAAAACTGCAAAAGAGATCTGGGATGCTTTGGAAGTTAGATGTCAAGGAACCTCTGCTATAAAGAAGAACAGGAAAACTATACTCACTCAGGAGTATAAGCACTTTGATTCAAGAGCTAATGAAACCTTGACTGAGACATATGACAGATTCTGTAAACTGTTGAATGATTTATCTCTAGTTGATAAAGAATATGATCTTGAAGAATCAAATCTCAAATTTCTCTTATCTTTACCTGAAAGATGGGATTTGAAGACAACAACTATAAGATATAATTACGAACTTGCTGAAACTGAACTTGATGAGATTTATGGGTTACTGAAAACTCATGAATTGGAGATAGAACAAAGAAACAGAAGATCAAGCAAGAAGACAAAATTTGTTGCTCTCAGAGTCGAAGAGAAGCCCATCGAGAAGAAAATCTCAAGGAAGAAAGCCAAAGGAAAAGCATTGGTCGTAAATTCTGACAGTGAGTCATCAAACTCTGATGATGGCTCAAACTCTGATGAAACTTCTGTGTTAGGCCGAATACACAATATAATCAAGTATGTATATGAGAATAACAATCAAGAACACTTTTTATAAATCAACAAACTGTAATTATATTAACAGTTTCTCTCTTAGTGATGTTAATGAATCACAAAGAGCTACTAGGTTACAAGAATAATATATTCAATGTTCGCATCCCTTCTAGGGATAACCTATCTGTGTTTATATAGTACACAGCTACTTACAATCCATCTCTAATTGATATTCCTATAAGTTAGCTATACAATTCATATCAATCAAGGATTGCTTCAGTCTTCTATTCCGTTTCCTTAGCTGTATCAATATATTCTGCTTCTTTCCATCTTCAGAATATATTGCTTCTAGAATCTTTATCTTTGCACCGACAGCTAAGTCAACTATCACCCAGTCAGACTTTATCAAACTCTGACTAGCTTCTAGATAAACTCTGATATGTACCTGGTACTTAAACACTGATGAACAAACGTCAGCAATTATATCTAACAATCTCCCCCAACTTGTTCATACCAAAATGTACAAGTTAAAAAGATAATTGATGATGTCAAAACATATAACAAATGCAGTGTTTAAAATATAACAGAGTTTAATTTTAAAACAGAGTTTAAATTTAACTTAGAACAGAAAACATAAAAACTTACAGTCAGACTTTACTTGACTTCTTCAATATCAGGTACTGTCCTGAGATAATCAATCAGCAGTCTTCTTTCAGCCTTCTCTAGCTCATCCACCATAATCTCTTTTAACTCTTTAAGTTCTGAATCACTCTCCCCCGTTTGGTAGATAGCAGCTCTTAGAGAATATATGATGTTTCTTCTCATATCATTTCCTAGCTGAATAAAATAAGACTTGTCTGACTCCAAGTTAAATTCCAAAACTTTTATTCCAAGTGCAGTTCTAAATCTAGCACTGTTTCTCTTCATCTCCACTAACTTTCCAGTATGATCCCTATACTTTGGAATATAAACACTTGATACTCCTCCTCCAAGCATAGCTTTAGATCTCAGCATCTTTTCTCTCAAAACTTGAGCAACATCATGAGTATGTCTGTTTTTGACTTTTAGAAGATAAAGTACATATTCCAGTTCTTCCCATGATTTAAGATTAACATCAGATTCTCCAACTTTATAAACTCTTCCATCACTCATGAAGTATAACAAAAACTGCTTCTTCAATACTTTGTGAAAAATCAACTGAACAGATTCTAACTTATCAAGGTTTTCTTGTGTAACCCCAATACCAGATTCTGCCAGTGAAATGTTATCTTGAGATCTGTTATTTGTTCTTCTCTCTCTGTGTGATCCCAATCCAGATTTATCAAAAGCTTCTTTTCCCAATACAGTTCTGGTTTCTGAGAAATTCACAGCTTCAAGCTTTAATTCTTCAAGAATTTTAGGTTTGCTGAATCCTGGAAGTTGTGTAGATTTCTGTACAACTTGAGCAACGTCAGAGGTTGTCATAACTTTAGTAGAAACATCAACTTGAGCAGCGTCAGAGGTTGATTTAGCTAATCTTGTTTCAACTTGAGCAATGTCAGAGGTTGAATAAATCTTATTAGGTAACTGTTCTTCTTCTACCAGTTTACCTTTTCCTTTGTCAGCATTTTTAATCACAGGCCTCCTTGAGTACTGTAAACTCTAATCAGAGTTTACATTCTCTTTGATAACAATTCCTTTTTCTTTCTTTCTAGGAGCCTTGATTTCCTTCTTCTTGTAGATTCCAGTTTTAAGATTCTTCTTGTGTTCCTCAGCAAGCATTTGCTCTTCAGCTTGGATATCTTCAATTGTAACATCTTTTCCATGTTCTGCCATAAACACCTTAGTAGCAATTTCCTCATCTATGGTAGGCTTATCAGAGATTATCAAACTTTTGTATCTTGAACCACTGGCAGAGTTTGCATGTCCCTTTCCAGAGTTTGATCTTTTATCAGAGTTTGATCTTCTTGAAAGTAGTCTGCTATCAGCATTTAATCTTAAGCTCTTTCCATCTCCCTTGTTTCCACCATCATTACCATCATCCCTCCGTCTCAGAGTTTGAGTGTCTTTGCATTTGTCACTTGGTACACTCTCCCCCTTTTTGACATCATCAGAAAGTAGTACTGATGTCAACAACTCAATTGCATTAGAAATTGAAGTCAGTTGGGCAGACATAGCAGTCTGGTTGTCCTCAACTTTCCCAAGCCTCTTCTGAATGTCATCAGAGTCCTTAGCTTGCTTCTTGAACATGAAATTGTAATAAGTTCTATCATTCTTCAGAGTAAGATCCCTCAGACTAACTTCATTCCTCAAAGCAGTGACTTCCTTATGAGACTCATCAAATCTGTTGTGGAGAGATTTAATTTGAATCACAGTAGCCTTTAGACTTGTAAGAATATCAGGATTTGAAATCGTCTTCACAGAATCACCAAGAAAATCAGCAGCCCTCTGTGCTGAAAAGATACAATCTGCAGTAGCCCATCTATTGTAGTACATATCTTGAAAATGCTCAGCCGTAGCTCGATTGACCTCTCTTAGCTCATCAGAGTTTGCTTGACTACCAAATAACTCCTCTTGGGAATGATCAGAACTATCATTATCATTATCATTCTCTGCTGTATTCTCTGCAGGAATATTCTCAGCATCAGGTTCTGGAATCTCAGAGTTTGTAACAAACTCTGCTTCTATGTGAACATTCTCTGTTGCATCCTTGTCAGCAACATCAGGATTTGCAGCAACAGTTTCTGTAGCATTAGCAACATTCTCAGTAGCATCAGTATTTAAGGTCTGATCAACTTCCTCACCCTTTTCAATTACCTGGTGAGTAACAGAGAGAATCTTTGTGTGAGTAGCCATAGAATCTTCAAGAATAACCGTGGCTTGATCAGCTTCCACACCCTCTGTTTCATCATAAACTTCAAGATGGTCAGAGTTTACAGAGTTGTGTGCTTCAACATCCATATCAAATCCCTGTGGCTCAAAAATCTCAGCCTCAACATTTTCTGTAGCCTCCTGAACAAAAATTTCAGGAGCTTCATCTGCAGCTTCATTTGCAGCTTCCTCAACTACATCATCAGCATTTGATGTAGGAGCTTCTTTATCAGCACTTACATTTTCCTCAAAAACTCTGTCCAAATTGACAGCTTCAGCATTTACATTTGATGCACCAAAAAGATGTGCAGCCACCAATCTTCGTTTTCTCTGATGAAGAGTTTCTTTATCAGTTTCACTGTCCTCATCAGCATTATCAGACTTTGCCCTGTTGGCCCTTCTTTTCTTTAACCTTTTCTTCTGAGGCATATCATCAGCATTTGATACCCCAGCTTCAGCATTTGGCTTAGCAATCCTTGGAGGTTTTGTACCAACATGCTTAGTCCTACCACCAGTTCGTGGTTGAACAAAAGTTGACGGAGGCAGTTCTTGTTGTAGAGGCTCAGGTTGAGAAGAAGCATGTGTTGGTGGATTGACTTGAGCATTTAAAAACTGTTGCACAGATAGAGGTAACAACAAGTCTCCAACAACCCCTTTCTTAACATCTTTGTTAACAAGATCAGAAAATATTCTCTTATGTAATTTAAAACAAGAAACATCTTCTTCACTTACTTCTACTCCTTCAACACAGTAAGAGAACAAAATCTGACAGAATCTAGAGAAATAAACTACTCCTCTATTCTCTCTCATTTTCTCGCCTAAATTATTCAAAACAAGTCGTGCAAAATCAAAATGATTATCAAATAAAAGAGAATACCCGATTTACAGACTGTCTGTGGGAATAGCATCCCAGTTTGTGCATTTCTTGCTGAATGTCCTAGTGATGCAATCAAAGAAAAAACTCCATTCCTTCCTTAAGAATGGTCGTTTGAGCTGTCCAATCTTCGACAAGGGTCCAGAATACCCAATCTCTCGCATCATTCTTATCAAATCCTCATCACCCATTCCAATTGTATACGAAGAAAATTCAGGAAACCCCATTGCAGCGCGAATGGTTCCAGTAGTTATTACATACTCTGCATCTTCATATTCAAAAATAATCGAAGGGTTGCCTGTCTCACCACCATCATCATACAATCCTGTTTCCCAGAACGCCTTTATCTGTGAACCAGAAAGTTTTGCAGGCTCCACCAAATCACGCCCAATTGCTGACTGGGCAAGAAAATTTTGTATGATATGAAACGCCTCTGGTGCATTGACAGTGTTTAATGGGGCTGAATAGTTATTAGGGACAAACTCTAGTCCAGAAGCAGTGAAAGCAGTTGAAGCCATTAGTAATATCAAGAAATAAACAGAAAATAGCTTCAAAAACATGAGAGACTTTAAGAAAGAAAGTGTTTGTGAATATGTGTGAGTGAAACTAGAATACAATTGGAGTAAGTCGTGAAAAACTGTAACGGTTGTGTGTATAATGTATAAATTTAAAATTTAAAATTAAAAACTGAACAGTTTTTAATCATTAAAACACAACTGTCTTACCCCGTATACTGTGTAAATGAGACACGTGTCACACATGCAATGACTGACAGCAGTAATTGGCAGTTTCCAATGCGCATACGCAGTAAAAACAGCAATAATTACAGCCGATTACACTTTCCTATGTATGCAATCTCTCTCCTCTCTTTAACATTTTTTTTTTTTAACCCAATGCCCAAACATACTCTTTTGAAAAACCAAAACAAATGTTTTTCCTCAAAATTATAAAATGTCTGAAACAAAGAAATCATTTTAACCATCAGAGATTAAAACAAAGTTACCTCGGCATATTTCACACAATACATCAGTGTTTATCATTTGTCCTTCTTTGTTAATAAACTCTTTTCGCAAACTGTACAGGTGTGCATAATTGTGTGTGCAATAGCAGAGTTTACCGAAATCAATATTTAAATCATCTCAAAGTGCATAAAATCCACAAACTAAAGTAGTAAAAACTGGTTGCCTAAACTCTCATGTAAAACATAAAATCTGATTTTTATATCTAAACTCTGTAATACTGATATCCTTTCATTTGGATATATCTTTTATTTTTCACCCCCTTTATATATATATATATATATATATTTTTTCCCAGTAATCAGTGGTTGGCACTAGTCACCAAAAATCAAAGATTTTAGCCCTTATTTCATACAATAAGTTCCTGGATCTTCCTAGGCACAACATGATCTCAAAGGAATTTGTGCTCTGTTTGGCATCTTTTGATTTGAGGGTGAATTATTTGCAATTAATAATCAGAGTTTAGACTTGTCATCAGTTAATACAATTAATTTATGAGAGAAAATGCAAACAGCTAATACAGACTCAGTGTATAGGATCAATAAACTAAGAGATGCTATAAATACAGAGACAGTATCATGCTGTGTTAACTTACTGCACATATTTGAGATCAGAATCTATACAACTCTTAAGGATTCATAATTACTTACTGAGAATTATGCTTCATACAAATTTCTTCATTGGTCCTTATGTTTCAGACAAAAATCATAATCAGAGTTTAACATCAGACTTTAATCGACAGAGTATGACTTAACAGAGTTTAGCATCAGAGTTTACGTTCAGAGTTTATGACACTGGTACTCATAACAGTGAATACATGCAAGGAATCATGAGCATAAAAATCAAACATGTATGTATATTTTTTGAGTCTAACCCGTATCTCTAGTCAGAACCAGAGATCATTCCAAGTTCATTTACCAATCTTGTAAAAGTAGCTTCACTCAAAGGTTTGGTGAAGATATCTGCAAGTTGTTGGTCTGTAGACACAAAATGAAGCTCAATGTTTCCTTCTTCCACATGTTCTCTGATAAAATGATACCTTATGCTGATGTGCTTTGTCATGGAGTGCTGTACTGGATTTCCTGTCATAGCAATAGCACTTTGGTTATCACAGAAAATAGGTATTTTAGAGTACCTCAGACCATAATCCAGCAACTGATTCTTCATCCACAGAATCTGTGCACAACAGCTACCAGCAGCTATATACTCTGCTTCTGCAGTGGATGTGGAAATTGACTTTTGTTTCTTGCTATACCAAGAAACCAATCTGTCACCTAAAAATTGACAGCTTCCACTTGTACTTTTTCTGTCTATCTTACAGCCTGCAAAATCTGCATCAGAGTAACCAATTAGCTTAAACTCTGATTCTCTATGATACCACAAACCCAAGGTTATGGTTCCTTTGAGATATTTGAAGATCCTTTTTACAGCTGTTAGATGAGGCTCTCTGGGATCTGCTTGAAATCTTGCACAAAGACATGTTGCATACATGATATCAGGTCTACTTGCAGTAAGATACAGTAAAGACCCTATCATTCCTCTGTAGTTTGTCATATCTACTGAGGCTCCTGTGTCTTTGTCTAGCTTTGTTGCTGTAGCCATGGGAGTTGTGGCAGATGAACTATCAAGCATACCAAATTTCTTGAGAAGATTTCTGGTATATTTTGCTTGATTGATAAAAATACCATCATCTGTTTGCTTGACCTGTAAGCCTAGAAAATAACTAAGCTCTCCCATCATGCTCATTTGATACCTGGATTGCATAAGCTTTGCAAACTTCTTACAAAGTTTGTCATTAGTAGATCCAAAGATAATATCATCTACATAAATTTGAATTAAAAGCAAATCATCACCAGAATTGAAATAAAACAAGGTTTTATCAATTGTACCTCTTGTGAACCCACTTTCTAAAAGAAATTGAGCAAGAGTTTCATACCATGCTCTTGGTGCTTGCTTTAGTCCATATAATGCCTTGTCAAGCCTGTAGACATAATCTGGATGTTTAGGATCTACAAATCCTGGTGGTTGTTCAATAAACACTTCTTCTTCAAGCTTCCCATTGAGAAAAGCACTTTTCACATCCATCTGAAAGACTTTAAACTTCTTGTGTGCAGCATAGGCCAGAAAAATTCTTATGGCCTCCAATCTTGCAACTGGAGCAAAGGTTTCATCATAGTCAATTCCTTCCTGTTGTGAATAACCTTTAGCCACAAGTCTAGCCTTGTTTCTTGTAATCACACCTTCACTGTCAGTCTTGTTTCTGAAAACCCACTTTGTACCTACTATTGATCTATTCTTTGGTCTAGGTACAAGTGTCCAGACTTCATTTCTTTCAAATTCATTTAACTCTTCTTGCATTGCTGTAATCCAATTAGCATCTTGAAGAGCTTCCTCCACCTTCTTTGGTTCTGTTTGAGACAAGAAAGCATGATACAGACACTCATTATTTGTTGCACTTCTAGTTCTCACACTAGCATCAGGATCTCCAATTATGAGATCAGGTGTGTGTGCCTGTGTCCACTTTCTTGCTGTTGGTAAGTGGTTTCTTGCATCATTATTGGATCCTCCCCCTTGATCCATGCTCTCCTGATTCATATGTTGACTTTCTGCAGCATCTGAGGCTCCCCCTGAATTGGATGGCTCAGAGTTTGAACTGTCAGAGTTTGAATCAGTTTCCTCAACTGACTCATTTGTTGTGTCTTGTTGAGCTTCTTCACGCTCTCCCTCAACTGATTCTCTATTTTGTTCAATTTGAGAATTTCCAGTTTCTCCAGTATTTATCAGTAGAGGTTCAGAGTATGCTTCGTCAGAGTTTGTCGGTACTGTTTCATCAGAGTTTACATCATCAGAGAATAAACCTTCATTTTCAAAACGCAGTTGATCATATCCATCTAAGTCATCAAGTCCAGTTATTTTCTTGTCATCAAATGACACATGTATGGATTCCATGATCACTTTAGTTCTCAGATTGTAGACTCTGAATGCTTTTGTTGACAATGGATAACCAACAAAGATTCCTTCATCAGCTTTTAACTCGAACTTGGTCAACTGTTCAGGATGAGTCTTCAACACAAAGCATTTGCATCCAAATATATGAAAATATTTCAAATTTGGCTTCTTATTTTTCACCATCTCATATGGTGTTTTCCCATGCTTGTTGATCAGTGTAGCATTTTGAGTAAAACAAGCAGTTTGAACAGCTTCTGCCCAGAAATAAGTTGGCAACTTTGCTTCATCAAGCATTGTTCTGGCTGCTTCAATTAAAGTTCTGTTCTTTCTTTCAACTACACCATTTTGCTGTGGAGTTCCAGGTGCAGAAAATTCTTGTTTCACTCCTCTTTCTTTGCAGAAAGCTTCCATAATTGAGTTTCTGAATTCAGTTCCATTATCACTCCTTATAATTTTGACTTTGTGCTGTGATCCTTTGTCCAGTAGATTTACATGATCCATCAGAGTTTGAGCAGTTTCATCCTTCTTTGATAAGAAATACACCCATGTATATCTAGTATATTCATCAACAATTACTAGAGCATATTTCTTTCTGCCCATAGACATCACATTCACTGGTCCAAAGAGATCAACATGTAGAAGATAATAAGGTTCCACTACTGAAGATTCAGATTTGCTCTTGAAAGATGACTTCCTTTGCTTTGCCTTTTGACAAGAATCACATAGGCCATCTAGACTGAGAATTGATTTTGGAAGTCCCCTTACAAGATCCTTTCTTATAAGCTCATTTATGTTGTTCAAATTGAGATGAGAGAGCTTCTTATGCCAATTCCAACTCTCTTCATTTGACATTCTTGCAGTTAGACACACTGTTTTTCCATCAGAGTTTGTTACCAAACTTGCTTCATAAATGTTGTTGCGCCTGTGTCCAACTAGAACAACTTTTCCAGTAGATTTACTGATAACTTCACAGTATTCAGTATGAAAATCTACATGGTTTCCTCTGTCACAGATTTGACTCACAGATAGCAGATTATGCTTGAGTCCTGAGACTAGAGCTACATTTGTGATGATGACACTTCCAAGATTAATATTGCCATATCCCAGAGTGTGTCCTATGTTGCCATCTCCATAGGAAACCTTTGGGCCAGCCTTCTCCTTAAAATCTGATAGCAGGGCTTTATTTCCAGTCATATGTCCTGAGCATCCACTGTCCAAGATAAGTGTGCTCTCTTTTATACCCTGCAATCACAAACAAACACTAAGTGTTAGTTTTAAGGACCCAGACTTGCTTGGATCCTTTGGCTTTCTTAACATTGTTAGCTTTTGCAGCGGAATTACTATCAACAGAGTTTAAACTAACATTGTCAGACTTTACACTTGCAGAGTTTGCTCTAACCCACTTCAGATTGGGTTTTAGCTCATAGTAATTGTGATAAATAGCATGATAACTCCTACAAGTATAAATAGAATGCCAAGTGCTCCCACAATGTGTGCACAAAGTCTGTGGTTTCACCCTTACATAATCATTCTTTTCTCCTGATGTAGAAGGTAAAGAATTGATATTTTTATTCTTTGTGCAGTAATTAGCAAGATGATTAGAACTACCACAATTATAACATGTTTTCCTTGGAGCACCAGCAGTAGGCAAGTGATTATTTCTATTATTTATGCCTATCTTTCCATTCCTATTCTTCTTGAACCCTTTTGGTTTCATGGCAGACTTTACCTCTTTCAGCTTATGATTGAACTGTTTTCCTGTCATCAAGCCAACATTAACCTGTTTTTCACAAGTTTTTACTGGTTTTCTAACTATCTTCCTGTTTTTCACAGGTTTCATCTGATTCCATATCAGCTTCTCTTGTTACAACAGATTTTAACTTATTGGTTTCTGGAACAAATTTCACAGGTTTAAGTTGTGGTTTAACCTTAACCTTGTCTTTAAACCTAAGTTCATCATTTTCACAATAGCCTAAACCTACAGAATCTGTCTGAAACACTTGATGAGTGTCTCTTCCAGAGTCTGTCCAAGTCTTGATTATTTTTCTTTCTTTTTCTAGATCAGATTCTAATTGCTTATATCTTTTGAGCAACTCATGTTCAACATAAACAGCATCATCTCTTTCTTTTTGAATCTGCTTCATATTTTCAAGTTTTCCTTCAAGAAACTTGTTTCTATCTTTAAGACTAAGGTTCTCAGATTTAATTCTCTCATTCTCTAAAGTCTGATCCCTATAACTAACATGTACGCTTTTCAGATATACTCTTAATTCAGATATATTATCAATATCATAAGCATAAGTAGTTATGGGTACCTTATTTTCAGATGATTCAGTCTCATCTTTGACAGTTGCCATAAGAGCATAATTTACTCCATCATCAGAGTCTGAAGTATCTGCCCAGTCTTTGCCTTTAGAGATGAGTGCTTTCTCAGATTTGCCTTTCTTGCACTCTGGGGCATAGTGACCCATCTCCTTACACTTGTAGCACTGGATTTCAGATTTATCCTTCTTGCCAGACTTGGTCTCCCTTCCATCAGACTTTCTAAAACCTTTCCTTTCAGAATTTGAATCTTTCCTTGAGAATCTCTTTACTTTCTTAAAGTTCTTGAATCCCATCTTCTTGAAGGTCTTCACCATCAGTGCAGCCATTTGCATCATCTGTTCTTCATCATCCTCAGAGTCAGAAGCTTCATCAGAGTTTGAGTCATCATCAGAGTTTGATGACTCACTTTCAGATTTAATGACTAAAGCCTTTCCCTTGGCTTTCTTCCTTGATGATTCCTTCTTAATGGGCTTCTCTTCAACTTTGAGAGCAACAGATTTTGTCTTTTTACTTAATCTTCTATTCCTTTGTTCTATCTCCAGTTCATGAGTTTTCAACAACCGATAGATTTCATCAAGATCTGTATCAGCAAGCTCATAATTATCTCTTATTGTGGTTGTCTTTAAATCCCATTTTTCAGGTAGAGATAACAGAAACTTGAGATTAGACTCTTCAAGCTCATATTCTTTATCAACCAGAGACAGATCATTCAATAGTTTGCAAAATCTGTCATAAGTCTCAGTCAAGGTTTCATTAGGTCTTGAATCAAAGTGCTCATACTCTTGTGTGAGTATTGTCTTTCTGTTCTTCTTAATAGCACCTGTTCCCTGGCATCTGACTTCTAAAGCATCCCATATCTCTTTGGCAGTTTTGCAGCCAATTACTCTGTTAGACATAACATTATCTAAAGCACTGTGGAGAAGATGTCTAACCTTTGCATCTTTTGCAATTGATGAGATGTCCTCAGGAGTCATATCTTTCTTTTCCTTTGGAACAGTTTTTTGTTCTTGACCATCAACAACAGGGGCTAGTTTGGTTGGATTATGAGGACCATCATAAATTCTGTCAAGATATTCTGGATCTGTAGCCTCCAGAAACATGGTCATCTTCACCTTCCAAATTGGATATTCTACTGGTCTGAGAATTGGAACCCTGATTGTTTCATATCGACTCACAGAATTAGGCTTAACCTGTTCAGCCTTGGGAGCAGTTTGATTTTCTTCAGACATGATTATTACTGTGTTTGAATCGTAAAACTGTATATATTAAACAGCCTTGGCTCTGATACCAATTGTTAGGCCGAATACACAATATAATCAAGTATGTATATGAGAATAACAATCAAGAACACTTTTTATAAATCAACAAACTGTAATTATATTAACAGTTTCTCTCTTAGTGATGTTAATGAATCACAAAGAGCTACTAGGTTACAAGAATAATATATTCAATGTTCGCATCCCTTCTAGGGATAACCTATCTGTGTTTATATAGTACACAGCTACTTACAATCCATCTCTAATTGATATTCCTATAAGTTAGCTATACAATTCATATCAATCAAGGATTGCTTCAGTCTTCTATTCCGTTTCCTTAGCTGTATCAATATATTCTGCTTCTTTCCATCTTCAGAATATATTGCTTCTAGAATCTTTATCTTTGCACCGACAGCTAAGTCAACTATCACCCAGTCAGACTTTATCAAACTCTGACTAGCTTCTAGATAAACTCTGATATGTACCTGGTACTTAAACACTGATGAACAAACGTCAGCAATTATATCTAACATTCTGAGTCTGAGGATGATGAAGAGGAGTTGATGCAAATGGCTGCCTTGATGGTGAAGACCTTCAAAAATATGGGATTCAAGAATTTCAAGAAAGGAAAAAGATTCTCTAGGAAAGATTCAAATTCTGAAAGAAAGAATTTCAGAAAGTCTGATGGAAGGGATACCAAGTCTGGAAAGAAGGACAAATCTGAGATCCAGTGCTACAAGTGCAAAGAGATGGGTCACTATGCTCCAGAGTGCAAGAAAGGAAAAACTGAAAAAGCACTCATCTCAAAAGGCAAAGACTGGGCAGACACTTCAGACTCAGATGAGGGAGTCAATTATGCTCTCATGGCAACTGGTAGAGATGAAGCTGACTCATCTGAAAACAAGGTACCCCTAACAACTTATGATTATGATATTGATGATATATCTGAATTAAGAATTTATCTTAAAAGCATACATGTTAGTTATAGGGATCAGACTTTAGAGAATGAGAGAATAAAATCTGAGAATCTAGGTCTCAAAGAAAGAAATAAATTTCTTGAAGAGAAGCTTGTTAACATGCAACAAGTTCAAAAGGAGAGAGATGATGCTGTTTATGTTGAACAAGAATTGCTTAAAAGATATAGGCAAATAGAGTCTGAGTTGGAAAAAGAGAGGAAAGTGATTAAAACCTGGACTAATTCTGGAAAAGACACACATCAGGTTTTTCAAACAGATACTGTAGGTTTAGGTTACTGTGAGGAAGATGAACTTAGGTTTAAAGATAAAGTTAAAGTAAAACCACAACTTAAACCTGTGAAATTTGTTCATGAATCCAGTAAGCTAAAGTCTGTAGTTGTAAAAGAAAGTTGTATGAAGCATGATTTTCAGTAAGTAATCATGAATCCTTCTAAGTATTATAAATTCTGATTACAAAATGTGCAGATATTTTTTTTAGCATGATACTGTCTGTATATTTATAGCATCTCTTAGTTTATTGATCCTATACACTGAGTCTGTATTAGTTGTTTGCACTTTCTCTCATAAATTAAGTGTATTAACTGATGAAAAGTCTAAGCTCTGACAATTAATTGCAAGTATTTCACCCTCAAATCAAAAGATGCCAACAAGTGCACAAATTCCTTTGAGATCATGTTATGCCTAGGAAGACCCAGGAACTTATTGTATGACGAAATAAGGGCTAAAATCTTTGATTTTTGGTGACTAGTGCTAACCACTGATTACTGGAAAAATAAAATTAAAAAAAAATAAAAATTGAAGGGGGTGAAAATAAAAGATATATTCAAATTAAAGGATATCAGAAAACAGAGTTTAGATATACAAATCAGATTTTATTTTATATGAGAGTTTGGGCAACCAGTCTTTACTGATTTATTTTCTGGATTTTATGCACTTTGAGATGATCTAAATATTGATATTCAGTAAACTCTGCTATTGCACACACATATTTTCATACCTGTACAGTTTGTGAAAAGAGTTTATTTATAAAGGAGGAGGATTGGTAAAAGCTGATGAGTTGTGTACTCTACGCTGAGGTAATTTTATTTTAATCTCTGATGATTAAAATTAATTATTTGTTTCAGACAGTTTATAATTTTGAGGAAAAACATTTGTTTTGGTTTTTCAAAAGAGTATGTTTGGGCATTGGTTTAGCAAAGTGTTAAAGAGAGGAGAGAGATTGCATACATAGGAAAGTGTAATCGGCGGTAATTATTGCTATTTTTACTGCGCATGCGCATTGGAAACTGCCAATTACCGCTGTCAGTCATTGCATGTGTGACACGTGTCTCATCTACACAGTACACGGGGTAAGACAGTTGTGTTTTAATGATTAAAAACTGTTCAGTTTTAATTTTAAATTTTAAATTTATACATTATACACACAACCGTTACAGTTTTTCACGACTTACTCCAATTGTATTCTAGTTTCATTCACACATATTCACAAACATCTTCTCTCCTAAACTCTCTCGTTTTTTTTGAAGCTATTTTCTGTTTATTTCTTGATATTACTAATGGCTTCAACTGCTTTCACTGCTTCTGGACTTGAGTTTGTTCCAAATAACTATGCTGCTCCTTTATCTAATGAAAACGCACCAGAGGCGTTTCATCTGTTTCAGAATTTTCTTGCTCAATCTGCAATTGGGCATGCTCTTGTGGAACCAGCACTGCTTTCTGGTTTGCAAATTAAATCTTTTTGGGAGACATGTGTTTTTGATGATGGAGGCGAGACTGGAACTCCTTCTATAGTCTTTGAATTTAACGAACAGGAGTATGTGGTAACTCCTGGAACTGTTCGTGCTGCTTTGGGATTTGGGGAATTCACTGCTTATACAATTTCTGTGGGTGATGTTGATCTTCAAAGAATGATGACAGAGATTGGATATACTTGATCTATGGCAAGAATTGGCCAACTGAAGCGACCATTCTTGAAAAAGGAGTGGAGTTTCTTTTTCGATTGCATTACAAGAGCTTTTGGGAAGAAGTGTACCAATTGGGATGCAATTCCAATTGATAGTCTGCAAATCGGGTATTCTCTTCTTAATAATACTAATTATGATTTTGCTAGACTGGTTTTGAGTAATATAGGGGAGAAAATGACAGAGAATAGGGGTGTTGTTTATTTTGCACGTTTCTGTCAATTGCTATTTATTGATTGTATTCCTGCGGTTGAAATTGCTGCAAATGATGTGATTCCTGCGTTTAAATTGCACAAAAGAATATTCTCTGATTTGATAAACAAGGATGTCAAGAAAGGGAATGTTGGTGAGTTGTTACTTCCAGCTGTTATTCAACATTTTCTTGAACCACAACCAGAACCTCAAACTCAACAACAACAATCAGAACCACAACAACCAGAACCCCAGTCCCAACAGGTAAAATCTGATAGTCCAGTTGCCCCAATACCAAAGACTGGTGGTAGGACTAAGCACAGAGCTTTCAAGGCTGTTTCTCTAAATACTGAAGCTGGGAAATCAAGGATTCCTAGAATCAAGAAGAGGGCTAATAGATCACATTCTTCTGATGAAGAAGAGATTGAGACTTTGCAACAGCGAAAGAGGCGACTGGTGGCTGCATATCTCTTTGGTGCATCCAATGTAAGTGCTGAAGCTGTTCCTGAGGAAAATGTTACTGTGAACAGAGTAGATGATGCTGTTGAAGAAGCGTTTGAAAATGCTGAAGCAGCACCTATGCCTGAAATGGTAAGTGCTAATATCGAAGCTCCTACATCTAAAGATGGTGTAGTTGAGGAAGCTGCTGCATACTCTGACAGCAGAGTTTCTGAGAATGAGGATATTGAAATGGATTTCTTTATTCATGATGAAAATTTGGAAGCACATCCTAGTATCAGCGTTTGTGATACTGAGGATGTGGTAGCTGATCAAGACACCTTGGTGATTGAAGACTCTGTGGGTTCTCACACAGAAGTTCTTTCAGTAAATAATGCAAATTCTGAAAAAGGTGAAGAGGTTGATCAGAGTTTGGAAGCTGTGACAGAGAATGTTCTACAAGATGCTGTTTTACTTGAAGCTCTACAACAGGCTGTTGTTGAGGTTGTTACAAGAGAAGCAGAGGTTTTTGCTCAAGCAAACTCTGATATTCCTGAAACTGTTGCAGAGAAAGTAATTGATGAAGCTGCACAGTTACATAATGAACTTACTGCTGAAAATGTTCCTGCTGCAAATGAAGCAGACATTGATGAAGAAGCTGCAAATGATGCTGAGGGTTCTCATTCACACCCTAGTATTCAAGTTTCATTGTCTGATGGTGTAAATACTGCTGAAGCAAGGGAAGTTAATAGAGAGACTGCTGAGTATTACCAGGATATGTACTATAACAGAAGGGCTGATGCAGATTGTGTATTTTCAGCACAAAGGGCTGCGGATTTTCTATCTGATTCTGTAAAGCATATTTCAAACTCTAATGTTCTTACAAGTCTAAAGGCCACTGTGGTTCAAGTCAAAGCCTTACACAATAGGTTTGATGAAACACAAACAATGGTTACCAATCTTAGAAATGAAGTTGGTATAAGGGATCTCACTTTGAAGACTGATAGGTCTCATTATTCTGCAATGTTCAAGCAGCAAGCCAAGGATTCTGATGAACTTAAGAAGAGGCTTGGGAAAGTTGAGGAGAATCAGACTGCAATGTTTGCGCAACTAACTTCTATTTCTACTGCGTTAGAGTTGCTAACATCAGTATTACTTTCTGATGATGTCAAAAAGGGGGAGAGTGTACCAAATGACAAATGCAAAGACACTCAAACTCTGAGACGGAGGGATGATTCTGCTGATGGTGGAAGCAAGGAAACTGAGAGGAATTTAATTTCTGCTCAAGGGCAAAGAAGATCAAGATTAAATTCTGATAGGTTGACAAACTCTGGTAAAGGAATCTCAAACTCTGCCAGTGGTTCAAGACTTAAGAGTTTAATTATTTCAGCCAATCCATTTACTGATGAAGAAATTGCTACTAAGATGTTTTTAGAAGAACATGGTAATGAAGCTACAGTTGAAGACATGGAAGCTGAAATGCTGAGTCTTGCTGAAGAGCATGAGAGGAAATTAAAGGCTGGTACTTACAAGAAGAAAGCTGTCAAGGTTCCTAGAAAGAAAGAAATGGGCATTTCCATCAAGGAAACTTCTCAACAGAGTATACAATACTCAAGGAGGTCTGTGATAGCAAATACTGATAAGGGTAAGGGTAAACTGGAAGAAGAAGAACAGTTACCAAAGAAAAATTATTCAACCTCTGACAAAGCTCAAGTTGATAGATCTACTAAGGAATTTACAACCTCTGACGTTGCTCAAGTTGTTCAAACACCACTCTCTTCTCAACTGCTAAAAACTTTCACAAGACCAACTCTACCACAAACTCTGAACCCTAGTTCTGTTAACATACTGCAAAGTAGGACTACTATGGGCAAGGAAGGAAGAGATAAATCAGGTCTGGGATCACACAGAGAAAAGAGGATAAATAACAGTCCAATGGATCAAACTTCACTGTCAGAACCTGGTGTTGGGGTTACTCAAGAGAGCCTTGACAAGCTAGAGTCTGTTCAGTTAATTCATCATAAGGGACTTAGGAAGGACTTTCTGTTATACTTCATGGCTGATGGCAGAGTATACAGAATAGGTGAAAATGATATACACTTGAAAATGGCTGAAGAGTTAGAATATGTCTTATATCTACTCAAAGTCAGAAATCAAAGGAGTCAAAATGCTGCTGAAGTTTTGAGAGTAAGGATGATGAGAGCAAAGGTTCTCAGTGGTGCTAAAATTACAAGTGCTTACATTCCTAAGTACAAAGATGCTCATGGAAATCTTGTTGAGATGAGAAGAAATAGTGCAAAGCTCTCTACAGCTCTTGGAATAAAGGTGTTGGAATTCAATTTGGAATCTGACAAAGCCTTTATAATAAGACTGGGCAATGATATGAGAAGAAACAGCATATATTCTCTGAGGGCTGCCATATATCTAACTGGTGAAAGTGATCCAGAATTGAAGGAGCTGAAAGAGATTATGATTGCTGAGCTAGAGAGAGCTGAACAAAGATTGCTTACAGACTATATCAGGACAGTGCCTGATATTGAAGAAATCAAGTAAAGTCTGACTGTAAGTTTTTAATGTTTTCTATTCTAAGATAAAGTTAAACTCTGATATATTTTAACCACTGCATTTGTTATATGTTTTGACATCATCAATTATCTGTTTAACTTGTACATTTTTATTATGCACAAGTTGGGGGAGATTGTTAGATATAATTGCTGACGTTTGTTCATCAGTGTTTAAGTAACAGATGCTCATCAGAGTTTACATTGAAGCCAGTCAGAGTTTGTTAAAAGTCTGACGTGGTGATAGTTGAATTAGCTGTCGGTGCTGAATTGAATATTCTAGAAGCGATATATTCTGAAGATGGAAAGAAGCAGAATATATTGATACAGCTAAGGAAACGGAATAGAAGATAAGGAGCAATCCTTAATTGATATGAATTGTATAGCTAACTTATAGGAATATCAATTAGAGATGGATTGTATGTAGCTGTGTACTATATAAACACAGATAGGTTATCCCTAGAAGGGATGCGTTCATTGATTATTATTCTTGTAACCTAGAAGCTCTTTGTGATTCTTTAACATCATAAAGAGAGAAGTTGTTAATACAATTACAGTTTATTGATTCATAAACAGTGTTCTTGATTATTGTTATTCTCATATATATTTGATTATATTGTATTCGGCCTAACAATTGTTAGATATAATTGCTGACGTTTGTTCATCAGTGTTTAAGTAACAGATGCTCATCAGAGTTTACATTGAAGCCAGTCAGAGTTTGTTAAAAGTCTGACGTGGTGATAGTTGAATTAGCTGTCGGTGCTGAATTGAATATTCTAGAAGCGATATATTCTGAAGATGGAAAGAAGCAGAATATATTGATATAGCTAAGGAAACGGAATAGAAGATAAGAAGCAATCCTTAATTGATATGAATTGTATAGCTAACTTGTAGGAATTTCAATTAGAGATGGATTGTATGTAGCTGTGTACTATATAAACACAGATAGGTTATCCCTAGAAGGGATGCGTTCATTGATTATTATTCTTGTAACCTAGAAGCTCTTTGTGATTTTTTATATCATAAAGAGAGAAGCTGTTAATACAATTACAGTTTATTGATTCATAAACAGTGTTCTTGATTATTGTTATTCTCATATATATTTGATTATATTGTATTCGGCCTAACAATTGGTATCAGAGCCAAGGCTGTTTAATATATACAGTTTTCGATCAACAATACAAGTATAATCATGACTGAGGAAAATCAAGCTGCTGCTCCAAAGACTGAACAAGTGAAAGCTGCTACTGTGAGTCGATATGAGTCAATCAGGGTTCCAATTCTCAGGCCGGCAGAATATCCAATTTGGAAGGTGAAGATGACCATGTTTCTGGAAGCCACAGATCCAGAATACCTGGATAGAATCTATGATGGTCCTCATAAGCCAACTAAGTTGTCAACAGTTGTTGCTGGTGAAGATCAGAAGACAATTCCAAAGGAGAAGAATGACTATACTCCTGAAGACATCTCATCGTTTGCAAAGGATGCAAAGGTTAGACATCTACTCCATAGTGCTTTAGATAATGTTATGTCTAACAGAGTTATTGGATGCAAAACTGCAAAAGAGATCTGGGATGCTTTGAAAGTTAGATGTCAAGGAACCTCTGCTATAAAGAAGAACAGGAAAACTATACTCACTCAGGAGTATGAGCACTTTGATTCAAGAGCTAATGAAACCTTGACTGAGACATATGACAGATTCTGTAAACTGTTGAATGATTTATCTCTAGTTGATAAAGAATATGATCTTGAAGAATCAAATCTCAAATTTCTCTTATCTTTACCTGAAAGATGGGATTTGAAGACAACAACTATAAGATATAATTACGAACTTGCTGAAACTGAACTTGATGAGATTTATGGGTTACTGAAAACTCATGAATTGGAGATAGAACAAAGAAACAGAAGATCAAGCAAGAAGACAAAATCTGTTGCTCTCAGAGTCGAAGAGAAGCCCATCGAGAAGAAAATCTCAAGGAAGAAAGCCAAAGGAAAAGCATTGGTCGTAAATTCTGACAGTGAGTCATCAAACTCTGATGATGGCTCAAACTCTGATGAAACTTCTGAGTCTGAGGATGATGAAGAGGAGTTGATGCAAATGGCTGCCTTGATGGTGAAGACCTTCAAAAAGATGGGATTCAAGAATTTCAAGAAAGGAAAAAGATTCTCTAGGAAAGATTCAAATTCTGAAAGAAAGAATTTCAGAAAGTCTGATGGAAGGGATACCAAGTCTGTAAAGAAGGACAAATCTGAGATCCAGTGCTACAAGTGCAAAGAGATGGGTCACTATGCTCCAGAGTGCAAGAAAGGAAAAACTGAAAAAGCACTCATATCAAAAGGCAAAGACTGGGCAGACACTTCAGACTCAGATGAGGGAGTCAATTATGCTCTCATGGCAACTGGTAGAGATGAAGCTGACTCATCTGAAAACAAGGTACCCCTAACAACTTATGCTTATGATATTGATGATATATCTGAATTAAGAATTTATCTTAAAAGCATACATGTTAGTTATAGGGATCAGACTTTAGAGAATGAGAGAATAAAATCTGAGAATCTAGGTCTCAAAGAAAGAAATAAATTTCTTGAAGAGAAGCTTGTTAACATGCAACAAGTTCAAAAGGAGAGAGATGATGTTGTTTATGTTGAACAAGAATTGCTTAAAAGATATAGGCAAATAGAGTCTGAGTTGGAAAAAGAGAGGAAAGTGATTAAAACCTGGACTAATTCTGGAAAAGACACACATCAGGTTTTTCAAACAGATACTGTAGGTTTAGGTTACTGTGAGGAAGATGAACTTAGGTTTAAAGATAAAGTTAAAGTAAAACCACAACTTAAACCTGTGAAATTTGTTCATGAATCCAGTAAGCTAAAGTCTGTAGTTGTAAAAGAAGCTGTTATGGAGCCAGTTGAAGCTTGTGTTGAACAAGTGGATATTGAATCTACAACAGAGAAGCCTATTGAGCAAGAAGCTGTTAGAAAACCAGTAAAAGTCTGTGAAAAACAGGTTAATGTTGGTTTAATGACAGGAAAACAGTTCAATCTTAAGCTCAAAGAGGTAAAATCTGCCATGAAACCAAAAGGGTCCAAGCAGAATAGGAATGGAAAAGTAGGCATAAATAAAAGGAATAATCATCTGCCTACTTCAGTAGCTCCAAGAAAAACATGTTATAACTGTGGTAGTGCTAACCATCTTGCCAGTTTTTGCAGGAAGAACAAAGATATTAATTCTTTACCCTCCAAGTCTGGGGTAAAGAATGATTATGTTAGGGTTAGGCCACAGACTTTATGCACACACTGTGGGAGCACTTGGCATTCCATTTATACTTGCAAGAGTTATCATGCTATTTATCATAACTATTATGAGCTAAAACCCAACTTGAAATGGGTTAGAGCAAACTCTGCAAGTGTAAAGTCTGACAATGTTAGTTTAAACTCTGTTGATAGTGATTCCGCTGCAAAAGCTAACAATGTTAAGAAAGCCAAAGGATCCAAGCAAGTCTGGATCCTTAAAACTAACAATCAGTGATTGTTTGTAATTGCAGGGCATTAAAGAGAGCACACTTATCTTGGACAGTGGATGCTCAGGACATATGACTGGAAACAAAGCCCTGCTATCAGACTTTAAGGAGAAGGCTGGCCCAAAAGTATCCTATGGAGATGGCAACATAGGACGTACTCTGGGATATGGCAATATAAATCTTGGAAGTGTCATCATATCAAACGTAGCTCTTGTCTCAGGACTCAAACATGATCTGCTATCTGTGAGTCAAATATGTGACAGAGGATATCATGTAGATTTTCATACTGAACACTGTGAAGTGATCAGTAAATCTACTGGAAAAGTTGTTTTAGTTGGACACAGGCGCAACAACATCTATGAAGCAAGTTTGGTAACAAACTCTGATGGAAAAACTGTGTGTCTGACAGCAAGAATGTCAAATGAAGAGAGTTGGAAATGGCATAAGAAGCTCTCTCATCTAAATTTGAACAACATCAATGAGCTGATAAGAAAAGATCTTGTAAGGGGACTTCCCAAGTCAATACTCAGCTTAGATGGCCTGTGTGATTCTTGTCAAAAGGCCAAGCTAAGGAAGTCATCTTTCAAGAGCAAGTCTGAATCTTCAATTGTGGAGCCATATCATCTTCTACATGTTGATCTCTTTGGTCCAGTAAATGTAATGTCTATGGGCAGAAAGAAATATACTCTAGTAATTGTTGATGAGTATACTAGATACACTTGGGTTTATTTCTTGGCAAAGAAGGATGAAACTGCTCAGACTCTGATGAATCATGTAAATCAACTGGATAAAGGATCACAGTACAAAGCAAATATAATAAGAAGTGATAATGGAACTGAATTCAGAAATTCAGTAATGGAAGCTTTCTGCAAGGAAAGAGGAGTGAAGCAAGAGTTTTCTGCACCAGGGACTCCACAGCAAAATGGTGTAGTTGAAAGAAATAACAGAACTCTAATCGAAGCTGCCAGAACAATGCTTGATGAAGCAAAGTTACCAACCTATTTCTGGGCAGAAGCTATTCAAACTGCTTGTTTTACTCAGAATGCAACATTGATCAACAAGCATGGAAAGACACCATATGAGATGGTGAAGAACAAGAAGCCAAATTTGAAATATTTTCATATATTTGGATGTAAGTGTTTTGTTCTGAAGACTCATCGTGAACAGTTGACCAAATTTGAGTTAAAAGCTGATGAAGGAATTTTTGTTGGCTATCCATTGTCAACAAAAGCATTCAGAGTATACAATCTGAGAACAAAGGTGATCATGGAGTCTATACATGTGTCATTTGATGACAAGAAAACAACTGGACTTGATGACTTAGATGAATATGATCAACTGCGCTTTGAAAATGAAGATTTATTCTCTGATGATGTAAACTCTGATGAAGCAGTACCGATAAACTCTGACGAAGCATACTCTGAACCTTTACTGGTAAATAATGGAGAAACTAAAAATTCTCAAAACAGAGAACCAGTTGAGGGGGAGCGTGAGGCATCTCAACATGGTGACTCAAACACTCAAAGTGAGTCTGTTGAGGAAGCTGATTCAAACTCTGAAAGCTCAAACACTGAGCAGTCCAATTCAGGGGGAGCCTCAGAAGCTGCAGAAAGTCAACACATGAATCAGGAGAGCATGGATCAAGGGGGAGGATCCAATACTGATACAAGAAGCCACTTACCAACAGCAAGAAAGTGGACACAGGCACATACACCTGATCTAATAATTGGAGATCCTGATACTAGTGTAAGAACTAGAAGTGCTACTACAAATGAATGCCTGTATCATGCTTTCTTGTCTCAAACAGAACCAAAGAAAGTGGAAGAAGCTCTTCAAGATGCTAACTGGATAACAGCTATGCAAGAAGAGTTGAATGAATTTGAGAGGAATGAAGTCTGGACACTTGTACCTAGACCAAAGAACAGATCTGTAGTAGGTACAAAGTGGGTTTTCAGAAACAAGACTGACAGTGATGGTGTGATTACAAGGAACAAGGCTAGACTTGTAGCAAAAGGCTATTCACAGCAAGAAGGAATTGACTATGATGAAACCTTTGCTCCAGTTGCAAGATTGGAGGCAATAAGAATTTTTCTGGCCTATGCTGCACACAAAAAGTTCAAAGTCTTTCAAATGGATGTAAAGAGTGCTTTTCTCAATGGGAAGCTTGAAGAAGAAGTGTTTGTTGAACAACCACCAGGGTTTGTAGATCCCAAACATCCAGATTATGTCTACAGGCTTGACAAGGCTTTATATGGACTAAAGCAGGCACCAAGAGCATGGTATGAAACTCTGGCTCAATTTCTTTTAGAAAGTGGGTTCACTAGAGGTACAATTGATAAAACCTTGTTTTATTTCAATTCTGGTGATGATTTGCTTTTAGTTCAAATTTATGTAGATGATATTATTTTTGGATCTACTAATGACAAACTCTGTCAGAAGTTTGCAAAGCTTATGCAGTCCAGGTACCAAATGAGCATGATGGGAGAGCTTAGTTATTTTCTAGGCTTACAGGTCAAGCAAACAGATGATGGGATTTTTATCAATCAGGCAAAATATACCAGAAATCTTCTGAAGAAATTTGGTATGCTTGATAGTTCATCTGCCACAACTCCCATGGCAACTGCAACAAAGCTAGACAAGGACAGTGGGGCACCAGTCGATATGACAAACTATAGAGGCATGATAGGGTCTCTGTTGTATCTTACTGCAAGCAGACCAGACATCATGTATGCCACATGTCTTTGTGCAAGATTCCAAGCAGACCCCAGAGAGCCACATCTAACAGCTGTGAAAAGGATCTTTAAGTATCTTAAAGGAACCATAACCTTGGGTTTGTGGTATCCTAGAGAATCAGAGTTTAAATTAATTGGTTACTCTGATGCAGATTTTGCAGGCTATAAGGTAGATAGGAAGAGCACAAGTGGAAGCTGTCAATTTTTAGGTGACGGGTTAGTTTCTTGGTACAGCAAGAAACAAAAGTCAATCTCAACATCCACTGCAGAAGCAGAGTATATAGCTGCTGGTAGATGTTGTGCACAAATTCTTTGGATGAAGAATCAGTTGCTGGATTATGGGTTAAGGTACTCTAAGATACCTATTTTCTGTGATAACCAAAGTGCTATTGCTATGACAGGTAATCCAGTGCAGCACTCCATGACCAAGCACATCAGCATAAGGTATCATTTTATCAGGGAACATGTGGAAGAAGGAACCATTGAGCTTCATTTTGTGTCTACAGACCAACAACTTGCAGATATCTTCACCAAGCCTTTGAGTGAAGCTACCTTTACAAGATTGGTAAATGAACTTGGCATGGTCTCTGGTTTTGACTAGAGATACTGGATAGATTCTATCCCTTCTATTTCTACTGCGTTAGAGTTGCTGACATCAGTATTACTTTCTGATGATGTCAAAAAGGGGGAGAGTGTACCAAATGACAAATGCAAAGACACTCAAACTCTGAGACGGATGGATGATTCTGCTAATGGTGGAAGCAAGGAAACTGAGAGGAATTTAATTTCTGCTCAAGGGCAAAGAAGATCAAGATTAAATTCTGATAGGTTGACAAACTCTGGTAAAGGAATCTCAAACTCTGCCAGTGGTTCAAGACTTAAGAGTTTAATTATTTCAGCCAATCCATTTACTGATGAAGAAATTGCTACTAAGATGTTTTTAGAAGAACATGGTAATGAAGCTACAGTTGAAGACATGGAAGCTGAAATGCTGAGTCTTGCTGAAGAGCATAAGAGGAAATTAAAGGCTGGTACTTACAAGAAGAAAGCTGTCAAGGTTCCTAGAAAGAAAGAAATGGGTATTTCCATCAAGGAAACTTCTCAACAGAGTATACAATACTCAAGGAGGTCTGTGATAGCAAATACTGATAAGGGTAAGGGTAAACTGGAAGAAGAAGAACAGTTACCAAAGAAAAATTATTCAACCTCTGACAAAGCTCAAGTTGATAGATCTACTAAGGAATTGACAACCTCTGATGTTGCTCAAGTTGTTCAAACACCACTCTCTTCTCAACTGCTAAAAACTTTCACAAGACCAACTCTACCACAAACTCTGAACCCTAGTTCTGTTAACATACTGCAAAGTAGGACTACTATGGGCAAGGAAGGAAGAGATAAATCAGGTCTGGGATCACACAGAGAAAAGAGGATAAATAACAGTCCAATGGATCAAACTTCACTGTCAGAACCTGGTGTTGGGGTTACTCAAGAGAGCCTTGACAAGCTAGAGTCTGTTCAGTTAATTCATCATAAGGGACTTAAGAAGGACTTTCTGTTATACTTCATGGCTGATGGCAGAGTATACAGAATAGGTGAAAATGATATACACTTGAAAATGGCTGAAGAGTTAGAATATGTCTTATATCTACTCAAAGTCAGAAATCAAAGGACTCAAAATGCTGCTGAAGTTTTGAGAGTAAGGATGATGAGAGCAAAGGTTCTCAGTGGTGCTAAAATTACAAGTGCTTACATTCCTAAGTACAAAGATGCTCATGGAAATGTTGTTGAGATGAGAAGAAATAGTGCAAAGCTCTCTACAGCTCTTGGAATAAAGGTGTTGGAATTCAATTTGGAATCTGACAAAGCCTTTATAATAAGACTGGGCAATGATATGAGAAGAAACATCATATATTCTCTGAGGGCTGCTATATATCAAACTGGTGAAAGTGATCCAGAATTGAAGGAGCTGAAAGAGATTATGATTGCTGAGCTAGAGAGAGCTGAACAAAGATTGCTTACAGACTATATCAGGACAGTGCCTGATATTGAAGAAATCAAGTAAAGTCTGACTGTAAGTTTTTAATGTTTTCTATTCTAAGATAAAGTTAAACTCTGATATATTTTAACCACTGCATTTGTTATATGTTTTGACATCATCAATTATCTGTTTAACTTGTACATTTTTATTATGCACAAGTTGGGGGAGATTGTTAGATATAATTGCTGACGTTTGTTCATCAGTGTTTAAGTAACAGATGCTCATCAGAGTTTACATTGAAGCCAGTCAGAGTTTGTTAAAAGTCTGACGTGGTGATAGTTGAATTAGCTGTCGGTGCTGAATTGAATATTCTAGAAGCGATATATTCTGAAGATGGAAAGAAGCAGAATATATTGATACAGCTAAGGAAACGGAATAGAAGATAAGAAGTAATCCTTAATTGATATGAATTATATAGCTAACTTATAGGAATATCAATTAGAGATGGATTGTATGTAGCTGTGTACTATATAAACACAGATAGGTTATCCCTAGAAGGGATGCGTTCATTGATTATTATTCTTGTAACCTAGAAGCTCTTTGTGATTCTTTAACATCATAAAGAGAGAAGCTGTTAATACAATTACAGTTTATTGATTCATAAACAGTGTTCTTGATTATTGTTATTCTCATATATATTTGATTATATTGTATTCGGCCTAACATTATAAGAATTTACATTCTTTTTTAAATTAGTTATTAATTTATTTATTGAATAAATTAAATTCATCAGAATTTAATTTATGAAATAAATTAATTATTAGAATTAATTTAAATTAGAATTAGAATTAATTTAGAATTTCTTAATTAAAATTAACTGGAATGACTATCCAGGATAGTCATCCCGATAGTCATTCCAAGTTTATTTATATTAAAAATGTACTGGAATGACTATCAATGGATAGTCATCCCGATAGTCATCCTAGTACATTTCTAGAAATTCTGATTTAATTTATGTAAATTCTCATAGTCATTCCAGTTCTTTTGATAATCATTCCAGGCTTTTAAGATAGTCATTCCAAGACTATTTTGATAGTCATTCCTAGTGGAATGAAAAGCAGAAACGTGCAGGTTACTTTTGTATCAAGTGGATTAGAGTACATAAGAAAAGAAAAGCACAGAAGAAAAAGAACTTAACATTTCATCAAAAGAAAGAAAGCTTCTGTGAAGAAAAAGCTTGAACTGCCGTGGACATTTCTTTTTCTATGAATTAATTCTAGAATTATTCTGTTAAATCTAAACCAATAGAATTCATTCACTTGTACTGCTTTGACTATCTAGCGGATTTTTATCCCTAGAACGTATCTCAAATTATCAAATATTGTTATATCGTTTTATTACAAAAATAGATAAATTCATGTCGAATTTATTCTAGATTTGTTTTAATTAGTTTGAGATTCAATCTTGTAATTAGTACTTCATTTGTAACACCTTTCAAGTTTAATATAAGTTATATTTAACTTGAATTATGTTTCATTTATTTCCGCCATAATTTGTTCTTAGATTGTTTGATTCTAAACAGAACAAATTCGACAAAACGGTATAGTTTGTATTCAACCCCCCTTCTACAAACTTATCAGGACCTAACAATTGGCATCAGAGCCTTTTGATTCATATACAAATCAAAGATCCAATTGTTTTGAGATTTTTTTCTTAAACTCTGAAATTTTTATTATTCCTAAAAAATCTCAAAAGATGTCTACTACACAGAAAGTGGGTACAGTCAAAATCCCCATGTTCAGCAAGGAGCATTATCCTATGTGGAAGAAGAAAATGCTCCTATTTCTTAAAGTTGCTAATGTTAAATATTTTGATGGGCTGAAGAATGGACCAAGACTCCCTATGATTATTGAGGGAGAGCTAATAGAGAATGATGTTGTTACTAGGGCTGCTAGGATGTACCTTAAGGATCCCAAGGACTACACTCCTGATGAAAAAGAGGATGTTACCTTGGATGCCTGTCTATAGTTAATATTGGTTGATTGTATCGATCCTGTCATGCATAATCATGTCCTAAACTGTGATACTGCCAAACACATTTGGGACACTATAGAGATAATCAATGAAGGGACATAGGAAGTTAGAGAGAATAAGCTGGAAATTCTCACCTCTCAATATGAGCATTTCAGATCAAACCCTGGTGAAGGTATCTCTGAGGTTTTTGAGAGATACAATAAATTAATCAATAATCTGAATCTCAATGGGAAGCGCTACACTATCAAGGAAATTAACAAGAAGTTCCTACTTACACTTCCACGTCATTTGGAGCACAGCATATCTGCCATTAGAGAAGCAAGAGATCTGGGAGAGATTGCTTTGGAAAGACTATATGGTGTTCTGAAGACCTATGAGCTGGAGCAGATTCAACATGATGAGTTATATGGAACTGGGAAGATAGTTAGTACTTCTACTGCATTGGCTGCTGAAGTCCCACAGAAACTGGAAGTGAAGGTTGTTCAACCTTCCAGTTCTAACATGAATGTTATTGATGCTGAATATGGATTAACATCCATTGATCAATCTGGTGGTGACTTCTATTCTTTATAGGAACTTGATCAGCTGGAGGATGGTGATTTGGCTTTGATAGTCAGGAATTTTGGGAAGTTCAGATTCAAACGGAATCCCAATCTTAAGTTCAGGCCCAGATTTTAGAGAGGTGGATCTTCCTCTTCAAGTAGCACAAGGGGTGACTACAAAACTGGAACTGTGGATAGGAGCACAATCAGATGCTACAATTGCAATGAGTTGGGTCACTTTGCTACTGAATGCAGAAAGCCAAAGCAAGTGAAAAGAAACACATTTGATTCTAGCAAGAAGAACAAGATTGGGAAAGCTTATGTTGCTGAAGGAAAGAGTTGGGATGACACTGACAGTGATGAAGAAGCAGGTGAAATTGGGAACCTTGCTTTAGTGGCTAAAGAGGCAAGCACTTCATCGGCATACATGTCAGAGGTAAAGTTCACTGACACTGAAATGATTCGTCATCTTAGTGGTACTATTTCTTGTGCACTCACTGAAAATGATATAATAATTCTTTTGAACACAGCTCTTGAAAAGGAGATAAAAGAATTAAAACTTATGCATGTTAATCAGAATGAACTTACTGAGAAAAGAGCATTTCTTGAGAATAGGGTTAAATGTTATATTCAACTGGAAACCATTCTCAAGGATCAGATTAGTGAGCTTAAGACCAAATCTAATGCCTATTTCAACTATTGTAAGACTGCTAAAGAAATTATCAATAAACAAAGTATTAGTCAGACCGTAGGAATAGGGTATGACTATAATGAGTCTATTGGTAAATTAAGCATAAATACCCCTAATAGAGTCAGTCCTGAAGAAAGGGGTATTCCTAATGTGCTTAAAGGTATTGATAAACCTTTCTTTAGAGAGTCCCAAGCAGATACTCTGAATGAATACTCTATCATCATTACAGAGGAGATACGTGAAGAAGATCTTGCTTTTGAAGTTGAACAGTCCAACAAGTGTATATCTGATATTCCAGTCAAAGTTGTTACAACTAAAAAGACTAAATCAGATATCCATAAGTTGGATCAAAACAACTGTAGAACTAACATGCCTGCTGTTAGGGGTGTTCATGGGTTGGTCAACCTGACCAAACCGACCCAACCCAACCCTATTTTCGGCCGTTCAAATCGATAAAAAAAACCCGAAACTTGGTTGGGTTAAAAAAATTTCAACCCGAATTAAACGGGTTGGGTATGGGTTCTATGTTTTTTCGGTCAACCCAACCCAACCCGATTTAAATTACAAATTTTATTCGATAATTTAAAAATATATTTATATTTTATACATAACTATACATTAAACGTTATCCTCCTTACATTTATTTATATATGTTTACCTTTTGTGCATATACGTATGACCTACGACATAATTTACATTAATAAAATTATAATTTTAATTAAAAGTAATTATTAGCACCAAGATCGTAAGTTATACATACTTTATTTTCATTTAAATTTTCGAAATGAGCAATGTTATATAGTATTGAAACTTTTTTTTATTAAACATTCAACCCATCCAAACCGACCCAACCCGACCCAAACCGATGTACGATGGGTAGGGTTGGGTTACAAATTAAAATTTTATGGGTTGGGTTAAAATTTTACAAACCGATTTAAATGGGTCGGGTTGAAAAAACGCCTCCAACCCGGCCAACCCGACCCATGAACACCCCTACCTGCTGTTAATTCTTCTCATAAAGCATGTGGTGTGATTAATTACATGTCTTGTGCTTTCAATGTTATGTATGCTTATTTTAATAGTAAGCATGTGTCTAATGATAAGACTGCTCCACGTCAACATGTTAATAATAAGAAGCATGTTAGAGCTAAGACTACTAGTCCTCCTAAGACTAGAGTGGATTCATTTATCCCTAAGCCTACTCAGAAATGTGTTAAGGCTGGGTATAAATGGAAACGCTCTTTTGTGAAAGAGGTTGAAGTAGTTGTAGCTATAAAGGTTGTTTTGCCTGACAAAGGCCAGTTCTTTAAGTATGCCAGACCCAATCAAGTTTGGGTTCTGAGGAAGGACTAATCAATTTGATATTGCAGGGAGTTAAACAGGTAAACCGTGTTATGTGGATTCCTGACAATGGTTGTTCAAGGCATATGACCGGAGATAGAGCCCTACTATCAGATTTGGTTGTGAAAGCTGGCCCAGTAGTTACCTTTGGAGATAACAGCAAGGGTATTACGAAAGGATATGGTTGTTTGAAGTTTGGAAATGTTATCATTGAATATGTATCATTTGTGGAAGGTCTGAGGTTCTATCTTCTCAGCATCAGTCATTTCTGTGACACATGATATGCCATTTCCTTTGAAAGAGAGAAGTGGCAGATCCTTCACAAGAAGAATGGAAAGCCTGCTCTTCAAGTAGTAAGGAAAGGTGACTTGTTCATAGCTGATCTGCACTCCGGATCCCAAGATGAAGTTAATTGTTTTTATGCTAAAGCTTCATCAGATGAAAGTTGGCTATGGCACAAGAAGATGTCTCACCTTAACTTCAAAACCATGAACTCTTTAGTTAAGAGGGAATTGGTTAGAGGTTTGCCTCGGATGGAATTTACACAGGAAGGACTGTGTGAGGCATGTCAGAAAGGAAAGTCAAAGAAAGCTTCTCACAAGGGCACTGACACATCATCAATAACTGAACCACTTCAGCTACTGCACATGGATTTGTTTGGTCCAGTTAATGTGATGTCCATGTCAAAGAAACAATATGCACTTGTGATTGTTGATGACTTTTCTAAATATACATGGGTTTTATTCCTACATTCCAAGGATGAGACCCCACACCTGGTGATTGACCATATAAAGTTGATTGAGCTGGATTCTAGATTCCCTGTTAGAGCCATAAGGTTAGATAATGGAACTGAATATAAGAATGTAGTCCTAAATGACTTTTGTGATGATAAAGGAATAACAAGACAGTATTCTGCCCCTAGAACTCCTCAACAAAATGGAGTAGTGGAAAGAAAGAATCGTACATTGATTGAAGCTGCCAGGACTATGTTGCTTTGTGCTTATAGATGACAATGTTAAACGTGGCAAGTTTGAGGAAAAGGCACAAGAAGCTATTTTTGTTGGTTATTCCAGAAGATATTACAGGGTCTACTTGGTTGGCAGTCACACAGTAAAGGAAAGTGTCAATGTTACTTTTGATGACACTAAGCTCCCTAATATACAAAAAGAAGACTCATCTGAAAAGCTGAAGTTTGATAACTTGCCAGACTCAGAATCAGATGATGCAGCCCCACCTGAAGTTATTGCTGGTAATGATAATAACAATGATGATAATGATCATGGTGGTGGTGGTGGAAACACTGGTTACAATGGAGATACCACCAACACTGTAGAAGAATCATCAAGGCAATCAAGCAACAACTCAGGGGGAGCAAATGAAGGATCATCTAGTCACTCACAACATCAAAGTGAATTTCAAGGCGAATCATCAAGATCAAATCTTCCAAGACAGACTGTATGGAATAGAGCTCATCCTTTTGAGCTGATCATTGGTGATCCAGATGTTGGAGTTAAAACTAGAAGTGCAACTCAGAATGAATGTCATTATTCAGCATTTCTATCTGAAATGGAGCCAAAGAAAACTGAGGAAGCACTGACTGATCCAGATTGGGTGATTGCTATGCAAGATGAACTCAATCAGTTTGAACAACAGCAAGTCTGGAAGCTGGTACCCTGGCCAAAGAACAAGAAAGTAGTTGGTACTAGATGGGTATACATGAACAAGCTAGATGAGGATGGCATTGTTACAAGGAACAAGGCAAGACTGGTTGCACAAGGGTATTCACAAGCTGAAGGCATTGATTATGATGAAACCTATGCACCAGTGGCTAGACTTGAGGCCATCAGGATGTTCTTAGCATTTGCAGCTTACTCCAATTTTAAAGTCTATCAAATGGATGTTAAGAGTGCATTCCTGAATGGTGAGCTTGATGAAGAAGTTTATGTGAAACAGCCCCCTGACTTTGAAAATCAGGAACTGCTGGACTTTGTGTACTTTCTCTTCAAGGCTATCTATGGTCTCAAACAAGCCCCAAGAAAATGGTATGACACTCTCTCTCGTTTTCTTTTAGAAAATGGTTTTGTTAGAGGTATCATAGACAAAACTCTTTTTTCAAAGAAACACAAAAGTGATATGATATTAGTCCAAGTCTATGTGGATGACATCATATTTGGGTCTACTAATGATGATCTCTGTAAGAGATTTGCTAAGCTAATGCAGAGTAAGTTTGAAATGAGTATGATGGGTGAGCTGAAGTTCTTTCTTGGATTGCAAGTAAGTCAAAGGTCAAATGGTAAATTTATTTGTCAATCCAAGTATCTCAAAGAACTCCTCAAGAAATATCACATGGAGGATTCAGCATCAGCAAGGACTCCATCTTCAACAGCAATCAAACTTGGAGCTTCTGACAATTCTATCAAGGTAGATGTTACAAGCTACAGAGGTATGATTGGCTCCTTACTCTATCTTACTTTAAGTAGACCAGATATTATGTATGCTACATGCTTGTGTGCAAGGTTCCAAGCGGACCCTAGAGATTTACATCTCGTTGCTGTTAAAAGAATCTTGAGATATCTTAAGGGTACACCTAATTTAGGTATCTGGTACCCTAAAGATTCTGGTTTTAACCTTGTTGGATATACAGATTCTGATTATGCAGGTAGTGTTGCTGATTATACAGGAACAAGCTAGATGAGGATGGCATTGTTACAAGGAACAAGGCAAGACTGGTTTGGCATCCATTAAATGGATGAAATTTATGTTACTTTTGTAGCAATTATGAGATTGTTAATTTTGTAACATACTTTTGTAGTATTAAATTGATAGGCTGGTGTTTAAGTTATTGGATAGTAGAATCTCCAATGCATGTCTAGGGCTAATTGACTATGTTCAACTACTTGTATTGGGAAATGACATTTCTTCATTTCATGTTTTGACTATGTCAAGTTTCTAAGAAAGTGGTTGATACTCTGATTGGTGGTTTAAACCTTGGGAGTGTATGCATTTACTCATTTTTAGCTATATATTGCACCTCTCTTTTACTGATTTTGGCATCGCAACAAACACAATACATTTTCTACTTTTATTTCATCAAAATGTCTACTTGGAACAAGCCAAATGTAGGGTTTGTGAAGGTCAATGTTAAGGGTTTCTTTCGCAGGTCTGAGATGAGGGCATCAGTTGGGTGCAGCATGAGGGATCAATGGCCTATGGATGGAGGGATGCAAAAGCATGATAGGGTTAGAAGTGCCAATCGCTGCACAACTCTGGTCCATCTGGTATGGTTTGAGAATGGCATGGGAGAAGGAAGAGAAGTCTGTCATTCTCGAATGTGAGAGTGAGGAAGCTGTTCATCAGGTGCTAAACCCTGATGAAAATTTTGACATGTTTGAGTTGGTATACATGATCAGGCGGATCATGTCTGAAGATTGGGACCTCTGTGACATTGTCCATGTTCCCTCCTCTGCAAATCTCCCTGCTGATGCTCTTGCCACTGAGGCAATTTATGATCATGGTGGCCTCCAAACTCTGCTTGTGGCACCACACTTCATTCAAGGCCTCTTGGATGCAGACAAGATGACATAATTGATGCATTATGTTCATGTATTATCGATTTAAGCCATGTACTCTCTGCATCATTATCTTATCTAAATAAATGGTTTTTTTTACTTATGTTTAGAAGCTCTTATGAATCCAACCAAAAAAGTAAAACAACAACAAATTTTCATTCATTCAAACACGGTTACATTACTTAAACTTAAGATCATTACAACCAAATCAAGGAAAAAATTACATATTTGAAGAACCATCATCACTACTAGTTGCAAACTTAAAAAATAAACCAATACAAAAGGCAAGAACAATGTAAAACCAAATCGAACAAGACCCTGGTTTCTTCACCACGATTTGTTCATGACAACCACCCCCTTGAGATAATTTTTCAATTTCCCCTTCAAGATCTCTAACTCTTCCTAACAAAACACATATCACTGCTCGACCACGATCACAAACAGGACCCTCGATCCATCGAAAATAATTGCAGCCTAGACGACCTTGAATACAACTCACGAACCTCCTACTAGCATTAGCATTAGTCCATACTGTTCTTTGAACCACTAAACGTCCACAATTACAAATTTCATTCATCAATTACCAAATTTGCTTAATTAATTTTTTAGGTTTGGGGATTTATATTTGGGGAAGAAATAACCCGGTTATATCTTTCGGGTTTATATATATGACCTAGGTTATAACCGTTTAATTGACAAAATGCAGATAAGCCATTCACTTTTAACTCCTTTTGCAAACGGAGTTAACAACCGTTTAACATCAGTACACGTTTTGCTTGCTTTTCGAAATTTCAGGTACACAATTTGCAATATGTCTAAATAGAGGTACACAAGTTGCACCGAGCCGAAACTTCAGGTACACATCCTGCATTTTACTTTTTTTCTAACAAAGTCCATCCTTTTCTAAATATATCACGGAAAACTGCCTTTTACAATTTACTTTTTCTAATTTTCTCACTAAAATCCATCTCCCCCCAAAATATCATAGGAAACCCTTTGCTTATTTATTTTAAAACGTATTTAAATAATTTTAATTATTAAATTTTAAAACCCCATTTTCCAAAAATATCACGGACATTTACCTTTTTAAACTAAATATATGTTACATTTTTTATTTTTTCTTACTAAAACCCCTCATTTTCCAAAAATATAACGGACAAACCCATACGTATTTATTTTAAAATCTGTTTTAATGTTTTTAATTAATTAAAGTGTTTAGCTATTTTAACATGTCTACTTATTATTTGCACAATTACAATTAATAAAATATTAAAAAAATAATAATAAATTAACAATACGTGCATCGTATGAGTTTTAAGCTAGTATATATAGAGAGATAAATTTCAAATTATTTTTCTTTAAAAATTCAAACATATATTATACTTCAAATAAATTTTTTATTCATATATTTTTTTTTGTAAATTCGAATTATTCTGCTTTATAAATTGAAAATTTTATTTTATTTATAATATGTTAAAAAATATTTTTTGATTTATTAATTTCAAAAATTCTAAAATTCTTAAAAAATTAAAAATATAAATTAAAACGATCTTAAAACCCTCTAATCTCCCGGTATTGATATATTAAATTTTTTTCAAAAGTAAATAAATCAATCTTATAAATATACTCATATGATAGTATTAGTTCAAAAACCCTAGTCTCTCTAATTTCGTCTGTACCCCAAACAAACAGAACCACATCAAAAATGGACGACTCGCCGCACTCAATCGCCGGCGCCGACGACTTCTGCGCCTCAATCCTCTCAAAATACAGCACTTCCGGCGACGACCACCACCAGCACCTCTGCGCAATCACCGGCGCGATGTCTCAAACTCTCAGAGACCAAAACCAACCGCTCTCTCTCATTGCTTACTTCGGCGCCGCCGTTTCGTCTCTCGATCGTATCTCGGCCGAGTCGGAACCGTCGAGTCACACTCTCGATGCGTTACTCGCGATTTTGTCACTGATTTTGCCGGGATTGTCGGGGGTTGTTGTGAAGAAGAAGTTTGAGGTTGTGGCGGAGCTGGTAATTAGAGTGTTAGGGAGTGGAGTGAGTGAGGTTGGGGTTGCGGCGGGGGTTAAGTGTTTGGCGTGTTTGTTGGTGGTTAGAGGGAGTGTTTGTTGGAATGATGTGTCGAGGATTTACGGGGTTTTGGTTAGTTATGTTACGGATAATCGCTCGAAGGTCGGTGTCTCTTTTGTTTGTTGTGAATTGCAAAATGTTGTATTGTATGTTAGGAATGTGCGTATATTTGTAGCTTAGTTTAATAATTGGGTGTTTGTTGGAATATATTGAATTGTGTTCTAGAAATGCACGTATATGTGTAGGTTAGGTTGTATGGATGTTTAATACGCGTGGAAATGTTAGTGAAGTATTAGGCTTGTCGAGAAATGACTTGTCAGTTATAGAAGTGTTTGTAAATATATTATGTGGATTTAGTAGTAATGGAGGTTTTGTTTTTTTTGAATTGTGAGACATTGAATTGTATGTTTGGGGGCTTGAATCTGTGTAGGTTATATTGTAGGGGTGTTTATTAGCGTGGAAATGAAGTAGCAGGCTCATCAATTTATGAAGCGGCTTACCACTCAAGCATTCTTATTTTGGATAAAGTTATGTAAATGTTTATGTAGTGACAATGTAGGTTTTGTTTGTTATGAATTTTGATAGATTCAATCATGTTAGGAAAACGAATGTATATGCAGCTTAGATTATAGGGATGTTTAATTACAAGTGGACATGGAGTATTAGGCTCATTAATTCATTCAATAGCTATTAGTTATAGATATAACATGGCTTAGAATTAGAGATATAATCATATGTCAACAAATGTAATATATACGGAATCAACAAGGAGCTTAAATACAATTTTGAGACATCGATTGTTCATGACAATAAAGAATTTAGTGCATTTTATGTATTTAATCAGTAACCACTTTGAACTGTGAAGAAGTAAGGTGTGGGTGCCCTTGTACATCCGCAACTAATATTATGTTGATTATTGGTGTAAAGATTCAAGCTTTCGTAAATTTTTTATTAGTAAAAGTAGTTGTACAAGTTAGTTCATTTAACTGACAGTACTGATGGTCTGTTAATACGATAAACAGGTAAGAAGGCAATCACATGTCTGTCTCCGTGATGTCCTTGTAAGTTTTCAGGGCACTGCGATTCTTGCACCTGCTAGTGAAGCCATAGCAAACATCTTCGAGAGGTTTCTTTTACTTGCTGGAGGATCAAATGCAAATCCTTCGGAAGGACCAAAAGGTGCTCAGGAGGTCCTATACATTCTGGATGCCCTCAGAGATTGTCTTCCTCTGATGTCCTTAAAGTCCTCAACCAACATCCTGAAGTATTATAAATCCCTCCTTGAACTGCATCAACCCCTTGTTACTAGGCGCATAACTGATGGTCTAAATGTGCTTTGTCGCCACCAAAAAGGAGAAGTTTCAGCTGAAATGCTGCTTGATCTGTTAGGATCGTTGGCTACCTTAATATCTACAAATGAGACATCTGCTGATAGCATGACATTTACTGCTCGTTTACTAGATGCAGGGATGAAAAAAGTGTACCTGATAAATAGGCAAATTTGTGTGGTTAAGCTCCCTGTTGTGTTTAGTGGTCTTGCAGGTTTGATTTTTGTGCTATCTTCTCTTCCAAGTTTCTTTAAAACCCTTTCATCTTTTCAATGAACAAATTAATAATACATATCTGAATATTGCATATTAAGCTGCATTTATATTTGATAATAAAATTCTGCCAAAATTTTAAGCAACGTATATGGTGCAGTAGAACAATGTAACGTCTTAGATTTTGGCAGATGTCATGGCTTCTGAACATGAGGAACCATTGTATGTTGCTATGGAGGCATTTAAGAGCTTGATATCCTCATGCATTGATGAAAGCTTGATAAAACAAGGTGTAGATCAGATCAATGAAAGTAAAAAAATAGGGTCACGGAGGTCTGCACCAACTATTATCGAGAAAGTGTGTGCTACTATTGAAAGTCTGCTTGACTATCGCTATGCTGCAGTCTGGGACACGGCTTTACAAGTTGTTTCAGCAATGTTTGATAAATTAGGTGAGTGGAATATTGTACTGTTCTGTACATCTTGGTAACTTCATATATATATATATATGTATGTGTATATAAAAATATAATTGAGAATACTGAGTTAGTCGAGATACTGGGGCGCGTCTACTTCATATTGTTGAAACTAATTGTGAACTAGAAATTGATATAGCATTTGTTATTAGAATTTCTGATTTTGGTTTTTGCATTAGGATATATTAATCTGAGTGTGCCTACAAATGACGTTGTTAGTCTATCTCGAGGATAAAATTATTTATTGACGAAGCTCTATAATTGCACACTCTTTATTTTACAGGTGACAGTTCTTCTTACCTATTGAGAAGAACTCTGACAAACCTGGCTGACATGCAGAAGTTGCCTGATGAAGACTTCCCATACAGGAAACAGGTAATGTCGTTACAACATCAACCTTGTCTTCTTTTTCTTTGCTGAGTTGAGTACAGCATATGATGCTGTACTGTTTTTTAATATTAAGTTCATGCTTCTGTCTCATGCAAGATATCCTCATCCTTCGTATTCACATATACAAACTGTAGCTCTTCTCCCTGTGACTATAAATGTACAGTAGCTATGTTTAGGAGCTATAAGAGATGCACCAAAAAGTTGGAAGATGTGTATAAATTTTTCCTTTCCTTCATACCTTCTCCCTTTATTTCGTCCGTCTATAAAGGAGCTTGTATGTTGTGGGCTCTCTACTTTAGGATAATAAAATACCAGAGTGTACCACTTTTTACGATATGATATTTATGAATGGCCCTTCACGTTTAATTGTAACATGAACTAATTTCCTGGAAGCAAGGCTCTGGAGTTCCGATGATGTAAAATCTTTGAATCTAAAGACGTATCTTGTATAAGATACTTGTTTACTCCATCTTATTTTACTAGTCTCTTATGAATAAATTAAGCATATTGAAATGTTAGTTGTATAGTATTTTTTCATTCATACCCTTGTTTATTGCATTAGTTCTATATATAAGTGGAGTAGAGTTGCATTGGAAATGATAAAATAAGAGGGTAAGTTTGAATATTTGTTCATAAATTTGCGTTTGATGCAGAGATAGACAACTATAATAGGATAAAAAAAATTCTTCAAAAGAGACTAGTATTTTGGGGTGGAGGGAGTATTAGTTTTCCTTTTGTCCCATTCAGATCCATTGAAAAATTAATTACACCATCTGAAATTGATTCACTTCCATTGTTTATATCAATAAGGGCCTGTTTGGCGATTTGATTTATAAGTTGAGATTAACTGATTAGTCCAAATAACAACTTGTGACTTCAAACTAACTTCTAATTTCAGTTTTTAAGTATGAAAGCAGCTACCTATTTTTGTCTCGTTTTTAAGTTTGTAATTGGACTTAAGAAAAATTACATGACCCTCCTTGCATCATGTATTTCTTTTGAAGTTTGATAACTTGTAAGTTATACATTATTATTGAAGTATTCAAACACATAAAAACATCATTAAATATAATACAAGCTTGCAAGTGTTTCAAGGTAATTTAAATGGGATTTCAATTTGTTGATTGATTGAAAGTTCAGGTTGCAAATCAATTGGATTTTTAAAGATGCTTACTATTTTACCCGATTGTGTTTCAAGATACTGATTCCCTTATTTAAATTATTTTGTAATTGTGCCAAATACTGGATTTGAGAACCACACTGTAAACTGTAATGATGTGAAATAATTCGGGTTATTTCATGAACGCAATCTTATATGGAATGACCCCTTCATTGACCACCAGTTTGAGAGACCAGATAAAGTAGTTCTTGAGACTTGTCAATTTTTGTTAGCCATGTGTTTTTATGGCAACCCTTGTGTTTATTACTTGAACTTGGAGGTTACTATGTTGTGAACGGTTGTGGCTAGATTGTCCAATATTTTAAGCTGTTTCTACTTTATGAATATAAAAAGTAGTCCAATATCTTCTTCTGCTGTGTTTATTTCTAAGTCAAGTCTCTCACAGTTGCATGAATGCGTGGGATCTGCTGTGGTTGCAATGGGACCTGAAACATTTTTAAGTCTCCTGCCCCTTAATTTGGAGGCTCAAGATGTCTCTCAGATCAATGCGTGGCTTTTTCCAATTCTGAAGCAATATACTGTTGGTTCAAGTTTAAACTTCTTTACTGAGTCGATCTTTGATATGATTGGCCTGATGAAGAAGAAGTCTGCCGCGGTATGCATCTGTCAGCCATTGTTTTTATTATGCTTTTTGATTGAAGTTACTAACCTATCTCCACGCTATTTTTCTATAGCTTGAACGAGAAGGAAAGATTCATTCAGCTAGGAGTGTTGATGGACTGACTTACTCTTTGTGGTCGCTGCTGCCATCATTCTGCAACTACCCTTCCGATACCGCTGAAAGCTTTAAGGATCTAGAGAAAGCATTATGTAGCTCCCTACGTGATGAACCGGATGTCCGTGGTATAATATGCTCTAGTTTGCAGATTCTTATTCAGCAAAATAAGAAGATGCTGGAAGGGAATGGCGATATATTTGGTACTGAAACTAGCAATCGAAGGGAGCGAGCACTTGCTCACTATACTCCGGAGGTTGCAGCTAAGAATTTGAATGCACTGAGGTCATCTGCTCGTGAGATTTTGCCTGTCTTGTCAGGGATCTTTTTAAAGACTTCCAAAGATGACGGTGGACTTCTGCAGGTACTTCTCATTTCTGAAAAGTGTTTGACCAGAGAAAACAGCTGATGCAAAAATTAGTTACTATACACTCTGTTTCTATAGGTATCAATTCCTCGCAAATTTCAAATGCAGGCTGCAGATCTTAATTACATCTATACAGTTTCTGGAATTTTAAGCACATATTGTCTGTTTACTTACAAAAGCATTGGTGTGCTGGAACAGTATTAGATTTTTTTAAGGTTTCGTAACATTGGTGTACATGAAGTTAATATAGTTATGAACATGTATGTCAACGACTGTTTTATTATCTACCAATATAGTTAAAGAGTCTAGTATAACATTTGGCAAAAGTTTTTTGTTAGCTGATGCAAAGTTCATAGCATTCTGGGATCTAGAAAAGCACCTGTACCTGGGTCAATTGCGAATCTTGCAAGACTAGTTCAGTAGCACTGGGATTGAAAATCTATATGGCGGTGTGCTTATGTCTGAATCCAACTAAGGAGATTGATCCAATATGGAAGGCCTTGCTCTAGTTGAACTGATACTCAAATATACTAATACAAGCATCATTAATACAATTAGATAGTAGAATAATTCCTAAATACAAAAAGTAATATATGGAACTAAAATTGTAATTATAGAACTGGAAGTAAAGTTTGAATAGGACTTGACATGTGTAAATTGTTATAATACAAGCAAATTAGAACTGTAATAGGATTGAAAGTAAATATTATTATGAATTAACATATGTAAGATATAGAATCAATAGGGTTAAAATTGAATCTTAAATAGAATTAATTTAATGATTAATCTACATGCAAAATATTTTGTTGATTCACTGTAAAATGTGAATACTGTTTCTGGCTTTGATTTTTCACCCGCAACAGCCTGACAGGGTGCACACTGCACACAAGTGAAAGATGATAACAAGTTTTTATATTTGTCGTTAATTTTTTAAGAGTTTTTAAAAGAGGAATGAATGTTTAGTCCATTTGAGCCGTCTTTTTACTGTTTTATTAGATCATCTTTCTTTCCAATTCTTATCTTGCATCAGCCTATAATGTTATGTAATTAAAACATAAGTAATGACTCCCTCGAAACTTGGTATTACTTTTCTCTCTGTGCTGCAAAATCTTTTAGGTTTTGGCTTCTTGTTAGTTGTTGGATTACCCTGGAGAGTTTTTTTTAACTTGTGGTACAAGTCCCTAGTAAAAGTTATTAAACCTATTTCCACTAAATTCATTTTTGAAGAGGAATCCCATCTTCTATGAGACCAGTATGTACTGCATTTTCTATCACTTTTCGACAGCACCAACAGAGTCCTTGCATTAGTTCATGTATAAATAGTCTGACATGGCTCAGTCCATATAAATCTTCCTCTGTCACTGGTCCTCCGAATTACCTAAACCTAAATAGTAGTGTATTTGAAAGTTGTTTCATCGTGTCCTTAAAATGCTTATCCGTTTTGGTTACTGTATAAAGAATACCTTTTACACTTCTTATAGGCTACGATTGGCGAGTTCGCTGCAATATCAGATAAAGCTGTAGTCTCTAGATTCTACAAGGCTACTATGAAGAAGCTATTGGATGCGACTAAAAAGGCTGGAGAAAGCCACAAGTCTAAAAGTTTCAACTCTATGGAGGTTGAAAACTCTTCGGATGAAGTTTCGCTGTCAGTGGAAAGGTGGTTTTTACTTCCTAATTTTATATTTATTCATTGTTCTGCGATTCTGTTATACCCTACTTTACATATGTAGAATCATAAACTTTTACGGGAAAGGTGGAGATGGGTTTAAGTGTGTCTAATCCTACTTTGCATTGCATTTACAGGGCACAATTATTTGACTTGGCAGTTTCCCTTTTGCCTGGCTTGGATCCCAAAGAAACAGATCTTCTGTTTGTTGCAACAGAGCCCGCGTTGAAGGTTTTTTAGTTCCTAATTTCTGGATATATTTTCTTAGTTATACTTATGTGGTCGATTTGTTATATTAACTAGAGGATGGTACCAATGGGTTGTAGGATAGTGATGGAATGATCCAGAAGAAGGCATACAAAGCTCTTTCAGTTATTCTCAAGGTAGACTGTCATTTCTTGTCAATCAGCTGCATTTTGTTTGAAATTGTTGTCTTCTGTGATCATTTTATGTCCTGTGTTATATATTTGAGCTTAAAAACCTGTCTCTGCCAAAGAAATTGATGTTTTCATCCTCATAATCTATATGATTAGTAGTCATTTCTACTTTTTGAACACAAGAACAGACATAAATGATTTGCTTTTGTTCTGTTGTGTATCAAGTTCAACTCAATTACATATAAACTTTTATATCTAGAACTAACTAGGAACACATTAGGGTATGTTGAAAATGAATTTAATAAGCAGAGTTGTACAACAAATCAGCTATTTGAGCGAAAGATATTCTGAATGCACATTAACCGTATAGTAATTACACATGTGACTTGTGAGTATAAAGTAACTCGGATATCACAGTTGACTCTAGTTAATATTTTGCATCTTATTTATTTGTACCCCTCTCTTTTCTATCCTGTATTTGGTAGCTTGTTTTCCGGAACTGACAAGTTACTCTGATTTGTTATGGAAGACTTCTGAAGGATTTATTTCAAGAAAGCTCGAGGAGTTGCTTAATATGATGATAGAAGTGCTGCCTTGCCATTTTGCAGCTAAACGTCATAGACTTGACTGTTTGTACTTCTTGATTGAACATGTGTCCAAGGTACTAAGACATTTCTGATAATCTTTTTCTCCAAAATCTTTACACACAATTCAATATGGTTCCATTAACGCGTGTGCAAATAATTTTGTATTATTTGGTGTACTACGCACAGGAAAATTTGGAAGAAAGGAGGCGTGGTGTGATCGCTTCCTTCTTGACGGAAATCATGCTCGCTCTGAAAGAGGTATAATAATGCTCTATTACTGGCTCGTAAATGCAGCTATTCTTTTCTTTTTTGTGATGAACTATGCTACCAATATGTGGATAGTAGATCAGTGTCTCTGTATAGTTTTTCTTTTGTCATACTCTTGCTTCTATGTGAACCTTTATATGTATATCTTGTTGGAAAAGGGGTTCCTTCCGTAGAAACTAGTTGTTGACACTCTCTCACTGTAGGTTGATGAATATATTACATGTAAACATAGTTTGTTGGCATTATTGTTATATTAGTCATGGTGCAGGATAGCTGTATTTTCATGGGTCCTTGACAGATATAATTATCACATTATGTAGACATCATAAATGTATGTGGTATGCCGAGCTTGTTATTAGAGTAACTTCTCAGACCATTTGCCAGAAGAGAAGGGGTGTAGGAATATTTTATGAAGTTTGAAGTTCTATATTTAGTGTAATTGCAGTTGGTTTATCCTCTAGTTATTCTAATGTCAAGAGGTTTCTGTTTTTTGCTACCTTCTACACTGGGGACAGCTTCTTATTATAGCTGTTTCATATGTTGTTTATATCCCCAAATGTAGAACTTTACAAATCAGATTTTGTGCTATTTATTGGACAAAAATATAGTCTGCAATTCTTATATCTAGATACAATCTAATCCAACTCATGGACAGTAATTATTTTTTTTAAAGATTTTAATATTTATATATATATACTTGAAAGATTGAAGATGCAATACTTTGCATATTATCCATACGATACCACTTTAAAAAGGGAAAGATAATCTATTTTCAGGAATCTTGACCCTCGGGGAGAAATATCTAATGCTTGTTTAACTAGGTGTTCTTTGACTACTCTGAATGGTCTTTTAATGGTTTATTTACATAATCAGCAAGATGACCAGTAAGCCGAAATCTAAATAGAGTTTTCCTCGCCTTGCCTGGTGTGAGAGGAATAGTAACTGATCTCTAAAATGGTAATAATAACATAAATCAGTAACTTTATAATAGTAGTGGCAAAGGACGCCTATTCCAGATGCCTTAAATGCTTAATTTGTAGTTTACCTCTATTATTCTACTATTTAGTCCAACTACTTGTTTATTGGATTACTTTGTCAGCTAAATATTTAATCGTTTTAAAGCACTGATTTGCCACAGCAGTTATACCTTTCATCAAATCTTGGTTGATGGTTTGTTCAATGAACTTAATAATTGACCAACTTATATTTTTTCCCTTACAAAACTTATACTGAAGGTAGGAAATTGGTCAAGAATTTGATGAGAATATATATATTTGAGCTAGGAAGAAACACTTTATAAGGGCATGAATTAATTATAGGCCGAAATATTTGAAGTTCCACCAAAAATGTATTGATAGAAAGCTTTAGATGTCACAAATGGTTATAATTTCGTTCTTTTTGTATCTAATAATCTTTGAAATTCAGGCATCCATGACTGGGCCAAATCATGATTAACTTATAACTTGTATGTATTGTTATTTTAGTGTCATGGGTTACTGATATTGCTTGAGTTAGTTCACCCCTCATTTTCAATCTTTGGTCTTTAATCTCCAGCAGTTAAAACTAACACATTATCTTTTGTATACATTTTGCTATATACTTTATATATTGCTCTATTTTGTTTTCTTTTGCCACTTGGTATTCATAATTTTTAGATGTGATCTTGGTATTATGTTTAAGATTGCTAAAAAATAATGTAACTTATATGGAAAAGTTTAGAGTTGGCACTAGCAATTATACGTATTTATGAAAGGTTAATTGCATGAAAAATGCATGTTGATATTTTCAATGCAGGCTAATAAAAAAACAAGGAACAGGGCATATGAAATTATTGTCCAAATTGGTCATGCCTGTGGGGATGAAGATAGAGGTGGCAAGAAGGAAAATTTGCATCAGTATTTTTACATGGTACTCGGATCACTCGATTTTGTATAGCAAAATGGTCACCTTTAGAGATGTGTTTAATTTATCATCTTCTGCGTTTCTTGCTGTAGGTGGCTGGAGGACTGGCTAGTGAGACCCCTCATTCAATCAGTGCCGCTGTCAAAGGCTTAGCTCGCTTGGCCTATGAGTTTACTGATTTAATTTCTAGTGCTTATTCTGTTCTTCCGTCAGCGCTCCTCCTCCTACAGAGGAAAAATAGAGAGATAATTAAAGTATGTTTGCAATAGCTCATATCTGTTGTATTTGCTGTCATATTTGTTGTATGAACAGATGTACTAAATGTATATGATGCTCTTCAATCTAAATGCAGGCTAATTTAGGTTTATTGAAAGTTCTGGTAGCTAAGTCGCAAGCAGAGGGTTTAAATGCAAATCTAAAGACTGTAGTTGAAGGTCTACTAAACTGGCAAGATAGCACGAAGAACCATTTCAAAGCTAAGGTTGCTATTTATATGCTTTAATCTGTATGATTCATACTTGTTTTGTTTCCATCTATTTTCATTATTATTTATGATCATGGTTCGGTCACCACTGTGGTGTCTGTTTTTGTAACCACTAATATTTTTGCAATCACGCTAGTTATGGTAGTACTAGTGATGATCTTATTTACATACAATGTGCAAGTTACATATCTTGTTATTTGTGCTTGCAGGTTAAGCTACTACTTGAAATGCTTGTTAAGAAATGTGGTCTTGATGCTGTTAGGGCAGTAATGCCTGAAGAGCACATGAAACTTCTTACAAATATAAGAAAGGTATGGTTGAGGACATTATTCTTGGTCTGAATAAATGAGTTAAGACTTTATATAATCCGCCATCACCTTGTATGCAGATGAAGGAGAGGAAAGAGAGGAAACTTGCTGCTAATCTAGAAGAGACCAGATCTCATTTGTCAAAAGCAACTACTTCTCGGTATGTTTATTATTTATTGCACCCAAGTACATAATAAACTCACAGCATCTAGAGCTTTGGAATTTTATAAATTCATTTAGTTGTATGCAATATTTTGTTAAATTATAGTATTGAAAATTGATCAACTCGTTTGAATTTAACTTATAATTTTTACTAAAGGGATGTCTTGCAACTTTAAATTATAGGCGCTGATATAAAATTTTGATGTTGCAACATGTAATAGATTGCATTTTGAAGTCTATTTTATTCGAAACTATCTACTAAAGGATTTCATATCTCTCGAGTCCACAACGGAGAGTTATATACCTGTGCCCTTAGGTTTATGCCAAGGCCATTATGAAAACAAATGGATAAGAATTAATAACTTTTCCGGCGAGCATACCTGAAGAATATACTGAAAGGTTTCACATTATGACATTAAAAATTGTAAATAAGCAGTGCTATTACAAATTAAATACAATTATCTTTCTTTTTATTTTTTGTTAGCTCATTTACGCAGCTGATTTTCAGGATTTAATGTTTTTAACTTCTTTACAGGCTAAGCAAATGGAATCATACGAAAATATTTTCCGACTTTGGCGATGAAGAAGATGACAACAGTGATGAAGAATTCATGGGTGCTGAGACAGTTTCTGGTCGACAGACCAAAAATAAGTCATTGTTGAACTCTAAAGCATCCACTTTAAGGTATGCAGTGAATATCCTCATGTTTACCCTTAACTTGCACATCACACATGACACAACATTGTGAGATTTGTAAAGTCTAACGATATTGGTACTTATGTTGAATACTTGACTATAGTTCTGTTATCTAGTTGTAAGTGTAATTTATTAAAGTATAGTGGTACTTATGTTGAAAACTTGACTATAGTGCTCTTATCTAGTTGTAATTGTAATTTACCTGGCACAGTGAATATGTGCGACAATTACGTTATCTTGTGCCAGTCATTTAATTTAAACACAAAATTGTTCAATTTAGCAAGTGCTGTTGCTGGTGGCAGATACTAGGCTTCAATTTACTTCCCCAAACTGACCTAAAACTGAATATTTGTTCTTCATTGTCCAGGTCCAAGAGAAAGCGCAAAGCAGCTAACCTTTTGCCAGAAGATTCGTATGATCAAATAGATGATGAGCCTCTTGACCTGCTTGATCGGCTGAAGACAAGGTCAGCTCTTCGGTCATGTGAACAGAAGAAGCCAGAATCTGATGATGAGCTAGAGATAGATGCAGAAGGTCGAATGATAATCCATGAGGAGGGGAAGAAATCAAAAAGAGAGATACCTTCTGCCCCTGACTTGGATTTAAGAAGTCAAGCAGGTAGCCACTTGTCCGTGAACTCCAAAAAAGCTCAGAAGCGTAGGAAAACGTCAGAGTCTGGGTGGGCAAACACAGGGTCGGAGTATGCTAGCAAAAAGGCTGCGGGTGATGTGAAGAGAAAGAATAAGCTTGAACCATATGCTTATTGGCCACTCGATAGGAAGATGGTGAGTCGTAGGCCTGAGCAGAGGGCAGCTGCACGAAAAGGTATGTCAAGTGTGGTGAAGCTGACCAAAAAATTCGAAGGCAGGAGCGTCGCCAGTGCGTTGTCTGTTAGGGTCAAGAGAGGTAAGAAGAAAGCAAACAAGAAAAACAGGTAATGGATGGAATAGAAGTCAGGTTCTGCTAGTTGCAGGTCAGTGTTGTATTTTTCAAATTTTGTTTTTGATATGTAATTTGTAAAATTAGAGTCTCCCCCCTTCTTTCCAGAAGTTGACATGACAGTGAACAAAAAATATATATTTTTTAAATATTTAATTTCATTACATTTTGTAGCCCCTGGTACATTTTACTTTATAGAGCCAGCTGCATTTTGGTTGTCACACTTTACACCAAATTCCAAATAAATGGGTGGAGTTTGAAATTTGCATATCAGTGGGTCGGTGGCCATAATATCATTTCAAACTAGAAAACAATTATATTGTTGCTCCGATGAATTCCCACTATTGTAGCTCCAAATCATCGAAAATTGTGTCCCAAGTCTAAATATATTGAATATGGTTTTGCAGATTTTGAAGGATAGGGTTAGTAATGAACGTGATTATGTGTGTGATAAAGACTGCATATGTGTAATGCTTTACTCTCTCAATTGTGGAAAATATTTACCTCAACGATTTGATGTTATCACAATATATGACCAAACGTTTTTTATAGATCCGTGAGTGGAGTATTGGACAGAAACTGACCTCAAATGTATCGTTTAGAATGGAATTATGGCGCCACAAATCTACATGTTTGATTTCCAGCCAGTTTTTCGAAAAAGTTGGCAACGTAAGACTCGATTTCATATTTACATTTCAATGTAGTAATGCACAACAGAGGCACCCCACAAGTACAGCTTGCAATTAAAGAGAACGCTCCGACCTTGTGAGTAGACCTGACAATTGGTTCATGTCGTGTACTTTCGTGTTTTGTGTACCCAAATGCTAAATTCAAAATCATATGTCTAGGATTCGTGTATTTTTCGTGTCGTGTTTTCGTGTAATTTAAATTAATAATAAAAATAAAAATAAAAATTTAAATATATTGAAATATTAAAATTTAGGTAATATTTTTACAAATGTTTATTAATTAAATATATATATATATATATATATATATATATATTTACATAATATTTACAAATAATATTATAAATTTATGTATAATCACATAAATAAATGTTAAATATCTAATAAAAATGTTAAAATATCTAATATAAATATTAATTTATAAATATTAATTTATTTATTTCGTGTCGTGTACTTGAAGGGTAAACACAAAACCGGCACTAAATCTCGACCGTGTACTTTTATGTTCGTGTACTTTCATTTCGTGTACTAAACATACAAACCCAAATACTAAATTTTCGTGTCGTTTCATATCATGTCGAAAATTAACTGATCTACTTGTGAGGCACCCCAAAAGTACAGCTTGCAAATTAAAGAGAACGCTCTGAGCTTGTGGCTATACTTGATCGCCAAAGGTCCACCGTTAACCAAAAGACAACGTGCTCTACAAATTTGTTAGAGCTTGTATCACAAATTACTAGTGACCATATCAAATATTAGTTGGTGGCTTGGTGCTATTCAATTATCACGATGGAGTGTACAGCTCCCCCGTCGAAATCGTCGTACAACTTTGTCTCTTTCTTTATTAATTCTATGCACCTCTATTTATTTTTACCTAATAACCAATTACGTACATTGTTTGAACTAATTCATTGGTAGCAATATAATATGCTTAAACTCGACTTTAAATTTGTAAACACAAACTAAATGTTATTATTCGATAAATTTTACAAATTTAACACCACTATCTGCATTTTTTTCTATAAAATGTAAAATTTGACTTATTTTTTAAGAATTTAAACTGGAGGTGAAATATACAATCAAAGACGACAGGTCGCTGAAGAATCAACTTAGATGACAGTAGAAAACTGAAGGATTGTTGGTAACTCAATGCCCTGCAGATTTGCAAAAAGAAAGGTAGATAATTATCTAACCTCAGGTTATTCATTGTTGCTACCGCTAGAAATACAAATATAGGCGTATATACAATTGCCATTAAAAATGATACAACTACAGACAAGCTTAATTAACATAAGCAACTAAGATCTATCATCCCATAACCTAACAATATCGCCGCTAAACACTGTTAAATCCTGACAACAATACAATCCACATTCGTTAATCTCTTTCATTCTCTCCAACTTGTCAACTTTAAACCATCTCAACAACTCTGCATGCGCCTCGCCCTCCCCGTTACCAATCTCGTAATGTTCATCATTACATTCATTTTCACTCTCCTCGGGATAATAGTAAGCCACAAATTTCCCTTTCGTAACTCCATCACTATTATCCAAGATTGTTGTGTCCTTAAATCGTAATTCATAACCTCGTTTAGATGATACCACCTTATGCATTTCAGGCTCAGATGATGCACTTACTAAACTACTCGGGTTTAGTGAATTAGCAACCGGGATGTCAGGTTCAGTAGAAGCTATTTGCAATGTTAACGGGGACTTTGCTCCTCGCCAGAATAAGCTGGCAGCACCAGCACAGAAAACTGCCATCCACGTCCATAAATTGCTGACAAAAATAGTGGAAATATCGGAGAGAATAAAATCGAAAGCAACAGATTCAAGCGGAGAACTGAAAGCATTCATCTTTGTATTTATGAAAAATTGATGGTAAGTTTATTTTTTGTTTGGTTTGGAGAATGAGGATGGATGAATGGGTATTGGGTATGGTGATGATATATATAAGAAGTTGGTTTTTATGATTGAAAGGAGGCTGAGATGGGTATGCAACAAGTAACGTGAGCCGTCGGATGAGAGTAAGTGTGAAGAATATTTGGATCTTTACATAAGATGCTGGGAATCGAGAGAGGTATATGCTTATTTGTTAAATAAGTACTTAGGTTTAACTCGTGCGTCAGTAGGGTTCCTATATTATGAATATGTAATGGATCTGGTACTGATTATTAGAGCTGATGTTAGATTAGTGATTAGAACTTAGAAGTCTGTATTTAAATTGTTATGTCTAATAATTTATACATTAATTTTTATTTTTTTCAGGCTTAAGTCATGCTCCATATCAGTGTCTGCCCACAAGCCCTAATTAATTCATTGGACCAATTTTGTGGTTAAACTAGTCCTTAATAATTAAAGGTAAAATTTTGTTGAGTATTTAAATATTGTCTAATTAAATTAAATATTATTGAACGGATTGCATGTATGAATGTAACATGTTTCAATATATATAGTTTTACAACATTAAAATCCATGTAAATGCTAATTTTATTTTTGAATTTGTGTGACTTTCGCTAGAGAAAGAGAGATGACACATAACAAATTAACAGAGGAAATTAGAATCTATATGAATTAAAGTTATATTTTATATATCCAATAACTCTTGGGGTAGTGGTATCTCCTTCAAATATAAGGATTCAAATTTTAGGTGTGTGTATAGTGTGTTCATTTAGCCGGAATAAAAAAAGAAGTTATATTTCATATAGGTTTTATGACATTTTCACCCTTCAAGTTTGGACTGTTGTACCCATAAACCCTTGAAGTATTAAAGCGTATCTTTTCGCCCCTCGGGTATCAGAAATGTACCCTTTTGCCATTCAACTGGGACAGAAAGCGTATCTGCTTATAACGTTACAAAATGGCAGGGACATTTCAGATATTACACAAGCCGATATTATGATCAGTCTCCTCACTTTACCTTAATTAAGCCATTCAATTACACCCAAATCAAATCAAACACTCTGGAGCTCCGCTTGAAGAAGAAAAATGATGGATCCTAACGAGCATTCGTCTGGTATGATTGTTAACCCTATGTTGCAATTATTAATTAAGCTTGCTTGATTGTTAACCCTCTTTGATTGTTATATATTCGAAGTATCTTGTTTATGCATGCTTTGTTTTATGTGGGTATTGTTTTAAACCGTAAATAGTTAGTAGCCTTGTTGAAAATATGTTTGATCTTGATACTATATTTGTTGGTATTGGAGGTGATGGAAGAATAAGTGTTAATTTATTTCATGGTGGAAAGTTAAAATGGTTACTAAGTGTTGAATATCTGGGGGTCGGGGTCAGATGACAGTATATCACTTTCAATGTGAAGAAGAACTTAGGTATGACAGTTTGAGAGAATATGTTAAAGCTTTGGGTCATAAGGGACTGTTCTGTTTGTATTATAGGAATCCTAAAAGAGATTTAGATAAATGTCTTGTGTTAATCACAGATGATAGTTATGTAGTTGCATTGAAAAGTTATACTGTGGAAAATGATAAAAAGATAGATATATATGTGGAGCATTTTGATGAAGCTAATTTGGGGTCATTTGATGACATGAATGTATTTGAAAGGAGTGAAAGAGATGGAAGTAATGAGGTAGGATATTGGAGTGATGAACTGGATGATTATGACTTTGATGACTCTGATTACTCAATGTCAGATGATGACATGATATATGTTAATAATGTAGATGAGGGAGTGGAATGGGTGGGTAGAATAAGAGAACGACTTGGACTAGGTAAAGAAGACACTGATAGTGATAAAGATGATAATCACACTGATTGTGATGACAATAATAGTATGCCAGACAATGACATGGATGAAGATGAAGAGCTAGAAGCTCTTAAGAGAAAAAAAAAAGAGTTTACAGTGTACAAAGATTGTGACAATCCACAGTGGAAAGTTGGGATGATCTTTACAGATCATTACCAGTGCAGAGAGGCCATAATGAAGCATTCTTATACTGAAGGGAGGGTGGTGAAGTTTGTTAAAAGTGATAAAACCAGAGTTAGAGTAGTTTGTAAGCCTCCATGTCCCTGGTTCCTTAATGCTGGATTTAATTTTGACAGGTGCATTCAAATAAAGAAAGTGGGACCAGGTACATTTTAGTCATTCCATTAAATTTTCACTTTCCTTGACTGGTACCTATTAGTTTAATATTGTGTTGTTTCTTGTTGCTTTACAGATCACACATGTGTTAGAGAGCAAAATGGATTGCCCCTTATCAACTCTGGTTTTCTAGCAAGAAAATATCTACCTGAGTTTAGGATTAATCCAAACTGGCCAATTAAGTCTTTTCACAAGACTGTGTTGAAGGATTTGCAGATTGATTTCAAAGCTCATATACTCAGAAAAGCTAAAAGAAAATGCATGAGGATCATTAATGGTACTCATGAGGAACAATATCAGAAACTCTGGGATTACAAGTTAGAGTTGTTAAAAAGGAATCCCAACTCCACAGTTGAGATTGAGATTGAACCAGGTATGTAACTTTGGTATAGATCTGGTTTTTTTTGTGCATAGATCTGAAAAAATGCATGCCTAATTATAAATCTGTCCATTTTGTAGGAAATGTTGGTCAATTCAGGAGGATGTATATATGTCTAGGTGGGTTGAAGCATGGCTTTAAACTTGGTTGCAGGAAGGTCATTGGCCTAGATGGATGCCATATCAAGAATGCTTATAAAGGTCAGATTTTGTGTGATGTTGGCTTAGATGGTAATAATTGTATGTTTCCATTAGCCTGTGCAGTAGTTGAAGCAGAAAGGTTAGACTCTTGGAGGTGGTTTTTAGCTTTACTAGTTCAGGATTTTGATATTAGGGTTGGGGATGGGTGGACATTGATTAGTGATAGACAAAAAGGTCTTCTTAATGTGATAGAAGAAATGCTACCTATGGCTGAGCAAAGGTATTGTGTTAGACACATGCATAACAACTTTAAGCAGAAATATATGGAGGAAATTCACTGAAAGAAAGATTGTGGAGTTGTGCTAGAGCTAGTAATGTAGAAGCATTTGAGACATCCATGACTTATTTGAAAGAGGAAAATGTAGGAGCATGACAATGGTTAACTGCAGTGCCTTTCCATCTCTGGACAAGGTCACATTTTAAGAATAAGACTAAGTGTGATATGCTGCTTCATAACATGTGTAAGAGTTTTAACAGATGCATTCTATGGGCTAGGGAACAAGGTATTTTAGTTATGTTAGAAATGATTAGAGAGTACCTGATGCAGAGACTACAAAGTAAGAGAGAGGAAATGTTTGGTTGGGAAGGTAACAGATTTACACCCAAAGTATACAAGTTGCTTGAGAAATTTAAAAAATGGAGTAGAGGATGTTATTCTACATATGCATGTTATGATGAATTTGAAGTGACAACAGTCAATGGGTCAAAGTATGCAGTGCATTTGGGCAATAGAACTTGTGGTTGCAAAAGATGGGATTTAAGTGGTATCCCTTGTCACCATGCCATCTCATGCATCAACAGGTTATGATACAATGTGGATGACTATGTTGATTATGTGTATTCAACATCTAACTATAAGACAACTTATTCTGAAATAATATATCCTATGAATGGACACATGGATTGGGAAAGATCAGGAATTTCTTTGAAACCACCAACAATTGAAAAACAGCCAGGCAGGCCCAAGAAGAAAAGAAGGCCAGAACCTAAAGAGGCATATGAAAAGGTTGAAAATAGAGTGAAGATATTAAGCAGGACAACTCAGAAGACTGTGAGGTATATTAATGTTTTTTGGATTTATTGTGTGTCTCATACATTGTGCGCTGATTTTAATGCTACATATGTTTGTAGGTGTGGAAAATGCAACAAAACTGGTCATAACAAAAGAACATGCCTAGATCTTCGAAAGGTAGACAATGCCCAAGTAGATGAGGAAGAAATGCAAGAAGCATTCAATGAAGTGGCTACATGCCCAGATGGTCCATCCTTGACTCAACCTAGTCAAGTGGAGAATGAGGTTTTAGCTGAACAACCAATTGAGGAGGAAAATGCTGTAGATGATGAGGCTCCAATTGAAATTTCAGCAAAGAAAATTCGAAAACTGAAATGTCAAAGAAGGCTAACAACAACTTTGGATCCCCCAATCATTGTGGATGCTGACAAATTGAAAAAACTGAAGGAGAGATTGAAAGCTCAAAAAGAAATATCTGAAAAACAGATAGGAGATTCTTCTCAGAGGAATGATAAGGGAAAATCTGTTGTAAATAATCAAAATAAAGCTGAGGAGGCAAGAAGAATGGTTATTAAAACAGAAATGAAAGAGAAGATTGAGGCAGGGAAAAAAATCAAAAGGATACCAGAAGACAATGTTGATTTTCCACCTCCACTAAGAAGAAGTACCAGGCTCACTCCAACCTTTACCTTTAAAAACACATCAGATAATCATGTGTGTCTTGATGAAGAAGGTAACACAGTCATGGTGGAGGGGAATGCTTCTTGGAACAAAGAACAACACAACACATACACAGGACCCATGAAGTTAGGCAAACAAATGGCACCACTAGTGAAGCAATTCAAGACTATAGTTGGGAAGACAAATCTCAAGTCTGCACCTTTCTTATCTCATGGGAAAAATGTCATCACCAGTACTGCTCTCAGACAGGAAATAGATGCAACTGCAAAGAATCTGAAGAATAAGAGTGATAAGTCCATAATTTAATACATTTTTAATACCTATTTTATGTTTGTTTTCGTAATTTTATTATTTAATAAATTGTTTTCTTTTGTTTTGTAGGAAAATAAATAAAATCATATTTCAAGCAGAAAAAGGTGAAAAAGGCAAGGAGATGGAAATACTTGAAGTCAAAAGGAAATTGGAGAAAAATTGAAAAACTTATCGGAGAAGAAAAAGGAATTGAGGAAATATTTCCAGAATCCGATTTGTAGTCAAAGAGCCCAAGCCCATTATTTTTCCTATAAATATAGATCTCCTCTCTTGTATTTGAGACACCTAGAATACTTTGACGTTTGTTTGATATAATTAATTATTTGTTTTCGTCTTGTTCTCCTCCTGCTTATTTTTCCATTCATGCTTCAATTTAGTTTTTAGCATAAATTCTCGGTTGCTTGATTACAAGTGTTGTTAATCCCTTTACTTATTTTTCTACCCGATTCATTCATGTCATTAGTCTACAGGTTATTAGATTAGTTTATATTAACAAGTAAACTCACTTGGTCGCATGCTTATATTATTAGTTTAATATAAACTTTTGTCTCTTACGGTTTTACAATCTGCTTATTTTAGTTGTTAACATAAGCATACTCGTAGCTTTGCAACTTTTAATTTATTATTATATAATAAATTCATGCGTTCATTGTTTTATTGTTTCGTTAATTTTATAATCATGTTTAACTAAATCTCTTGCCCTAGGATGAAGATGAAGTTAATTTAATTATTTTTGATATCTTCTTGTTCCTATTAATTGGTTCTCATAATTTTTCTTGGTACCTAATTGTTCAATTGACAAAGTGATTTTGATATATTATTGTTACCAGATTTATTTTTCATAGCCTATGCTTGCTCCATGAAGTTTTGATGGGTTATTGTTAGATAACAAGTTTCATAGTATATGCTTGTCTCGTTAATTGATATATCTTATTTGTGAAGGAAAGAGAATTGATTTTAGGGCGAGTTGATATTAATTGTGATTGATTAATGGATTCAGATTCCTAGGTTTTCTTTATTTGATTTTAATTGTTAATTAGGTTAAACAAATCTCAACTCAAATCTTATTTGTCTAGTTCGCCTGAGTTAATTGTTAGGGTTTTGAAAATTCATAGTCTCTGTGGATCGATCTGTGATTGCTACAACTGAACACTGTGCGCTTGCAGTTTACATTATTTTTACACATCAAGTTTTTGGCGCCGCTGCCGGGGATTATTGGTAATTTTCACTCCTTGATATTTAATTCTTCGGATTAGTTTCTTGTTCTGCATTGTTTGTCTTTTAGGGACAGTGAAGCGGAGGAAAGTTTGGACAAGAAGATTGCTAGAAGGCCTCGTCGTCTCTTGTGAAATTTTTGGAAGCGCTTTTCGGTATTCCGTATCACCTCTCTCTATTTTCTTTCCATCCATTATTGAAAAACACAAAAAAATTAAATATTTGAAAAATCCAAAAATATTAGTTAGTTATTTGTTAAAAACCAATTTGTTGCATCATTCATTCTCTCACATAGGATCACATCATCTAGATTTCTTTATTGTCTTTATCGCTTTCCATATTATACAATTGTGGTGATTGCTGGAGGAAAGAGGTACGTACAATTTAGAATAGAACACATAGTGTATTGCATCCATAAGTGTTTATTTCTTGTTCTTTGTGTGTTGCATCATTAAATCAATCTTAAGGGCGCCAACCAATTTCAAGATAAGGTGAGGGATTTTATCACTCTTTCCTTGGCCCACAAATCACTAATTCGTTCATCTTGCATTCCTTTTCCTTAATAAAATTAATTAGACGTTAGCCCCTAGGATATCGCGCTCAACTAGGAAGAGAATCTAGGAGGAACAAATCACTAAGTATTTTTCGGTGGTGTCTAGGACTAGCGAAAGCTTACCTGGCCTTTAGACTGGTGCCTAGAATGGTGGTTAGCCTCTTGGCAATGCTTCCTCCTGCCTGGCCAGTCACGACGAATGCTTTTTGAGCTGTTACTTTTAGTAGTATCTTATTGTTAGGAGCAAGGTCTAGATTTTTTTTAGGATAAGATAGATTTTTTTTCTTTTGATTTTCCATCTTCTTGGGTGTTTACTTATAGCTCTTGTCTTCTACGTGCTTATTTGATTGCTTCTCTTGTATGCAAAGTACTTGGGTTCGAGATAATACATCTAGATTAGTGAGACAATCCGACCTTTCATTACCTGGAATAGCAAGACAACTCGATTTCTCTTCACCCACTAAAATTGAGTCAAAAGAAGTAGAAATTCCAACAACCGTCATGGCTGTCTCTCTTAAAGAACGTTGTTACCCCGCTCGTACCGCTCAACCCTCATGCATAGTGCTACCAGCAGTAACCGCAAATAATTTTGAAATCAAACATCATAACATTAGCATGTTACCTAGGTTTGCTGGGGTAGAGGGAGAGGATCCATATCTTTTCATTCGAGAATTTGAGGAAGTGTGTGCTTTACAAAAACTTCAACAGTTAAGTGAGGATTCCATTAGGCTCAGACTCATTAACTTTGCTTTAAAAGAAGATGCTAAACAGTGGTTGTATAGTCTACCCGTTAATTCTATTTCCACATGGGAGGGATTTGTTGCTATATTTCTTAAAAAATATTTTCCCAACCATAAGGCTAACAGGCTTAGGAATGAAATCAACCAATTTCAACAAAATTCAAATGAGCCTTTTTGGAAATATTTTGATAGATTTCAAAAGTTGTTGTCTAAGTGTCCTCAACATGGTATAGAAAAATGGAGACTTTGTAAAATTCTCTATGAAGCCTTAGATAGCCAAACCACTGCCTTGTTAGAGTCTATGTGTAATGGTAGGTTTATGGATAAAACTGATGAAGAAGCTTGGCAATTTTTTGAAGAGTTAGCGGAAAGAACAATGTTGTGGGAGTCAACTAGGGAACCCAGTCAGGAAACTGAAAAATCTAAGGGCGTACACGTAGTTGGTAATTCTATTGCAACCGAAGCTAAGTTAGCTACACTCACTAGACGTCTAGAAGCCTTAGAAACCAACAAGGTGTCCTCACAAGTGTTTCTGTGTGCAAACTGTAATTCTCCCACTCATTTGATAGAAAATTGTCCTGAAATTGAACAAGCCAATGCCATGTTTCAATCTAGAGTTAGGAATGATCCTTATTCATCCACATACAATCCTGGTTGGAAAAATCATCCAAATTTCTCATGGAACCAAGGTCAATACAATCAGTATAACCAAAATTCTCAACCTGCTTTTCAAAAGCCCAATCCTGGTCCATACCCAACTCAAAATCCTAACTCATATCCTCCACAAAATCTCGGTCAATATCAAAATTCAGTCCCCTTGAATCCTCCTGGTTTTGCAGAATCTGACAAAAGATTTACTTCCATTGAAAAGAGTTTAGAGGCATTGCTCAAATCTCAACAAAATTTCATGAACACTATGACCCAAGATAGGCAATTGCTAAATTCCAATGCTCAAGCCATATCTAAGCTAGAGGTCCAAGTTAGTCAGTTGGCAAACACCATCAGTGAGAGAGAGAAAAATCGATTTCCTAGTCAACCCGAGATTAATCCTAAATTTCATCCAAATCAAAAGTCTCATGAAAATGTGAATTCTGTTATCTCTCTAAGGTCTGGTAATCAATTCAATAACCATGCTGGTGTCAATACTCAAATAGAAGATAAGCTTACATCTGAACCAAATCTGTTACTCTTGAATCCTAGTCTTAAACAATCTTCCAATCCCAAGAGTCCTGAAGAAGTTGAATCTAATGAGTCATCACCCTCCGATGAACCACCTTCAAAACCCCAATCTGATGTGTCTATTGAAAAAGTCTTTAAGCCAAAAGCTCCATTTCCTCACAGACTTACTTCAAACAAACAATCTGCTCAATTAGATAAGATTTTGGAAGTCTTCAAGCAAGTCAAGATTAACATTCCTCTTTTAGATGCAATTCAACAAGTTCCCTCTTATGCTAAATGTCTAAAAGATTTGTGTACTCATAAAAGAACCACTCATGTTCCTAAGAAAGCTTTCCTAACATCTAATGTTAGCTCTATCTTGTCAAATCAAATTCCTTTGAAGTATAAGGATCCTGGTTGTCCTACCATTTCTTGTGTCATTGGTAATACTCTCATTGATAAAGCTTTACTTGATCTAGGAGCTAGTGTGAATCTTCTTCCATTATCTGTCTATCAAGACCTGGGTTTAGGTGAACTTAAAGAGACTAGTATCACTCTTCAGTTAGCTGACCGTTCTGTCAAAATTCCTAAGGGTATGGTGGAAGATGTGTTGATTAAGGTTGGTGATTTTGTCTTCCCTGTCGATTTCATTGTTCTAGAAACCGAACCTGTCCAAAATCCCAAAAATCAAATTCCCATCATTCTAGGAAGACCTTTTCTTGCCACCTCTAATGCTTTGATCAACTGTAGGAATGGATTAATGAAACTCACATTTGGAAACATGCAAATTGATCTCAACATTTTCAATGTAGGAAATCAACCCAATGAGCTTTTTGACCAACCCATAGAAATTAACATGATTGATGAGTTAGTTGATAATGAAACCATGAATGTTGATGATGTTCTTAACTTTTGTCAAAATTACTTTGGTCAAGATTGGGATGATACTAGTCATAAAAATGAGGTTAATGAAATGTTAGAGTCCACCATTCCTAGTTCCAATCGAGAGTCGGAACCTTTTCCTTTGCCACTTTATGAAGCTAATAAATCAGTTGAGACAAGTCCACCAGAATTAGAACTTAAACCTCTTCCCGAAACTCTCAAGTATATGTTTCTAGGTCCTTCTAAGTCTTTTCCAGTCATCATTGCATCTGATTTGACACCTTCTCAAGAGGAAGAACTCTTAATTGTACTTAGAAAGAATAAGGAATCCATAGGGTGGAGCATATCTGATATCAAGGGAATTAGCCCTGCCATTGTCCAACATAGGATTCACTTAGTTGATGATGCTAAACCAGTTAGAGAACCGCAAAGGAGGTTGAACCCGACTCTTAAGGAAGTTGTTAGGAAAGAAATCCTTAAATGTCTAGATAATGGGATCATCTATCCTATATCTGATAGCTCTTGGGTCAGTCCTGTTCAAGTAGTGCCTAAAAAGTCAGGGATCACTGTAGTTGTTAATGAGGATGATGAATTAGTTCCCACTCGTGTTCAGTCTGGTTGGAGAATGTGTATTGATTATAGGAAACTAAATGCTGCCACTAGGAAAGACCATTTTCCTCTACCCTTCATTGATCAAATGTTAGAAAGGTTAGCAGGTCACTCATACTATTGTTTTCTAGATGGTTTTTCTGGCTATTTCCAAATTCCCATTGCTCCCGAGGATCAAGAAAAGACCACCTTCACATGTCCTTTTGGAACCTTTGCTTATCGTCGTTTAGCTTTTGGTCTAACCACTGCTCCTGCCACCTTTCAAAGATGCATGATGAGCATTTTTTGTGATATGGTAGGAGACTTCCTAGAAATCTTTATAGATGACTTTTCCATCTTTGGTTCTTCTTTTCATCAGTGTCTTCACCATCTTGACTTAGTTTTAAAACGATGTAAAGAAACAAATCTTGTTCTTAATTGGGAAAAATGTCATTTCATGGTTAAAGAAGGAATTGTTCTTGGTCATAAAATATCTTCAAAGGGCATTGAAGTTGATAAAGCTAAAATTGATCTCATTGCTAATTTATCTCCACCAAAGTCTGTCAAAGAAATTCGTTCCTTTTTAGGACATGCTGGTTTTTATAGGCGTTTCATTAAAGATTTTAGCAAAAAGGCAAGACCATTGACTAATCTTCTTTCCAAGGACATAAAATTTGATTTTTCTAGTGAATGTCTCCAATCTTTTGAACATCTTAAGAAAGAGTTGACATCAGCCCCTATCATTCAATCCCCTGATTGGAATCAACCTTTTGAGCTTATGTGTGATGCATCTGATTATGCCGTAGGTGCAGTCTTAGGACAAAGAATCAATAAGATACCTCATGTCATATACTATGCTAGTAAGACTCTAAATGATGCTCAACTTAACTACTCCACCACAGAAAAAGAACTTCTAGCTGTAGTCTTTGCTCTTGAAAAGTTTCGGTCATATCTTATAGGTTCTAAAATCATTGTTTACACAGACCACTCTGCTCTTAGATATCTTTTCTCTAAGAAAGACTCAAAGGCCCGATTGATTAGGTGGGTCTTGTTGCTCCAAGAGTTTGACTTAGAAATTAGGGATAAGAAGGGTTCTGAAAATGTTGTTGCTGATCATCTTTCCCGATTAGTAGTGGAGTCCTCCATGGATATTCCTTTGAATGAGTCTTTTCCTGATGAACACCTTCTTTCCATCTCTACCACTCCTTGGTTTGCTGATATTGTTAACTACCTTGTCACTGGTGAAATTCCTTCTCATTGGTCGAAGCAAGAAAAATCCAAATTTCTCTCACAAGTCAAGTACTTCTTTTGGGATGATCCCTATCTTTTTAAGTATTGTCCAGACCAAATAATTAGGAGGTGTGTTTCAAACCATGAGTTTAGAAGTGTACTTTCCTTTTGTCATGATCAGGCTTGTGGAGGTCACTTTAGTGCTAAAAAGACTGCTGCTAAAATACTTCAATCTGGTTTCTATTGGCCCAATTTGTTTAAAGATTCTGCAGAATTTTGTGCCGCTTGTAGTAGGTGTCAACATTTAGGAAAGATCACTAGAAGAAACATGATGCCAATGAATCCAATCTTAGTTATTGAGATTTTTGATGTTTGGGGTATAGATTTTATGGGTCCCTTTCCTAATTCTTTTGGTAACCTCTACATTCTCTTAGCGGTCGATTACGTGTCTAAATGGGTCGAAGCCATACCAACTAAGTCTAATGATAACAAGGTAGTTCTTAAGTTCTTAAAGGAGAATATCTTTTCTAGATTTGGTACGCCTAGAGCTATAATTAGTGACCAGGGTAAGCATTTCAAAAACCATCAGTTTGAGTCTCTTCTGAAGAAGTATTCTATCACTCACAAGTTAGCTACACCTTATCATCCTCAAACTAGTGGTCAAGTTGAGGTCTCTAATAGGCAGATTAAACAAATTCTAGAGAAAACTGTCAATTCAAATAGGAAAGATTGGTCTGTTAAGTTGATAGATGCACTTTGGGCTTATCGCACTGCTTTTAAAACTGTTTTGGGTATGTCTCCTTATAGGCTTGTGTTTGGTAAGGCATGTCATCTCCCTGTTGAACTTGAACATAGAGCCTTTTGGGCTATTAAAGAATTGAATTTTGATTTAACCACTGCTGGTAGCCATAGGAAGTTACAACTGTCTGAGTTAGAAGAACTTAGGAATGATGCTTATGAAAATGCTAAGATTTATAAGGAAAGAACTAAACTTTTGCATGATAAATCTATTTTGAGAAAATCTTTTTCTCCTGGTCAAAAAGTTCTTTTATACAACTCTAGGCTGCATTTGTTTCCTGGAAAATTGAGATCTCGGTGGGAGGGACCATTTGTTGTTAAAGTTGTTTTTCCTCATGGTGCTATTGAAATTGAAAATCCTACAACTGGTGAAACATTTAAGGTTAATGGTCAAAGGCTTAAACCATTTTTAGAACTGCCAGTTGATTCTGAGGAGGAGGTGATCCACCTCCTTGATTCGTGATCCAAGTAAGTTCCCTTGTTGTATATAGTAGATAGTCTTATCAGGTATTCTCGTCCTTTTACTTTGTCATTTTATCTCATTTGCATACATTGAGGACAATGCATGATTTAGGTATGGGGGAGGGGTTTAGTAGTATTATTAAAACAAAAAAACAAAAATCCAAAAAAATTGAAAAATGAAAAAATCCCAAAAAGAAGTTTAGTTGTAAATTGTAGAATTCTAGCCTTGTGAAATGATTGCTAGTTGCTTGATGCACCCTTACATGCTATAGTAATCTTGTGTTTCTGATACTTTTGATTAAGAAGTGATTTGCTAAGTTCTTGTTCACACACATACACTAGCAAGTTGAAACTAGTAGACTTATTGAATGTTGCAAGTAATTAGAAGGACATGAATATGTGCAAAATGATTTGGTTTCCATGCTTTGAGTACAAGTTGGTGCATTGAAGAGATTTTTGCTTGGGATTGATTATGTTTTACCACCAAGTGAGTTTTTGAGCCTATATGCATATCTTTTGCATTTTATATTCGTTTGCTTGAGTGTCCACATGTTGTTTGCATTGCTAGCGTTTGTTTGAGACCTTTCTTGAAACGCATGACATTATTTGATGGTAAGATGATAAAGGCATTTAGGAATAACCTATATTTTCCAAATTACCACACACCATTTATATATGATCAATTAGTTACCCTCTTGAGCTTAATCCTATTTTTTCGGTGACATACCACGTTACTTGCCTGGACCTTTTTCTTGTGTAGCCTTACTTATGCTTGATCCCAAATTGTCAATGGCTAGTAGGAACTTGAAGGAGTAATAAGGTGTGTAAGATGGGTTTACTTTTGTTCATTACTTTTGAGGAAATTTTTGGTTTGATTGCTTACTTGATAGTCGTTGTTCAATAAATTTTTGAAGGAGGATTGTGGTTGCTTATATCTATCTCTTAGCTCTCGAAAAAAAAAAGAAAAAAGAAAAAAAAAAAGAAAAAAGAAAAAAAAGATGAAAAAAAGAAAAAAAAAATATAAATTATGAGAGCATACTTATGTTTGTGTGATCCTTCTTCATTCGACTAATCAAGCCTTTTTGTTGAAATAAAAAGTAGAAAATTCAGTTATGGGGAGGATGTTTGGTGATGTGTATGATTAATTATGGTGCCTACTAGCTTTTGACACTTCACCTTATTTGGCCTTACTTGACATACCTTGTCCCTAGCCCCATTACAACCCAAATAAAGACCTTTTGATTATCATCATTGATGTATGTTGTGTTAAAGTTAGATTGATACCAAATGTCAAGTATGCTTATGATTTTGCTGGAATAGAGTGATACACTTACCCTTGTTCTTGAGTGAATATTCTTTTGTGAGTGAAAGGTGAGTTATTGCTTGTTTCTACATTTGAGATCCCGAGTTTTGACTCAAAAGTGTACTCTTGTGGGCTTAGCATGATTACCAACTTATTTTTACACTTGACATGGACTTTTGAGCATTTATGCATATTTCTTTGAGTAGACTATGTGAATCTTTGCATCTTTCCACGACAAGACATTGCAAAGTCATTTTTGATTCTTAAGTTGATGAAGCATGAGAGGACTTGTATGTGTGGCGTTGCATTGCCATGCGATCTTTTACATGAGCTAGATGGATTTTGTGGGTACATTCACTATAGGCCCTCACGAGACCTCACTCGTCCACTAGGGCTGCCTAGGGGTTTAAAGGGCTTGTTGCATATGCCAAATGCAACCGTGATCACCTACGGAAGTGGTATTATCTATTAGTTAGTAGTTTATAATATGTTAGTTTTTCTCGAGGACGAGCAAAAGATAGGTATGGGGGCATTTGATAAGTCCATAATTTAATACATTTTTAATACCTATTTTATGTTTGTTTTCGTAATTTTATTATTTAATAAATTGTTTTCTTTTGTTTTGTAGGAAAATAAATAAAATCATATTTCAAGCAGAAAAAGGTGAAAAAGGCAAGGAGATGGAAATACTTGAAGTCAAAAGGAAATTGGAGAAAAATTGAAAAACTTATCGGAGAAGAAAAAGGAATTGAGGAAATATTTCCAGAATCCGATTTGTAGTCAAAGAGCCCAAGCCCATTATTTTTCCTATAAATATAGATCTCCTCTCTTGTATTTGAGACACCTAGAATACTTTGACGTTTGTTTGATATAATTAATTATTTGTTTTCGTCTTGTTCTCCTCCTGCTTATTTTTCCATTCATGCTTCAATTTAGTTTTTAGCATAAATTCTCGGTTGCTTGATTACAAGTGTTGTTAATCCCTTTACTTATTTTTCTACCCGATTCATTCATGTCATTAGTCTACAGGTTATTAGATTAGTTTATATTAACAAGTAAACTCACTTGGTCGCATGCTTATATTATTAGTTTAATATAAACTTTTGTCTCTTACGGTTTTACAATCTGCTTATTTTAGTTGTTAACATAAGCATACTCGTAGCTTTGCAACTTTTAATTTATTATTATATAATAAATTCATGCGTTCATTGTTTTATTGTTTCGTTAATTTTATAATCATGTTTAACTAAATCTCTTGCCCTAGGATGAAGATGAAGTTAATTTAATTATTTTTGATATCTTCTTGTTCCTATTAATTGGTTCTCATAATTTTTCTTGGTACCTAATTGTTCAATTGACAAAGTGATTTTGATATATTATTGTTACCAGATTTATTTTTCATAGCCTATGCTTGCTCCATGAAGTTTTGATGGGTTATTGTTAGATAACAAGTTTCATAGTATATGCTTGTCTCGTTAATTGATATATCTTATTTGTGAAGGAAAGAGAATTGATTTTAGGGCGAGTTGATATTAATTGTGATTGATTAATGGATTCAGATTCCTAGGTTTTCTTTATTTGATTTTAATTGTTAATTAGGTTAAACAAATCTCAACTCAAATCTTATTTGTCTAGTTCGCCTGAGTTAATTGTTAGGGTTTTGAAAATTCATAGTCTCTGTGGATCGATCTGTGATTGCTACAACTGAACACTGTGCGCTTGCAGTTTACATTATTTTTACACATCAAAGAGCAAGGGAAAACACTCATCAAAAGGAAATGAGAAGGAACCTTGAAGAACCCCAGCCTTTATTAAGGTCCATCTTTTGTTTAATTTCAGCTTTTGGGTCTGCAGCTTTTGTTATGAATGTGTAATCCGTAAGTTATGACTTTCTTTTGGCTTAATGTAATGTATAGAATTATGGCTTCGTTTATGACTTAATGTAATGTACTGATTGGGATGTATTGCCTTAAATACGACATTTCATTCATAAAAGCATGGCATTACATAAGACCATTTCCAGTACATAGTTCATCTAGAACAAGGCTACACTTAAGCTAGTTCATTCTGTCTCTTCACTACGACCTCCCCATCATAGTTTGTCATTACAAAGCTTAAGAATATGAAGACTATAACAACACAAACAAATAGGGACCATCCTCTTTTTCGTTTCATTTCAGCAACAACAACCTTAAGGTTCTCCCCTTCTTCTTCAAGCTTCTCTAATTTCCTCAACAATCTTGGAATAATAGCTCTAGATCTTGGACACATAGGGGGTCGAACCACAAATGATAATTACAAGCACTGCTCCTTTGTTCCTACATATAACAAGAATAAGAACCAATAAAAAAGAAACAATCCTAGCAATTGTATACAGATTTTACCATGTAACGACAACATCCCCAAAATCTTCTCCCCGGATTAGCATCGGTCCATGAAGTTCTCAAGACAGCTGCCCTTCCACACCAACAATGAGGGTCTATTTTTCCCCTTCAAATCTAACAATTGTATATGAATGACAAAAGGGTATATATATAAGAGGGAGTACATGAGTTAATGGAGGGAGAGGACTAAGTATAAGTGGAGGGAAAAAACAAACTAGCTTTCCGATAATGTCCGTGCCGTTTTGTAACGTTATAAGCATATACGCTTTATGTCCTGGTTGAATGACAAAATGATACATTTATGATATCCGAGGGGCGAAAAGATACGCTTTAATACTTGAAGGGTTTATGGGTCCAACAGTCCAAACTTGATGGACGAAAAGGTCATAAAGCCTAATCCTTATTTTTAAGACGCTTTAACTTCCTCCAAATTTTGTGGTTAAACTAGTCCTTAATAATTAAAGCCTTTCATATATCTATTATTCTGTATGGTATGTAACAAAAAGTTGGAGGAAGTTTGAATTTATATAAATTAAAGTTATTTCATAAAATAATGTTAAAGGTTTCAAAAAATTATTTTAAAATTAGTCCAAATGCTAATATGTTACATTTATAATTGATAATTTTACTAATAATCTAATATAAACTCTCCTAGTAATCTAATATAGAGACTCTGCTTGAATATACGCTCACAAATAAAAATAACTATGTATTATGTCATATTATTTGAGAATTTTTTTTGAATAGCTAACATTACTCTATTTTATAAATCCATTACTAATCTTATGTGTATATACATCTTGAGAATTTTGTAATATAATTAGCATTAAATAAGATGTTTTAATTACATTCGATTTCATATATTCAGTTCTTAAGAGTTGTTGATATATTGCTAGTTATGTCAGATATTCAAAATAAAAGATAACAAAATTTATAAAAATCAAGATAAAAAAGTTCTTAATATACATGTAACAATTTATCATCTATCATACACGTGTAAACGCTGATCATATACGTTATGCATATGTAACCGATCATACGTTACACAAATATAACTGTCGAGTTTTATTTTTATTGGTGTCTCCGCCCATCCTCTATATAAAAATTCCTTATCATTTCATTTCTTCATATGTATCTTTACCACTTTATATACTATCCATTTTCAATATCAATTATAGTGTAAAATTTTCAATTTGGTAATTTACAGAGCATTTTCTTCATTGTTTAGTTCATTAATAGATTTTGCTAATCATATATTTGTCTATCGATTGAAATAAACAATGAAGAAATGCTCTATGAATTATCTAAGATGATTAACTCCTGCATACAAAAATGTGTCTAATGAACTACACACAATCACCGTAGGGAAAGGAGATTACAAGGTACAAATCACAAATTTTTTTAATTTTATTACATATGTAAAATTCTTGGCAATTGTTTTTCTAGTATAATTACATTTTTTTAATAAAAAATTTTAGATTTGCCATGAGTTATTGTTTGTCTTTCAATTTTTGCAGGTGACTAGCGTGGAATGTATTGATACATTTTATCTCAATAAAGATGGTTACAAAAATTATAGCATCCCCTTGTCATTCTAATTCGGCCACAGACAAATGTATTATGTGAAAATGATGTATTTGAGTATGACATGTAAATAAACAGTGAACCACAATTTTAAGATTCATATAGCATATCCGATTTGCAAATGGTTTTCTTGCCACGTGTCAAATTCCTGATGGGTAGCTAGGTTAAGGGCAGCTAAATCTTCAGCAGTCAATTCAATTAATATTAAATTATGTCAGAAAATTGTAGAAGAATTCGATTAAGAATTGATCTCGTCCATGCAACACACTGTTAATTTTAAACCGGATACGGCAGCTCTATCCGTTCTGTTTGTTTCAATAGGTGACTATAAGATTTCTTCTCAATGTTTGATCAATACCTTTAAACTTTCTTCTTCTACATTCCGTTATCTCTAAATGAAAATAAAATATGAAAACAAAAAGCGAGATGATATGATAATTAAATTGATCGATACGTCTCACTTCTCACATTAATCTCGAATGAAATTTTATTGATATCGAATGACGAATGGTATACTAGTAACCTTACAAGTATATGTAGAGCGGTGAAATCCGATTAGAGAATGATTTTGATTCGTTGATAACTTGATGTATGTGTGACAATATAGTACAATTAAATGTAAAATTTATGTGGCTGTAACTTTTTTTTATTTGATATATTTTACTTTTTTGTGTTTCAATTTAATTTGTCATTATTTCACTGCAGAATATCAGTCTCCAAATATACACCACGACCTTCACCAGCATTTTATTGTCCCTTGTATAAAAATCAAATTTTGTTGGCATTTTGGTGGTTTAAAGCTATTCAATAGATTTTTAAATTCATTATTAGTATCATTTTAAGTATTAGAAATTTTTGGCCCATGCAACTTTCTGATTCCCCATTTGGGCCGATTGTCTTATGAGTTATGACTACGAGCTAAACGCTTGGAAATTTGGGTTGGGCCGAGTCTGAACAAAATGATATTACATAATTATTTTTAGTTTAATTAAATAGTGTTAAAATTGTAATAATTAAATTAACTTGATTAAAATTTGTAAAAATAATTTTAAAATAAAAGACATGTTTCGTAATTAAAATACATCATATTATTTTTAAAAAATAGACAATTACATTAAAAGGAAAAATATTACTCACATAACAGTCTTTCATTACTCGAATAATTTGATTGTTATTTTGAGAATTTGAAGGCGGAGGATTATCTGGATTCATCTTTTTGATAGGAAAAAATGATAGTAAATTTTTTGGAAGAATTAAAGATTATGAAAAAATAGGATATGAAAATTGTCTATTTATGGAAGAAAAATATGAACATTTTTTAAGTTTACGTTACAAAAAAAGTATAAAAAAGAGTCTTGCGTGTGTGTCAAATGTGTATAAAGTATAAATTAAATTAAAAAAAAGGAGGAAGTGGGACAAGCCCACCACCTAGGGATGGCAGAAAAATCCGATCCGACGGATACCCGATCCGAAACCCGAAATTTTGGATTTACCGAACCCGATTTTTTGGATTTGGATTTGGATTTGGATTTGATTTTTAAACCCGAAAAATTTTGGATTTGGATTTGGATTTTATGTATACCGATCCAAAACCCGATCCGAAACCCGACATCCGATCCAAACCCGATCCGAATCCGAAACCCGAAAAAAAACCCGAATATATGTATATATATTATATATATATATATATATAATATATCATATATATATATAATATTGTACTTAGCAACAATTTTACATAAATATTTGTATTTATATTAAAATAATAACATACATAAGAACATATTTACATATTACATATATTCGATTTTTATTAATTTTAGTAATTGAAACACAAAAGAAATAATTTTCTTAAAAAAACACAAAAAAAACGAAAATAGAAGTGACAGCACAGAACTGAAGACTCGAATAATTTGTGGCCAGCCCATTCCATATTTCCATTTGCATTTGGGGACTAGGGTTAAGACTCTACACTCTACAGCCGGCAGCCGCAGCACACCGCAGTCCGCAGAATCGCAGATGCAACGAAGAGACCATCAACAGTCTAACAATTAATTACTCCATTCTCCAGTCCAATCTCCAGTCTCCACTCTCCATTCTCTAATTACTGGTTAGTTTTATTCTCTAATCAATTAATCTTTATTTTTTATTTATATGGATCTTTAACCCCAGTCTAATATTTATAGAATCTTTATATGGATCTTTAACCCCAGTCTAATATTTATATTTGAAACCTAGAATCTTTGATTCATATTTTGTAATTTGTAATTGATATGCGGAACCTAGTCAATATTTACATAGAATCTTTTATATTCCTTAATGTTTTTCCTTATTCGATTATTGAAGTTGATTATAAATGTAAATTAGTTCAATAGTTTTGTTATATGGATGCAGCCATGTCGACTTCACAGTCCATTCCAGATGAAAATTCTCAACCATCAACAACGCCCGAACAACTGCACAAGCTCATCTGCATTTCTACATTGCTCAGGTCTTTTCTTTTTCTATGTTCTGACTTCTGTATGACTGTATAAGCTGGTAATATGATTTTTCTGTTTTGTGCTCATTTATGTGAATCCCCTATATTTGTTTCTTGTCTCTAATAAGGTTCTATTAGTCAGTTAGCAAAAAGATAGGTTCTATTTGTTTCTTATGATTCTGCCTGGAATCGGATCAGTCGTGGGTCAATGACTGTTGGAAATAAACCCTTGTGCATTCTTCATGCAGATAGGAAAATGGCTGAAAACAAATGACAATGCTCTGATAAATGATAGCACAGTAAACATTATTAATGGGAAGGTGAAACAGGCAATATCACTGAAGCTCCAGAATGTAGAATCTGGAGAATTACTGAATTAGATCTTTGATTGTCAGTATTATGTTTATTTTAAGAATGTCCAAAATATTGTTCTTTTTCTACCTTTTTAAGCTGGAAATCTTCACTGAAATAAATCTTCACTGGAAATCTTCACTGAAATCTTCACTGGAAATCTTCACTGAAATACTATTTTAATCTTCCATTTAAGTTTAATACATATTCATCTGGTTTTTTCAGGATTGCATAGTTGCTGTAATGTTGTCTTGCTGTTGCCTATTGCTGCTGATGTTTAATGTCTTGCTGAAATTGCTCTAAATGGATCTTGTTTAATTGCATTGCAAACTGTACTCAGTACTTGTGGGAAACTGCCAAACTGGGAATTGGGATGCTGCCAGAGTGCTAGTGAATTGATGCATACATTGATGTTGCATTGTTGCTTGTAGAGTTGTAGTTTATTACTTATCTGTAATTCTGTAAACTATGTTGAATTATGATTCTGACTCAGATGTTGCTGAATTTCTGAGTTCTCAAATGTTGCTGAATTTCTGAGTTCTCAGATGTTGCATTTAAATTGTTAATGTCTCAGTATTATTCTAAAAATTTGGATTTAAATTTCGGGTTTCGGGTTTTGGATTTCGGGTTTCAAATTAACTTTTCGGGTTTCGGGTATCCAAATCCAAATCCAATCCAAAATATTCGGGTTTCGGGTAAACCCGAACCCGATCCGAAATTCATTGGATCGGGTTTGGATTTCGATTTTCGGGTTTGAATCGGGTTTGGATCGGGTTTGGATTTGGATAAAATTTTCGGGTTTGGATTTGGATTTTATCAAACCCGATCCGATCCGACCCGATTGCCATCCCTACCACCACCAGGGACTGCTCACTTCTTTCTGGTTTCATGCAATGCGTAAACACAGTCTTTCACGGGTCTATTTTGTGAGGATGCAAGAGGGACTGCATTGTACATGCTCTTATGACTACCGTTCTTAGTCTAGTTCTTAGTCTACAAGTTTCGAATTCTCGACCTCCCGACGACAATCATATTCTTTAAATTATTAAGAGTGTTGGTTTTATGGGAAAGTTTCGGGAAAGAAAGTAAATCCTGAAATCGGGTTACATAACAAACTCAGTGTCATGAACCATTCTAAATATTAAAAATTATATCCTGAACTAGTCCTCGTAACAAACATGAGCTGTTTATCTACAGAATATTGGGAAGCTTCAGTTATGTGTAAAAGTAACATTACAAAATTTAATATAGTTCGGTTGTTTTGTCGGTTTGATAAACACTTGATCAACACGTATAATTGTTGTACTGCAATGGTTAAACTGAAAAACAATGTGAATTGTAAGCAAGCAGCAAGATACTGATCAATGCATATTAAAGTGCCTCGTGGCTCGGTCCTAATCCAACGCTGGATACATGTTCTCTGTAGATCTAGCTTACAAAACATACTTAATTAAATAATCAAACAAGAATATTACACAATTATTTAACTTTAAAAAATGTGACAAAAGTTGTGTGTGTTGGTTATAAATGAGAGCTTGTGTGTTGTTCTTCATGCAAATTTATGCTACAATCAATCTGTGCATTCACTTAAATTTACTAGGACTAGGCTGTAACAAGCAATGGAAGACAATGGAGGCAGCATTGTGACCGGAATTCGACATATCGTAAGGCTTAAAGAGATGCTACAAAAGTGGCAAACTGCAACAATTGGTCAGAAGGGGAGTGTCAATGATCCCTCTGCTAATCAGCCCCGTCTAGGGATTCCGCCTGCGATTAGTAAGAGATTAAGAGGCTGCAGTGTGTACGTTGAATCAGACGACGAAAGTTGTCATAGCCCTGAACCACCTCATGATGTTCCAAAAGGCTTCTTGGCTGTCTATGTTGGTCGTGAGCTTCGGAGGTTTATAATTCCTACTAGCTATCTTAGTGACCCTTTGTTTAAGGTTCTCCTTGAAAAGGTTGAGGAGGAATTCGGGTTTGATCATAGCGGTGGCCTTACGATCCCTTGCGAGATAGAGACCTTCAAGTATCTACTTAAGTGCATGGAGAATCATCAAAGGGGCAATGGTGAACATGATAATTAGGTAATTAGTCATCTTTTTTCTATTGTACTAAATTCTTGCATTGTGAACTGTTTCATGTCATTTAGAACATCTGAAATCTGGAGTGATCACGCTAAAAAAACAAAAAAAAAACTCGGATTTGGAAAGACTTCCTGTTTTCTTTCTTTACACCATCATTGGTATGCCTGGTGGGATGGCTATTAGTCTGCAACATTCTGTTACTTTAATTATTCATTTCCAATGCTGCTGTTGCCTGAAGTTATGAAGTCCATTGATGAATTTGAAAGCTGAGGTACATGATCTACGACCAATTATTCGTAAATTCAGTACAGATCCGGTTATTCTCAAGGGACATCTGGCTTTCTTCTTCCGTTTGCAGTGAAATTCTTTTGCTTCTTAGTAAACACATTAGTATATTGGTTTGGATTGTCAGCAGAAAATCTATTTGTACAACGTTATTTGAGTTGATTTTGCATCCAAATGTTGTTCTGGTGTTACCAATGTAACTACTTCTGTTCTGTAAAATGTTTCAGATTTAATATCTGCCTGTAAAGATTTCTCGTATATCCCCTCTTACATTGAAGGCTCTAGGACGAAACTTGTTGTAGTTTTCGACACGAAAATTTTCTGTGATCAATTTTAAGCGATGAAGCTTCCTATCCTGCTGTTGTTCTAAGGAACGAAAAGAGCAGATCCATTCCACTTACATTGTTTTGTTAACTGAATACAAAACATTAACAGATGCTCTAGGCCTTGGCAGATTTTTGATTTTAGAGTTTCAATAGAATGACAACTGATATTAGACAAATGAAAAGAACCTCTATTATTTCGCTTAGTTTTTCAATACTGTACAAATTAAGTCATTCTCGTAACACCCTAATTCCAACTAAGATATGAACCGAACCAACCGAATGCTCGGCACTAATTCCAGCTGCAACAGAATAAATAAAATGTAGAGAGAATATGGAAAAGAAGATTTTTAAAGATATGAAGATCATCCAACTAAGTAATGTCTCTATACATGCACATGTTCTCTCATGATCTCCAACACAACATTGTTAATACAATTAAAATACCTAATCTATTAATAAATAAATAGGGAATTCAATTATTCATATTGCTTCTACTAGTGTAAGTGTAAGGTAAGATCCACTTTATGTAACACTAGAGTTTACTCCTTTCATGTGCTCCAAAGATTCCTTGCCTCCTTTCCCGACCAAACTAAACCTTAATTAAGTTATCAAATGCGTGTTTTAGAACCAAGTTACTAGATGAGCCGTCATTAGTTTTATCTTTTTTGAACACAAGAAAATGAGATGAATCATTGATGCGTTTATTTCAACACTGGAATTGTCTTGTTTCTCAACATTCGTCGTCCGTAACAACAAAAATACGAATAAATCAAACTAAGCATATCCCGTATATCGGTTCGAAAATCGACCGGAAAAAGAGTACGTTGGATACCTAGTGAAGTAGGTGATAACGCTCAGTCCGTCATACGTCCTTCTCCTCCTTCTTTTGGTGGTTGAGATCCCGGAGAGATTCCTGCAAAACAATGCCGGCGGGGTGGAGCCGTGGAGGCCTCGCGGCACTTCCGACGGGAGAATGATTATGAGTTTTCGGAGAAGAAAGATAATGCAGAAATAGTGTATCAGTGTATATATGAATTTGTGTGTAAAAATAAAGTTACCCATACACTCTAATCCTTGGGCTATTTATAAGCCAATGATTAGGGTTTAGGGGTGTTACCTCGAAATCTGGACCGTTCCTTGGTAGGGCGACGGGACGCATGGAGCGCACAAATGACGAACACGTGTACGGGGAGCGGGAGGGCGAACACGTGTAGGAATCATTTTGGCGTGTGGAAAGCTGCATATGGAATGTGTTGATAGTGACAGGTAATCATTTCTGTCATCATTAAAGACACGTGGATGAATATTTGTGCTGTCATGTCACGCTTTTGTAGGCATCTAGCCACCTGTCATTTCTATATGTTTGATTGTTTGGTCTATAACTTGTTCCTTCTTCGACATTTGTCATATTGTCCGGACTCATATTTCTCTCTGATCCTTCCTGCGCAATCGGTGCATTTATTCTTTTAAGGACTTCAAGTAATTTTTTTTCCCCTTCAATTTTTGCCTTCGCGGGTCTTTCGCATCTGGTGCATTCTTCTTCAAGTGATTTTTGGGTTTTCTTCATTTTTTGCCTCCGATAGTCTTTCACATTCGGTGCATTTCTTCTTTAATGACTTCAAGAAATTTCCCGTTTTTTTTTGCCTCATTGATTCTTTCGTATCCGGTGTAGTCTTCTTTAATGACTTCAAGTAATATTATTTTTTTTCTTCATTTTTTCTGCCTTCACGAGTCTTTCGCATTCAGTGCATTCTTTTTAAGCACTTCAAGTGATTATTATTGTTTTTTTTACCTTCGATAGTCTTTCGCATACGGTGAATTATTCTTTAAATACATGAAGTAATTTTTGATTTTTTTTTATGTTTGGCTTTAGAGAGTCTTTCGCATTCGCTGTATTCTTCTTTAAGTGATTTTTGGTCTTTCTTCATTTTTTGCCTCCGATAGTCATTCGCATCCGGTGCATTCTTCTTTAATGACTTCAAGTAATATTTTTTTTCTTCAATTATTTCATTCGCGAGTCTTCCGCATCCGGTGCATTATTCTTCAAGTGATTTTTGGTCTTTCTTCATTTTCTGTCTCCGATAGTCTTTTGCATCCGGTGCATTTCATTTTTAATGACTTCAAGATTTTTTTTTTATTTTTTTGCCTCCTAGAGTCTTTCGCATCTGGTGCATTCTTCTTCAATAACTTCAAGAAATATTAATTTTTTTCCTTCAATTTTTGCCTTCGCGAGTCTTTCGCATCCGATGCATTCTTCTTCAAGTGATTTTTGGTCTTTCTTCATTTTTTGCCTCTGATAGTCTTTCACATCCAGTGCATTCTTCTTTAATGACTTCAAGTACTATTTTTTTTCTTTAATTTTTGTCTTTGCGAGTATTTCGCATCCGGTGCGTTTTTCTTCAAGGACTTGAAATAATTATATTTTTTTCTTTTACATTTTTGCCTCCGATCATGTAATTGTTGTATGTCTTTTCGATGTTGGAATATTTTGTGGTGTCCATTCGTGCTTAGGATAAGGTTCAAATTCGGAAGTATGTGATCATCTTTTTGTTCTTTGGGTTGAACCCAATCCGGAAAAGAGAGTTGTGAGTTTTGGATGTAATTACTCTGCTTGCTGGATTTCAACTTCTTGTCCCGGTGATAAGAGGGTTCGTTATTTGCTTTTGAGGGTTCGACACGTCTGAATTTCTTGGGATTGCGCCCTTGGTTCAGGCCATGGTATGGTGTTTTTGTGTTTTTTGGTTTTCGGGGTTTGTTTAGTGTTTTGGGTTCAGATTTAAGAAGAAAATAAAATTGTTTATATCAGGCAAGGTGTGCATCTATATGAATGCAACTGAAGGCAAAGATAAGAAAACACGACAACTCAACATTCAAGTAAAGCAAACAACAACAATAACATATCTTGAGGCATACATTCTGAAAGATATAGTTTTCAAGAGTTTTATTAGTCTATAGAAACATATATGGGTTTAAAATATAGCAGAGAATGTGTAAAGATAACAACTTTATATAAGATTAGCATAAATCTGGGTATATCAAGGGTTATCAAGCATGTATACTTGGTGTGTCACTATGAAGATCTATATTTTGGGTTGAAGGTAAAGATGATTTTTAGTTATAGCTTACTGATGTTTGAATGGACTCCCCAATTGAGAAGAGAGTTTGTCGATAGAGATGAACCTTGTGATAATGAAACCACAAGGTCACCGGAGTTACAAGCTCCTTCTAGCGTCAAATGATAACGCTCAGTCCGCCTTACGTGCTTCTCCTCCTTCTTTTGGTGGTTGAGATCTCGAAAAATAGTGAAGCTACCGGAGAGGGTTGCGGTACCTCTGGCGTGAGAATGACTATGGGTTTTCGGAGAAGAAAAATAAGGCAGAAAGAGTGTATCAGTGTATATATGAGTTTGTGTGTAAAAATGAAGTTACCCATACACTCTAATCATTTGGCTATTTATAGGTCAATAATTAGGGTTTAGGGGTGTTAACTCGAAATCTGGACCATTCCTTGGTAGGGCGACGGGACGCATGGAGCGCACAGATGACGAACACGTGTACGGGGAGCGGGATGGCGAACACGTGTAGAAATCATTTTGGCGTGTGGAAAGCTGCAGATGGAATGTGTTGATAGTGACAGCTAATCATTTTTGTCATCATTAAAGACATGTGGAGGAATATTCGTGCTGTCATGTCACGCTTTTGTATGCATCTAGCCACCTGTCATTTCTATATGTTTGATTGTTTGGTCTATAACTGGTTCCTTCTTCGACATTCGTCATATTGTCCGGACTCATATTTCTCTCTGATCCTTCCTGGGTCTGGATCGTTTTTCTGTCTTTCAGGCTTTAGCATTACTTAGCCTATCAATCATCATGTCTGTATTCTTAGGACTATTTTCATGTGATCCTTCTTGTATCTGGATCGTTTTTCTATCTTTCAGGTTTTAGTATTACTTAGCCTATCAGTAGGAACAACGGATGTGAACTAGATATGGTCTATTAGAGATTCAGAATGCAACAAGATTTAATAAAATTTTAGATTGAGATTTTATGAAATTCTAAATTTTAGTAATTTAGTGAAACTTGAGTTAGGGTCGAACTTCAATACTAATCCAACAAAGTATCCTGCTTAAACTCAACTCGTTGAAGTGCAGATAAATGAACTTGCCAGGAAGGCCATTCAGTATCCCCTACTTGGGACAGTAGTACAGAACAAGACGGGCTGGGCTTTTGCTGGAATGTTGCTGACCTTGATTTTGAACACAGGTCCAAGTCCATCCGGCTTCCGGATTCTCAAGTTGCAAGTTCTAAAGTGTTTATTGCAACTTCGTAAAGTGACTCCTGTTGCAAGTAACTTCATTTTCTGGCACTATTGCAACTATGCTACCTATAACTCTACAAATTACATTCTTGTAGATTTTCTAGCGATTAGTCCCAAAAACATGATAAAAAACATCCGAGATTAAATTACATAAATTTACACTATGTTTAGTAGAAATATTAAATTTAAAACTTATAATAACTTGTGTAAATTATAAGACTATAAAATTTTGCTAATATTATTTTACGAGTCGATTACACTTTCGTTTCGGCCTAAATTTCTAGCAACATGCTCGATTTGAATCTTGCGTTATTACAATTTTCATCCATCTAATCTTGATTTCTCAATTTTTGTATTGATGAATTTCGTAACCCAACATTTAAAAAAAAAAAAAAGATTATAGTATACATATCGAATTATACAACAAATCCTGTCAATTATCTACCAAAAGTGCTAATCAAAAGCTTAATCTACCAACAAGCAGAGCGTGTGGGTTTGGTGTGTCTAAAACAACAAAGCATCAGCATCTCTAACTACTTCATCATTTACCTTTAATTAACAATACACTTCTGCTTTTTTACAATTTAAATGTCATTAAATAATTAACTCTGTATTATTAAATCTAACAAAAAAAATTATAAACAACTCATCTGTGTGTTCTTTACAGTAATTAACTTACTGTCTATAATGTATAAAGAATATATATTGTTGTAGCTACTCACTATTTTAGACCAAATTTATTAAATATGTTTGTTTAAAAGGTATTGTCAACTGGGGAACAGATTGGATTTAGCTCAATGCTTCAAACAAACTCCACTCATTCTTATATATTTTCGCTCTGTCTGGAATCATCAAATGAACTATTTTTCTAAAGATAAAATTTTAAAAATAAGAGCTTAATAAATAATTTTTCATACGAATACATGTTGTAATCATAGAACTTGATCATATAATTACAATCATGTTATAAAAAAATTGTTATTTACTCATTTAAGTTACGTAAATATGTACTTTAGGGACATTTTTCTATCCGAAATACTATTAGTAAGACAATGTAAATATGAACCTAAAATTAGGCACGAATTACACGAGTATGCTGCATTTCATTTCTAATTAAGTCCATTAGAAACTTCTGTGGTTAAATGTCAAAACTCATCAGCCACATTGTGTTGCAGATATTTGTTAGAAGTCAAATTTATTCTACTAAGCCAGTATAATTTGGCAGAAAAAAATTCATTTAAACATGGAAAATGAATAATCAGAATTGTAAATTTCGGAATCAAGTGAAACTCAAAGATAGGTTTTTAAACAGTTGTTTAAAAAATAATCAGAATTGTAATCTAGGTCACCTCCTATTTCCGCTGTGAATAGAGACTCCAAGGAAAGTAGATAGTATGGATTTTAAAATTTAACAAAAATATTATTATCACAACAACGACATCACGTCATTTAGGTGCAATTTTTGATACATAATTCGGAACTGTAGAATTACTTCAATGTTATGTGAATTCAGACCTAAAACTCACCAATAATTTCACATTTTTATGCTATATTTCTTCCCTTAATTTTAACAATTTTGTCATTCCATCATCTACCGTGATTTCCGAGTGTCATAAAATAATTAACAATAAGATTTTTTTTTAAACATTCACACGTCTCTGTAAATCTTTGAATCACAAGTCTTTCATGTTCATGAAAACAAATAATGTTTACTTGTCTTACAAGTTTCAAATACCGAATAAAATAAATTTATCAACAAGCATAAAACTCAACAAGTTCGTCTAACGACTCAGGTTGTTGATCCGAATTCTGAAGCATCCACAACAAATGCTCGAACAACACAACTTCACAAGCAACCACAATAGTCTCACCGTCATTATCGCTACCACCGGAGCTCTCCACGAGCTCTCTAAACACCGGATGCTCGATCACTTCCGAGCTGATCAAGTACCTACGACGAGATTTTCCAACAAAAACAGGAAAGGCGTCTTCTGTTGATGACCTTTGTTCGAATTGTGAGTCCTTGTTTGAAAATTGGTTGACTGTGATGACTGCACTGTCTGAGCAGCTGAGTTTTCCGAATGAGTGCCATTTTTTTAGCACGGATTTTAGTTTGGTTAATTTTCCGGCTTTCGCCATGGGAATTAAGAATGAGACCTATGAGAGGAAGAGAGGTGTTTTGAGGGTTTTGCAAAGAAAGATGATGAAGAGTTGGTATAAATAGGAGGAAAGGGTAGGAGTAAAATTGTTAAATGATCAAGTTAGATAAATGTAGATGTGGGGTTTGGAATGTTTTATGTGGATGTGGAGCTGGAGAAAATTGCAGAGTTTTGAAAAGCCATACGCTCTCTATTTGGCTCTTGGTAAAAACTTGAGACTAAAAACAAATTTCATTGATTTTTTTGATTTTAGTCGGTGCTCTAACCTCCTTTAATCCTCCTAGTTTCGCCTCTCGTTGGCCGGTCTTGAGACATTAATGATGTAAAAAATCAAATTTCAGATCATTCAAATATCAAATAATTAGTCGAAAATTTTAAAATCCTGATTTCGTCACTGTATTGTGCTAATATTTAAAAAAAAATTACGAAAGATGTTTATAAGGGACAACGCCAATTAAATTGTGTCCGGTTAGTTTTCGCTTTATTAGTGAAAAAAAAATGTTAAAATCTTATATTGTTTGCACTCTGTTTTTGGAGTGAAATATTACGAGTCAATTAAGCTGGGATGAGAATGGAGAATGATGATAATTGAATAACAGTACAAGAATCTGGATTATATTGCCTGCCGGCCTCAAATTTAACCAGTGCAAGACAGTTTACAAAAGCTAATAGTAGTAGTCAAGATCAAGATTAGATGTGACCAAATGGGTTGTCGAGCCGTGCGAGTTTTTGAACGGTTCGGGCGAGTTTGCGGGCAGGTTACAGATTCGTGATTCAAAAAAAAATTTTAAATTTTAAATTCGATTAAATATTATTTAAAATTATACGATTTTTTTTGGAATAAAAAAGACGATATCTCTATAAATTTTATTAATTAAAAAAATATTTTACAATTAATTTGAGATGACTCCTCTCTAAAAAAACGGAACAAACCATATTAACATATTAAAACAAATACAAACCAAACAAATTTTAAAAATACAAAACAAAAAAAATCCTATCCATTATTTGATTATTTAATTTTACTAACAATATTGTAATATATTAAAGTTGCATGTGAAGATGATTAAGCCTATAAATAGAGGGTTTAAGTTGATTTAAAGTATTACCACAACTAAAGGAGTAACTAATACAAAAGATGGGAAGACTAGGAAAAGGATTCAAAATGGTCGGGTTGTGCCATGCCAGGTGAGTTGGGCGAGCTACGGGTTAGTGGTTCACTAGATGAGTCATGTCGTGTCGTGTCGTTTTCGATTCTTAAATCTCAAACTCGTATACGTCTTGTTTTTATGTATCGGTATGTACCGATTTGAACATGTCTTTTACCAAATCGAGTTACACGAATTATTTGGTGAACCGATTATGATTCGTACAATCAAACCTGTCCGTTTAAACATGTCTAATCAAAATCCGTTTTGAGATTTTGGGCCTTACTTTTGGAAACCCATGCACATGGCTTTGTTTATTCATCTCTACTTTCTTTGACATTTCAAAATAGAGATGGAGAGTTTCTTTTTAAGCACCACAGAGCATCTCCAATACAATTCCTTATTTTAACTCTCTAAAATATAATAAAATAATCATTACCTATAATATAGGGGCTCAAAATATTGTTTTGCTCCAATGATATTACCTATATTGGTTATCTATAATTTAAAAAGTAATATTTATTCAATATTTTAGGTAATATATGTAATGAGGGAAGGGTTGGAGTAGATATATATTCTATTATAAGTAAGCAGCGGTGATGTGACATTATAGGGATTCACTTTTTTCTCCCCTAAATAAGGGGTTTGGTTTTCTCTCTCCTAAAAATTTTAGGGGATAGGGAGTCCCATTGGAGCATGATTTTTAAATCTAAACCCATAAAATATGTACAACTAGGAAAAATTTAGGAGATATGGAGTCCCATTGGAGTTCTCTTAAAGCAACTCCAAGGGTAATGAGCCCTTACCTATATTGTGTTCACCTGGACTAATTTAGGGATTTGGGTTCAAAATCCTTGCTCCAACCATCATGTCCCTTACCAATAATTTTTAGGTGAGAGAAACTCATACCCTATGTATGGGGAAGCAATTTTGCTCCCCTATAATTGCCACATCATCTTCCACTACTTCCACTACCTCCATCCTCCATATTTACTAATTAAATATTCAATATTACTCTATCATCCTCCATCTTTACTAATTAAATATTACTTTTGAAATATAGGGAATATCATTGAAGTGAAATAGCTTTTTGATTCCCTATATTTTAGGTAATCATTTATTTATAATATTTTAGGAGTTGAAAATAGGAAACATCCTTGAGTTGCTCTTAGTGATTGATGTCAATTATCAAAAAAAACAATGAACAACGGTAGAATTTATGTACAGTTAATACCTGCCACCACTAATTAATACATTTTGTTAATAAAAGTGTGTTTAGCTAAAAATTTGAAATATAGATATTAGTGGATATTTGGTCCGTCCATAAGCTTGGCTTAGATGGCCTAAAAACTTGCTTAAACTTAAATACTATTTTTGCCTTTTTGGGTAATGAATTAAATGGATTTAATTAATACTACTTATAAATTGATAAGTTAAAATAAATATTCATGTATTTTTCAAAATTAACCCTACTTATTTCACTTCCATAGTTTGTAATTCACTTTTCTAACTGCGAACCCTCACTGCTGCCTCTTTTCCATTCCTTTTCATTTTCATAAAAAAAACAAATTTCCATGCTTCGATTAAAAAATAACTAGTTTGTAGATAACTAGTTAGTTTTAATTATAGAATATATTTTATTTGATAATTTATATAATTTTATAGATATTTATTTCACAATTTTAATTTTAATATTCTTTTTCTTAATAAATATATTCAAATTCCGCTGCGAAGCGCGGCTAATTAAAACTCCACTTGATTTTGAGCTCAATGATATAAGTACATTAGATTTTTTTTTTTTTTTTTGATAATCTAGATTGGACATGATAATAATGACTCGAATTTTATTTAGGATTTATAAACCTAATTTGATATTTTGAGCAGCTTGAACTTGATTTAAATTCGACCTGATTTAAAAATTCATTAACAATACAATCTGATTTCAAACATAACATTCAGATTTAAAAAAAAAAAAAAAACTCGATTCCGACAAAATATACTGGAATTTGGTACCTAAATGAAGAGCTAATTAAAGACGTGTTTCTAGAGCGTGACGTTAATCTCATTTTGGCTATCCCTTTAGCAGCTAATAATGAGGACGGGTGGTATTGGAGAAAAGAACAGTATGGACATTACTCAGTGAAAACAGCATACAATGCGATTCAGGAAGTAAAGAATCTGGATAGCCAAGCCATAGACAAAAAATTCTGGAAGAATCTTTGGTCTTTGTCAGTACCTCCAAAGACCAAGATGCTCATGTGGAGGGCTATTTCGGGCTGTCTGCCAACGAAGGACAGACTTCGTATCAAGCGTGTTAACGTAAATGTGGTGTGCTCTTTGTGTAACAGTGAGGTTGAAAGTACAGAGCATCTCTTCCTGAAATGCTCTTTTGCAAATTCTTGCTGGTCTACGGTAGGCATCTCTTGGAGCTTTTCAGACAACATGTCTTTTAAAGACTGGGCTGTAAAGGAATTTAGTGAATGGTGTAGCAAGAATCGTCAGATGGGTGTGATGGTTTGTTGGTCGATCTGGAAGTGCAGAAACGAACTGGTATGGAATCAAAAAGGCATGGAAGCGTCGGAAGCTGTAATGTCAGGTAGAGTGGTTCTTAGTCAATGGTTAGAAGCTCAAGATAAAACTGTTGATCGTTCGTGGGGTTTCCTCAACCAGGACGACGGTGATGAGCTGTGGACACCTCCATCAGAAAACAAGACTAAGATAAATACCGATGCAGCAGTTTTTATGTCTTCTCAGAGATTTTCATATGCGTTTGCGGCCAGGAATCATAAAGGTGAGCTGATTGAAGCTCGTTCTAGCTGCAAAGAAGGTACCATAACTCCGGAGTGTGCAGAGGCAATAGGTATTAGAGAGGCTCTAAGTTGGATCAAGACGAAGCAGATGGAACATGTAGTTGTTGAGACGGACTGTCTGGTGGCTACCCAAGCTGTCCGTAGCAGTGCCGAGATGTCATCCTATTTTGGCACTATCATCCAGGAGTGCAGAAATCTTTTAAAGGAAATGGAAGACAAGGACGTGATCCTCGGGTTTATTAAGCGATCTGCGAATAGCTTAGCCCACGCTTTTGTAAGCTGTAGTTATTCCCTAGCTGACCGCATTTGGAGAGCAAATGATGTATCTCCAGCTATTTCTCATGTACTCGGAAACGATTTAAGTTAATGAAAGTATCTACTTTTCCGGCAAAAAAAAAAAAAATCAAATCAATTCGGTTCGAAATAGTACAACTGTAGTAAAAGCACGGGAGACTTAACAAAATGTACCATGAAACCAGGAGAGGAGCTGAACTTTGTAGATGACATAAGAAAGCAAAGACATTTTAAAATAGGTTCGGACCAAAAATCCACACGGGCCACATTTATCCATGTTCTGACCCTGATTACTAGGCAGGCTTTGTAAGAGTATGATTACTGCAAAGCCCAGCAGCAATGTTTAAATATTTGTTGCTATCGAAGGGCGCAATCACCGACTCACGCTTCACCGTTCCTGTCTTATCGTGGGACACAAATGCAGTCGACTACCCTTTTCTTTATCCTATATTCACATCTATCTCTTTTCCCAATTTTCCATAATACAAAAACACACATGTTCACATTCGTAATCAGTGTTTCGAAAAATGAAAATCGATATTAGTTGATACCGGTATCTTGTAATAATTAATTAAATTGATTAACCATATACTCCTCATGTGCCTCTCATTTCTTTACACTTTCCTTTTTGATACGTCTTTTTCATTTCTTTACATACCAAAAATAATAACATTTTATAATATAAAACTTAATCACATTCACTGATTTTCTCCACTATACCTATTTTATACTCACTTTATACATTAAATATTGATTGGTCCCACCACTTTACTCATTTTTCTTACTTTTCCCTATTAATTTGCACTTTTTCTTAACCTCCGTGTCGTCCCCTCGATGTAAAGAATTGAGGGGACGAAGGGAGTATAATTTATTTAATGAATTAGTGGATATACTAAATTGGATAAAAATTATTTTTGTATATCATGCAATTTTCAGTCCTATTATCATCCTCGAATATTTCGAAAATTCAAACAAACTAAATCCCACAGGCATTACAAGCTCTCACACCAATCCAATCAGGCATTTTTGCAGGAATAATTTGAAAATCCCACAAACTACAATACAAATTTGCAAATACAATTCTATTTAATGGGGCCAACAAGATGATTCCGGAACTTTACTCCAAGCCATACATCGAAACTCGAGCCACTTGATCACCTCCTCTCCCTTCCCTCCATATTTACCCAACCGCCTCTTCTCAACTTTCCAAATGCTCCTCTACTCTAAAACATGCTTACAAACTCAAACCTATACTTACACTCTCCACACATAACCACCGCAATTCACTTCCACAACCGTGATTACAAGCTCTGTCGTCGCCGGAGACTCAAGAAACCTCGCCGGAAAACACTGCTCACTGTTCGGAATCAGTTAAGTAATCAATCTCCGTTTGATTATTTAGTTTCGCATATTAATTCATTAGATTTGATTGCTCCAGCTTTAGGTTTAGTCTCCGGAGTTGCGTATTATTTATCGAATTCGAAAAATGAAAGAATTGACATATTTAATAGTAATAGAAAAGAAAGTGAAGTTTACGATGTTGGTGAGTGGATGTTATTCACCTCACCGACACCGTTTAATCGATTCGTAGTGTTACGATGTGCTTCGATTGAATTGGAGGTTGCGAATGATGTTAATGAGAAGCTTGTGAAGGAAGATAAGCATTATGTTAGGATTAGAGAAGTGGAGAGGGATGTTGATGAGGTTAGGGTTGTGTATCAGAGGAAATGTGTGATGACGGATGACGGTGGAGTGATTTCGTTGGATTGGCCTGATAATTTGGAGTTGTGTGATGAGCATGGATTGGATACGATGATTGTGATTGTTGCGGGGACTAGTGAAGGGAGTATGGATGAGAATGTCATGAGGTTTGTGGATGAGTGTGTGAAGAGAGGGTGTTTTCCGGTCGTGGTGAATCCGAGAGGGTGCGCTGGTTCGCCATTGACGACTGCACGGTATGGTATTGGAGCTTTACATTGTGCATTGTTCAGTAATAATGTTCATGTTATTATGTTTTTATAAGTTGCGTTTTTGCTAGTGTGTTTAGTTGTAGTAGAATATAGAGTATAAGTATATGTTCATGGTTGTTAATTTAATTGCGAGATAATAAATAGTGATATTTTCACAAAAACAAGAAAGAAAGAATAGTATGATTTTCACTTTGCAACCATAATTGGAGAATAACTATTATAGTCCTGAGGTAAAATCCAATTTCGTAAGCTTTTATCTCCTATTGGAATAGATTAACTATTGATGGTTGGGTCGACATTAGTTGCATCAATATGTTGGAGCTTATAAATGCTTTTAAGTTGACTGTTATAATTGAAGTTCTTCCTCCTGTACTTTTTAATATTATGATATTATCGGATCCTATGTATCGGGTAGTACCCCAATTGAGAATAAGTACTCCCGGACCCCAGTGCGGAATAGGGAGCATTAGATCTTCAATTCTTCATATACCTAACCCCACCTGCAAAATTCTTCTACCTTGTAATTTGAAAATTATTTGAAAAGAGTATACAAATACATCCTCATTTACTTCCATTCTCATTGACATACATTCAGTCTTTTAGTTGACATACATTCAGTCTTTTACTACAATCAAATAAAATATCGTCTGTATCATTCCTCTAAAGCTCTGAACCCTTTGATATTCATGCTCTGGTTCTTGGATGCCAAATTGTATCATGATTTCTTTTAGATATTCTGCTACAAGCTGATAGTAGGATATCCTAACTACTTCGTATATGTAGGTTATTTACAGCTGCTGACAGCGATGATGTCTCCACAGCTATACAGTTTGTCAACAAAGAAAGGCCTTGGACAACGTTGATGGGTGTTGGATGGGGTTATGGAGCAAATATGCTGACGAAGTATCTTGCTGAAGTTGGAGATAATACACCACTTACAGCTGCAACGTGCATAGACAATCCATTTGACTTGGAGGTGGCATCAAGGTCTTTGCCTTATAACCGTGCGGTTGAACAGAAGTTCACGGGAGGCTTGGTAGATATTTTGAAATCTAACAAGGTTAATAAGTTATTATGCACTTTGATGTCACAAGAAGGGCTTTTCTGTGTGTTTAAAGTTCTGTCCTTCTTGCTCATTAGTGTGAATTGGAGAGTTAAATTTTATTTTGCTGCTTTTAGGAATTGTTTCAAGGCCGAGGGAAACAGTTTGACATTGAAAGTGCTCTTCAGGCAACATGTGTTCGAGATTTTGAGAAAGCTGTATCAATGATTTCATATGAATATGATGCCATTGAAGACTTCTATGCAACATCCAGCACACAAGGTCTGGTTGATAAAGTGAAGATCCCACTTCTCTTTATACAGGTGACAATCTTATTTTATAGCCAGATCATGTAAAGAATGTCGGTTTTGGAATGCGCATCTCTGAATTTTTTTTACTTGTAAAATTGATTGGTGTGGCTTAGGTGATCATTGTCAAATTAAGCAAGTTGCAGTATAAAGTTGTTATAAGCTTGATTTATTCTGTGCAATCTCAGTGCTAAGTAATAAATTCATTGGTGTTGTTTTTGACGCTATAATTATAGAATAATGCTAGAGGTACCGAATTGGTTCCCAAAATGGATCTCAAATGACATGTGTCATGTTCTGATTGGCTACCACTCAATTAATAATAATGGACCCCCCTGCATTCACATTAATTCCACCAATAAAATCATTTCAAATTGTCACATCATCAACGTCACGTCATTCGGTACCTAATTTTGGCACCCAATTGGTACCTCTAGCATTACTCATAATTATATGCATGTTCCTGTGATAATTGTCTATGCTCTTTTATCAACGGGTGCTTTTGGATCTCCATACATCATACCCTTAATAATTTAATTCCTCGCTTATCATATGTGACTATTAGCCCTTGGTTTTTCTTCCTCCTCTCCTTTTGCTAAGTTGTTGCTTTTATACTCTGTAAATGGATCCTTCCTGGGCCTTTCTGTGTATGGGCTTTCCTTCTAAGCCCAGAATATTGAGGCAAACACAATGTAAAAGAAAGAAACTCTTGTATTGCTATATGTTGCTTTTGTACTCCTGTAAATGGATCCTTTCTGAGCCTTTCCTGTGTGTGGGCTTTCCTTGTAAGCCCAGTATATTGAGGCCCGACAAGCTCCTAATCTATTTATGTGATGTGGTTGATGGGACGCATGTCAAACGCCTTTTGTTTGATGTGCTTTGACATTCCAACATGTAACTCGGTCCGTCTACACCTAGATTGTAGATGATGCTGACTTATTTTTATTTTAGATTTTTTTAAGTGTTATTAATCTTTTCTAGTAAGAGAGCTGTTTATGACATAAATGGGATTTATAACACATATGTAATCAGTTCCTCTTTTGGTCCTGACATCTTAATATTTTGTCATTATTTAAATCTCTTTGTCTTTGTCTACTTCACACCTCCTGAGTTCCATCAATTTGACATTTTAGCAGACAAGCAATACAGGTTCTCATATTTTGTTGTACTTAACATAATTTAATTTAAGTCTTCATCAAATTCTTAATCTGCTATCTGTTTTTCCTTATTTAATTTGCTATCCGCTTTTTCATGTTTTATTTTTCCAACATCCAAAAGTTTACAAAGTTTTCTTAATCTATCAGAATGATGATGGAACAGTGCCAATATTTTCCATCCCGCGAAGTTCAATTGCTGAAAATCCATATACAAGCCTGCTGCTTTGTTCTAGTCCACCATCTAGGATCACTACAAGTGGTAGATCTACCATGTCATGGTGCAGACACCTTACTATTGAGGTAAATATTTAAAATTAAGTTCTTGCTGTGATGCAATTTCAATGTATGACATTGTAGTATAATCTCTGAAGTACTTGCTATTTGTATTTAGTGGCTCACGGCAGTAGAGCTTGGCCTTTTGAAGGGTCGTCATCCTTTGTTAAAAGATGTTGATGTTAATATTAATCCTTCAAAAGGCTTATTGACCGTGGGAAGCAATGTGACGAAAAAGGGCGGTCATGTGAAAAGGATCCCAAATCTTCCTCGTATTGGAAATGTAAATGGTAATTCTGTTAAAAATGTTAAAGAGATTTCTGGAGGGAGTGATATTGCAGCTGGTTTGCGCATAAAAACTGTAAGCGATGCACAAAGGAATTCTCAAGATGAACATGTTGGCGTGCAACAAGAAAGTAACATTGTGATAAATCAAGGAACCTCTGTTGGTGCTGATCCCCCAGAGGATGAAGTCATACCAGTAGATGGTGAAAGAGGGCAGGTGCTTCAAACTGCAGAAATCGTTATGAACATGCTTGATGTGACTCTGCCCAATACATTGACGGAAGAAAAAAAGAAGAAGGTAATGCTTAAGTCTAGATCGAGTGAAATGATGAGTTACTTCTATCCTTGGTGCATCATATTCACTGTCCATGCATTATACTGAGCTAGTATATATAATTATGAGAATGCTGAACTGAGTCAAAGATAACTGTATATGGTGATATGAATGTTTCCCTTGAGAATAGTTGCTCACCTTCTCCTAAAGGGAATGGCAGATTCATCTTCTTGAGTTCATTAACATACGACTTCTATGCATAATAGAAAGACGTGTCTTTATAAATGACAAGTAGGTACAGGTACAGATATATCTATGTAGGTATGGGTATAAGTAGTTTTATATTGTTTATGCCAAGTCCGGGTACAGATAGTGTCCTCAACTTTGGACACTATCTGTACGATAAATTTGGTGATTGAACCTCGGATCAAACACTACCCCAAGGGTTTTCCGACCGTGGAAGGGATAAAAAAGACTATGGATCACATCTACAAGAGACTTAGTTCAGTAGTTCAATATTATTCCACTAATCAAGTCTTAACTAATTTGTGAGGGATTACAATACTTATATAGGAAATATTATTCCTAATAAATAACCTACCTATGGCTCAATACAAGTGGGCTTAGTATGAATAACCTACTACACATGGAATATATTACTAGCCCAGCATAGATTACTACACTTTTGTTTCCACACCAAATGTATCAAAATTGAATAATAACTTATATAGAAGTTCTTCATTATGTTTACTGGTGTTCCTTATCAATTGGCCCACATTATAAATTACAATTAGAGAAATAATCCTCCCCTTTAAAGAATACATTGTTTTTTTGAAGTTGAAAACATACATATGAATAAGTTATGATGGGTTTATTTTATTGCAGTTAGTGTACCGTATGATGCAGGACCAGCACTCATTCTAGAAGGCCAATTGGTAGAAGGACTAACAGTTTTCTTGAGATTATGTTTAAGACCGTAGAACTAACTATACACCTGTTTAGCCTTTTCTATATAGTTTTTCCTTTTTTCATTCTCAGCATAAAATTTAGAACAAGGCAAGGGGGTGTTTGGTTTAGCGTGTCCGGGCAAAAAAAGGAAGGGGTGTTTGTAGGATAGGTACTTATTTTCTTGGATACGCTAAGCCAATCACCCCCCTAATTCAAGCTGGCACTATCTGTTACTGACTTGCATCCATTATTTAGAATATAAGTGATGTTTCTTCAAATTCAGCGAGTTGTTGATAATTAGTTAATTACTTCATGCTGTATGTTCTTATGAAGGGACTTCTGGTGATTATTATTTTTTGTAGTAATTCCAATGGCGCTCTATATCTTGTATTACAACTATTTGTTCTTTTCCAGGTTCTCACTGCCATTGGGCAAGGAGAGACATTAATGCAAGCTCTGCAGGATGCTGTGCCTGAAGATGTTCGTGAGAACCTCACAACTGCTGTTTCTGGAATTATGCAAAGTCAAAGGTCCAACTTAAAATTTGGTAACCTCTTAAATATTGGGCATATTCCTGAGATGGCATCAGGTATAAATTCTGAGATCCAAGGCACAGTGGAGATATCAAGAGCTGAGGGTGAGGCGGATGATTCTAACTCTTCAAAACAGGAAAAGATAGTTGAAGGCCTGGGAGATGAATTTGATAAGAGTCAACCTATTGTGGAAAAGCCTTCTGGGGATCCTAGTCTAGAATCCCAGGCTATAGATAGTTCTCAAAAAACGGTTGATACTGATCAGTCACAGACAAGTGATATTGGAGCTGAGGTGTCTGGGTCAGGCCAGAGCGTAACTAAAGACCAAGGAAATATCCTTGAAACTGAAGAATCGTCAAGGGGAAATGATGCTCAAGACACTAAACAGAAAGAGAACACCTTAGACGCTAATTCTGGGCCTAAACTCTCTGTTGGTTCTGGAATGTCTAATTCCACTGGAGATCAGACTGTTGACCAATTCAAATTGGATCAAAACAATGAAAATTATGAGTCAAATATAAAAGAGGATAACAGCAACCAGGATAATGGAGATAGCACTAGTGCTGATCAAAATAGTACGACAGTAGACAAGAAAATGGAGAAAACACCCGCATCAGCCTCTTCGGAGGCGGAGCCAGTGGAGAAGGAAGACAGTGAGAATCAGAAGAAAGAAGAAAAGGTTATGGACCCTGTTCCCGACCAAAATAGTTCAAGTCCTCCGACCTTCAGTGTTTCTCAAGCATTTGATACTTTTACTGGTATAGATGATTCCACTCAAGCAGCAGTAAACAGTGTATTTAATGTTATAGAAGGTATGATAACTCATTTAGAGGAAGAAAGAGGTGATGGAACAGATGTGGAAAATGGTAAGGAGACTTTGGACAAGGAAGCTGGTTCTGTATCTGAAACAAGTCAGATTTCAAATAACAAGTTAGGACAAGAACAAGATAATCAGCAGGACTTGACCTTACAGTTTGGTAAGTTAGATGATATTCATTTGCCTGATTCTGTGGATTCAGATAACGATTCAAGACCTAACTTAGTGGAGCAGCCTTCACACATGCCCTCAATATCTAATGGTAACAGCATTCACCAATTGCAGGAAATCAATTCAGGTCGCCATGTGGACAAGGAAGATGGAATGAGTAAGCATATAGTTGGCACTAAGCAATCAAATAAATTTAGATCAGTAGAGAAGGTTCCTCATGACATTCCTCGACGCATTAATAAATTCCCGTATGGGGACCCTGTCTATAGTGAGCGTCTCCGGAAATGTCTTACATTGGGGATGGAGAATAGTAAAGCACTAGATTTAGATACGACTGCTACTCTTTTTCTTGACTATTTTCCAGAGGAAGGTCAATGGAAGCTTTTGGAACAATCTGGACATAGTAAAGATTCCGTGGATGATGATGATGATGCGACTCTTGAAGGTTTCGATGACAATATACACAGATATACTATGGGTGATATCATTGAGCCATCATATGTTATATTAGATTCAGAAAAGTTACATGAACCAGTTGAGGAATGTGAAATAGCAAACTCTATGAATGAAATAGCTGAGATGTGTGATGCTACATCAAAGGAACAGATGCGTAATGTGAAAAATGTTGTTCTAGATTCTTTAATGGTTGAAGTTAGTCGTAGGCTAAATTCAGCTGACATAAAGGAAATGGAAGCTGACCTTGTCAGTGACTTAGAACATGTCTCTAAGGCAGCATCCTTGGCTCTAAGATTTGGCAAGGACAGAATTCCTTATATAGAAGATGAGGACCATACCTCAGAGGACGTCAATACTCTCCTGGGAGAATATATTGTAAGAGCTATATCTTTGGCGGTTCAGGATACTAGCTACTTGAGGAAAGTACTCCCACTTGGGGTCGTCGTTGGCTCTAGCTTAGCTGCTTTGAGAAATCATTTTGATGTTGCTTCAGCTACTGAGAATCGCCAAAGAGACATCGTCAAAGACACAATTAATTTTTCTGAGGTAGAAAATAGGGTGGCAGCAGTTGACGGAGAAACTGTTGGAATGCCATCTGATACATTTGACAAGAATGAGTTGGAGAAGCCAATTAGAAAAAATGAGGCAAGAGACGAGTCAAGTGCTGTAAACAATGGAAATGTTATGGTTGGTGCTGTTACAGCTGCCCTGGGGGCATCTGCTTTGTTGGTGCATCAGCAGGTACTAATTTAAATCTCTTCATAACTTTTACATTGTGATGTTTGCTTTTTTATATGCTTAAAAAATTGGTGAGGTGTTTGTATTCGGCCCTGAATGCTCTTAACTAAACCTTTAGTAGCAAAGTTGAAGCCAGCTTAATTGTTTACTCTTAAATTAAGTACAATAGGTGTTGGATAAGACGTTGAATCTACATAAATTAAGATGCACATCAGCATTACAATGTTTTACTGTATAATACTCAACATACAGTATCAGCATTATTGACCATACCATAAAATGCATGTGTGATTACAAATCTGCAATGATCAAAATAGGCCACCATCAATTAGAAGTTGGCCTTAGATACCTAGGATGCGCATTGCAATGAAGTAGGTTAATATTCGAGTACTTTCTAGTGGCAGCTAAGTGATTTTATTGTTCACCCAGCAAAAAAATGTGAAACAAAAATTAATCCGGACCACCCTTACTTAGAATTGTTAGGGAGAGGCATCAACGTTCAAAAAGTTAACTGTTATTTTTCTTTGTTAAACCTAATTATAGTTTGTATATGATTTTCTTACTGATTGCATTTGTAGGTCATACAAAGTATCAATGTGTATCTGCAAGGATTAGCCTAGTGGATACCCATCTCCTCTTTGTAATAAAATGGCAAGTCTGTGTAAGTTTTTAAATTTTTGTAATTGACTATAATTCCAAAAAAGGTGTCAACTTTTCTGAAACTCTAGGACTTTTCTTTTAAATTCAGTGTTCGCTTTGTACTGTGTGTGTGTGTGTGTGTGTTAGCAGCACTAATCGTTTTATTGATGGACCTTAGATACCTAGGATGCGCATTGCAATGAAGTAGGTTAATATTTGAGTACTTTCTAGTGGCAGCTAAGTGATTTTATTGTTCACCCAGCAAAAAAATGTGAAACAAAAATTAATCCGGACCACCCTTACTTAGAATTGTTAGGGAGAGGCATCAACATTCAAAAAGTTAACTGTTATTTTTCTTTGTTAAACCTAATTATAGTTTGTATATGATTTTCTTACTGATTGCATTTGTAGGTCATACAAAGTATCGATGTGTATCTGCAAGGATTAGCCTAGTGGATACCCATCTCCTCGTTGTAATAAAATGGCAAGTCTGTGTAAGTTTTTAAATTTTTGTAATTGACTATAATTCCAAAAAAGGTATCAACTTTTCTGAAACTCTAGGACTTTTCTTTTAAATTCAGTGTTCGCTTTGTAATATGTGTGTGTGTGTGTTTTAGCAGCAGTAATCGTTTTATTGATGGACCTGAATTACGTACATATTTGCGTGGTTCACATTCGTGCACATTTCTCATTTAAAGCATAATTTATGTGCTCTTAGGATTGCAAAGATAAAGAGACTTCTGAAACATCCTCAAATTTGCTTAAAAAGGAAGAAGATCATCACAAGCTTGTTGGAGATACGTCTGAGAAGAATGAAACTAATCTAGTAACGAGCCTGGCAGAAAAAGCAATGTCTGTTGCTGGTCCGGTGGTGCCAACAAGAGATGGAGAACTGGATCAAGGAAGGTGCGTCTAAGATGCTTATTGTTCATGTGCCTTTCTTATTACTGTTGAATATAAATATGATACAGTAAGGGCTCTTCCTAACATCATAAGGTTTATTTGTCTGTCGGTTGGTCTGCTGCGATATGATATATGATCCAATTAAGGCCCCCTTTTAACACCCTACAGTTTAAGGAGAGCTAGTTACATAATAATTACTAACCCATGTTCCTATGTAAAATTGCATTTACCTCCGTCCTTCTCTGGGTAGATTGGTAGCAATGCTAGCCGAATTTGGGCAGAGGGGTGGTATCCTGAGGCTGGTTGGTAAAGCTGCTTTACTTTGGGGTGGAATACGTGGTGCACTGAGTTTGATTGAAAGGCTCATGTCATTTTTGCGGTTTGCCGAACGCCCCTTGTTTCAGAGGTGAAATTATGCTGTGTTTCTTTCGTCTCTTACTATTCTGTATCGTTATGTTGTATTCTGATTGCTATCGATAGTATCTTTGTGATTGCTGTCAACTAGGTCTTCCTGCACTAATGAATTTTTTTGAAATAGTGGTTGTATTAGAATTAACTAGCTTATTGCCGTGGTTGTTTTATACGTACGTATTTAATTATATATAAATTTTTTTATAATATGTTGTAGATGGGGATCGATCCCTTGACCTACAGACTTGCTTATTATCCCTCTTACTCTAATTATATAATAGGATATAATTATTTAAATTATACAGCATGTCAGAGCACTTAAAATTTACATTTTTTTGTCTAATACCCACCTAGTATACCTATCATATTATTACAGTTTACAAACCTGATTATAAATATCAAGAATGGCTGCAGGCCCAAGCGGGTTAGTTCAAGTAGGAGTGAGTTTCTTATTCATAGTCTATTACTAGGTGCTATTGGTTTATAAACTCCTCATGGGCTTGTATGCTCCCTTGATTAATATTTTTTCTTTTTCTGCCCTTATAAAAAGGGGTCGTAAGTGCATAAAGCTACATCATTGCACGGTCCAGGGAAGGTACCTGTGTATTCAACCTCACCCATATTTTAAATTTTCAACATGACCCATATTTTAAATTTTCAACGTGAGGTTTTCAGATTCGCCCTCACTACCTAGCGGCTAGCGGATAACAAGTGACTTGCTATCACGCCAATCATGACCTCCCCTTTTTCTACTTTTCCTACTGAAAAATTTATATGCCTTCAGTTAAAAGGTTCTATGCTTCCCAGTTCTTGGGTCTCTCTGGGTTATCAAAAGAGATCAAATCACACTATGTCTATGCTAAGGTTCTCTTGCGATGATGACATAGACCATGGGCTGCTCTTCGGGTGGTGCGATGAGCAGACAGGGGTCCGAAGGGCTCTTGTTCATGAGCAAAGACCTTAAAAAAGGCTCATTAGGGATCTCCCCAAAGGGGATTTCTTTGGTACTTCGCTTCAGAGGTACAAAAGAGAACTAGGCGGGTTATAGATTTATATTCTAGCCTGGAGTCTAGTCTCTAGAGGGCCAAAGGCCTTCGAGAGAAGGAGAAGTCCTGCTCGCTACAAACTTAGCAAAAAAAAAAAAAAAAAGGTTCTATGCTATACAAATACCAAGTACAGCTGCTTCTGTCATTTAAGTTTTTGCCAACATCCCTTAAAAATTGCTTTTGCAGGATTCTTGGATTCATATGCCTGGTTCTAGTTCTATGGACACCTGTTGCCGTTCCCTTGCTTCCAACAATTGTACAGGGCTGGGCATCACATAGTTCAGTTGAAATTGCAGAGCTCGCTTGCATCATTGGCCTTTATATGTCTATCATGACATTAATCATTTTATGGGGAAAGAGAATAAGAGGGTATGAGAATCCATTTGAGCAGTATGGATTAGATTTGACTTCCATACAAATGGTACGTGTTTATCAGTGTTTCAAGCAAGGTTTTTCTGCAGATATACATCTCTTTTCTTTTTACTTACGTGGAAATGTCAGTGTAAGATACTGGATGACATCTTTCTTTCAGTTGCAATACTTTATCTGTTATATATTTGGACAGATACCTAAATTAAGTGGCAGAGTCAGGAATACAGGATAAGTTCGTAATAAGATTGGTTTTTCTTGCTCCCTTCCCTTAATAATCTGGCACCTTAACAAACTTGATATCCTGAACTGTTTAAATCTGAGATGTACAACACACGCACACATATTCTCTAACCTCAGGATACTTACCCATCGTTTTCACATAGCTCTTCCTTGCCTGAATTATGCTCTATCTGACAAAGTTTGTTACACCAACCTAAATATCACAGTTATCTGAAGATGGGTTATCATGGCATGTTATAACGATGTAAGACCTAAGATGTTATCCCAAAGAGAAATGTAATATGCTCAATTTTACTCCAAGGGTAACTAAATGCTAGCAAGATAATGCTGCCAACCTTTTTTTTAAGAATAAATCAGGGAACAAATCTGAAGTCTAGATATTGCTGCCAACCTTTTTTTTTAATAATTAGTGTTGGTCAGTTAAAATTTTAGGGCTTCAGAAAGTTGAATGTTAATGTTGGTTGATAGCTAATGTTATCTTTCTTGGTTGCAGATCAAAAATTACTTTTATGGTTTGAGTGGAGGAGTTGTTTTGGTGCTATCAATACATTCAGTAAGTGCATTGATTGGATTTGTCCATCTATCTTTGCCTTCAAATATATCAACTGCTTCAGATGCGCTAACGCAGCTCAAAGTGTATGGGAAAATGCTGCTTCTTTGTGGCCAGGGCCTTGTAACAGCTACCGGTGTTGCACTTGTGGAAGAATTACTCTTCAGATCATGGTTACCTTATGAAATAGCTACTGATCTTGGCTATCATCGTGGAATTATCATATCAGGTCTTGCATTTTCTTTATCTCAGAGGTATCTTTCTAACTTCCCTTAACCAGCTTATTGGTTTTTCATGCTTTTAGTTTAAAATAGACTAAAATTGTGACTAGTAAAATGTTGAACAATACTTGGAACTCCAAAGCAACACTTGTATGGTGGGGATATTTCTTTTAGATATAAATAACAAATTAAATAAAGCTTTCAGAGGCAAGTGCTGTCTACTGAAACAAAGGAAGAGATATTGTTCTGTTCTAGATTTTCAGTGAATCAGCCATCTATTCATCTCTCTAGGTTGCTGACCAAAACTAAAGAATGTTCCTTGACTGATTAATTGTTTAGCATCTATTACCCACATTTTTGCCCTTCTGCTAACTCTTCTAACTTTTTTGTAGTTCATGTTTGCTGTGATGTTTATGTTCATTACATGTTCTGACGTGCTATGCTTTTTTACTACAGGTCCCCACTGGCAATTCCAGGACTATGGCTATTATCACTGTGTCTCTCTGGAGCTCGACAGAGGTTCCAGGGTAGCCTTTCCCTCCCGATCGGCATACGGACTGGTATAATGGCTTCGTGTTTCATCTTAAAATCTGGTGGCTTTTTGACCTATGAGCCAAATTTTCCAGTATGGTTAACTGGAAGCCTCTCATTTGAACCATTTAGCGGGATTGTTGGTCTAGCAGTCACTTTATTGTTAACGATAGTCCTTTACCCACGGCGACAGCCTATCGTTGGAAATAAAGTAGCAAGGCGTGCACGGGAATAAACAATATTATATTGTTCGATTATGAAGAGGATCATGTTTAATGCTGCACCATTGATGCTACATGTAACTGTAGTTTTATGTTGTGGTCAAAGCTTCCATGAACAAGAATCATATCTAGTGATCTTAGATTGTGCCGCATGAGAAAAATCATGAAAAATAAATACTGCCTGTGTTGCATCATTGGAGCTACATCCATTTACAGACGCAGTAGTACAGATCAGGGGAAGTTGACTAGCAAAGAGAAAGGATCGAGCATGGCATAGAAACTAGACAAATTTAGTTGTATAGCATCTTTGAAAGTCTGCAGTAATTGGGTAGAGTCTTGTAGTCCCAAACTGGGGATCCTCCAAAATTTTGTGACAGGGAGATGGTGTAAATATTGTTTATAGGAAGGTAGGCAGGGTATGCCCATTTTTTTTTTAATGAGAAACTTTTACGTAATCATGGTCCTTAGACCATCTCCAACGCAGGCCCAACTTCTGCGTTGGAAACCGTGAAATGGATCCGTGTTGTAAATTCAGCGTTGAAGCAAAATTAAAAAGTTGTCCAGGCCCGGGAAGCCAGGCTCAGCCAACTCCTGCAATCTCTGTTTTTATATTATATTTTATTCATTTCTTTGTGTTTTACTTGACAAAAGGGGTTCCAGGAATATGATACAAGAGAATGTATCATTACAAGGTGGGTCTAATAATAGTAGAATTTGAATTCTTTGTTGGAGCAAGTCATCCAAATCCAGTTTTTGCTTAGCTGGCTCACGAATGGGACCCAAAAAAGTAAGAAATGGGCTCTTTCCATTGCTGATGGTCTTAGGCCCCGAGGATGACCTTAGGTATCACATTATAAAATTTTCTAATGTAAATGTGCTTGTAAATACATTTTAAACTTTGTTTAAAATTATATCCATGTTTATTCTTCTTCAAAATTTTGCAACATTCAAGTCAAATTGAGTCTATTTTTTCGCATTCTTTATTTACTTGTTTCCCCAATGTAACGATAATAATCTGCTGTGCACTGATATTGTAATAGAACGGGGGGTGCATTGGCTATGGATTTTGTCAAGGACATAATAATACAGAGAGTGTTTCACTTGGCTAATCTTTTACTTGGAAGTCATCTTGGGATCAACTTAAATTCATCCCTTGTGAGAATATTCTTGTTGAGTAACAGTAGAATACTGGGTAGTACTTACCAGGTTCCTCCTGGGTGTCATTGCCTTCTTACAGCCTTTTTATTACGAGATTACAAGTTACAACATCGAATTTTACTGGGATCGAATATATATTTTTTACTCCAAGAAAAAGGGGCAGGGGCTAAATCCATCAGAATTCAGAACCAGCATATACAATACACAAATCTTGATGAACAATTTTTTAATAAAAAGAACATAATGTAGCAAAGTCTGGAAAATGATATTTATTTAGTTTTGAAAATTCAGAAACTTAAATTCCAATCTCCACAGAGCAAAATACAGGATAAGAAACCAAAATCACAATATTAACAATAACAAAAACGAAAATGCAGCTAGATTTTTACCAAAGCTAACAAGGGTTGGTCTGAAGCCCAGACAAAACATAAGGAATGCAAAGACACAAAAGAAAGAAAAGACAGAATCCTCTTCTCATCAGAGTCGCCCTTCTTCTTTTTCCTTTTTATTTAAAAGCCTTGAGAAACTCTGGTTGACACCACCTCTTGCTCTTCTCTACTCGTCGGTAGCAAGTGGAACTGATTCAGCCTGAAAAAACGAAGCAGCAAAAGATGGAAATGCTTCATCAGACGAGTGATTTTACAAAATATGATAGAAATGCTAAAGCTAGATAACAACGGATCTCAGTTATCAACTGGTTACAAAACTCACCAACTTGCGATACTTGAGAGCATAAAACATTTCAAGATAGCGACGGATCTCAAGGCGATCAAGCTTGGAGACATGCTTCCAGAAACCATAAACCCCAGCCAATGTCAATAGCCTCTCAGAATAGATTTGCCAAGTGTATCTACAAAACAAAGAGGGTTGTTAGCGATATGACAAAATCAGATTTAAGTAATTGTAGTAATGTCAATTAACGTAAAAGAACGAGAGTAGGGCTTACTTCTCCTGAATACGTTTCAGGCCTCCTGCTGAAATAGCGTCCCATTCTGAAGGATCAGTCTTGCACTTCTCAAAGAAATTAACAAGGAGCTCAGCCACTTGCTCGCCATGATAGGGATCAATATGAAAACCAGATTTCCCGTGAACAATGATCTCAGCTGGACCACCGTAGAGAGTTGCAAATGTTGGCAAACCACAGGTCATGGCCTCAACAACAGTCAAACCGAAAGCCTCATAAAATGCAGGTTGCACAAAAGCACCCTTTGTGTCAGCTATGTAACGATAAAGTTCACCATTCCTCACACGGTTCATCTGAGAAGAGATCCATCGGAATTGACCATTCAATTTGTAGGTATCAATAAGCTCGTACATTTTCTTCATTTGCGCTTGTTCTTCCAAATCCTTTGATTCCTTCCTTCTGTCTCCACCAACAACTACAAGGTTGACCAACTCACGTAGCTTGGGACTCTTAGCATACCACTCAACAAATCCTGTCAAGTTCTTCACATTGTCCAACCTTGCCATGGTGAACAGTATAGGTTTGTTTCTGTCTTTTATGACACACCTGCAATTGATTAAGTGTTTATTTTCCATTAGATACTAATCGAATTATGGGTGAAAGTTGTGTATCACTGAGAGAGAAGAAAATTACAGGTGTTCTTCATTCTCAACCGAACTGTAAAGAAGATCCTCAATTTCAGGGTGAAGCGCTGTCAGCCTCATTTCCTTCTCCGTGTAGGAGAAGTACACAGATGTGTCTGCACCTGGTGAGACGATATTGAATTTTGGGTCAAATACATCTATCCCATGAACAACTCGGTACAATCCAGGCATTGTAAAGGCGGTATGACTCTCATACTGTCCAACAGTATCCTTACTGCAGAGGTTAAAACAAAAAATGAAACATATAATTAATACATTTGGTAAATGAATCTACATAATAATTGTAAAAAGGACTTCTTTACTACCTTCCAGCTATCTCCTGGAATGTGCTGGTGATGATGAAATCAGTATGATTCATCGCAATAAGATCAGCTGTAAATTGACTGGAGAAATGATACTTCTTATCAAATTTCTCCCAGTAGATGTCAGAATCTGGGTATTTTGTTTTCTCCAAGGCATGGGCAATGGTACACTGTAACAAGTAACACCAGTATCAGAAAAAGATTCAGGCAAGGATTTCATTGATACATCGGATATTTAAATCTAGATTCATACCTGGGTAACACCTAATTTGTGTGCTAACAACGATGCAACAAGATTACCCTCGCTATAGTTTCCAATAATCAAATCTGGCTTGGCCTGCAACTCCAAGGCAATTTCTTTTGCAACATCCTGATAGTTGTACATGTTAAATGCTTGGTTAATTAAAAGTTGATGCAAAATTGACTAAATGACAGGAAAATAAAAGATTCGTGAATTTCACCTCAGTGAAAGTCTCAATGTAGGGCCAAACTTCAAAGCGGGAAATCCATTTGCGTAAAATTCCCTTCTCAGTTCTGAAGGGGACTCTAAGAATATGTGCATGTTCAGCTCCAAACACTTTCTCAAGGCGCTGATTGCAAGTGGTACCTACTGCATCCGGTAGAAGACGTGTTACCTGAGTACAATAGACAAATTTTGTATTAATCAAATGCACCCTAAAAATGAAGGGAGTAATATTTTATTATGAGCAGAAGATCGACAAAATATTGCAACTCACAATAAGAATACGAGGTTTGATATCGAGTCCTTGCTCCTTGATACGCTTAATCATCTCGCGCTCCAATGCAGGAACTTGATCCAAAATGTAGACAACCTAAAACGAGGACAAGGAAAGGACAGCAAATCAGTACAATGACCAAAGAATGCAATAGTAGAGATATCATCTAATTTTGGTTGTGGCAACTCACCTGGCCACCAGTGTCGGGATATCCCAAAACATTCTCTTGAGCAAAGTATCCATGAGGTGAGAGAATAACAACATTGAACACCATTGGGATTTTCCCCAAAAATGTCTCAAGAGTTGATGCATCAGGGGCCTCAAGAAGGTCCAGAAGCATATGAAACATCTCAGCAACGCGCTCAGCAGTATCACCCCAACCCCTCTCGAAACCAATCTCTTGGAACTTGTGCTCAAATTCAGAGTATGGTGTGTCTGCTGGGAGTGTAGATAGATAATCCCCTGCTTTCCTCAGCACAGATTGAAGGCCATTCAAATTTTGAACTCTGTTGTTCAGCATCAGAGTCTGGACAATAAAACCGAGAAAATCAAATAATGAAAAGATCACTATAATAACCCATAGGATCCTTAAGATTACAGTTTTATTTCCATATAGCACTTCAAGTTACTAATTAGTATGTACCTTGCCATTGTAGTTATGGAGACGGAGAAATTCAAGAAGTGGGTGCATGCTTTCCTTGCCATGAAACATCTTTGCAGAGAGATGCCTGTTAAGGAACTCAACTCCATTCCCAATAGACTTGGTAAGTGTTGGACGAGGGAAAGAAGCGGTAAATGGTGCAAAATCCAGCTCAAGGACAAAGTTTTCATTGCTTCTGAATTTTTTTTAAAGTATCAATCACACACATTAGTAACTTAGATAGAAATTAGTAAAACAATATAGACAAAAGCAACCAGTGACTAGGGAATCAAACGTACGATCCATTAACGAGCTCCTCTTTGAATTGAAGATATTCGGGTACACTCAATTCCTCGACGACAAGGTGATGTGTGTTCACTCGTACATATTCCCACACACCAGGCCTGACACGAATAGCAAGTGCTACCCAAGGAGGAGAGACTATAGCTTCCTATAGACAGATACAACTATACATGTCAATATCAAGGACCATAATCATACATGACTCCAAATATGTGCAACCTTTGTTACCCGGACTCGGCTAGAGGTGTCCAACATGGATATGTATCAAAGTGTTGGACTCAGCAATATTTTGAAAAAATACATATTTTTGGCCTAAAATTCATGTCCGGGTGAGTGTCAAGGGTCTGACACGGGTATTTGAAGCCAAAATGAAGAGTCGGGGTAACAGAGTGTGCAACACAATTAATAAATTCTAACAAAAATATCACAAGATTAACTGATCTACAACTTGGGATTAAAAAAATATTATTCTACAGGCCAAGTAACTAACCTGTGTGGACTTGAGAACTTCTGCAAAGGCGCCATGACCATCATCCAGTTTGAGTTTGTCTTCTTTGCTGATTGCGTCGTATTCAGCTAGAAGCTCATGAGGTTTCAACATTCCTTTTCCATGAGCTTCAATCCTAATTTCAACAAAATATCAAAAAACAAGTTTTCAGAAATGTACAACACAGATACACACTCGTAAAGCAGCCATTGTTACATATGATAATGTAATAGTATGATGAATACCTTGAAAGAAACATCAAGATTTCATTGCGATGATTCGCCAAAGTTGAATCCATACGTTCCCGAAGGCTATGAACTCGGGTCAGAACAGGTTCTCCCATTGTGATCAAGACTGATCAAACAACTTCTGATACAGAACATGGGCCAACTCAAATTTCCATGACATACAAATTATAATTATAGTACCTACCAACAACTACTTAATTCTGCAACATAATTCAACTAAAAAAGCAAACAACAAATCTTAAAACATAGGATAACTAAGATATTCATGACATACAAATTATACAGTACCACAAAACTACCAACTTCAAGTACAATCACCAAATCTTACAACATAGAAATCTTACAACATAGAAATCACCAAATTATATAAAGTACCTTCAATTACTACTAAGCATTTTTCAAAATTAACCTTTGAAAATTATAAAAAATGTCTACAAAGTCAAATCTGTACACCTCAATTCCATTTGACTTGTTCCATAATTCATACAAGTTTCAACATTAAACATCTAACTCTTATCATCTGCCTAACTATTCCAAAACAAATAATAGTACAATACACAACAAATAATAAATTAATAAATAAATACATAAAGATGTGTCCTAGTCACCATAAAAGCATAGTGTATAATGCAAACGTGGACCAATGCAGAACTTACACACAGACTTGTATGTAAGCAATTCATAAATATAATCCAAGACAAGAAAATGAAGATAGCCTACTAGATTGTGATAGATATCAAGAATTTTGTTTGACCATTTTACCCTTTGTCTTGTGCTCAAGAAAACTATAATTTTTGAGCAAAAATATAAGATTATTATGCAGGTTTAAAGAGATCTAGTCACACAAATTCTGATTTCTACTCACATTATATCGGATCAAAGATTATGGCAATTTACACCATTATATACTCCATAATTCATTTTTAGTGATAAAGTTTTTCACTTTATGCAAAAAGATTTAACACCCATGTCATTTATTTCATGAAAAGTTCAAACAAACAAAGAACATATTTTGGCCAGAACTTCGTGGGTCTGCCGGAAAACTTTGTGGGCTTGCCGGAAAATCACTAGATCATGCCGGAAATGATCTGTTTAAGTTAATCCACAGTTAAAGTTCAGAACTTTACTATCACTGTTAGTTTTACAGCAAGAAAGTAACTAGAAAGGAGAGAGAGGGAGAGAGAGGGAGAGAGAGGTTTGTAATCTTGCAAAATATTAAACTACCAGTTGAAGAAACTTGAAGAACTAAACAAGCACAATCTACTTAGAGAATGAATCATAAAAATGAAGTCTTGAATATTTGAGATCAAGAACTTGAATTTGATGAAACAAAAAGAAGAGAAAATGGCATTAAAATTTTACCTTTTTTGGTATGATACTACTATTATTTTAACCAAGAGAAGAATGGCCAATGAGAGAAGAATGAAAAGGAGAGAAATAAATGAACGGAGGGGACGGAATGAAATGAAAATAAGCAAACAAATGCTAATGAGAATTGGTTTGTGATGAGAAGAGAAGAGGCATGCACGCCTTTTTATACACAAAAGTGTGGGTTAAAGGTTTAATCAATCATGTCCTAGCCTAATAGCATTAGATACTATTTGCCTTCAATGGTGTACAATTTTCTTTATATTGTATGCAAATGTGGATTAGAGCACTACTTCCTTCCGCAGTCTCTCTAATTTTTTTACAATTTTTTTTATTAATTAGCACGCATTTTACAGTTTTTTTCACTAATTAACACGTATTTTGAGTCTCATATAAAATATAGTTTCACAATTTATTTTTAAAATTTTCTTTATTTGAATAAAAATTCAAACATTAATTTTTTATTCAAAAGAAAAAAAAATTAAAATAATATATGAAATTATATTTTATAGGAGTTTTAAAATAGATACTGAGCCCCCATTCTCAAATGTAAAGAACCAGGGGCGGAGGGAGTATATTTTGTCTAATCCACTTATAAAATTTGATTAATTCTATGGAAAATGTACTTTCAAAAAAAAAATTTGGAAAGTGTGGTATGGATAATTTTATACAAATTCCAAAGAGTCTCTTTTGTTTCTGGTAGGGGCAGAATTAACATTCATGGGTGTATAATTTGGTAATGTGGTTTGGCAAATTATCTTTTTTGGATAGGGATGTTTACCAAAACTTAAGTATATAGTATCATATATGTATTAAAAAAAAGAAAAATGTTTGAGATTTCAAATTTTATTTCAAAATTTTTACCAATTATTTATGTTTCACGAGTAAATTTGGTAGTTTTTTAAATAATAAAATAGGATTCACTTGCATTCATATGTGTCCTAATTAAAATTTGACACTATCATGTCATGTTATTCGATAAAATTTTGGTAAATCTTGTGAGATATTTAGCAACTAGCACTATCCTTAAAAAAATGTTATGTTCATATTTTTGGTTTGTATGAAATTATATATTATCAAAAATGTTCAGTACTATATTTTGTCACCTTTTCATATATTTAAAAAAAAAATTGTTCACTGAATGTTTTAATAACACATAAATTTATTCAAAATTCAAAATTTCAACCTTTATTTACTGTATAATTATATTAATCAATATTTCACTGTATATTTATGTTAATCAATACGAATTGATAACCTTGTGTCAAGCACGGGCCATGAGTCGATATTAAAATATTAATATTAATAAATTATTAATAAATATTATTAAAAAATGTATTTTTTGAGAATTGAATGATAAAAATATATAATAAATAAACAAGTATTTAATTATGTAGTTAGACAATGAAACTGCGGATAAAGCTAAATAAATTAAAATAAATAAATAAATCTTGTATGATTACATAGCTGCAAAGAATCGAACCATCGATGAAGCTATTGAATTTAAAGTAAATAAATAAATCTTGTATAATTACGTAGTTGTAAGAAATCGAATCCGGAATGAAACTAAAGAATTTTAAGTAAATAAATCTTGTATAATTATGTAGTTCCGAGAAATCGAATCCGGATTAAGTGATAACTAAATTTGATATTGTGATACATTAATACTGCGCGCTATTTTTATATTATTTTATTTATTAATAAAGAGTATAGATTTCAATTCAAAGTTATTATTTGTCAAACAACATAAACTTAATTTTATCATCGTTAACTTTTATTTTGTTTACTAGCTTAAAACTCGTGCGATGCACGGATTGTTAATTGTTATTTTATTATTATTTTTTTAATATTTTATTATTGTAATTGTGCAAAAAATAATTAGGCATGTTAAAATAGCTAAACACTTTTAATTAATTAAAAATATTAACACAGATTTTAAAATAAATAAGTATGGATTTGCCCGTTATATTTTTGGAAATGAGGGGTTTTAGTAAGAAAAAATAAAAAATGTAACATATATTTAGTTTAAAAAGGTAAATGCCCGTGATAGTTTTGGAAAATGAGGTTTAAAATTTAATAATTAAAAGTATTTAAATACGTTTAAAATAAATAAGTAAAGGGTTTCCTGTGATATTTTTGGAAAAGAATGAATTTTAGTGAGAAAAATAGAAAAAATAAATTGTAAAAGACAATTTCTCGTGATATATTTAGAAAAAGAGGGAATTTGTTAAAAAATATATATAATGTGTTTTAGCTGAAAAGGTAATTGGTTATAAATAGGTATTTGATTATTTATATTTAAATATTTTTAGTAATTGCATTTGTTAAGAAAAATAAGTATACATGTTAAAATAGGTAAATTTTTCAAAAATAATTATAATATTAAAATAAGTTTAAAAATAAATAACTAAATATTTGTCCGTGATATTTTTGGAAAAGGAGGGGTTTTAGTAAGAAAAAATAGAAAAAACTAACATGTTTTAGTTAAAAAGGGTAACTGTCTGTGATATATTTGAAAAAGTAGGGGAATTTGTTAGAAAAAATAGAAAAAATAATGTATTTTAGGTGAAAAAGGTAATTGGTTATAAATAGGTAATATTATTATTTAATAATATATTTCTATAAATAAGTAAAGTTAATTAAGTAAAAACACGAAGTATAGTTAATTAAGGGCAATTAAGTAAAATCACAACGTACCATACCGAGCAAACTTTTAATGTTTCGTCTATTATATAATAGTATTGATTTCTAACCAAACATGCATTCAGCTTTAGTCAGTTTAGAATTATGTATGAAAAGTTTCAACGTCAAAAACAATTTTAGAAACTGTTTAGACCACCGAAAACCAACATAGAAACCGCTTTCGTTGGTATCCCCCTGTTTTTGAGAATTCACGTTAGACACGGGGCCCACGTCCTTAATTTTAATCCACATCATTATCCACTAAGTAATTCCATGTTATCTTTAGTGATTAATTTAAAAGAGAATTGGTCCAAAATTTGTCTCAAAAGTGACGTGCCTTCTTCGTAATTGGTGCTCCCTCCGTCTCTCAATTTTTTATATTGGGGAATGTGGGTTCGGCACGTATTTTAATACTCCTTTAATATATATTTTAATAAATTATTTTAATTTTTTTTGAATAAAAATGTAATATTTAAATTTTTATTTAAAAAAGAAAGTTTTAAAAATAAGTTATAGAATTATACTTTATAGGAGCCTTAAAATGTTTGTCAAACAGTGTAAAAAGCTATAAAAAAATGAGAAAAACGAAGATATTAATATTTTTAATAAAATAATGAAACCTAAATGCATAAATATACGTTCACAAATTATAATTAAACATGTATTATTATACCATTTGCGAAAAATTTTGGGAGAGAAATTTGGATTCTCTAGCATAAGTCCTAACCCAATTTAAAATGGGGTGATGGTATTGACGGTCTCCTGCTCATACACGCGTATACGTACGTTTAGTAATATACCACGTACAGTCGCTGTTTTTTGCTCCTTTTTTAATGTACATACACTATCCTCGGGTTTTGTTATGTGCCTCTCTTCTGCTGTTTTTTTTTACTATTCTTTGCATTTCTTAGACTTTGTGCTGCTCTTCTCTCGTGTCATCTTGCATGGACCGGACTTGACTTTGATTCTGATCCGAAACTCGACTCGAACTCGATTAAATATGAATTGAGTTCAAATATGACTTTGAATAAACTAAAAAAAGAGTTGAACTTAAGTATCTATTGAATTTGAATAGGACTTCGTTGAAATGTTAAAGCTCGAACTCGAATTAATATATTAGAATAAAAAATTATAGATATGATTAATATGAGTAGTTTTGTCAAATATTTAAGTTTTTCATTTAAAATAATTAATCCGCAGAAGTCGACTGAACAGTTATGTTCATTAATTGAACTGAGTTAAAAATTGTCGAACTTTCATAGGGCAAATGTAAAATATGTAATGCGTAGGGGTCCACTGACAAGCGATAGAAAGTTGTGTTAGGTGTACGTATAAACCCCACCAATCACGGACGCGGAAAGTAGACTACTCCTGCTAGAGTTTATCCATTCTCCTCTAGAGGATCTGAATAATATTTTTACCCTTTTCAAATGAATTTTGCCAAATATTATATACTCTACTGGACAGAGATTTTTTTGTTTTTATTATTATTTTGAACCATGAAAATAATATCTACTCCCTCCGTCTTGTCCAATTGTTTACATTTGGGTTGAGCACGGATGTTAAGAAATATATGTAAAGTATGGAAAAAAGTAGGAAGAATGAGTAAAGTGGTGGGACCCGTCAATATTTAAGGTATAAAGTAAGTAAGTGGAGGAAAGTAGTGGGAGTAGTTGATTTTTATTTATAAAACTTTACTATTTTTGGAAAGTTTTGGAAGGTAAATAAATGAATGAGACATCACAAAAAGGAAAGTGTAAAAAAATGGATGAGACGGAGGGAGCATGTTTTAACATTTTTTTGTCATTTTACTTGGTGAATACATTTTTTCATCCAACGCTTATTACTTGCAGTAAAAGATAAAATGATTATTCTCAAATTTGGTGTCTATCATAATTCTCACTATACCGTTATGCTTGTAAATAAAATAAGTTTTTTTTTGTTCTATTGAACTTCTTTTTTTAGTACTTTTTAACTTTAGATTTTATTGACAATATAAAAATAAGAAAAAATTAGAATATTCTAATTTTTATGTGAAAGATTCTTTTTAGTGTCAAATTATAGTGTCAATGAGTTGGAGTACATTTTATGGATGATGTCATTTTGATACCAAAATAGTGTTATAATGACACTAGTTGGAGATGGTCTTAGTGTTAAGTAGAAGTTCATTTTACACAATAATGATCACTATTATAGTGATTTAGTGTTGGATTGAAGTTGCTCACATGATCAAATTATATTAACTTTCTTACCAAGATATATATATATATATATATATATATATATATATATATATATATATGGGTTTTGGTCCACAGCCCCCGTTGGTTGGCAAATTCTACACAATCAACCAATCACAACCCTTTAAAAAGGATCATACGGCTAAGGAAATACACCGCAGCAATGTTTCATTGCACCCCCCATAATGTTTCATTGCACCCCCGGCAATGATCCCTTTAAAAAACACACTGCATCAATGTTTCATTGCACCCCCCGCAATGATACATTGTTGGACCTCTTATATTTTTTTTTACCAAAACTACCTTTTTGGTTTAAAATCATATCCGAGGATCGAACCCATGACCTCTCCTAAAGATGTACGAAATATTACCACTGCACCAACATAAGTAACTTGTTTAAAGATGATTCGTACCAAATATATCCAAAAACAAGAATTTATTTATTATTTGTAAATTGACAATTAATTAAATATGAACCTAAATAAAATGTAACTTTAGTCGTAAAGGTGTGTTGGATGTTAAAAGTAAATGAGCTAATGGACCCGGAGTCACGGATTTCGAACTCGACAAGTTTAATTTCATAAATAATAATATTTTTTTAAGGTAAAATAATATAAGGTAATATAAACATAAGAATATAATAATATAAGGTAAAATAAAAATAAGAATACTTAAAATATTATTTTTTAAGTTTAAAATTGAAATATAACATTGCTAGTAATTGTACACATAGTATTTTATTTTTTTACAATCATAAATAACAAATGAGAAAGTATATACATATTTAGGTTAATAGTCAGTATGAAAACGATTGTTTCACATATCTTTGAGTATATTTCGATTAAATAACTTAAATTAAATAGATATGATGGGAAAAAATATCCACAAATCAGCATCTAAGATATTTTGAAATTTAAATGAATGTAATTTAATTTTTACATGCATATTTAAAGATTAAAAGATAAAAAAAAATTAAAAAAAATTAAAAAAAAAACACCACTGGAGCAATGAAACATTGCGGGGTACTTTACTGGAGCAATGAGACATTGCTGCTACCGCAATTTTATAGCCCCGCAATTATTAACAATTTTTTTGCTAGTCAGCATTAATTACGGTAGTTGGGGTGGTTGGTTAGCATTAAATACACCAACCACTAGAGCAATGAAACATTACGGGGTACTTTACTGGAGCAATGATTCATTGCGGGGTACTTTTGGAGCATTTTTAAAAAATGAAATATTATTTTTTTCGTTTTATCCTTTTTTTACTTCACTTCGAATTTTCCCTATTTTTTCTACGATTTCTTTAATAAATGTAATACTAATATTTTTGCAATTAGAAAAATGCAAAATATTATTTTAACAATAATAAAAAAATGATATTAAAATAACAAAACTGGTATTAAAATAAACTAGAAAAATAATATTTTGCATTATAAAAAAAATGAAATACTATTTTTTTCATTTTATCCTTTTGTACTTCACTTCGAATTTTCCCTATTTTTTCTACGATTTCTTTAATAAATGTAATACTAATATTTTTGCAATTAGAAAAATGGAAAATATTATTTTAACAATAATAAAAAAATTGATATTAAAATAACAAAACTGGTATTAAAATAAACTAGAAAAATAATATTTTGCATTTTTAAAAAATGAAATACTATTTTTTTTCGTTTTATCCTTTTTTTACTTCACTTCGAATTTTCCCTATTTTTTCTACGATTTCTTTAATAAATGTAATACTAATATTTTTGCAATTAGAGAAATGTAAAATATTATTTTAACAATAATAAAAAAATTGATATTAAAATAAAAAAACTGGTTTATTTTAAAAATAGTTTTGTATGAAAAAATATTAAAATATTTTTTGTAAAGGTAGTTTTGTATGTTCTGCAAGCCAAATCTTGCAAAATCTAATATTTTATCAATTATGTTATATGAAAATTACTATTTAATTGAAGATCTTTAAAATTATATATGTTTTGCAAGTATAATACTAGCAAAATATATTGTTCTGTAAAACAAATTGAATTTGCAGAACATACATGTATAGTTTGCAAAACATAAATGATTTTCAAGATTTTCAACGAAATAATGATTTTAATAGAACATTATTCACAAAATAACACGTTTTGAAATTTTTTTGATTACAAAATATAATATATTTTGCAATATTTTGATTGCGGAACATAATTGATCTCCAAGTCTTCAATAAAACAGTGATATTTATAGAACTTTTCTAATATATATATATATATATATATATATATATAATTAATATTTTACAAAATTTTGTTGACTATCTCATGAACTTCACGATCTATCATGCCATTTAGTTGAGATGAACAAGGGGTTGATTAGTATAAACTAAAAATCCAACTTTTAAGCAGTGGAGTATAATTTTAACTTAAGCTAGTACAAATCGTATGTTAAAATAGTATATAAAAATGGCACTAGTATTTGAAGTAATACGGTTGAGTTCAATCCAGCTGCCCAAGTAAAAACAGTTGATGGTTTTGGGGGGGACACTGATTCTCAAACAGCCATCATGCATTGGCCTAGCTTTCCTCACTTTTTCAATGGATACAGTCATACAGTACACCATGTTTTGTGTTGGTGACAACTTTTACTTTTCTCCAAGTTGAAGGGGTTTGTTAGAGCATCTGGAAGTGAAATAGCTAAAATGATTAATTAAAATAATATATAATATTTATTAATTAAAATAGTTAATTAAAATAATATATAATATTTATTAGTTAAAATTTGCTCAACCTGTAAGGTGGTGTGCTACAACGGCGTTAGCTATAATGAATAGTTATAACTAAAAAAAAAATTGTTCATTATTTTCAAATTTGTCAAATTTAAAAAAGAACCAAAACCCTAGTTATACATATATTTGCTATAACAGCGACACAAAATTTTGCAAGAAACAGATAGTTATAAAATCAAATGTAATATCAAAGAAATCAATAACCCTATTTGAAGAAAAAATTAAATAATTTGATATGCAACAAACCAGGAGATAAAATGAAGTAGCTGGACAAAAAGAAAAACAGAGGGAGATGGGGAATTAAGGGGAAGATAAAATGAAGTTGTTTTGAGAGAATAGCTAAAATGAGTACTGTACACTGCCCAGGTGGAGTCTTTTACCTAACCAGTCCCGTGGGATGGAGATGCTCCTACCAAATCTCAATTTATCTGTGATTCTATTGTTGGGATTAGGATTTTTTAACTTAGATTATTGTTGGGTAGGCCAAGTTTGGAGTGCATTATTGACAAAATGGATTTTCTAAATAGTGGTATATAATCAGTATCCATGGAGCATCTTTTGTGTAGTAACTAGTGAGTAGATATGTAACCTTTTTTTAAAGGGACAAAAAATGTATTTAAGCACCTATTTAGGATTCTCTATGAAAACTAGTATAAATACTAATATAGGTATATTCTATATATAATTAGTTTAAGGTAATTACTGTAATTTGGCTGTCAAGGGCAAAGATGTTATTTTAGAAGTAATATTTTTGAGTGAAAAAATTAAGGTCTGCTTTCCGACAAGTATATTTTTAATTTAATATTACTGTTAAAAGAAGGTAATATGATTTGATCGTCAAAAATTTGTTGGGCCGATCTCATTCTAATTGAATTAACCTGACCGCTTATTAACTAACAATCTGCTTCTTTCATAAACCTCCCATAAACGATGTGAGATAACTAACAAAATTCTCGCGGTATGAATATTGTATCTAATTATCATTATACAAATGAAGTACACTTTTATTGTAGTACAAACTTTGTTTTTATGATTTAAACTATTTTTGTAGGAATATAGTAAGAGAAATGCTAGAATCCCTGTACGATTTTCAAAATCATTACCAAATGTTGGGTCGTGAGTTTATGATTAGTTGTTTTTTCATAAATAAAATGGATCTTTCATACATAAATATAAGTCCCATAAAAAAAATATATCATATGTTATTTGGGAAAAAAATTGAAATATTTTTCGGGAGTCCGAAACATGGCTAGTACAGTAATGTTCAAAATTTAACTTAATTCATTTTTAGTGTATCAATCCTTGTTGGGCCTAGTTTGAGTATTTCGAAATGGGGCCCTTTCGAGAATGCGCCCTTTGCCGCTGGCTAGGGGCCATGTCACGTGAAACATATTGTTGCACATTTTATAAACGGCCACACCCTCGTACCATGTCACTACATTTCTGGCTTTATCCGCTCTAAAAATTGTGTTTTGAAATAGTATTTGGGCGAAGAAATCTAAAATTCTAATTATAACATTTCTCTGCGAAGCCTAGTTTTAATTTCCTCACAAAAAATGCCTACTTTTAATTTGTGTAACAAGTGATATACGGCATTAAGTATTGAAACTTAAAAAATGATAGTACAGGAAATCATTATAGAATTAACAAGTAAAATGTAAAATCATACCATATTTTATTACGGTTATATAACTATATATTATATAATGAAAAATATATTATTGTTAAGTTCCAAATTTTAACACATGTATTCTAAAATTTGAATAAACAAAATCAAATATTTGATTTTTTTTAGTAAATGTTATCCGACTAATTATCCAAGTAATTCGTGAACCCAAGTACTCATTTTTTAAAGTAAACTCGAATCAAATTTTTCCAACTTTTACAACTTTGATATTAACTAAGAGTGCCAAACAAGTGTGTTTGAGATATCACAAAAAAGTTGATTTATAACTTAAAATGAGTAAGTGTCATATAAGTGATAAGTTGATGAATTCTTATAAGTTATACGAGTGTTTGAATAAATTTACTTATAAGTTAGTGAAGAATTTGCTAAATTAAATTTGAAAAAATAATTTTTAAATACAATGATTTCAACACTTGTATTTTAAATTAAAAAAATATTTAAAAATATAAAATATTATAAAAATAAAGAAATCAAAGAATAAGTTGATAAGTTAAGTAAAATGTTGGTGATTTCTAACATTCAACTTATCGATTTATAAGTTATAAGTTATCAAATAAGCTGAGTACACAAACAACCCTCATAAGCTCTTATCAACTTATAATGTATAAGCTGTTAAAGCCAAACAGACCCTAAGTAATATTTTCTAGAAAGTGTACATAATCTTTTTTTTTTACTAAATAAGTGTACATAATCTTTAATTTTAAAGAAAAAGAAAAAAGAAATCCGACAGCCTTGTTAATTTTAGCCCACTCTCTTGCGGATAAAGTGCGTGTTTGGATATCACAAAAAAAAAGAGTTGACTTATAGCTTAAAATGAGCAAGTGTGATAAGTTGATGAATTCTTATAAATTATACGGATGTTTGGATAAATTTACTTATAAGTTAGTGAATAATTTGTTAAATTAAATTTGAAAAAAATAATTTTTAAATACAATGACTTCAACTTGTATTTTAAATTTAAAAAATATTTAAAAACACAAATGTAAAAATATAAAATATTAGAAAAATAAAGAAATCAAAAAATAAATTGATAAGTTAAGTAAAATGTTGGTGATTTTTAACATTCAATTATAAGTTATCAAATAAGTTCATAAATTGCCGTGGCCAAACAGGGCCAAAGTGTCCTCTTCATCCCCCGTAGCCTCCTCCTTTGCCTCCTCAACATAGACACACATATATTCTATACTTACTGTTGTGAGGGAAATTTGGTAACAACACCGAGAGAGAATATCGCTGGAATAATCAGGTTTTGCCCTTGATTATCGGACATAGCAGCAGCTTCACACGTCCACAGCTCTGCTAGAGCTTCAAGTTTCCACTGCCGGAGCAGATGGTGATATGTGGTGTTTTTGGGGGCTGAGTTGACAAAAGCACCGGATGAATAGGGCAGAGTAAATCCTACACGGCCAGCCAATTCACCGGAATATGTATCACAGAGAGTACACGAGCCTTATGCGTGTAGAGAGTGAAAATCCGAATCATTTAGTCAAGTGCCTACATATCCTATTTATAGGAATCAAGCCCCATGTAGTTCTATTAGGTTTATACTTCTCCATCCTTGCGAAGTCGGCCACTCTAAGATAATCCATCTTAGAGTTATAGTCGAATTATACACCTGTAGCTGAGCTTTCCAGTGTCCTAGTCCATGTCCATCACTAAGTCCTATAAATCCTCATGTATTTAATATATATCCGAAATAACCAATACAAGTCCTATATTGTTTGTAATTGTCCCATTCATCACGTTTTATTAAGCCTAGAAGTCCTTTTCCAAGAGTAATTCTGTGCTCCTAAAGTATAGGAAGCCGAGTCCTTGTCCAACTCTGATTCTGTCCCGGGGAGGTTCAGACCACCCTGAACCTGTGCCTGCAGTCATAACACCCTGAACATGAACCTGTGCCTGCAGTCAAAACACCCTGAACCTGCTCCTGCAGTCAAAACACCCTGAAGCTGCTCCTGTAGTCAAAACACCCTGAAGCTGCTCCTGCTCCTCAATGCCGTGAACCTGAACCTTGGCAATATGAAGTTGAACCTCAATACATCCAACCCTCACCAAATTGGGCCTATATTACATGTGGGCCTTAAATTGAGCCCATGTGAGATTTTGGGCACAACACTTACATTTATTTCCAGTGAAGAAAAATGTCCAAGACTGCTACATTGCCAACCTCTACTACCTCTGATCTTTCTCAAATACAGTAAGTCTCTTTCTTATGCAAACCCTTTTTTTTGTTTATCATTTTGATCCACTTATTACATAGATAGACACATTATTCTTTTATTATTGTACCCAATAGGCAATATTAGTATGATAACATATTTAATTGTTTACACTTGTTTTTTTCGAGATTAGTAAGATATTAGTATTATATTAAAAAAACATGTTTAATTGTTTACACTAGTTTATTTCGAGATTAGTATGATATTAGTATCATATTTAAAAAAAACATTTTTAATTGTTTATCACTCGATTATTTCGATATTAGCATGATATTAGTATCATATTTTTAGTAACACATGTTTAATTGTTTATCAATCGGTTATGTGGACATTACTGTAATATATTCGAATGTATGTGCATTATATATGTGAGCATTTCTGGTTAATGTAGGGGAAATGGTTACTTGCCTGGAACTTCTCACTTTCCCCAAGAGTTGCTTCTGGAAGTATTGCTCCGAGTACCAGTTAACCCTCTATTGCGTTTTAGATGTGTGTCGAAACCGTGGCGTTCTCTTATCGATAACACTAGCTTTGGCCTTAAGCATCTTGAGAAAAGTATCGAGTGTTGGGGGCCCAACAGTACTTGGGCCGAATGATGTCTGGACCGAACTATAATCGGGCTGAACGGTTTGATTGAACAGTCAAAGCCCATTCCTTTGGAACGGTCCGTTGCATCTGACCGTTGCATGACCGAGTCTCCCGACTTTCTAAGCGGAAGAACACGACAACGCACGTGGGCGAGTGTCCCCGAGGGATCCGGGCGAGCCGGTACTAAAAGTGCCTATAAAAGCACACAATATGTTTCATTATCAAGTTAATACTTATTTTACAGTCACAAACACTTACACGTTCAATTAAACCTTACCGGAACCTCTAACTTATTCTCACACCGGAGGTGAATCGGGGGCCACACCCCTCACATTCTTTTCTTTTGACAGGTTAACCCGAAGAAGCACTCGGAGTCTGACCCGACAGAAAACTGGTTCCAACATCGAGTGCAATCCTGATTCCGATATTATTGTTAGAGAGTAAGTGCTACACTTGCTCCGTCGCCAAAGACACTGTTCCGGTTGGTGGTTTCGGCCTGTGGTGGGGGACCTGCAAAATAATGCTTGCCCGGTGGTGGTGGCCGTCAAGCACCTCCGGCGTGGTAATCAGTAACGGAGTAGAGTGATATGATAAAATGTAGCAAGTATCGAGAGTGTTTTCTGGTGAGTGTGTGTGTAGTGTTTGTGTGTGTGAGAATATCTGTGTAAACATAAGATGGACCAGTATTTATAGGCTAAAACCTGTCCCTGTAGTTGTGAGGATCGCGCACTGTGGCTACAGTTGGAGGCATGGTTCCTCTTGCTACAGTGACGGCGTACAGTTGAGTTGATGTACCTTCTTACTACAGTGACGGCGTACAGTTGAGTTGATGTACCTTCTTGCTACAGTGACGGCGTATAGTTGAGTTGGTATACCTTTGGGCATGGGGCTCTTTAAGCAGCGCTCTAAATATTAATCGTTGACACCTCTCCGTTTGAACAAATGTTATTCCATGGGTACTTTATCGACTGTCGCTGAGTGTCCCTTGGGCGGGCAGTGGGCGGTAATGGTGATTTTGGGTATATATCATTGCCCCCCACTCTCGCTAGCCGATTGAGCGGGTAGGGAGAGTATAGCGGAAACAGGAGATGAGATAGGCCGGATGCGGTCTGGTGCCCACCGAGGTGTGTGACCGAGTGAAGTGAGTGAGCGTCACTTGGAATTGGAATAAATTTTGAAGTTGGTGCCCCCCAAGTGAAGTGAGCGAGCGTCACTTGGAGTTGGAATAAGTTTTGAAGTTGGTGTCCCCCAAGTGAAGTGAGCGAGCGTCACTTTGAGTTGGAATAAGTTTTGAAGTTGGTGCCCCCCAAGTGAAGTGAGCGAGCGTCACTTTGAGTTGGAATAAGTTTTGAAGTTGGTGCCCCCCAAGTGAAGTGAGCGAGCGTCACTTGGAGTTGGAATAAGTTTTGAAGTTGGGTGGTGAGATTTTAGTCGAGATTTTTTGTAATTTAATGAGGGAATGTGGAGTAAGTGCTGTGTAGGCGAAATGTTTCTTTTGTTTTCGCACTATTGATTAGTCACAATAAATGTGAATGATGGGATATAAATGAACATTAAATGGGGGTCTGAAAAGTTTTTCTGATGTGACAGTGTCAGGGGTGTATGTGTATATAGATGTATATAGGGGTGTATGCACGGTTACTGAGAGGGTACGATTATTTAAGCTGATATTCTTAATAAAATAAAAAGAGAAGTGGAGGAATTTGAAAAGTAGGGGACGCTTGGGCTGGGTTGTTGAGGTCGTGCGGGGTACGCGTTAATGACAGAGTGCCACGTGTCTTGTGCAGTTAATGTATGTATGTAACCGTGCTGAACTGGTATAAAAAGCTGTGTAGAATTATTGTGTCTTAATCTTCATTTTACTCTCCACTGTAATTGTTTTCTCTATTCATCGTCTTCTCCTTGTGATTTGTTGGAGTTTGTCGATCTGTTGGTGATTTCGCCGCCATCGTTCTTTCCTTGTCGCTGTTTGCTGCTTTGTTTTCTTTACCGGGTAAATCTTCATAGACTCTTCCTTTTGTTCTTAGTGTACTGTGTCAGGCTTGAAAGTGTTTGCGAGATGTTTGGCTTTTTGTTTTTGCATGTGGTAGTTTTCATGTGTTTTGTTATGGCCGTAGGAGGATGTTTTTTGTTTGAGATGTATGCGAGTATGTTTATTTGATGTTGTGGGTTTTGGTGAAAATGGGTGTGTTTGTTGTATTTATGTATGCATGTGTAAACATGTTGAGTAATGGGTGTATTTTGCTATTTGATCGGCGTGCTATAAGTGTTATTAGGACGTTTGTTTGTTGGATGTTTTAGCAGTTTGAACCTGGTGTTGCTTATGACACGTGAGTGTGTTTGATGTTTTTTGTATGAATATGTGTAATTGTATTGAAAATGGGCGTATTTTGCTGTTTGATCGGTGTTGTGTATTTTGCTGTTTGATCGGTGTTGTGCAGATAGGGTGAGATACTTTGATACCTTCGAGAGTTTGTACCGTACTGAGGGAATTCCCGTTACTGCTTTTGACAAGAGGGAGATGGATGAGGCTTTTGGTAAGTTTAAACATTTGGACCGTGGTAGTACTTTCCAGAACGAGCGGTATGGCCATTTGGTTTCTAGGTTGTTCCGGATTGAGGATGTGTATGAATGGAGGTTGCCGCGTGCTGGTGAGCGGTTATATGATCGTGACGCGGACGGCTGGATAGCGATTCCAGTATCTTACTTCAAAGCGGGTTTGAGGCTGCCGATGCACAAGTTTATGTCTGACCTCTTCAAGTATTACTTCCGTTGCTCGCCTGCCCAATTCTCGCCCAACGCCATCCGGGTGATTCTTTGGTTTATTGCTGCTTGTTCTAAGGATGGTAGGCAGCCAACTTTTAAAGACTTCTTTGCTCTATTTTTTGTACGGGTGACCAGTGCAAAACCGTTCTATGAGATTCACTGGAACAGTTATAAGGCTGTGGCCAAGCGAAGATGAACTCGTCGGAATTAATTGGGATGAACTCGCCAAATGTTAAAAATGTAATTAAAGGATGTGCTAATATAAAGGATGTATATATATTGTTTGAAATGTATGAAACATGTGTTAGTCTTTATGTATATAAATTGATATGTATGTTTGTTAGAGAAGAAGAATGGAGTAGGAGTATATGTATGTTTGTTAGAGAAGAAGAATGGAGTAGGAGTATAGAAGAATGTTTATGAGAGAATATGAATGAATGAAATATATAAGAGAGAAAAAGATGAATGTAATTGAATTAATGGTTAGGATCATGACGAACGTTTCCTGAGGGAGTGAGGTTTTCTCTTGTGACTACATTTCGGTTGTTCGTTGTAGATCTTGTGTTTGCCATGGGTTTGCCTCTCGTGCGGGATATTTCCACCGAGATTTACCCTAAATGTCCGGAAAGTGGTGTTAATTCTGGTGGAGGTTTTTTCTTAAAGAAAGGAAACCCTCCTTCTAGTGCCAAATGATAAGTGCTACACTTGCTCCGTCGCCAAAGACACTGTTCCGGTTGGTGGTTTCGGCCTGTGGTGGGGGACCTGCAAAATAATGCTTGCCCGGTGGTGGTGGCCGTCAAGCACCTCCGGCGTGGTAATCAGTAACGGAGTAGAGTGATATGATAAAATGTAGCAAGTATCGAGAGTGTTTTCTGGTGAGTGTGTGTGTAGTGTTTGTGTGTGTGAGAATATCTGTGTAAACATAAGATGGACCAGTATTTATAGGCTAAAACTTGTCCCTGTAGTTGTGAGGACCGCGCACTGTGGCTACAGTTGGAGGCATGGTTCCTCTTGCTACAGTGACGGCGTACAGTTGAGTTGATGTACCTTCTTGCTACAGTGACGGCGTATAGTTGAGTTGGTATACCTTTGGGCATGGGGCTCTTTAAGCCGCGCTCTAAATATTAATTGTTGACACCTGTCCGTTTGAACAAATGTTATTCCATGGGTACTTTATCGACTATCGCTGAGTGTCCCTTGGGCGGGCAGTGGACGGTAATGGTGATTTTGGGTATATATCAGAGAGTTTCCTAAAGGTGAAAAACATTACTCGGTTGATGTGGATTCGGAGGATGAGTTCACTGTTGTGGAAGTTGACGATTCTCTTAAGACTGATCTATCTGGCACTAGATATTTTGTTAGTTGTAATGGTTTAGTCTGCTTATGGAAGACCAATGATGAGAGTGAGGATGCTATTTTTCTGTGGAATCCAGCAACTAGAAAGATTAGAAAACTGCCTAGAGCAAATATAGGATCTTGCGTGATTGGCTTTGGGTACGATCATGCGAATGATGACTACAAGGTTGTGAGGACTTATGATAGTCAGATTTATAACATTTTGGTGTCTGTTTACAGCCTCAAAAGCAATACATGGACACGAGCTGATACTATTTCAAATCGCATTCGCATATAGGGAGATTTTGGTGTTTTTGCGAATGGTTCATTGTATTGGCTTGGAAGATATAACGATATATTTGCTTTTGATCTTGGGGTTCATAGACACAGAGAGCTCTCATATCCTGCTGGTGTGGATAGAACTGGCGGAAATGGCATTGGTCTGGTTCCGCTTAATAGATGTCTGTGCTTGATTAATGAGTTCCCCGATTCTCGTACGAATTTATGGCTAATGAACAATAACGGAGAGGAAAACTTTTGGTCCAAGATATTGTCACTGGAGCAATCAGGCGTACTGGGATCTTATAAGGAACTTAGCCCTGTTGCTTTTTCAAGTACTCGGGATAATATTCTTGTATTCATGGATGGGGATAGACTTATGTGGTATGCCCATGGAAGGAAGAAAATTAAGAATGTCACACTGAATGGGTTTCCACAGCCAGCTGATTCAAGTTAATGCTGTGAGACAGGATGGGCCGAGAAAAGAAGGTAGAAGAGTTGATTAGGTATACTATTAAAACTGTCGTAGTAGTTCCATTTGTCTTATTTCCTTTGCTTTTCCAGTGAGGTATGGATTTGTTTGTTACTATGGAAGGTGTCAAACTGACTTCATTTTTACATTGATTTAGGTCTTGGAATATGGAAGATACTATGTTTTTGCATGAAGATAAAATGTAGCAGATGGAAGATGACTAGATGAGCAGAGCGAAATGCCAGACTTCAGTAGTTTATTTGTAATCAACTGCTATGTTCTAGATGCCTGCTCTGTTCACTGTTTTTTGAGGAAATGTTCCATGGCTATATTAACTTGCTCTCTAGTATCGTGGATCTGGGTTATATTAACTTGCTCTCTTTCGCCGGTTGATGTAATATGATGGATCTTGGTTAAATTAACTTGCTCTCAATTTCTTATGTAATCTTTAGACTCTTCTCACATAAGCAAGAACAAATATGTATGTTTACAGTGGTAGCTGTAACAGTGTATTCTCTTCTTAAGTTGGTAGTCTGCTACAAAGTTTTTTTTATCTTTTATAAGGTTCTATGGAATACTATAAAGACTCGGTTCCACGACTCATGAGGTAGTTCAGTCATGGAATCCAATATATTAGAGATTCGATAGTAGTTGGGAAAAGATGATACGAAACATATACGCTTGAAATTAAGAATTTTGAGTGCCCACTCGTGACCTTTTGAATCAATGCATTGATTCCTTATTATTGGGGTATCTAGCACTCTCACAACATTATAAATTTACTTGGTAACATTTTTTTTCTTTCATAATACAAACAATTTTAAAAAAGAAATCAGCCGATGAATATAAAATTAGGGAAATAAAATATTATCTGGTTAACAAAAAATCAACAACAAAATAAAATTTTTTAAATTAAACCTTTAAATTAATAAACAAAAATAATTATTCATAGATAAATCTCGAATGAACAAGAATCGAACTATAAACCCCATATCCCATCACACCAAAACAAATGATTTGGATCAAATATTATGCAATTCCTAATGTAAAAAAATCGAATCGTCAGTCACAAACCATCAAACGTCGTACAATAATTGCATCTTGTCCTAGCCTTCATCCAGTACTAACTCTGTAATTTTCTCATCTCTTTCAGTCTCCTTCTTTACATACACACACAGAAAGTTTGATCAACATATTAGTACTGCCTCTTCATAGACCTTCATTATCTTCTTCTGGGTATGCTCCATCCCCTTTTATACACAAATATAAACTGTGCTAGCAGACTAGTAGTACATTTTCAAGATTTTTTTTTTTTTTTGTTAATTATTTTCAAGAACTTTATTTGTTGATTATTTTTTTAATTATATGATGCTGTTTAATTAATTACTGTGCCCTATATGATCTTTGCATTGTATGCTAATTAAAGAATTGTTTTGTTTATGCATTGTGTTTTAGCTGTTTAAATTTTGGGCTATACTTGTTTTGAACATTAGGGTTTATCACTGTTTTGTTTCAGGCTTATAGTATGAATACTTTGCTCCGTCGTATACCCGTTAAGCCTCTGGTTAGTCGATTTAGATGTAGTGTCTCGAAACCCTTGTGCTCTGTTGTAGAGAATGCTACTAGTTTTCGAAAAGATGAAGTTTTTCCTAAAGGGGAAAATTTCATAGTTAGGAATTCTCCGAAAGGCGAAAGTTTTTACTCGGTGAATGTGGAGTCTATGTGTGATTTTAGGGCTGTGAGAGTAGATGATCCGCTTAAGAGTGAGTTATCGGGCACTGGATATGTTGGTTCTTGTAATGGTTTAGTATGCTTGTGGAAGCCGGCTACAAGTGACGATGATGATGATATTTTTCTGTGGAACCCGACGACAAGAGAAATTACAAAGTTACCTAGAGCATATAATATGCCTATTCCTTGTCTTCTTATAGGGTCTTCGGTGATCGGGTTTGGGTATGATCATGTGAATGATGACTACAAGGTTATGAGAACTTCTGATAGTCAGCTTTATAACATTTCGGTGTCTGTTTACAGCCTCAAAAGCAATTCATGGACACGGGCTGAAACTATTTCAAATGACATACGCTTTTTTGGAAAGTTCGGTGTTTTTTCGAATGGGTCTTTGTATTGGCTTGCAAGATCTGGCCCCAATATTATTGCTTTCGATCTCGCGGTTCATGAACACAAGATGCTCCCATTTCCTGCTGACGTGGATATGAATGCTGAACCTAAAATTGGTCTGTTTGTCTTTAATAAATGTCTATGTTTGGTTGATCGGTACCCTGATTCTCTTACGAATATGTGGCTGCTGACCAATAATGGGGTGGAAAATTCTTGGTCCAAGTTGTTATCATTGGAGCAACCTGGCACACTAGGATCTTCCAAATTTGTTCGTCCTGTTGCTTTTTCGAAGACTCGGAATGAAATTCTTTTATCTGTGGACCATGAGAAACTTGTGTGGTATGATTGTGAAAGTAATGAAGTAAAGAATGTCACACTTCACGAGTTCCCATGTCCATTTGATATGCTTGTTTACAATGAAAGTCTTGTTCAGACCTATTCAAATTCCAGACTGCAATCTGAGGAGGAAGAATTCCAGCAACTAGAACAGGAACTGGAGAACGATCTGTAAGAAATTCATTCTCCAATATGTTTTAATTGTCAATGACTTCAAATTTAAATTAGTTAGGTATATAAAACAGTGATTGTCATAGGTTAAAGAATAAGCTTGTCAGTTTATTTATAAATGTCATAAGTAATATGTTTACATGTTTACAGGAGAGGTTATTTTGATGAGTGTGGAATCAAGTATGATGATTCGGCAATTGAGAGAATTATGAATCGAGCAAAGAAGGGAGAAAAATTTTCATTGGAGATAATTATGAATGAAGTACAAAAGGGAGAAGAATCAGTTGAGTAATATGATTGATATTGTTGCATGTTTCATAATTCAATCTGGTGTAGACCCATCTTTTGTGAATGCCAGACTTCAGTTGTTCTAGTAGTTCTGTTTGTAATTGATTGTTACGACTAATGATCTAGATAATGTTCTATTGACTAGCATTTGAGGAAATGCTTCTTTTGCTGTTATATGATTGGATTTAGGGTCTATATTAGGGATGGCAGAAAAATCCGACCCGATGGATACCCGATCCATTCTGATCCGATTGGATTTTACCGAACCCGATATTTTGGATTTGGATATGGATTTGGATCCAATTTTTAAACCCGAATGAGTTTGGATTTGGATTTGGTTATTAGGTATTCCGATCCAAACCCGACCCGAAATCCAAAACCCGATCCAAACCTGAAATCCGAAAAATAATCCAATTATATATATATATATATATATATATTGAAATTGTATATTTAGTTTTCTCCATTAGTAAATATTTAAAAGGCAATTGAGATTTTTTCTAGTTTTTTGTATTAATTACTTAATTTCTTATACAAGATCGATCTAATTTATTAACTTCTTATTTACCAATATTTAGTTTCTTACATTAGTGATATTTTTTCGAATTTTTAATATTATTAATTCAAAAAATTGAGAAAAATAGAAAAATAGAACAAAGCGATTTGAGAGCGACACCTCACCGCCCCGTCTTCTCCTTTATATAATAGTACTAGGTTACTAAGCCGCGCTTCGCAGCGGCATTAGAATATATTTGTTAAGAAAAAGAATATTAGAGTAAAAATTATGAAATTAATATCTACAAAATTATTTAAATTATCAAATAAAATATATTCTATAAAATTTGCATTTATATAGTTTGTAATATTTCAAATCTTAGCAAAATTTCATCCTTATTGAAACAAACATAATAATTAAAAATAGCTAAGAAAACGATAGTAATTATAAATCTCAATAGACCTTTAGTGCATATTCAAAATATATTAAAATCGGACAAGTTATCAATGTAGTTTAAAAGTATAATGCGAAATCTTTAGTACATATTATTTAATACTAAAAAGTAAGATTGGAAACACATATGTAATTAGGTGGTAGCATAATGCTAAATACATCTTCCATTGCCTTCGTCACCAGCTCCACTGTATCCATCACCAACTCCGTTGTCCTTTTCATTGTCCTCAATTGAGGAGAACTTTTAGAATCCCGCAATACAGTGAGTGCTTAGAAAAATATTCATGTACAATATTTTTATATAGATAATAGTGCATAATATTAGAGTTTTAAACTAATGAAGTTGACTATACATAAATTATAGTAATAAATTAGAATATGTCTTAACTGATTTCTTCAACTTGTACTCTTGTTTCGAAGTTTCTTTAGCTCCATTGCCTGCATCACCAGCTCCATTGTCATGCACAAACACAACACCAATCTCGGATGTAGCAGAATCTTTAGAATCCTGCAATATAAAGAGTGTTTTAAAGTTGCATGAAGAAGAAAAATCATGTACAACTTATTTGTTACATTATATAGTGCATATGATATTAGACTTTTAAACTAATTAATTAATTACACATAATCTATAATAAATTTGAATGTACCTTGACTGATTTCTTCAATTTGTACTCTTGTTCCAAAATTTCTTTTGGCTCAAATATTTCAGCAACAGTAAAACTGTGTAATCTTTCTTTGAGATTATAAGCATTCAATCGTAAATTAAACACTATATCTTTTTCAAATAATCCTTCAAGCTCTTTTGGAACATCATTGTTGTCTAAAGATAATTTATTCACTATCTTATTTGCTGATGTGTCTAGCAATGGTTCTGCTATATTGTTGAATAGTACAAAAGTTGTATCTCCCGTCTTATCCTTAACTTTTATTTGTATTCTAAACCTGTATAAACACACAAATCATAGTAAGATTAATATATGTATAAACAAAATATAAAATAAAGTTATTAAATTAATTTCTTTCATGATAAGAGGATGGTCAATAATTTTGTTGCAAGACTTGCATCTATAATGTCCCTCACAAAAGTCCAACTTTGTGGAGCATGTTTTACAGCCAGTGTAGTACCAGTTATGGGTATTATCAATCCCAAAAATCTCAGCTCTTACCGTAACAATTTGTTCCTATAGTAATATGATTAGAGTATAAATATGATAACAAAAATAACATTGATAATAATTGAGGTCAAGTGCAAGGTACGTAAAATAAATTAGCTAAACAAAAAATGTGCAAAATTAACCGTTAGGTCTTCACCCCACTCTGCTTCTAGCAATTCCTCGATGTTCATCCTATTAATAAACATTTTTTCCTCAGGCGACATTATGGGAAGAAAGTCTCCACTGATTTGCAATTTAGTAGAGAGGTGAGCAGATCTCTCTCTCAGGGATGACACATACGGTGTATCCAGATTTGTATAAATTTTACTATTTCTTGTGGTAGAAAAGCTAATTGTATCTGCATATAAGAGTAAATAAATGGTTAAAAAACTAATATAAGAATTAAATCAATAATATCAATGAAACAAATATTTGTATAATATCTAATGATATTCGTTCAATCGAGATAAGATAGGTTTATATATGTGCAATTTCTAAAATTATATATTATAAAAACATTAATAAAGATAATTAGTTTTAAATTTTTTAATCTGGGTAGGTGTGACAATTATTATATAGGGTCACCATCTTCCTTGTATAAATTTGTATCAACCATCTCGGCCTACTTTTCCCATAAAGTTATGGTACTGGTGATGGAGTTGTTTAAGAAAAAAATTAGAACAAATTAAATAAGTAAAACAAATAAATTGGGGTAACCAAAGAAGTTATATAAAATTACAAGAACAATAAAAAACAATTAACAGTTATATTAAAATTAATATAATGCATAACTTACTAATTTGTGACAATTTTGAGATCTCTTTTTTTCCAACTGCCTTTGACAACTTCAATGCCACCCAAGTAGGTCAAGCAGCCCACAACATCTAAATCAACATAGAAAAAATAATATTAGAACATGATAGTTTGAATTATAACTTATATAATAGTATTACTTATATATTACTCTAATATATTACTGCATCAAAAACCTGAGAGTATGTTGGTGTCATTAATACGTACATCAATCATATCCGAACATATGAACTTAATAATAATATCTCTAAATTTTCTCAAAAAATATTCTACAAAATACGTTTTTAAATAAAATAATATTTCTAATATAAAATTAAGTTTTGTTTTGAATTATATAACAACCTCTTCCTTTTAAAAAAAATAAAAAATTAATGACCTCTTCCTCAATGTTTCTTATTCGTTTCTTATTCTTGTATGACTTTTGTTATAGATTCACTAACTTATTGAATTTTGTTAAAAATGCACACACTAAATAAATTCTTTAGTCTAATAAATCTTAACATGATATTTTCGAAATACATACACTATAAATTTCTTAATATACAATTTTTATCTTTGAATTTTCGTGTATGAATTACAGAAAATATTTTACTAAAAGATATAATCTTTTCTCATAAAAATTAGAGCAATAACTATCTAAACGTTAAAAAACAATGATAAAATTTGTTTTTGAAGACATGATGAATTCTCCACTTTTGAGTTACCTTGTATACAGGTGTATCAACTTTTAACTATAAATTCAAAACTAATAACGTACACACATAAACATATAAATCAATTCACAACTGAATGTACATGGAAATCACCTTGCTCGACCTATAATGTTAACTGATTAACTGATGAATCCCCCTCCTTATTAATCCATGTCTTAACTCAATCAACACTAATAGCAAATAACTTGTCTTGTCAAAGATTTTAATATGATCCTGCATTAGGATACAAACAAACGTAATAAGATAAATAACATAAAGGAAAAAGTCTCATACTCATATACTCATATACACACTTTTACCATACTCATGTACTCATATACACACTTTTAACATGAACAAACAAAAAAGTAAAGAAGAACAATGTTGACAACAAAAATTGCAGTAGACAATTAACAGAGTTTATGTGTATATTTATACTATTAATTAGCTGTTTGTATGAAAGTATTAAAGATAATTAATTATTTACCAAGTAATTACTTAATTTCTTATGCAAGGCCAATCTAATTTCTTAACTTCTTATTTACCAATATGTTCTTGTATTTTTTATTATATTACATTAAAAAGGAAAGTTTAGGAGAGCAAAATGTTAAGATGGCAATTTCATTTGAAAAGAAATATTATGAGAATATCTAGATAATAATAAAAGGAAGTTCAAAATAATTGAATATTATAATTGAATATTTAGTTTCCTCCATTTGTAATATTTAGTTTCCTCCATTAGTAAAGATCTATTGTATATTTACTTTCTCCATTAGTAGAGATTTTAAATGCAAGAATATTATATTTACTTTACTCCATTAGTAGAGATTTTAAATGGAAGAATATTGAAATTGTATATTTAGCTTCCTCCATTAGTAAATATTAAAAAGGCAATTGAGATTTTTTCTAATCTTTGGTATTAATTACTTAATTTTTTATGCAATACCGATCTAATTTCTTAACTTCTTATTTACCAAAACGTTCATGTATTTTCTATTATATCACATAAAAAAAGAAAAAATTTTAGGAGAAGAGAATGTTAAGATGTTAATTTCATTTGAAAAGAAATATTATGAGAATATTTAGATAATAATAGAGGAAAGTTTAAAATAATGTAAGGTAATACATTTTTTTTTATAATTTAGATATTTTGAAGGCAAGAATATTTCTTATACAAGACCGATCTAATTTATTAACTACTTATTTACCAAAATGTTCCTGTATTTTCTATTATATTACATAATAAAAAAAAAGTTTAGGAGAATAATATGTTAAGATGGTAATTTCATTAAAAAAATATTTAGATAATAATAGAGGAAAGTTCAAAATAATGTAAGGTAATACACATTTTTTCTAATTTAGATATTTTGAAGGCAAGAATATTATAATTGAATATTTAGTTTCTTCCATTAGTGATATTTAGTTTCCTCCATTAGTAAAGATCTATTGTATTTTTACTTTCTCCATTAGTAGAAATTTTAAATGCAAGAATATTTTATGTTTTCTCTATTAGTAAGCATTTAAAAGGTAATTGAGATTTTTTCGAATTTTTAATATTATTAATTCAAAAAATTGAGAAAATTAGAAAAATAGAACGAAGCGATCTGAGAGCGCCACCTCACCGCCCCCGTCTTCTCCTTTATATAATAGTATTGATGATTGATTTCATAAGAATTTGTAAAAAAATAAATTCGTACCCTAAAGTACTTTTTATTAAAAAGTAAAAGTTCCATGAATTTTCGGTTCAAAGGAAAAGTTGGTATAAAGTTAATTTTTGTTTATTTGAAATTTGAAATTTTGGATTTGGATAAACCCGAACCCGATCCAAAACCCGATGGATTGAATTTGGATTTCAATTTTAAAATCCAATTGGATTTGGATTGGATTTGGATTTCAAAAAAATATTTGGATTTGGATATCTCAGAAATCCAACCCGATCCGACCCGTTGCCATCCCTAGTCTATATATCAAGTTACTTCCTATTATTTGCTTACGAATATCTGTTGACTACTAGACTCTGTTCTAGCAAGTAAAAAAAGGCGAGTCATGCTTCTAATGGTAGTTGTGTAGGGTATTCTCTATCAGATGGGTACTAACTCGGATTCCTTCATCTGGTGTCGTTGATATTAATATTGCGTAGATATGTGATTGTAATTGTAATCACGACCAATGTTTTATTTTTTAAAAGGTTCTATAGGAATCTGTAATGCCCTTTCTTGAGCTGATTGCAAGAACTTTGTGCTAGATCGCAATCTACATCTAAAGTATTGGGGCACAAGTTTACCCGCTGGTGGTAGTTACTAAGTAGGTCTGTTGTTTTGGATTTTGTTTTAGACAACATCTATCCATTCTACACAAAAATATGGGTTGTCTGGTACAAGTAATTAGGAACTCAACTTTAACATTTCACACAGACTAGAAATGATGAATCTTCAAACAAACCACACTGATTTGTAAGACAAAATGTTCATCTTGGTGCAAGATAGATTCAGCAAGTGCACAAAACAACTTTGCATGCAGCAAACACCTCGAGGCATCTTTAATTTCGAGATCCTGGAGTCCCTCTTGCCAGTACACACCAGCAGAAGTAACACATAATGTGTTCAAGTTGAGTCACTAGCCCCCAAATCTTTATTCAGGTTTGCATTTCTGTATTCTACTAGAATACTAGGTATCCATGATTTACTGGTTCAAAAATTGCGTTAGGAAATCCAATATAGGATTGAACTTCACTGGATTGTTAATGGCTGGGACAAGGCATCCTTTTAAGAAAGTTACAGGCTCCACAGGTCAATGCCAATGTAATCCTTGACGGGGGTGGTTTTGGCTAGTTTGTGACATGATGAAAAACAAAACTACCAAAAAAATTATCTACAAACTTGATTTATTTTTTTTAACCAATTTAGTTGGATTAAATAACTACATCAGAATCTCATCAAGAATAAAATTGTTCAGTTCTAAGTTCTAACTTATTAGAAACAATGTATAATTAATTTTGAGATTTAAATGGAGACGCTGCGAGCAGTTGGACCCAACTGTAATATTGCTCCGTGTTCAAAATTTGGCTCACTGTTTTAAACAACAGGGTTTAGGGTTTATGACTGTTATTTCATTAATATATTACTATGAATACTTTGCTCCGTCGTACGTCTACCCGTTAAACCTTTTCTTAGTAGTTTTCGATGTATTGTATCGAAACCCTTGTGCTCTCTTGTTGATAATATCACTAGCTTTGTTCCGAAAGATGAAATTTTCCCTAATGGTCATAAGTTAATAGCTGCAAGTTACTCAGAAAACAGAGCTTTTTACTCAGTGAATGTCGATTCCATGTATAATTTCACTGCAACAGAAGAATTAGCTGATCGTTCACTACAGACTCTTTTATCTGACAAAGAATTTCTTGGGTCTTGTAATGGCTTAGTTGCCTTGTGGAAGGCGGCTAAACTTGATGAGGTCGAGGATGAGATTTTTCTATGGAACCCAACAACTAGAGAGATTAAAAAAATACCTAAAGCAAGTAATATTCTTATTCCTCGCGTTCTTGTTCAGAATTGCTTGCTCGGATTTGGATATGATCATGTCAATGATGACTACAAGGTTATGAGAACTTGTCGTTATCCTGATCGCATAGTGGTGTCTGTTTACAGCCTCAAAAACAATTCATGGGCACGGGCTGAAGATATGTCGACTAGCATTTGCCTATATGGAAATTTTGGTGTGTCTGCGAATGGGTCTTTGTATTGGATTGGAGAAGGCAACGTTGTTGCTTTCGATCTCGTGGTTCATAGCCACAGAGAGCTTCAATTTCCTGCTGGTGTGGATAAGAAGAATGCCAAGTTTCTATGGCAATAACTCCTAAATGTTTTCAGTGTCAATAACTAGCATCACTAATATGTTTACTTGTAAGCAGGAGAGATTTTTTTGAGGAGGGTGGATTCAAGTCTGAACAATTGACCACTGAGAAAGATATTAAGTATGCTGTTGAGAAAGTTATGGAACGAGCAAAGAAGAAAAAAGGGTCATTTGGGTAAAATGATTAAAATTATAGCATGTTTTATAATACAAGCTGGTCTTTTGTTAATGTTAGATTTCAGTGGTAATCAACTATTATGACTTATGATCTAAATGGTGGTTTTGTTGACTTAAATTTGAGAAAAATGCTTCTTCTGATGTAATATGATGGATTCTGGTATGTAGATAACATGCTCCAGCTCACTTATTTTTGAATTAGACTCTACTCTAGCAAGGTTCTTTTTTTTTTTCTCTTCTATAGATGGGTACTAACTTTGATTTCTGCATTGGGTGTCCCTAATGTTTATTTATTTGGATATGTGAATATTGTAATTGCAACCAATTGTACGTTTAAATGCATTCCCAAGTTGCAGGTCAGCTGCGGGTTAACCTTGGATATGGAAACACACATATCTGTTAGTATACAATATATGATCCTAGAAAGTGTTTTCCTCTAACACCTTGAGATTTTAGAGTGACTGGTTACTCAACATGGTATCAGAGCTCAGGAAATGGGCTCTCGAGTGAACCTTGAGATTTTAGAGCGACTGGTTACTCAACAATATCTAAACATATGTACTTGTACCATATTTTCGATTTCATTTAAATAATTATTGCAAATATCATCATCATCAACTTATATTCTATTGCTTTCTAAAGCCAAATGCTGACCACTGTTTGATGAGCTAACAGAATCCCCACGTGGAAAACCTATGTGGAAAACCTAATGACATGCGCCCCTTTTTACGCATCAATGTACCCTATTCCCTTTACACTGTGTTCCTGAAACTTTTTCTGGAAAGAAAAGAAAAGAAAGTGGTGGATTTATTTCTTTAGCTTGTTCCCGATGAGTTCCTCTTCGCCCTAGTCATTTGCAAGGAAAATGGAGCAAAATTTTTAAGCGTGGAAGATGGTTTTCCTGAACAAACTACTTCACCAGTAAAAAGCTTTTGTGGTAGGCGAGCAGAATTGCATGTTGCTGTAACAACTCAAAATTTTTGGACAAAAAATTGAGGATGCTCACACAATGTAAGTATCCGTCGTGATATTGTTGCATGTTCTGTTATGTGTTGTCTTTTTTCAGTTTAATATCAAATCGGATAGAGGTCTGACTGTCCCATGTTCAGATGGAATGATGAATGGCTCAGTAAATGTCTAGTGCCGAGGCTAGATGAACGGAGGAAGATTAAGTTAGAAAGATGTTCCAAGTGCTTAAATTATTTTAAAATTTTAGAAGCATTGCAGAATTGTATGAATGAATTGCATATTATTTTTCACAAATACTCAAGCAGAGCTGGCACAATTTTTTAATATAAGGTTTTGAAATGCCACTTTATCGCTCTGTGTTATCTAGGAATTGCCACAGACGCTCCACCCTTGGCTCATGTAACAGTGCTGTATTATCATATGAAGCACAAATAATTGCAGTATGATCTAAATTACATGAATGTATGGGTTAACAATGAAGTAAATCTCATCATTTTTAAGCACTACAAATTGACAAAATTAAGCAATTCATTACTATCAATCTCCCGTATTGACTTGAATCATTAACATTTTGCTCCTGCGTTAAAAAAGGGGTAAGAGAATACATGTTCTCGATGCTAGGGTTTATCACTTTGTCTACCGGTTAAGCCTCTCCTTGGTCATTTGAGATGTGCTTTGTCTATATCCCTGTGCTTTCTTACTGATAATACCACTAGCTTTGTCTTAAAAGATGAAATTTTCCCAAAAGGAGAAAATTTTTTATTCGAAAATATCCAATGGGTGAATTTTTTTGCTCGCTGAATGTTAATTCCATGTGTGATTTCACTGGTAGGAAAATAGTTGATGATCCACTTAAGACTTATCTATCAGACAGTTTTTTTGTTGGTTCTTGTAATGGCGCAATTAATCTCATGATTCCTACCAATCTTATTAGGTCTTCGGCGATCAGGTTTGGATATGATCATGTCAGTAATGACTTCAAGAATCAAGATTACGAGAACGGCTGATAGTCATCTTATTGGCATAATGGTGTCTGTTTACAGCCTCAAAAACATTCATGGACACGGGCTTAAACTATTTCAACTGGCATTGGCTTTTACGAAGAATTTGGTTATTTTGCGAATGGGTCTTTGTATTGGCTTGCAGAAAATACCAACAATATTATTGCTTTTGATCTTGGGGTTCATAAACACGGGAAGCTCCCATTGCCTGCTGGTGCGAGTAAGAAGAGTGATTGTGCGCTGTTTGTATTTAATAGATGTCTAGGTTTGCTTGATCTCTTCCGCAGATCTTGTAAGAATGTGTGGGTGATGAACAATAACAGGGTGGAGAGTTCGTGGTCCAAGTTATTTCAGTAGAGAAACTAGAAATACTATGATCTTTTGGAATTATGGTGCACACTAATAGACTTTTGTGGGTATGACTGTGAAACTAATAAAGTTAGAAACATCGTACTTTACGGGTTTTCAGAGTCATTTGATATGCTTGTTTGGAAGGAAAGTCTTTTCCAGATCAGTGATTCCGAATTGGATGGGGAAACTATCAGAAGAAGAAGAAAGAAAGATAAATGATTCTTCAATTAGGACCTGTCTATCTGGCACCAGTAAGTATCTTGGGTCATGCAATGGGATAGATGGCTTTTGGACGCCGACTAATCTTGAGGAGGGTGAGGATGACATATTTCTATGGAACCCGAAAACTAGAGAGCTTAAAAAACTACCTAGAGTAAACAATATCCTTATTCCTATCCAACTTATAGGGGTTGAACTGGTTGGCTTTGGGTATGATCATGTCAATGATGATTACAAGGTTATGAGAACTTCTGGGTATGGGCCTATAAATCGCACAGTGGTGGTATCTGTTTATAGCCTTAAAAACAATTCTTGGGCACGGGCTGAAACCATATCGACTGGCATTAACTTAAGTAGCTTTAGCTTATATAGTAAATTTGGTGTTTTTGCAAATGGTTCTTTGTTTTGGCTTGGAAAAGACAATATTTGTGCTTATGATCTTGGGGTTCATAGACTCAGCGAGCTCCCATTTCCTCCTGGTTTGGATAAGAAGAATGGAAAGGCTCTGCATGATTTTAATAGATGTCTGTGCTTCATTGATACTTGCCCCGGCTCTCGTTTAGATATGTGGGTTCTGAACAATAACAGGGTGGAGAATTCTTGGTCCAAGTTAATATCAGTAGAGCAACCAGGTCCAGGAGTACTAGGATCTTTTGAATTCATTTATCCCATTACTTTTTCAAAGGCTCAGAATGAAATTCTTTTAATGGTGGACGATAATAGACTTGTGTGGTATGACCGTGAAAGGAATCAATTTAAGAATGTCGCACTTCACGGGTTTCCAGAGTCATTCGATTTGCTTGATTACGATGAAAGTCTTCTCCAAGTCAGTGCTTCTGAATTGGATTCCCAGTCAGAAGAAGAAGAAAAGAAACAAATGGAGGATGCACTGTAAGAACTTCAATCAATAAGTTCAATTTGAGTTTAGCCAGTGAAGCTTAAAAAAAAAGGAGTGATGTAAGAGTAGTCGCTCTAGGTTAAAAATAAGCATGTCAGTTTAGATAACTGCCATAACTAATATGTTTTTTCATGTCTGCAGGAGAGAATGTCTTGCCTTCAAGTCTGATGTTGTCTAGATTGTTTGTGATTGTAAACGCCACCAATTATATGTATATGCATTTGCAAGTAGGTCAGCTGCAGGGCTTGGATCTTGTTAAAGATTTTGGAAGACTGCGAAATTCTGCTGGCTTTAAGAGTTTTTATGACAAGTGTGGTAGAAACAACCTAAACCTGTTTCTGGGCACTTTTGCGCCTTTTCCTATTCATAGCTAGCAGCATTTAGGCATGATATCACAGATCCTTGTGTACACTGTTGTCCACTTCACAAGTTCCTTGAAGCAATTATGCATGAGGTGGACAATCCCATTAATGCCTACATGTGTTCTTTTACATTACATATCTTTGTCAAGTAGAGCTGGGATTTTCTGCTTGTCAAAGTGATTGCATTCGGCATTCGCTTGAATCATAATAACATTTAAATCTCAGGTTTTTTTTGTTAATCTCTTGGTAACAAACATGTTCTTAAATGCGTTAGATTATAGGAGTATCAGAGAAAAATCGAAATGTTATATAAGCTGGATGAATTCTTAGGTGTTTGGATAAATTTATTTATAAGTTAGTTACAAATTTGCTAATTTACATTTTAAAAATAATTATTAAATACAATGAGCTAAATACATACATTTTAAATTAAAAAAATATTTAAAAACGTAAATGTAAAAATATGAATTACTAAAAGACAAACAAATCAAGCAATAAGTGAATAAGTTAAGGAAAATGTATGTGTTATTAACATTCAACTTATGAACATATAAGTTATAAGTTGATTTACTAGCTTAAAACCCGTGCGATGCACGGATTGTTAATTGTTATTTTATTATTATATTTTTAATATTTTATTAATTGTATTTGTGAAAAAAATAAGTAGATATGTTAAAATAGTTAAATAGTTTTAATTAATTAAAAACATTAAAACATATTTTAAAATAAATAAGTAAGGGTTTGCCCGTTATATTTTTAGAAAATGTGGGGTTTTAGTAAGAAAAAAAAAATGTAACATATATTTAGTTTTAAAAGGTAAATGCCCGTGATATTTTTGGAAAATGAGGTTTTAAAATTTAATAATTAAAAGTATTTAAATTTGTTTTAAAATAAATAAGTAAAGAGTTTCCTATGATATTTTTGGGAAAAAATGAATTTTAGTGAGAAAAATAGAAAAAATAAATTGAAAAAGACAATTTTCCGTGATATATTTAGAAAAGAAGGGACTTTGTTAGAAAAAATTTATAATGTGTTTTAGAGTTCGGTTATAAATAGGTATTTGATTATTTATATTTTAATATTCTTAGTGATTACATTTGTTAAGAAAAATAAGTAAACATATTAAAATATGTGAACTTTTAAAAAATAATTATAATATTATAGGTTTAAAAATAAATAACTAAAGGTTTGTCCATGATACTGTATTTTTGGAAAATGAAGGGATTTAGTAAGGAAAAATATAAAAACTAACATGTTTTAGTTAAAAAAAGTAATTGCCATGTTTGAAAAAAGTATGGGAATTTGTTAGAAAAAATAATTTATTTTAGGAAAAAAAGGTAATTGTTAGGCTCAAGACATGTCTGAATACCACTATTAACAAGCCTACACTATGTGACTATGTCACATTACATGACCTAGTGATTTCTATCACTGGGATATAGTATAGGTCTCTAAATGTACTTGTCTTGTTTTCATGGACAATAGCTTTATCATGTATGCTCAGATTTATAATGAGCTTAGTAAAGTTCTTGCATCTAGAATGTATATAGGCCATTGAATAATTATCCTGGTAGAAGTTCAGAAGTGTTCATGCAGCAGGATAGAGTTGAATAAGGCCATGAAGAAATAAGTTGCAGGAATTTGTCTAAGGCATTATATAGCAAAGTCAAAAGAAAGCTATGTCGTGAAGTCACCAATATCCATGTCGTGAAGTACTATATCGCATAGTCCATTTTGTACTATGTCGAGAAGTCCTCAAGACACATGTCGTGAAGTGTTGAAGTCAGCAAAGTCAAAGGAGCCTAGATCGTGAAGTCCTCAGAAGCCCTATGTCGCATAGTCATCAAATGACCTATGTCGCATAGTCATCAAATGACCTATGTCGCATAGTCGTCAAATGACCTATGTCGCATAGTCGTCAAATGACCTATGTCGCAAAGTCTTCAAAGGCTATATCGCATAGTCCTCACAAGGGAGATCGCGAAGTCAGGGATAAAGTGGAGTTCACGATATCAACACTTAGCCGTTCATAACAAGACAAATCAAGGTACAGAACCAAGAATCAAAGGAGACAAATACTGAAGCATTTGTTCTGGCAAGGTGGTCCAAAGAACAGATGGCAAATCTACAGCTAAACTTGGAGAGAAAGATAAGAGACAAGCAGCTACAGAAACGGGAAAGACTCCGAAAAGCAGGTGGTCCTTCCTGACACAGTGAACTTCTTATGGCAGGACAAGTTGGACTTTCAGAAGGGGTAGCTGTGTAATATTGTGTGTGCCTAGTTTGTATAGGGGAATATATATATCGTGCACACGCAACTGTAAGCTGTAAGAGAGATACACATAGTTATTTGCTAAGCTCTTTTCTCTGTAAGCAAGCAAGTTCAAACTGTTCTTGTTTAGAAGCCAGAAATTCGATTGTGAATTTCCTGGAAAGCTGTAGTATTTAATTTGCTTATACAAAGTAGATTAAAGTGATTGTGTGTGTTATTTACTTTCTGCATATTACATATCATAATCACATACAGTTGTTTACTTAGTTTTCAAGATCGAAAAATATATCAAACTATCCATTCACCCCCCCTCTGTCTAGTTTCTAGTGGTATTCATTTCTAACAAGTGGTATCAGAGCGAAGGCTGTTAACGTACAAACAGGAAAAGATCAAGAATGAGTTCACAGAAACTAAGCAGTATCAAGATTCCTCCCTTTAACAAGGAGCACTACAGTTTATGGAAGAAGAAGATGTTGCTTTTCATCAAAGCTTCTAACCCCATGTATTTAGATATTCTAAAGCATGGTCCCTTCATTCCAATGATTGAGATTGGTGAATCAACAAGTGGCACTGAGATTATACCAGCAAAACATGTGCCCAAAGATCCCTCAAAATACACTGATCCTGAAAAAGAAAAAGTTGCCCTGGATGGACATCTTCAACTTATCATTTGTGAATCTATGGACTTCAACATGTATGGCACTGTTGCTCATTGTACTAGTGCCAAGAAGATGTGGGATCTTATAGAAGTGCTCTGTGAAGGAACTACTGAAGTAAGAAAGAACAAGAAGCAGATTCTTGTTTCACAATATGAAGCCTTCATGGCTCAGCCAAAAGAGGGAATCACAGAAGTGTTTGAGAGATTCAACAAGCTGATAAACGAGCTCAAACTCTATGACAAACACTATGAAACAGAAGAGCTCAATATGAAGTTTTTACTAACTCTTCCAGATCACTTGGAACCAAGAATCTCTTCCCTTAAAGAAAGAGATCTAACAAAGATTGGTTTTGATGTGTTATATGGTGTTTTGAAGACATATGAGTTGGAGCTGTTTCAAAAGAGATCTATTCAAGCAAAGCAAGGATTAGTGGCTAATATCTCCTGTGCACTTATTGCTGACAACCTAAGTCAAAGAATGGACTCTCTTAAAGTCAGTCAAGTGAAGATTGAGGAACTGGAAGTTGAAGACACTGGTGATGAGGTCCAGGTCATCTATGATTTGCCTGAGGAAGATGAGTTTTACAGCATGGAGGAACTGGACAAAATGGAAAACAAATCTTTTGCTTATATGGCTAGGAGATATCCTAACATAAGGTTTAAAAGAAAGCAGCCATTCAGGTCCAAGTTCAATACTGGAAACACTGGTGGATCTAGTGGCTCAAACACCTTCAATAAAGGAAAAGGGATGGCTGGTACTGCTAAGGGTGGATACAAGACAGGAAGTGTGGATAGGACCAAAATAAGATGCTATAACTGCAATGAACTTGGGCATTTTGCCACTGAGTGCAAAAAGCCTAAACAAGTCAAGAAGGACAAAGCATACTTAGAGCTTGAAGCTAAGTATGAAGCTCTACTCAAGAAACAACAGGGCAAAGCTTTTATTGCTGAGGGAAAATGCTGGGATGACTCTGATGAAGAAGAAGAACAAGAGTACTCAAACTATGCCTTGATGGCATTTTCTGATGATGGTGATTCAAGTCAGGTACCCATTCTTACTTCTCTTGATATGACTCCCATTCAATATAAGCAAACTGTTGAAGATATGAGCACTGAGATGTTTAATATTCATACTAGCATGTTAGTAGCTAATGAAGAAATTGATAGACTAACTGCTAAGAATGTTGAGCTTACAGAAAAGAATGAGAAACTTGAGTTAATGGTTGTGAACCTGGATGGTTTGAAAAAGGAGGTTGAGTATCTTAAAAACAAAGTGATTTGTGCTGAGCAGATAGAGAAAGCCCTTAGAGAACAAATTGCTGAAACTGAACTGAAACTAAGAAGCTTCAAAAACTCCTCTGAACTTATTCAAACCTACCACAAGGAACACACTGTAGACTGCAAGGTTGGAGTTGGTTTTGACTATGATAATGACAAAGGAAGGAAGAAGGTCAAGGGCAAAGGAAAGGAAACCTTTACAAACAAAAATGTCCCAACCATACTGTCAAGTGTTGAACAGCCCATCTTCAGAAAGAGTGATGTTGAGTTTGATGAGGAACTACTGATCATCAAGCAACAACTACGTGAAGAAGATGAGGCTGCTAAGAACACTTCTTCCTTTCCTGATCTTGTCAATCAGAAAGAGACCAAAGACAATCTTGTCAAGAGTCCTAAAGCAAAGAAAGAAGTTGTTAAGAAAAGGAAACAAAACAGAAATGGTAAAGTTGGTGTTAACAAAGGAAACAACTATGCTTATGTGCCAAATGCTCCCAGGAAACAATGTCAAAAATGCCTATCTGTTAATCATTTGACTCATAAGTGTAGTAAGCCTGAAATTGTTGAAGTTGATAACCTAAGTAACCTTTCTGCAAGCATAAATTCTAGTCATGATTCTTTCTGTGGTAAGCCAAACTGCATGACATGCTATGTGACTGTGATTGCTAACTGTTTATCTCTTAAACATAAACTTGACTCTGCACAATCTGGTGAATCACACACATACATACATTCTCATAGGACAGGGTCCCCAATCAGGGTTGAGAGGGTGAAAACTTCATGTGAGCCTAAGAGTGTAAACTCCAAAGCCACAGAAAAAGTGAAGTCTCCTACTATGAGAAATGCAATTTATGACAGAAGAATTATTAATCAAAATGTTTCTAAATCATCTGGACCCTACCAAGTGTGGGTACCAAAAACAACTTAGTCACTTTGTGAATGCAGGGCAACAGGAATAAAAGAGTCATATGGATCTTGGACAGTGGATGCTCAAGTCACATGACTGGTGATATAGCCCTGCTATCACATTTTGAGGAAAAGGCTGGCCCATCAGTAACCTTTGGAAATGACAACATTGGTTATACAATGGGATATGGCAGTGTTAAATCTGGAAATGTCATTATTGAAGATGTAGTATTTGTTGAAGGACTGAAGCATAATCTCTTGAGTATTGGACAATTTACCAACAGAGGCTTCAAAGTGGAATTTGATGAAGACCTTTGTTCAATCTCAAAAAGGGAAAGTGGTGAAGTTGTTCTAACTGGTGTGAAGAAAGGAAGCTTGTTTGTAGCTAATCTCAAGGCTGCAGATAAGGGAGAAATTTGTTGTTTCTACACAAAAGCCACAAATGAGGAATTCTGGCTGTGGCACAAGAAACTGTCTCACTTAAATGTTCAGGCAATGAACTCTCTAACCAAGAGAGAACTCATCAGGGATTTGCCTGCCTTGGAGTTTGTGCAAGATGGAGCATGTGAAGCTTGTCAGAAAGGGAAGATTAAAAGATCAAGTCACAAGAACAAGTTGCTCAATACAAACTCAAAACCTCTGCAACTAATTCACATGGACTTATTTGGCCCTGTGAATGTAATGTCCCTTTCCAAAAAGAAATATGCTCTAGTGATGGTAGATGACTATTCAAGATATACTTGGGTGGAATTCCTATTCTCCAAGGATGAAGCACCCAAAGTCATAATAGAGCATATCAAGAGAGTTGATAAAGAAGCACAAAGCACTGGTGCCTCTGTAGTTGCTTTGAGAAGTGATAATGGGACTGAGTTCAGAAATTCAACATTGTATGAGTTTTGCAAAGATAAAGGAATTTCTCAACAATTCTCAGCTCCTAGAACACCTCAACAAAATGGAGTAGTTGAGAGAAAGAATAGAACTCTCATTGAAGCTGCAAGGACAATGCTACTGGATGCAAAGCTACCCACTAGCTTTTGGGCTGATGCTGTTAACACAGCGTGCTATGTGCAAAATAGAACATTAATCAATAAGAAGTCTGGCAAAACTCCTTACTCATTAATGACTGGAAAAAGAGCATCCTTCAAGCACCTGCATGTGTTTGGAAGCAAGTGCTTTGTGATGAAAGATACCTCTGAGCATGTTGGAAAATTTGATGCTAAGGCATTTGAAGGTATCTTCATTGGATACTCTCTGGAAAGGACAGCATACAGAGTGTTTGTACCTGAGCAACACAAAGTCATGGAAAGCATGGATGTTACCTTTGATGACAAGAAAACTCCAGGACTGAAAACAAGTGATCAAGACAGTGTGCTATTGAGATTTGAGAATCAAGGTTATCTTGAGGATTCTGAAAGTGAAGATGAACCCCCTGTTCAAACTGTTCTAGAAAATGAAACTCTTGAAGTTGACAATCTTCTTCAAACACCTGTGCAAGGATTCACAAACACGGGGGGAGAAGAAGAGAATGCAACTGTCAACCAAAATGAGATTGGAACAGATCAAGGAAATGAACAGGGGCACACAAGGAAATGGGACAGAGCCCACACTAGGGATCAAATAATTGGAGATCCTAGTGAGGGAGTTAGAACAAGAAGGGCAACATTAAATACTTGTCTGTATAGCTGCTTTCTGTCACAAGAGGAACCTAAATTAATTGAAGAAGCTTTGAAGAATTCTGATTGGATTGTTGCCATGCAAGAAGAGTTGAATCAATTTGAGAAAAACAAGGTATGGGAACTAGTGCCACCTCCAAAAGGAAAGAATGTTATTGACACCAAATGGGTGTTCAGAAACAAGATGGATGAAGAAGGAGTGGTAGTAAGAAACAAAGCAAGGCTGGTTGCCAAAGGATATTGTCAGCAAGAAGGCATTGACTATGATGAGACATTTGCACCTGTAGCTAGACTGGAAGCCATCAGAATCTTTCTGGCTTTTGCAGCTCACTCAGATTTTAAGGTGTATCAAATGGATGTGAAAAGTGCATTTCTCAATGGTGATCTTGCTGAAGAAGTTTATGTGTCTCAACCACCTGGCTTTGAGAGTGAAGACTTCCCAAACTTTGTGTATAGACTGCTCAAGGCACTCTATGGACTCAAACAGGCACCAAGAGCCTGGTATGAAACTCTATCTCAATTCCTTCTTGAGCATCAATTTACCAGGGGTACAATTGACAAAACCCTATTCTTCAAGAAGCATGGAAATGATATCATTCTTGTTCAAATCTATGTGGATGATATCATCTTTGGCTCTTCAAATGAAAAACTCTGTGAAAGGTTCTCTAAGTTGATGCAAAGTAAATATGAGATGAGTATGATGGGAGAGTTAACCTACTTCCTAGGCCTGCAAGTACATCAAAGGGAGGATGGCATCTTTATAAACCAATCTAAGTATGTCAAGGATCTTTTAAAGAAATATGGTTTAGAAGAGTCATCCTCAGCTAAAACTCCTATGTCTACTGCAATCAAGCTGGATGAAGACAAGAAAGGCAAGAGAGTTGATATCAAGGTCTATAGAGGAATGGTTGGATCCCTGCTCTATCTCACAGCTAGCAGGCCAGACATCATGTTTGCCACATGCCTTTGTGCAAGGTTCCAGTCTGATCCCAAGGAATCTCACATGATGGCCATCAAAAGAATTTTCAAATATCTGAAGGGGACTCCTAATCTTGGGCTATGGTATCCAAAGGGCACTGGGTTCAACCTGGTTGGTTACACAGATTCTGATTATGCTGGATGCAGGATTGACAGGAAGAGCACCTCTGGAAGCTGTCAATTCCTAGGTCAAAGGTTAGTGTCCTGGTTTAGTAAGAAACAACAGTCCACAGCAACATCCACAGCTGAGGCTGAATATATTGCTGCTGGAAGTTGTTGTGCTCAATTGCTTTGGATTAGAAATCAACTCATGGATTATGGACTAGTGTTAGAACACATTCCTCTGATGTGTGATAATACTAGTGCAATATCCATTGTAGCTAATCCTGTTAATCATTCTACTACAAAGCACATTGAGATCAGGTACCATTTCATTAGGGAACATGCTGCAAATGGTACCATAGAAGTCTCTTATGTTCCAACTGAGAAACAATTAGCTGACATATTTACTAAACCTCTGAATGAAGCAGTCTTCAACAGACTTGTGAGTGAAATTGGAATGCTCAATCCTTCATTCAGTTGTTCTAGGTAAATATGCTGGTTAATAGTTGCAGCAGTAAATTTTCACTGTATTTAAATGATCTATTTGTTTGGAGTGAAAATTAGCTGAGATATGATTTATAAATATTTCAGTATTTTACTGCATATTTTTCAAAATCATATTTGTTAGTGATGTTGTGAGCTTTTGAGACATCTCGACATAGATGATTTTCAGAGTTCACGACATAGTTCAAATTAAACAGACTTATATCGCAAACTGTTGAGATTGTGAGACTTCGCGACATAGTTCATTTCATGAGTTTGCGACATAGTTAATTTTATGACTTCGCGACTTCGAATAACTATATCGACAAGTCTCCATAGTTGACAGAATTTTGATTTAAATTAATTTTATTTCAAAATTTGATAAAAGTCTGACAAATTGCTCAAAATTCCTAAAAGAGAGCTTTAGACAGGGTATTTCTACTATATCGCAAAGTCTCCCCGATCCTTTCATTTTAAAGACTTTGCGACATAGTTCATTGTTGAGACTATGCGATATACTTTGCAAGACTTTGCGGTACAGGCCACTTTTGACTTCACGACATACAGATAGACTGTACACATTCATAACTCCATATCGCAGTGTCTCTATCATATAAATACCATTTTCTAACCGTTTGCAACTTTTCATCTTGACAAATTGCTCTCAAACTTTCTAACCTAAGCACAAATTCTCTACTCTCTTTCTTACTCTCTCTCTCAAGAAATGGCACCCAAATCTCAAACAGAATCCTCCTCTATTCCTTTAACCATCCCCAAAGAAACAAATCTTCTCACCATTCCCTCTGAGGCTGAGGCTAAACCCCGGTACAAGTGTTTTGTACGGTTCCTGAACGATTCCTACCTCCGCCAAGCCCTAACCTTGAACCCCACGTTGTATGTTGATGTATTGGAAGGATTTTGGCGAACGGCGTTGGTTTCTACAATGGCCAGGGAAGATGGAACTTCGTTCCAGGAGATAGCTTGTTCAATTGGAGGCAAACACTTCCAGTTTGGGGAGAAGGAGATAAATGAAGCATTAGGGTTCAAGGTGGAGGGTCATGACCAAGAAGCTACTGATGCTCAAATAGTAGACTTCATGACCTTCATTCAGTATGCTGATGAGATAGATACTGGAAAGCTGAATAAGAAGTTTGTAAGAAGGGAGTGGTCATTTCTATTTGATGCACTCCAGAAGGTGTTCCTTTGCAGAAAGACAGGATGGGACCATATCAGTCACATTGCTGTGAAGCTGGCCTATTCCCTAGCCTACAATCAGGAAATCAATGTTGGAGCAATAATCCTCAAGGAATTGACTCAAAGGCTAGGGAGGACAGTCCGTGGAAGAGGTAATGACATCTTTTACCCTCGCTTTCTTCAAGTTATTTTAAATTATCTTGATGCTAATGTCCATGACTTGGAGGGTATTGATAAATCAAAGATGGCTTATTCCAAGTCCATGTCCAAGATTCTGTTTGGTTCATTGGACACAAGGAATCAAGTGGATGTGATCTTGAGTGTGACCCCGCATATGCAGGACACATTCGCGTCTTATCCACTTGATAAGCCCATATACCATGCTCTTTCCTGGACAGGGGAGGCTGAGACTGAAGGAGCATCACAGTCTAACCCAAGCCTCCCTATCCCATCCAGCAACCCCACTATAAACACCACAATAGAGGATAGTCAGCCAAGTGCATCAATCTCTCAAAAGGTTGATGTTACTAAAAAGAAGAAGAAGAGAACCCTAGCTATTATCCATGAATCTGTAGAGTTAGCAAGTGAGATTCCTGAGTCACCTCTCACCAGACCAAAGAAGAAATCAAAATCTGTAGCCACCACTGCATCCTCTCAACAGGATTCAGATGTGCAAAAAGGGGTACACCTGCTACTGTCTATGGCCTCTCAACAGGTCATGGGTATTGAAAAGAGCAGCCTCCCCACTGCAAGTTGTAACGAGTCTGCACAGGGTCAAGACCTCACTCTTGATCCTAGGAGTGATAAGGGTGATCAAACACTAAGTGGAGAGCACATCAATGTTGAAACTCCTCCTATTTCTCAGGGGGAGTTGCTAAAATCCAATCTGAACCCCACTTCTCTCTCAGATTCTTCCACTAAAATTTCTTCTGAACAAGAGAGTCATACTCATGACAATCTTGCCCTTGATCAATCACAATCCAGCCCTGTGATTGAGCAAACTTCAAGTGACATGGTGCTTGACACTGTGCTCACCACTCAGGACCCACATTCAGTTGGTCAGGGAATGCATGCTGAGGCATATCCTAATGACACCAACACAAACATGGAGGATTCACCAGTTTTCACTGGAGACTCTGTGCCAAATTCTCCCATCCTTAGGGATGTGGAACTGTCTTCACAGACATATAGGGCTGATGTTGTAACACATCCCATTTCAATGGAGACAACATCAGACCCTACAGCCATTCCAAGGCTGGAGGAGACTCAAACTCACACATCTCATGAAGTGCCTAGCACTAGCTCTCACTTGGCTCAGGCCACAATGTCAGAATGGCTGAAGCCTGTGCACCATGACAGGCCTTCAGGATCGTCATCTGTGCCTTCCAAAATGTCTGAAGAAGCCATACAAGATCTCCATGTGGCACAGATTGATGAGTTCTCAAAGATAGCTCAACATCTCCTCACCTCCAACCTTCCAAATGCTGATTATGAAGCTATCCTGCTATGCCATAAGGAGGATGTTGAAGCTCAACAGGAGAAGATTGTGGATACAGCTGAACCAGAGGGGAATGTGGATGCCTGGTTGGATGCTAAGAGGACTCTCAAGCTCAAGGATGCCCTGGCTTTTGTGAGAGAAGAATACCTCACCTCTCTGGGCTCCAATGCTAAGGATCTTTCTCCTGTTGCCATCTATGATGCTGTGAATGATGTATACAAGAACCAGTTGAAGGCTCTGTATTATCTTGGGAAAGGGCTTCAATCAGAGATTTCTTCAATTCAGGAGGAGACAGAAAGATCCCTCACTAAGCTCAGAACCTCCTATCTCTCTGCTTTTCCCAAGGTGGATGGTATCCTCAAAGAAGTCCAGAAAACCTCCACCAATGTGTCCATGATGGATGTGACTCTTGCCATGGTCACAGACAACATCAAGAAACTGGCTTCTACACTGGAAAATCAAGCAAAATCTACCATCACCACCAATGCTATGTTGAATGTCATGTGGAAAAACCAGTATGGTGATAAGCTGGTGGATGAAGTCCCTCTGTCAGACATCTCCAAATATGATTTTGCCAGGGTCAAAGATCAATCCCTCAACTCATTTAGGTCTCAACAATTATTCTCCAAGGTGGATGGCTTAGAAAGAGAAGTGGCCTCTCTCAAGGATGAAAACAGAATGCTATCTACATCTCTAAGCCAACTCAATGACAAACTAGATGATCAAGGCACCAACACAACAAACATTTTGCTGGTGCAGCAACAAATGATGACCTCAATGATGAGATCTATGAACCTGCCTATTCCTGGGGAAACTCAAGACATTTTGTCTGATCCCAAGCCTAAGGGGGAGAAAGGACAGGAGGTCAATGTGAAAAAGACAGGGGGAGCACCTACCAAGCAGTCAAAACTTAAGGGCAAGCTCATTGAAGAGACAATAAAGCCAATCAATCTTCCCCCTGTAGAGGTCATCAATGCACAAGGTCAGAAAAGCACAGTCACCACAACATTCTATCCATCCACAATGCCTAAAGACATCTCAACCTCTCAACCTGCTATACCTACTCCAATTGCTAAACCTACCCAAGCTACACTTATCACTGAGGCCAAGCTACAGGAAGTTGCCAACTCTAACATCTATCATGATGAGGCATTCCTGGAGTTTCTGAAAGCCACCTACAAGAATGCTCAAGGAGATGCACAAGCATATAGAAAGAAGCTCAGGGAAAGCATCAAGTACTTCACAGTTGCAGTAAGGAAAATCAGGGATGTTTATCTGAGAGAAATAATCATGGTATGCAAGGACAACTGCTTGTGGCACTTAGCATTTCAAACTCTGGAGAAACTGAAGTTCACTGAAGTGTCAATAATTCTGGAGTTAATTGAAAAGAGTGGGGCTAACAATGAAAGTCTTTATAATGACTTGGAGATGGACCAAAATCAAAGACTGCCTGAGGTCATACCCAAGCCAAGGACAGTAATTTTTCAAAGTCTATCCAAAGTCAGAAGTATTGACCAACTAGTCATTCCCAAAGATCTGCAAATGAAGAATAACACAAAGATCAATCAGGTGCTGCAAATGCTGAGAGCAAAGAAAGGAGTCAAGACAACAGAGGAATTAGAGATGATTAACATTCTACAGTCTTTTCTGATTCATGGTGTTTTGCCAGAATCTGTCACAGAAAAGAACAAGAAGAAGGATGGGGAGGATGATGATGAGGAGAAAACCTATAGGAGGAGATCTCATTCAAGGAGTAATAAGGATGGACCAAGTGACAGCAGCAGGAGCAAATCTTCCAAGAAATCTACAGATGCTGGTGATGACACAAAGGGGGCAAAGGAGACAGTGAAGAGAACTAGGAGTGGAATTCAGCAAGTCAAGGACATTGCTAGTAGTACTTTAACCACAACACAAGACTCTAAGTCTAGGGTGGGTACTGTTAGCAATGATCCTCCAAAATCATTATCCATGACTTCTGAACTTGAGTTGCCACAGAAGAAGGGTGAAGCCACAAAAGAAATATCAAGAAAACACTTCCACAAAGTTACAGCTAGTGGAGTGTTACAGTGGATGAAGGGGGAAGGAATAAAGCTTCTTCCAAGTGATGTGGCACTGAAGACTAATTCTCCTTGTTCCAGAAAGGTATCTCTTGTGAAGCATTTGAAGATCAAGAGTGTACCCAAAAGGATAAGGATAACAAAGAAGACTGGAAAACTCACAAATGTTACTGGCATCAATGTGCTTCCACTAGATGAGGACTATGATGAAGATGCCCTAGCATTTTTGAGGGCTCAAAGGATCTTTGAAGTCAAAGTGAAGTTGGATCATCTAGAGATCAAGTACACTAATGGAAGAGAAAGGATAATGAAGCAAGGAAGCTGGCAATATTTCTATAAGTATGAGCTTGAAAGGATAAATGCCTTACTGAATTTTGAAGAAAGAGAAGAAAGGACATGGAAGATAGATATTGCCAGGTACTTGAAGATGCATGCTGATTATGAAGAAAACATGAGGAAAGAGAATGAAAAGAAGAAGATTCAGAGAGAAAAAGAAATGGCTGAGATGGAGGAGAGGGCTAAAGAGCTAAGGCAGAAAGGGTTGTGCAGGGTCAAGCAAAATCCTTACATTGTGGAGTACAAAAACTCACATGGAGGTCAAAGCAAAATAAGGATGGAGTTTCTTGATTCCTATGTAGAAAGTGCACTCAAGGCTGCAATTGATGACTTGGAAGGCTCACCTCTCATTGAAGAACTGATTGCAAGAGAAGAACTTCAAGAAGCCATCATAGACTTGAAGAGAAAAGAAGAGATAAGGAAAAAGAAGATATATGATGATTTGCTAGAGAAGCAATTGGAAGCTGAAGCTGTTGAGCAACAAAAGTAATCTGTAAGCTTTCAATTTTTCTATGTAATCAAATTTCTGATCTCAAGGTTCATGAATTGTTCTCTCTGTTACTAAATTTCCTTTTATGTAAGTTAGGCTTGTTATCAGACATGAAATTGTGCCTAAGGATCTTACTCACAATTTGGGGGAGATTGTTAGGCTCAAGACATGTCTGAATACCACTATTAACAAGCCTACACTATGTGACTATGTCACATTACATGACCTAGTGATTTCTATCACTGGGATATAGTATAGGTCTCTAAATGTACTTGTCTTGTTTTCATGGACAATAGCTTTATCATGTATGCTCAGATTTATAATGAGCTTAGTAAAGTTCTTGCATCTAGAATGTATATAGGCCATTGAATAATTATCCTGGTAGAAGTTCAGAAGTGTTCATGCAGCAGGATAGAGTTGAATAAGGCCATGAAGAAATAAGTTGCAGGAATTTGTCTAAGGCATTATATAGCAAAGTCAAAAGAAAGCTATGTCGTGAAGTCACCAATATCCATGTCGTGAAGTACTATATCGCATAGTCCATTTTGTACTATGTCGAGAAGTCCTCAAGACACATGTCGTGAAGTGTTGAAGTCAGCAAAGTCAAAGGAGCCTAGATCGTGAAGTCCTCAGAAGCCCTATGTCGCATAGTCATCAAATGACCTATGTCGCATAGTCATCAAATGACCTATGTCGCATAGTCGTCAAATGACCTATGTCGCATAGTCGTCAAATGACCTATGTCGCAAAGTCTTCAAAGGCTATATCGCATAGTCCTCACAAGGGAGATCGCGAAGTCAGGGATAAAGTGGAGTTCACGATATCAACACTTAGCCGTTCATAACAAGACAAATCAAGGTACAGAACCAAGAATCAAAGGAGACAAATACTGAAGCATTTGTTCTGGCAAGGTGGTCCAAAGAACAGATGGCAAATCTACAGCTAAACTTGGAGAGAAAGATAAGAGACAAGCAGCTACAGAAACGGGAAAGACTCCGAAAAGCAGGTGGTCCTTCCTGACACAGTGAACTTCTTATGGCAGGACAAGTTGGACTTTCAGAAGGGGTAGCTGTGTAATATTGTGTGTGCCTAGTTTGTATAGGGGAATATATATATCGTGCACACGCAACTGTAAGCTGTAAGAGAGATACACATAGTTATTTGCTAAGCTCTTTTCTCTGTAAGCAAGCAAGTTCAAACTGTTCTTGTTTAGAAGCCAGAAATTCGATTGTGAATTTCCTGGAAAGCTGTAGTATTTAATTTGCTTATACAAAGTAGATTAAAGTGATTGTGTGTGTTATTTACTTTCTGCATATTACATATCATAATCACATACAGTTGTTTACTTAGTTTTCAAGATCGAAAAATATATCAAACTATCCATTCACCCCCCCTCTGTCTAGTTTCTAGTGGTATTCATTTCTAACAGTAATCAGTTATAAATAGGTAATATTATTATTTAATAATATATTTCTATAAATAAGTAAGGTTAATTAAGTAAAAACACGAAATACAATTAAGGACAATTAAGTAAAATCACAATGTACCATACCGACCAACCAAACTTTTAATGTTTCGTCTATTATATAATACTAGCTTAAAACCCGTGCGATGCACGGATTGTTAATTGTTATTTTATTATTATTGTTTTAATATTTTATTAATTGTAATTTTGCAAAAAATAAGTAGACATGTTAAAATAGCTAAACATTTTTAATTAATTAAAAACATTAAAACAGATTTTAAAATAAATAAGTATGGGGTCGCCCGTTATATTTTTGAAAATGAAGGGTTTTAGTTAGAAAAAATGTAATATATATTTAGTTTAGAAAGTTAAATGCCCGTGATATTTTTGGAAAATGAGGTTTGAAAATTTAATAATTAAAAGTATTTAAATACGTTTTAAAATAAATAAGTAAATGGTTTCCTGTGATATTTTTGGAAAAAGAATGGATTTTAGTGAGAAAAATAGAAAAAGTAAATTATAAAAGACAATTTCCCGTGATATATTTAGAAAAGAAGGAACTTTTTAGAAAAAATATATAATATATTTTAGCTGAAAAGGTAATTGGTTATAAATAAGTATTTGATTATTTATATTTTAATATTTGTAGTAATTGCATTTGTTAAGAAAAATAGGTAGACATGTTAAAATAGGTAAACTTTTAAAAAATAATTATAATATTAAAATAGTTTTAAAAATAAATAACTAAACGTCCGTGATATTTTTGGAAAAGGAGGGGTTTTAGTAAGAAAAAATAGAAAAACTAACATGTTTTAGTTAAAAAAAGGTAATTGCCCGTGATATATTTGAAAAAGTAGGGGAATTTGTTAGAAAAAATAGAAAAAATAATGTATTTTAAGTGAAAAAGATAATTGGTTATAAATATGTAATATTATTATTTAATAATATATTTCTATAAATAAGTAAGGTTAATTAAGTAAAAACACAAAGTACGGTTAATTAAGGGCAATTAAGTAAAATCACAACGTACCATACCGACCAACCAAAATTAAGGGCAATTAAGTAAAATCACAACGTACCGACCAACCAAACTTTTAATGTTTCGTGTATTATATAATAGTATTGATATAAGTATAGTATTGATTGATAAGTTGGGTTGTCAAACACTCTTCTACATAAACGAGTTTATAAGCTAAGTTAGCTTATTATAATATGGCCAAACAGCCCCAATATAGGCTTCAATAATAGTAATAATATATTTGTACACATATAGCTGATATGGCTTTTGCTAAATTTGAGAGGCAAGAAATATTTGACCTAAATCAAATTTTTTATTACAACCCTTAAATTATTAACAATTTTATGCCACTCTTTCTTTTCCATTTAAATCAAAATTTATAAGACTAATCTAAACACACACATTCGTATTCCCAACAAAATTATAGGATCAAATGATGTGAAACGATCCTTGAGCTATCTTATTACGCGTTCAAATTATAATACTTAAACATTCGTCATTTTACAAAAATAAAGCCTTGATTTTTATTTTTTCTCCGAGTATAGCTTGTAACTTAATTGAGCAATAAAAACTGAGCAGTTGGACTTGGACCCAAGTGTAACTTTTAAATATATAGATGGGACTGGGCTAACAAAGAACATTTAAGGCCCAGTCCAATTATAAGCCACACAGTAATATATTTTTTCTTACAGAACACAGATCTTATCTTTCTCATCTTCCTCTTCATTACATACAACCAAAGTTTAACGTTGATCTTGGAGACTTACGTGGACAACTCCTTTTCAAAGCCTTTTCTTCTGGGTATGATCCACCCTTTATATATAATTAAAAAATATATTTAATAAAAAATATTTATTCACTTTCAAGAACTCACTTTATTTGTTAATCTTGTGAACTGGGCTAGTTATATTAATTGTACCCTTTATTATTTGCATTTTGTGCTAATTAGGGCTTTACTTTAATTATTTATAATTATTTATATATTGCTAGATTTGTTGAAGTATTGTTTTTAAACATTAGGGTTTAGGGTTTATCATTTTGTGATTTTATTGGCAGATTACCATGAATACTTTACTCCGTCGTCTACCCGTTAAGCCTTTAATTCCTAGTTTTCGATCATTTGTTTCGAAACCCTTTTGCTCTGTTGTTGATAATGCCAGTACTTTTGTGTCGAAAGATGAAATTTTTCGAAAAGGTGAAAAGTTGATTGTTAGAAGTTTAAAAGAAGTTGAAAGTTTTTACTCGGTTAAAGTGGACTCTGCTTGTGATTTTACTGCCGTGAAATTGGATAATCAGGTGTTTTCGGGAACTAGATATGTGAATGTTTGTAAGGGTTTAGTGTGTTTGTGGAAGCCTGATGATGAGGGTGAAGATGATATCTTTTTATGGAATCCAACAACGACAGAGGTTAAAAAGTTGCCTAGGACGGATAATATGCTTATTCCTTGTAGACTTTTCGGGTCTTCGGTGATAGGATTTGGGTATGATCAAGTTAGTGATGACTATAAGGTTATGAGAACTTCTGATAGTCAGCTTGCTGGGATTATGGTTTCAGTTTACAACCTCAAAAACAACTTATGGACAAGGGCTGACACTATTCCGATTAGCATTAGCTTATATGGAAGTTTTGGTCTCTTTGCGAATGGGTGTTTGCATTGGCTTTCAGGAAGTAACGAAAGTATTATTGCTTTTGATCTCGGGGTTCATAAACACAGGAAACTTCCATTTCCTGCTGGTATTCGTAAGAAGAATGGCAAGGCTTTATTTGTATTTAATAGGTGTCTGGGTTTGATTGATCACCGACCTGATTCTCTTACGGAAATGTGGGTGATGAACAATAATGGGGTGGAAGCTTCTTGGTCCAAGTTGTTGTCGGTAGAGCAACCAGGAATACTAGGATCTTTTGATTTTGTTTATCCTGTTGCTTTCTCGAAGGATCAGAATGAAATTCTTTTAGTGGTGGACAATAATAAACTTGTATGGTATGACCGTGAAACCAATAATGTTAAGAATATCGAACTTCATGGGTTTCCAGAGTCCTTTGATTTGCTTGTTTGCAATGAAAGTCTTGTTCAAATCAGTGATTCTGAATTGGACACAAAGCAAACAGAAGAAGAAAAAATAAAACAGAAGGAAAACACTTTGTAAGAATTTAAACTCCTATATGTTATTAATGTCAATAACTTCTTTTTATCTAGTAAGTGAATAATAGTAGTTGCCAAAATAAGCATGTCAATATTTGTGACTACCAAAAGTGATATATTTACACTTTACATGTCTGCAGTAAAGAATATCTTGCTACGATTGGGTACTCTTAAGACATAAAGACAGTATGAATCAAGAAAAGACAGGAGAAGAATTGGTTGGGTAATATGATTGACATTGTTGTAGTTCCATTTACCTACATTTTTTATTTCCTTGAGTGAGTCAAATGTATTATCAGTAAAACGTACGATGCTAACTTCACTTTGTTTATGTATTGTTCTAGGTCTTGGATTAATGATTCGTGTTTGTGGATGAAGAGACGGTGTACTAGAAGGAAGATGAGCAGAATGCCTATGTTAAGATTGTAGCATGTTTTTAATGTTTTATAATTAAGGCTGGTGTAGGCGTTAACTTTTTGTTAATGCCAGACTTCTCTGTTTGTAACCAACGGTTATGACTTATTATCAAGATATTGGCTTTGTTAACTGAAATTAGAGGAATTGTTTCTTTTGAAATAATATAACGGATCTTCGTTATATATAATTAGTCTTTTCTCTGCAAAGGAAAAAAATTATTCATGCTTTCAGTCGTAGTTGTGTAGTTTATTCTGTTTTGAAGTTTCTCTATTACTCATTTCTGCTTCAGGCATCCCTATTGTTATCATGTATATATGTGATTGTGACCAATAGTGTTTAAATGGATCCTCAATTTTAAAAAGGTATTTATCTTGTAAAAGGTTCTGTGATGGACTGTAAAGCCCTTGGGGTTCAGTCAGGTTCAGTTGTTTTCGTTGAGGTGCAAGGTTAGGTACAGGTTGACTGTGTTATGGAGCTTTTCTGTATGGGTAGTAACATGTAGATGGCCATATGAAGCTTTTGTGAGTGCTGTTACTCTGCTAGTGCAGCCAAGTATAATTTGTCTTCGGTTTTGGTTCTCAAGACTATGTTGCTTTAAACTCCTTCGGCGTCCTTGTCACCAGGGTGATCTTTGCAAAACCTGCTTACTGCCACAGGATAATTTAGATGTATCCCACGTAATGACTAATTCACATTGGTGTCTGCAGCAACCGGGAAAAGCTGAGATTTTTTCTTGGCTTCTTGAAAGTTGCCCTGCCTCCCAGCTTATCTGCAACTTCAAAGTAAATGGGTGAATGAACAATATAACATGCCCCAACTAGAGCTGTCACCCCTACGAAAGTGAAATATCGAAATTTATAATGAGATGATGTAATTTATGATGTAATGGGTTTGTGATTTGTGATTCTGTTAATTGATTATTAGTACTATGAATACAGTACTTAATAACTTTTGAACAAATGCATAAGAAAGCTATGTAGAAGAAGCAAATAATGAGAGGATGCAAAGCAATTAACTTCAGACAAATCTGTAATGTTCACATCAAAGGACCACAACACTCCTGCAGTCCCTTATATGGTATGCATTGTCATTACTCTTAACAAACTATGGATTAAAATACTAGACTACCCTCGACTACTAGCTGGACTCTATTGGCATGATTATGTGGATTCTGGTAAGCCCCATCATCCACATCACCACTACAAGACAACCTACATCAACTCCTGTGTAGGACAGTAAGTTGGTTTATTACAAAGGAAAACATGTTGTTAAACTAAACACTCTGGTGCACCATCCTTCTATCCTTCATTACTCCCCCTCAAGTGGAGTGGAGGTGGAAGCTGAGACTCCAAACTTGCGTAGAAGAAGCTTGTGTTGTTTCATTGGGAGCTGTTTGGTGAGTATGTCGGCAACCTGGGCATGTGAAGGAACATGAGCTGTGACCACATTCCCTTCCGTGATCTTATCGCGAATGAAGTGACAATCGATTTCAATGTGCTTGGTGCGTTCGTGCAGCACAGGATTAGCTGCAATGGACAATGCTGCTTGGTTATCACTCTTGATGACTGTTGGTGGGAGATTAGTCAGCCCCATGTCTTTGAGGAGTTCAGCCATCCATGTGACCTCACAACAAGTGAGAGCCATCGCCCTGTACTCCGCTTCGGCTGTAGAACGTGCAATAACTGACTGCTTTTTAGTTTTCCATGAGATCGGCGAAGAGCCCAAGAGAACACAATAACCTGATGTTGACTTTCTAGTTGTCGGGCAGCTCGCCCAGTCACTGTCACAGTACGCAGTGAGTTGGGCAGCTGATTCTGAGGCAAGGAGTATGCCCTGTGCTGGATTGTTGATCAAGTACCTCAAGATTCGTTTTGTTGCCTGCATATGAGTGTTGGTTGGTTTCTGAATGAATTGGGCAAGGTTGTGGACTGGGAAGGACAAGTCAGGTCTTGTTATGGTGAGGTATATCAATTTACCAAGCAAACGTTGATAGGGTTGAGGATCCTCCAATATCACTCCTTTATCCGGAGTCAAAGTTAAGTGACTGTCCATAGGGAGTTTAAGTGGTGTGGCATTGGACATCCCAAACTCCTTCAACAAGTCGAGAACATACTTCCTTTGAGATATGAAGAATCCCGCTTTACTTCTATCAATTTCTAGACCCAGAAAATAGTTAACGTCTCCCATGTCTCTCATCAAGAAGTGTGCGGATAACATTGCTTTGAGTTTGTTAATGGTTTGCAAGTTGTTCCCTGATATCAAGATGTCATCCACATAAATTAAAACGAGAGTTATAGTGTCTCGATTTACCTGTGAGTATAGGCTGTAATCCGCTCTCGAGTGTTCAAATCCATTTGACATCAGTGTAATGGAAAGTTTGTGGTGCCACTGTCTTGAAGCTTGTCGCAAACCATAGATTGCTTTTCTTAGCCTACATACCAGTGTGTGGTTGCTGTCACCTCCAACATAAACATCTCCAAACTCAATTCTGCATCCATGCCCTTTATACCCTTGTGGCATTTTCATATAAACCACCTCATCCAAATCCCCGTTCAAGAAGGCATTCGACACATCAAGTTGCTGTACATACCAATCTTTCATCGCAGCCACTGCTAGGAGAGCACGCACTGTCGTCATTTTAGCCACGGGTGCGAATGTTTCGACATAGTCAATTCCATACGTTTGCTTGTACCCCAATATGACCAATCGTGCCTTGTATTTGTCGATCGACCCATCAGCTTTAAACTTTGTTTTGTAGATCCATTTACACCCGATGGCCTTTCTGTTTGCAGGTAACTCAGTTACTTCCCATGTTTGATTTCTTTCCAATGCTTCGAGCTCAACGTTCATTGCTTCTACCCATTGTGGAAATTTCATTGCTTGGTGAAAATGTAGAGGATCAACTTGAGGTACTATGGCTGCCAAGAAACAGTGGAATTCTGGGCTTACATTTTGTGTGGTGATGGCCTGAACACTTGCAGCATAGTTGGATTTGGGAATTACAAAATCACGCATCCAGGTGGGTTGTTTGGAGTTTCTGGTCGACCTTCTCACTTCATGTTCTTCTTCAAGGGGGATGGAGCTGTCCCCTGTTCTTAGACCACTTGTGTTTTCATCTTCACTGTCATGTCCATACACCTCATTAGTGGTGGATTCCTCTTCAACTCCATCTGCTTGGTCGTGGCTATGCCCATAACCGACCTCTAGTCCATCATCATGCAAGTATCTTGCAACAGGCTTCACTGTCGTAGACATGATATCCACACACATCTTGTCAACACTCTTGTTGAGTGGAAAAACTCCCTCATGAAATACAACATCTCGGGATATGAATGTCTGCATATTTTCCAATTTCAACAATCTATATCCCTTCGTAGTGCTTGGATATCCAATGAATACACATACTATTCCTCTGGGTGCAAACTTGTCTGTGCCGTGTGTCGAGTTATGAGCCACTGCCAAGCACCCAAACACCTTCATATCGCTGTATGTCACTGGTTCTCCCATTAATTTTTCACAAGGAACCTCAAATTTCAGTGCCGCACTTGGTAACCTATTTATGATGTGTACCGCTGTCAATACGCAGTCCCCCCAATACGACAGTGGTAAACCGGACTGGAACCTCAACGCTCTAGCCACTTCTAGCACATGTCGATGTTTTCGCTCAGCTCTGGTGTTCTGTTGTGGGGTGTATGGGCATGAGGTTTGGTGTATCACTCCTTTCTTGGCAAAGTGCTCAGTACATGCCTTGTCTGCAAACTCCAACGCATTGTCCGATCTTATTATTTGTATCTTCCCTTGAAACTGAGTATTTGCGTATTCTTCAAACTTAATCAAACTTCCCAAATACTCTGACTTCCTTTCCAGTAAATAGATCCATGTCATCCTACTCCAATCATCCACTATTGTTAAGAAATAGCGATACTTTCCCTTAGTTGCCACTCTATACGGCCCCCAGATGTCTGTGTGCACCAACTCGAACTTGTGGTTAGCATGTGACTCACTTTTAGGAAAAGGTAACTTGGTCATTTTGGATAGAGGGCATGTGAGACACACTTGCTGTTTTTGCTGATAAAGGTATGGCTTTACTGGACCCACATGTTGCATCTTGGACAGTGAGGCATGTCCCAGTCTTCTATGCCACAATATGTATTGACCTTCATTCTTTATGTCTTTCATTGCCACTTCAAGCCCCTTTCCTGATTTATGACTGGTCATTGCTGCCCCAATTGATCTCACATTCTCATTCTTTAAGAAATAAAGGCCCTGTCTTGTTTCTCCCATGCCTATTACTTCTTTAGTCATTGAGTCAATAATTGCACAACTGTTGGGTTTAAAAATCACATCACATTTGCTGTCCTTGGCAAGTTTGTGAATAGAGAGCAAGTTATGGTTGAATTGTGGCACATGTAGCACATTATGCAACCTCATACCATTTGGTAATATTGCATCCCCAACATGTGTTATTAGTGCTTTTGCTCCAGTCGGCAGTGTGATTGTAAAAGTTGAACTGGCACGCTTGACATTTATGAGATTCTCGAGTGATGAAGACATGTGATCCGAGGCCCCAGAATCTATTATCCATTTGACTGTCCCCAATGCTTCATTTCTGTTTCTGCTCACACTTACCATTCCTGAGAATCCGTAGTCGATTTCATCATCTATCTCTGTCTCCTTCTGGGCTATCGACCCACCTCTTGGTATAAGCTTCAGTATTTGATCTAATTGTTCAGCCGTCATCAGTATGCCTTGTTGATTATCCACATTGCCTTGCACATTATTAGCCATTCTTGTGTCATTCATTCTATTTCCCATCCATCTGCCACCATTGTTGCCACTGGAATTTCCTCCATGATTTTTCTGTCCTGGCTTGTACTTGTAATGCCATTTAGGAAATCCTGTCACTCCCCAACATTTGTCATTGGTGTGCCCTCTTTTTCCACATGCCGAACATACTAAATTCTTCTCCGTGGTTCCCTTGCTATACATGGCCAAGGCTTCATTGTCTCCCACATTCGACTGCGACAACACCTCTTTCTGAGACTCCTCTTGCTGCAATGCAGCACATGCTATTTCTACTGATGGTAGAGGTGTAATCATGAGCAGTTGGCTCCTTTGTGCTCCGTAAATCTCATCCAAACCATTTAAGAATTGAAACAACTTGGATTCCTCCTTCATGACATTTATGGCATCTAACAGTTTGACAATATCAGGTGTAACAACAGTGATGTTTGGCAGTACATTCATTGACTCTATTTCTTCCCAGAGACTGCTTAAATTTGTGTAATAATCACTAACTTTCATGCCATTTTGTTTTAAACTAAACAGATCTTTATTTAGTTTATATTTTCTAGACCCATTGGTCAATGAGAATCTTTTCTCCAGTTGGTTCCAAATGTCACAAGCATTATTGATGAACAGTACTGACGATTTAATGTTATCAGAAATGTTGTTATGGATCCAAGAGATTACCATATTGTTGCATGTGTCCCATTGGCTTGCCTCCACTGGATCTGCTCCATTTCTCTTGACTGTCCCATCTATGAAACCCAGCTTTCTTTTTGCTGAAATTTGTATCTCAAACGATCTTTTCCATGCCCTATAGTCTCTTGCCCCTTGAAGCTTTGAAACACTTATGGACGTAGGTCCATCTGAGGGGTGTAAGAACAGTGGGTTCTGTAGATCTGTAAATGACAACCTATTTGCAGCCATGAGTAGACCTGAATAAAGAAGGCAAGTAAATGTGCTCTTTTCAAGGTCTGAAAACAACCACTCGACCACAGACAACAGGCTTTTAAACGTCTCACTATAAATAACACCTCTTTCTAATCTAGTCTCTCTGATGCTGCTCTGATACCATAATAACTTTTGAACAAATGCATAAGAAAGCTATGTAGAAGAAGCAAATAATGAGAGGATGCAAAGCAATTAACTTCAGACAAATCTGTAATGTTCACATCAAAGGACCACAACACTCCTGCAGTCCCTTATATGGTATGCATTGTCATTACTCTTAACAAACTATGGATTAAAATACTAGACTACCCTCGACTACTAGCTGGACTCTATTGGCATGATTATGTGGATTCTGGTAAGCCCCATCATCCACATCACCACTACAAGACAACCTACATCAACTCCTGTGTAGGACAGTAAGTTGGTTTATTACAAAGGAAAACATGCTGTTAAACTAAACACTCTGGTGCACCATCCTTCTATCCTTCATTAGTACTCATGCATCACATGGGTCGCCTCGCGTATGCGAGACGCCGAGACACATACTAACACCATGCATACCCACATGCCTTAGTGATTGTACACTACTCTTGCACATGTTTCTATATAAACCCACCAATCTCTCAATACCAATGCTATGTGGGATACAAGTTATTTCAATATAACCAACCCACGTAACCCATTTCAAACAACCTATTTCAACTCAATTTATTTATGGATTACACTAAGAAAATGTCTTAGATCCAAACATGAAAGTTTAAGTACTCATTACAAGGAACAACCTCCAATCATTAGTTTCCGGAAATTCCATCAAGAACATGTTTAAAATATGCCTCAAACTTTCCATTTTCTAACAAAAACTACCTATAGCTGATATTCCTATTCGTAAAAATGTTAAAGGATCTTCAGTACTCGGGTTTGGGTATGATCATGTCAATGATGACCTTAAGGTTATGAGAACTGCTAGTAGTGCGGTTGCTGGCATAATGGTGTCTGTTTACAGCCTTAAAAATAATTCTTGGACACGGGCTGATAGTCTTTCGACTCGATTGTTGGGACGTTTTGGAGTTTTTGCGAATGGTTCTTTGTATTGGCTTGGAAGAGATAAACATATTGTTGCTTTTGATCTTGGTGTTCATAGACACAGGGTGCTATCGTTTCCTGATGGTGTGGATAAGACCAGTGGAAATATCAGGCGTGTGATTGGCTTCAATGGATGTCTAGGCTTGATTGATCACTGCCCAGGTTCTTGTAAGGTGCAACTTGAACATGTTAATGGTGCCTTTTTATGCAGTCTTTTTTCTATAGCTAGGAAAGTTTAGGTGGACATATGAAGCTTTTGTGTACATTTTTACAGTTAGGAAAATCTAGGCGGCATAACAAACTCCTTGTGTACATTGATAGTGCAGGCAAGAACAAATTGTCTCTCGTTTAAGTGTCAAGACTACCTTCTTCTATTGCTCTTAAGGTGTCCTTGGCACAATGATGGTAATTTATATGAAATCGCGATCGGCTTACCTAATGATAAATTCACACCAGAGTCTGCAGCAACCGAGAAAAGCTGAGATTTTCTTGGCATCTTGAAAATTAGCGTGCCTACCAGATTATCTACAACTTGAATGTGAGTAGATGAATAATTTCACCTGTTAGACAAGATGAAATATTTGGAACTTTAATACTGAAATGTTGCAAATTTAATCTTCTTGAAAAAAATTATAAAATTGAAATACATATTACATCTGCAGCCCAGAAGTAACTTGTCCATATACAAATGGGTTTAACCACAAATATTCGAAAAAACCCAGTCAAAGACGCTTATAGACACATGGTAATCTCTATTTTTCTTACAGTGCAGTCTGAGTTTTACCCTAATTAGCAAGCCATACATTATCTGTCCATCTTCCACTTCAGGGGGTTTAACATGTTTGGAGTTTAGGGATGATCATGTCAAATTGTCAATGATGATCTAAGGTTGTGAGAACTACTGATAGCATAGCAAATATTTCTATTCCTGCCAATCTTACAGCGTCTTCAGCTGGGATTTGGGTATGATCATGTCAATGATGACCTCAAGATTGTGAGAACTAATGATAGTACTCGGCTTGCTCGCATTTTGGTGTCTTTTTACAACACCGAAAACAATTCAATGTCGTGTTTTCGCGAACGGGTCTTTGTATTGGCTTGGCGGAGATCATAGTATTGTAGGTTCTGATCTTGGCCTTCATAGACACAGGGAGCTCCCATTTCCCGATGGCCGATGCTGTGGATAAGATCAGTAAAAATGTCAGGTGTGTGATTGGCTTTAATGGATGTCTAGGCTTTGATTATTCAATCCCTAGTTCTTGTACAGATATATATATATATATGGCTGGTAAACAATGGGGTGGAAAATCTTTGCTCCAAGTTATCCCTGGAGCAATAAGGCCTGCTCGGATCTGTTAAAATTATTTGTCCTGTTACGTACTATTACTTTCAAATTAAAATTATTCATCCTATTGCTTGTTTTTACTTATTCAGAAACTCTGAAAATAAATTCTTATAGAGGGTTGGACGCGGTGAAACTTGTGTGGTACCGTACGTGAAACTAATGAAGTTAAGCATGTCGCACTTCCCGGGCTTCCACATCCATTTGATCTGCTTGGTTACAATGAAATTCTTGTCAATGATTCCGAATTGCATGTGAAGTGTTCGGAAGAATATCAGAGAAACACAGGGAGAAGTGTGACTATTAAGACTTATGATCAAAATTAATGATGGCTTTGTTGACTGAAATATGAGGAAATGCTTTCTTTTGATGTTATGTGAGGGTTCTTGGGTGTATTACATGTGATACGTTATAATCTCTATAGCTTATTTATGATCTATATATCTTTAGTGTCTTTCTTGTTAGAATACAATATGTCAATATATGATCCTGAACACCTTAAAATTTTAGATGGATTGGTTACTTAACATTTCTTGTCTTTTCTATCATAGTGAAACATATTCATGCTTTTAATGATACAGTAGTGTAGTGCTCGGAATCCTGCATCCAACATCCCTATTGTTAATATCATGTGTTTGCGACCATTAAAAACATATTCATGCTTTAAATGGTACCCAATGTAGGAGGGTACATTGATAGTGCAGCCAAGTATAGTTATTAGTCTTTGGTAATGACTTATTCAGACCAGCTTATATTGATCTGAATGTGAATAGGTGACTGAAACAATAACGCTGCAAATGTTCGCATACTAGAGAAGCCACACACAGTGCCAACTTGCCAAAGGCCTCGTCAGGATTTTCATGAGAATCATTTGCATGTTGACATGAAAACTCGTTTGTATAGCAAAAGTTGGTATACTTTTAAACTATTCTCGTATATGCAAGTAGCATATGCTGGGATACATCATACATGTATATACAGAATGAAAATTCAGTAATTTGACATTGAAGGAAATTCAAGTTGTGTTGAAACGTAACAATATAATATAATCTATTATTCCTTTGACCTAGCAAACACAGCTGTAATTGTGTAATTTGTGTTTGTGTATATTGGTTTTATTAAATGTATTTTATTTTGGTTTTATTTTATTTAAGATATCAATAATATATATTTTATGTAATTATAATAAGTAATAAAATTTTAGTTGAATACTTTAAAATAATTTTACACAAATTTTTAGACACATTATTCCTAATTATAAATATTTATTAAATGTAGAAATATTATAATATTAGAAAGAAGATAAAAGAACAAGTAAAAAATTAATGAAAGCTATAACTAATTAAATAAATCATAGAATAAAGAGCATTCACATTCTCATCAAGTAAATATTGATCGTCTTATTTTAAGAATAACAGACACCATATATCTAAATGTTAATTCTTGTTTACTGTTTGAATAATTTTAATTATTAAAAGTGAAATATTATAATTCAGTTGAATTCATTTGATTGGATCAATTAATATATAATTTATTAGATAAAATTTGTTATAGTGTTTTATGTCATTTTTTTTAGTTATGATAGATTATGTACTTGTTCAACCATTATATGGACATCCTGAACGTGTGCATATAACATATAACTTTCTTTAACCAACTTGCTCAAAGTTAGATTAGCTAGGTTGAAAACTAAAGATTTGATCATTTGTATTATATTTTAGATAAGTAAATTCTAGGGTTTCTATTTGATAATAAAAAATACGGGAACATTAAAATGAACTAGTTAAGGACAACAAAAAGAGCGGTGATAAATTTTGTAGGGCATTTTCATGACAATAAAAGATACGAAAACATTAAAATGAACGATCTAACTGGAACTATTCAAGGGCAACAAAAAAAGATGCGAAAACATTAAAATGGATGATCTAAGAACATCAAAAAAAAAACAGAAATCACTTACAACCATTTTTTTTCATTTGAATGCAAACACGTGTCTTCCTAAAGAAGTTTATTTATGAAATTTGACGGCACATCATATATTAACCTAATTACATTAACCTAGTAACATAATATTTTTATTTATTATTTGAAAAAATTATTTATCATGTAATGCTTATTAACTCTAAAAATTAATAAAAAAATTTATTACTAGGCAATGGTTTTGGTGAGTCCAATCTTTAATGCATGTATGGTATATAAATATTAATATTCAGTCTTCAACAAATTCTAAAAAATAAATTTTCACTAATCTCATGTGAAAAATGATTTTTATAGTGACCTTTATTTTATATTTTACAGCATACAAACATATTATTTGATCATAAGCATATATGATTATAATATTTAAAGAGAATTAGTAAATAAGTTTCTACTTTTACTATTTCAATTTCAGTTCTTATTTTCAAACATTTTAAAAATCATTTAACCACCATAACTTCTCATAAAATAAAATATTATTCATGAATTCAGTTAAAAAAAATATCACTCATCTGCCCAATAATAATCTTAATTTTTATATACTAACAGTCCAAATGTTAGAATTAAAAAAGATCCACTACTCCAATTCCAAAAGGAAAAAAGGATACACTATTTCAAAAAAAACATAAAACATTTAATAGATTCACATGGGCCCAACCATATTTTTTAATATCTGGAGCAAAACACCAAAACCTCAGATTTGAATATCTAAAAAATCAGGTAGAAGATGGAAAAAATAAAGAAATGTTTTTAATGAACTTAGCCGTTACTAATTTTTCCTCCCCCTTTTTTATTCTCTCTCCGCTTTGCTAAAAAACACCAATACACAGCTTGCCTCAACAACGTATACAAATTGAATATATATGTGCGTGTATGTATATGTGACTCCGTATCTGGACGTTTCTTGATTTCAAGAACTCGATTGGAACTGTAAGCAATCTCGCCTTTTCAGTTTTTACTGTTTTTTAGTTTCATTTTCATGATTTGTTGTGTGTGTGTGTGTGTAAGTGAGAGAGAGAGATTAAAAAGTGAGAGAGAGAGATATATAAAGAGAGAGAGAGAGAGAGAGAGAGAGAGAGAGAGAGATAAAAGTGAGAGAGAGAGAGAAAGAAGAGAGAGAGATATATAAAGAGAGAGAGAGAGATAAAAGTGAGAGAGAGAGAGAGTGTGTGTTCAGTTTGTATGCATTGCACAAATTAATCGTATATATTTATGTCTATATATATGTTTTGATATTTAGGTATGTTTGTGTTTGTTTGAAATTGAACTGATGATTGAACTTGATTTGTGATATGTTTATTGAATTTTTGTACTTACTCGATTTGGCTTCTTTGCTTGTTTTTTAATCAGTTAATCATGCGCATGTTGTACTGATGAAGCTATTGAGATTTTTTGTGATTGTTGATTTGTCTATGATTGATTAGTGCATTGTTGAGTTAAAGGAAGTTTATGTCAATTCCGCTTGGTCGTAAACGGAAGTTGACTTGTTGACTCATCTAGGGTAAATTAGTGAATCGTTGAGTTGTGGAAACTTTATCTGAATGCCACTCGTTCGGAAATGAAATTTGACTTGTTGATGTACTTGTCTATTAAGTGGATTACTGATTTGATTTTGATCGATTAATTTGTTTGATGTTAAAGAGTGGGCTTATTGTGATAAAAACTAGGGTTTTGGTGTAGTTTGTGAAGCTGACAGTGAGTATACTGTGCACACACACAGAAATTACAATGTAGTAATGATGATGATATCGAGACTTGTTCGTAATTGTTGAGTTGTTGAAATTTTATCTAAATTCTGCTTGTTTGTAAACGAAAGTTGATTTTTTAATTTGCTTGTGTATGACTAATACGTGGATTACTGATCTGATGTAAATTGATTGTTTGATTTTGAACAGTGGCCTTGTTGCGATAAAATTTAGGGTTTTGGTGTAGTTTGCAGAGATGACAGCGAGTACACCACGCACACCAGCTTCTAAAATTAGGAGGACACCTTCTAATACTCCTGGTGGTCCTAAAGTTAGTGAGGAGAAAATACTTGTAACTGTTCGTGTGAGGCCATTGAGCCCTAAAGAACAGGCAGGTTATGATCTTATTGCATGGGATTGCAAAGATTACCAGACGATTGTTTCACGTAATCTGTATCACGACCGCCATACAGGACCATATACATTTGGTATATCTTAGTTCTGCAAGAAACACATAGTTTCAGTTGTTCTTGCGTTTATTGTTACTTTGATATCTAAATCGGATTTCTCAATTTTCTGTGTCAGATAAAGTTTTTGATCCAGTTTGCTCGACTCAGAAGGTTTATGAAGAGGGGGCTAGAGACGTTGCTCTCTCGGCTCTGAATGGCATCAATTGTAACTCACATTTCATATCTTTTACTCTATTTCGATCTCTTTTTATGGATAATACATAGTAAGTCACCAAGAAGTGTTCTTACAGTTTCCTGCTCCTTTCTTCTGCAGCAACGATTTTTGCGTATGGGCAAACTAGCAGCGGTAAGACATTTACTATGAGAGGAATAACTGAGAATGCTGTCAAAGACATCTATGAGCACATCAAGAATGTAAGCCAAGATTATGTCAGACTCTGTTATTATGCTTGTACGATTAAGCATATTCTAGCAGTAGTTAATTTGCCCAATCGTCTTTTGGTTCGTTTGAATTTTTCTAGAAAATTTTGAATTCTATGAATTTTTTTCATTCCAGACTATAGAAAAGGAATTTGTTCTTAAACTTTCTGCTCTGGAAATCTATAACGAAACTGTGGTAGATCTCTTGAATCGCGATTCTGGATCCCTACGGCTGTTGGATGATCCCGAGGTATAATACATTTTTGAATTTTAAGTAGAGGGGAGAGTGTTATGTTTCGGCTCTTAGTTTGATGTTTTCTTTAAATGCAGAAAGGTACTATTGTTGAGAAACTCACTGAAGAGGTTGTTACGGATGGCCAACACTTACGACATCTAATTGATATTTGCGAAGGTAATATATGATTTCTGTTTTACAAGGTTAGCATTTAATTATGTTAATATATGTTCCAGTATGTATGCATAGGCCATACAAGGATTTGATTCATTTTACATTTTTACACCCACTCTCTATCTCTCTCTCTCTCTCAGGAAAGTTTTACGTTTTAACGTTCTGATTTATATTTGCAGCTCAAAGACAAGTGGGTGAGACTTCTTTAAATGATAAAAGCTCAAGGTCACATCAGATTATTAGGCTGGTAACTACTCAACCTTTTTTAATTATATGTTGCTCCTGACCTTTATTAGCATTCTCTTTTGGAATAACATCTGAAATCCATACAACTCTTTATATCATTGGTCGCATTTCTCCTCTTAACCTAGAAGAAACAACTATTCTCGAGTATAAGAAAGGTCACAGGTATTGCTATGGCTAAGAGGCTTCTTGATACAGCCCTCAAGAATTCGTTAGTCGTTCGAGATGCCTAGTGATTTATACTTGTCTTTCAAATATAGTAATATTTATCTATCTCTTTCATGAACAAGTTTGAAAATTAATAATGGATTTGCTCAGTCCTACATATGCATCACGACAGTTAATTGCATATAGTCAAATGTACATCAGTGATTATCTAGGCAGGATACCTATAACAAATTATATAGATTCATCTTGTAATTGATACAGATATGTTAGGCTTTATTCATGCACAAAATGTAAACATGATGGCCTGTGCAACATTCATATTATGTTCAGCAATATATTAGGAGGTTGCTTTTAGTGCATATATTTTTATGCATTTACATGGTTATTCTGCTTTATTTTAGACCATTGAGCGTAGTTTATCTAGGTAGGAAACCTATAACAAATGATATAGATTCATCTTGTAATTGATACAGATATTTTAGGCTTTATTCTTGCACAACAGATAAACATGATGTCCTGTGCAACATTCATATTATGTTCAGCAATGTATTAGGAGGTTGATTTTGGTGCATATAACTGTTACATTTACATAGTTATTCTGCTTTTATTTTAGACCATTGAGAGTTCTTTGCGGGAAAATTCAGGGCGTGTAAGATCCTTTTTAGCAAGCCTGGTATGTTGTCTGCCTCAAACCACACAATATTTTTTCTGGTTATTCAAATTTCTGTTTTCTAAATAGAACTGTAATTTAATGCAGAGTCTTGTGGATCTTGCTGGTAGTGAGCGTGCATCTCAAACAAATGCAGATGGTACTAGATTAAAGGAAGGAAGTCACATTAATCGAAGCTTACTGACTCTAACAACTGTCATTAGGAAGTTAAGGTACTTTGTCAAAGAAATTTGGTGAAGCATACTTTCCAATGGAGTATTGTTACTTTGTAAAAAAATAAAAATAAATTCACCTGCTTTTTATTATACTAAACAAAGTCAAATTTAGGTACAGAATAGTTCAACAAAGAAATGGCATTTATTTTTTTTCTTGTCAAACTCTTAATTAAGCGGCGGAAAGCGGAGTGGACATATACCATACAGAGATTCAAAGCTAACAAGGATATTGCAATCTTCACTCGGAGGAAATGCACGAACAGCAATAATATGTACCATGAGTCCTGCTTTGAGTCATGTTGAACAGTCAAGGAATACACTCTTATTTGCAACTAGTGCGAAGGAAGTTACAAACAGCGCCCAAGTAAACATGGTAGGGAACAGAAAAAATGTTTGTTCTTATCATAATCAGTGCATATTATGTGTCCCATCATGTTTGTCGAAATTATTTTGTGCATATTTTGTTATTGCTAATAACTAAGTAGAGTTATATTTACAGCAGCTTACTGTCTGGTTTATTATGAATGGTTCAGTGTGTCACTTTCATGTTAAATCAATTGGATGCGCAGGTTGTAGCCGACAAGCAATTAGTGAAGCACTTACAGAAAGAAGTTGCTAGACTCAATGCAGAGCTGCAAAGTCCAGAACCTACTTCTTCAAATATAAGGTCTTTACTGATGGAAAAGGACCGGAAGATCCAGCAGGTACTTATGTTATATATAGGAGCGAAAGTGTGGATTGTTCAAACACACTGTTATATGTATGCATCTGTGGAAAGCGTGGACATTATCCCCCCGCGATAAACCACCACTCGTTTTAGATTTGCAGAGTAGAAATTTGGTTGTACCTTACTTTAGAGTTTAGATACATCAATCACTCATACTCAGCCTGTATGCACCACTTGTTATGGATTTGCAGAGTAGAAGTTTGGTTGTATCTCACTTTAGATACATTAATCACTCATACTCAGCCTGTAATTTTCTTCTCGGGAATATCGTGTCTTGGTTTTTGTTCGTAGAAGCAATTCTCATTGTTACATGTAGTGAGAGTTAATATATGTTTATTATATTCTCTGATTGTCTGTGTTTGGTAGAGTAATTCAGAGCTAAAGCAAAAAACTGTGCTCTAATATAGATCTTATAATACATGAGGATTATCTGATTTGCAGATGGAGATTGAAATGAATGAGCTCAAACGTCAAAGAGATCTCGCGGAATCCCAGCTTGAACAGGAAAGGAGCACACACAAGGAGCTAAAGGTCTGCTATCTAAATTCTAATTAGAGTTTATTTCTGATTTCCTCCATAATTGCTTTTTCCCATAAGTAGTGTAGAATGGGCATATATCTTGCTAAGTTTTTTCTGCACTTACCGTGTTCATTCAGGGTTCGGTAGAATGTGGTCCTTCTCGTCAAGTGGCCAAGCGTCTTTCTTATACGACTGATAACGATTCAGCTATCAATAGGAATCTTACAGAAACCATAGTAAAAAAGACAGGAGGAAGGCAGTCAATGTTGAGGCAGTCAGTCACTTCTACAGATCCATCCATGCTGGTACATGAAATCCGAAAACTTGAGATGCTGCAGAGGCAGCTCGGTGAAGAAGCAACCCAGGCACTTGAGTTACTTCACAAGGAGGTTGCATCTAACAAGGTGGGGAGTCAAGATACTACAGAAACCATAGCAAAGCTTCTGTCTGAAATAAAAGACATGCATGCAGTTAGTTTTGTTCCTCTTGAAGTCGGGATAAAGGACAAAGCTAGCTTGAAGGAGGAGCTCACTAGATTAAATTCTGAAGAAAGCAATATCTCGTCCCTGGAAGAGAAGCTTGAGAATGTTCAGAAATCCATTGACAGGCTTGTAATGTGTTTCTCAAGTGGTGAGGAGACTCCTGACTGCAAGAGTCAATCCAAAAAGAAAAAGATCCTACCGTTCACTTTGAGCAATACTCCTAATATGCCACATATTATAAGATCTCCGTGCTCCCTCTCTTCCCGTAAAATATTGGAACAAGAAACTGAGAATAGAGCCCCAGAAAGTAAAGATTCTATCCACAGGCTCAAAGTCACTCCTCGTAAGAGTCATGATCGTGTATCATCAAGGGAGGCTACTCCATCTAGCCGCTCGAACTCAGTAAATGTTAAGAAGTTGCAGAAGCTGTTCAAGACAGCAGCTGAGGAGAATGTTCAGAGCATAAAAGCATATGTTACTGAGCTGAAAGAACGAGTAGCCAAGCTACAATATCAAAAGCAGCTTCTTGTTTGCCAGGTGATTTGTCTTACACCCTACAGTTACTTGATATACGTTTATGATTTTAATAGGCAGAATATTAGTTGTGCACTATCTTCAGTCTACTGCTTCCTCATAATAAAACTCTCCTCTTGTGCATAAGTGGGGTGGTCACTTGTACCAACAAATGTGTGGATACTGTATCATGATTAGTTGATATGATACTTATCATAATTAGTTGATATGATATGTACTGATTTAACATGTTTTTATTAGCTGACACAAGTATGACATTAACACCTATATAGTCACATAATATATCTGCAAGACTTAGCTCAGCAAATATCCTGTGTCCTCAGTGGAGGCAAATGTGTGTATGAGTATTTAAGTTTCTTGTAACCCAAAAAAAAAGAAGATAAAACAGAATGATTATGAATTTTTATGTTCTGAAAGAAGAAGAAATACAATCACCCTAAATTTTATACATCTAGTCTCTTCCTGTCGCATTGGCCCAGTGGTTTAGGTGCCCGATTCATGACAGGGAGGGCATGGGTTCAACCCTCGTATGCAACATGCGAGGGGTTATTTCCAGGAAACAGCCTCTCTACTCTCTTGAGTAGGGGCTGCAAACATCCCACCCTTTCTTTTTTCTCTTCTGATCTATATATTTGGAGTTATTAACTAAATGGCATCAGGTCCTGGAGATGGAGGCAAATGAGGCTGCAAGTGATGAGAGTGATATAGTAGATCAATCCCCTGTAGCATGGCATTTGGTGTTTGCGGAGCAGAGAAAGCAGATTATTATGTTGTGGCATTTGTGTCACGTGTCAATCATTCATCGTACGCAGTTCTACATGTTATTTAGAGGGGACCCTGCTGATCAGATCTATATAGAAGTCGAGCTCAGAAGGTTGACATGGTTAGAACAGCACTTAGCTGCGCTTGGCAACGCAAGCCCGGCACTTTTGGGTGATGAGGCCGCAGGCTCTGTTGTATCGAGGTACTCCATCTTTCTTTGGAATTGCACTGGTGTTACAGTTTTTGCATATGGTGATTTTGCCTTGCAGTCAAATCATTTATATTAAATTCTGATATACATTAAAATTCCTGCTTGTCTCTCTTTACTGCACCATTGTATATAATAACTGCAATTTTCTTAATATTAGTGGAGAGTGATTATCTACAGAGAGCATTAGATGCTTTCTTTTCTGTAAGTTAATAGGTTATACAGACTACACCGTTGTGGAAGCATCCTTGTTGCATTGTCTAACTCAACTAAGAACTTACATTGGTTGCGGAAAAATTATAAAAGAAAAAATATGTTTTACTTGCTTGGTTGTAAGAGAGGGAAACTGGATTACTTTAATGGGAAGAGTGAGTAATTAATTATTGGTTATTTTATATGAATGCAGTATCAGGGCTCTTAAGCAGGAAAGAGAATATCTAGCAAAGAGGGTTAGCTCCAAGCTAAGTGCTGAAGAAAGAGAAATGTTGTACCTTAAATGGGATGTCCCGGTTGAAGGTAAACAAAAGAGGAGGCTGCAACTGGTAAACAAGTTGTGGACAGATCCTCTTAACATGCAACATGTACGAGAAAGTGCTGAAATTGTCGCCAAGCTGGTCGGATTTTGTGAAGCTGGAGATCATGTTTCTAAGGAGATGTTTCAGCTTAACTTTGTACCTCCTTCTGATAAGAAAACATGGATGGGATGGAACTTGATATCAAATCTGTTGCATTTGTAGGCAAATTCCAGTTTAATTTTTGGTAGTCAGGACTATACACTAGCTTAAAGAAGCCAGTATTCGTGTAAGAACACCAACAACTAATGAAGTCTCTTGGAGAATGACAGTTGTTTCATTGCCAATGTTAGCATTTGACAATAGTTGGATCTCAGATTGATAAAGTTAGTCTTTTTGGCTTTCAATTTGACAATGTGGTGATTGCTCAGCTATTTCTCTTTGTGTCTATACTTTGTTCTTTAAACTCTAGTTATTTCTCTGAAACTTTTAGGTGGCAACTGAAATTTTTTTCAGCACAAGATAGACATAGTTCAGGATTTGATTCTTGCTTATTCTTCTGAAAATTATTAGAGAAATAGATTATACGTTATAAATTATTCAAAAATTAGTTTACTTAAAATGTGTACTTCTACAAATATTAAACACACTGTTTGAGTGTTTGGGTGTTTATTTATGGATTTATTTATTTTGAAAAGCAAAACAAGACCTGCGAGTATGAAAAAGTTCTCATAATAATTTGAGAAAAAACATATTTTATCAATGAATATAGAGTAGTGTTAGGCATTCAAAAATTGTTCCCAAAATATTTACAAAATAATGTGGACGTCACGTGACTTTTTTTTAATTCGTGACGCATATTAATGCACGCGGGGTCCATATTATTATTAGAAAACTTACTATTCTAAACTCATTTGGTAACAATTTTTTGGAATAGTTTTGGGGCCACTAGCATTTCTCATGAATATAATAATAAGGGTACGAGTTACCCAACAATCTGTTTTTCTGCCGTTGGATTAAGATTTCGACGGTCATGATTAAAAAAAATGATTTTAATCTCCGCTATAATTTTTCGCGGAACCACCAAATGACCGAAATATATTCAATGAACTCCGTGATAAATAACCACGGAAAAGGGTGATGTCCGTAACTTCATGTCACTAGACAGTTCATTTAATAAAATTATTAATCGAATTCGTGAAGATTTAAAATAAAACAAAAAAAAAAAATTGATCCAGATAGGGGAGGAAAATTAAAGCTTTTGTGTAGAGATAAATGTGAGTGATAAGAGAACGAGAGTGAAAAAAAGGCAGGGAAAACAAGTAAATTTAAGTTATTGCAATAATTATTCTATACTCCTGCCAAGGGATGAGCAAAACCAAATTGAAAACCGAAACCACGAAAAACCGCTCGAAATCGTACCATTTAAAACCGCACCATTTTAAAATCGAACCGAATAAAAACCACACCAATAATTTGGTTACGGTTTGGTTTCTAAAATTTTTAAACCGAATAGAAACCTAACTGAACCATAATAATATTAATAATATATATTATTATATATACTAGCCTATAACCCGTGCAAGGCACGGGCCTTAAAAAATAATAAACTAAAAAATTTAATATTAAAATAAAAGTAAAAATTAATATGATAAATTATAAAATGAGAAACTTAAATATTAATTGGAACATAAAAAAATATTAAAAAATACATATGGGGCTGAGGAAGATAAATGTGGTATTATTAATATTATTTTATTATAAAATAATATTAATAATAAGGACAGATAGAACATCTAACATGTTTTAATTAAAAAAAGTAATTACTCGTGATATTTTTAGAAGTGTTTTAATTATATTAATTGTATTTATTAAAAAAATACGTTGACATGTTAAAATAAGTAAGTTTTTTTAATAAGGACAAATAGGAAAACTAACATGTTTTAATTAAAAAAAATAACTACCTATAATATTTTTAGATGTGTTTTAATTATATTAATTGTATTTGTTAAAAAAATACGCTCACTTGTTAAAATAGGTAAGTTTTTTTAAATAATTAAAAGTATTAAAATAAGTTTTAAAATATCAATCAATACTATTATATAATAGACGAAACATTAAAAGTTTGGTTGGTCGGTATGGTACGTTGTGATTTTACTTAATTACCCTTAATTAACTGTAATTCGTGTTTTTACTTAATTAATCTTACTTATTTATAGAAATATATTATTAAATAATAATATTACCTATTTATAACCAATTACCCTTTTCACCTAAAATACATTATTTTTTTCTAACAAATTCCCCTGCATTTTCAAATATATCACGAGCAATTACCTTTTTTAACTAAAACATGTTAGTTTTTCTATTTTTCCTTACTAAAACTTCTCCTTTTCCAAAAATATCACGGACAAACCTTTAGTTATTTATTTTTAAACCTATTTTAATATTATAATTATTTTTTAAAAGTTTACCTATTTTAACATGTCTACTTTTTTTTCTTAACAAATGCAATTACTAAAAATATTAAAATATAAATAATCAAATACCTATTTATAACCAATTAACTTTTCAGTTAAAACACATTATATATTTTTTCTAACAAAGTCCCTCCTTTTCTAAATATATCATGGGAAATTGCCTTTTACAGTTTACTTATTTTTAGTTTTCTCACTAAAATCCATTTTTTTTCCAAAAATATCACAGGAAATCCTTTAATTATTTATTTTAAAACGTATATAAATACTTTTAATTATTAAATTTTAAAACCTCATTTTCCAAAAAAATCACGGACATTTACCTTTTTAAACTAAATATATGTTACATTTGTTTTTACTAAAACCCCTCATTTTTCAAAAATATAACGGGCAAACCCATACTTCTTTATTTTAAAATTTGTTTTAATGTTTTTAATTAATTAAAAGTGTTTAGCTATTTTAACATGCCTACTTATTTTTTGCACAATTACAATTAATAAAATATTAAAAAAATAATAAAAATATAACAATTAGCAATCCGTGCATCGCACGGTTTTAAGCTAGTATAAGTAAGGGTTGCACTTGGTATTTTTGAAAAAGAGAGATTTTAGTGATAACAAATATAAAATGTAATATATTTTAATTTAAAGGTAATTGTACGTGATAATTTTGGAAAAGAAGTAGATTTTGTTAGGAAAAAAAATATTTTAATTATAAAAGGCAATCAGCTAGTTACTATTAAAAAAAATTTAATTATAAAAGGCAATCAGCTAGTTACTATTTTTATATTATTTTATTATTTATTAAATAGAATATTAAAATAGATTTTAAAATAAATAAGTAAGGATTGCACCTCATAATTTTGGAAAATAGAGATTTTAGTGATAACAAATATAAAAGATATTATGTTTTAATTTAAAGGTAATTGTCATGATATTTTTGGAAAAGGAGTAGATTTTGTTTGAATTTTTTTTTAATCATAAAAGGCAATCAGCTAGTTACTATTTTTATATTATTTTATTATTAATTAAATAGAGTATTAAAATAGGTTTTAAAATAAATAAGTAAGGATTGCACTTCATATTTTTGAAAAACAGAGATTTTAGTGATAACAAATATAAAAGGTAATATGTTTTAATTTAAAGATAATTGTTATGATATTTTTGGAAAATGAGTAAATTTTGTTAGAAAATAGCTTTCGTTATCCTAAAAAGAAAGAAGTATATTTGTAACAGTATATCCTAAATTTAAACAAATTATATCCCACATTTCCATTTTTTTATTAAATTTTAATATTATTTGATTTTTATGTAGTAAAATATAGTGAAATATTAATGTAGAATAAAATTTTCCCGAATTTTGATTATATTATTAATTTATTAATTAGAAAAAATACCGAAAACCAAAAACTAATCGAAAACCAAAAACCAAAACTTTCAATGTTTCGGTTTTAATAATATAGTATAGATATATTAAAAATAATTATTATATCCTATATATAATTAGCATAAGAGAGTTTAAATGGTTTGGTCGTCGGGGTTAAAAATGTAAATTATTAATTTAGTGAAAAAGAAAAAAACATAAAAAACATATGCACGGGAAATACAAGCTTATATACCCAGCAAAATAATCGGTGATGACCAAAACATGAAATGAAGAGAGACACCAAATCATGAAATGAAGAGAGAGGAACCTGTTGAAAACAAAATTATAAAAAATATATATAGAAAAATTTGTAATATATATTATCGAAATAGTATAAAGTGAAAACATATATAAAAAATTAGATTAAATAATTTAAAAATTACAGAAACATGAATTTCACGAGTAATATACAGTATAAACTAAATTAATACTAATGAACTTCATTAATTATTATTATTTTAAGTTACCATAAATAGACTGTATAATAAAGTATAAATTTTCAAAAGATATCATATAATAAAATTTGAATATTTTGTATGAATCAATTTGTAAATTAGTAAAATTATAGATGAATATCTTTTAAATTATTTAGTTAAAGTAGAAAATTTTGACTTTAAGAAGTCAAAATGAGACCAGAAGTATGAAAAAAAATAAAGAAAAGTTAAATAAATAAACTCATGTAAAAGATTATCGATAAATTATTCCATGCATTAGTATAAAGTTAGTATTAAATAATTGGAGTAAATGGGTTTATGTGGTATGACATGGTCATGATGGTTTGGTCGTCAATGATATATTTATCATTTTAGAAGTGTTGTTGGTAATTATAATCTTTCTATATATTAAATAGAAACTAAATATCGTTAAATTGTACAATTTGTTACAAAACAACGAAGTAGGATTTTTAAATATTATTTTACAATTTTCCATGAAAAATCAAATATTAGTTATATAGAATATAATAAATTTATTGAGTGAAAAAATATAGAAAATATAAATTAATGATTTTAAAATTAGGAAAATATGAAATTTTACACAACAAATATAATAAAACTAAAATTATTAGGAGATGTTAGTAAAATAAGTATTATTAATTTAACAAGGTTTGCATATATTATTTTATAACTTTTTCAAAAAATTTAAAAAGAAAAATATTTTAATTTATTAATAAAATTCAGAAAATTTTATAAAACAACCCGTGCATTGCACGGGTGTAAAGCTCGTATAAATAATATTTGTAATATAACACTGTATCAGTATTAAGCCGTGTCCGGTGAATCAATTAAATTGAAATGTATAGTTTGGTCAAAGTGAAGTCACAAGTCACATGTCCCAGCCCAATTCAAAACATTGATAAAAGATGGCTTGAAGTTTGTACTTAGTTTATTAGTCGACTTATCCAACCTTCTGTCTAGTCTATTGTATTCTGCTAACATAGAAAATACATGACTTTGATGGAGTTTCCCTTGTGATATATGGAGTATATGGTGCATTCTTTTTTAATAATATGGAATGTTCAGATTAGGCAACACTTGATGAGGCAACAACTTAATATTGGCATTAGATCGCACATTCGTAATTATATCATATCACAAAGTCGAAAAAATTATATTATATTATTTATTATTAGATTTGGTTCTACAACCGAAATCGAATTTACGAAAATCGAACCGCACCAATGATCTTTGGTTTGGTTTTGGTTTCTAATTTTAGAAACCGCACAATTTTAATTACAGTTTGATTTTAGGTCGAAACCGCACCAAACCGAACCACACTCATCCCTACTCCTTGGGTTTGGTCGACGATTGTTTAGCGTAGAGCTCAATGATGATATTTTGATCATTAATCGTTTCGCGAAAAATTATAGTGAACACTAAGTAGCTACACAGAAAATTATAAAGGAATGATTGATTTTTTTTTAAAAAAATACTTACCATCAAAATCTTAATCCAACGAAATAGATTGTCGTGTAACGACAGAAAAATAAATTATAAAAAAGGGAAAGAGTAACAGAAACAGGGGCAATGTAGTCATGTGAGTATATAAAATATAAACACATATACACACAGTTCAGTTTGCCCTAGCCGTACTAAGTTCTTCCGTATTATCTCTAAGCTCTAAACAAACTCAATTAAACTCATCTCCAATTCGCTGCTATATATATACAGAGAGAGATTGATGGGGGGAGAGATGACACCGAAAACACCATCATCGATGTCGTACACCGTGGAGCAGCTCGTCGCCGTCAATCCTTACAATCCTGATATTCTTCCTGATCTCGAAAACTATGTCAATGAACAGGCATTCCTCTCTCTCTCTCTCTCTCTCTCTCTCTCTCTCTCTCTCTCTCTCTCTCTCTCTCTCTCTCTCTCTCTCTCTCTCTCTCTCTCTTCTCTCTCTCTCTCTCTCGCTCTTCTCTCGCTCTCTATATATATATATATATAAGTGTGTGTATATATGTTTGTTGCCTAATTTTGTTTTTAATTGTTATCTATTAAGATATATGTTATGTTAGTGTTGTTAAGAAATTGTGAATATAGTGTTGCCGTGATTTGATTTTCTGATTTCTGTTCTTAAATGTCATTGTTAATTACGATGGATTGATTGTTCATCGTGTTCAAATTACGTTGGTAATAGACCTGCATTGAAGCTAATTATGAGAAGAGTGTGAAATTTATATTAAGAATCAATGTTTAAGATACGAAATAGTTGGATCTAAATCAATCTCTACAGAAGTAAAAATGTATAGTTCAGATTTAATTTTAATTGTATCAACTATATTCTCCGTAATGTGTGATTATTTTGATTATATGACTTGATTTATGTGAATTCCTCTATAGGTTGATATAACATTATCAATGCTACAATTTGATTAATATAAGATTGATTTTTTGGTGACTTCTGTTTACACTTTACAGGAGAATGTAATTAGACCAGAGTATGAGTCCTTGATATGTTTTTAGTTGTGAATGTGGATATCCTTAAGAACTATTATATGTTAAGATTATTATAAATTTCAAAATTTATTGAATAAAACCTAATTTGTTGTATATTTATGAAATCATAAAAGAAAAACAGAATAGTTTATTATGCTTTGTATGAGCTAAACACCTATGATCAAATTATTTTGGTTTATCAGTTAAAGTTGATAAACGTTAGAGGAAGATCTGAAAAGCATTGATATTAAATTAGTTGTATTATACACGGGTACTAAATATTACATTATATAATTTCCGTGCATAATGATATGAAACTTGATAGTGCAACGCACAAGATAAAAAATGTGAAAAGAACAGCCAAGTGAAACTCTTTTGTGGAACAGAGAAGTTATTTTAGGTATAGACGTATAGTGCAGTTGTGTGTGTTTTATTTCATAGTTGGCCCCTGTTATGGCATTTATGAAAGTGGTATTTTTCTTTTCTGGATTTGGAACTTGAGCTCTTTCTTATTTGTGTCAATAACAATATTTTTGATAATGGAAATCAGGTATCATCGCAGACATACAGTTTGGATGCAAATCTGTGCCTCCTTCGCCTTTATCAGGTAGGGCTGGCGTCTTTTGCTGTTGAATATATGTGTGATCAATCTTCATTTATGTCTTCTATGGTATACATGTGATACAAGGCAGCCATTTTAGCTTCTGTTTCATGTTTTCATCTGTACTAGTAGGACGATACATTTTAATTTTCTGTCAGTACATGTATTGGTATATTTTGATTGAATGTGCAGAGTTTTTACTTGGCAAAAAAAAGAAAGGAATGTGCAGAGTTTTTTTTTATGCCAACATATATATCTTCCAAAGAATGTTGTTTACGTACTATGGCATATTCCTTTAGTTATTTAGAATTCCTCTATTATTGTTTAGTTTAAAATGGTGGTAATCTAAATATAAAATAACATTAAACATTGTGATAATTTCTCCAAACATTACAACTTTAAATTTACACTGTTGTCTTGATGCATTTATTAAATTTATGTTCTTGATGATACAGTTTGAACCAGACAGGATGAGCACTCAAATTGTTGCCTGCATTTTGATCAAGGTCTTGATACTTCTCAGTGCTAATATCTTTCAGTTTTTTTGATTGATTTGGACTGCAGCTGATACTCATTATCTTTGTTCCTGCAGGCTCTCATGGCAATGCCGGCCCCAGATTTCAGCCTTTGCCTCTTTTTGATTCCAGAAAGAGTGGTATCCCCAATAAATCTTTCTATTTCTTATTTTTAATTCTGGCACTGTTTAGTTATATTCATTCGTATAAAGGATACTTTAGGCGGAAAAAGATCAGAGCGATATTACTTACTAGGGCCAGTCTACTTATTTTATTGATGGAACACTAAGTATTATTGTTACTCTTGAATGAGCACCCAATGAGGACTATTAAAACACAGAAACAGTGTTTATATCATTTGGTTAGGTTTCAATTGTCACAAACTCATTCGTAATTACTGTAGGGAAATAAGAAATGAAGACAAATAATATAGAGACAGATTTGGTTGAATTACTGGCAAAAAATTTGCTATCCCCAGGACTTTTCAAGGCACATGAGAAATAAAAAACTGTCTTGGCTGGGACTGTTCACTAAAGAACATATCAAATTCAAATTTTATTAATAGAAAAGGAAATTATTAAGATATAAAATCATTGCAGCCTTAACTTAAGAAATTTCTATATCTCAACATCAATTTAAAATGGTTATTTATTCCTTTAGTGGGATTATTAAAACAACATCCTGTTTTCTTGTTTTTATATATCAGCAAATGGAGGATCAGTTCAAAACTCTGATTGTTCTCTCGCACTATCTGGAGGTAAGTTAAAATTCTTCAATAATTGCACATGCAGCAAATGGTGGATCGATTCAAAAATCTCATTGATTGGCCATATTATTACTTGCTGTTCTGATATTTCACACACTTCACTTGCAGACTGCAAGATTCCGTCAATTCTGGGATGAGGCAGCCAAGAATCGCCAGATAGTAGAAGTTGTGCCAGGTAAAATGAAATACATAGCTATGGCTTTCTAACTAGTGTATTGGTTCTTCTGTTTTCTACTGCCTATGGTGTATAATTTTTTTGTTCATATTAAAACATTTAAGAATATGGGTTTATGATATGTAATGTAGGTTTTGAACAAGCAATTCAAGAATATGCTATTCATGTCTTGTCCCTGACTTACCAAAAGATTCCAAGAACTATACTTGCCGAGGTATGCTTTGCTTGGTCTTAGTATCTGATCTCTCGTGTATTTCTTATGACATGTATGTACCTAATGATTGTTTCCAAATTGGAGAAACATAGAAATTTTTTACACAAAGTTCATATGTCCTTGTAACTTGTACATTTACACTTTTAAACTGACATTAGGCCGAACAATTGATAATGGCAAGTTATCCTTAAAAGTGTTCATTATACAATGTTATCAGTCATTGATAAGTTTTCAAGTCCCACTGATATCCAAATTTATGTTATAACTTAATGCAATTTTATCAGTTTTCTGTAATTCTATCAGTCTTCTTGAAGCAATATGATATCTTATGACTAGAAAGTTCTCCAATCAATAGCCAAAATATCCATTTCAAGCTTATGGAACTCTTGAACCAATTCTGCAAGGGATAATTCTGTTGCATGTCAAAGTACTAATGAATATGGGGAATGTTGCAGGCAATCAACATTGAAGGCTTAGCTCTGGACAAATTTATTGAGCATCAGGTTGCAACTTCTGGTTGGCACCTTGAGAAAGGTCTCGACAAGAGTCAACTCATTGTCTTACCTTGTAATGAGTTTAACCATCCAGAGCTGAAAAAGAATACTGCAGATAGCATCCCCTTGGAGCACATTACTCGTATATTTCCCATTCTTAGCTAAAGTTGAAGGACGGCGCTGTGTGGTTATAAACTTCTGATTTTGTATGCTAAAGCAGAAACTTATCAAAGAATGATTTTGTACTTTGACGCCTTCTGAATGCACTCCCTTGAGAGTCATTTGAATGGTGAATGTAATTCTAGTATTGTTTTATCTGCATCTCAGACCAAAAAATTTTAGACTAAATATCTTAGACCAATTTTGAATTCTCTCAGTGTCTTAGTAATTCACTAATATGGATTAGTACAGTTCAGCAAATGCCTGGTAAGGAATGGAAATTCTTACCCTGCCTCTTTTTAACACCTCCCTTTTCAGTGATGAATTCCATTTCAGCTACTGAATTAATATATAAATATTGTTTTTCTGGATAATCTTTCCAGTTAAATTTAGTACTTAATTGTAAGCTGGCTATTAAACCCGGAACAAGACTGGCAATAACTCACGTTCAATGCTGGCCTTCTAATGCCGTGACAATACAGGGTTACCAGCACTTGATAGAGCCGAGAGCAGTAACAACTTGTGTTTAAACAGAAATAAGAATGAAAAGTTACCCAGAACACCCAATAAATGCTCATACCATCATGTTAGCATAGGAAAAGTGTAGCCCCTTAATGTTGTTACGTGTGTCGGATTGTGCGCAAGCAAATGGCAACATGTATCAGTAACAGAGGATTTCTGGTTTCAAGGACAATTGCCTATGTAGTAGTAATAGAGGATTTCTGGTTTATTGTTGTTTCACTTGGAAAAGAACAGTGGTTACTTGGAACAAGATAAAATTAGTTAAAGTAGCTTAAATGGCACAAGACACACTTCAAGCAATTTTCTTGAAAGTTGATTCTGACCAATCGACGCCACCAATTAATATTTCAGAAGGCACTGTGGAAGAACTGTATCCGTAAACAAAGATATTTTTTTATGTAATTGCAGCAGAGTGGAGATTACAGCTGCCCGCCGCCTACATTGCAGACACAAATTTGTTTGGTTGTGCACTGCCTGTTAGTGGCTTCAGAGGTCCAACTGATAAACTCTGTTTCTAGTTCAATCTAACATCTGGAGGGAGAGACATTATGTAGCCATAACACGGGTTCATTGAATCCCAACTACTTTACTTCTGCTAATGTAAAGAGAAGTACTTGCTGTCTCCGTTTCCAGAGAAGGCCCAAGCAGACCAGACTTTGTATGTTATGTACTACTACGCTGTATTATCTAGTTTGTAGAGTGCGATGCTTAGCTCTGTTAGCTTGTTAGCCACATTACTTGTCGGCCAGTTGTATTTGAATTTGGAGACTGTACTAGAATCAGGGGCAGTGCCCTTTGCGGCTGGTTTTTCATTGTTCATAAAAGAAAATCTCAATCAGAAAAATATAATAATATGATTGCTTGTATAATGAGGAGATTTTCTTGACGATTACTTGATTAATTTTCTTAGAATAGGATAGTATATCTTAATGTATGGAACAATAGTTAAACACTTCCCAGTATAGAACCAACTAAACATGTTATTGACAAGCTAAAGAGTTCGAATGTAAAGGGCTCGCTTAAAAAGCTCAGCTTGCCTCGGATAGAAAAAAGGAACTAAACTGGTGCTACCTGTACCGCATACCAATTTATAACTCCTTGACAGCATAAAAAAATATCATGTAAAGCATTCTCGACAGAATGAAAAACACCAGATAGACTAGGGAACAAGGGTCTCAACACTTCTTATCACACATTATTTGCAGTTAGACTAGGGAACAAGGGTCTCAACAAAAAGTAGTACCTGTGAAATCGAATAGGTTGAGGAAGAAAACCCCTGAAATTTTAAGTCCTGAACATTACATACCAATTTCTATTCACCATTCCAAATCTGCTGAAATAGAATTTCATTGGTCTGGTTTCTTTCAGAGGTGCAATTGGAAATCTCTATGTTTCTAGCGCAATCTAATACAAATTGGAGGGAGAAAAGTTCTGTAGCCCTTAAGTCTTAACTCAGGACTCATTTAATTCATCGACTCCGGCAGGCATCACAACTTGTACTGTTTAGTGAAATGAGAAGTTCATAAAAAGTTGTTCTCTTGTGTCCGTTTCTTGAATGGAGCTCAAGAAGACTGCACTTCATCTGTATAAATGCTTACCTTTGTTAGCCACATTAGTCATCTAGTCTGCTTGTGATCTATGTACATTGTCTGATTTTGGAACCTAGACTCCATTTAGGGGGTATGCCCATTTGCGGCTGTTCTTTCATTGCTTTAAAAAAACTTCCATCAGCAAAAAAAATTGTAAATGCTAATGAATTGAGGATATTTCTTACCATATGAAATAATAATTAAACATGTCCCCCGGTAAATAAAACTGTGATCGACAAACTAAAGAGTCGATGTAGCTTGACATTAAAAAAGGAACTAAACATAGTTCTGTCTGTTCTGCTGCATAGCAAAAGAGATCTCCTTGACAGCTTTCTTGAGAGCATGAAAAACAGCAGATATTACATACCAAGCCTTATGTATCACACTTCTTATCATATGTATCAGACTTCTAAATGTAGTTGAACTAAAGTCTCCACTCTCCATCATTTTGTAGAACAAGGGTCTCGGTAAAGGGTAGTAGCTTTCAAATAGTCCGGGTTGAGGGAGAAAAACTATTAAATTTTAAGTCCTCAATATTACAAACATATATATCTGTTGATCACAGTTCTGAAATAGAACTTCATTGGTGCTGTTCTTAACGCCAATTAGACGAGGCTCTCTTCCACTTTCTTCCATGTCAATCCTGTACATTTCACTCAAACTCTCGTCGTAAACCCTTACACCACCAAAATATTGATTCGCAGGACATTCAAATCTTAAGACAAAAATAGAATGGCTTTCAACTTCCGATGTAAGCAGAACAAAATATGAACACTCTTCCTCTCTAGGCCATATCAGGGTTTCCCGAAACATTCCATTTTTTGTATTCAAAGAAATAATTAATCCGTTACGTCTTTTATCATGTGCCACCCAATGCAGAGTACCATTTACATATACTACATTACTAGGTTATACTGGATCAGGACCAGTTGTAGTGACCATATCCCATGAATTGGTGCTCAAACTATAAACCTCAACTGCAGGCATCATAATAGACGAGACCTTGGTAACTTTATAATTCACCAGTACTTTATCAAACCAAAAATCCATAAGCAACAAGACTTTCAAAGCTTACAAATATTTGGACCGGAGAGATCTGCATGATTATGAAATGAGAAGATTTTATCAAAGCTTACCATGATTTGCATACAGACGTGCATGTGACAATAGACTTGGTGCATGGAAGTTTCAGGAGAATCTGCTCTATAATTTCATCAGGCAAAGAAAAATGCTCATAACTTATTCTTGTTCTCTCGCCTCTTCTGAACAACCGCCCGATCGCCATTCTTTCTACAGACTACAATTAGTTCCACAATTCTCTGGATCCATTTGTTTACGCTGCAGTGAATGCAATAAGAGTTGTACGGGAAACCCGACCCTCTGTATATGAATTTTGAAAAATAATGATTTTTAAATTTTATCTTAAAGTTTAAAAAGATTAAAGAAAAAGGAATAAACAACATTTTTAAACTTCAATCTTAAAAAAATAAGATAAACATACATATGAATATTTCTATATATATTAAATAAAAAATATCAACAAGAATCGTTAACCCACAAAATATTTATATAAACAATATATAAAATTGTACAACTACTAATTTTGTAAATTGAAACGTGAATTTGTCTGTTACGAAGATATTGACGAAAAGTCCAAAATGTTTATTTTCGGTCGATGTGTCGAAATCACCCTTTTGAGAAGTTGGGTCACATGTAATCGAAATAAGTAAAAGAATGAAAGATCTATTAGACATGCCAATATAAAGAATCTTAAGTGGAAACTGGAGAAGCAACAAAAGGAATTCAGGAAGTACAAATAAACTCCTTGGTGCTCGTTAGTGCTTTGAATCAACGCACTTGCAAAAATTATCGAATGAGCTCCTACACATTCTTTTCTATGATAATACTTGTGTATAAAAGGGAATATACTACCAATTACATCTTTATACGCTATCTACTGATCTTATCTTTGGAGTCGACTGGCACTTCAGGTGAGTATGATGTTTAGTATCATCCTATAGAAGACTGTCCAGCTGAGCTTGCAGATCATGTATTGAGACCATATCGATGACACCTTTTAGTTCTTCAGATGAGTACTCTGATTCTAGAAGCTTCTGTACTTGAATATGAGCTTCTACGATATTGGTCCTGCATCAAGGGAAAACAGAAGTTAGACCTACTGGTAGACAAAAGGGAAACCAGACATATCAAAGATACTTTAGCATGAAATGATATGTAAGCATGAAACTGGACAACAATATAAGATCGGATATAATGTAATTATTATGGCCTTATACTGAAAGAAGACTTACTTTATTGGTTTGAAAAGTATTGTACGAGTTGATGAATTTTGCAAATAAAGCTTCATTTTCTCCATTACTCTTGGGAGTTCTTGCTGTAAGGCGGCACTGACCTGTTTCAAAAGGGTATTCAATCAGAATAACATTAGAATAGTGCAGATTTATATGAAATAATATTTAATTAGATAAAACAATCATCAATCATTGGTAGTTCCACAGCAAAAGTTCAATGCACTCGGAAAACTTCTAAACAATAGGAACAGAACAAAACCATAGCAAAATTATAAATCAAAAGCATAATCATCAATAACTAGTATGTATCTCTCTGCATTTCATTACCTTTATTACTCCCTCCATCTCAAAATAATACTCCTGTTTGACTTTTTCCTGTGGTCAAATTGACCAAAATTTGACTGGAAATAAATAAGTAATAATTTTTAAAACTGAAAAATACATTTTAAATTGTATTAGACATGCTTTCTAATGATACAGTTTTTAACATTTTCTTAATTATAAAATGTGTAATTCATGGTAAAATATTGGTCAATTTGACTAAAAAAGTCAAAAGAATACTAGTACTATTTTGAGATGGATGGAGTAAGGAGTATATATTTGTTCAAGGTTTTTTAACTATGTTACCCGGACTCGGATGAAAGTGTCCAAGCGTTTTGTGTTTTTGGCCTAAAATGAAGTGTCCAGCATCCAAACCTATTTTCGAGTGATATTGTGTGTCGGACATGGGTAGTTGGGTACAGTGACAAAATTTTAATATTTATGACATGGGTACCATAGCTTCTAATGATAGACACGTTTGTTTCATGATCGGAACACTATGACTGAGCCAAACAACATTAAATGACTGATGCGTTTTTTCACCCTGAAAGAAAGCAGTTATTATTTTTTTATTTTTTTTGCAAAATAAAAGAAGGCAAGTTAACAACTAGATTGTGCTATATCTCTAAACAAGTTTTCAAGACTTACCTTTTGAACAATTTCAGCAACCGTAGCTGGTTTAGCAAAGGCATGATCTTTGAGAGGTCTTGCCATAACAGACTCGAGTTTTGGATTCTGAGTGCCCGAGGACAGTGCAGCTTTCACCGCTGTTACCTAGAAGATTTGTGGGAGTTTAAACGCAATAGAAACCTCTACAGTAGCAAATAATTGAGCTCAAAAGATTAAGCTATAAATCACCCACAGATGCTTAATATTAAGCATATAGCAGTCCCTAAAGCTGCAATATGCACTCATCATTAAGGAGATACAGTGTGACTATTGTTGCTGCATGCTAATTTCTTTTATGCGCCAAGTTCTAAAGTTCTTGGTTTGACAGAGCTACTTGAACGTGTTCAGTGCATAGAAGAAATATCAGGCTACTTGGGCTCTTAAATAGTTAAAAGAAGTCAAGCTAATATACTTCAATTTTCTATACAAATTACTAAACCATAGTAAATATATACCTTCGTAACAAAGGAGAGCATGGGATCCACAAGAAGCTTAGTGACAGACATTATAAATTCTTCACAAGTGGCCTTGAGGTTTTTCTCTAATTCCTGCAATATTACATATTTCAATGGTTGGTTAGACTTTGACAAAATTCCATCACTATAGTGGGATCAGATGCATAAATTATTACCTCAAATAAAAATTATAAAATGAGAAATCAAGGGGAAACATACTGATTAGCAGAAGTACTTGGGTTGAATTGATTTTATCTGGTAACATGTACACTTGTAGATTTTTAAAAATGACGTGTTCTACCACTATAAGGGTGAGGCCTGATTCAAACTTAAGCAAATTTCAAGAAGTACGAACAAAAGAACATGCTTAGTTTTTCCCGTATGAGGGCGGGGGAGAACAGGTGACCCCAAATCAACCGGATGCTCTTAGGCCAAGTCACCCTAACAAATAAATTTCTTGGGTTCAAAAGGATTCAGTCAACTACTACTGCCAGTCGACAGCTACATCAGGTTCAATTTTAATATCAAAACATTAATTAATAGATAAAAGAAAGAAAAATGAAAGAAACTGAAAGTAGCTACGTTGTTAGGCTACCCATAGTGTTCTCAAATAGACATGTGCTAGAATCAGTGAGCAGTCCTTGACCGGAGATTAAGCCATATACCTTTAGTTTATTTCACTAGTGCACCCATAATAGATGAGTTTTACCAACAGAACACCAGTGGATTTGACTTTAAGTCAAACATTTTTAGCCATAGACAAAACAAGTTACCTTCTTAGCATCAATTTGACTTTCCAGGACTCGGGGAGATAACGTCCTCGCCAAGGAAGTTGACCTTGACCAATCAAATAGTGAAGCCTGACCTCGAAGAATCCTTCTCAAGTGATCCTGGTGATAGATGATTAAGAAAATATATCAAAGTTCAGGCACTTCTCTACATTAAATGCAAAATACCACATCCCGGTTATATCTTATCCATTTGCAGGAGTGTCAGAGTTTGATAATGCAATCAAAATGATATACTAATGGGGTGTATTCTAGAATTCAGGCAACTGCTTCTGTCTAATTCCGTTACGTATGCAAGGAATTAGAAAAATAACTAATTAACATACATCTTCATTAAAAGTTGAAAGAAAAAAGAAGTGAGTATTCAATGAATCCAGTGGATTAAATTTGTTACCTTTGGACAAAAATAAACACAGTTACTTATATCTCAGAGCAGCAGCTTTGGGTTGTTATTAAATATGAAAGTTAGAAAGAGGTCTTTTAAAGTTCTTCAAAGTTTCGTGGAAACATGAAAACATTGACTTGTAGATGCATCAGAACTTACTGTATTGTTCAACTTGAAAATGTAGGGCACAAAGTGAACAAAGTCCCGAAAAAGTACCAATTAAACCGGATAACTTTGACCTTTAGAGAGGGGGATAGTCTTAAAATTTTAATCCTACTTGTTTCTTTCAAAAAGGTATGCGCAGAAAGTGATTTTATGCGGAGTGCAACATTACAATTGCACACAAGTTAATGAGAACTATCAAGTTCCTTGTGTACTGAAAATATTTTGCAATAGCTTCGTCCAAAGGTTCTGTTTACATCACAAAGTAGAAACGGTGCAATGTTCATATTTCACACTCTTATTGACGAGAAACACAGATCAGGGTTACTTACCAATAAATGAGAGAAATCAAGTTCCTTGTGGGTAACTGAAAATTCAATATCAAAAGGTGCAATCTGGACAGGGAAGCAGGAAACTATAAAATTAGTGATCACCAGTCATTGCAAAATTAAAATATGAGAGGAAAGGATGTAACCTGTTCTCTTAGGATAAGAAGATGCTTTATAAGGAAAAGCTGCCCATCCATAGGCGATGATCTTTTCACAATAAGCTTGCTTGCTTTCTGTAGCAGACATGTGAAACAACCATTATTAACAGGAAAAAGAATAGCATCAGAAGAATTGTTTATTACGGACCACAAACAGGAAACAAAATTAATATCATAGTATGAAAATCCACGACAACGTACTTGGATGGATATGGAGCAAACTTCTACAGCTTCCTGATAATTAATAAAGTAAAATTGGTAAAATTAAAGGCTCAAAAATTGGAAAATACTGATACTTGGTATGGCTGCAGTTTTTAAAAATACGGGGAAGGATAAGTTAATTACCTGTGCCAAGCCAGTAAAAACTTGTTGTTCCAAACACTGATACAGCTTCGATAGACAAGACACAGTTTTCTCAAGCGGAGGGTACCAAAATTTAGAAACATCTGCACTTAGATTATCCTGCGGTCAGACAAAAAGGACTTAAATGAGATATATAAAGTTTAATTGATTCTAAGAACAAAACGCTCTTTTCCTCGGATTGCAACCAAAATGTAACCTTTTTAAGTAAAAGTAGTATGCAAATGACAGTTGAAAAATCTATCGAGGTAATAATGTTAATTTTAGAAGCAGTGGGTATAGACAAGCTTCAAAACAGAACAATAATAGAAGGGTGTATAACGTACAGAACTATCTTCTGTTTTCAACTCAGCTGACTGCTCCAGCTTTGCAGGGTAATCTAGATCTTCATCAAAAGGAATATAATTTGCAATCTAGGACAAACATAAAAGAAATGAAAAAAAAACCATTAGAGGGCTGGTTACTTGAGTACAGATCTGAAACAATATATTGATCAACAAAAGTACCATGAAAGCCCTCGTCACTAACAAATATATTCTGACTAAATATAAAGAAAATACTACTAGGTGGATTAAACTTATTGGTCTATGGATAATTTCAGAGTGGTTTACTTTTCTTGCTGAAACTTAAATATAATAACAGCCTATTGAAGAAGGTTACACTGAAACAATGACCCTATTCGAACTACCAGGATCATTTTATCTTACGTTTAAAGGGATGTTTTATGAGCACATTTCCGAAAGAAAATATTGATCATCGGATATGTTCTATAGAATCCCTCATATCCCTTACAAATATATTATGACTTGATCTCTATTGCTCGGGTTAGACATAAAAAGATCTGTCACTACTTTCTTTCTGATCAAGGTAATAAAACTTTAAATTAAATAATAAATGATAACATATAAACAGTCCACAGTGAAAAATATTCAACAATGTATAAAAAGATACTGATATGATCTGTGGTTAATCAGCTACATTAATGAAGAACGAAAACAATTAAGGAAAAATTGTTCTATATATACTGTTATGGGAGTTAATATTACCATATATCCCACATATGGGCACTTAATAAACAACTCATAAACACTCCAGAATTAAAAATCAAGTTTAAATTTTTGGCGGAAAACTTTGTTAAAAAAAATAATACTGATTCCATTTTTGTTAATACTTAAGCTTAAACTGTTATTCAATCAGATTTTGATTAAAAATTTCATCCTCACTCTTCTCTCTCATCTTGCTATTCTGATACAAATCTGCAAATTTAATAATATTTTGTATAAATCCGATTTATATATACCTCATCACGGATATGTGTTCTAGCACGAAAAGTCAATCTCTCATGAACATCTGCTAAAATTCTATCTAATGTAGGACGTAATCCAGCAAGTGATTCAATTCGTCTGCTGAGTTGTTCTCCTAAAACTTCCACTTTGAGTATTTCCACAAGTTCACAAAGAGTGTCAATGTTGGTTTCGTGTATAAGTTTTGGTCGCAATGTGTCATCCAAGTAAGTACACCTGTGACAAATATTAACACGAAAATAAGAGCAAGATGCAAAAAAGACTTCAGAGATGAGAGCTAAAACTTAACTAGGAAGCATATCAGATTTTGAAGATGAGCGATTAGGTTTATGTCTGAGACATGAACAATTAGATAAAGTGCATCGTTCAATAGTCAATCATAACCTGGAACATAACAAGAATAATATTCTACACCATTGAGGTATAGAAATCAGCAGCATCTAGAGGTTATTTCTCAAGATTCTGGCATTAGCGCAACACTCAGTTGCAGTAACGTTCTAACTTTCTAACAACTTCCAGTAACCTAACTTTTAGTCATGCACTACATTTATGAGGTTAGGCTTCCAGACTAGCAGTGCTAAACCTTCAAAAAAATAACTTCTTATCGTTGGTTAAAATTGTGCACTGCCATACTCTGCCAGGTTGGCATTAAAATCACACTTCACCCAGAATAATTAGATATTCTTCCTGAGATTCCCAAAAAAATCTTTTTCAACTCAAAAAAACAGATGAAACACATGAATCTAGAGCATCACTCAAACATGAAAAGTTATGGAAACTCTCTCTCTCTCTCTGTCTCCTCCCATGTTTCACAGAGCTTCTTCTACTATGAATCTTTCTTATTTAAGCAAGTTTTATGAGGCCCAACATATGGGTTTTGCTAGACCAAACTGACTCTAGACACACAGATACACTCAAATAGGAAGAGTACTATAAACTTGTGGAGATGACGTACTCTAACTACAACAGAAACAATAAAAGATAACACCTTAGTTACAATTTAAAGGAAAAGGTATGAACAACTAGACTGTGGATAACTGTGATAAAGTTTGTAGGGTCATAGTTATAATCACCATATATCTTTACAAACATATGTATGTTGATTAATCAATGGTTAGAATAATACATCAGACCAAAGACTTAAGACATTATCGAACAAGACTAGTGAAAGAACTCACAAAGGGTCTATTAAAGGAGCCAAACTTGAGATATCCTCTGAAGAAGAAGGGAAGAAATGATCAAATAGTTGATGTTCAAGCTGACAGACCTGCAATTCTCAATTGTTTACTACAAAACTCTCAAACACCGTATACTCCATAAAATGAGTTCAACAAAGTAAAACTTTGAATGCAAGTATCAGTACTTATTAGTCTAAAAGCTATTAAGACCTGTCCATAAAAAAACAATCAGTTTTATACATTAAAGAAGTTGAATTAAGGTCACCTGCATTAAGTATGCACATCCCGATCTAGTCAATGATGGCAGTGCCTCTTTTTTTGAGAAGATTGAAATCCGCTGATGCACAATGTCTTTTATCTAGTTGTAGTAAAGGAAAGCGGTTAGGATTAGCTTAACATTAAGGAATCATGTAGAAATTTACGAAATATTATACAATTGTAGATGATTATTACAACAAAGTAATCTAATATCTGGTTACCAAGGACAGCCGATGTTCACAGTATAGTCTGTGGCAATCAGCAAGAATTTGAGCATATTCTCTTCTTTGTGATCTGCTTTCAATCTCTTCCAACACTGGCTTAAGCTGAATAAAAAATCAGATGTTAGACTCACCTACTATACAAAATTCACTTTTAAATGTGATACCTGTGGTTGCATATAAATGATTTTCATAACATTTCATTGTCATTATGCTTCACTCTGTGTAAAGATTTTTTCTCAGAGATTCATACAAGAGGTTAAATGACAAATGATACCTCGCTTGCGGCTGCCTTAAAGCGAACATAAATGATGGATGCCTCTACCCCCTCAGACACAGATGCTTTGCTGCCACCACTGCTCAACATTGCTGCCTGGACCTGGTTACAAAGTGGAAAACATATTGACAAACATTCCACATTTCATCTAAAAGGATATTCTACATTACGACTAATTTACCTGAGAAGTAGTATTCTTTAGAACTGAAGAGATGTGAGAACGAATCGTACTCAGTGCTCGAGACTGTAATGCATGTAAGCAAAATTATAAGATTTCTGGATCATATAACAACAATTAATTTAAGGAATAGTACAATTAATCAAACATAAAGCATAAAAAAAAGCTTTATGCCAACTTCAGTACCTGCAGCTGCCGAAATTTAACCAAGTACACACCAGATTCAGCATACTGAGGATTACTTTCAACATATCTACATACATGGAAATGGTGTTCCATTAACATCATTTTACATATAAGAACAAGTTCAAACTTAAGTCTGGTATATTATGTAAACAAGGATCCAGTAACTACAAGTACCATTCCTAATTAAGAACTGTAATATTTTACTTGCACTCGTGTTAGATTGGTGTAACATAAATGAAATACCAAGTAACTATAATATAATAAGAAGACTTTACTGTAACTTAGAATTTGTAGAAAATCACAGACAACATATGGTCTGGTATACCAAATACTTACGATATGCATTCGTCAAGTCTTTTGAGTAGTGGAAGAAAGTTTTCGTTTGCAACGTTCATAGTTGGAGAATAGAAACTGTTAGCAACCTGCAAATCAATGAAAGAGAAACTAAGAAAGTTTTACTTCCCAGAATCGAAGTACATAGATCTAGTTACAATACTTAACGTAAATTACTACTCAAGTAATATTGTTAAAGCTAAAGTAGAAGTGAAATCAAATATTTAGTAACACTGTGTATTTTACACAGATTCCCTCGCAGCTTTAAATGCAGAAGCATTTGGTTAAACAATACAATTTTGCTTCAGATAGAAAAAGATAAAGTTTAAAACTTTGTTTTGATTGATGTGTGTGACAAGTAATGAGTTTTCACATTAGTACTGAAGTAGAGGAATACATCTTTTCCTCTTGTAAAAATGCCAAGATCATAGCTTAATTTTGAACTCGTAATGTTTAATCAGAAACAAAATTCATGTGACCTTTCTGTAAATCCTAAAATCCTAAAACCCAAGTCACTGATGGTAACATTTAAGGCATTAAATGTAAGTCCTGTTTTTAACACTCTCGTAATAAAATTAACCGTCTGTACGCAAGGTCACGATATACGAGTTTGGTTAAAAATAGATAACATAGTGCTTCCAAACCTTACATTCTCCAATTCATCAAAGTACTTGAGCTTACTGCGGAGTGATTCTGCAAACTCAATCAGTCTTTGCTTCTCAACTAGCTGTTACATAAACAAGCACTTCATTTATAAGACATGCGAGAAATTAAAATGATATTAACGTGCAAATATCAAACTATTTTTCAGGGGTTGAAAACCATACAAGACTAATGTTTCTCTATTCATCTACTACAAGTAAACCAAACCAACATAGACTGTGATGAACACTCACTCATTCTTTCCTGCTTGGCCAAAGGACTTTTTGCAAAGCAAAGCACTAAATCCTAGCTTACATTATGTGCAAATGTGTATCCATTTTTACATATATGATTGATCATTATGCTAATTTTAGCTCGGTGTTTTAGATAGGATACAATGGCCTATTAAGAAGACATGATGTAATTAACAAGTGGTGGAACTAGAAACCAATCAACTACACTGGCAGATATTTGTTAAGGAGTCTGCCATCCTTGGAAGTTTTAATAGTGGACTAAACCCAACAAGGGGCATCTTCCTAATCAGAAAACTTGACAAGGTAAAACTCAACGTAGCGTTTAATCCATAGAGACATCAAAGTTACAAAACAAGTAACTAAACAAAAAAAATTACCAGTCTAATCCAACAAAATAGTGGGACATACCAATCTGTCACATGCATCATGAAGGGTTTTCGTTTTTGTAGCTACTGCTTGATGTTGTAGTTGTAAATCATCAAACAAATCAAGGGTTTCGTCCACCTGTTAAACATGATTAATTGTTCAGCTAGATTCCAATATATAATAAATCCAGTGGTATAAACATAATAAGTATGACTGATTTGTTAAACAAACTTGTGTCTACCTGTTGAAGTATACCATCGCATGTCTGTATCCTCTCTGTTAAAGTACTCACATAATGCTGGTACTTCTCTTCTGTCTACGCAAATGTTTAAATCAGACCCAACGAAAATTGCCATCATATTTTTTTCGAAAATTAAATATGAGCAAAGAAGATAAACAAAGCATTGATGTTCTAACCTCTGATTTCATTGCTGCTTCAAGATCTATGAACCAGTTATAGAACTGCACAAAGGAAAAATCATTAATCTACAAGTAAAAGTATAATCCAACATAAATGATAAGCGACCAAAAAATAACCTATTCTACTGATGCACAAGATGTACACATAAGGACAAAGGCTTCTATCTACTTATTAACTGTATAACAGGAGCAGATTCCATCTTTATCTTCCTTGTAAAGCAACATAATATAACGACTTACAGCAAAACACATAGCTACATACAAGAAGATGTTGAAGCAGACGCTAGTTTTGGAGATTAATATCTAATTGTAAAGAACATAAATCAACAAATGAACTTGAAATGGGACAGTGGAAGAAGAACATATTGTGAACAAGGACTACAGCAAGGCATTTATCCAATTTATTTTACTATTTTGAGCAAGTAAAGGGACTTCAACATATTTTTCATAATCACCACATTTTAGTGTAGTAATTTGAGATATTACACAAGACTCTTCATATGTTTTGCTTAAAGACGCAATAGTTTCTTGGATTAGTATACAGCAACAGTGATCTGAGATAAAAGAATAAATTTGCACCTTGTTATGCTAAAGATTCATGAAATTTGATACTGATGTGTCTATTCTCTATTATGACACCCACAAAAAACAGATAATAGTCAAAGATGTTAGGGCAGAGAAAACAAGGAACACCATTAAAGTTGAAATAAATTAAGGAATAATATTCTGCAAATACATTTCTTATGCTCCATTTGGTTGGAAGGGATGATAATTTGTACTATTTTATTGATCATTCCTTTCTCCATTTGCTTCCTACTAATTTAAACAAGAGCCAAAACCCACCAATTTAAGAATGTATGCTCCACTCTCCTTCCTATTCGTTTTCTTCACAACCTTCAGTATAAAAAAATTTGCACTCTTTTATTCTTTCAGTCTTCCTTTTTTACATCCTTCTCTCCCACCTTTAATTTTGTCCATTAACTTTCATTCTATTCCTATCGATTCTATTTTTCTCAACTAAATGGAGCACTTTTGTTACACAAGTCAAAAACTAAACTAAGTATCCCACATGAAACCTTTGGTTTTCAAGTAGATGAAGACCACATGGATCAAAAAGTGAGGAAAACAAATCCGTTCCGTTACCTGATTTGTATTTACCAGCACTGCTTTAATATCACCAGATTCTTCCATATTGCTGTGCTTGGTTGATACAGACAACCCATTACATTCCCCAGATATATTATCCTATGAGAAAAGAATCATTAGTAATTAAATTCTAATAAATACATAGTTCAACAGAAAGTGTTATTAGCTGGTGCAGTACTCACAAGCTTAGCCGGGAAAGGCCGTTCCGCAACTGCATGAGAGAGCGCAACAATTGCAGCTTGTTGCTGCTCTGTCATTGGAGCATTCTGTACCAGAAAAGACACCACAATTCAACAAACCATTTAGATAACACCACAAGATGCAGAACTAAATACCAGATCAACACAATCACAACAGTAGAGGAGATGGTAACTACCAACAACAGACATCACATATCTACAAAAAAGAAATCAACACCATCACTGATGCATCACCCTTAATCAACTTGTCATTATAACTATCCTCGCCTACCTTCATTCTACAAAAACGGAAACGAAATATCTACATTCTTCGAAAATTTATTACCGAACGAGCCACGAGGTACAATTTACAATAAGTCTCAAGTAATAATCACTGTATCATCGCAATGCCTCTTAAATCTTAATTAATATTCTCAGTCTCATCATTTTCAATTGCACACAGTACTTTCATTGACAAATATAAAAAACGCAATACCTACATTCTTTGAAAATTCAATTATAAAACAAACCTCGAGAAACAATTTACAATCAGTCTCATGTAACAATCACTATGTTATCACAATGCCTCTCAAATTTTACTCAATTTTCATAATTGTGCACATTAGCAGTTCTTTTTCTAAAATCGAAAACGAAAACGCAACATAAACATTCCTCAAAAATATACTCCAATACAAATCCCGAGAACCAATTTACAATCATTCTCAACTTACAACCACTATACTATCATAATGCCTATTAAATCTCAATCAATTATCTCAATCGTCCATATTACTACCTCATTTACAAATATTGAAACTGCAACATCTACACTCCTAAAAAATTCAATCACAAACCAAACCTCGAGAAACAACTCACAACCCGTCTCAACTAACAATCCCTACACTTTCACAACGCCTCACAAACCTCAATCAGTTCTCTCAACTACACACATCACTACTTCATTTACAATTATCGAAATCGAAATTTTAACATTCTTCAACAAAGCAATCACGAAACAAACCTCGACTCCTCGAGAAACAATCACAGTCAGTCTCAACTCATAATCACGCTATACTATCACAATGCCTCACAAATCTCAATCAATTCTCACAATTACGCATAATACTAGTTCATTCAATATTAAAATTCTCCGACAAAGCAATCACAAACAAACCTGACTCCTCCAGAAACACCTCACAATCAGTCTCAACTAACATTCACACTACACTATCACAATGCCTCACAAATCTCAAAATCTCAATCAATTCTCTCAATTACGCATATTACTAGTTCATTCGATAATAACATTCTTCGACAAAGCAATCACAAACAAACCTCAACTCCTCGAGAAACACCTTACACAACTAACTACCACTACACTATCACAATGCCTCACAAATCACAATCAATTCTCTCAACTACACACATCACTACTTGATTCACAATTATCGAAAACACAATATCAACATTCTTCTACAAATCAATCAGAAAACAAACCTATCAGCATAACATAACAATCACAGTAGTGTTATAAATAGATCAGAACTGAATTGAATTAAATTGGGGGGAAATAATGAGAATATATAGATACAGATGTGTGTGTATAGATTGGTACCTGTTCCCAAGAGGAAGCGAAATTGTAGCCACGAGAAACAGCGCCGGATTTGGGAACACTTGCTCGATTCGTCGCCATTTTTAGATCCAAAATTATGAGATCGCTACGTTTAAATATACATACAGAACACACTTGTATGTATATATACAGCATATGGGACAATTTACAGCAGAGCTCGTTCGCAGTAAAAAATCATTAAATCTGCCCGTGACTTTTTGAAAAGTAAAAAATTTAGTTAGAAAATATAAAAAATAATATACAGTTTGGTTAAAATAGGTAATTGATAGTTATTAACAATTATAATTTTATTATTTTATTTTAATAAATGAAATTGACTGTGATATTTTTGGAAGGGTTTTAGTAAGTAAAAATAAAAATCTTATATGTTTTAGTTAAAAAATGTAATTACCCGTGATATTTTTGGAAAAGTAAGGGAATTTTTCAGAAAAAAAAAAAGGTAATGTATTTTAGGTGAAAAAGGTAATTGGTTATAAATATGTAATATTATTATTTAATAAAATTCTTTTATAAATAAGTAAGGGTAATTAAGTAAAAACTCAAAATATAGTTAAGTAAGGGCAATTAAGTAAAATCACAACATACAAAAAATATTTAGATTTAGTAGTATATTCATTGGCTCTCATTAATTTAATTTAAAAGATCTAACGGTTAGAGATTGGATGACCAAACTATGGAGGACAAGACTACAAAAACTTTTAATATTTCGTCTTTAATATAATAGTATAGATTAAAAACTAGTTGACAAAGCCAGCCGCGCTTCGCGGCGACGTTATAATTTTTTTAAAAAATTCTATCTATAAAATTACAATAATTATTCATTTCTCTCTAATAAGTCGTCCTCTCGTTAAACATATTTTACTTTTTAAGATCGAAATTCTAAATTTTATACATTGAATATCTGTCTTACCTATTAATTTTCATGTTAACATACTCCGTTCGAATATAATTTTTTTTTTTTTTAAAAACTCTATCTATAAAATTACAACAAGCATTCATTTCTCCCTGATAAACCGTCATCCCGTTAAACACGCTTCAATATATATATATAAAGGAGGATACGCGTGAGGTTAGGTGGCGCCCCTAAGATCGTCTCAATCTATTTTTCTAATTTTCTAGAATTTTAGAATTTTAAATACGGATACATAAAAAAATATCTTTTAACATATTAGAAATAGAATAGATGTTCGAATTTATTGAGGAGAAGAGTTCGAATTTATAGCGAAGACATATAATTAAAAGTTCTATTTGAAGTAGAATGGGTGTTTGAATTTGTAGAGGGGAAGATTTCAAATATAAAAGAAGTACTTGCAAAGTTCCATTTGAAGTAGAATAGGTGTTTCGATTTATAGAGGAGAAGAGTTCGGATATAAAAGAAGTACTTGCAATTAAAAGTTCTATTGTAAGTAGAATACGTGTTTGTAATACATAACTAAAAGTACTTGCATTTGAAGGTTGGGCACGAAAGTTGATAGCACCCATTGATGTGGCTAGCTGTTGGATGGATCCCATCAAATCTCATCTGGAAACTGGTTGGTTACCTAACGATACTTCAGAAGCACGAAAGCTATATGTGAGAGCTCTAAGGTATGCCCTAATTGAGGGAATCCTATACAAAAAGTCTTTCATCATCCCATACTTAAAATGCTTGAGGCCCCAAGAGGCAGAATTGGCCCTAAAAGAAGTACATGAGGGGATTTGTGGGCAACACTTGGGGGGCAGAGCCCTTGCTCATAAAGTCACTCGTTTAGGTTTCTATTGGCCAAACATACTTGCAGATGCCAAGAGTTATGTGAAAAAGTGTGAAAGGTGCCAAAAGCATGCACCAGTGGTTAGACAACCACCAGAGATGTTGACATCCATAAACTCACCTATCCCATTTGCCATGTGGGGGATGGATATACTTGGACCATTTCCAATGGCAAGTGCGCAGAGAAAGTTTTTGATAGTGGCAATCGACTACTTCACTAAGTGGATTGAGGCTAAACCTTTAGCCAAGATAACCACCAAGCAAGTAATGCATTTCTTCTGGGAGAATATAATATATAGAAACGAGATTCCACGAATCCTGGTCACGGATAATGGGACTCAGTTTAACAACGACGATTTCAAGAAGTATTGCGAGGAGAATGATATCAAGTTACGTTTCACTTCTGTTGCCCATCCTCAAGCAAATGGGCAAGCCGAGGTTGTCAATCGAATTATCCTAGATGGACTGAAGAAAAGAGTTGAATGCTCTAGAAACACTTGGGTAGACGAATTGCTCCCCATACTATGGGCATATCGTACTACTTGTAAGGTCACCACTGAAGCAACCCCCTTTATGCTGGCATATGGGGCAGAAGCAGTGGTTCCGGTGGAGATTACTCACACATCTCCAAGAATCGAGGCTTATGAGCCAGAGACAAATGAAGAAGGCATGAGGCTGGCCTTAGATCTAATTGATGAAGTTAGAGATGAGGCAAACGCTAAAGTAGTTGAACATAAAAAAAGGGCATCTTTCTACTATAACCTAAGGGTTAAAGAGAGATTTTTCCGTCAAGGGGACTTGGTCCTCCGAAAGATTGAGGCATCCGGGGTTGGACAAAAAGACAAGTTGGCTCCAAATTGGGAAGGACCATATCGAGTTAAGAACGTATTTGGTCGAGGCTCGTAAAAATTGGAAACCCTTGAAGGGATTGAAGTGTCAAGAACTTGGCATGCTGTAAACTTGAAAGTCTATTACGTTTAAGTGTGTCTTAACTGGACTCACTAGTAGGACAAGAAGAAATAAGGTCGACGAAACCAATCCAAGTTTTTAAACTTGAGGTAGAAAGTAAAGTATTATGTAAGGGTTGAACCCATTTTCGAAGTTATAATCCAATATTCTTATGTTTTCATGATGCTTTATGTGCATTGCATATTGATAGATCCCTTAAATAATAAATCTTGAACCCCTTTTTATGTTTTTTTACACCCCCTACCCCAAGACTTCATATAAAATTACATAAAATGCCATCCAAAATTTTACATTTAATTACAAAAAGTGCTATTCAAACATAAAATGGTAACCCTTCTAAGATTCTTACAGCTCATATGTTTTTGGCACATTAGCCTGCACGTGATAAATACATACAGATAGACATATCATCTATCCATTCTTCCCCAATTCAAATTTCAAATACCGTTATCCCAAATCAATTCAAATTTCGAATATGCGTTTTCTTATTCCTCTCTGTCGTTGTATGAGATTCAAAATCACCATAGAAATTTCTCATACTTTTACTCTCTTTTACAACTCCGATTTCATAGATCCAATTTCATTATTTATATTTTGTTTGATTGCATTTATATATTATGATCCTCTTTACTTTGATTTGTATGTACAAATTCAAAATACATACAATTCGAATTTCAATTTTAAATTCAAACTCATTCAAATCTCTTTCTCTCTCTCTCTCCCCGATTCTATTTCTCAAACCCAGCCTTATCGTTGATACCAGGTACACTTTTTATAGTTGAATTTTGATTAGTTGGTGTTTTTGTTCTAAGATTGTTATTATTAGTATATAATTTGAATTTGAAGTTAGTTGTCACTAAGGTGTTTGATATAACGTCACAAAGAATTTTGTGCACTTTATATACAGTTGTTTCCTCTATGTACATGTATAATCTTTTAGTATGATGGATATTCATGTGGAAAAATCATATTAGAGTTCTCACTAGCTTCAGTTTAGTTGAGATATTAGACTCCAACAGTGTAGTATTTTGGGTGCCAGTTTACCAACACATAATCGTTCCAGTAAGAAGAAAATTCACAGTCCAAAAAATGGCCTAAAATATCTGTAGTGTGTTGGCACTGCCCTTCTAATATTAATCTTTGCTATGGTATCTACAGGGATTTGAGTTTGTAAGACTTGATTTCGTGAGGCTCTTGTGGAAGTGACATGAAGGAAATATCGCCATCCTCTAGGACTGCAAACAGTTCCGGGGAAGCGCATTAGGTATGAAAAATGTTGATTATTTTGATATGATATTCTTTTGTGATGTTAGGAGCCTAATGAGTCAAATGTTGATTTTATAAACTTGATTTTTTTCAAGGTTATAATGAAGTATAAAGGAACAATTTCTTGAGGGAAGCATGAACTTTGAGAAAAAGCAGAACAGGTAATCAAAATTACTTTTTAAAAATCCGGGTATTTGTTAATTTGACAATTTCTTGATTTTACTCAAGATCATTTTTAATCATTTATGCATTGTTTAAACTCTTCCTCTCATTTAAATTTCAAAACTAATCTCTTACTTTTTTTCTCTCAAAACTCCCACACTTAATTTTAAATTTTAGGTATGTGCGCAATGTTTCCTGTTTATCCATCTTGGTTAAATCTGTTATTCCAAGCTGAGCTTTCTGGTTATGCTCTGTTTATTTGTTCATGTATATATATAATTTTATATGTATTTTTAGATTCTTGAATTTAGGGTTGATTGCTAAGTTTTCAGTTTTTCGATGAATTTGTTTGTTTATTATATTTAAATGATCTTATATTTTTCCTGATTGAGATTTGTGTTTCTGTTTTAATTCCTGATTGAGATTTGTTTGTTTGTATGTATTTTGAAATTCTTGAATTTGTAGTGTTTGAAGAAGTACACCAGTGGATATGGAGAATCGCGTCCTCTCCGTCAACATCCTGCACTGCGTGATAAAGGATTCGAATGGTAAAAATAATAAGTCGCCTATATGGATAAATGTAATTAATTGAGTTTAACATAATGATTAAATGGAGGAGGGATTTGTAGGTGTGGATGGAAAAAACACATTATGCAAGAGTTATTTGCATTTTTGGTGAATCAAATATTGTAATGGTTATGTTACAATATTTATCAAGGGTTTGGTTCTTCAAGTAGAAATCAAAATACGATATGTTTGTTGAGGTGATGTTCTGTGACATACAAGTATCTAAGATAATCTTGAGAGCTGTAGAGGTAATTCACAAAAATCTTGGTAATTTTTTTAGATTGAAGTTTTAATGTATGGTTACAGGTGGTTATGTTTTAATGTGCGTACTTTTTTGTGAATGTTTCTTGCCATGAAGGTTAGGTTTATGGTGTTGCAACTTTTCGACAGGGTATGATGGTAGTGGCTATGGAAATGTTCCATTTGCACCTATGAGCTTATGGAACGGTCGTGGTATGTCAGTTGTTACAAGCCATCCTTTTGTTGTTGCAAAAGCGCATTATCTAACTGGTGGTGTTGGTGTTGCTCTGTTTTCTGCATTGAGATGGGGTTTATTATTATGTATGTAGTTTCATTTGGCGTGTTTCATGTTTATGAATGTTTTCGTTAATTCATGTAATATATGTATTCTTTTGATCTTAAGTTTTGTATTGTGTTTAAAAAATGGAATTTGTTGTTGGGTATATAGCATTCATAGTTTCATACACATAAGTGTTTGCAAGCTTAAATTGGACTTTACATCTTTATAATCTAAAAAAAAAGTTTGGCAGAACTGATTTTGGTCTTTGCAATCAGAATTAGGCCATCCGAGTTGATTGTTTTTTTATATTTCTAAGTAGTAGTTTATTTCGAGGTGTTAGCGTGTATGTTCAGTAGACAATAATTTCGTGGGGTTCTTAGGTGTTCTCGATTTTTTGGAATGTGAATGTATTATATACCTTCCCGGCTTCCGCTACAACTTGGGAGGGATTTTAAGCTTAATATTATTCAATGGTCTTTAAAAATTCAGAATTAGGTAAACGTCTTATTGTAACCTACTAGCGTAACAGCCCGTGCAAGGCACGGGTCTGCATACAAACGTCAATAATTGTTTTGCGAGGAGGTCGATTTATTAACATGAGATTTGTGTAATCGTAAGTTTGATCGCGTAAGATGAGAAGTGTGAGTTGTGGAGAGTAGTAAGAAATTTTGTTGGCGAATAATGTAACTACTTTGAATGATGAACGTACCCTTGTCAGGTTTTAAGACTTGTTCATATATTAATTAAATAATTTCTCACTGAATTTGTTCATATATCGAAATAATTTTATAATTAAAAATACATTAGATGATAATATTTGCAATTTATCGTAAATTTGTAATATTGCGTACCGTTTTCATGAATCAAATACTTGCAAATTTGATTAGATTTCATAATATTCAACTAATATCTATATGATAAAAGACACATGATTATTTTTATCGATGTAAGAATGATTAGACGACATTAATGACTTGTGCATATATACAATTTCCAAACAACTATTTTTTGGTTCCATCTTTTTTCCCCTTCATATAGAGTGGGTTCATGTTATAATGACGTAAGTAAATGTTTCAACTCAATCATCATAAATAATTGAAACCCTAAATTTTAAAAATTCATATATAACTCAAATTGAATTATCTTATATATATTTCTCAAAATTCATGTATTTTGCTCAGTTATATAATTTTATAAATATATGGTACAAATTAATGAATTCTGAATCAACTATAATCTATACTAAACTATAATAAACAAAATGGGGTATAATTTATCATTTGGTTCACAACTCATATTGGTTATCATTTTCAATCACAATCGATATTGATGGGTCTTTGAAGTCAAATTGATTGGAACATCTAGATGTATTACTAAAAGTTATGCTACATAGAAGTTTAAGATTCAAATCTCATCAACAACATATTAAAATAAATATTTATTACAAATATGTTAAAATTAACATTTACTCTGAACGGCTGATCTGGAAGAACAACTCAAAAATTAAAAACATAAATAAAGGTAAAATACGTGAACCACTCGTTACTATATTTAATTTGATTATTATAATTTAAATAAAAAAAAGTAAAATAACACAAAAAATAACTCGTGCTTTGCACGTGTTATAAATAAATATATACTGATAAATATATCATTTTAAGACTAATTTTTTTTTTAAAAACAAAGTAATGTAAATGTGATAACTTTATAAATGTTCAGGGATTATTCATCCATTTAAAAGTGAAAAATAACCATGATTTTGACCTGAAGACTTATACGAGGTTATATTGTTTTTTCAATATAAATATTGAATGACATTTTTGTAATAATAAACTCAACCTTTTCATATACAAAAAATAAACTTTACTTGTATTTTATTATGTATTAGCTTCAGTGTTATAATTCGACGATGTTCTCAAAGCCCACAAACCCTGTTTAGAATTTCATTTATCAAAATGATTTTATGATATCACGCATCCAATTAATATATTATATAAAATTCTATTGTTATTAAAGACTTATACCTTTTTTTTAACATCATTCAATAATTTTTTGCATACAATTTGAATTTTTATTGTTAAAATTTATAGTCTAACTGGTCGTCATTAATAGTTAGACAATTTTATAATTCTTATGATCGAGAAAAATCATATCTTATTTTCATCTATTGCATATTAATCATGTTGATTTTTTATTTAAAACATAGATCATGTTTTTGAGTTATCGTTTTTTTGGAATCAATTCAATTGTATCTTCTACATTTTCAAATATTTATCTTTTTAGTCGAATTATACATTTAAACCCCTCAAAGTCTAAATGTTTGATCAATAAAACATTTCTAATTTAACTCAAATATTTGATATTTTATATACTTAAAAATTATGATATATAGTTCATATTTGTCGTAGTTATATATTATGTATGATTTTATAGATAGAATTTATATATTTTTATTTAAATAGTATAATACATTTATATATATTCAAAGAGAAAAATGAAAATGAAAATATTTTTTTATTCGGAATAATTTACATTCATGTGTAACATGTGAAAGTATATCATATAAATTTTATTTTCAGTACTCATCATTTATCATGACAAAGAGAGTGTAAAGATTTTATTTTTTACATTTATCATTTATAATGAAAGAAAACCTTTTTTGTAATTATATACTCTGTAATATTCTACATTTTAAATCATCACCCCGATTTTTGACTCGGACATCAACCGGGGATTAAAATGGTGGAAAAAGTGAAAAAATTGACGAAAAAAACGAGTAAATTAAAGATATGCCGAAGTTAATAAAGAATGACATGTAATATTAGAAAATATCAACAAATGAAGTGTTCATTTTGAAAAGAAATTTGTTAAGAAATGAATGTGACGAACAGAGTGTATAAGCATTAACATTACATAATTTTGATGCTAATTTTCTTAATTTTAAATTATAGACTTAACAAATAATGAGGTACATAACATATACAATAGTTCTAATATCAGATCAAGTTCATTACTGTATTTTATGTATAATTAATTAATTCTAATAATGTAAAATAGTGATATATAATATGATATAAAAATATGAATTATCAACAACATAACTAAAGTATATTTAATCAAAAATATACAACTATAATAAAAATTAAAAACGATGATTGATCATTTACCTATATATATATATATATATATATATATATATATAATAACGTAAATAAAAAATACAGATTTATATAAATAATATGGACCAATATTTTCTTTACTCAAAGGTTCAAAGTAAAAAAAGAATATAGAATTAGAGGAAATAATGTGACTTATCTAATAAATTTTTTAAATTAAACTCAAAGAGTAATGTGGCATAGTGGTTATGCCTTGGAATTCTTAGAAGGAGGTTGGAGGTTCGATTCTTTACATTAGCAAATGTTAACGTATTTTTGCATAATAATATAACAGTGGTATTTTTGTTATTTTTCAAAAAATAGGGGTAAAATCGTAACTTCACAAGCATTAAAATGGCAAACTTTGCCCTTGTGTTGGCATATAATATATAGTAATAGATTGAAATAGGGCCACTGCATAATTCTTTTTTATTTTAATTGAAGTTTTACAAATGTAGTGAAATCCATTAATTTTAACAACTCGAAATTTTCAAGATGCAAATATTATTTAGCTCAATATTATAATTTTAACTTAATCTTTATAAAAAATTTATATCATCTAAATATTAATAAACATTAGCTTAGATCTCGTGCGGTATATGGATTTTATTTAATATAATATTATTTTAATTTATTTTATTATTGAAAATTTAAAACATAAATTTTATAGGTTAAATTTATTTAATTGATTTGATTTAATAATAATAATAATTAAATATGTGCTACAAGTTTGAAAAAGAAGATGATTTAGTTAGAACATTAAAAGATGGCATGTTGTTAGCTTTTCATGGCACTTAATTGTAAGGTAGTAGTTTTTATATTCAATGTCTTATGTGATTTTATGATATCTTCGAGTTTTAATAAATTATGTTGGTACTACTACAAATTTGAAATGGTTGAATTGGTGAATGGTGATTCTTTAACTTGCTTTAATTTATGTTAAAGTTAAGATTTTAGAAATGTATGGATTTGCTAACGTATTAAGTTTGCCTTTCAAAATAATCTTTTAATTAATTGCGGGTTTTACTTATAAGTATAAAATATTTAAAAATCGAGGTATCGCCTAAGGCGATACCAAGAAGTTAATCATAATAAATTTATTTTAAATTTTTAATACAAATATATTTATTATAAAATAGTTCATTAAAATAATTAATAATGATCATAATATCCTCCATTAAAAAAACTTTAATATGTTTATATTAAAAATTTGAGTTATCGCCGCAAGGCGATACCGAGAAACATTTAATACAAAATTTTCAAGCACACCTCTTTCTTTTGTTTTATTTTATTCTCTAATATGGGGAGAAGGAATTCATTAAAGATATTCATTTTACTATTTACAGACGACACTTCAAAAAAATGTGAATGAGAAATAAATAAATCTAATATTACTTATTTATTTGTATAAATAACTTAATTAAGAAACTAAAATGCTATTATTTTAGTATTAAATAAATTTATCAAACTATTCTCAACTATAGTTTCTTTTTGATTTGGAAGGAACTTGCAGAAGTATGATTCTAATATCATACCTTACGATATTATTATGAAAGATAACAACAGTTCACTTGGAACTTCAACCTATGGAGGACAAGTTTCTTTGGCTTCAGATAGTTAATTGTATTTCTTTCTCATTCTTTATTATGTATGCTGCATGTTGGAGGATCAATATCTATTTTTTAACTTACTTTTATTTATGTTAAAGTTACAATCTTAGAAATGTATGGATTTGCTAATGTGTTAAGTTTATCTTTCAAAATAATTTTTGTTATCAATTTGCAGGTTTTACTAAGTATAAAATATTTAAAAATCGAGGTATCACCAAAGACGATACCGAGAAGTTAATCATAATAAATTTATTTTAAATTTTTAATACGTATATAATTATTATAAAATTGTTCATTAAAATAATTAACATCGTTCCTAATATCCTCCATTTAACAAAAAAATAAATTTTAATATGTTTATATGAAAACCGAGGTATCGCCGCAAGGTGATACCGAGGAACATTTAATACAAAATTTTCAAGCATAACTTTTTATTTTATTTTGTTTTATTCTCTAATGTGGGAAAAAGAATTCATTAAAGACATACATTTTACTATTTTACAGGCCTTCAAAAATAAATGTGAATGAGAAAATTGAATTATACAATTAACTGTACAAATTTTTTTTGTAGTTTTTTAATCTAAAAGGGATGCGTATTTCATTTTCAAATATTGAACTCAGATAATTTTTTGGTACTTTGTTTTATGATTCATTACATTAGTCATGAACTAAAAGTTTCAGTGAATGTAGAATTGTACAGAACATCATATAGTGAATTTTAATAAAAGTACAGTTGTACAGAACAACTTAAATAGTTTCGTTTTTAAACATGGGGTTAATGAATATAGTGAACATTGTCCTTAATGAATATAGTGACCTACTTATATAGTGAACTCACATATAGTGAACTCCTTATATAGTGAACTCACATATAGTGAAATAAATATCGAACTCACATATAGTGAACTCCTTATATAGTGAACTCACATATAGTGAACTCCTTATATAGTGAACTCACATATAGTGAACTCCTTATATAGTGAACTCACATATAATGAACTCCTTATATAGTGAACTCACATATAGTGAACTCCTTATATAGTGAACTCCTTAATGAACTCACATATAGTGAACTCCTTATATAGTGAACTCACATATAGTGAACTACTTATATATCGAACTCCTTATATAGTGAACTCACATATAGTGAACTTCTTATATAGTGAACTCACACTTATTAATTATGCGCTAATGTTGGCCTGACTTTGACTTGGACTGTGATATAGTATGACTAATATGAACTAAAGTAATAAATTACTTTCTTTTTGAAATGTACACATTACCCACTTGATCAAGTGAGTATTGTTGAGTTTATTACATGTGTACAAAGTTACATGTATTTAACTGTTGAAATCTATTATTAGATAGTTTTTAAATCTTAACTTTGTTTATGACTGTTTAGTAGTTTTCCATATAACTATTAAAATGACTCTGTAATTGAAATGACTTTTGTAGTTGGTCAATTTAATATCAATACGACAGGTAATTTAAACAAAAGTCATATATATTTAAATTTAAAAAACTTAATATAGCATTTGACATGATTCAAATGCTACACTCATATATACCGACTTAAATAACCTAATTTTAAACAAAATATTACTATTCTATAAGGGTATAATTAAGTTTGAAAGTTTTTTAAAGGCTTTCCAATACCATTATTCTGTAAAAAAAAAAACTAATATTCAACTTTTTGACTTCATCCACAAAAATACCATGTCGTTAATTGATCGTTATAAAATGCCCCGATCCTACCTGAACCTGAAAAATTCTCCAAATTCTTGACCCGAATGGAATGGGGAACAAATCGAGATAAGGTGGCGTGGATGAAATGCCCCCATCCGTAATAGTAATAGTAAGAGAGATGATAATTATATTAATGTAAGGTTCTTAGATAACTTATAGTATAAGAGATAATTGTTATAAATATAGAATTCTTAGAGGTAATTTTAGAGATACATTAATTGTGTTATTGATTTATATTAATATATTAAAAGATACATCAGTATATAAAAATTAATATTGATGAATGAATTCAAATTATCAATATATTCTTAGTTGTTAATATTAACATACTCGAATTTAAATAATAATTATATTAATTTGAAGTTAAGTGAATTATATTAAGTTAATAATTATATGTATCTCGTGGTATATATCTTTACAATACCATTAAGAGGGTTTTCTGCTTTTAATAAAGATTTATTATTATAGATATTAATTTGAAATTAAGTTAAATATATTAAGATATTAATAATTATATGTATACCCCGGTATACCTGACATACCATTTAAAGGGGGTTTCTGCTTTTAATGAAGATTATAGATTCAAATGATCCAAATTTGAATCAATTTCATTTAAATCTTTTATATAATTAGAAAAAAACCAATAAGCCACACTTACATAGTTTTAGGAAAAGTAATAATAAACAAAACTAAAGGTAATCTTTTATAAAAAAATAATAAAAAAGTCTTTTAAATTTTTTTTAAAATTTTAAAACCCATGCGTAGCGGGCATAAATACTAGTATGCATAAAATGTTAACTAAACATGCAAAGTCGGGAAATTGAAGAAACTGAAAGAAATACAATCAAACTTACTAAAAGTTTAAGTTAAGCCCGAAGGCTGAAAATACATGAAAAGTAATGCAAGCCATAGGCGGCCATAAAAGATAAACAAACTACAACTACGCTTCTCCCCCCTTGTCACCAGCATCTGTTTCCTCCCCTGAGCTAGAGCCAGAAGTATGATCAGTGGCATCAGGGTCATCAACAGATGCGTCAGTAGGGGGTGATGAATGCAATGGCTCCAAAATCCTCTCATCCTCCTCCATGTCATCTGCCCCAGCGAGAAGGCGCTCTAAAGGAGTAGGAGGGTGATGAGCTGGGAAGTCAGCAGAATCAAAAGTCCCGGGATGCTTGGCCAAGATAGCCTGAACAACATCCTCCCATCCTGCTGTATGCTGGACTGGGAAAAGGATCTCATCGTGCTTCTCTATCAAGTCCTTGTACTCCTGGGAGTCAAGGTACTCGTCAATGTAGTCCTCCTTGCTCTTCCTCAGCTCGACTAGATCAGCCTGAGCATCAGCAAGCTCCTTCTCCCTCCTAGCTAGAGTCTCTTTTAGAGACTTCACCTCATCTTCGGACCTTTCCAGCTTGATCATGTTGGCCTCAGAAGAGGTACGCCAAGCTTTAGCTTGGAAAAGTGCCCCCTGGAAGTTGGCATTACTCTGCCAAAAAATAAAAGTTAGATAAGGAAAATAAAGACTTAAAAAGGCTAAGGTAAGAAAAATACCGCAACAATGGCCTGAGCGCCCAGATGTTCAACTCCCTCGATTGTAGAATCTGCAACAAAGTCTTTGTAGTCGCAGGTAGTGAGTGAATGGTATGACCAATCCACATCATGCTTGGACACCCCAGTAATGGTGTCCCTCTTCCTAAAACCCCAGTTGGGGCGCCAAACTGAGGACTTTGTAGACACAGGGGTGTCTGCCTCGTCCACAGGAATCTGAGGAGGAATCAAGAAACTGGGAACATTAGACTTCCCTCGAGGATCATCTCCTATCCTGGCCCTCTTCATCCTCGAGGTCTCATCATCCTTGGGCTCATTTGTCTTGTTTATAAAGGCCGCAGCTGTAAATATAACCAAAGAATGGTTAACAGAAAATCACAAAAGGAAATAAAGTAATAAACAAAAAGGATAAGTAAAATTACCCTTATCAGAAACAGTTGAAAGATGGACACCAAAAATTTGACAAGGCTGTCGCGTGCCTATCAAATAATAATATCTAACAAATCCTTCTAACTATGTAGTAGGGCAAGTCAGAGTCGATCCCACAGAGACAAACGTATCAATCACTAGTTATTCTTGATTCAATTCAACTAAGCAAGTAACACAATAAATTATTGAGAGATTATTAATCTAAATATTATACTAAAGCAAATATGTGGTATTTATCAATTAACTAAAACATCTAGAATTAAGTATCCCCACTAGCATGAATCGATGCAATTATGATTTTCCACCCCAATTAATCATACGCTACTCAAGAGGAAAGATGCGCCCTATAAAATACCAATAACCTCTCTCGAGTATTAATGGCTTCTCTAAAATACACTCAAGCCTATTTTCATGGTATCATGCAATTTAGAGACATTAAACACAGCATCCTAACTTCCTAACAATCCGTTCTACCTATTTTCATGGAGAAGTTCGTGTCCTTATTGGATAAATCACAACCATCTAAGTCCAACTTTCGATGATAAATAGATATTAGGTTCAAACAATACGCATAATCACGTCTGACATGTTATTGTTAATTAAGCACAACTCAATAAGCAAGAGCATACAACATAACTCAATTGGGGGTTTATGGAAAATCATACATCAATCATAACTAGGGTTCAACTTAACCCTAGATTAAAGATCTACTCACTCATAATTAAACTAACAAAACACATAATATAATAAGAACACATGATAATATTAAGAACAGAGAATAAAAACCTTTAATCTTTCTCCAAGAAGAAAAGTACAAGATCCGCTATGTCTGTATGTATGTATCTATGTATATGTATGTCTCCCTATTTCTCAGATCTGATGTCTATATATATATCCTCAAATATTTTAATGCCTTGAGGAAAGTACAAGTACGTTTCCTAAACTGATTCTGTTTTACAAGGAAAATTCGTAGCTGACTTTTCTTCAGTAAATCTGAGCCGTTCCTGATGTAATTTGATATTTGGACCACTTTATAATAAAAGATATTTCCATTATCTTCGCGTGGACTGTTAAATCGTCCAATTCTGACTTCTACATCTCAAGATATGACCGAAACAGTGAATTATGTGCAGGCAGCCCAACAAATCCGATTTTCCTTCTAATAAATCTCCAAATTAAGCTCTTTATTCTCCAATCCTTCCAAGTTTAGGATTTCCATGCTTCCTACAATAAAACATTAAAATTTATTAAATAAAAATCCAATTAAATGCAAAATATAATAAATATGAGAAATAAAATCATATAAAATATATATAAATATATATTCTATCAGACAGACTTGAGGACAAATTCGTCCAGAAGCTCCCAAGCCACGGTAGTCCCATTGTCTTTGATAAGCTCAGAATAGGCATGGGACTCCTCATCGTTCAAAATTATGTTGTTGGGACTACCATCCGCAACTCTCCCAAAAGATTTACTGAACAAAGTTCCCCAATCTCCGCCTCCCCAGACAAGATACATAAACTCATTCTTCCACCTAGGGTTATTATCTGGGATAGACTTTGGGTGGAAGATAAAAGGAAAACCAACCTTATGGCTAATGTATACCCAACCCAAGTTGTTGGTAGAACTGTTCTTAAATTGAAAACTCTTTCTAAATAAAGGGACAAAAAGAAGAAAATTGTTACGAAGGCATAAAACCATAAAACAGTTAATTATCCTCGAGGCGTTTGGGGGTAATTGGCAAGGGTTAACTTGAACATCGGCCAGGAGCCTAGGTATAAACTCATGAAAAGGGAACCTAAGGCCGGCAACTATGGCGTCTCTATAAATGCACAAGGCATTAGACCGCCAATGACAAGAACGGTCACCGGCACCGGCAGGAACTAATTTTAGGGGGGCTTTAACCCTATACATTTTATTATAATCTTTGATTTTATCTACATCATGAAATTTGTTACTACAGTCGTATGAATCTAAATCAGACACAGACGGGTACTCATCCCCACGTTCATTAATCATATTATGCAAAAACATGTATTTAGAACGAATAGGAATGTGAGTACCTCGTTTAGATGCAGAGTTCATCTTTTGAAGACGTTGGGAAACGCGATCAGCCATTTTAAACCCAGAAAATGCCCAGAAATATTCAAATCTTCAAATCTTCAAAGGCAGAAACCCGGAATCTTCAAGTCTTCAAGGGTAAAAACCCAGAATCTTCAAATATTCAAACGGAAAAACCCATAAATTGGTGAAAAACCTCGTCGGGAATCGCCATACCGCAGAACCCTAGCAGAGATTTTTTTTGGAAATTCTAGCAGAGTAACTTTAAGGAAAGAAAAGTGAGAAGTGAGAAATGAGAAATGAGAAGTGATGTACTACACTTATATAGAAAGAATAGCCGGTCAAATGGGCCGGTTGAAAGAAGGGTAACCAGCATTAGCCGGTATTGCCCATAAAAGACTACATGCCCAATTATTAATTGGGCCAATTAAAGTCTTGGGCCCAACTTGAGCCCAACAAAGGTGGACCTCAAAGAGCACAAGAGGTACAACTTGAAGAAAATCGTGATTCTATGTTTGACCCCAAGCGAGATCGAAATGGTTGACCAGAATCCTGGTCGAAAGTGTTCGACCAGAGGCCAAAATGGGCGAAATATTCGACCTCAAATAAGATCGAAATCCTACGACCTCATCCTGGTTGAAAGTGTTCGACCAGGGGCCAAAATTGCATAAATCTTCGACCACAGTCCTGGTCGAAACCCTACGACCTTATCCTGGTCGAAGGTGTTCGACCAGGGCCCAAAATGACATGTATATTCGACCAGAATCCTGGTCGAAGGTATTCGACCAGGGGCCGAAAAAGAAACTAAGTTCGACCAGAATCCTGGTCGAAAGTGTTCGACTAGGAGGCAAAAACGGGGCAAAGTTCGACCAAAATCCTGGTCGAAAGTGTTCGACCAAGAGGCAAAAATAAAGCTAAGTTCGACCAGAATCTTGGTCGAAAGTGTTCGACCAGGAGGCAAAAACAGAGCAAAGTTCGACCAGAATCCTGGTCGAAAGTGTTCGACCAGAAGTTGAAAAGAAGCCAAATTCGACCAGAATCCTGGTCGAAAATATGCCAGATTTTCAAATTCTGAATTATTTTCCAGGGAATTGATGAAAAATCCTGATTCCTATTTTGGGAAAATTATAAAAATTGGTTTAGAGCTGTATGTTCGCAGAACCAAGCTAGTATGAAAATACGAGAGAGAACTTTGTAACTCCCGAATAAAATAACTTCTACGATAATCCAAAAGAGATTTTCCTAGAAGTTGGGGGGCAAATGATATGGGCTGAAAATAACCCTAAAAATATAATTAATGATACATTAATTAAACCTAGATTGGTCCAAGAATACGGCCCAATAAACGAGGTCTGAAACCCTAATTATTTATTAATTTCGTAATTAATAAATAGGAAAAATATACAGCTCATGAAAAGAGTCCAAAATATGGTAAATTCCTCAAAAAAGGATCTAGAATCCCAATTAAAAGAAAAAATGAGTCACAGTCTTTATCCTACAACAAGGAAAAGACTTGTTCACTAAGAAATACAATGTTTATCCATTATGAAAAAGGAGACTTATTCGCTAAGTCTCCTAAACATACTCTAAATACAAGGCTCCTGACGCCTATATCACCCTGATCCTTCACAATAGAACTACGTTTTCTGGCTTGATTCTCAGCATTGATTGAGATACGTAGGCATCTTGTGAGGACCGATTTAGTCACGAAACACGAGAACAACCATTAAATCTCGAAAGCTCTTAAATCCTAGCAATTAATTTACAATTACGTTTTTTAATCCATAACACCTGTGATATATTTGGAAAAGTAGGGGAATTTGTTAAAAAAAGAGAAAAAATAATGTATTTTAGCTGAAAAAGATAATTGATTATAAATATTTAATATTATTATTTAATAACATATTTCTATAAATAAGTAAGGTTAATTAAGTAAAAACACGAAGTACATTTAAGTAAGGGTAATTAAGTAAAATCACAATGTACCATACCGACCGACCAAACTTTTAATGTTTCGTCTATTATATAATAGTATTGATATATATACTAGCCTATAACCCGTGCGATGCACAGATGAATTTTAGTATTCACTATATTTTACTACATAAAAATCAAATAATATTGAAATCTAATCAAAAAAATGGAAATGTGGGATCTAATTGTTTAAATTTAGGATACACTGCTACAAATATACTTCTTTCTTTTTAGGATAACGAAAGCTACTACAAATCAAATCTTTAATGGAATTGTATTATTTTCAAGTTACCAAAATAGTAACTAGATGATTGGCTTTTATAATTAAAATATTTTTTTTCTAACAAAATCTACTCCTTTTCCAAAAATATTATTATAATTATCTTTAAATTAAAACATATTACCTTTTATATTTGTTATTACTAAAATCTATTTTTCCCAAAAATATGAGGTGCAATTCTTACTTATTTATTTTAAAACCTATTTTAATACTCTATTTAATATATTACCTTTAAATTAAAATATATTACCTTTTATATTTGTTATCATTAAAATCTCTATTTTCCAAAAATATCAAGTGCAGCTTATATATTTTAAAACCTATTTTAATACTTTTAATTATTTAAAAAAAACTTACCTATTTTAACAAGTGAACGTATTTTTTTAACAAATAAAATTAATATAATTAAAACACATCTAAAAATATTACGTGCAGTTACTTTTTTTTAATTAAAACATGTTAACTTTTCTATTTGTCCTTATTAAAAAAACTTACTTATTTTAACATGTCAACATATTTTTTTAATAAATACAATTAATATAATTAAAACACTTCTAAAAATATCACGGTCAATTACTTTTTTTAATTAAAACATGTTAGATTTTCTGTCTGTCCTTATTATTAATATTATTTTATTATAAAATAATATTAATAGTACCTCATTTATCTTCCTCGGCCTCATTTGTATTTTTTTTATATTTTTTTATGTTCCAATGCATATTTAAGTTTCTCATTTTATAATTTATCATATTAATTTTTACTTTTATTTTAATATTTTCCGTTCACATTAAATTTTTTAGTTTATTATTTTTAAGGCCCGTGCCTTGCACGGGTTATATGCTAGTAAAATATTAAAAAATAAATAATAAAACAACAATTAAAAATTCGTGCATCGCACGGGTTCTAAGCTAGTATTAATAAATCAAAAAATATGTTTTAACATATTAGGAGTAGAATAAGTGTTCGACTTTATAGAGGAGAAAAGTTTAAATTTATCGGGAAGACATATTAGAAGTAGAAAAGCCGAAAAGTATTCATATTCTTAAATGATAAGAAGTTAAAATAACTATATAAGTAGAGGAGAAGAATTCTTCATATTTAACTAAAAATTCTTTATAAGTAAAAATAACTATATAACTTCTTTATAAGTAAAAATTATATATAAGTAAAAATAACTATATAACTATATAAGTAAAAATAAAAATTCTTCATATACATGGCTGAGAATTCACACTGTTATGCCACATTTTGGCATAGTCCAAATTTCTCCGTTTAATAATTATTAATAAAAAAGTTAACATGTTTTTGTTGAAAAAGGTAATTGTTCGTGATATATTTGAAAAAAGGACCAACCAAAATTTTATTGTTTTGTCATGCTAAGCACAAATTATTTTTAATAGTTGTTATTTTATTATTTACGTTTAATATTTTATTAATTGCATTTTTTTTAAAATTAAGTAAACATGTTAAAGTAGATATATTTTTTTAAATAATTAAAACATTAAAATAGGTTTTAAAATAAATTGTTAAGGATTGTCCGTGATATTTTTGAAAAATAAGGGATTTTAGTAAGAAAAAAAATAAAAAAAGTAACATATTTTAGTTGAAAAAGATAATAGTCCGCGATATATTTATATTTATATCAAAATGGAGCGAGCGTTCATTTGGAGCCCATCCCATTTTGGTTGCGAACTTTTACCTTCTGAAAGTCTTAAAAAAATGGTTGGAACTTATGTGTCTTTAACAACTCGTTCCATTTAATGAATGCTTATAACTAAGCAAGTTTATGATGCATTTGACTCGAAAAAATTAACAACCGTAATTAAAAATCAATATACTATTATATAAAGGAGAAGACGGGGGCGGTGATGTGGCGTTCTCAAATCGTTTCGTTCTATTTTTTTAATTTTCTCAATTTTTTGAATTAATAATATTAAAAATTCGAAAAAATCTCAATTAACTTTTAAATACTTACTAATAAAAGAAACATATAATATTTTTGCATTTAAAATCCCTACTAATGGAGAAAGTAAATATACAAACATCACTAATGGAAGAAATTAAATATTTAATTATAATATTTTTGACTTTAAAATATCTAAATTAGAAAAAAATTGTATTACCTTACATTATTTTGAACTTTCCTCTATTATTATCTAAATATTCTCATAATATTTTTTTAATGAAGTTATTATCTTAACATACTGGTGTCCTAAACTTTTTTTTATGTAATATAATAGAAAATACATGAATGTTTTGGTAAATAAGAAGTTAATAAATTAGATCGATTTTGTATAAGAAATTAAGTAATTAATACCAAAAACTAGAAAAAAATCTCAATTGCCTTTTAAATATTTAATAATGGAGAAAACTAAATATACAATTTCAATATTCTTGCATTTAAAATCTCTATTTTTAACAAAATTCAATAAGTCGGTGCATCTATAACAAAAGTCATACAAGAATAAGAAACATTGAGAAGATGTCATTAATTTATTTATTTTTAAAAGAAAGAGATTGTTGTTGTTTTTGTTGTTATTTGTTTTGACAAAAAGAGATAATTATTAATAAAAAAATTCTCCCAGCAACAAAAATGATGTTGGTTCATATTTTTTGATTTTTTTCTTACTGAGAGTAGATTTGGAGGTAGTGAAGATTTTAATAGATCTGAAGGTATAATTGTAGTTTATAACCCGTGTCAAGCACGAACCGAACATAAGTCGACATTAAAATATTAGTATTAATAAATTATTAATAAGTATTATTTAAATTATGTAGTTGCGAGAAATCGAACCCGGGTTAAGTGATAACCAAATTTGATACTCTGGTACTTTGGTATTTTAGTACCGCGTGTCATTTTCACATTGTTTTGCTTATTAATAAAGAGTATAGATAATAAATTATGTTTTTCTTGACAAAATTTAATAACTTATTTTAAAATATGGATATTGTATTAAAAAAATATATGTAAAGTCCTTATGTGCTAGTAAATACATTATAATTTTTTTTACAAAGTGATTCAGAAAGTTGCGTTGATATACACAGTACGGAAAAAGAATTGATGATGTTGAGTGGTATGTCAAAAAAACAAGTTTTACAAGTTTATCACAAAATGAAATGAATTTCGAGAGAAATGGAATAACGATTTTGATTGAAATAAAACTTCAAATTAATTGCTGGGACAAAAGGACTGTATAGAATGACAATCTCGACGGAATGAGAATTTAAACACATGGGAATAGCTCCTGACAAAAAAAAACACATGCGATAAGTTCATTCATTTTGAACATGTTAGGAAATACTTCAGTATTTTTTCATCATATGTCTTACTCATATCTAATTTTAAAGAAAAATGACTATCTTTTTCCCCATTTTTAATTCTTCAACAAATGGTTAAGTTCATAGGCTACTATCACATTATTTGTTATTAACCTACCAGAAGCAAAAGGAATTTGAGTAAGGGAAATAACATTAGGAAGGATGACTTTTAACCTGTTGGCCAAAATTTTAGCAATGATTTTATACAAAATATTACATAAACTAATGGGTCGAAAATGAGTAATATCTTCTGGGTTATCAACTTTTGGAATCAACAGGGAATCATAAAAATCTCCAAATGAGTTGGCAGTTGTGAAGTGGCAAAATTGAGGATTTTAATTGGAGGAATTCATATGAATGCACGCGGGTCTCGTATCATTATTTGTTATACCAACCTATTAGAAATAGACATGTAGTTTATGGTAAAATTTATGGAATTTTTTTTATGGTTTCCTAGCATTTTTCATTAAACTTACGATTTTTTTTTCTAGAATTAAAGAACTTTAAAACCATTGCAACAACATCCTTCCCGACTATGTTCCAGAACTTTTGGAAACACAAAAAGCTGGCATTCCATCTGGCCCAAGAGAACTATTAGGATATATCTGGAAAATAGCTTAAACGATCTCACTTTCATCAACATTTCGCATCAACATCCGGTTCATATTCTCATTCACCTTAGGATATACACATTCAATGACTTCTCCAATTTTAACATCTGTCGGATTTGAAGATGAGAATAAACTAGTATTCAACCGCCATGTTAACAATTTTAATAGGATCATGTGTCCACTCCACATTACCTTCTTTCAATCTCAAAATATATTTTATTACAAGTTAGACTAATATATTAAATATTAGGAAAAATAGATTTTTTTATCACTCAACTATAGGCTCTTTTAGAAATTAACCACTGAACTATCAAATATTTAATTATAACCATCAACGTTACATTCGTTTTTGTTTTTAGACATTCCGTTAATTATGTCGTTAAAATAATATTAATGTGCTTAATAGATCGATAATGTGTCAAAATTAATGGAAATTAGCCACTAAACATTGTACAACGTTAAAATATATCAGCATTATAATTTTTTCCATAATTTTTATTATCTTTTCATAAATTAACTCATTATTAATTAAATCATTTACTATCTTGTTAACAGATCGATAATGATTAATGAAATTATATATTTTTAATAAAAACATACTCCATCCGTCCCAGCAGGAAGTTAACATTTGGAATAGAAGGCTCGGCACACATTTTAAGGCTCCTTTAAAGTATAGTTCCATTAATTATTTTAATTTTTTTTTCTTCTGAATAAAAATTAAATGTTTGGATTTTTATTCAAAAAAGAAAAAAATTCAAAATAAATAATGGAACTATATTTTATAGGAGACTTAAAATGCGTGCCGACCCCTCCATTTCAAATGTTAACAAATGGATGGGACGGAGGAAGTATTATATATATAAATTTTTTAGATTCGCTTCGTTGATTTTTTAAATTTCATGAACCAAATTTAATCATAAAAATAAAATCAGATATCTATATTACTTTTTTTGGTTCAATATCTAGAATGTTGGATTAAAAAAATAAATTCTAAACAAAATTTAATATATTCGAAATTTTACAATATTAAATCGGGGAAAAAAATTACTTTGAAGATATTGTTGAATTATTTCTTAAATAAAATGCCTAGTTGCATGAAAAACAATGACAGTATTGTACTTAAAATATTTTTTATTTATTATGTTACGTTAGATGATTAAGTCCACATTAACATTATTTTAATTGATATTTCATTAATATTTAACAGAATGATTAAAAACAAAAACTCATGTAACGTTAGTGACTATTTTTAATTATTTGAATGTTCAGTGACTATTTTCTAATAGAAACAAGAGTTAAGTGGTAAAAAAAATCTATTTTCCCATATTATTTTAACGGTATATTAACGGCATAATTAACGGAATGCCTAAAAACAAAAACAAATGTAACGTTAATGGTTATAATTAATTATTTAGTAGTTCAGTGGTTACTTTCTAAAAGATCAAATAGTTGAGTGATAAAAAAATCTATTTTCCCTAAATATTATTAATATATTAATATTTATCTCATTTTTGTTCCTATTTATCATTTCAATAAATCCCTGATTTATCGATAAATCATTAGACTCAACAGAACTAATTAGTTCCGATTTGAGAAATCTACCTATTGCAAGTCACTGCATGCGGCCACTGGCACTGATCACCATGAAAAACAACAATGATAAAGAAAATAACCAAAACAAGACGTATAGCTAGCGAAGACAAACATTGCAGTTCCAGCCATCAACAAGGCTACATTTTAGATACAAGAGTTGTTATTGCGAGGAAATTGCTACACAACTCCGAAAATATCTTGTTTCTCTCAGTTAATGGTGATGGATTCTGCAGCAGTTGTTCCTCCTCGTATCCGTTTTCACATGATTCAGCATCCGACATGGCTGCTGCCACATCAGAATTAACAGTATCAAAAGAACTTGTGTTCAAAGCCAAGTATGATCCTTGTAGATTATCTAGAGCTTCAGAATACTCCACCAGGCATTCTTTTAAGCATTTAAACTCATATTCTGTTTGGTTCGGATTATGCAACTTTATTAGATAGTCTATGTGTGCTTTTGTTTCGGTTGCTTTCTCAATACTTTTTTCCAAAGTAATTGTGGCAAGGCCTTTAACGTCGGAGTTCTGGCTAAGAGGATCAGATCTTAAGGATGATGAACAAGTATCAGCAAAAGGAGTTTGGCTGCATGTTGTTGAAACAAGATCTTCTTGACATGTTGCAATTCTTAGTAACAACACTACAGTGCTGATAAACAAGAAGGAAACTGAATGAGACATGTTATGTTGCAATTGCAAGATTATTCAAATAAAATGTTAGCAAATGATTTGCTCAAATGTCCGGCTTTGGATCCCGGTTTGACCCCTTCAAATCAATATACTAATTTTATCATGAAATTTCAATTTATAAACTGCCAAATGACAAAAAACCATACTAGAATTTTGATAATAGGTACTTGTTTTCTCTTTTTTTGTTTTGTTTCTGTTTTGTTTTGATATAGGGAGTTGCAGGAGTATCGGCAAATATCTGTCAGTAATCAATTATCATGTACAAATGCTAAAAGCTCATAGTTGGTCATAAAGCTTAATGTCTCAATCAGGCTTTTTAATTGCACCTGTTATTACTATTGACTAGCACCATGTTTCAGAATGTTGAATGTGTACTAGATATGTGAAACACTTGCAATTACTTACAAATCATAAATGAAGAAGAGCACTATTTGAATGCCTTCGGAAACATCACAAGAGAACAATATTAATTCATTAATATGCATTGTGATTAAAATTTTATAATGAATAAATGAAGGCCTTGGGCTATACGTAGTTGTATACATAGTAAGAATACAGTCAAATTCCCCAAAAGGTCACACATTTAGATCATAATTGTAAAGTTTAGCGTGATCCACTAGCCATTCACTTCCTTGAATAAGTCCCTCCACTGTAAATTTAGAGGCCTGCTGATCTGTGAGATTTCGTTTATAGCCATCCCATTCAACACGCTGATCTTGCACTGAGCCTAGCCCTGAGTTCTGATACTCCCCATAGAATATGGTCTCTGGTGGTGTAACATCTCTGATCCATTCAATCCATCCCTGAGGATTCAATAATTGTCCAATTTTCGAGTGCATTATAACTGTTGTTGAATAGTTCTTCCATGGCCTTCCCAAGTAAGTATCAGCTGTCACAAGTTGGTTGTTAAATGTGGTGGTGAGATCACATCCCTGGATACAAATTCCTGTATTCTGATTGGGGTCCGACTTGCTCTGAGCTGTTATAGCAATGAACTGTTTTGGAAGAGGCTCTCGCGGTTGGATCGTGCAATTCTGGAAAACTACAGCTGCATTCCCAAATATAAAATCTACAGTTCCTGTGATATGACAGTCACGGTAGAATTGGCGGTTTGCATGCACGTAAAGGGTGTCTTGGTATGCTTCAAATGAGCATTGATAGAAGATAGAATGATCTGATGAAGAACGCATTGCAACAGCTTGTTCTTTCTCTGGCCCTGCTGTGTTTCTGAAAGTCATGTGCATTGCTATAAACCCTCTACCTTCTGCAACTGTAGTAGTAAAATATCAACAATTATGTAAACAAAATAATTAGTACATTGTTCAAGATATGTAATTACATACAGAATGGGAGAGGTGATGGTTTGATATTTTTACTTACTTAAGGTGCCTGAAATGAAGGTAGGTGTTTTATCTACAATGTTCAAGTTATTGGAGATAATAGTTTTCTTCATTCCATCCCCGTACATGGTTACATTCCATAAACGCTTGCCAATGGTGGCATTCTCCGTGTAGACGCCTTCTTTTATGTAGATAACAAATCTGTAAGGACTCCTTTCAGGAATGCTTTTCACTGCTTGACCAATGGTTGTGAAGTTGCCTGAGCCATCCTTAGCGACTGTGACATTAGGCCTTGGTAAATTTTTCTCCAATTCTTGAAGGAGTCTGCGGTTTCCAGCCTGATGTAACCAGCTTGGAATACCATCTGCTTCTGAGTGCAGCAACTTTCTGTTCATAGAAAATTTGAGTTTGCTGAGTATTTTTGTAACGATTGCTAAACTATTACTAGTAAACTCGGTGGAATTTCTCATTGCAGTTCTGACTTCTTCAGTTAGTTCTAAATTACCCCGAGAAAACTCCTGTAGTCCATCTATGCATGTTTCCTGATAAGTAATGGCTGCACTGAGCCATGTCCTGATGTCGTTTATAGTGCTTGTACTTGGAGACAACTTGTTCTCGGTCTCTTGGAATCTTACAACTGACATGTTGACATAATCGATGGCATCCCAAATGATGCTTTCACAGTTACGTAATGCATTCTTTGATAAGGAATCATAATTGGAATTGGAGTCAACTAGCATCTGAGTAAAAGAAGAGAACTTTACAAGTGCATTAACTGCAGCTTGGAGGGACAGCACAAACAAGTCTTCTGGATTGTTTGAAGTAAGATTCGTGGAGCTCTTGAGCGAAGAAATGCTGGAAGAACAAGAGTCTGGATACAAGGTCACCTCACATACAGCTTTAATAGATTCGGCTGTGGAAGTTGAAGATGAGGAAGGGGGACTTTTGTTAGAGTTGTCATTGCGCTTTAGATCTCCAACCGATGCAGCTATAATGATAATGACCAACAGGACAACAGAGACAGATACGATGATCAGACGCTTTCGTGCTTTCTTGCGAAATGCATGCTCTTCTAACTCTCTTTTGAACAAGTCTATGGAACTCATGTTTTAGTTTCTTTCTTGGTGTTGGCCTAAGTTCAATTGTGCACCAATGATTTCAACCTGTTTATATAGGTATGATAACTCAAAAAAAGGCCTACTACTTTATCAAATCAATTTCACTTTCACTGACCAAGTCTGACTCAGATAGCTGAATTTGTTTAATCCTACCAATAAGCCAGCCATTTTTGTTAGTAACACTAACAACAACAGTAATTACAATACTGCCAATTTCATTCTGTTCTTTATCAACTATTCAACTGTCTTACTTTTGTATGGACAAGAACCAAGTCTTGATATTTCTGGCCTGTCCTTGGGGTTATAAGTATTACTGCTGAGACCAGTTCCATCACATGTATCTTAGTTTTCTGAATTTTAACCTCATTTATATTAAGTGTAAAACGCATTATGGAACTAAACCGCTAAGAGAGCTCACAGTAAAAACAATTAATTAATTAAGAGATATTAGTGAAGGCAAATGCATATACTTTATGATCCATAAGATTAATACTTGATCCTGGATATTGTTCCACTTGTCTGTCAGGTTCAAACCAAGTTTGCTGATGTACATTTGTATAAATATATCCTAGTAAGATAGTATTAAAGCCGGCAACATGTACTTATCTTATGATTGTATCTCTGACAACCGGCTGCTTACTGACTAATTCAACCAGAAACTTTACCAAGCTCGATTAGAAACCCCTAACAATACGAACTTGTTATGCTCGAGTTGAATCATTCATGCGCCACACATATGATTTAATGATACGAGATGCATTATCTTAATGAATTCTTTCTAGACAGTAACGTAACATCGTACTGTTAAAACCTGGGGACAGTATTTACTTTTAAAGTCGATGTTTGTACAGACAAATGCAGCTCAGTATGCAAACTTATAAAATCTGAATTAAGAACAGAAAATGTTATCATCTGCTGATTACAAAAATGAAGGTAAGGTCATGCTTTGGTGACACACAATTACAGTCCTAGTTTCTTTTTTTCTTTGTTGCTAAATTGCACTCCTAATTTTTTTTTTTTTGCCTAGATTGCACTCCTAGTTTTTAAGTGCAGATGTGGCGCCAAAGTATATTTACATCGAGCAATTAATCAGACATGACTAAATTCTGACTTAATTTAGTTGAACAAGTCGAAATGTACAGGAGCATCAACGTCACCCTTTAACCAGCTATCACCTTGTAGGAATGGACCTACTGTATATTTAAGAGCCTCATCTCTCTTAATCACCTTAAAACCAGGCCACTTCACTCTGTTCTTAACATCTGACCTGGGTCCTTCGTTGCTGTATTCTGCATAAAACAATGTGCTTAGTGCAAAATTTCCTTCCCAAGGCAACCATCCTTGAGGATCAATGATATCATCAATCTCCGTTTCCATAACAATTGTTCTTGAAAATTCTTTCCAGGGCCTGCCAAGGTAACTCTTAACCTTTTCCTTGACGGATGACAATTGGTTATCTGCCATTATGTGACAATTATGTAGCACAAGTCCAGTGGTTTCACGTTTGTCAGACCTTCCCTGTGCAGTCACAGTGTTCTTTTGTCCGTCCATAGGTTTTCTGACAAAAATCAGACAGTTTTGAAGGATGGCAGCTGCATCACCAAAGATGAAATCCACTGTGCCTGAAACGTAACATCCACGATAGAATTGTCGATGGGCTTGGACATATAATGTGTCCTGGTACCCCTCCATACGACAATTCAGGAATATTGAGCGGTCTGATTGGACTCTGAGGGCCACTGCTTGATGCTTTTCTGGTCCAGCGGTATTTCTGAACCCGATATTTTGAGCCAGGAACCCATCTCCCTCAGCAGCTGCACATCAGGAAAAGTGTCTTCTGGTTATGTAGAAATAAGTATGTTGGATATAAATATATAGAAAAATGTTCACATTGTGTACGTTAATATTTCTAGTGTAACCTACCAAATGTTGCAGTTTTAAAGGTTGGAACTCCATCAACATTATTCTTGTTTCCAGTAATTATAGTCTTTTGAGATCCATCTCCAAACATTGTGACGTTTACCATCTTTTTAGTTAATAAAACATTCTCTTCGTATACTCCCTCCTTAATAAAAATAACATACCTGGATAGACATGAGAGACCAAATAATATAATGTAAGAATAAAACAGAACAGTACAGATTCTTTAAACTATTCACTTTCTATGCGAAGACCAAGAATGATTAATATGGAAAGGATTGAAACTTGTACCTCCCTTGATGATTTTGTGGCAACTTAGCCAATGCATCATTGATGGTTTTAAAATTTCCACTGCCATCTTTTGCAACTGTAACATCGGGCTTCTGTTTCGGAGGTCCAATCTTGAGCAATCTCCTTTCCGCAATGCTCATCCATGCAGGAAACTTCTCTTCTAGCAATGAACGTTGCCTAGACTCTGACAGAAGAAGGCGTTTTGGTTTCTGAAAAGAGGAAAGAATGGATGAAATCTGGGAGACAATGGCAAGAGAATTGCTAGTAAGCTCTGTTGAAGTTCGCAAGGCCTTTTTAATCTCTTCCTTGGCTTCCCCTTCTGGAAAAGCATCAACGCAGGTTTGTTGATAAGACATAACAGCACTTAACCAATTGTTAAGATCACCTCTCTGGGAATCAAGCGCTCCTATTTCTTTTTCACCAACCGCGTTAGTAGAGCTATTTAATTCTTGTAAAGCATCATCAATAACTTTTTTACAAACCTCAAATGCTTCTTTCTTTTTCGGAGTATCTAATTTAAATTTTGACGAATCATTCATGGCCATTTCAAGCTCACTCGAGACAACAGAAAATGCAGCCTTGACCAGATCTTTTGGTTGCTGTGTTTCTGAGGGGTTTGCCTTAACGAACTTTCCTAGGTTGCTCTCGCAGGTTGCCTTAAAATCTGTAGAAGCACACATAGTTGTCACCATCTTTGATGATTTTGTTACATCTGCATTATCTTTGTCTTCATTTGTCTTATCTCCATGGGCTGGCTTTTCATCATTTGCATTATCTTTGTCTTCACGTGTCTTATCACCTGTACTCTCTTTGGATGTATCGTCTGGATTTTTTTTGGCTGGCTGATTATCATCATCATCCTTTTTTTTAACAACAACAACTGCAACCGCAGCACCTATAACCACAATACACAAAACTAAGGCGATTACCATCATCCTGTGTCGCTTTCTTTTTTTCTCAATTTCACGTCGTTGCGCTAAAAGATCAAAGTCTTCAAATGCCATGGTAGTAACGTATATGTGTATCTTGATAAACTACAAGTATCTCAGACAAGGGTTTCTCTGCCTTGGGTTCTAAGCCAAGACAGAGGGTAATGTAATTACTTCTGCTAATGAATATTTATGTATTTTTCAATTTGTTGCTTATCTTCTTCCTATGAATCTCTCTTTGGTTTTCTCTTTTTAAAGCTTTTAGTTAATGGAAATAAAACATATTTGATCATTACTATGCATTTAGCAGAGGGAATGGATTGGAGAAACTTCAGGGTTTTTCTTTCTTTAGCAAGTCAAAACTTTAGTGACCATGATTTGCATTTCCCCTTAAGCCGCTCACCCATTGAAACTTTAATTCTTCTAAATCTATTGATAAAAACCCTGCACTTGACTCTTTTAACTTAATTTATCCTTTTTTATACTATGGTTTACTGGTTTGTTTAGTGTGTGTACAAATCTGTTTTTATGGTAGCAATTTTGTAAATCTTTAATCATTCTGTACTTGTAATTATGCCCTCACGTATTTATACGAGAAATATGTTCGTGTGTGTGTGGGAAATCTTTCAATCCTCAGCTACTTAGCTGAGAATGACCTCGCGACCATGATACCAATATTTAAACCAACACATTTACGCAATTGTTGAGAGTTTTGGTACCCCTTTTGGTGGGTTTTTCTACCCATTGATTATCTCTACAGAAATGCTGAATATTTCAGCGACTGTTCAACAATCGTAGATTGGATGAAAGAAACTCTGATTTGATCTTTTGCACGTGTTTGTTCATTTTGATTATTTTTGTAATGTCGTATGGCCTTATAATTAATGAATTAATTATCTGTCAAAAAAAAAAAAAAACTCAGGGGATGTACATTATTTATAGAAAATGCATAAAAAAAAAAAGTTACGCACATGAACAAACACAGGGTTTACAAAACAAGCATGTAGAACTGTCATTAAACTCCATCATCATATGGAAAAGAAGTAGAATCAAGCCAGTCCTGACCAGCAATAAAATCTGAAACAGTAAAGTTAGTGGCGTCGTAATAATCCATAATGTGATATCCTGGCCAAGTAACTCTTTGATCAGTTGCAGAACCTTGTCCATAATTTTCATACTCACCCTAATACAATGTGTCGAGGCCGTTATCATCAGTCCATTTCGTCCACCCTTCTGGTCTGATAAAATCATCAATGTACGACTCTATATAGACGGTTCGTGAGTACACTTTCCATGGCCTTCCTAAATAGCTCTTGACCCGGGTAGAATTTGTGCACAAGTCTTTTGTGGCCAAAATCGAGCAATTTTGCATTGCAATTCCAGTTTCCTTGTCTAGGGAGTCTCGCGACTGGGCTGTAATGACAGTGAATTGTCCAGGCAATGGCAATTTCGACACGATGTTACATCCTTGAAACACCACAGCTGCATTGCCAAATATGTAGTCTGTAGTTCCATAAATTTCACACTCTCTGTAAAATTGTCGAAAGGAATGTGTGTACAATGTGTCTTGGTAACCATCTATAGTGACCCTGTACATTGCGGCTAAATCTGCATTGATACGAAGAGCAACCGCTTGCTGCTTCTTTGGTCCGGCATTGTTTTCAATGGTAATGTCTCGTGCCAAAAAACCCTCAGCAGACACCGCTAGTAATGATTCCAAATGTCCCAAAATAGGGAACAGTAAAACAAGAAAATTAGTATGTGTATTGATTAAATTCAATATATTTCGAAACGATCTAACAAGTGTGAGACTCAGTGGAGACATGCGTGTCCGAGTTTCAGGTAAGTACCTCTCCCCCAGAATCATGGTTGTCCTTCGTAAAAGTGAATGAATCTATACTCTTTATTAATAAGCAAAACAATGTGAAAATGGCGCGCGGTACTAAAAAGTACCAAAGTACCGAAGTACCAAATTTGGTTATCACTTGACCCGGGTTCAATTCCTCACAACTACATAATTATACAAGATTTATTTACTTTAAATTCTTTGGCTTCATCCAGGGTTCGATTCCTTACAACTACGTAATTATACAAGATTTATTTATTTACTTTAAATTCAAGTACCAAAGTACCAAATTTGGTTATCACTTGACCCGGGTTCAATTCCTCACAACTACATAACTATACAAGATTTAATTAATTTAAATTCTTTGGCTTCATCCAGGGTTCGATTCCTTACAACTACGTAATTATACAAGATTTATTTATTTACTTTAAATTCAATAATTTCATGGAGCGTTAGATTCTTTACAGCTACGTAATCTTACAAGATTTATTTATTTAATTTAATTTAATTAGCTTTATGCACGGTTCGATTGTCTATAACTACAGAATTAAATAGTTATTTATTTATTATATATTTTTATCATTCAATTCTCGAAAAATACATTTTTAAAAAATATTCATTAATAATTTATTAATACTAATATTTTAATGTCGACTCATGCTCGGCCCGTACTTGGCACCGGTTATAAGCTAGTATAGAGTAAATTACAAAATGAATATAGAGTAAAAGTGGCCCTTAACCACCTTTTTAAAAAATAAAATTAATGTCCAGCCACTATATTGTAAATTTGAAACTTCGACCACCAAAATGCAAAATGAGGTTAAGTATGGTCACAAATTTGTAATTTACTCCTGAAGAATATAAGACTCTAGATATTTAAACATGTGGACGCGGGAGTCTATTAGTTCAAAGTAAACTAATCTTGAGTTTTGATGATTGATACACAATGCATACTATTTTTTGTAAAGTGTTTTGTAACGTGCAAGGTAGACCAAAAAAATGATCAGAAGCATAAAGGAAATGGAGTCAACGGCGACTCCTTTTACATAATGTAGCATATAATAGTTACCAAGAGTGGCGGATCCGAAAGTAGTGTGTTAACGGAGGAATTTGGTGATAACCAATTCGGGGAGGGTTGCTGGAATTGTGGTAGTGACCGATGATGATATGTAACGTAGGTTGAGAGGATTAGGGTTTATGATTTGGGGATGGCTGAGATTGTATGTAAGAATAGGTCGCAATTAAGATTGAATATTGAATTCTCTCTTGTTCGCAAGTTTGCATCGTACCATACAATGTGCATACGTACCCTATTTATAGGGATCAAGCCAAACGTAGTTCTTGGGGAACAAGTAACACATGGGTCGAGTTTCCTTCTTTATCAGCAAAAAGACCGGAATTACCACCTTTGATATGCATTATGAGTTGTCATGGTCTTGCTATTATCTCGGGATAAGATGAGATAATTATTGATCCGAGATTATCGGGGTCAATACTTATCTAATCAGAGACAGCGAAAGACCAGCTCTGTGCTGCTGTGCATATCAAAAAGGGTAATATCCGTCAACTTTCCTAGTAAAGCAAAGTTCACTAGCCTGGATAGTCTTTAATTAATATAATTTAAATATTTTATTTACCGTAAGTGAGACTCCTCACCCGCCTGGACGAAGTTAGTTTCAAACCCTTTTTGGGCGAAGTCATCTTCAAGTCTGAGGGGGCGAGGTTACCCAGTAGATCTTAGGGCGAGGTTGGCTAGCAATCACCAGGTGAAGCCACCACCTGATTAGTGGACGAGAATGTTTATTGAGCGGGCATATCTAGACTGAGCCCAGATTATACTCAATCCTCGCTCCAATAAAGGCGAGAGTTGTAAGTAAACGGGTTAGGCCCATCAAAGATTCTTTACTATCTAAAAGGCTTACTAATTCAGTCCTCCTCTTCTCGACCTAACAGAGGGCGATGCCACTTTAAAAGGCGAGGTCGTCATTTTTGGCAATAACAACTACCCCCCAATTTCTTGTAACGAGAATTCGTAAAAGAAAATTTATTGGACGAGCCCTTTTTAGGTGTCGCCCCTTTCTGGAATATTTTCTCCCTTGAGGTGCGAGGCTGGTTTGTAATTCTTTCCTCTGTCATTATACACCTGTATATACGTACAAGCTATTCTTCCCGATAAATTACAATTTTCTCTTCAACGGTCATAAAAATCCAAAACCCAATCAGAGATAGCCACGTGGTAATTTTTTCGTTTGCCTATAAAAACCCCCAAAATTTTCCTCATTTCAAACTTTCTAAAAATCTATCAAAGTGCTGCCAAAATTTCCTCTGTACGAAGAAGGCGAGGTTCCGTTTCTGAAATGTGAGATTCATAAACCACAAGGCGATTCCTACTTTTTCCAAAGGCGATCTTCTCAACTTCACTAATGTATAACCTCTTGTCTTCATTTAATTTTCATCATTGTATTTTTCATATCATAGGTAGGCGATATTCCTTTAGGTTCACTCTAGGATAGGCCGTAAATAGTTTTAGGACGTCTCCATCTTATTTGATAGGGCGAGGACATTAAAACCCTCTTTTTCACCCATTCCGAATAAAACACCCTACCTCATAAACCTTCATTTTATCTACCTTTTTCCTTTCTAACAATGTCCTCGCCCTTTATTTCAGATGTCGAACGAAAACTCGCCCGCCGGGAAACATTCGTCGTCGCCCTCGAAAACATCATCTCCCAATCGAGAGGAAGCTAATCTTCAACAATACCTAAATCCCCAATAGTTACGAGCCCATCAAAGAAATAACAACTCTACGAAGATTCAACTCCGAGCTTCCGAAGTCATAGAGCTATCCGAGGATCTAAACACAGGCGAGGGCATTGAAGACCTTTCAAGTACATTCCACGCGGGAGAAATGGGGGAGGACAATGATGACGACCTCCATGATCTGTTTGCAGATCTCGACCAACCACAAATAGGCCCTTCAAGATTAGGGAAGGGGCGAGGAAAAGATTTGGCTAAATACGAGGCACTTATCCGCGACCAACCTGATCCAGAGAGTGAGGAAGATCATAGCGAAAGCGAAGAATATGAATCATCCGAAGGCGAGATCGGAGACGAGGACGAGGTTCTTTCTGTTTCGCCAATTCGATATGCCATGGAGCTTCCCTCTCCTCAACATAATCCTTATAAAGCTCCAGTATTTGAACATGAGCTAGATTTAGATTTTGGGGAAGAATTCTCGGAAAAAGAAAAAACAGATGCTCGTTTTGAAAGGAGAATCATTTCCTGTGCGGGCCTTAGATCAAGAATCTCGTCCGAAGAAATTATGTATTTAATTGAATACTACAACCTAGCAGGAAAATGGCTAAGGCCTCGCTCGTTTATGAGAATGCATATATTCGATACAGTGGGACTTCCTACTCCAAGAATGGTCCTAACAAACAAATTGGTTGAACTAGGTCTAGGATGGCCTATGCATCCTTTCCTTCAAGGATTGATAGATTACTACAAGATTGCCCCAATCCAATTATCGCTTAACAGTTATAGAGCAGCCATTGGGCTATACATGATGTATAGAAACAATGGGTACGAGCCTCCGTCAATGGGCGAGGTTAGTCATTTCTTAACTCTGAGGAACAGCGGTAAAGACATCGGCTTCTACTACCTTGCCTTCTGGGCGAAACATAATAAAAAGGGTTTTGCCACTGGAAATCCAAGCAACATGAAAGTCTGGAAAGACAGGTTTTTCTATCTATACGATGTCCCGAGGACGAGAACTCAGTTCAATTTAGAAGCTTGTAAGTATTCTTCAATCCTCACCCTTCAATAAGTACCTCGCCATTTTCTTTTATTGCTCATTTATTTACTATTTTATCACCAACTTTTCGCATTCTAGTTAAGCCTTCCCAAGTAGAGCTCAAAGGCGAGGCCTTCCTAAGAGCTCAGGAAATAGGAAACCTTTCTCGAGATGAGAAGGATTTGAATCTGTTAGTTACACCTGAAAATCTTCTCGCCCACGGTTTCTACAATGCAGGGTTTGGACAACTCGCTCCAATCAAATTTGTAAGGAATTCATCAAAAAGAATTCGCAAAAAACAAACTAAAACTCTAACCAGCAAAGGTAATTTATACAACATCGCCCCTTGTTAGTATCTATCTATTTCGCCTATTCACTTGAATTCGCAGAGACATAACCATTATATATTGCATATTGCCTTAACTCATTTTTTGTCTTTATTTTCAGGATTAATGGCCGCCCTTCCTTTTGGCAAGAATCCTTTTTCGAAACCAACCACTACACCAGCTGCGACCACCACCAGTCAATCTCGCCCTTCGTCTTCAAACTTGGCGAATTTTCCACCTCCTCCCCCTATCCACAATGCCGAGAACAACAAAAAACGGGGAGGGGGAGAAACTGTCCAAAATCCCCAAAAGAAACTCAAAGCTACTGCTACAGAGGACGCGCCTATTGACTCGGTGGCCTCACTCTTTGGTTCTATCGCATCGGATAATTACTCTGATCAGGATGCGCAAGTGTAACACCCCCATCTATATCTAAATGAGGGGCCACTTATTATTCCATAAACCTGCAAACAGAGCACTAAAATAATCTCTAAATAATAAATGAACGGTATCATAACCTCCAAAACAATATGAAACCTCCAAACAATTTAAATCAATAAATATGAAAACCGAAATCTCTAGATAATTATTTAAGTCTAAATAATAATAGCAATCTGAATATCCTAATCAATGAAATAGGGTGGCTCTCCATCACACAGTCCCAGATCCCCCTAAGCACCTGCCAGAAAAAGAATACGGCATGAGCCAATTGCCCAGTACGGATTTGGAATACAGTTTATAAAACAGGAAACAGATATTCATATTTGACAGTTTATAACAAAACATTTATTTAAAAATAAGTATGGCTGAAGCAACGAGGGGTTAGGATATTTCATACCGAGATCAGAACAGAACAGATACAAATACACACATCATAGGGTACCTAATGTGTGCAACAAACCGGATAACGTGTACGGCATATACAACGTCACCGTCAAATCAAATCACAAATCACAAATCATAAATTCTGGGTGCACCCACGTATCCTAAAACAAATATCAAATGCGCAAAAGCTCGCCTCCTGAGCTATCAGAACAGAAGGATACGCCATGACCAATCACACTGCCATGGAAGTGTCATGTCACTGGTGCCGCAATGACATGGTTGTAGTACCCCTACAGCTGGTTAACTCGGTATACCCTATATCACTAAGAGTTCAAATATAACATTTCACAAAACTTTTAAATCACAGAACATATATTCTCAATATTTTCAGCAGATATAAAATATACGCAATATCAGAAAATCGCAGAAACGAATATTTAAATATTTCAAACAGATTTAAAAATATTTTTCAGAGTCAGAACAAATTTTCATATTCAAAATGATTAAAAACCAAATGAACCGATTTGAGATCAAAACGAATTTAATTTAAATATTACTAAGAGGAGTAGCGCTGAATAAAAGAGGAGAGAATCCGTACCTCAAAAATAGTGATCACAAACTTTAACGATACCTCCTAATAATCTACAAAAACCCCAACAGTCGATCTAATATCAAAATCTAATCTTGTAATTAATACTCATTTATTTATATAAGTCTACTTATCTTTTAATGCCTCGTTAATATTGATAATACCTAGTAAACATATAATAGTTAATCCACGATACTAGTCAACAACATGATTGATTTATATACTGCCAAACTAGTTTATTCAAATGAATACGCATATTATACATAAAGTAACCAACTACATAGAATCATACATTAACATTATAAATAATTATGATTTTTTTTAAGCCACGGAAATATAGCATTAGATAGTTTAAACAAACCATGTTATATTTTAAAATAACCATTTTATGCACATAATTATAAATGCATTAGCCAACTCCAAATTATAAAATATTTATATGAAGTTTATACTATATACTAATATATTATTATAACATAATTATAATTTTATTCTTAAATCAACTAATAACTAATTTATTATCCAATATAATAATATGTCCAATATTAGATATTAAAAATGCTCAAAACATGATTACAGGCTCTTTGAAAAAAATTTCACAAAAGATGAGAAACCATTATATATGTATTTATAATATTTAAATATCACATAGCCCACGTAAATAGAAAACTAGATACCATGGTTAAACTGTAAAAGCAGAATTCAACTTGCATTATTTTAAGAACAAAAGAGAACCAGACAAAATAAGACTCCCACAACACTAATATGAAAGCTCTCGACACAAAATTTACGAGTATAAGGTTCCAACTTAATGTTATACGAATACATTATACATAATTGATAATATTAAAAGTTAGGGGATTCACACCTGTCATAAAGTCCGTAAACCACACAAAAGTACTACTCTAGCTTATGTTGAATAGGAATCTCCTCCTTCTTCTATCAAGCTATGTCTCTCTCGCGTCTGCCGCTTCTAACAGATTAGGGTTATTAATATTATCCCAGTGCCCGATATATATAGCACTTAATAATAATAATTATTCTTTTTTTTTAATCTAATCACTATCTACTATAAATCACCTCTATAATTAAATTTTATTATTAATCGTACAAATTCTAATTCTACTTTAAATCAAATTCTTCACATAATATTATTATTATTATTATTATTATTATTATTAAAAATTTCTGAATATTACATATATACCTCCTTAAAAGGGATTCCGTCCCCGGAATCAAACGAAAATATAACTCGTATCTAAATTAAATAAATGTGAATATTTTTCATGAATAGACTCTTTAACATCTAAAATTGCCACTCTCTTACCATTTGATTCCACCGAACTAAAAGCATTATTTCTTTCCTAGTAACTCTCTCGTATATATATAGCTAGCATAAATAAGTTTATATGAGCCATGTTTTCATGATTAATTATCAATTTTTTTGATACTTTGTTACTAATAATCAAAAATAAATGTTGACAAGTATACATAAAAATTGAACACCAAAATAAACACAAATAACCAAAAATACAGACATATTAATTTACTTATTTAATATTCACATTTTGTTATTAATGTCATGAATCCATTCCTTTCCTTATGTGTACCATCCTCTTTTAATAATCATTCCCATATGAAATAGTGAATTAACATAATCAGATATTCTTTTAATATAGTTAATAACAGCAATATAATTAGCACAATTAAATTAACAAATATAAAGCCTTTCAAGACATATAAAATAAAATAAATTTATACTTCGATTAGGCTAAATAGATAGCAAATTTAGGAATAAGGTCCAAATAACTACAACCAGTTAAATCCATTTGCCATTAATTTGCTAGTAGTAACACTTTAACTAGTAAAAGTAAACTAAAATTCACTGCTCCTCCTGTACATAAATTTTTTGTTTGCCTTCACAATTATACACGATTAAGAAATTATTTTAATTAACTTCTTTAATATTATAATTAGGCACCAGTCACGATTCAAATAGTTTTTACAAAATAATCTCATCCTACATATAAAGTCGTTAAATTAAATTAGTCACAATCCAGCTTCTACGATTCAGATTAATCAACGCAAATTAGACACATCATTGATATAATACTCTAGGAAATATCAAATAACTTGACTCATCGTAAAAAAAAAAACAGAACCATGAACTTAATATACATATATAACAACTAATAGATAATGATTACAAAATAATTAAGTGCGCCAAATATAGATAACGTATAAATTATAATTATAAGAGATTGAGTATCCTAAGGTCGACGTCACATAATTTTTCTAAGATTGTACTCAAATCTCATATTAAAACACGAGGGTGCTACTATAATTTCAGAATATTATGTATAATTACAAATTTGCCATTAAAATTTATACTAAAACACCTTATTACCTTAGGAAATTTCCTGAGGCTAACCTAAGGTTTTTTTTTTTTTTTCTAATTATAGAATATAACTTTGTTTGTACCTAACTAATATTATCGGACATCAATAGTCTTTTTGTTATTTCTTCTCTTTCCCTCACACCGCTAGATTTGTTTTTCCTCTACAGATTGTCTCCTAATGCCCCTAAATATACAGTACAAATCCTAATAAGTTTAAGGTTCATAAATGATAATATAAAAATATTTAGAAAGCTTTATTTTATTTATTCTAATTATGAAGATTAACAACATAGGAGCCTATAGATGTTCACCAGTCATGAGTACGAATTAGCAGACCCTACCCTAACAAAATATATGCAACATATATATTGACACTAAACCAAACCAAATTATCATATATCGTAAATAAAATATAAAATAATATATAACTCAACATAAGACAATCTACACGTGTTTATAATTGTAAAATAAACTAAAATTCTAGGATAATAATTCTATCTCACTAATAAAGATTTCGTTCTCGAAATTAAGATTTGATGATATACTAATAACTTGAACAAACAGATTCATTGATTCTTCGAATTGTTTCTCAATTACTCAAATTCTCTGGTAGGAAATTGACTATTAAGATTGTGTAACCCTGCATAAGTTGTTTTAAAGAAATTAATAATCAAGAATCAAAATATACTTTTTTTGTGCCACCATAATATCACATGTAATTATATGGGGTCATACGCATAAGTGTCTACCATGAAACAACCGTATAATAAAAAAACGGAAAGTAATAGTTTCAAACAAAATTATATTCTTGGCACAAAATTTAATATTAAATTAAGTGCATATAACATTATATTATAACAAATAACTTACCATCCAAGTCTCATTGAACTCATCAAATTATAAGACTTGATCAACATCTAATTACATACATACAATTAGAAATCAAAACATTAAGCTAAATTATTGGTCTTTGATGATAATTCTTGACACTAGTTAAACAAAAATAAAAAAAATCAAAATTTTGAGTATATGTATTATTTTTAAACCTTTATGGGATGCCAAATGATGACGGTTAAATAGCATATAATATAATAAAATGCTCTAAGGATAATTCCAGCCACCTTAAAATTTGTAAAAATAAGAAAAACCTGAGAACATATAACACTTATATTCCTTTACTGAATTATTAATTTTAGGCGTCCCTGAAATTAATAATATTATTTCATCTAATTATTTATCATAAATCTGAATACAGAGCACTAAAATCTCTAAGATAATAATTAAACAGTTTAAACAATTCTAGTAAGCACCTGCCAGGAAAAGAATACGGCATGAGCCAAACGCCCAGTACGGATTTGGAATATAGTTTATAAAACAGAAAAGCAGATATACATATTTGACACTTTATATTAAAACAGTTATTTTAAAAATAAGCATGGCTGAAGCAACGAAAGGGGTAAGGTATTTCATACCGAGATCAGAACAGAACATATACAAATACACACATCATAGGGTACCTAATGTGTGCAACAAACCGGATAACGTGTACGGCATATACAACGTCACCGTCAAATCAAATCACAAATCACAAATCATAAATTCTGGGTGCACCCACGTATCCTAAAACAAATATCAAATGCGCAAAAGCTCGCCTCCTGAGCTATCAGAACAGAAGGATACGCCATGACCAATCACACTGCCATGGAAGTGTCATGTCACTGGTGCCGCAATGACATGGTTGTAGTACCCCTACAGCTGGTTAACTCGGTATACCCTATATCACTAAGAGTTCAAATATAACATTTCACAAAACTTTTAAATCACAGAACATATATTCTCAATATTTTCAGCAGATATAAAATATACGCAATATCAGAAAATCGCAGAAACGAATATTTAAATATTTCAAACAGATTTAAAAATATTTTTCAGAGTCAGAACAAATTTTCATATTCAAAATGATTAAAAACCAAATGAACCGATTTGAGATCAAAACGAATTTAATTTAAATATTACTAAGAGGAGTAGCGCTGAATAAAAGAGGAGAGAATCCGTACCTCAAAAATAGTGATCACAAACTTTAACGATACCTCCTAATAATCTACAAAAACCCCAACAGTCGATCTAATATCAAAATCTAATCTTGTAATTAATACTCATTTATTTATATAAGTCTACTTATCTTTTAATGCCTCGTTAATATTGATAATACCTAGTAAACATATAATAGTTAATCCACGATACTAGTCAACAACATGATTGATTTATATACTGCCAAACTAGTTTATTCAAATGAATACGCATATTATACATAAAGTAACCAACTACATAGAATCATACATTAACATTATAAATAATTATGATTTTTTTTAAGCCACGGAAATATAGCATTAGATAGTTTAAACAAACCATGTTATATTTTAAAATAACCATTTTATGCACATAATTATAAATGCATTAGCCAACTCCAAATTATAAAATATTTATATGAAGTTTATACTATATACTAATATATTATTATAACATAATTATAATTTTATTCTTAAATCAACTAATAACTAATTTATTATCCAATATAATAATATGTCCAATATTAGATATTAAAAATGCTCAAAACATGATTACAGGCTCTTTGAAAAAAATTTCACAAAAGATGAGAAACCATTATATATGTATTTATAATATTTAAATATCACATAGCCCACGTAAATAGAAAACTAGATACCATGGTTAAACTGTAAAAGCAGAATTCAACTTGCATTATTTTAAGAACAAAAGAGAACCAGACAAAATAAGACTCCCACAACACTAATATGAAAGCTCTCGACACAAAATTTACGAGTATAAGGTTCCAACTTAATGTTATACGAATACATTATACATAATTGATAATATTAAAAGTTAGGGGATTCACACCTGTCATAAAGTCCGTAAACCACACAAAAGTACTACTCTAGCTTATGTTGAATAGGAATCTCCTCCTTCTTCTATCAAGCTATGTCTCTCTCGCGTCTGCCGCTTCTAACAGATTAGGGTTATTAATATTATCCCAGTGCCCGATATATATAGCACTTAATAATAATAATTATTCTTTTTTTTTTAATCTAATCACTATCTACTATAAATCACCTCTATAATTAAATTTTATTATTAATCGTACAAATTCTAATTCTACTTTAAATCAAATTCTTCACATAATATTATTATTATTATTATTATTATTATTAAAAATTTCTGAATATTACATATATACCTCCTTAAAAGGGATTCCGTCCCCGGAATCAAACGAAAATATAACTCGTATCTAAATTAAATAAATGTGAATATTTTTCATGAATAGACTCTTTAACATCTAAAATTGCCACTCTCTTACCATTTGATTCCACCGAACTAAAAGCATTATTTCTTTCCTAGTAACTCTCTCGTATATATATAGCTAGCATAAATAAGTTTATATGAGCCATGTTTTCATGATTAATTATCAATTTTTTTGATACTTTGTTACTAATAATCAAAAATAAATGTTGACAAGTATACATAAAAATTGAACACCAAAATAAACACAAATAACCAAAAATACAGACATATTAATTTACTTATTTAATATTCACATTTTGTTATTAATGTCATGAATCCATTCCTTTCCTTATGTGTACCATCCTCTTTTAATAATCATTCCCATATGAAATAGTGAATTAACATAATCAGATATTCTTTTAATATAGTTAATAACAGCAATATAATTAGCACAATTAAATTAACAAATATAAAGCCTTTCAAGACATATAAAATAAAATAAATTTATACTTCGATTAGGCTAAATAGATAGCAAATTTAGGAATAAGGTCCAAATAACTACAACCAGTTAAATCCATTTGCCATTAATTTGCTAGTAGTAACACTTTAACTAGTAAAAGTAAACTAAAATTCACTGCTCCTCCTGTACATAAATTTTTTGTTTGCCTTCACAATTATACACGATTAAGAAATTATTTTAATTAACTTCTTTAATATTATAATTAGGCACCAGTCACGATTCAAATAGTTTTTACAAAATAATCTCATCCTACATATAAAGTCGTTAAATTAAATTAGTCACAATCCAGCTTCTACGATTCAGATTAATCAACGCAAATTAGACACATCATTGATATAATACTCTAGGAAATATCAAATAACTTGACTCATCGTAAAAAAAAAAACAGAACCATGAACTTAATATACATATATAACAACTAATAGATAATGATTACAAAATAATTAAGTGCGCCAAATATAGATAACGTATAAATTATAATTATAAGAGATTGAGTATCCTAAGGTCGACGTCACATAATTTTTCTAAGATTGTACTCAAATCTCATATTAAAACACGAGGGTGCTACTATAATTTCAGAATATTATGTATAATTACAAATTTGCCATTAAAATTTATACTAAAACACCTTATTACCTTAGGAAATTTCCTGAGGCTAACCTAAGGTTTTTTTTTTTTTTTTTCTAATTATAGAATATAACTTTGTTTGTACCTAACTAATATTATCGGACATCAATAGTCTTTTTGTTATTTCTTCTCTTTCCCTCACACCGCTAGATTTGTTTTTCCTCTACAGATTGTCTCCTAATGCCCCTAAATATACAGTACAAATCCTAATAAGTTTAAGGTTCATAAATGATAATATAAAAATATTTAGAAAGCTTTATTTTATTTATTCTAATTATGAAGATTAACAACATAGGAGCCTATAGATGTTCACCAGTCATGAGTACGAATTAGCAGACCCTACCCTAACAAAATATATGCAACATATATATTGACACTAAACCAAACCAAATTATCATATATCGTAAATAAAATATAAAATAATATATAACTCAACATAAGACAATCTACACGTGTTTATAATTGTAAAATAAACTAAAATTCTAGGATAATAATTCTATCTCACTAATAAAGATTTCGTTCTCGAAATTAAGATTTGATGATATACTAATAACTTGAACAAACAGATTCATTGATTCTTCGAATTGTTTCTCAATTACTCAAATTCTCTGGTAGGAAATTGACTATTAAGATTGTGTAACCCTGCATAAGTTGTTTTAAAGAAATTAATAATCAAGAATCAAAATATACTTTTTTTGTGCCACCATAATATCACATGTAATTATATGGGGTCATACGCATAAGTGTCTACCATGAAACAACCGTATAATAAAAAAACGGAAAGTAATAGTTTCAAACAAAATTATATTCTTGGCACAAAATTTAATATTAAATTAAGTGCATATAACATTATATTATAACAAATAACTTACCATCCAAGTCTCATTGAACTCATCAAATTATAAGACTTGATCAACATCTAATTACATACATACAATTAGAAATCAAAACATTAAGCTAAATTATTGGTCTTTGATGATAATTCTTGACACTAGTTAAACAAAAATAAAAAAAATCAAAATTTTGAGTATATGTATTATTTTTAAACCTTTATGGGATGCCAAATGATGACGGTTAAATAGCATATAATATAATAAAATGCTCTAAGGATAATTCCAGCCACCTTAAAATTTGTAAAAATAAGAAAAACCTGAGAACATATAACACTTATATTCCTTTACTGAATTATTAATTTTAGGCGTCCCTGAAATTAATAATATTATTTCATCTAATTATTTATCATAAATCTGAATACAGAGCACTAAAATCTCTAAGATAATAATTAAACAGTTTAAACAATTCTAGTAAGCACCTGCCAGGAAAAGAATACGGCATGAGCCAAACGCCCAGTACGGATTTGGAATATAGTTTATAAAACAGAAAAGCAGATATACATATTTGACACTTTATATTAAAACAGTTATTTTAAAAATAAGCATGGCTGAAGCAACGAAAGGGGTAAGGTATTTCATACCGAGATCAGAACAGAACATATACAAATACACACATCATAGGGTACCTAATGTGTGCAACAAACCGGATAACGTGTACGGCATATACAACGTCACCGCAAAATCAAATATCAAATCACAAATCCCAAACTCTGGGTGCACCCACGTATCCTGAAACAAATATCAAAATGCGCAAAAGCTCGCCTCCTGAGCTATCAGAACAGAAGGATACGCCATGACCAATCACACTGCCATGGAAGTGTCATGCCACTGGTGCCGCAATGACATGGCTGTAGTACCCCTACAGCTGGTTAACTCGGTATACCCTATATCACTAAGGGTTCAAATATAATATTTCGCAAAACTTTTAAATCACAGAACAAATATTCTCAATATTTCCAGCAGATATAAAATATACGCAATATCAGAAAATCGCAGAAACGAATATTTAAATATTTCAAACAGATTTAAAAATATTTTTCAGAGTCAGAACAAATTTTCATATTCAAAATGATTAAAAACCAAATGAACCGATTTGAGATCAAAACGAATTTAATTTAAATATTACTAAGAGGAGTAGCGCTGAATAAAAGAGGAGAGAATCCGTACCTCAAAAATAGTGATCACAAACTTTAACGATACCTCCTAATAATCTACAAAAACCCCAACAGTCGATCTAATATCAAAATCTAATCTTGTAATTAATACTCATTTATTTATATAAGTCTACTTATCTTTTAATGCCTCGTTAATATTGATAATACCTAGTAAACATATAATAGTTAATCCACGATACTAGTCAACAACATGATACCAAACTAGTTTATTCAAATGAATACGCATATTATACATAAAGTAACCAACTACATAGAATCATACATTAACATTATAAATAATTATGATTTTTTTTAAGCCACGGAAATATAGCATTAGATAGTTTAAACAAACCATGTTATATTTTAAAATAACCATTTTATGCACATAATTATAAATGCATTAGCCAACTCCAAATTATAAAATATTTATATGAAGTTTATACTATATACTAATATATTATTATAACATAATTATAATTTTATTCTTAAATCAACTAATAACTAATTTATTATCCAATATAATAATATGTCCAATATTAGATATTAAAAATGCTCAAAACATGATTACAGGCTCTTTGAAAAAAATTTCACAAAAGATGAGAAACCATTATATATGTATTTATAATATTTAAATATCACATAGCCCACGTAAATAGAAAACTAGATACCATGGTTAAACTGTAAAAGCAGAATTCAACTTGCATTATTTTAAGAACAAAAGAGAACCAGACAAAATAAGACTCCCACAACACTAATATGAAAGCTCTCGACACAAAATTTACGAGTATAAGGTTCCAACTTAATGTTATACGAATACATTATACATAATTGATAATATTAAAAGTTAGGGGATTCACACCTGTCATAAAGTCCGTAAACCACACAAAAGTACTACTCTAGCTTATGTTGAATAGGAATCTCCTCCTTCTTCTATCAAGCTATGTCTCTCTCGCGTCTGCCGCTTCTAACAGATTAGGGTTATTAATATTATCCCAGTGCCCGATATATATAGCACTTAATAATAATAATTATTCTTTTTTTTTAATCTAATCACTATCTACTATAAATCACCTCTATAATTAAATTTTATTATTAATCGTACAAATTCTAATTCTACTTTAAATCAAATTCTTCACATATTATTATTATTATTATTATTATTATTATTAAAAATTTCTGGATATTACATATATACCTCCTTAAAAGGGATTCCGTCCCCGGAATCAAACGAAAATATAACTCGTATCTAAATTAAATAAATGTGAATATTTTTCATGAATAGACTCTTTAACATCTAAAATTGCCACTCTCTTACCATTTGATTCCACCGAACTAAAAGCATTATTTCTTTCCTAGTAACTCTCTCGTATATATATAGCTAGCATAAATAAGTTTATATGAGCCATGTTTTCATGATTAATTATCAATTTTTTTGATACTTTGTTACTAATAATCAAAAATAAATGTTGACAAGTATACATAAAAATTGAACACCAAAATAAACACAAATAACCAAAAATACAGACATATTAATTTACTTATTTAATATTCACATTTTGTTATTAATGTCATGAATCCATTCCTTTCCTTATGCGTACCATCCTCTTTTAATAATCATTCCCATATGAAATAGTGAATTAACATAATCAGATATTCTTTTAATATAGTTAATAACAGCAATATAATTAGCACAATTAAATTAACAAATATAAAGCCTTTCAAGACATATAAAATAAAATAAATTTATACTTCGATTAGGCTAAATAGATAGCAAATTTAGGAATAAGGTCCAAATAACTACAACCAGTTAAATCCATTTGCCATTAATTTGCTAGTAGTAACACTTTAACTAGTAAAAGTAAACTAAAATTCACTGCTCCTCCTGTACATATATTTTTTGTTTGCCTTCACAATTATACACGATTAAGAAATTATTTTAATTAACTTCTTTAATATTATAATTAGGCACCAGTCACGATTCAAATAGTTTTTACAAAATAATCTCATCCTACATATAAAGTCGTTAAATTAAATTAGTCACAATCCAGCTTCTACGATTCAGATTAATCAACGCAAATTAGACACATCATTGATATAATACTCTAGGAAATATCAAATAACTTGACTCATCGTAAAAAAAAAAACAGAACCATGAACTTAATATACATATATAACAACTAATAGATAATGATTACAAAATAATTAAGTGCACCAAATATAGATAACGTATAAATTATAATTATAAGAGATTGAGTATCCTAAGGTCGACGTCACATAATTTTTCTAAGATTGTACTCAAATCTCATATTAAAACACGAGGGTGCTACTATAATTTCAGAATATTATGTATAATTACAAATTTGCCATTAAAATTTATACTAAAACACCTTATTACCTTAGGAAATTTCCTGAGGCTAACCTAAGGTTTTTTTTTTTTTTCTAATTATAGAATATAACTTTGTTTGTACCTAACTAATATTATCGGACATCAATAGTCTTTTTGTTATTTCTTCTCTTTCCCTCACACCGCTAGATTTGTTTTTCCTCTACAGATTGTCTCCTAATGCCCCTAAATATACAGTACAAATCCTAATAAGTTTAAGGTTCACAAATGATAATATAAAAATATTTAGAAAGCTTTATTTTATTTATTCTAATTATGAAGATTAACAACATAGGAGCCTATAGATGTTCACCAGTCATGAGTACGAATTAGCAGACCCTACCCTAACAAAATATATGCAACATATATATTGACACTAAACCAAACCAAATTATCATATATCGTAAATAAAATATAAAATAATATATAACTCAACATAAGACAATCTACACGTGTTTATAATTGTAAAATAAACTAAAATTCTAGGATAATAATTCTATCTCACTAATAAAGATTTCGTTCTCGAAATTAAGATTTGATGATATACTAATAACTTGAACAAACAGATTCATTGATTCTTCGAATTGTTTCTCAATTACTCAAATTCTCTGGTAGGAAATTGACTATTAAGATTGTGTAACCCTGCATAAGTTGTTTTAAAGAAATTAATAATCAAGAATCAAAATATACTTTTTTTGTGCCACCATAATATCACATGTAATTATATGGGGTCATACGCATAAGTGTCTACCATGAAACAACCTGGCTCTGATACCATATGTGACAACCCGGGTCAAATCCCGAGCCTTTTTCGAAAATCGGGTCAAGTCCCGATTCCGAGTCCGAATAAGCCGAAACCTACTGGCCCAAAGACAGCCAACTTGGGTAACAACTAGCCCACCACAGGCCCCCAAAAGATCATGATTTGTTGGTGCTAATTAGTAGTAGTGATTTGCCTTATAAACTGAACAGAAGTCCCAAATCTCCTCGATGTGGGACTGGGGTGTTACAAACTCCCCCACTTAAACTCTTGACGTCCTCGTCAAGCCTGAACGGATAGCCCATAGGTTCCAAGATCGTTCATCCCTAGCCATTGTGGGATAATACCGGCTGGCTTCGTGTCCCCACCTCCGGACCTCTGTCCATTGTGGGATAATACCACCGGCCTTCGTGTCCCCACCTCCGGCAACTTGATGAATCAAGCTTTCGAGAGTCGGCTCTGATACCATATTTGTAACACCCCCATCTATATCTAAATGAGGGGCCACTTATTATTCCATAAACCTGCAAACAGAGCACTAAAATAATCTCTAAATAATAAATGAACGGTATCATAACCTCCAAAACAATATGAAACCTCCAAACAATTTAAATCAATAAATATGAAAACCGAAATCTCTAGATAATTATTTAAGTCTAAATAATAATAGCAATCTGAATATCCTAATCAATGAAATAGGGTGGCTCTCCATCACACAGTCCCAGATCCCCCTAAGCACCTGCCAGAAAAAGAATACGGCATGAGCCAATTGCCCAGTACGGATTTGGAATACAGTTTATAAAACAGGAAACAGATATTCATATTTGACAGTTTATAACAAAACATTTATTTAAAAATAAGTATGGCTGAAGCAACGAGGGGTTAGGATATTTCATACCGAGATCAGAACAGAACAGATACAAATACACACATCATAGGGTACCTAATGTGTAAGATCCGGGAAAATTACGTGTTATTATATGATGTGAAATGAAATTTTAATTTCATATTAAGAGTTATTAAATGATTTATCTGTTTAAACGTGCTAAGTTATTCGTTAAATGATTGAATATGTGATATTGTGATGCTATGTGAAATGTGTGGGGAATTTGAAATTATTTTGAAAAGGGTGTCATACTATTTTATTTTATTTTAATTATCGAAAAGAAAATTTGGATCGTTCCCAAATTATTCGGGAAATTGGTATATCGTTCGTTCCAATATTTCATTCGTTAAAGTGGGAAGTATTCAAAAATATTCGTAATAGAGGTATTTTGGTTCGTATATTTTGTATTAAACGATACTTGTAGTTATCTGTACTTTATGGATGATTATCGTCTCGTGAAACGTGTGATCTGCTTTATTAAAGGTTTAAAGCATATATTCTGTTATATTGTAATTAAAGCGATCCATCAGATCAGTATCGATCCAAAAATGTCGTTTGGGGTATTATTTTCCGTTTATTATAAAAAGGCAAATCGTACTTTGTTTTTCGTATAATCAAGTCTAATTACAGTTAAAAAGCTAAAAACCCCTGAACGTGTTCTTCGTGTTCTTGAGAATCAAACTCAATTTTGAAGGCGTCATCGGAATCCGATTTCGACGTTCTTATAGTCAAATCGAAGGTCTTGGAATCTAGTTTCATAATCTACCATCAGATTTCGTGTCAGGTAATATTTCAACTTCATACGAATTTTTCTTTAAATCTGGAAAATTAGGGTTCTTGTGAAATTTGGGGGTTTTTAATTCTGAGCTTGTTCATGTGATTTGATGGTATGTATAGCTTCGTATGGTTGTAGGGAGTCCAAATATGCGTTCAATTTCATTGTTTGATTCCCGGATTGTCCAATTCGAAAATTAGGGTTCTTGAGCTCCGATTTGGGGCTTTTTGATTTAGAGTTTTTCCATTGATTTTGATGGTTCCTATAGCTTCATATGATCATGGGTAATTGATTTGCCTGTTTAATTGAGTCGTTCTATTCCTAGAATTGTAGATCGAATTGTTAAGTTTTTTTCCGAATTTTCAAACCATTAGTTCGTAAAATCTGTTGATTGTTTGTGTATGTGGATATGTGGGTTAGATTGTATGTGTTTGAAGCTTTGGTTTGGTGTATAGAACGTTGAGCTTGGTATAGAAATGAGGCTAGACGGATTTTGGCCGGAATATTGGCCGGATGAATAGTGACAGCGGGATGAATAGTAACAGCGGGATGAATAGTGAGGAGAAGATGAATAGTGTTTCTGGATTTTTTATTTTAAAAATAATTCAAAAATAGTTTTATAATTCTAAAAATCATATCTTTGATTTAAAAATACATTTTATTATTCCGAAAATTTTATAAATTCATAAATATTTATTTAAATTCGAAAATTGATTAAATTTAATTATTTTAATTATTTTTGATTAATAATTAATTAATTTAATTAATTGATTAATTCTTTTAATCAGTTAATTCTTAATAATTAATTATTAATTAGATTTAATTAATTAAAATTAAGTTTAATTATTTTCTAGCTTGGTTCATTTATTTAAAAATAGTTTGAGCATTTAAAGAGTGTCAATTAATTTTATTAATTGATTTAATTGCATTTAAAATACTTATATTGGATTTAAAAATCCGATTTTCGATTTAAAAATTGTTTGTGGCTTATTTAAATTCAAATAAGCTTCGTGTGATGTTTTAAAAATATTTATAAGTGCTATGTGGTTCGTATGAGTTGTGTAATGTGTTTTATAGTCAGTATATGCCCATACTAGGGCTAGTATATGAGTTTTAAATATTGTAAATTAGACCGGGCGTCCGATACGTAACCGGTTATTTGTTTAAATGTGTTATGTGAATGATGTGAATTATCTGTTGTTGAGTCATGCATGCGAATAAATTGTGTGGAGACTTGTTTGAGTAATTGGTTGTGTCTAATGTTATCACGAGGGGTAGTTGGGATAGAAATTTGTCGGTTATGTTAGAAAGTGAGATTTACGAGGCCGTTGACTTAGATGTTGACTTTTATAGTATGGGGATTGTCGTCAAGCGAGTTACGTGGATTACTTATGTGGTTGATTGCGATTGGTCTATCAATTGAAATGTGGTTGTCTATGCAACAGAGGCTATTGGACGAGACGAGTCAGATTATCGAAGTTAAGTTACAATCGTTTATGGAATGTGAAATCATACGTTGAGGACTAAGTACTGTCTCATGTTTGACTATCGAGGCTGGCACGTGGATTCGAAATGGTAGAAGCAGACTAGTGGTATTCGCAAGAGCGTTAAAGCAAAGAAGGACGGAAGTCGAGAATCGTGCGATAAGACAGAATAAGGAGGGATCGTATTGTTTCAGCGTTACGAAATAGCTAAGGACCAGAGGCAAGTGTTTATACCCTTGCTTATTAATTAAGGGATATTATCTTGAATTATTAGTATGCATGTTGAATGCTTATTACTGAATTTTCAAATGTTGATTTCTTTGCATTGAATTGCAAGTATGTTATTTAATCTCGTAAATTGACGAGTACTCTTTTATACCTTTTGAGTTTAGATTCATATTTTCATATTGATTGGAAAGATATACTTATTATATTGAAAAGTTTGAAGAGATAATTATGGGTCGTATACTAAGGCTTTCTTTTAAAAGACATGATTTTAAAACATTAGGTTGGAATATTACCAACCCTAGATGAGCGGGAACTTGTGAACCCTATGAGGGAAAACTTATTCTGAAATTCTGAAGTGGTGTTGCTTGCCCTTCAAGTATTCCATTTTTCACCTTGCACCTATGCAAACCTTGTTATCCTTTCTTGTTAATGCGATCATCTGATCCATTCCCTGATTTGAATTCATATATGCTGTGCATGATTTAGTTTACTTCCTTCAAGTACAAGGCTTATCTATTATAAGTACATGTTCGAAGGACTTGAACTATTTCTGTCAGAAGTTGATAAACCCTTGTTTTCTTCATTTATAAACTTCACCTTGAATTCTTCTTAAACTTGAACTTGACTCTCTTTTCATTTACCAGATTGGTAAACCTTAATTAATTCTTCCATAATGTGATGATTTGAACTATTGAGGCCATCTAGAGCCTGTTCTTTGAACTCTACTCTATATTGACTTGTTACACTTTCTGTTGATATCATATTGTCTGTTTCATATCAGACTTAACCTTGTTGAGCATGTCATTGTTTATTCTTCATTATTATCCCAGTTGTTGCATCGATCTCGTCGATATTTATGATGTTGTTACTTGCCATGTGTACTCCCCATTGTTGTGTCGATCTCGTCGATACTAGATTATATTGTTATACCTTTATTGATTCTTCATAATTGAACTGTTTCCTGGAACGTGAGTTTCCAGCAATTGTTGTATTAGGTTGTCGATTCTTCCGACACCTGATTGTCGAAGTAAGGTTGTCAATTGTTCTGACACCTGACGTATATACTATAGAATTGGAATGTTTTTAAAAATGGACCAATTATTGGTCGGGCCATTTATGGTCGATGTAATTTAGGCCCAGATTGGCCTTGGATCCGTAGAGGACTATGCATGAGCTAGTCCGGGGTTGTTGCGTGGCTGGCCAGCAGCACAACCTTTGATTTGATAAAATGTGAAAATCCAATTCTAGAATAAGTTCTTATTTCTGAGATGAGTTACATCCATATGTTTTGTACTTGTGAGTTATGACCTGATATTCAGGTTTATTCGTTGCGTAAAATTGTTGGTTGTTGATTAATAAATGGTGGTTTCAATCTTGCTGAAATCACTTACTCTTAATTCAATTGGATTCCAAATAGTCGAAATCCACTTCCTTGATTCCATTGGCAGTCGTGAGATATCTATCTTGATGAGTTTTATTCATACCGCATATCCAGTCGGTACCATGTTGAAGTCTTGAAGTGCGTTCTTTATTTCTTGACCGAGCGTGTTGGCTCATTCTTACCCCTTGATTATTCTAACCTTCCAGAGTTGTTGGTTTCAGAAAATGTTGTGAATAGATCTGTTATCTTAAAAATTAGTATTTTTGTACAAGCTATGGTCTTGAAGACGTATGAGTTATATTTATTTCATATTTTCTACATACTATTGTAGTTATTGTTGATTCGGTCGTCGTAACGACCAATATAAATCTTTTGTGTTTTAAAACTATTCGGTTGCGAGAAACTGAATGAGAAATTGTGGTAAATTACCAAACTTAATTTGAAAATTTTAGAGATTTTAATTATTGAAAAACAAAGGTTGTTAATTGAAAATCCAAAGTTTATTTTGGAAACCTTTTGTAATATCCGTGAATTTTATTATTTGATTAAATGATATATTTAATCTAAAAAAATTTATTTTGGAATATTGGAATATTATTATATGATATTTAGTGTGTGATTATGTGCTAAATGGTGAGTCGGAAGCCCCTTTCAAAAATTTCGTCATTTGGAATTTTCTTCAAATTTGAGCCGTTTTGATAATTCAAGAGCCCGTTGAAATTTCGTACATTCATTTTTAATTCTTCGTCTTTCGTATTCGAATCGTTATCGAAAGGGTTAGGGGATTCTATTTAACCCTACCTATTTGATTCTGCAAATTAATTTCAATTTTTGATCCGAAAAAGGAAAAATCGTTCCGAACCCTAATTGCTTAAGGGGACGGATTTATCGTTCTATATCAATATTGGAGTTGTTATAGCCCTAGTATTCTTGAGCATTAGTTATATAATGATATATATCAATTTGGATAATCATCAACCTTTTTAACCCCTTACTTTTCGTAAAACGTGTTTTTGACCTAATTAGGGTTTTTAAACGATCTAACGAATCAATATCGATCCAAAAATGTTATTTGGGGTATTATTTTTCCAAAAATATAAAATGACCAATCAGACTTCATAACCCTAGCAATTCTTCAGAAATTACTCAAGAAATCCGAAATTCCCAAATAATTATTTTGTGTTCTTGATCTTCAATCAATTCGTTCTAAGGGTTATTGAAGTCCAAATCTGAAGTTCTTATACTCAAATCAAAGCCCCAAAAATCTAGTTTCAGAATCTTCCAACCTCATCATCATCTGGTAAGTATTCGATTTTATATTGATTTTACAAGTTTCGAATTAAAATTAGGGTTCTTGATTCGATTTGGGGATTTTCATTCTGTTGATTCTCCGTTCAATTGGTTGCTTCTAACATGTTCCTAGGGTTCTAATTAGCAAGAATCCATGCTTTAATTTCATGTTTATGTTCGATTTAGTCGGGTTTAATTTTCGGGTTTTGACCCGATTTCTTCTTTCAATTCGTACGTTCTTGATATTGATCTGACATTGTTTTTGGTAAAGGGCTTTTATTGTATGAGTTATAAGCTTCATTTTGGTATATTAATCTTTGAGTTTCATGTAGGATTTAAGTAGATCGGGTTTCCGGCCGAGGTCGTCGCCGGCGAGTTCTTTGAATGAATTCTGGGCACGATTCCGGCATGGGACAGATGTGTGTGTATGTGGGTTGTGTTTGTCTTGCAAAAGCGAACAAAAGCCCTATAGTTTGGTTTTGTTTTGATCGGAAACGGCGAAGTCCGGCCACCGGACGCCGGCCGGATTCTGGAAAACCCAGATTCCGGCGGGTTGTTCTTGGTGACCCGGATTCGTTCTTCCCGACCCGTTTACCCGATTTTTCGACCCGGTTTCAATCTTCAAAACCCTAATTCATTTTCAGAAAACTGTTTTTGAATTTTATTTTTAAATTTAATTCGAAAATAGTTTAAAAACTTTAAAAATTCATATTTTTATTTTAAAAATATATTTTTATATCAGAAAAATTCTGATAAATTATATTTATTATTTTAAATCCGAAAATTGATTAAACTTAATTATTTTAATTATTTTTAATTAATAATTAATTTATTAATTAATTGGTTAATTCTTTTAATCAATTAATTCTTAAAAATTAATTATTAATTAGATTTAATTAATTAAAAATTCAGTTTAATTATTTTCAAGCCTATTTAATTATTTAAAAAAATAGTTTGAGTATTTAAAGAGTGTCAATTAATTTTATTAATTGATTTATTTTCATTTAAAATACTTATATTGGATTTAAAAATCCGATTTTTGATTTAAAAATAGTTTGTGGCTTATTTAAATTCAAATAAGCTTTGTGTGATGTTTTAAAAATAGTTATAAGTGCTATGTGATTTGTATGAGTTGTGTAATGTGCTTTATAGTCAGGATATGCCCGTACTAGGGCTAGTGTCTGAGTTTTAAATATCGTAAATTAGACCGGGCGTCCGATACGTAACCGGTCACTTGTTTAAATGTGTTATGTGAACAATGTGAATTATCTGTGTGAGTCATGCATGCGAATAAATTGTGTGGAGACTTGTTTGAGTAATTGGTTGTGTCTAATGTTATCACGAGGGGTAGATAGGATAGAAATTTGTCGGTTATGTTAGAAAGTGAGATTTACGAGGCCGTTGACTTGGATGTTGACTTTTTATAGTATGGGGATTGTCGTCAAGCAAGTTACGTGGATTACTTATGTGGGTGATTGCGATTGGTCTATCAGTTGAGATGTGGATGTTTATGCAACAGAGATATCGGTAAGATCGGTAAGTGCGTCGAAGTTAAGTTACGATCATTTATATAATATGAGGATTATACGTTGAAGACTAAGTACCGTCTCATGTTTGACTATCGAGGCTGGCACGTGGATTCGAAATGGTAAAAACAGACTAGTGGTATTCGCAAGAGCGTTAAAGCAAAGAAGGACGGAAGAAGAGAATCGTGCGACAAGACAGAATAAGGAGGAAATCGTATTGTTTCAGCGTTACGAAATAGCTAAGGACCAGAGGCAAGTGTTTATACCCTTGCTTATTAATTAAGGGATATTATCTTGAATTATTAGTATGCATGTTGAATGCTTATTACTGAATTTTCAAATGTTGATTTCTTTTGCATTGAATTGCAAGTATGTTATTTAATCTCGTAAATTGACGAGTACTCTTTTATACCTTTTGAGTTTAGATTCATATTTTCATATTGATTGGAAAGATATACTTATTATATTGAAAAGTTTGAAGAGATAATTATGGGCCGTATACTAAGGCTCTCTTTTAAAAGACATGATTTTAAAATAGTAGGTTGGAATATTGCCAACCCTAGATGAGTGGGAACTTACGAACCCTATGTTGAAAACGTTATTTTAAATTCCGAAGTTGTGGTACTTGTTCTACAAGTATTCCATTTTTCCATCCTGCACCCTTGCAAGTATTATTACCATTTCTTGTTAATGCGATCATCTGATCCATTCCCTGATTCGAATTCATTTATGCTGTGCATGATTTAGTTTACTTCCTTCAAATACGAGGCTTATCTATTATAAGTATATGTTCGAAGGACTTGAACTATTTCTGCCAGAAGTTAATAAACCTTTGTTTTCTTCATTTATAAACTTCACCCTGAATTTTTCTTAAACTTGAACTTGACTTTCTTGTCACTTACCAGATTGTTGAATCTTAACTAATTCTTCCATAATGTGATGAATTGAACTGTTAAGGCCATCTAGAGCCTGTTCTTTGAACCCTATTCCATATTGAGTTATTGCAAATTCTGTTGATATCATAATGCCTGTTTCATATCAGATTCAATCTTGTTAAGCATGTTATTGTTTATTCTTTGAACCCTACTCTATATTGACTTGTTACACTTTTCTGTTGATATCATATTGTCTGTTTCATATCAGACTTAACCTTGTTGAGCATGTCATTGTTTATTCTTCATTATATCCCAGTTGTTACATCGAACTCGTCGATGCTTATTATATTGTCACTTTTCATGTGCACCTCCCCATATTGTGTCGATCTCGTCGATACTAGATTATATTGTTATTCCTTAATGGATTCTTCATAATTGAACTGTTTCCTGGAACGTGAGTTTTCCAGCAATTGTTGTATTAGGTTGTCGATTCTTCCGACACCTGATTGTCGAAGTAAGGTTGTCAATTGTTCTGACACCTGACGTATAAATAATATAGAATTGGAATGTTTTTAAAAATGGACCAATTATTGGTCGATGAAATTAAGGCCCAGATTGGCCTAGGATCCAGTAGAGGACTATGACATGAGCTAGTCCGGGGTTGATGCGTGGCTGGCCAGCAGCACAACCTTTGTATTTGATAATTGTTAAAAATCCAATTCTAATATGAATTTTCATTTCTAGGATGAGTTACATCCATATACTTTGTACTTGTGAGATATGACCTGATTCTCAGGTTTATTCGTTGCGTGAAGTTGTTGGTTTGTTGATTATTAATAGTGGTTTCAATCTTGCTGAAATCGCTTACTCTTAATACATTCGGATTCCAAATAGTTGAAATCCACTTCCTTGATTCCATTGGCAGTCGTGAGATATCTATCTTGTTGAGTTTTATTCATACCGCATATCCAGTCGGTACCATGTTGAAGTCTTGAAGTGCGTTCTTTATTTCTTAACCGAGCGTGTTGGCTCATTCTTGCCCCTTGATTATTCTAACCTTCCAGAGTTGTTGATTTCGGAAAATGTCGTGAATAGACCTGTTATCTTCAAATTAGTATTTTTATACAAACCATGGTCTTGAAGACGTACGAGTTACGTTTATTTCATATCTTCTACATACTATTGTAGTTATTGTTGATTCGGTCATCGTAACGACCTATATAAATCTTTTGTGTTTTAAAACTATTCGGTTGCGAGAAGCTAAATGAGATATTGTGATAAATTACCAAACTTACTTTGAAAATATTAGAGATTACAAATGTTTAAGCCATAGGCTTGTTTATTTGAAAAATCCAAAGATTAATTTGGAACTTTATATTTTATATTTAATAATGCACTTGCTGAGCAATTCATTCGCTCATACTTGTTTTATTTATATATATTTTAGCCTGCCGGAAAGAAGGTGTATTGGCGAGAGTTGTCCGCGTAGCTGATCAGAGATGGGGAAAGATATTAGCGTAAGGACGTTTTGATCCAGAGCAGTGGAGCTAGTGAGAGGTTTTGTATATAGATGTTTTCTATTGCTTAATATATTGTATAAGATTAGTTGCCTGGTATACTTCTTATCGAAGTTATACTAGTGTATTAGAATTTTGTAAAGAGAATGATTGTTAAAAGGAAAGTTGTTGTAATGAAATTTTGGATTCTTGTTTCTAGCACTATAACCTTTAAAGATTCTTGGTAGAGTTGGGGTCACAGATATTATTATTATTGTGTTGATTTTATATTGAACAGGTTGTTTGGATTAAGAGTGCAGTGTGACGACCAAATCATTGACCCCGGATTTGGGGGCGTTACAGTTGGTATCAGAGCAAGGGTTATAGTAAAACTAGAAACGAGAGTGTGTGGGAGTGTATATAGTTATATAAGGAACGTCAGAGCTCATTTAGAGTTCGTGTTGGACTATTGGATATAGTACCGCTGAGTGAGTTGAGATAGAGGTATTTGATTGAGATAGTTGTGCTGAAATGGATAGAACTTCTTGCGTTTGTAGACGTCTGAGGCGGAATCTTCGAGGACTATTACGAGTCGACGACGACGTACGATATTGATAACCTTGCGACGTGGAAAAGAAGGGCTGAAATCGAATAACGTGGAGAAGAAGGGCTGAAATCGAATAACGAGCTATCAAAGGAGTCGACGGAGGAGGCATATGTGAAGACCTTGGTAATACCTTCCCATCCTAATGAAATATTTGGCATTCCTTTAAAAAGAAACCTGTGTTGATGGATATATTCCACCTGTTGATCTTGCATTTGATACTCTTGATCAATCATGTTTTAAATTGCGCCAAAGATTGTTGTTATGCCTACTTCAAATTTTGAGCTTGTTGAAAATATGTTATTTAAATTCCAACTCCTTCATTCTTCCGGAGTGGATAACTCTAACTGTGATGTAACACTATTTGTTGATACTTCCTTTCTGGTTGTTCTTCTGACTCTAAATTTCTTTCATATTTCTCTACTCCAACTGAGATAAACAACCCTATTTATAGGGGACACAAGGACTATCTGTCTATGTGATAGAAGTCTGACGGGACGCCGTCACTTGTGTGTTGTGAAATACAAGAAGGCTAATTACCTTTAGTACTGTCTTAATAGAGACACACAACATTGAGTTCATGTGATCAAATTGGTCTCTCAGTAATCCTTTCACTTCCAATAATGTTGCTTTGGAATATACAGATTTGGTAACCCCAATTGTGGGACATTTGCTACGATATAGAATCTTTTCACTTCAAACTATCATGAACTTCTTACTTCAAATAATCTGGGAGGTATGCCATTAGGGTGAACTGGAATTTACCCTACCTTACCGAACGAAGAATTTGCGATTGAATTACCATGAACGAAAGCGGACTACGATGCGATTAGAATACTAGTAACATATAACGGAGCCAGTTGTTCTCTTTCTATCGATTAACGTTACGATGTGGAAAAGGTGAAGTTAGATAATTCAAGAGTTGATTGGAAATTGGGGAACAAGGTGTAATTGTGCTGATGTTATCCCAGGTTGTGGAAAATGGACATAATAGATTTTTGTCTCAATGAGAAGAACTTTTAAGATTGGATGATAGGCTAATAATGGAGAATGAGTTAATCTTTGAGTATTTCAGGATTGTATGATATGGTTGCAAGTCTTTTGCTCACGATAGTTAAGGTAGATTTTACCAGTCAATGTGGATGTATAGAATGAGAATCAAGATAATGTCGAGTTGATCAAGCTGTTTGGGAAATGAGATGGAACCATGGAAAAGGTGTCATGAGTGTTACTGTGAAGATAGGAAAAGAAGATGAAGAGGTGTTAATAAGGATTTAAAGACAATGGATGAGGTAATGAAGAGTTGTTTTCAGCTGAAGAGTTAATGGGCATGAAAGGTATGTGATCGTTGAAAGTAGTTGTTAGACATATTGGAAGTAGATAAAGTTGACCCAAGAATATGGATGGCTGATAGTATGAGTAGTAAAGGAGGGAATTGAGATGAAAATATCTTCGGTACAAGGATTAGAAAGGATGGAGCTTTAAGGTTATGATAATGAGAGATTAACTAAAAGAAATGACGGGAATAAGGATTCAACCAGGATTGATTAGAGAGAAAGGGCTACATAAAGGAAACAGTTATGGAAAGAGAAATGGAATTCAATTACAGGAAGGAGCAAGAAAGAATAAGGGATAAGAAAGAAATGTAAGGATATATTAGAGACTTAAAAGAATATTGATGTTAGTGAGTGTTTAAGTACTTGAGGTGTTGGAAAATGAAGACAGAATAACAGAGGTATAGTAGACGATTACAACTAAAGAGATTCCTGAATGGAAATGAAGACATGTTGAGATAAACTGTGGGATGGAGTTGCTAAGGCTTAGAGCTTATCGTGATGTTATTTGGGTTATTATTGACCGCTTAATAAGAGATAATGGTACGGCATGGAATGACGAGTTCAATTGTATTTGACAGAGATCCGCGACGTAATTGAAGAATTCAGACAGCCTATGATTGTGTACTAAATTTTGAAGGTAATTGGGAGGATCGTTTACAGATGATTAGATTTCCTTACGACAACAGTTACTATGACGATTTTGAAATGCTACCTTACGACGATTTATTGAGTGTTGGGAAAGTGCGTATAAGTTTGCTTGCCACCCCGTGAGTGGTATATTCATAGTGTATTTCGTAGAATATGAACCTATAGAGATCTAGTTAAATTGTTCTATGTTGAGTAACCGATTGAGATATTGAGTCAGTATGAGAGAGTGATGAGTAATAGAGGAGTCAAATTAGTATGAGTATGAGGAGAAATCCTAAGGTTGAAGAGTCAACCTAGGAATTTGAGAATGAGATGTTGGAAAATATCCACCTATGTTTGCGCGAGCTGATTCTGAGGACAGAATCCTGTTAAGGGGGGAAGGATGTAATATCCGTGAATTTTATTATTTGATTAAATGATATATTTAATCTAAAAAAATTTATTTTGGAATATTGGAATATTATTATATGATATTTAGTGTGTGATTATGTGCTAAATGGTGAGTCGGAAGCCCCTTTCAAAAATTTCGTCATTTGGAATTTTCTTCAAATTTGAGCCGTTTTGATAATTCAAGAGCCCGTTGAAATTTCGTACATTCATTTTTAATTCTTCGTCTTTCGTATTCGAATCGTTATCGAAAGGGTTAGGGGATTCTATTTAACCCTACCTATTTGATTCTGCAAATTAATTTCAATTTTTGATCCGAAAAAGGAAAAATCGTTCCGAACCCTAATTGCTTAAGGGGACGGATTTATCGTTCTATATCAATATTGGAGTTGTTATAGCCCTAGTATTCTTGAGCATTAGTTATATAATGATATATATCAATTTGGATAATCATCAACCTTTTTAACCCCTTACTTTTCGTAAAACGTGTTTTTGACCTAATTAGGGTTTTTAAACGATCTAACGAATCAATATCGATCCAAAAATGTTATTTGGGGTATTATTTTTCCAAAAATATAAAATGACCAATCAGACTTCATAACCCTAGCAATTCTTCAGAAATTACTCAAGAAATCCGAAATTCCCAAATAATTATTTTGTGTTCTTGATCTTCAATCAATTCGTTCTAAGGGTTATTGAAGTCCAAATCTGAAGTTCTTATACTCAAATCAAAGCCCCAAAAATCTAGTTTCAGAATCTTCCAACCTCATCATCATCTGGTAAGTATTCGATTTTATATTGATTTTACAAGTTTCGAATTAAAATTAGGGTTCTTGATTCGATTTGGGGATTTTCATTCTGTTGATTCTCCGTTCAATTGGTTGCTTCTAACATGTTCCTAGGGTTCTAATTAGCAAGAATCCATGCTTTAATTTCATGTTTATGTTCGATTTAGTCGGGTTTAATTTTCGGGTTTTGACCCGATTTCTTCTTTCAATTCGTACGTTCTTGATATTGATCTGACATTGTTTTTGGTAAAGGGCTTTTATTGTATGAGTTATAAGCTTCATTTTGGTATATTAATCTTTGAGTTTCATGTAGGATTTAAGTAGATCGGGTTTCCGGCCGAGGTCGTCGCCGGCGAGTTCTTTGAATGAATTCTGGGCACGATTCCGGCATGGGACAGATGTGTGTGTATGTGGGTTGTGTTTGTCTTGCAAAAGCGAACAAAAGCCCTATAGTTTGGTTTTGTTTTGATCGGAAACGGCGAAGTCCGGCCACCGGACGCCGGCCGGATTCTGGAAAACCCAGATTCCGGCGGGTTGTTCTTGGTGACCCGGATTCGTTCTTCCCGACCCGTTTACCCGATTTTTCGACCCGGTTTCAATCTTCAAAACCCTAATTCATTTTCAGAAAACTGTTTTTGAATTTTATTTTTAAATTTAATTCGAAAATAGTTTAAAAACTTTAAAAATTCATATTTTTATTTTAAAAATATATTTTTATATCAGAAAAATTCTGATAAATTATATTTATTATTTTAAATCCGAAAATTGATTAAACTTAATTATTTTAATTATTTTTAATTAATAATTAATTTATTAATTAATTGGTTAATTCTTTTAATCAATTAATTCTTAAAAATTAATTATTAATTAGATTTAATTAATTAAAAATTCAGTTTAATTATTTTCAAGCCTATTTAATTATTTAAAAAAATAGTTTGAGTATTTAAAGAGTGTCAATTAATTTTATTAATTGATTTATTTTCATTTAAAATACTTATATTGGATTTAAAAATCCGATTTTTGATTTAAAAATAGTTTGTGGCTTATTTAAATTCAAATAAGCTTTGTGTGATGTTTTAAAAATAGTTATAAGTGCTATGTGATTTGTATGAGTTGTGTAATGTGCTTTATAGTCAGGATATGCCCGTACTAGGGCTAGTGTCTGAGTTTTAAATATCGTAAATTAGACCGGGCGTCCGATACGTAACCGGTCACTTGTTTAAATGTGTTATGTGAACAATGTGAATTATCTGTGTGAGTCATGCATGCGAATAAATTGTGTGGAGACTTGTTTGAGTAATTGGTTGTGTCTAATGTTATCACGAGGGGTAGATAGGATAGAAATTTGTCGGTTATGTTAGAAAGTGAGATTTACGAGGCCGTTGACTTGGATGTTGACTTTTTATAGTATGGGGATTGTCGTCAAGCAAGTTACGTGGATTACTTATGTGGGTGATTGCGATTGGTCTATCAGTTGAGATGTGGATGTTTATGCAACAGAGATATCGGTAAGATCGGTAAGTGCGTCGAAGTTAAGTTACGATCATTTATATAATATGAGGATTATACGTTGAAGACTAAGTACCGTCTCATGTTTGACTATCGAGGCTGGCACGTGGATTCGAAATGGTAAAAACAGACTAGTGGTATTCGCAAGAGCGTTAAAGCAAAGAAGGACGGAAGAAGAGAATCGTGCGACAAGACAGAATAAGGAGGAAATCGTATTGTTTCAGCGTTACGAAATAGCTAAGGACCAGAGGCAAGTGTTTATACCCTTGCTTATTAATTAAGGGATATTATCTTGAATTATTAGTATGCATGTTGAATGCTTATTACTGAATTTTCAAATGTTGATTTCTTTTGCATTGAATTGCAAGTATGTTATTTAATCTCGTAAATTGACGAGTACTCTTTTATACCTTTTGAGTTTAGATTCATATTTTCATATTGATTGGAAAGATATACTTATTATATTGAAAAGTTTGAAGAGATAATTATGGGCCGTATACTAAGGCTCTCTTTTAAAAGACATGATTTTAAAATAGTAGGTTGGAATATTGCCAACCCTAGATGAGTGGGAACTTACGAACCCTATGTTGAAAACGTTATTTTAAATTCCGAAGTTGTGGTACTTGTTCTACAAGTATTCCATTTTTCCATCCTGCACCCTTGCAAGTATTATTACCATTTCTTGTTAATGCGATCATCTGATCCATTCCCTGATTCGAATTCATTTATGCTGTGCATGATTTAGTTTACTTCCTTCAAATACGAGGCTTATCTATTATAAGTATATGTTCGAAGGACTTGAACTATTTCTGCCAGAAGTTAATAAACCTTTGTTTTCTTCATTTATAAACTTCACCCTGAATTTTTCTTAAACTTGAACTTGACTTTCTTGTCACTTACCAGATTGTTGAATCTTAACTAATTCTTCCATAATGTGATGAATTGAACTGTTAAGGCCATCTAGAGCCTGTTCTTTGAACCCTATTCCATATTGAGTTATTGCAAATTCTGTTGATATCATAATGCCTGTTTCATATCAGATTCAATCTTGTTAAGCATGTTATTGTTTATTCTTTGAACCCTACTCTATATTGACTTGTTACACTTTTCTGTTGATATCATATTGTCTGTTTCATATCAGACTTAACCTTGTTGAGCATGTCATTGTTTATTCTTCATTATATCCCAGTTGTTACATCGAACTCGTCGATGCTTATTATATTGTCACTTTTCATGTGCACCTCCCCATATTGTGTCGATCTCGTCGATACTAGATTATATTGTTATTCCTTAATGGATTCTTCATAATTGAACTGTTTCCTGGAACGTGAGTTTTCCAGCAATTGTTGTATTAGGTTGTCGATTCTTCCGACACCTGATTGTCGAAGTAAGGTTGTCAATTGTTCTGACACCTGACGTATAAATAATATAGAATTGGAATGTTTTTAAAAATGGACCAATTATTGGTCGATGAAATTAAGGCCCAGATTGGCCTAGGATCCAGTAGAGGACTATGACATGAGCTAGTCCGGGGTTGATGCGTGGCTGGCCAGCAGCACAACCTTTGTATTTGATAATTGTTAAAAATCCAATTCTAATATGAATTTTCATTTCTAGGATGAGTTACATCCATATACTTTGTACTTGTGAGATATGACCTGATTCTCAGGTTTATTCGTTGCGTGAAGTTGTTGGTTTGTTGATTATTAATAGTGGTTTCAATCTTGCTGAAATCGCTTACTCTTAATACATTCGGATTCCAAATAGTTGAAATCCACTTCCTTGATTCCATTGGCAGTCGTGAGATATCTATCTTGTTGAGTTTTATTCATACCGCATATCCAGTCGGTACCATGTTGAAGTCTTGAAGTGCGTTCTTTATTTCTTAACCGAGCGTGTTGGCTCATTCTTGCCCCTTGATTATTCTAACCTTCCAGAGTTGTTGATTTCGGAAAATGTCGTGAATAGACCTGTTATCTTCAAATTAGTATTTTTATACAAACCATGGTCTTGAAGACGTACGAGTTACGTTTATTTCATATCTTCTACATACTATTGTAGTTATTGTTGATTCGGTCATCGTAACGACCTATATAAATCTTTTGTGTTTTAAAACTATTCGGTTGCGAGAAGCTAAATGAGATATTGTGATAAATTACCAAACTTACTTTGAAAATATTAGAGATTACAAATGTTTAAGCCATAGGCTTGTTTATTTGAAAAATCCAAAGATTAATTTGGAACTTTATATTTTATATTTAATAATGCACTTGCTGAGCAATTCATTCGCTCATACTTGTTTTATTTATATATATTTTAGCCTGCCGGAAAGAAGGTGTATTGGCGAGAGTTGTCCGCGTAGCTGATCAGAGATGGGGAAAGATATTAGCGTAAGGACGTTTTGATCCAGAGCAGTGGAGCTAGTGAGAGGTTTTGTATATAGATGTTTTCTATTGCTTAATATATTGTATAAGATTAGTTGCCTGGTATACTTCTTATCGAAGTTATACTAGTGTATTAGAATTTTGTAAAGAGAATGATTGTTAAAAGGAAAGTTGTTGTAATGAAATTTTGGATTCTTGTTTCTAGCACTATAACCTTTAAAGATTCTTGGTAGAGTTGGGGTCACAGATATTATTATTATTGTGTTGATTTTATATTGAACAGGTTGTTTGGATTAAGAGTGCAGTGTGACGACCAAATCATTGACCCCGGATTTGGGGGCGTTACACCTTTCGTATTATATTTAATAATGCGCTTGCTGAGCAATTCATTCGCTCATACTTGTTTTATTTATATATATTTTAGCCTGCCAGAAAGAAGGTGTATTGGCGAGAGTTGTCCGCGTAGCTGATCAGAGATGGGGAAAGATATTAGCGTAAAGACGTTTTGATCCAGAGCATTGGAGCTAGTGAGAGGTTTTGTATATAGATGTTTTCTATTGAATAATATATTGTATAAGATTAGTTGCCTGGTATACTTCTTATCGAAGTTATACTAGTGTATTAGAATTTTTGTAAAGAGAATGGTTGTAAGGAAGAAAGATTGTTGTAATGAAATTTTGGATTCTTGTTTCTAGCACTATAACCTTTAAAGATTCTTGGTAGAGTTGGGGTCACAGATATTATTATTGTGTTGATTTTATATTGAACAGGTTGTTTGGATTAAGAGTGCAGTGTGACGACCAAATCATTGACCCCGGATTTGGGGGCGTTACACCTTTCGTATTATATTTAATAATGCGCTTGCTGAGCAATTCATTCGCTCATACTTGTTTTATTTATATATATTTTAGCCTGCCAGAAAGAAGGTGTATTGGCGAGAGTTGTCCGCGTAGCTGATCAGAGATGGGGAAAGATATTAGCGTAAAGACGTTTTGATCCAGAGCATTGGAGCTAGTGAGAGGTTTTGTATATAGATGTTTTCTATTGAATAATATATTGTATAAGATTAGTTGCCTGGTATACTTCTTATCGAAGTTATACTAGTGTATTAGAATTTTTGTAAAGAGAATGGTTGTAAGGAAGAAAGATTGTTGTAATGAAATTTTGGATTCTTGTTTCTAGCACTATAACCTTTAAAGATTCTTGGTAGAGTTGGGGTCACAGATATTATTATTGTGTTGATTTTATATTGAACAGGTTGTTTGGATTAAGAGTGCAGTGTGACGACCAAATCATTTGACCCCGGATTTGGGGGCGTTACAGTTGGTATCAGAGCAAGGGTTATAGTAAAACTAGAAACGAGAGTGTGTGGTAGTGTATATAGTTATATAAGGAACGTCAGAGCTCATTTAGAGTTCGTATTGGACTATTGGATATAGTACCGCTGAGTGAGTTGAGATGGAGGTATTTGATTGAGATAGTTGTGCTGAAATGGATAGAACTTCTTGCGTTTGTAGACGTCTATGGCGGAATCTTCGAGGACTATTACGAGTCGACGATGACGTACGATATTGATAACCTTGCGACGTGGAAAAGAAGGGCTGAAATCGAATAACGTGGAAAAGAAGGGCTGAAATCGAATAACGTGGAAAAGAAGGGCTGAAATCGAATAACGTGGAAAAGAAGGGCTGAAATCGAATAACGTGGAGAAGAAGGGCTGAAATCGAATAACGAGCTATCGAAGGAGTCGACGGAGGAGTCATATGTGAAGACCTTGGTAATACCTTCCCATCCTAATGAAATATTTGACATTCCTTTAAAGAGAAACCTGTGTTGACGGATATATTCCACCTGTTGACCTTGTACTTGATACTTTTGATCAATCATGATTGCAATTGCATCAGAGGTTGTTGTGATACCTATTTCAAAATTTTTGAGGACTGTTGAAAATATGCTATTTAAATTCCAACTCCTTTATTCTTCCGGAGTGGATAACTCTAATTGTGATGTAACACTATTTGTTGATACTTCCTTTCTGGTTGTTCTTCTTTTCTGAAATAACACCTTTGGAATTTATTCAATTTCAATCCAAGGTGTGTATTTGAGATTTCTTATCGAGAGGTCTTGGTTGTTATTTTGACCGTAAATTTCTTTCATGTTTCACTACTCCAACTGAGACAAACAACCCTATTTATAGGGGACACAAGGACTATCTGTCTATGTGATAGAAGTCTGACGGGACGCCGTCACTTGTGTGTTGTGAAATACAAGAAGGCTAATTACCTTTAGTACTGTCTTAATAGAGACACACAACATTGAGTTCATGTGATCAAATTGATCTCTCAGTAATTCTTTCACTTCCAATAATGTTTGCTTTGGAATATGCAGATTTGGTAACCCCAATTGTGGGACATTTGCTACGATATAGAATCTTTCACTTCAAAATATCATGAATTTTGTTATACCAAATAATCTGGGAGGTATGCCATTAGGGTGAACTGAAATTTACCCTACCATAATGAACGAAGAATTTGCGATTGAATTACCCCGAGCGAAAGCGGATTACGATGCGATTAGAATACTAGTAACATATAACGGAGCCAGTTGTTCTCTCTCTATCGATTAACGTTACGATGTGGAAGAGGTGAAGTTAGATAATTCAAAAGTTGATTGGCAATTGGGGAAAAATGTGTAATTGTGCTGATGATATCCCATGTTGTGGAAGATGAACATAATAGATTTGTGTCTCAATGAGAAGAACTTTTAAAATTTGATGATAGGCTAATAATGGAGAATGAGTTAATCTTTGAGTATTTCAGGATTGTATGAGATGGTTGCAAGTCTTTTGCTCACGATAGTTAAGGTATATTTTACCAGTCGATGTGGATGTATAGGATGAGAATCAAAATGACGTTGAGTTGATCAAACTGTTTGGGAATTGACATGGAACCATGGAAAAGGTGTCCTGAGTGTTACTGTGAATGTATCTTCTGAATTATTTAGGAATCAGATGGAGAGCAATTAAGTTATTGGAACTAGGTAGAACAATTTTAAAGATATGGGACTAAGTCACCAAGCTGATAAGGAATATTCTCACAATTCTAGATAGGGAAAGAAGATGAAGAGGTGTTGATAAGGATTTAAAGACAATGGATGAGGTAATGAGTGATTGTTTTAAACTGAATATTTGTTTGGCACGGAAGGTATGCGATCGTTGAAAGCAGTTGTTAAATATATTGGAGGTAGATAAAGTTGACCCAAGAATATGGATGGCTGATAGTATGAGTAGAAAAAGGGAGATTAGAGACGTAAATATCTTCGGTTCAAGGATTAGAAAGGATGGAGTTTTAAGGTTATGATAACAAGAGATCAACTAGAAGGAATGACAGAAAATAAGGATTCAACCAGGATTGATTAAAGAGAAAGGGCTACATAAAGGAAAGAGTTATGGAAAGAGAAATGGAATTCAATTACAGGAGGGAACGAGAAAGTATAAGGAATAAGAAAGAAATGTAAGGATATATAAGAGATTTAAAAGAATATTGATGTTAGTGAGTGTCTAAGTACTTGAGGTGTTGGAAAATGAAGACGGGATAACAGAGATGTAGTGGACAATTACGACTAAAGAGATTCCTGATTGGAAGTGGAAACATATTAAGATGGACTTTGTAGTAGAGTTGCTAAGGCTTAGAGCTAATCATGATGTTATTTGAGTTATTATTGACCGATTAACGAGAGATATTTATTAGATGAATTGGTTCATCTCTAGCTATTTGAATGAGGTAATAGTACGACATGGAATGACGGGTTCAATTGTATTTGACAGAGATCGCGACTTAATTAAATAATTCAGACAGACTATGGTTGTGTACTAAAATTTTTAAGGTAATTGGAAGGACCATTTACCGTTGATTAGATTTTCTTACGACAACAGTTATTATGACAATTTTGAATTGCTACCTTATGTCGGTTTACTGCGTGTTAGGAAAGTTGCGTGTAAGTTTGCGTACCACTACATGAGTGGTGTATTCATAGTGTATTTCATAAAATACGAACCTATAGAGATTTAGTTAAATTGTTCTATGTTGAGTAACCAATTGAGATATTGAGTCAGTATGAGAAAGTTTTAGGTAATAGAGGAGTCAAATTAGTATGAGTATGAGGAGAAATCCTAAGGTTGAAGAGTCAACCTAGGAATTTGAGAATGAGATGTTGGAAAAATATCCACCTATGTTTGCGCAAGTTGATTCTGAGGACAGAATCCTGTTAAGGGGGAAATGATGTAAGATCCGGGAAAATTACGTGTTATTATATGATGTGAAATGAAATTTTAATTTCATATTAAGAGTTATTAAATGATTTATCTGTTTAAACGTGCTAAGTTATTCGTTAAATGATTGAATATGTGATATTGTGATGCTATGTGAAATGTGTGGGGAATTTGAAATTATTTTGAAAAGGGTGTCATACTATTTTATTTTATTTTAATTATCGAAAAGAAAATTTGGATCGTTCCCAAATTATTCGGGAAATTGGTATATCGTTCGTTCCAATATTTCATTCGTTAAAGTGGGAAGTATTCAAAAATATTCGTAATAGAGGTATTTTGGTTCGTATATTTTGTATTAAACGATACTTGTAGTTATCTGTACTTTATGGATGATTATCGTCTCGTGAAACGTGTGATCTGCTTTATTAAAGGTTTAAAGCATATATTCTGTTATATTGTAATTAAAGCGATCCATCAGATCAGTATCGATCCAAAAATGTCGTTTGGGGTATTATTTTCCGTTTATTATAAAAAGGCAAATCGTACTTTGTTTTTCGTATAATCAAGTCTAATTACAGTTAAAAAGCTAAAAACCCCTGAACGTGTTCTTCGTGTTCTTGAGAATCAAACTCAATTTTGAAGGCGTTATCGGAATCCGATTTCGACGTTCTTATAGTCAAATCGAAGGTCTTGGAATCTAGTTTCATAATCTACCATCAGATTTCGTGTCAGGTAATATTTCAACTTCATACGAATTTTTCTTTAAATCTGGAAAATTAGGGTTCTTGTGAAATTTGGGGGTTTTTAATTCTGAGCTTGTTCATGTGATTTGATGGTATGTATAGCTTCGTATGGTTGTAGGGAGTCCAAATATGCGTTCAATTTCATTGTTTGATTCCCGGATTGTCCAATTCGAAAATTAGGGTTCTTGAGCTCCGATTTGGGGCTTTTTGATTTAGAGTTTTTCCATTGATTTTGATGGTTCCTATAGCTTCATATGATCATGGGTAATTGATTTGCCTGTTTAATTGAGTCGTTCTATTCCTAGAATTGTAGATCGAATTGTTAAGTTTTTTTCCGAATTTTCAAACCATTAGTTCGTAAAATCTGTTGATTGTTTGTGTATGTGGATATGTGGGTTAGATTGTATGTGTTTGAAGCTTTGGTTTGGTGTATAGAACGTTGAGCTTGGTATAGAAATGAGGCTAGACGGATTTTGGCCGGAATATTGGCCGGATGAATAGTGACAGCGGGATGAATAGTAACAGCGGGATGAATAGTGAGGAGAAGATGAATAGTGTTTCTGGATTTTTTATTTTAAAAATAATTCAAAAATAGTTTTATAATTCTAAAAATCATATCTTTGATTTAAAAATACATTTTATTATTCCGAAAATTTTATAAATTCATAAATATTTATTTAAATTCGAAAATTGATTAAATTTAATTATTTTAATTATTTTTGATTAATAATTAATTAATTTAATTAATTGATTAATTCTTTTAATCAGTTAATTCTTAATAATTAATTATTAATTAGATTTAATTAATTAAAATTAAGTTTAATTATTTTCTAGCTTGGTTCATTTATTTAAAAATAGTTTGAGCATTTAAAGAGTGTCAATTAATTTTATTAATTGATTTAATTGCATTTAAAATACTTATATTGGATTTAAAAATCCGATTTTCGATTTAAAAATTGTTTGTGGCTTATTTAAATTCAAATAAGCTTCGTGTGATGTTTTAAAAATATTTATAAGTGCTATGTGGTTCGTATGAGTTGTGTAATGTGTTTTATAGTCAGTATATGCCCATACTAGGGCTAGTATATGAGTTTTAAATATTGTAAATTAGACCGGGCGTCCGATACGTAACCGGTTATTTGTTTAAATGTGTTATGTGAATGATGTGAATTATCTGTTGTTGAGTCATGCATGCGAATAAATTGTGTGGAGACTTGTTTGAGTAATTGGTTGTGTCTAATGTTATCACGAGGGGTAGTTGGGATAGAAATTTGTCGGTTATGTTAGAAAGTGAGATTTACGAGGCCGTTGACTTAGATGTTGACTTTTATAGTATGGGGATTGTCGTCAAGCGAGTTACGTGGATTACTTATGTGGTTGATTGCGATTGGTCTATCAATTGAAATGTGGTTGTCTATGCAACAGAGGCTATTGGACGAGACGAGTCAGATTATCGAAGTTAAGTTACAATCGTTTATGGAATGTGAAATCATACGTTGAGGACTAAGTACTGTCTCATGTTTGACTATCGAGGCTGGCACGTGGATTCGAAATGGTAGAAGCAGACTAGTGGTATTCGCAAGAGCGTTAAAGCAAAGAAGGATGGAAGTCGAGAATCGTGCGATAAGACAGAATAAGGAGGGATCGTATTGTTTCAGCGTTACGAAATAGCTAAGGACCAGAGGCAAGTGTTTATACCCTTGCTTATTAATTAAGGGATATTATCTTGAATTATTAGTATGCATGTTGAATGCTTATTACTGAATTTTCAAATGTTGATTTCTTTGCATTGAATTGCAAGTATGTTATTTAATCTCGTAAATTGACGAGTACTCTTTTATACCTTTTGAGTTTAGATTCATATTTTCATATTGATTGGAAAGATATACTTATTATATTGAAAAGTTTGAAGAGATAATTATGGGTCGTATACTAAGGCTTTCTTTTAAAAGACATGATTTTAAAACATTAGGTTGGAATATTACCAACCCTAGATGAGCGGGAACTTGTGAACCCTATGAGGGAAAACTTATTCTGAAATTCTGAAGTGGTGTTGCTTGCCCTTCAAGTATTCCATTTTTCACCTTGCACCTATGCAAACCTTGTTATCCTTTCTTGTTAATGCGATCATCTGATCCATTCCCTGATTTGAATTCATATATGCTGTGCATGATTTAGTTTACTTCCTTCAAGTACAAGGCTTATCTATTATAAGTACATGTTCGAAGGACTTGAACTATTTCTGTCAGAAGTTGATAAACCCTTGTTTTCTTCATTTATAAACTTCACCTTGAATTCTTCTTAAACTTGAACTTGACTCTCTTTTCATTTACCAGATTGGTAAACCTTAATTAATTCTTCCATAATGTGATGATTTGAACTATTGAGGCCATCTAGAGCCTGTTCTTTGAACTCTACTCTATATTGACTTGTTACACTTTCTGTTGATATCATATTGTCTGTTTCATATCAGACTTAACCTTGTTGAGCATGTCATTGTTTATTCTTCATTATTATCCCAGTTGTTGCATCGATCTCGTCGATATTTATGATGTTGTTACTTGCCATGTGTACTCCCCATTGTTGTGTCGATCTCGTCGATACTAGATTATATTGTTATACCTTTATTGATTCTTCATAATTGAACTGTTTCCTGGAACGTGAGTTTCCAGCAATTGTTGTATTAGGTTGTCGATTCTTCCGACACCTGATTGTCGAAGTAAGGTTGTCAATTGTTCTGACACCTGACGTATATACTATAGAATTGGAATGTTTTTAAAAATGGACCAATTATTGGTCGGGCCATTTATGGTCGATGTAATTTAGGCCCAGATTGGCCTTGGATCCGTAGAGGACTATGCATGAGCTAGTCCGGGGTTGTTGCGTGGCTGGCCAGCAGCACAACCTTTGATTTGATAAAATGTGAAAATCCAATTCTAGAATAAGTTCTTATTTCTGAGATGAGTTACATCCATATGTTTTGTACTTGTGAGTTATGACCTGATATTCAGGTTTATTCGTTGCGTAAAATTGTTGGTTGTTGATTAATAAATGGTGGTTTCAATCTTGCTGAAATCACTTACTCTTAATTCAATTGGATTCCAAATAGTCGAAATCCACTTCCTTGATTCCATTGGCAGTCGTGAGATATCTATCTTGATGAGTTTTATTCATACCGCATATCCAGTCGGTACCATGTTGAAGTCTTGAAGTGCGTTCTTTATTTCTTGACCGAGCGTGTTGGCTCATTCTTACCCCTTGATTATTCTAACCTTCCAGAGTTGTTGGTTTCAGAAAATGTTGTGAATAGATCTGTTATCTTAAAAATTAGTATTTTTGTACAAGCTATGGTCTTGAAGACGTATGAGTTATATTTATTTCATATTTTCTACATACTATTGTAGTTATTGTTGATTCGGTCGTCGTAACGACCAATATAAATCTTTTGTGTTTTAAAACTATTCGGTTGCGAGAAACTGAATGAGAAATTGTGGTAAATTACCAAACTTAATTTGAAAATTTTAGAGATTTTAATTATTGAAAAACAAAGGTTGTTAATTGAAAATCCAAAGTTTATTTTGGAAACCTTTCGTATTATATTTAATAATGCGCTTGCTGAGCAATTCATTCGCTCATACTTGTTTTATTTATATATATTTTAGCCTGCCAGAAAGAAGGTGTATTGGCGAGAGTTGTCCGCGTAGCTGATCAGAGATGGGGAAAGATATTAGCGTAAAGACGTTTTGATCCAGAGCATTGGAGCTAGTGAGAGGTTTTGTATATAGATGTTTTCTATTGAATAATATATTGTATAAGATTAGTTGCCTGGTATACTTCTTATCGAAGTTATACTAGTGTATTAGAATTTTTGTAAAGAGAATGGTTGTAAGGAAGAAAGATTGTTGTAATGAAATTTTGGATTCTTGTTTCTAGCACTATAACCTTTAAAGATTCTTGGTAGAGTTGGGGTCACAGATATTATTATTGTGTTGATTTTATATTGAACAGGTTGTTTGGATTAAGAGTGCAGTGTGACGACCAAATCATTTGACCCCGGATTTGGGGGCGTTACATAATGTGTGCAACAAACCGGATAACGTGTACGGCATATACAACGTCACCGTCAAATCAAATCACAAATCACAAATCATAAATTCTGGGTGCACCCACGTATCCTAAAACAAATATCAAATGCGCAAAAGCTCGCCTCCTGAGCTATCAGAACAGAAGGATACGCCATGACCAATCACACTGCCATGGAAGTGTCATGTCACTGGTGCCGCAATGACATGGTTGTAGTACCCCTACAGCTGGTTAACTCGGTATACCCTATATCACTAAGAGTTCAAATATAACATTTCACAAAACTTTTAAATCACAGAACATATATTCTCAATATTTTCAGCAGATATAAAATATACGCAATATCAGAAAATCGCAGAAACGAATATTTAAATATTTCAAACAGATTTAAAAATATTTTTCAGAGTCAGAACAAATTTTCATATTCAAAATGATTAAAAACCAAATGAACCGATTTGAGATCAAAACGAATTTAATTTAAATATTACTAAGAGGAGTAGCGCTGAATAAAAGAGGAGAGAATCCGTACCTCAAAAATAGTGATCACAAACTTTAACGATACCTCCTAATAATCTACAAAAACCCCAACAGTCGATCTAATATCAAAATCTAATCTTGTAATTAATACTCATTTATTTATATAAGTCTACTTATCTTTTAATGCCTCGTTAATATTGATAATACCTAGTAAACATATAATAGTTAATCCACGATACTAGTCAACAACATGATTGATTTATATACTGCCAAACTAGTTTATTCAAATGAATACGCATATTATACATAAAGTAACCAACTACATAGAATCATACATTAACATTATAAATAATTATGATTTTTTTTAAGCCACGGAAATATAGCATTAGATAGTTTAAACAAACCATGTTATATTTTAAAATAACCATTTTATGCACATAATTATAAATGCATTAGCCAACTCCAAATTATAAAATATTTATATGAAGTTTATACTATATACTAATATATTATTATAACATAATTATAATTTTATTCTTAAATCAACTAATAACTAATTTATTATCCAATATAATAATATGTCCAATATTAGATATTAAAAATGCTCAAAACATGATTACAGGCTCTTTGAAAAAAATTTCACAAAAGATGAGAAACCATTATATATGTATTTATAATATTTAAATATCACATAGCCCACGTAAATAGAAAACTAGATACCATGGTTAAACTGTAAAAGCAGAATTCAACTTGCATTATTTTAAGAACAAAAGAGAACCAGACAAAATAAGACTCCCACAACACTAATATGAAAGCTCTCGACACAAAATTTACGAGTATAAGGTTCCAACTTAATGTTATACGAATACATTATACATAATTGATAATATTAAAAGTTAGGGGATTCACACCTGTCATAAAGTCCGTAAACCACACAAAAGTACTACTCTAGCTTATGTTGAATAGGAATCTCCTCCTTCTTCTATCAAGCTATGTCTCTCTCGCGTCTGCCGCTTCTAACAGATTAGGGTTATTAATATTATCCCAGTGCCCGATATATATAGCACTTAATAATAATAATTATTCTTTTTTTTAATCTAATCACTATCTACTATAAATCACCTCTATAATTAAATTTTATTATTAATCGTACAAATTCTAATTCTACTTTAAATCAAATTCTTCACATAATATTATTATTATTATTATTATTATTATTAAAAATTTCTGGATATTACAGCAAGTGTGGCTCGCCCGCAAAGAGGAGGACGACGAACTGAGTTTTAAAGTCGGCCTGGGCGACGCATTTGTTCATGGGCTATCTGTTCTTGCCCAGAAGAATGCTAGGATAAAAGAGCAATATAAGGCTTTAAAAAAGCTAAAAGGAGAGGCTTCCTCTTTTAATGCCAAGTTATTTGAGGCGCAAAAAAAGTGTAGCGACAAGGCCAAAGCTAGGAAAGGCGAGGTTGAGAAGCTTCAAGCTTCTCTAAATCAGATATCTTCAGAAGCAAGAGCCATGGGTGAGGCCTCGGAGAAAGAGAATGCCACCTTGAAATATGAGCTGAGGAATGTCAAGGAAAGCAAGGATAAAGAACTTAGCGATGCCTACAGCCTGGGATTCGTCGGCTATCTCCAAAAAAATTTAGTAGCTGACCCCGAGTATGACTGGTCTACACATTTTGCTCCTTCTACTTCTGCTTACATGATCAAATTCAAGGCTGATAATATCACAGCTATTAAGGAGGCCGAGGAAGACCTTCGAAAGAAGATAAGAGCTGAGTTAGCTGCAATCGAGGAGAAGAAGAAGAAGACAGACGAGGTCGAGTAGAAGAACAGGACCATGACGTCGCCTTCTGAAACTGTTGGTTCCTGACTATGTGATTTATTTATTATTGCAAGAACAATTGGAGTACGTATGCTCTATTAACCTTAATATTTCGTGTGTATTAATAACTTTTTTTCAAGTACCCGGGGAAGCGCGCCCCCCATTTATAGGCGTCACACTTGTACTTGCTTAACTGCTGCCTTTTGATTTTATCAGACGTATTCTGTTATCTTGCTTATAAGTAAGATGTTCCTGGGTGAGGTATCTTTTTTGAGTATATAACCTCGTCTAGATATAAAACAAATAACGACAAACCAACAAAGTCACCTTTGTATAAACAATCTTATCTTTATAAAAACAATCTCGTCTGCTTTTATACTTATCCAAAAAGTCAGGGAAGAAAAAGGTAACCTCGCCCACCTATCTACTCTTTGCCGAAGCAGAGTTTTAGGGGGAAAGAGGGTAACCTCGCCCACCTATATACTCTATGCCAAAGCAGAGTTTTAGGGGGAAAGATGGTAACCTCGCCCACCTATATACTCTATGCCAAAGAAGAGTTTTAGGGGGAAAGAGGGTAACCTCGGTCACCTATATACTCTATGCCAAAGCAGAGTTTTAGGGGGAAAGAGGTAGAACTCTCTCCTTGGTGAGCTTTCCGGAAGTACGGATAAGCACCTCGGAAGTACGGGTTTACCAAGGTTTTGTAAAATGTATCAAGTAGGTTTCATCAAGAATTGCCAGCAAAAAAAATTTCTGTGAAAGAAAAATGCTTGTTTTATTCATAAATATAAGATAAGTTATGTCAAAGGAGAAGTACATGCACTACCCCCCTAGACTTTATTGCCAATTAATTAAAATAAAGTTTACATAATATAGTTAGAATAACGAACACTACTGATAATACTTCTTGAGATGCTCCATATTACATGCACGAGGAATGTCCTTTCCATTCATATCAGCAAGATAATAGGTTCCACTCCATAACACAGCCCGGACTCGGTAAGGTCCTTCCCAGTTTGCTCCAAAGACCCCATGATTGTGAACTTTGGTGTTAGGCATAACCCGTCGCAGAACATAATCACCAATCTTAAGAGGCTTCGCCTTTACTTTGGTATTGTAATGTCTAGCCACCCTTCGATGATAGGCTGCCAACCTAGTCTGAGAGGTAGTTCTGAGTTCTTCCACCATATCTAGATAGAGACGATGATTTACCTCATTGACTTCTGGCTGAAAATGATCCCTTCTGAACGATCCTGCTCCAAGCTCGACCGGTACCATAGCCTCGCACCCATAAGTCAAAACGAAAGGATTTTCTCCTGTTGTGGTTCTGGGAGTGGTATTATAACTCCAAAGTTGTGACAACCCGGGTCAAATCCCGTGCCTTTTTCGAAAATCGGGTCAAATCCCGATTCCGAGTCCGAATAAGCCGAAGCCTACTGGCCCAAACGCAGCCAACTTGGGTAACGACTAGCCCACCACAGGCCCCCAAAATATCATGATTTTGTTGGTGCTAATTAGTAGTAGTACTTTGCCTTATAAACTGAACAGAAGTCCCAAATTTCCTCGATGTGGGACTGGGGTGTTACAAAACATGTACAAGAATCGTGTACCTATTCTGATTTCTGATTTGGAAGCCAAGTCTTTGCGAATCAAACTAACACCTTTGTTGCCCTGCCACTTTCCCTCTCTGCGCAGCCTCTCACTCTAGGGTTTTTGCTACTTGTTCCGGTGCACTTGGCGTGGATAATACTCTATGTATTTATATATTGCTCTAACTATCTTTTTTTTTTTTTTTTTTTTTTAGAATTCCTATTATAAGTCGATCACTATTATCACTTCTTTTCCTTTTCTAATTAATAAAAACAATTCAATTTTATTCTAATTCTAATTCCAATCTTATTATTATTATTATTATTATTATTATTATTATTATTATTATTATTATTATTATTATTATTATTATTATTATTATTATTATTATTACCATTGGAATCTCAAGCCTGTTATCTAATTGCTTAAAAATTTGTCATCTTGTCATCATAGATTAAACATAGATAATTAGTATATGTGTAATATTATATATATTAAGACTATAAACGATTTTTCATGTTGTGATGACTCATGTTATTAGTTAATGTAATTATTCCCGTCAATCAGTTAATTTCATGGTATACATTTTAGTTGAGATATTAAAAGTTAACAAGAAATCAATTCTTTGCTACATGTATGCAGGTAACGTAAAATATATAATAAGTTAAAATAGGTGTCATGTGTCTGTGATTATGCAGGACTCAAAATGGACTATTGATTTTAGATGTTAAACTAAATATCATTAGTTTGGATACTTATTAAGCCATGGTCATTAATGTATTGAATAATATAATTACTTATGAAACAATCCCGTATAAACATGTTATAGGTGGAACTTTGAAGTCAGGTTAATATTTAGTTAATTAATTACAATGCATTAACATATTGTGATAATAATTATTTGAATTATTATTCTTAAAATCGAGGTACCCTGACTTGTAGTAGTTGGTTTAAACACAGTAACATGAATTGATTTAGGGTGCCAAAATGATCAATTACAAGGTTTATTTACAGCTAGTTTTGTTTGCGTAGTATGCTGGTTAATTGGTTTATTTAATAGTATGTTACAGGCATGTTCACTTATACTGTCATCATGGCACATGAATGTGAAAATTATAGTAGTAATTATTAGATATATAGAAAGGAGGGTATCTTAATTATAAATTATAATCTTGTTAATAGATCGGGGTTCGGGAGTTTAGCGGAGTATTTGCGGATTTGATTAGTGTTTGAGTTGCTAATTATCGAGGTACGGATTCTCTCCTATTTTTATTCAGCGCTACTCCTCTTAGAAATATTTAAATTAAATTCGTTTTGACCTCAAATCTGTTCATTTGATTTTGATCATTTTGATTCTGAAAATTTGTTCTGACTCTGAAAAATATTTTTATATCTGTTTCGAAATATTTAAATATTTGTTTCTGCAATTTTCTGATATTGCGTATATTTTATATCTGTTGAAAATATTGAAAATATCTGTTTCTGTGATTTTAAAGGTTTTACAAAATTTGTTATTTGAACCCTTAGTGATATAGGGTATACCGAGTTAACCAGCTGTAGGGGTACTACAGCCATGTCATTGCGGCACCAGTGACATGACACTTCCGTGACAGTGTGATTGGTCACGGCGTATCCTTCTGTTCTGATAGCTCAGGAGGCGAGCTTTTGCGCATTTGATATTTGTTTTAGGATACGTGGGTGCACCCAGATTTTATGATTTGTGATTTGTGATTTGATTTGACGGTGACGTTGTATATGCCGTACACGTTATCCGGTTTGTTGCACACATTAGGTACCCTATGATGTGTGTATTTGTATCTGTTCTGTTCTGAATCTCGGTATGAAATATCCTAACCCCTCGTTGCTTCAGCCATACTTATTTTTAAATAAATTTTTTGTTATAAACTATCAAATATGAATATTTGTTTCCTGTTTTATAAACTGTATTCCAAATCCATACTGGGCAATTGGCTCATGCCGTATTCTTTTTCTGGCAGGTGCTTAGGGGGATCTGGGACTGTGTGATGGAGAGCCACCCCTTTATATCATTGATTAGGATTTGCAGACTTCTATCGCTATTTAGACTTGATTATTATTTTAGAGATTTTGGGTTTCCAAATTTATTATTTTGAACCGTTTTGGAGGTTTAATATTATCTTGTAGATTATTAGACTGTTTAATTATTATTTAGAAATTATTTTAGTGCTCTGTTTGCAGGTTTAAGGTTTAATACGTGGCCCCAGTCCCACATCGAGGAAATTTGGGACTTCTGTTCAGTTTATAAGGCAAAGTACTACTACTAATTAGCACCAACAAAATCATGATATTTTGGGGGCCTGTGGTGGGCTAGTCGTTACCCAAGTTGGCTGCGTTTGGGCCAGTAGGCTTCGGCTTATTCGGACTCGGAATCGGGATTTGACCCGATTTTCGAAAAAGGCTCGGGATTTGACCCGGGTTGTCACAAAAGTACATTAGGCAATTCCTTAGGCCAGCTACCCTTACTATCTTCCAACTTCGCCTTCAAAGTATGTTTGATGATCTTATTAACTGCTTCTGTTTGGCCATTAGTCTGAGGATGACTAACAGCGGAGAAACTCTTCACAATGCCAAGGTTACCGCATAGTTCACGCATCTCTTTACTATCAAACTACTTTCCATTGTCCGATATGAGCTTATAAGGAATTCCAAACCGGCAAACAATAGAACGATACACAAAATCTACTAACTTCTTAGCAGTAATTGTAGCCAAAGGTTCGACCTCTGCCCACTTTGTAAAGTAATCCACGACAACCACAGCATACTTGACACCTCCCTTTCCTTTAGGTAACTCTCCAATCAAGTCAATCCCCCACATAGAGAAAAGCCAAGGACTAGTGATAGAAGTAAGTGGAGCAGCGGGGTTATGAATGTAATTGGCATACCTTTGGCACTTGTCACAAGCCTGAACAAACTGAGAAGCATCCTCCTTTAACGTAGGCCAGAAGTACCCTTGCCGCAATACCTTCTGGGCTAAAGATCCACCCCCCCCGAGTGGTTGCCACAAATACCCTCATGAACCTCACGGAGAACGTAGGTACATTCATCACCATCCAGACACTTAAGTAGATGTTGATTGAAACCTCGCCTTTAAAGAATTCCTTCGTAATTAATATACCGGGCTGCTTTGTAACGTAACCTTCGAGCCTCCCCCTTGTCTTTAGGAAGAATTCCCTTCGTCAGATACTCCCAAATCGGAGTTTTCCAGGTGAGGAGGACAGGTTCCTCCACTTGCATCAAATCAGCTTCTGGCACACTGGGTTGCCTTCTTATTTCCAAAGGAATGACCCCCAAGAGTGCGGCACCCCTTTGAGATCCTAACTTTGCCAAAGCGTCCGCCTTTGCATTAGCGTCTCTAGGAAGTTGTTCCAACCTAGCCTCCTTAAACAAGTTCATCAACCGCTGAGTGCATCTCATATATAACTCCGTACGAGGTCCTCTTGCTTGGAACCCCCCATTGACCTGGTGTACCACCAGCATAGAATCACTCCAGATATTGATATTCTCCACTTTCATCTCAAGGGCAAGTTTCAAACCGGAGATTAAAGCTTCATACTCAGCATCATTGTTTGTAGCATAGAAGGTGAAGTGAATGGCGCTCTGTAAATGATGCCCCTCAGGACTAACCAAGACTATTCCTCTTCCAGCTCCTTCATTATTGACAACACCATCAACGTACAAAGTCCACCATGGGGACGAGGTAACCTGCTCAATTTCGGCCTCCGGCAAAGGCATTGAGACTATCGCAAGGTTGTCGCCTTCTCGTTCAAGAGGGAACTCCAGAATGAAATCGGCCAAAGCTTGCCCTTTGATAGAATTCCGAGGTTTGTATTCCACATCGAACTGCCCCAACTCGATAGCCCACCGGAGCATACATCCAGAAGTCTCCGGCTTATGCAATACCTGCCTCAAAGGATACGCTGTTCGAACCTCTACCTTGTGTGCCTGGAAATAAGGCCTCAATTTTCTGGAAGCCAAGATCAAAGCATAAACAAACTTCTCCATGTTGTTATATCTGGTCTCCGCGTCCAATAGTCTTTTGCTCACATAGTAGACTGGCAACTGAACCTCGCCTTCTTCTCTAACCAGGACTCCGCTTACTGAATATTCCATGACAGCCAGATACAAGATAAGGGTCTCACCTTCTAGAGGTTTAGATAAGAGAGGAGGAGATCCCATGTGGTCTTTTAGCTGTTGAAAAGCCTCTTCACATTCAACTGTCCATTCGAACCTCTTTCCTGCACCCTTGATAACTTTGAAAAATTCTCGGCACTTGTCAGAGGATTTGGATACGAAATGATTCAAAGTTGCCACCCTACCAGTCAGACTATGAACTTCCTTCACTATTTTGGGGGACTTCATGTCAAGAAGAGCTTGTATCTTTGCTGGATTTGCCTATATTCCTCGATAATTTACCATAAATCCCAAAACATTTCCAGATTCAACCCCAAATACACATTTATGAGGGTTGAGCTTCATTCTGTACTTTCTTAATATCTGAAATGTCTCATCCAGGTGAACTATATGATCCTCTGCTCATTTAGATTTTACAAGCATATCATCTACATAAACCTCCATTGTCTTTCCAATCTGCTCTTTGAACATCATGTTGACCAACCTTTGGTATGTAGCTCCTGCGTTAATCAAGCCGAAGGGCATCCCTATGTAACAGTACAACCCCCTATCTGTGATGAACGAGGTGTCCTCCTGATCTGGTTCATACATGGGAATCTGATTGTACCCCGAATCAGCATCCATGAAACTGAGAAGAGCATGCCCAGCTGTGGCATCTACCATTTGATCTATTATGGGCAATGAGAAGCTATCATTTGGGCACGCTTTGTTTAAATATGTGAAGTCTATACAAACTCTCCACTTTCCATTAGGCTTCTTTACCAAAACAGGGTTTGCCAGCCAGTTAGGATAGAAAGACTCCTTAACTAGGCCAACTTGCATAAGTCGATCAACCTCTTATTTCAAAGCTATTGCTCTCTCTCCACTAATCGGACGCCTCTTTTGCCTGAAACCTTTCTTCTGTAGGGGTCAATGTTGAGATGATGACACATAACGTCTGGATCGATTCCTACCATGTCAGCATGACTCCAAGCGAAAACATCCAAATTTTTCTTCAGGAATTCAATTAGCTTCGCCCTCAAGCCGGGCTCGAGCCTAGCCCCTATCTGAAGTATCTTGGGAGAGTCTGCTTCCTCCATTAAAATTGAGAGGGTATCATCTGCTGGTGCTATCTTTTTGTCATTCTCAGGTAAACGTGGATCTAGATCAACCTCGATGTCTATTATGCCACTAGATTCTCTTATTTCTCGTACAGACACTACTTCGTCCTACGTAGGTGGCTGGGAGGACAACTCTGCAGGGAATTCTACCAAAGGTTCAAAGCTGTCTTCCATGATTATTTTACCTTTCTTTGCCTGTAGACTACGTTGATCCGCCTCGTCGTCACTAGCGTCCTCCACAATTCCTTCATAAAAAGGATTTAGTGGCGGAGCTTCAATCATCAGTACCCCATGCCTCTGGTTCAAAGGAGTCTTGTCTCCGTGAAAAACCTCTTTTGCCTTTATCATGTCAGCAGTTCCACCCGCAGATGGTGGGGCTTTCAAAAAGAAAATTGGAGTTCCATCTCTTGCCAAGGCTTCATATTCCTGAAGCATTTCTTCCTCCGGAAACTCGATTGTGTAAACCATATTAGTGCTAGTATGTGGGGGTCTGAAAGATGTTTGAGTTTCCTGCGTATTTTCTTGCTCGAAGTCAGGCATATCGGCTTCCTCCCCTACTCCTTTGTTTCCTTTGCGAGATGACCTGATCATTCTGCTGTAACAGTCACGAGAATCGTATTGACATCCCTTAATGCAACCTACACCATTTGGGGTAGGGAACTTCATGGACAGATGATAAATTGAGGTGACAATCCGCATTTCCTTTAACTTTTAAAAATTATTGACTTACATTTCTTCAAATTTAAAAAATGTACGTTATAATAATTTCTTTATATTTTTTTATATTATTTTTTACATTAATTATATTCAATATATAATATATGTAATTTAAATTACAAAATTAGTCAATTTGACCAACAAAAGTCAAATAAGCCAGTTTAAATGGGACAGAGGGAGTAGTAATTATTGAAACTATTAAAACTTGTTTAGGAGGCCCGGATGCAGAATCCAGGCCTTCTAAACAAGTGTTCTTGTTGGTCAGAGCTGCACTAAGGTAAGCTTTAACGTCAACTAAATGAGCTGAATTAGTACTTTTACAAGTACTAATTTTTGAAACTGACTTCTGTATGGCTGAATAAGTTATTTGGTGTAGCTCTTTGCAATCTTGGATGGTACCCTTTAGTTTCTCAATAATATTGTTGTTTTCGGTATTGATATATGAGAATAAATCCGAAAGCTTGGCAGTCTCGGACTAGGTTATTTGAAGAGAATGGAGGAGAAACGAAATAATGTTAGCAGGGATATTTATGGATATAGAGATTTTATATAGTTACGAATTCTCCTAAAATCTCAAAATATTAAAAGAGAGTACTTATGTGAATCTCAACATCATTTCAAATTTCAAATCTCACACTATATCCAACAACTTTTTAAGAGGAGAACCCGAGTAACCATAGTTTCTAGTACCTACCAAGCTACCATAAGAAATGATGCATAAGTTTGGCGTGGAACAAAAAAAATATGATCTTATGTGCATTAATCAGGACTCTACAAAATAAAATTTTAAAATTCTTCATTCACGAATTACTAGAATGTGGGTTTGAATATAGTGTTAACATATTGCTAAATATACAAGAGTTTTCATGTGGTAAATATACAATAGTTTCCATGTGATCACTACTAGAAATATATCAATAGACATCGGCTAAAAACCGATGTCTTTCTAAATACTCGACCGATGTCTACGCGTGTGATGTTAAATGTCTATAGCGTTTGTTAACGGAGGAATTTGGTGATAACCAATTCGGGGAGGGTTGCTGGAATTGTGATAGAAACCGAGGATGATGTGTAGCGTAGGTTACAGGGATTAGGGTTTATTATTTGGGGATGACTGAGATTGTATGTGAGAATAGGTCGCAATTTGAGATTGAATATTGAATTCTCTCTTGTTTGCAAGTTTGCATCGTACCATACAATGTGCCTACGTACCCTATTTATAGGGATCAAGCCAGACGTAGTTCTTGGAGAGCAAGTAACCCATGGGCTGAGTTTCCTTCTTTAAAGAGCAAGAAGACCGAGATCACCGCCTTTGATATGTCATTATAAGCTGTCATGATTTCACTATTTTCTTGGGACTTATCGGATAATTCATTAACCCGGATTTATCGGAGCCAACACTTATCTTGACCCATAGAAAATAAGGAAAGACAGGCTTTTATGAATCTCAAAAGAGGCGAGGCTTCTCTCAAGGCGAAGTTTCTCAGCACTTTAGGTTAATTTTCCATAAATCAATAAAAGTTAAGGAACCTTCATCTTTTAGAAGACGAGGTTCCTATATTTAAGTGATGAGGTAAATAAGGTAGTTTATACCCTAGAATAAGCCAAAAAGGGCACATTCCTTACTTACACTAGTCATCCATTTTTATCTGTAACCTAGGTTTCCGAGAAGGCGAGGCTCTGATGAACCTAGGTTAAACCCGATACTTTGACTGTCACCCAATGGGCTAGGCTTCATATGAACCTAGGATATGCCCAACATCAGTAATGGGCCAGTAATTTCGTCAACTATTGGGCTAGGCTTCGTATGAGCGTAGGCTAGACCCAATAAATAGTAAACGGGTATGCTTCTAGAATCCACCATACGATAACGTCATTACTGAAGGCGAGGTTTATTTTTGGCCATAACAACTACCCCCCATTTTCTTGAAACAAATATTTGTGAAAGAAAAGTTCGTCCAAAAATTTTGAAAGAAATCTCAAAGGCGAGCCATCATCACCAATCGTTGAGGAACCTCTCCTCCAAAATGGGCGAGGTATGTCTAATACCCTTGTTTAACAAGTCATCATTTATTGATGAACTAATTTTCTTTTAAGTTTTTAAATATCATTTCCAACTGTCACACCTCGATTACTGCACCTAAGTACGAATCATAAGTAGCCACGTGGCAGCTTCATTTCTCTTATAAAAACCCAAAATTTTCGTCAAAGTTACCATCTTTCTAAAAATCTCTCAAAGTGCCGGCCAATTTTTTCTGAAGCCAAGAAGGCGAGGCTCTTGATTCCTGAAGACGAGGCTCTTGATTCCTGAAGACGAGGCTAGTAATAAAGTAGGCGAATCAGAATTTTTCGAGTTGTATCCAATCATCTACTTACCGAGGTATATTCTATTACTTGCTCATTTGTAATGCATTTTAACCTGTTAAAAAATTATCTTCTAGAATTAGAGCGACACTTAGGAATTGTAATCTTCTCCCTGATCTAGAATTAGAGCGACACTAGGCGCGCCTTCCGTGAGGGCGAGGACTCATTAGCCCTTTAGTCATCTTTATTATTTTCCTTCAATCAAATCGATAATCTTGTCCTCGCCCTCTCTTTTCAGATGTCTCATAATTCAACATCAAATGAGGCCGAGGCATCTTCTGCTTCAAAAACTTTCCTTTCTCGTTCTAAGGACGAGGAACGTCTTGACGCTTTTCTAGACCGAGGATGGCTAAGAGCGCATCAAAGGAACCTGAATTCTCACAAAATAATTGAAAATCCAGACGCAGTCATATCCTTATCCGATAATTCTCATCTTGAGGAAAGAAATCCCCATTCTCCTGGGAGAATCGATGATCAACAAAGTATTTTCAACATCGGGGACATCAATGAAGATGAGGGGGACCTTCATGATTTCTTTTCCCCTTTAGATACCGAGCCTTCCACCTCATCTATGCTAGGAAGAGGGCGAGGTAAAGATTTAAACCAATGCGTCAAGATATTCCAAGAAGATCAAAACAACGAAGACGAAGAAATAGAAAGTCATTGCTCATATGGAAACGAGGACGAGGTTCAAAGGAGCGAGGACAGAAATCCAGATGATGACGACCATCAAGAGGAAGCCGACGTTTCAGATGATGAAGGCGAGGCTCTTTCGGTTTCTCCCATTCGTTGCGCGTTTGATTTTCCCTCACCAAGGCCTTATAACCCCGATACTTATGAGCACGAGATTGATTATGACTTTCCTGAAAGTTACACCGAAGCTGACAAAATCAAGTATCGAAAGGAAGAGGGCGTGGTTTCTTGCGCTGGCCTCGCCTCTGAAATCAGTTCGGAAGAAATTATGTATCTGATGGAATATTTCCATCTTCAAGGGAAATGGTTGAAACCTCGCCTACATATGAGAATGCATTGGTTTGACGTTCCCCTTCTTCAAATCCCAAGAATGGTCTTGACCAACAAATTGGTTGAAATTGGATTTGGATATCCAATACATAGGTTCCTCCATGAAATAATCGAGTTCTACAAGATCGCCCCTTTGCAATTGTCGCCTAATAGCTACAGGATTGCTATTGGATTGTATATGTTGTACAGAAACAACGGCTATGAGGCTCCTTCTTTAGAAGAAATTAATTACTTTCTGTCTCTAAGGAAAAGCGGAAGCGATCTAGGTTTCTATTACCTCGCCTTCTTCGCTAAGCATAACAGAAAAGGATTTTATTCCGGCAACCCAAGTAACATGAAGATATGGAAAGCCGACTATTTCTATCTCTACGACGTCCCGCGAGTCAGGACACAATTTAACTTAAATGCCTGTAAGTTAAATCATAACCTCGACTTTTATCTAAACTCGTCCTTTCATTCCATTCTTTAATTTTTAATAACCTCGTCTTTGTATTGCTCGTGTTCATATATAGTCCAACCGAAACAATCCGTACTTTCTGGCGACGCTCTAGCTCGTGCGGAACATATTTTGAATCTTTCTCCTCAAGAGAAAAACTTCGACGTACTTGTAACCTCGGAATCTCTTCAAGCCCACGGCTTTTATAACAGCGGGTTCGGGCAAATAGCTCCCGTGAAATTTAAAAGGAATTCTTCAAAAAGAGTTCTAAGAAAAATAACTAAACATTTAACAGGAAGAGGTAACCTCGTCTTCTCTCTTTATTATTCTGCAAATTTAGTAACATCATCTTGTATATAACCTCGATCTCTTTTATCTTGTACAGGAAAAAAGATGCAGCTCCCTTTTGGAGGAAATCCTTTTGCAAAGCCAGCCACGGCTAATCCAACCTCGACTACTGGTCAACCTCGCCCTCAGAATATTGTCCCAACAATCTTAACTGCCCCACCTCCTCCAATGAAAGAGAAAGATAAAGGGAAACGGGGAATGAACGACGTTCCAAAGGGGACGAGCAAAAAATCTAAGATTGGGGCAACAGAAGGCGATCCCCCATTGCAGTTGGTGTCTGCTACCTTTGGTTCCTTAGCTGCGAATCACTATTCGGATGACGACGCTAAACTTTTCATGAAGAGGAATAGCCAAGATGCTGAATTCGCCTTCAAAATGGGTTTAGGCGAGGCTTTTTACCATGGCCTTAATGTTCTGACTGAGAGGAACATGATTATTCAAGATCAAGAAAAAGGCCTCAAGAAATTGAAAGGCGAGGCTTCATCTCTTAAAGAGCAACTGTCCAATGTGCAAAAACAGCTTGATAAGGAATCCAAGGCCAGGAAAGACGAGGTTGGGAAGCTTCAAGATGAGTGCACCAGACTCGCGGCCGATGCTAAGCAGGCAGGCGAGGTTTCCAAGAAAGAGAAGGAAGAGATGCAGTCTAAGCTGGACGAGCTTAACAAGAAAATGGAAAAAGAACTAAGCGACGCCTACAGCCTCGGCTTTTTAGGTTACTTAAAGAATTTCCTTGCCGTCGACCCTGACTACGACTGGTCAGTGCATTTTGCTCCCTCAACTTCCCATTATATAACAACATTCAAGGCTGAAAATGCCAAGTCTATCGAAGAGGCGAGGAAAGAGCTCCTCCAGAAGATTGAGAGCGAGCTGAAAACCAAGGCTGAGGAAGAGGCGAGGAACGAAGCTACTGGGGGTGATGCTGAGATTGGTAACACAAGTGGAGCTTCGCCTTCCAACACGACTGTCTCGTGACTGTATGATTTATTTATTTTGGCAAACACTATTGGGATACAAGGTCCCCCCAACTGTTCCTAACTTTAATGGAGACGCGCACCCTCCTTTTAATGGTGTCGCCCTTGTAAAAACTTTTCATTTTATCAATTCTACTATTATTGCATGTGTTTGTTCATAGTAGAAAATGTTCTGGAAAATGTAACCTCGCCTTCGTTTATGCTCTATGCCGGGCAGAGTTTTAAGAAGGATGAGTAACCTCGCTTTCTTTTATACTCTATGCTGAGCAGAGTTTTAAGAAGGATGAGTAACCTCGCCTTCTTTTATACTCTATGCTGAGCAGAGTTTTAAGAAGGATGAGTAACCTCGCCTTCTTTTATACTCTATGCTGAGCAGAGTTTTAAGAAGGAAGAGTAACCTCGCGTTCTTTTATACTCTATGCTGGGCAGAGTTTTAAGAAGGATGAGTAACCTCGCCTTCTTTTCTACTCTATGCTGAGCAGAGTTTTAAGAAGGAAGAGTAACCTCGCCTTCTTTTATACTCTATGCTGAGCAGAGTTTTAAGAAGGAAGAGTAACCTCGCCTTCTTTTATACTCTATGCTGAGCAGAGTTTTAAGAAGGAAGAGTAACCTCGCCTTCTTTTATACTCTATGCTGAGCAGAGTTTTAAGAAGGATGAGACTCTCTTCTTGGTGAGTTTTCCGGAAGTACGGATAAACACCCCGGAAGTACGGGTTTACCAAGATTTCATAAAAACATAAAGAGTAGTTTCCATTGAGAATTGAAAGCTACAAACAACATTCTGTCAAAAGATGCATGTTTTATTCATAAGTATAAGATAAGTCTTGTCGGAGGAGAAGTACATGCACTACCCCCCTGAACGTTATTGCCAATGAATTAAAATAAAGTTTACATAGTATAGTTAGAATAGCGTACGCTACTGATAATACTTCTTGAGATGCTCCATATTCCAAGCACGAGGAATATCCTTCCCATTGAGATCAGCAAGATAGTAGGTTCCACTCCATAGCACAGCCCGTACTCGATAAGGTCCTTCCCAACTGGCTCCAAAAACTCCATGATTGTGAACTTTGGTGTTAGGCATAACCCGTCGCAGAACATAATCACCAATCTTAAGAGGCCTTGCCTTTACTTTGGTGTTGTAATGTCTAGCCACCCTTCGATGATACGCTGCTAACCTAGTCTGAGAAGTAGTCCGGAGTTCTTCTACCATATCTAGATAGAGACGATGATTTACTTCATTAACTTCTGGCTGAAAATTATCCCTTCTAAACGATCCTGCCCCAAGCTCAACTGGTACCATAGCCTCGCACCCATAAGTCAAAACGAAGGGAGTCTCTCCTGTTGTGGTTCTGGGAGTGGTATTATAACTCCAAAGTACATTAGGTAATTCCTCAGGCCAGCTACCCTTGCTATCTTCCAGTTTCGTCTTCAAAGTATGTTTGATGATCTTATTAACAGCTTCTGTTTGGCCATTAGTTTGAGGGTGACTAACAGCGGAGAAACTCTTCACAATGCCAAGGTTGTCACATAGCTCACGCATCTCTTTACTATCAAACTGTTTTCCATTGTCAGATATGAGCTTATAAGGTATTCCAAACCGACAAACAATAGAACGGTACACAAAATCTGCCAACTTCTTAGCAGTGATCGTAGCCAAAGGTTCCGCTTCTGCCCACTTGGTAAAGTAATCCACAGCAACCACAGCATATTTGACACCTCCCTTTCCTTTAGGTAACTCTCCAATCAAGTCGATCCCCCACATAGAGAAAGGCCAGGGGCTAGTAATAGAAGTAAGCGGAGCAGCGGGATTATGAATATAATTGGCATATCTTTGGCACTTGTCACAAGCTTGAACAAACTGAGACGCATCCTCCTTTAACGTAGGCCAGAAGTATCCTTGCCGTAACACCTTCTGGGCTAAAGATCCACCCCCCGAGTGATTGCCACAAATACCCTCATGAACTTCTCGGAGAACGTAGGTACATTCATCACCATCCAGACATTTGAGAAGAGGTTGATTGAAACCTCGCCTGTAAAGAATCCCTTCATAATTAACATATCGGGCTGCTTTGTAACGTAACCTTCGAGCCTCTCCTTTGTCTTCAGGAAGAGTTCCCTTCGTTAGATATTCCCAAATCGGAGTTTTCCAGGTGAGGGAAACAGGTTCCTCCACTTGCATCAAATCAGCTTCTGGCACACTTGGTTGCCTTCTTATTTCCAAAGGAATAACCCCCAAGAGTGCAGCACCTCTTTGAGAACCTAACTTTGCCAAAGCGTCCGCCTCTGTATTAGCGTCTCTAGGAAGTTGTTCCAACCTAGCCTCCTTAAATAAGTTCATCAACCGCTGAGTGCATCTCATATATAACTCCGTACGAGGTCCTCTTGCCTGGAACCCCCCGTTGACTTGGTGTACAACCAGCATAGAATCACTCCAGATATTTATATTTTCCACTTTCATCTCAAGGGCAAGTTTCAGGCCAGAAATTAAAGCTTCATACTCAGCATCATTGTTTGTAGCATAGAAGGTGAAGTGGATGGCGCTTTGTAAATGATGTCCTTCAGGACTAACCAAGACTATTCCTCCTCCAGCCCCTTCATTATTGACAGCGCCATCAGACTATTCCATCTCTTGCCAAAGCTTCATAATCCTGAAGCCTATCCTCTTCCGGAAACTCGATTGTATAGACCATATTAGTGCTAGCATAAGGGGGTCGGAAAGATGCTTGGGTTTCTTGCGTATCTTCTTGATCAAAGTCAGCCATATCGGAGTCCTCCCCTACTCCCTTACTTCCTTTGCGAGATGATCTGATCATTCTACTGTAGCAGTCACGAGAATCGTATTGGCATCCCTTAATGCAACCTACACCATTTGGAGTTGGGAACTTCATGGACAGATGATAAATTGAGGTGACGATCCGCATCTCCTTTAGGACTGGTCGCCCTACCAGGGCATTATAATGCGTTGGTTGATCGACAACCAAGAAGTCAAAGACTTGTGTGGCTGAGAGAGGACCTTCCCCCAGGGTAAGTGGTAGCCTGATTGTTCCTTTAACTCGAACGGAGTCCCCTGTAAAGCCATAGATATGAGTTGTTCCTTGAGTCAGCTCTTTATCTAGCAATCCCATTTTCTTATACGTTCCATAGTAGAGAATGTTTACAGAACTTCCTGTATCCACGAACACACGATGGACATTCCTAGATCCAATTCGAACATTAACCACCAGAGCATCACTGTGAGGATGATGCACCCACCTAGCATCTTCTTCAGAGAAAATTATCTGAATGTCTTCTCCCTTAAATAACTTGGGAGGTCTTTCTGATAGATGGTTAACATTGGTCAGAGGCGGATGTTGAGCTTCCCGAACGTATCTCTCCATTGCATTTCTCCCGTTTCCCCCAATGTGAGGTCCTCCAAAGATAGTATGTATGCTTTCCTCTCTTACGAACACAGGCTTCTCAAGTTCCTTTCCTTCCGTAGAGCCTTCAATCACTTCGGTTACTTTAACGGGGGCCTCTTCTTTGTATTTCTTTACTTCCTTGACTACCCAGTCAGTAAGCTTTCCGTCCTTTATCAACTTTTCAATTTCTTCTTTCAGTTGCCTGCAAGCATAGGTGTGATGTCCATGAGACTCATGATATGCGCAGTACCTGCCTTTATCTTTCATAGCGGCCCTTGACAGTGGTGCAGGCTTCTTATATAGGCCTTGACTCTTGGTGATCTCATAGATATAATCAATAGATGCTGTGAGAGGAGTGTAATACTTGCTAGGCATAGCCTGATTTTCTCGCCGATTCGGAGGCGGAGGTGGACAACTTGGGGGGCTAGGTGATCGAGATCTGACAAATTTATCATTTCCTTTGTTCTCCTTTGGACTAAGGGACTTCGAGCGGGTCGGTCCACTATCCTCAACTAGATTCACATCTCCTCTTCCGTTCTTCTTTTCTGTTTTGGGGCTAGGAGATCTTTCTTTCCGTTTATTCCGTCGTGGTGCATCTCCATAGTCACTCCTCTTCAAAGCCTCTTCCTCTCTTTTGAAAGGCTCTGCCTGTAAGTACAAGGCTGCCAACGTTGAAGGTTCTTCCCTTTGCAGATTTTTCCAAAAATCAGTTCCCACACGAACTCCAGCAATCAAAAAGTTCTTAATGGTTTCCTCGGATGCTCCTCGCACAGTAGGGACCTCTGCATTGAAACGTTTGAAGTATTCTTGGAGAGTCTCTCCATCTCGTTGTTTGATGTTAGCTAGAGTTGTAACAGGTGGAGCATAATGAATTGAAGACTGAAATTGAATTAAAAACATCTTACGCATTTGTTCCCAGGATGTGATTGATGCTGGTCCTAGCTTTTGAAACCATTGGTGAGCATTTCCTCTCAATGTTGAGGCAAGGAGTCTACACTTCGTTAAGTCCTCCACTTGATAGAGTTCCATTTCTGTATTGAACCTACCTATATACTCTGCGGGGTCTGTGCTTCCATTAAAGCGAAGATCTCCTGTACCTCTGAATGCCAGTGGAAGAGGAGCCTCTCGTACAGCTGCAGAAAAAGGAGAAGGTGCTGCATCAGGTATCGCCCCTCCCTGACCTTCCGACTGAGCAATAAGCCTTCGTAGTGCATTCACATTGATGCCTTCCAAGCCTGGGATTGTTTGAGTTCTACCTCCTAGTTCCGCATGAGGCGTAGGTTCCCGTTGCAAGACACTGGGTACTGGTAAGTAAAGGTTCTGTCCTTGCTGAGGTATAGGTCTTCGGGGTGTAGGTTCCCTCTGATGGTAGGTTGGTTCTTGGGGTGTAGGTTCCCTCTGATGGTAGGTTGGTTCTTGGGGTGTAGGTTCCCTCTGATGTCGCTGGTCACTACTATGATTACCGTGATGTCCGCCATGGTTGTGCTGGGAAAAGATTATACCTCTGTCTCCTATTCTTTCATACGAGGAACCATGCTCGCCTACTCTCCTTTGGTTTATAGCTTGATTTTCCTGAGGGCGAGGTCTCCTGTAATCCTGTGTTCCCTGATTTGCACGTTCGCCCCTATAGATAGTTTGAATCGGATCTATTATCATAACATCGTCATCAGACTGGGAATTTCTAGGACGATCTCTCACTTGATCGTCTGCTCTCACCCACGGTGGAGAGTGTCGCTCTCCACCATATCTTGCTCGGTAGATCTCTATCCTCCTATGTGGGTCATCAGGTGAAACCGGTCTAGAGCGTCGCCTGTACGGTTCGATTCTTAATTCACCTGGATTTTGACTTCTTGGAGTAGGAGGTCTTGAGGGGTTTCTGGGACGATCAGGGGGGAACTCCACGTACGGGGTAAGATTATCTTCATAGGTCAATTCCCTTGGGGTCACAGCTTGAAATCTTCGGTTCTGATGGGTTTCCTCAACTGTGCGGATTTCTCTCTCGGGAGGAGTATCCTTCCTTGAAGATCGCCTATGGTCAGTGATAGGTTCTTTTCCGGGGCGATGAAGCCTTCTGGCTGTATACTGATGTCGGCTGTTGGTACGTGGGGGACGCCTGTCCCTAACAGAGGTACGTCGTCTATCTGGGCTTCGACGGGCCCGCTCAGGTAGCCTTCTTTCTCTTTCAAGTGACTCCATTCGTTCTGCCATTCTATTCACCGTGTTTCCCATGTGAGCAATCTGGCTCAACAACTCAGTATTGCTCATCAAGACAGGAGGATCCCCTCCGAGGCGAGGAGTCGGGTTTGCCTGGTTTGGTGTGGGAGTCTCTCTTTGATTTGATGGTCGTGGTGGTGGTGGTGGTAGATCTGTTGTATGGATCTCAACCTCTCTTGCGTCGTTGCCTACATTAGCTGGTTCTTCGGTATGAAGCGACATCCTTCCTCCAGAGATGTCAAGTGCCCTCCTTCTAGCGCCAATTGTTAACGGAGGAATTTGGTGATAACCAATTCGGGGAGGGTTGCTGGAATTGTGATAGAAACCGAGGATGATGTGTAGCGTAGGTTACAGGGATTAGGGTTTATTATTTGGGGATGACTGAGATTGTATGTGAGAATAGGTCGCAATTTGAGATTGAATATTGAATTCTCTCTTGTTTGCAAGTTTGCATCGTACCATACAATGTGCCTACGTACCCTATTTATAGGGATCAAGCCAGACATAGTTCTTGGAGAGCAAGTAACCCATGGGCTGAGTTTCCTTCTTTAAAGAGCAAGAAGACCGGGATCACCGCCTTTGATATGTCATTATAAGCTGTCATGATTTCACTATTTTCTTGGGACTTATCGGATAATTCATTAACCCGGATTTATCGGAGCCAACACTTATCTTGACCCATAGAAAATAAGGAAAGACAGGCTTTTATGAATCTCAAAAGAGGCGAGGCTTCTCTCAAGGCGAAGTTTCTCAGCACTTTAGGTTAATTTTCCATAAATCAATAAAAGTTAAGGAACCTTCATCTTTTAGAAGACGAGGTTCCTATATTTAAGTGATGAGGTAAATAAGGTAGTTTATACCCTAGAATAAGCCAAAAAGGGCACATTCCTTACTTACACTAGTCATCCATTTTTATCTGTAACCTAGGTTTCCGAGAAGGAGAGGCTCTGATGAACCTAGGTTAAACCCGATACTTTGACTGTCACCCAATGGGCTAGGCTTCATATGAACCTAGGATATGCCCAACATCAGTAATGGGCCAGTAATTTCGTCAACTATTGGGCTAGGCTTCGTATGAGCGTAGGCTAGACCCAATAAATAGTAAACGGGTATGCTTCTAGAATCCACCATATGATAACGTCATTACTGAAGGCGAGGTTTATTTTTGGCCATAACAGCGTTAGACATCGGTTTTTCACTGATGTCTATTGAGTATTTACACATCGTTTTCATTTTAAATTCTGATGTCATTAGAACAAATTTAACACAAATGTATACTATTACCACTTGAATATTGATATTTTATCAAGGTTAGAGGCACTTGAACATATAACACCCAAGTGGAAAAGAAATATTGACATCGATTTGCTTAGAAAAACGATGTCTAAGACGAGAATTAACATCGGTTCTGTGAGAGGTGTGATGTTAAAACATACATCAGACATCAGCTAGTCCAAAGAACCGATGTAATATAAGTTAAAGACATCGGATAATTTTTAAAAATTATTATTGAAGGTCCCTTTAATATTGGTTTCATTTATAAAACCGTTGTTGAATTATCTTTTTAACATCGGTTTTCAAATTGAAGTTGATGTACAATCTTGCATTTAACATCAAATTTATGTATTATATTGATGTCTTTGTTGTGTTAAAAAAATCAGGTTTCCACATCGATTTTTAGTAAATATGTGATGTTATTATTGTGTGTTTACATCATTTTTCAGTTGTGTGTGATGTTAATTGCATTGTCCCTGCTTACCAAAGAGCAATTCTACATATACCAAAAAACTCAACAAACTTGTACCACAAAGCTAACTACTATATATCATTACCAAATTCAATTCAAGACGAATTCACAAAAAAGCTTATAGCTACAATTCAAGTGTATTACCACACTTATGGATATGCTATTTCTAGTTCTATCCTTAACAGCAACACAACAAGCAACCCTATGCTCAGTCCAAGGGTAACCAGACAACCAAATGCTTTCCATTTTTTCTATATAAACTTGATAACCTCTAAGTGCACCTCATCCAACTTGTGCACTTTGCAAGTCTTTCGAGTTCCGGTCACCTACTAAAAAGTAACACACAAAATAATAATTAGCAGAACATTCATCAATCTTAATACTTTTTAAAATTTTACAAACCAATTATGATTAGAGAAAAGTAAAGGAAAAATAATTGTCCTCTAGCATACTGGGTTCTAAATAGGTGCCACATACTTAAGATGCCAGATACTTAACACAAGTTCAAGTAATGTCACGTTTAAACTAGACAACAAGTTCACAAAAGGGCCCTGGACCAAACTTGAGCCTGGATAGTGAACCATCACCAGGCTTTTCAACCACCTCAGGAGCTGCATCCACATGCCAACAATCATAAGTCATGGGGGATAGACCTCTACCACTAGACTATCCCCGAATCATCAGAACATCATGATCATATGCTAGATTATGAAAAAATTGCTAATTTTTAAATTAACTACTTCTTAAATTAACTACAACACAAGCTCAATTGCTAATTTTCACAACCACTAACCAAGCATTCTCCCGTCTAGCCCCAGCGTGTCAGTTGCAGCATCTTCCCCGTCTAGCTCCTCGACATGGCGGGAGTAATTTATTTCAGGAGTAATTTGTTTTCTATATATTTAACAGAGAAACGTGGGCGTCTGTTTTTTTTATCACCCTCGACATGGAATTAATTAGACTAGACAAAAGCTTCAGGAGTTTATATGCTTAAACGTGTCTGTTTATTAATTTTAAGCAGGTAGTTGGAAGTTGGCAGCATAACTAAAGACCTCAACCTACTGGACTTTTGAGCCCTAGACTTGTACATATGGATCAGAGTAAAGTACTTGAATTTTAATTATATTTCACCTAGATAGCTTCATTTCTAGGCTAGAAATTAGATTGTCCCCTGTTCTGCAACTTTTATTTTCTTAGTTTTGGTATTTCTTCATGCACTTCCATTATCAGTCTTTTCTATGCGTTTCTTAGATATCACTATAATCAGCATGAAAGGAGAAGGCAGAGATGTACTTGCTAACTGTTTGGAACAACCTTTCAGCTATTATCTGTAGTGAAGCCAAACATAAAACGTCACAGATGATGACAATAGATATTTGTACCAGTATCCATGCTCAGATGCTAGCTACCTGAGCATGCTCAACATCATCTATTTATTTAACCAAATTAACTAATCACGACAGAAGGTTTTAATGATCATAAACGTAGGTCCTGACAGGAAAACTATAATTAGTTATATGTTGCATCTGTTGTGTATTATACACCGTGACTTTTGATATCTTACTTAGAATTGTATGGTCGGATGGCTCAGCGGTGAAGGCATAATACTTCTGGACTAGTTTTTAATTGAGTTCTGTTTTTAATAAAATTAAGTGTTTGAGATGTGGTAGTTGGTCAATTGTAGTGTCTGATAAGGTGAGACGAGTGAAAATATATTAATTGAGTTACTGTAAGGGGACGATGATAATTCTCAAATGATTTACTCACTTTCTATATCAGTGTAAATATATTAATTGAGTCATCCTTAACATCCTGAAAGCGATCAGAAGATGCATAAAGAATATGTTCAAGTTTCAGTACTTACACTAAGATATGCATTTCCCTCACCAGAAATGCTCATTGCAAGCTTAAGTCCCTGCTTTAGCTTGACCTACGATAGAATAGACAATAGATTTAGTCCCACAAGCAAAGACAAGATGAAGCAGCAGAAACAAACATAAGACGTTGAACAACCTTCTCCATGGCTTCTATATACTGTTCCACAGAGTTACCAACTTTATCACCCAAAGTTTTTGTAAGGAGGTGTGATTCAGCACCTGGTGCATCAGGGATGATGGAGCCATATCCTGAAGCTGTCGATGCAATTATTTGTGAAAAATACGTCACTAAGGAATCATTTGGAAGATAAAAAGAACATTATCTAGCAAAAATCATTATAGTAACAGTGTGTCTGATATCTAATATCGATACACCAGTAATAATGACCAGTCAGTATATATCAATATTAAAACACAAAAATCAGCTGTTTTGGTCAGAGCCCACCTCTGGTCTATTAGTTAGCAAGTAATATCTCCACACTTCTACAGGAATGTTGGTATCTTTTGCATCATTTCCAAAAACTCCTATACCCTTGCTCTTGGAGAACTTCCATGCAAATGCCATGATATAAACACTAAGCTTATAAAAGTGTCAAAACAATTGCAGTGTAAATTTCTACAAGTATACCAACAACAGTATTGATTGACCATGTCCTATCAAGTATAAGTAGACAGCATGCTTATTATTTATGGAAACAACAAGCTAGTTATAAGTAATATTACGAATTATTCCAAGCTACAAAAACTACCAACCTGCAAGTTTCGCTACAAAATAGAACATATACAAAATACACTAAATATACAAACAAGATATAGAATCCTGCAAACGGAATAATGAATAAAATACATTAATATGATCCACTAAAACTAATAACAAAAATCAAACAACTCCGTAAATATGCAAGCTCCAAATATGGTCAAGAAAGTAAAGTTAGAAACAAAAAAATTGAAAATAGATCTGAAATCGTAAAAGGGTTGACATAAATAAAAACATCAAAAACTCACATTTTATCAACCATATATTCGCATTACTAGTTTAACAGAAAGAAACAACTATATAGAGATATATATATATATAGCAACAAGCATACAAAACATCAAAGTATATAGAGATATACTTGTAAAACAAAAAAGCGTACAATGGTATACATGCAATGGAAGAGAAAAACCGAGATGCAAAGAAAAGTAAATCAAATAAAAGTAAAAGGGGACAATAGAGATGCAAAGGAAAGACGGAGAAGAAGAGATGTAAGCTTACATCAAAAGTCAATGGCAATTCCAAGCTCTAGATCTGTAGGAAAAGGTAGAGTTAAAAATAAAAAATTGAAACTGAAACTAACTTACAAATTAAAGCACAATTAAATAACAAACCAAAGAAAAAGAAACCCAATTAGGTCGATTCCTTTGTAGCTCGATTGGGTTCCTTCCATTAGGGTTTAGATTTGTACAAAGTTGGTGAAATTAGGGTATCAAATACAGAGATGGTGAGATGGTGAAATTAGAATTTTAGTTACAGAGATGGTGAGATGGAGAGAGAGATGGGAGAGAGAATGCAGAGAGAGACGGGAGAGAGAGAATGAGAGAGTCAGAGAGTGTTCTGTGGGAAAGGGGGAAAATTGGGGGGGGGGGGGGGGAATAAAAATTTCGTTAAGGGGGGGAATTATTTGGTGTAATAAGGGAGAAGTGTGGCACGGGATTTTTTTCAATTTTTAAAAAATGAGAATTCACACCGGCTGTTTTACAAACCGATGTCTAAAAACAGCTTTAACATCGTTTTAAAAAATACTGATATTGAAACACTCTTTAACATCAGTGGCATTTTCAACTGATGTTAAAACACCGATGTTATATGTACTTTTTCTAGTAGTGGATGGTGTAGAAAATCAAAAATCTTCTAATCCTGGGAACTTATTGGAGTAAAGGTGAAGTTTTATTTTCTTAATTGCCCAAGTAAATTGTGCAATTTGTGTAAAAAATACTAGTGATTTGAGCATAGGTCTTTTAAAATAATGTTGATCATAAGTCGTATTCGAATCACAGATTTCATTTATACAAATCATATGTTCTCAATTCTTATTTTGAAATTAATTTTCATTGGAGTGAAACTTTCTCTGTCTGATTTTCTCAATATGTTCTGAATCATGAAGACAGTCAAGTGATCACCATAGTTTTATGGAGTATTTTTTTACGAAAATTTTAATTTTTTTTCGCAATTTTTGAGCTGTATCAATTTTTCTCACACTTGATCTTCTTAAATGATCTCATTAACAGATTTGTATTATTATGCCACATTTTGGCATAGTCTAAATTTCTCCGTTTAATAATTATTAATTCAGATTAATAATTAATTACTTGACCACTAAGTAATATCCTCTCCCTGAATTGCCCCCAGTAACGAAGTTTATACACAATTGCACAGAACTGCGTGGGCTTGATCCAATATAAATTGGTATGCAGGCACAGAACTACGTGGGCTTGATCCAATATAAATTGGTATGCAGGCACAGAACTACGTGGGCTTGATCCAATATAAATTGGTACGCAGACATCTTGGCAAAAGGGATCCGATACATGAGACAAATCGAGACACCTCTCAACTCCCAAGTCCAATCCCTTTATTTTTTATAAACCCTAAACCCCTAAAAACAGTCACATACATGGAAAATTGCTCTACCGGATTTATGTTGTTACGAAAATCCTCCAACAACATTTGGCGCTAGAAGGAGGGGTTTATTTTATTATTCGTGGATGATGAATAATTTTAATTCTTTTTACTGGGGCTTTTGGGAATAAATATCCAAACAATCGGACATCCACGGCGGCACAATGGTGGTGTTACACGGCAACGCAGGAAAGATAAAGGTGGGACTATTGGCAAAAACCTTAAATAAAATAATGGTATCTACGTAAAGAAAGGCATCAAGACAAATCAAGGAGACTGAAAAAAAGCCAAGGATGTGATTGTTATGGGACCCGTGCAGTGAAAATAAACATGAAGAATGAAGTTAGGAACAAACGAGCAAGAGGATTAACATGGGACCAGCACCAAATCGAAAAAAATAAAGATTTCAAATCTTAAACATGGAGGTGCAAGACACAGATCATGGCAGAAAAAAATAAAAACAAACGGACCCGTTGGAAGAACAGAAAAAGTAACAGGCAGGAAACCAGCACCAGCAACGAGATCATGCGTAAATCAGTCCGACTCGACTTGTAAACAAAGATAAGTTCTCGATTTTATCTATTAATTTTCAGCAAATTATATATTATGTCATGTATGCATAAATTATTTTTAAATATTTTTACATAAAAAATATTTGTTACTTAAAAATTTGTGCAAGCTAAATATTTTATTTTGCTTGTAAAATTATTGCGAGACTCACACATATATTTTTTTTAAATATCGTCCGATATTTTTATTTTGGAGAATTGTGGATAGTTTACAATATCGAACGAGCTGCATATCTTAAAGAAAAAAAATATTTATGTGAGACGCATAATTTTGAAGAAAATTCTTACCAAAGACATTATTTTTAAAGAAAATAAATATAGCGACATTCTTAGATGACATATTTATTTTATTTTTGCATTGCGTGTAATATATTTTTCATATATCGTCGCGATAATTCATATATGTTAAAAATATTTCAAATTTGCGAACTTAAATTGTAAAGTAGGGTAACCTGGACAGTAATCTATAAGTCTCGCACTGCTACACATTTGTTAAAAGGAGTCCGCGACCCTCTGGATTAAAGGCTTTGCTCTCAGAGAAGAGTCAAGGGACAAACTTATATTCATTAATTAAATGGATATTTCTTAGTTGGCACGGGACATTCTTACAATCATGGGAAGAAATGCGGAGATTCTGCGAGATTGTAAAAAAATGTGTGGGATCGGACATGATATGGGCTGAAAGCCTGACATTTGAAATTGGATAACTTATTAAAGCCTCAGCTCGGGGGCTCGCGGATGAACGAATACACATCCTTATGTGGACAATGACTTTTGAAAAGCGTGTACGCTAAATCGGGCTATATACAGAACGCCAAAGTCCTAACTTGACAATGAGACCGCAACATATTTCAAAAAGATATTACATATACTCGCATTTTTTGAAACCTTGGCAAAAATATATATCCTAATATGGTTTATCGCATGCTATAGTATTTGCATTTGTATATGCAAAACGGGCACTGTAGTGTTTTGAATGTTTGACTAATCTTCTATTTTTAGTTGTTTCAGCGACTGAAGAAATTTGGAAGCTCGAAGATTTTTAGTTCTCCACTACAGCAAGCTACACTAAAGAACGGGGGGCTTGTTGTTATGCCACATTTTTGCATTGTCCAAATTTCTTCGTTTAATAATTAATTACTTGATCACTAAGTAATATCCTCTCCCTGAAACAAGGAAATAATCAATCTCAATCAACGAATAACGGAAAATATCTCCAAACGATATCCTTCAAATCAGGAAGATATCACAACGCCAAGATAATGCAAGATAAAATATGTAATTGCCCACAGTAACGAAGTTTATCCCTAAAGTCTCTAAGGGATAAACACAATTGCACAGAACTGCGTGGGCTTGATCCAATATAAATTGGTACGCATGCATCTTGGCAAAAGGGATCCGATACATGAGACAAATCGAGACACCTCCCAAGTCCGGCCCCTTTATTTTTTATAAACCCTAAACCCCTAAAAACAGCCACATACATGTAAAATCGCTCTACTATTTCAGCAACCACCGGATTTGTGTTGTTACGAAAATTCTCCAACAACATGTATCACTTTGTACCAGTATCAGGTAGATGAAGTCAAAAGATTGAGTACTTGAGGTTCATTCATGTAAGGTACGTGAAGAGAGTAAAGTTTGTCGGTTGAGAATTGCCCCAAAGCTTGGGCCTTGGTGGTGTTCTCATTTCAAGCAGGTAGTTCAGTTTTTTTAGAATTTTATAATTGATAAAAGTAAAATAAATATAATCAAAAAGTATTTAAAAAGTAAACAAAACAAAAGTGTTTATTCATATTACTTTCATAAAGTAAACTACATCCGCAAGCCTTTATATAGGCCGTACATAAAACAGAATCACCTACAAAATAGATAACCCTAATCATCACCCACAAATATCTCCACTAAAAACTATAACTATTTCCTAAACATTAAGATTATTTAAAATCTAAAACATAACTAATTTTATTTTAAATGTTGAATCATAAATATCCAACATCCTCCCTTGATTCAAATTTACTAAAATTAAAAAACTAAATAAAATTAAGCTTTTCTCTTCAATTTTTTTTTTCCCGTGATGCACTTCTCATCACCAAACAATAATGTTTGTTGATGCACTTCTCACCAACACCCATGAAGCACTTGTCTCCACAAACTTTTACTGGAGCACTTCTCTCCACACAAACTTTTACTGGAGCACTTCTCTCCAATCCCCCTTGTGCACATAATCACCTATATTCAAAACAAACTTTTTCCAGAGTGGCCACTTTTGTTGAGATTTCCTTAGCACACATTTTCTTAACATTTGTGTATTTTTCTTCTTGAGCTTCTTTCATGACCACGAACAACACTATGTCTTCTATGTGTTTGCAGCTGGTGTTGACGCCCAGTTATTCAAACGAACATAGCTCTGATACCATGTTAGAATTTTATAATTGATAAAAGTAAAATAAATATAATCAAAAAGTATTTAAAAAGTAAACAAAACAAAAGTGTTTATTCATATTACTTCCATAAAGTAAACTACATCTGCAAGCCTTTATATAGGCCGTACATAAAACAGAATCACCTACAAAATAGATAACTCTAATCATCACCCACAAATATCTCCACTAAAAACTATAATTATTTCCTAAACATTAGGATTATTTAAAATCTAAAACATAACTAATTTTATTTTAAATGTTGAATTATAAATATCCAACAAGTTTTGGGTGCTGGAGTAGTTCTCTAGGGCATTTGAACAAGTGACTTTGCTATAATTTGAAGCTAATATGTAAGAAAATAAGCAATATATAAATTTTTGGAACAAGTTCGTCTTTCGAACTTTGGAAACAGTCTTTCTGCAAAAAAAAATAAGGATAAAAGTAATACGGATCATTATCGAGGTGCAGAAATTGGAAGTAAGAAGAAAAAGAAACTTCTGTCATATACTTGATCTTAGAATACAAGTATATGTCTTTATTTTCTTTTTTGAAATGCTAACTGAAACTTAATATGTAGAGTACAATTGCCTCCCAAGACCTCTAATGATTATGAACAAAAAAAAATACAGAAACCACAAGAAAAGTGTACAATTGAGAAAATAAAGAAGTGAAAACATGATTTTCAAGTGCTCAGACCACCCCAGCGGTGTATTTTACACCAGTTGATGGCAACCAAGAATTACCCAAAAGAAATTGAGCCACAGTGAAAGGGTTGGCCTCGGCTGTAGTATTTAAAACACGATACCCTGGCCACTTCACTCTGCTGCCTAAGCCAGCCCCCGGACCATAATTCATGTACTCTCCATAATAGAGTGTATCCAACGCGAACGTTGTGTTCCATTCCAGCCACCCTTCAGGCTTGATGGCATTGCTAATATATGACTGCATTATAACCGTTCTTGAATACAACTTCCATGGTCTTCCAAGATATGTTAATGTTGAATTTACAGTTGCATTTCCAGTTGAATTAAATACTACATTTGGCTCGACAGATATGTTTGAGAATTGAATCGTAAAACCTGTAGTTTCTGCAGCCTCTTTGCGGCCTTGAGCTGTAATTGTGTTCTTTTGGTTTGGTAAGCCCTTCCGTGCCAAAATTTGGCAGTTCTGAAATACTGCAGCTGCATCGCCAAAGATAAAATCTACCGTGCCTGTAATGTGGCATTCACGGTAAAACTGGCGTTGCGAATGAGCGTATAACGTGTCCTGGTAACCCCTCATTGCACATCGATAAAGAACAGATAAATCAGAGTCGGATCTGAATGCGACTGCTTGATGGTTTTCAGGTCCTGCCGTGTTCTCAAATGTCATGTCCCTAGCTATGAATCCCCGACCTTTCACTCCTGTAGACCAAACATCAAATCGACTTAAGTAATTTACGCTAGCTAACAAATATATGTTGTCGGCTCTGATGGGATCGGATCAGATTCATTAGGCAAAAGGCCATGCACTTAGATGGGCAGATTATGATACGTTTCTATATAATCCCTCCGTCCAGTCATTTCTATACGCTTTCCATTTTGGGACGTCCCATTCATTTCTATACATTCCAAAAATAGTAACTTTTAATAATATAAAACACTATTACACCCACTACTTTCTCCACTATTTCTATTCTATAACAATATAAATCACTATTACACCCACTACTTCCTCCACCATCTCAAATCTATTATTAAATATTGATAGGTCCCACCACTTTACTCACTTTTAATCTAATTTTACTCATTTTTTATATCTTTTTTTAGTCTCCGTGCCCAAATTCTATGTATAGAACCCAGAGAGGGACGGAGGGAGTAACATTTATGACCCATATGCCATGGTTGGATATGTCCACATGGTTTGGTCCACTAGTTACTCTACTGAGATTCTGAGAAATGTGACAATGGAAAGTGTTACGTTAATATTGACAATGATTTTTCATCAGATTACAACTTTTCGTGGGTGAGTGTGGAGCACAAGTTTGAAAATCAGGCACACATTACTCATTGTAGCTCTTCTGTTCTTATAAAGTAGTGCCCGATTCTTGACCACCCATGTTCTATTGTACTCAAATTTTGACCCTCATGTACAAGTAAAAAACAAAAAATGGCGATTTCTTGTTCAAGAAGGTCAAGATGTACGCAATTTTTCATATATATTTTTATAAAAAGGCTAGATTCAAGGTCCGAAAACTCGTAAAATAGCAGAATCATGACAATTGTTAATCACAAATACACATGATTGAAATATTTCTAGATTAAGGAAGTGGTTACATTTAGACCGTCTCCAATCCGAGACAATAAAATAGTGTAAATATAACATTATTTTAGTGTCAAAATGACATTATCTTAATAAAATGTACTCCAACGCAATTGACATTATACTTGATACTAAAATGAATCTTTTACATAAAAAATGGAATATTCTAATTTTTTCTTATTTTTATATTCTTAATAAATCTAAAATTGAAAAGTACAAAAGAAAAAAGTTTAATAGAACAAGAAAAAACTTTTTATTAACAAACATAAAGGTATAGTGGAAGTTTTGAAAGTCACCAAATTTAATGTCAAAGGATCACCAAATGTACTTTTGTCACCAAATTTGATGACCCAAAACTCATTTGCTGTCTTTGGATCACCATTTTAGTATTGTATTGAAGTAGTTGTTTTTACACCATACAAATTATTATCATAATGATTTAGTGTTAGATTGGAGTTGCTCCGAGGGAAATAGAGAGAAACCTCATCGGATTTTATTCCAAGAAAATGACAGCTCCTTTTTGTGGTATATTTTGCTATTGCACCGAATATAAATATCACAATGTGACGTCAGTACTGTCTCCTAAACAGAGCATATGTACTGACTAATTTTTTTTTTTTTTTGTAAAGACTAATCTTTTTCACCGACAGTTCAGATTATTAGGCAGCAAATCTGACTAAACCCAGGCCTAATATTGTCAAAATCAACTTTTATGAAACTTATAATTACTTTCCAGATCAGGTTAGTGTAGTTTCTAGGTACTAATCATGATTCATTTACTTTAAAACAAAAATGTAATATAGAATCATCTTAGCCTAGTTATTCTCATTATCCTCGAATAACAAAAGATTGAAAGTTCGAGTTTCAGTAAAAACATAAGTATGTGAGTATTAATAATTTCGGACAAAATTTCATAGTTCTAATCCTCACCTCCCTTCCTGATACATCTATAAAACTAATGCATCGTAAATAACGTAAAATAACACAGAAAACGACTAAACGAGTGAAGAATGAATTACCAAATGTTGCAGATCGGTAAGTGGTCCAACCAGCAATGAAGCTGTGATCACCAGAAATGACAGTAACATCCATGCCATCTCCAACTAACATTACATTCCATTTCTTCTTACTAATTTCCACATACTCTTTGTACACTCCTTTCTTCACATAAATCACAGTTCTATTCGTCGAATAATCTGGCACCGCCTCAATCGCATCACTCAATGTAGTAAAATTCCCATTTCCATTTGCATCCACCACCAAATCAGCCACCACTCCATCAACTTGCAACAACTTTTTCCTGTCACTGGACTTTACCCATTCCGGGAACTTTCTCCCACCAATCAACTTCCTCTTGTGCATCCACCCCGGCCTGTGACCGCGGTTATGGTGGGGCCCGTGGGCCCCACTCGTTTGAATACGAGGTGGATGTACATTGGCAAGAATGACACGGACTAATGAGCTTATTTCTTCGAGACCAGATGCAACTAAACTTTTCACAAAGCCTTTAGTGCCATCAAACCCTTCAACACAAGTATCTTGATTGCTTAATGCAGCACTTAACCATGTTTTCAAATCCGCACTCAGATTACCCGTGCTGTTGTCTTTACCTGTCAGCCAAAATGAGTAAAATAATTATCATTAAAAAAGTGGATTAGTGAAGGATTAGGTTAATTAGTTTATAAAAACAACATGCATGCCGAATAAAATATGGATTAGTTTAAAAGCATTATTACAAAAATTCAAGGTTCTTTCAGCGTTATATAAATCTTACTTGCGAAAAGCAAGAAAAAGCTGTGGCATTACAGTCAATCCTTTAATTAGAAACAGACAACATGTGAGAGAGTACTTCAATACACACCCCACCCACCTAGTAAATGATCTGTCACAGTGTTGCCCAACAATTTTAATGGCTTTTGCATATAATTTATGGCCTTATCTCTTTTATCCATGTTCAAGAAGTTGAATTATTTATAGATTTTTAAAGACCCACAAAAGAATTTAAGCAGACCAAGAATAGAGAATTTTTGACAATAATGTATAACTATAAAACTGTACTTGGAAAATACAAATATTAACTACTACTATTCATCTAATACCATATTAAGTTAACAGCTCGTAAAATTTGGATCAAAAGAGTTCCGACAGAATATTAAGCTAGCTCTAATAAAATTTGGGTTAAAAGAGTTCCGGCAATATATTAAGCTACCAACTTTCCGATGGACTTAAGTGTTAAGAAGTGCTTAATATGCCTATCATGTTCGTGTGTAAATTATAATCAAGAGTAGTAAAAAAAAACTTACTATTGTGGGGATTTTGAGTAAGCAAGAGAGTAGAGACTAATTCGTCGGTGGAGAGCTCAAGCAGATCAAGGCAATCAGAAATGGCATTAGATAGCCGAAAATCAAGAAAACCACGGCTAAATCCTGCAACAATGGAGGTGACTTGTTCAATAACGTCAATGGTCATCTTCACTGAGCTCAAAAACTCCGTCGTCGGAATGTTTAAACATTCAGGCTGATAAATCAAATCTTCACCGAAACAATGAAGTGGAAAACATAACAAACATACAAATATTACTGGTACAATCACATTTTTCTTTGCTGAGCACAAGGTCATCATAATATATCAAGACTTGAAAAAATCGAATGCTAAGTGTCAAGATTCGAGTAATGTGGGAAAAATAGGTGTTGGTACGTAACAATGATGCCCCGTCGGTGACGAAAATTGGCAACAACAATAGGGAAAATATAAGTGGGAAATTTGGTGAGCAAAAATACAAGTTTGTGATAAAAGAGAGAGAATGAGACAGCCAGACAGGGAAGAATGTGGATTAAGGAAGAAGTTGTACTAGAAAGATTAGGCGGCAGGTGAACATAAAATACATAGAACTGAATTGCATGGCTATATATATGTAATGCTAGTACAATTTAATGGCCCGAGGGAAAACATTGTCATAATTTACTTGGTGTTCTTTTTGTATGTTGCTCATTAAACTTGGATATATAGTTAGTTTTAAACTTTTAAAATTGATGTCATAATTTTTAAATTGTAACGTTTTTAGGAAGAAGAGCATATCTTTAACTTCAAATGTTTCAATTAAAAAAGATAAATATTATTAGTGAAAATTTCAAAAAATAAAACAAATATATTACTAAATAACTATTTTTAAATCTATACTCTTTATTAATAAGCAAAACAATGTGAAAATGGCACACGGTACTAAAGTACTAAAGTACCAAATTTGGTTATCACTTAACCCGGTTCGATCCCTCACAATTACATAATTATACAAGATTTATTTACTTTAAAATCTTTAGCTTCCTCCAGAGTTCGATTCCTTACAACAACGTAATTATACAAGATTTATTTATTTATTTTAAATTCAATAGTTTCATCGAGCGTTAGATTCTTTGCGTAATCATACCGGATTTATTTATTTACTTTAATTTCTTTAGTTTTATGCACAATTCGATTGTCTATAACTACATAATTAAATAGTTATTTATTTATTATATATTTTTATCATTCAATTTTTGAGAAATACATTTTTAAATAATATTTATTAATAATTTATTAATACTAATATTTTAATATCGACTAATGCTCGGCCCGTGATTGGCACGGCTTATAAGTTAGTAAAATATAAATTAGGAACTATACTCAAATGGGATAGTATGTTTACAACCAAATGTAAATTGCATCAAAAACTTAATTAAAAACATAATTCAACAAATAAATTTGTTAAAATTTTCAAACTTAAATCTTACTAGAAAAACCTTTATAATAAAAAAGCAATAGGGAAACTTTACTTTTTGTGGATAATTATTTAGCCAAATAAAAAAGAAAGAAAGAAAAGAAATGCAGTGTAATTAGGCATTACGTAGTATGTATTTTTTTTTTTTTGCTAAGTTTGTTGTGAGCAGGACTTCTCCTTCTCTCGAAGGCCTTTGGCCCTCTAGACCTCTAGAGACTAGACTCCAGGCTAGAATATAATATAAATTTATAACCCGCCTAGTTCTCTTTTGTACCTCTGAAGCGAAGTACCAAAGAAATCCCCTTTGGGTAGATCCCTAATAAGCCTTTTTTAAGGTCTTTGCTCATGAACAAGAGCCCTTCGGACCCCTGTCTGCTCATCGCACCACCCGAAGAGCAGCGCATGGTCTATGTCATCATCGCAAGAGAACCTTAGCATAGACATAATGTGATTTGATCTCTTTTGATAACCCAGAGAGACCCAAGAACTGGGAATGTAGTATGTATTTGACCGGCTTAGTATATATACTGACACTGACAGACATGTGTAAGAGAGTGTAAATATGTGAATGCTTCTAAATACGCGTAAAGACGATTTTGGGTGGTGTTCTTTTTGTACATGTTGAAATTCAGTTTGTTTGTCAAAAAAAGTACTCTTTTCGTCCCACTCAAATTACTTTATTTGATTTTTCTTGGTTAAATTGATCAAATTTTGATTAACTTTTAAAAATTATTGACTTACATTTTTTCAAATCTAAAAATTATATGTTATAATAATTTATATATACTTTTTTATAATATTTTTTCCATTGATTATATTCAATATATTGTATATGTAATTTACATTTCAAAATTAGTCAATTTGATAAAAAAAAAAGTCAAAAAAATCAATTTGAATGGACGAACGGAGTACAACCTTTCAAATTGAAATTTATAGAATACTCTAGTGAGACGGGGACAATAGGATCTTATAATATTCGAAAAAACCAAAATCTCTGTGTAAAATCTTAAGATGTGAGACCCGAATGAAGTCTTGTATTATTATTCAACAAATGGTAAACCATAAGAATTTGCAAGGATATAAATGTATTTTAATAGTTCCAACGTTTTTCTCTTCCTTTTCCTTTGATTTCTTATTTTCCCCTGCAATTTATGTTTTTTCTTAAATACAATATTTTTAAAAGATGACCAACAGTAAGCGCATGAACAAACTCAAACAAATTTCGGATTACTAATGACCTCTTAGTTCGACAATATCTCTCTTTTTTCCTTTACGGTAGACAAGATAGGCGAATGTGTTTAATTATTCAAAAAAAAAAAAATTCAAACTCTATTCTTCCCGGGAGAGGCTGCCATTTGGCCACCACCCATCAAAGAGACAGAGTGACGCACCATATATTGGCTATAGCTAGGGCTGAGCAACGGTCGGTTCGGTCGGTTTTTAACGATTAAACCGGACCGGACCGTATCTGGCGGTTTCGTAAATTACTAGACCGGACCGGACCATTTAAAAATTGAGACCAGACCGAACCAGACCTGAATTAAACGGTTTGGTTTGGGCGGTTCGGTTTTAAACCTAACTAGACATTCGAAGATAAATGAACTAAAAAATTAATGATATTACTAAAATTTGATAGGTAGTTGCTACACAAAAATATATTGATATTAATAATTAAAGCATAAATAACATCCTTTTCGAATAAAATTGCAAAGTGCAAGATATGAGGTATAAAAAATATGTATTTTTTACTTAGGATTTTAAGATAGAAATACATTTAATAAAGTGTAAGATGTGAGATATCAATAAAATGAATAAATATATTATTTTATAATATAATAAAATGGAACGGTCTGGTTCGGTCTTAACGGTCCGGTTTGGATATGAAAACCGAATCGAACCATTAAATAACGGTTTTTATTTATATCAAACCTAAACCAAACCGAACCGCCAAAAAAACCGTAAAATGCGGTTTGGTCGGTTCGACCCGGTCCGATTCGGCCGGTTTGGTTTTTTTTTTGCTCAGCCCTAGCTATAGCAACCAGATTTTAGAAAATTGATAGAAAACCATTGCTATTGGTTAGCATTTTCAGATGAGTTTCTATAAATTAAGATGTACCGTAACGATTTTTAAAAACCATTACTAGGGGTGTACACGGTTCGGGTTGGGCGGGTTAAGAGAATTTAACGACCCAATCCAATTAAATCGGATTTTTAAATTTTCAAACCAACCTATAAAAATAAAATTTGCAATCCAACCCATTTAATGTGTTTCGGTTTGGATCGGTTCGGGTCATAATGATCGGGTTAATAAATATATAAAAGTCAAAATAAATTAAACATAGTAGTACATACCCATCTCAAATAAGTCTCAAATATTTAAGTTAATACACACCAAAAGATTGATTAAATACTGAACATGAACATAGTTTTTATGTTTGAACATAAACATAAAACTACACTGATGAATCACTCATCAACGTCGATAATGCTGCTTTTCTTGGCCTTGCTCTTCTCAGCATGGTCCTTCACCTTGTTCTTTTCTGGATTGTCTACAAAATAAAAAAAAAAATCCAGTCTACCTTGCTAGAAGTAAAAATTGCAAGCAAATTACAAATCTGAAAATCACTTGATCTATATGAGTTATTAGATAACAAATACCTTCTTCAAGAAACTCGTAAGCATGCATTTCATCAATATAGCTGTCCAATTTCAGTCCCCCTTGCTGACCTTTCAACCAACTTTGAGTACAAACCAATGCCTCCACCATTTTCGGACTCAAAGAACTCCGGAACAGGTCCAAAACACGACCACTAGTACTAAAGGCAGATTCGGAAGCAACGGTAGAAACCTGAATAGCAAGTATATCTCTCTAGCAATCATTGATAAAGTTTTATACCTTTCAGAATTCTCCTTCCACCAAATTAAAATATCAAAAGAAGAGGTCATAGGATTAAGTGGTTCATCAATCAAGTAGCGATCAACATCATTCTTTTTTTCAGTAGTATCCATTTGTTGCTGATGCAAGTAGCTTTCCAGTAGCCTCCTCTTATTTGTTTCATTGCAAAAAACATCAGGTGTTTTTTGGCTTTGATGAGCCTGTTACAGACAAAACTAAGTATAATCAGATAACAAAAATATAAACTTCCAGAGACTATCTACAAGCCTATCTACTGAGTACTGATAGAACAATTTTAGACATGCTTAATTCTGTATTTACATAATTAGAGGATAATTTGATAAATAGGCAGATTAATAGATAATTAGCAAGTCTTTATCAGTGATGTTGATTACAATAGAGTCTAAAAAGTCCAAAAATTGGAAGCCATTGCAATGTTTTTAGAAAGCGGTTGCGATAGATAACATAAAAATCACACAAATTTCAGGCGGGCTCCAAATAGATGAGCGGTCCTTTTTTAAAAAATTGGGCTAAAAAAATAGTACTAAAAGAAAAAAGCCGGGCAATAACGCACAAAACACACACATATGCTCTCAGACACACACACAACAAGCCGACAAAGCTGAAGATTAAAATCGACTAAACTGCTCGAAGATTAAAATCAAGATTGAAGCTCAAAATTTAAATTTGGGAGATTAAAACTCTAAAATACCGGTATGTTCATATCAGTTTTTGGTTTTTTTGTTCAATTCAATTTCTTGATTTTTTGGGAGTTAATTAGGGTTTATGTTTTGTGTTTTTGGTACGGGTTTATGTTTGTTTAATTAGGGTTTATGTTAATTGTGTGTTTCAATTAGGGATTTTGGTGTTTGGCTTTGTGTTTAAACAAATTAGGAATTTTGGTGTTCGAACAAATTAGGGATTTTGAATTTGTTTATGTTACATGTTTTGTGTTCGAACAGTTAGGGATTAACTCGTGCTTGGAGGCTAAGAATTCAGTATTGCATTGTTTCTTATCTTTCTTTTAGCTTTCTCTGTTGTTTCTGCTGATGAAGGTCTGTAAATCTTTGTTATTTTTTCAATAGAATCAATATTTATGTACATGTTTATAACATGGTGTGAGAACATTAGAACAATAGGGAGTAGAGTATTCACTTAGAGATATATTATCTTGTTGAGTCTAATAGAGGTTCTTGTGTTTGGTTTGTAAAATACTGAGAAAATCACATTCTCAGTATGATTAGTTGATTCACAAATATACAGAGATAAATTGTTTGTTCCCTCTTCAATTTAATCTTCTATAGGCACTTAGATCATGTGATCGTAGTGACCTTCCATGTTAGGTATGTTTCTGCTGTTGTAATAATATCGTCTTCCTTTACAGATGAATGGAAAAACTTTCTGTCCCGGATTGGTCGTGATGAGAATGCACATGAGTCAGAACTTAATGATAATCCCAGTGATATTCTCGAACTCCGATTTTGGGTAGAACTGGTAACTGGTATGTTCTTTCACTTTTAAAATATAACTATCTCGATGCAGCAGCAAATCGACTCCTATATTAATATATTATAGTCATATGTATGTTGGTTTAATTATTTTTTATATTTACTTACAAGGTATTACTAGCTTCACTGTTGTTTTCAACTTTTTGTGCATCCCTTATTGATAGCTAGTATGTGTGCATGTAATTTTGCTTAGATGCTTTTCCTTGCATATAATAGTAATAGGTTAAGGTCACATCAGTCCTGGTCTATGTCATCTGAAAATTCTAGGGGATAGGATTATGTAACTGGACAGTGGACACCCAAAAGCACTTGTCAATTTTCATGTATTGAACTCATGTAATACTGTCTGCAAAGGCGAAATGAAAAATGTTACTCTATATGTTTCAACATAATTGCAAATGATACTGCAAATCAAACATTCTGTACTGAAAAAGAAGGTGCAGATTCAAAAATGTTGCAGGCTGCTTTGGATTGGGCTTGTGGACCAGGCAAGGTAGATTGCACACCATTGTTGCAGGGGCAATCTTGTTATGAGCCTGACAATGTCACTGCACATCCAAGTCGGAAACCTGAAAGCAATTATGTAATACAGTATGCACTGGCTTTAGTATGTAATACAGTATCGTTGTTTGCTAATTAATAATCTGGTCTTGACATTATATACTTCTATCTTTTCATCAGATATGTGTATATACATGGGTGTTTTTCAGGTACTTAAAAGAGCTTCAAATTATACTGCTCAATAAATGACGGAATAATAAATCTGGACATTCAGTAAAGTCTTATTAGTGTGATCAGTGATCAGGAGCGAGGACAGATGGAACATGAAATTAGTTTTCGGAAGGACGTGCTCCTGGAGAGTGAGTACAAAAGTATGAGCAATAGGCAAGAAACATAACGTCTACAATATTCAGTTTCCATTAGTTAACATATTCAGTTTTCTACAAAACTTTGCATGTATATATGTCTGTTTCATGACCCTTTGTTTATGACTTCTGTTTATTTGCTACACAGAATTGCTGTTTACAAGGCTATATACCCAAGCTTGGGAACTTTAACAGACTTAGTGTTAGAAAATTGATAGTTTAAGGATATAATTAAGTATATTCTTGATGTTAATTCAAATTTCTAATGATTGGAAGTTGTTCCTTGCTATGGGAACTTAAACTTTCATGTATGGGTTTAATAATTTTCTTGTTTAAATCCATAAGAGAAATTGAGATGAAGGTAGTAGCTTGAAAAAGCTTGTTATAATGATGTTTCATTTATCCCACATAGAAAAGAATAAGGGGACTTGGTGGCTTTAAAAAGCATTACACACATGAGTAGTATACAACTACTAAGGTGTGTGATGGTGCATGGTGTTGGTGTGTGCTTCACGCACACACACACACACACACACGCGCTGCCGCCCGCCTCGCCACGCCACGCCACGCACCGGACCGGACCGGGTCGGGTCGAAGGGCGATTTGGGCGAATGTCTCGGCGTCTCGCGTACGCGAGGCGACCTGGGCGAGAGTTTTTATCTATGTGATTTAATATTTTATTAGAATTAATTTATCAAATTGGGCTGGGTTATCAGTTGTCAAATTGGCTAGTAAACTCTGATGGAGTTGGTTAATCAGTATTTAACTAGTAAACTCTGATGGAGTTGGTTTATCAGTATTTAACTAGTAAACTCTGATGGAGTTGGTTTATCAGTAAACTCTGATGGACAGCAAGTTAAACTCTGATGAACGACAAGTTAAACTCTGATGAACAACAAGTTAAACTCTGATGGTCAACAGAAACTAAACTCTGATGGACAACAGAAACTGATATGAACCTGGACATGATTTGATGGATATGTTTAAAATAAATATTAAATCTGTATATGTGGATAAACATGAAAAAGATGTAACAGCTCAGGTTATTAAATTTAAATCAAAAACGTTTATTCATTAAATGGTCAGTTTTGATTTTTTATTTAATATGATCAGCTGTTACGGAAAGAATTAATGTGTATGCTTAAGTTACAGAAAGGAACCACTATAAATAGTGGCCCTTGTAGCTCAGTTGAAAAAACACAGAAGTTTGCAAAACACACTTCTCTCAAAAACTCTCTCTGCCCTCCCTCTCCATAGAGTATTCTCTGTAGTTTTTCTGGTTCTCCGGCGACTGAGGTGCTGGTCGTAGTTGAGTGCTGGTGTTGCTGTGAACACCTTGCTCGGAGCTGTTTTATCCTGGAAGTAGTATCTCGCCGACAACCTGACACGGTAAGTGGGGGCGAATAACTCTTCAAGAACAGTCAGGGTTTCTCGAAGTCCTGACGACTCAGCTGTTGTTATCTTATTACTGTTCTTATACACTGTTAAGCTATGGCTACAGGTACTGTTTCAGTCTCCCTGGTTATTTATCAGTTTCTGATATGCATGCTTTCGACCTTCATGCTTTGTTTTGTTAACTTTGGTCTTGGCCTGTCAATGCTATATCTATTATATAACTGCCTCCATGTTGCTGTAGTATTGATTATCTCCAACATTCTTGAAGAGTTATCCTGTTATATAATATTTAGCATTATGGTTAATGAAATTGGAGTTACTGTAGATGGTAGTACGTCTAATGTGTCTGCTGGGGTCATTGATTGGACCACTTACCGTTTCCCACAACCCGTTGAACTAACGGGCTTACCTGAGAAATTCAACGGTGGTGTCGGCTTTTCACGCTGGCAGAAAAGGATGAAATTGTGGTTAACTGTAAAGGGTCTGTGGCCTGTTGTGGAGTATGAGAAACCGGTGGTGATTCAAGAAAAAGCTGAAACTGTTAAGGCTTATGCAATGTGGGCTGAGAAGGATGGGGTGGCTAGGGCAGCCATTCTGGCAGCCTTAACGAACACTTTGTTTGATGTTTATTCATCTGATGCCTATAGTGCTAAGCTCTTATGGGAGAAGCTGGACCTCACTCACAATACTGACTCTCAAGGTCTGGAAAAGTATTCTGTAGCGAGGTTCCTTGAATTCAAGCTGGTAGACAACAAATCCATGACTGAGCAGGTGCATGAGTTCGAGATGATAGTGCATGCTTTGAAGGAATCTGGCATGGATCTCCCTGATAAGTTCAAGGTTATGAGCGTGATTGAAAAGCTTCCGAAGTCTTGGGAAGAGTTCGCTCTCTCCCTGAAAAGACAGAAAGGAGAGATCACCTGGACCAACCTTATGCTGGACATCTCGGTGCAAGAACAACACAAGTCCAAACAGGGACATGTGATGCCATCTAAACACGGTAGCTCGAAGGTGAATGTAGTAACCGTAGGACAGAAAAGGAAGGCTATAGCTAGGAAGGGTAATGTTAATAAACCTAAGATAGACAAGGATAAGGCCAAGAAACCAAAGGCAAACAAACCATGTTGGTCTTGTGGGCAGGTTGGGCACTGGAGTAAGGACTGTCCTACAAAGAAAGCGAAGAAAACCGAGGTGGTAGCGCAAGCGAATGCTGTACTTGGAACCACAAGTGGGCCTGTAGTGAACATGGTTGTTGGTGAGGCTTCGGCTTCTGAAACCAACGAAAACCGGTATGTGACCTACAACCCTGTACTATTTTCCACTTATCTGTCAAATGAATGGTTGATTGATACTGGAGCTAATGTGCATATTTGTGCTGATATTAGTTTGTTTGTATCTTATCAACAGAGTCATAGCATGACAGTGACGATGGGGAATGCGAGTGCCGCTCAAGTTCATGGAGTGGGAGACGTGGACCTGAAGTTTCCTTCGGGGCGTATTCTATCCCTGACAAGAGTGCATCATGTTCCCGACATGCGTAGAAATATAATAAGTGGAAGCCGTTTAGTTACGAATGGTTTTGAAATTTCCTTAGATGTAATAAAGTAGTTCTTATTCACACTGGTACTTTCTTTGGCAAGGGTTACTTGTCAAATGGTTTATTTGTTATAAATGCTGAGCCTGTTTTGGGCACTTCCTTTAATGAAATTACACCTTCTGTTAATTGTGTAGAATCATCCAACTTATGGCATGCTAGACTTGGTCACTTAAATTTTGGTGCTCTTAAAAATATGATGAACTTAGAGTTGATTCCAAAACATACTATAGAAAAGAATTCTAAATGTCAAGTATGTGTGTCTGCTAAACAAATAAGGAAACCTTTTCATAATGTTGTTAGGGATTCAGACTTGTTAGATTTAGTACACACTGATATTTGTGAATTTGGTGGTATGTTAACTAAGGACCATTTTAGATACTTCATTACTTTTATAGATGATAGTAGTAGATACTGTTATGTTTATTTACTTAAACATAAGGATGAAGCACTTAGCAAATTCATGATTTATAAAACTGAAGTTGAGAAACAAACTGGTAAGGTACTTAAAAGGTTGAGATCAGATAGAGGTGGTGAGTATACGAGTAACTCCTTTAATGAATTTTGCGCAAGCAATGGAATAGTTCATGAAGTTACTCCACCATACACACCTGAGTCTAATGGGGTCGCTGAGCGAAAGAACAGAACGTTCAAAGATATGATTAACAGTATGCTTATTAACTCTGGGTTGCCTAAATACATGTGGGGAGAGGCTCTGAATACGGCTTGCCATATTCTGAACAGAGTCCCTCTGAAACACATGGATAAGACACCTTATGAGTTATTGAAAGGCAAGAGGACTAGTCTCAAGTATCTTCGAGTGTGGGGGTGCCTTGCAAAGGTACTTGTCCCTGAACACAAGAGGAAGAAACTAGGTCCGAAGACGGTTGATTGTATCTTTCTGGGCTATCTTGAAACCACTACAGCTATGAGATTTTTGGTAATAAAATCTGACATAGATGGTATAGTGGCTAACACGATAGTTGAATTTCGTGATGCTACATTCTTTGAGGATGTCTACCCTATGAAGACTGGTATACCTCAAGGTACTTCTGAGGAAGATCTCACTCACACATCAAGTTCTATTCCTGATCATGTGGAAAAGATGACAAATGTGGGGGCGGAACCTGGTAGTAGCTCTACTCCTATGGAGGAAGAGGAACCTAGGAGGAGTAAGCGTGCTAAGGTAGTCAAGGACTTTGGAAGTGATTTCATCACTTACAATGTCGAGGACGAACCTTTAACTTTCCGACAGGCTATGGACTCCTCGGAGTCTAGGCACTGGAAGGGCGCTGTAAAGAGTGAAATTGACTCTATTGTTTCTAACGGAACATGGGAGTTAGTTGATCTCCCTCCTGGGTGTTCTACTATTGGGTACAAGTGGATCTTTAAAAGGAAGTTGAACCCTGATGGCTCAATAGAGAAGTACAAGGCTAGACTGGTGGCTAAGGGTTTTAAGCAAATGGAAGGAATTGATTTCTTTGATACATACTCTCCTGTTGCCAAAATGATAATAATCCGAATGCTTGTAGCATTGGCTTCCGTACATGGTCTGATCATCCATCAAATGGATGTAAAGACAGCTTTTCTTCATGGTGAACTTGAAGAAGAGATTTATATGGACCAGCCTGAGGGGTTTGTTGCATCTGGCAACGAAAGGAAAGTATGTAAGTTAATCAAATCTATTTATGGCTTAAGACAAGGTCCCAGGGACTGGCACAAGAAGTTCGATGAAACGATTGTGACATTCAGTTTTGTTAGTAATGATAGCGATAAGTGTGTCTACTCAAAAGTTAAAGGTAGTGAATGTGTCGTATTATGCTTATATGTGGATGACATACTACTGTTTGGAACCAATATAGAGATTATTAACGAGACAAAGGATTTCTTGAAAAGGCACTTTGAGATGAAGGATATGGGTGAAGCTAGCGTGATTCTTGGTATCAAGCTGACTCAGTCAGCTGATGGAATAACCCTATCGCAATCTCATTATATAGAGAAATCTATACTTGAGAAATATGGTTATTCACAATGTAGAATCGCTAGTACACCCTATGATCCTAAAGTTGCCCTTGTCAAGAATAGTTCAGGAGTCCCTGTGTCTCAGTTAAGGTATTCTCAGATTATTGGAAGCTTGCAGTATCTTGCTAACTGTACTAGACCAGATATATCATATTCTGTGTCTAAGCTAGCTAGATATACAAGCTGTCCGAACAGAACTCATTGGGATGCTCTTGATAGAGTGCTTAGATATCTGAAAGGCACAATGTACCTTGGATTACACTATAGGAGATTTCCTGGTGTACTTGAAGGGTACAGTGATGCAAGTTGGATAGCTAAGAAGTCTGGTTCCAATGGAGTGACTGGATACGTGTTCACCCTAGGGGGTGGAGCAATATCCTGGAAGTCGACAAAACAGACAATAGTAACTCGGTCTACTTTTGAGGCTGAGTTGTGTGCACTTGATGCCACTGGGACGGAGGCTGAATGGTTACACGGACTGATGTCCGTGATACCTGTAGTAAGCAGACCGCTTCCTGCTATTGCTATTCATTGTGATAGTCGAACAACTATCGACAAGATTAGCAGTAAAAAGTACAATGCTAAAACAAAGAGACACGTCCAAGTTAGACTTAAGTCTATAAGGGGATTAGTGTCTGATAGGATTATAGCTGTAGAGTTCATTGGAACTCAGGAAAATATAGCTGATCCTTTGACTAAAGGACTGGAACCTGCAGTGGTCCTTAAGTCGAGGTTGGGGATGGGACTGAAAACCCATCACGACTCATCAACAGTGGGAACCCAATACACATGAGAGGAGATCCCTCGAAGTGTATTCAATGTGGTAATAACAAGCTGTAAGGATGAGTTGGGAGTACCTTGATACATAGATGATACTTAGTATCTGGGTCTATCCCCTGTAAACCTATAAGGTACTGAAACTGCTGAATAGTAAGAGTTTAAGAACTCTGAATGGGGTCAAGTCATTTGACGAGATGGTTGCAGTACATCTCTGGAGATGCCCAGCTAAGCGAATGTGATTGTGAGGTCGCAATTAGAGGAAAGGGTTATTCCTTGAAGCATTCGACGAACAGGATCGAGACAAGACCATTAATGTCTCAAAGCCGTAGATTAGCACCATAGCCTTTGACTTGTCGTCGTCTATGGAGAATGGTTACACTTGAACGGATTAAGATTCAAGGTGAAATAATTCCATCTGAATCCGGTAGCCATCGAAGTAGGGGACTTAGGAGGGTTCAAACCCGGAAGGGTACCGACTCTGAAAAACCAAGTCATGTTAAGAACCTGTCTACAATTCTATATGGATTTGTGGGGGATTGTTAGAAAATTGATAGTTTAAGGATATAATTAAGTATATTCTTGATGTTAATTCAAATTTCTAATGATTGGAAGTTGTTCCTTGCTATGGGAACTTAAACTTTCATGTATGGGTTTAATAATTTTCTTGTTTAAATCCATAAGAGAAATTGAGATGAAGGTAGTAGCTTGAAAAAGCTTGTTATAATGATGTTTCATTTATCCCACATAGAAAAGAATAAGGGGACTTGGTGGCTTTAAAAAGCATTACACACATGAGTAGTATACAACTACTAAGGTGTGTGATGGTGCATGGTGTTGGTGTGTGCTTCACGCACACACACACACACACACACGCGCCGCCGCCCGCCTCGCCACGCCACGCCACGCACCGGACCGGACCGGGTCGGGTTGAAGGGCGATTTGGGCGAATGTCTCGGCGTCTCGCGTACGCGAGGCGACCTGGGCGAGAGTTTTTATCTATGTGATTTAATATTTTATTAGAATTAATTTATCAAATTGGGCTGGGTTATCAGTTGTCAAATTGGCTAGTAAACTCTGATGGAGTTGGTTAATCAGTATTTAACTAGTAAACTCTGATGGAGTTGGTTTATCAGTATTTAACTAGTAAACTCTGATGGAGTTGGTTTATCAGTAAACTCTGATGGACAACAAGTTAAACTCTGATGAACGACAAGTTAAACTCTGATGAACAACAAGTTAAACTCTGATGGTCAACAGAAACTAAACTCTGATGGACAACAGAAACTGATATGAACCTGGACATGATTTGATGGATATGTTTAAAATAAATATTAAATCTGTATATGTGGATAAACATGAAAAATATGTAACAGCTCGGGTTATTAAATTTAAATCAAAAACGTTTATTCATTAAATGGTCAGTTTTGATTTTTTATTTAATATGATCAGCTGTTACGGAAAGAATTAATGTGTATGCTTAAGTTACAGAAAGGAACCACTATAAATAGTGGCCCTTGTAGCTCAGTTGAAAAAACACAGAAGTTTGCAAAACATACTTCTCTCAAAAACTCTCTCTGCCCTCCCTCTCCATAGAGTATTCTCTGTAGTTTTTCTGGTTCTCCGGCGACTGAGGTGCTGGTCGTAGTTGAGTGCTGGTGTTGCTGTGAACACCTTGCTCGGAGCTGTTTTATCCTGGAAGTAGTATCTCGCCGACAACCTGACACAGTAAGTGGGGGCGAATAACTCTTCAAGAACAGTCAGGGTTTCTCGAAGTCCTGACGACTCAGCTGTTGTTATCTTATTACTGTTCTTATACACTGTTAAGCTATGGCTACAGGTACTGTTTCAGTCTCCCTGGTTATTTATCAGTTTCTGATATGCATGCTTTCGACCTTCATGCTTTGTTTTGTTAACTTTGGTCTTGGCCTGTCAATGCTATATCTATTATATAACTGCCTCCATGTTGCTGTAGTATTGATTATCTCCAACACTTAGTAGCGGCAATTGATCAAGTAACAACCATCTTTTTCAGTTTGCCTTAAATTTAATTATCATGTCAAAATTGAATAGCTTTGATTCGTTATAGTTGATCCCAATACTATTGAATTCAAATTGTAAACTCTTTTTTCCCCAACTCCAGAGGTTTTCAGTTTGCTAGCAAAACTAACACTGAAAGAAGGAAAATATTTGAGAAGAATATTTATATATATAACTAACAATTGCAGGCAACATTGGATGGAGTTGACATCTTAACACTGTCCATCGGACCAGATGAACCACCAGATGATACACTCACTTTCTTAAGCATTTTCGAGATTTTTATGTTATCTGCACGAAAGGCTGGAGTTTTCGTGGTTCAAGCAGCTGGAAATCATGGTCCAGACCTTTACTCTGTTGTCTCCTATAGCCCTTGGGCGGTTGGTGTTGCAGCGTCTGGCACCGACAGAAGCTACTTCTGTAATCTGATTCTTGGAAATGGTCAGAGAATCACAGGTGTTGGATTATCAGGTATGAAATATGTTTTCCACATGCTAGAAGTTATTTTTTACTACACTACATGATTTATCATGTACTACCTAACTTTTTACATACATATGTATCTTACAGTACTACCTAACTATGTTTTCCGAAGTGCTCAGATGTTGAAGAATTATGTGATAATTCCGTCGAGGAGGGAGATGAGTCAGATGGAGAAGGTGGAGAAGGTGCAGAAGATGCAGATGCTTGACTTAGCGCCTCTTAGCGCATATTTATTTACTTTATGTCAAAGCTTTTGGTGGATGCATAAGTTAAACTAGAATTGTACTATGTTGTTTTATTTTGCATTCCGTCTTTGGTTGTCTAATAGTTGGTACTGAAAAGATTTGGTACCGTCTTTAGGTAGATGAAAATGTACCAAAGTACGCTTTTGGATTGGTTTGTATGAAATACCATATTAATGGTGGATTTCTATGTAAATGAAAAGGTCATGTCCAATTTTTCTTTTATAAAACCATTGTCATTGTTTCTAATAGTGTTGCCATTTACTGTCATTTTCTTATTTAAAACATTGCTATTAGATAGAATTATGTTGCCATAGCCACCTGAAACGTTGCTATAACCTATGTATTGCAATACTAAAGAAGAAACAGAGATCAAGAATAGGTTGTTATATGCTATTGCAATGAATTTAAATTGTTGCTATAGACTGGAAAACGTTGCTATAAAAGACTATTGCAATGATATTAAGGCGTTGTTGTATGGCAGTAACTCATTGCTATAGGGGCCTACGCCAACCCAAGCAAAGTTAACGCCCAATTTTACCAAAAGCATTGCAATAGACTCTATGGCAACTGATTTAGGCCCTATAGTAACCATAATATGGAGTTGCTATAGCCAATCTATGGTGTAGTGTTAACCCAACTTCTCTCATTCTATTGTAAAAACGTAGATATAAAAGGCAAGTGCACACTCTTATGCTGTTGCTTTTTGATTCTTACATATTTCTTTTGTATTTTTTTTTGTATGCCATTTGTACTCTATCAAGCACGAATGATGCTTCTGATCATTGCATGTTCAATATTAAAGCTATATACATTGATTTTTATAACTAAAGGCATCAAGGTTCCAACACAGAATCCTTAATCAGAAGCCAATGCTTTTTGTAAGCTTAAAAACATAGATTATGAAATGAAAGGAATTACGTACAGACATGGGTTTCGATAATGCTTTCACTAATCAAAAATCTTAAATCTTAAATTATGTATACATGTTACCCCTTTAGCTTCAGCCTACATTGCATGAGATGCTATGCTTCAAGCCTTTTAACATTGAATTAAAGGCAGTTTTCAAATCTCAAATTCTGTACACGTGTTACTCTTTTAGCTACATTGTGTAAGATGCTATGCATTAAAATTGAATTAAGCAGTCCGAAGTGGGCCTTTTTTTTATGCTAGTTAACAGTATGAAGTGGGCCTTGGTGGTCACTGGTCACTTGATCATCAAAATGGTCAGAAGATTGATATCCTCCGGAACAATCTGGAAGACCAATTGATGTTCCGCCTCTTCCCAGTTGTGTACCTTTACAACACAAGGGTGTTCCCGTAATCGAAAAGCAGAGCCTTAATTCCAGCTTCAGCACAATCAGCCGCATATCTTCGGTTATCATAAATCAAAACTTTCGCTCCTAAGGATCTGTAACAAATAACAAATACCAAGACCATCGTATAATAATTCCACGAGTTAACTGTTGGGTTTTAGTTTCTATCTATGAGATTAAAAATCCAATTGGATTACCCTTGTTTTGACCTACAAAAAGATAAAAATAAGGGAACCCTATATATAATTATAGGAGGATTATAATAAAAACAATAGAGAGGAAAATTAGATACAAGAGAGATCTAGAGTGAAAAAGGAATTTTTCTGCTTGCACAAGCTACCTTGTATTTGCGATTCCCGGAATTCTACCGGTCGGATCGTCCTGAATTTTGGACAGCAACTTCCTTACACCGATATCTAAATTCTGAATGGTGGAGATCGGATTCTGAGATCCAGAGGTCAGTTCTTAAGGGGATTAACATAGTTGTTTGCACCACGGTGAGGTTAAACCTCCCCGTGGGTTTTTCTCATTGTTGTCTTATTTTGATTTCATACTTTTGACGGCTTATTCCAAGAGTGTGAAGGTGATTGTATTCCTCTAGTTTTGTCTAGAGAAGACTTGGTGTATTCCCATATAATTTGTGATAGTGAATTGTTTGGATGGACTACGGTCCCGTGGTTTTTACTCCTTACCTTTGAGGGGGGTTTTTACGTATAACTTTTGGTGTCTTGTTTTTCGTTTATTGTTGTTTTACTTGTTTGTTTCATCGAAGGTTCATACAAGTAGGGATAAGTATTGTCCAACGAAGTTAATTCCGCACTTAGTTATTACCGTTGTGGTCACTTTTTCCCATCATATTGGCATCAGAGCTTGGTTGTTATTGGACTTGTTTGAACGATGGAAACGAATACAAGTAGAATGATTAATTTGAATGGTTCTAATTATCATGTTTGGAAGGGGAAGATGGAGGATCTTCTTTATGTGAAGGAACATTATCTACCTGTGTTTGCTACGGAGAAGCCTGCAAATAAAACTGAGGCAAAATGGACTATTTTGCATTGACAAGTTTGTGGGTATATATGGCAATGGGTGGATGATAATGTTTTGAACCATATTAGTGGGGAGACACATGCGCGTACTTTGTGGAACAAGCTTGAGCAACTTTATGCTCGAAAGACAGGAAATAATAAACTTTATTTGATTAAACAGTTGATGTCTCTAAAATATCAGGATAGTACTGCAATTTCTGATCACTTGAATACAATCCAAGGAATTATGAATCAGCTTGCTGGAATGGGTATCAAGTTTGAGGATGAGATACAAGGGTTGTGTCTTTTGGGTACTTTACCAGATTCATGGGAGACATTCAGGATGTCTTTGTCGAACTCAGCTCCGGATGGTATAATCAGTATGGAATTAGCTAAGATCAGTATTCTGAATGAAGAGATGAGAAGAAAGTCACAGGGTTCCTCTTCACAGTCAGAAGTCCTAGTCACTGAAAGAAAGGGAAGTGCTCAAAACAAAGGTCCAACCAACAGAGGTAATCAATGTAGTAGTTCTAGAGGTAAGTATTCTAATTTTGAGTGTTATCATTATGGTAAAAAGGGAGCATACAAAGAAGTTCTGCAGAAAGTTGAAGCGAGAAAATAAAAAGGGTTCAGACAACGATCAGTCAAAAACTGACGGTGGTAATGATAATTCTGTGGTGATTGCTACTACTGATGAGCACCTGATCTTTTGTGATGGAGATATTGTTAACCTTGCACAAGATGATTTGAGTTGGGCAATTGATAGTGGTGGTTTCATGTCATGTTGCGTCATGAAGGGATTTCTTTACATCTTATACTTTCGGTGATTTTGGAGATGTTAAGATGGGTAACAGTGACATAGAAAAAGTTGTTGGCATTGGAGATGTATGTCTGAAGTTTGATACGGGCATGGAGTTATTTCTTTATGATGTGAAGCACGTTCCAGACATGAGAATGAATTTAATTTCTACTGGCCTTCTTGATGATGAAGGATATGTCAACAGCTTTGGTAATGGTCAATGGAAGCTCACTCGGGGTTCTTTAATTGTTGCAAGAGGGAAGAAGTGTCCGAAATTATATATGACTCAACCGCAAATCTCCAAGGATAGTGTTAATGCTGTTGAGAATGTTGATAAGGTTGAATTATGGCATAAGAGACTTGCTCACATGACTGAAAAAGGAATGAATATGTTGTCGAAGAAAAAGGTATTATCTGGTTTAACTGATATACATTTGAAAAGGTGTTCTCACTGTGTGGCAGGTAAGCAGAACAGAGTTTCTTTTAAGAGTCGTCATCCTTCTCGTAGAGAGCATGTACTTGACTTGGTGCATTTCGATGTCTGTGGTCCTATGAAAACCAAAACTAATGGTGGTTCATTATATTTCGTTACATTCATCGATGATCATTCAAGGAAGTTATGGGTTTATACCTTGAAGATGAAAGACCAAGTGTTAGATGTGTTTAAGCATTTTCAGGCTTTAGTTGAGAGACAGACTGGGAAGAAACTGAAGTGTATCCGGACAGATAATGGAGGGGAGTATACAGGGCCATTTGATGTGTATTGCAGACAGCAGGGTATTCGGCACCAAAGGACTCCACCAAAGACACCTCGGCTTAATGGTTTGGTAGAGAGAATGAACAGAACATTGGTGGAGAGAGTCAGATGTTTACTTTCACATGCTGAGTTGCCGATGTCTTTTTGGGGTGAGGCACTAAATACTGCGGTAAATGTGTTAAATCTCTCACCTTGTGTTCCTTTAAAGTTTGATATTCCAGATAAAGTTTGGAGTGGTAAAGATGTTTCTTATGATCATTTGCATGTCTTTGGATGTAAGGCTTTTGTGCATATTCCCAAAGATGAGAGGTCTAAACTTGATGTGAAGACTAAAGAGTGTATATTCCTTGGTTACATCCAAGATGAATTCGGCTATAGGCTATACTATTTAGTTTCAAAGAAGATTGTGAGAAGCCGAGATGTTATCTTTATTGAAGATCAGACTTTGAAAGATATTGGGAAGGCAGAAACAGTTCCTCAATATAACAATGATCTGGTTGATTTGGATCCGGTTCCTCCAATACATGTGGATTCACAGTTTGGAGATGATGTTCATGATGATGACCAGCACGGTACTAATACTGATACTCCGGAAAATAGTGACATGGATGATGATGCCCATGAGGAGTCACCAGTACCAAATACTCCACCATTCGTTCCACTCAGGCGGTCTACCAGAGATCGTCATCCTTCTAACAGGTATTCTGCTGATGAGTATGTTCTATTGAATGACAGTGGTGAACCTGAATCTTATACATAAGCTATGAAAGATGAGCACAAGAAGGAGTGGGTTTATGCCATGCAAGATGAGATGAAATCCTTGTATAAGAATAATACTTTTGAGTTGGTGAAGCTGCCTAAGGGAAAACGAGCTTTGAAAAACAGGTGGGTTTATAGAGTGAAGCAAGATGAACATACTTCACAACCACGGTACAAAGCTAGGTTGGTCGTCAAGGGATTCAGTCAGAGAAAGGGTATTGATTTTGATGAGATCTTTTCTCCAGTTGTTAAGATGACATCAATTCATGTGGTGCTTGGTTTAGCAGCTAGTCTTGATTTGGAGGTTAAACAAATGGATGTCAAGACAGCTTTTCTGCATGGTGACTTGGACAAAGAAATCTACATGGAGCAACCTGAAGGTTTTCATGTAAAAGGTAAAGAGGATTATGTTTGTAGACTTCTTAAGAGTCTATATGGTTTGAAGTAGACACCTCGACGATGGTATAAAAAGTTCGAGTCATTTATGAAGGAGCATGGCTACCGTAAGACTATTTTTGACCATTGTGTTTTTGTTCAGAAATTTGCAGATGATGATTTTATAATATTATTGCTTTATGTGTATGACATGCTTATTGTTGGCAAAAATACTGGAAGAATTTCCCAGTTGAAGCAACAGTTAAGTAAGTCCTTTGCTATGAAGGACTTGGGGCCAGCGAAACAGATTATTGGCATTCGTATTCATTGAGACAGAGTGGCCAAGAAGTTGCATATATCACAGGAGCAGTATATTGAGAAGGTGCTTTGCAGGTTCAACATGGATAAATCTAAAGTTGTTAGTTCTCCTCTTACTACCAACTTTTAAGTTAACTGGAAATGATTCTCCTTCTACGAAGGAAGAAATTGCAGAGATGGATGAAGTTCCATATGCCTCAGCAGTAGGAAGTCTGATGTATGATATGGTATCTACGAGACCTGGTATAGCCTTTGCAGTTGGTGTTGTAAGTCGTTATCTAACAAATCCAGGTAAGAAGCATTGGGAAGAAGTTAAGTGGATTATGAGATATCTTAGAGGTACTTCCAATTTGGGTTTGACATTTGGGAATGGTAAACCAGTGTTTGTTGGATATACAGATTCTGACTTGGCAGGAGATAAAGATTCGTTGAAATCTACTTCTGAATATTTGATGACTTTGGCAGGGGGAGCGGTCTCATGGCAATCTAGGTTGCAAAAGGGTGTTTCACTTTCTACGGGGGAGGCAGAGTATGTAGCAGCAACTGAAGCTTGTAAAGAGTTGTTGTGGTTGAAGCGGTTGATGCAGGAACTTGGCTTTCCGTAACAACGCTATGTGGTTTTTTGTGATAATCAAACAGCTATTGACATAGCTAAACATCCTACATTTCATGTAAGAACGAAACATATCGATATGAGATATCATTGGATTAGAGACGCTCTTGAAGAAGGGTTGTTTGAAGTGGACAAGGTACACACCGATGATAATGGTTCCGATATGTTGACAAAGTCTTTAGCTAAAGGAAAGTTGAAGGTATGTTGTTCAATCGCCGGAATGGCGAACTCTTTCTCGTAGTTAGAAAGAGGGAGATTTGTTGGGTTTTAGTTTCTATCTATGAGATTAAAAGCCCAATTGGATTACCCTTGTTTTGGCCCACAAGGAGATAAAAATAATGGAACCCTATATATAATTATAGGAGTATTATAATAAAAAACAAGAGAGAGGAAAATTAGACACAAGAGAGTGCGAATTTTTCTGCTTGCACAAGCTGCCTTGTATTTGAGATTCCCGGAGTTCTACCGGTCGGATCTTCCTGAATTTTGGACAGCAACTTCCTTACACCGATATCTAAATTCTGAACGGTGGAGATCGGATTCTGAGATCCAGAGGTCAGTTTTAAGGGGCTTAACAGAGCTGTTTGCACCACGGTGAGGTTAAACCTCCCCGTGGGTTTTTCTCATTGTTGTCTTATTTTGATTTCATACTTTTGACGGCTTATTCCAAGAGTGTGAAGGTGATTGTATTTCTCTAGTTTTGTCTAGAGAAGACTTGTTGTATTCCCACATAATTTGTGATAGTGAATTGTTTGGATGGACTACGGTCCCGTGGTTTTTACTCCTTACCTTTGAGGGGGTTTTCCACTTATAACTTTTGGTGTCTTGTTTTTCGTTTATTGTTGTTTTACTTGTTTTTTTCATCGAAGGTTCATACAAGTAGGGATAAGTATTGTCCAACGAAGTTAATTCCGCACTTAGTTGTTACCGTTGTGGTCACTATTTCCCATCATTAACTTGTCTGGCCTTTTCAGCAACCAATGTTTGCTATGGTAAACTAGTGTTATCAAGTACTTAACACAACAATGACATGATAATATATCACAATCAAAATAAGCAACGGAAAGGGGAAACTGATTCCTTCGTTTTCTTTGTATTAATAAAAATATTATGCCACAGAATGCTCCCTAAAGAACATAACAAAAAGTAAATTATTATATGTTCATAGTTAAGCTACCCGCATATAATGATTTAGAGTGAGACTGGCCATACAAAGCAAGGTGATTTCCAAAGAGAATTTCATGGAACAATCAACGAAATTTCTCCTCACCCCACTCAATATTGTGTTCTTTAATTATACTCTGTTGTCATAGTTAACGACTAGATGGTTTGCTTGAAGGATTGCATGGATTCCGAGGTTCAACAAAGTCTTGTTTTTTCAAATCCAGCACCGAACACAATACAGAGCACTTTCCTATTATGTTTAATATTTTTAATCTTTCTTTCTTTCCTGCAGAAAAAACACAAAATTTCACATATGTTTATAACAACACAATTTTTCACATCCTTTAAGTATTCATACTTAACCATATGTTAAGTTTGAAGATAAAGCACAAGTCCCACAACATATTTACTTAATTTGTTATTGGGTACGTGGTTGCATAAACTTGAAGCAATTGAATAGCATTTCATAAAGCACCAAGATATTTTACGTTAATCAATTAAATGGATTATTAATATAATTATTCGTATGTCATTTATAAAAAAATTTACAACAATTTCTCAATAAATACATTCACAGCAACATAATTGGTTAGGTGAATTTTCACGTAAAGCATTAGGTACTCCGTCATCATCTTGATCTTGTTGAGTACGAGTAAATGCTTTCAATTTCTTTTAAGTTTGATGGTCTGTTCTGCCAAGAAAACTATGTGATGTTTTAATTGCAAAAATGAGGAAAGTTTGTTGGTTTTTTGTGTGAACAGCTCTTAGACAAACGCAGGACAAGGTTGACAAACATGCATGTAAAAACCTAGGGTCGTTTTATTTTCTGGACATTAAAAAAATGGTCATCACTTCTAGCTTATAAACTTCACGCTGTTTCATTTTTAAAGTAGGAACACCAACGTAGTCCTGGAATCAAATTCCAATGTGAATTCGTGGACTAAATCTTTTTATATCATAGTTTTTTCTCTAAAAAAGAAGGTTCACACAACTTAACACTCTTCCTACGTGACTTTGCACTACTTTGAGAGAAACCACTTCAGATTGTTGACCCTCCATTGCTTTGTTGTCCTAGTTAACCACTAGAAGGTTTGCTTGAAGGGTTACATGGATTCCGAGGTTCAACAAAGCCTTGTTTTTTCAAATCCAGCACCGAAAACAATACAGAGCACCTTCCTGTTATGTCTAATATTTTTTAATCTTTTTTTCTTGCCAAAACGACCGTGTAAACTAAAACGGCACTAAAGCACGAATATGATTTCTAACAACACTATTTTCCACATCCTTCATAATTAGGGCGTCCTACGTATACTTTCCCATTAAAAGTTTAGGTTTAAGTTTGAAGAGAAAGCACAAGTCCCAACATATTTTACTTAATTTTTTGTTGGGTGCGTGATTGCATAGATTTAAAGCAAACGAATAGCATTTCTTAAAGCACTAAGAACTGCTGCATATTATTAAAGTGATAATGCATACATCATCGTGGAGTTGGGAAGTGATCTTCATACCTTTTTTCGGAAAACATAGAAAACTTCTTGGAGGCAATCTCTCTAGATTCCTACACCGACCGGTGCTACTGCACATACAGTCTCAACATGTCAATGCCACGACAATCAAACATAAAATAATATCTGATCCCAGTGATAAGTGGAATTTATATCTACTTGGAACGCTTCAAATCGGCTTAAATTGATTGTTTGTACTCAAGTACGTGGTGTTTTTAATGTGTTTTGTGTTAGATCATGCAGAGTTGCATTGTTGGCAGAGTCGTAGAGTTTCTGTGATTATGTGGTGATGTTTTAGCATTGTTGTGAAAGCCAAGTGGTTGAGGAACTTGAGAGCGCGAAGAAATGTCAAAGAAAAGCGTTTTGAAGAAATCTGGCAGAAACCAAGCGCCCCCGCGCCTGGTTGAAGCGCGCCCGCGCCACTTTGAATACTGAGGAGCGCGCTCGCGCCTGGAGGAGCGCGCTCGCGCCTGGAGGAGCGCGCCCGCGCTTGCCGAATGCTGAAGGAAGCCAATTTCTGTTCTAAAAAGGAAACCAACGAAGACCAGTCAACAGAAGAGCCTATATAAGCTATTGGTGGACGATTTCAGAGACATACATCCATCTACATACCTATATATCTATCCACCGGCAAGGAGAACGAAGAGACGGCTGATTACGAAGATCTAGTTTTCAACTTATCTTTGTATTCTTCTAATTAGGCGATACTTTGGATTCCCGTTTGTTTTTCATAAACCCTAGTACTTATTATTCTAATTAGTATTCCAGACATATTTATTATCATGTTTTCATCAGAACCCACGATGATGAACAGTTCGATTATGAACTAATCGTTGTCGTGGGATTCCCGTTATGTTTTCAAATCTTATAGACATATAGGGTCTAAGCATAATTGGTGTCTGCCCAACTTCTATCTCTTTTGTGGATGTTGAGTGGTTTGGTATACGTATACTGAAAGGTAGCGTGTACTGATTTCGTGTTATCTGATTAGTTGTCACAACCGTCACATGCATTGATTAAATACAAAAGACTCTAGATGAAGTATTTAATGAAGTTAGGATCCCATGTTTTATTCTCATAAGTAATTCAACAACAATCTCTTTAGTTAATTATAATCTTGTTACGTCGATTAGTTAATTTAGTTAATCAAAACACAACTTTGACACTTGTCTTAGCATTGAACAATAGCCATACATTGTTGCATAAGTGCATAACTATAGTAACCAAAGCAGTCTCTGTGGAAACGAACTCTACTTATTCTTATATTACTTGTGACTGCGTACGCTTGCGTGATTTTGTGCGAACAAGTTTTTGGCGCCGCTGCCGGGGACTCGGTGTTATATATATAGTTTATGTGCTTGTCATCAGTGGTCGTTAAAGTTCACTGACTCGGATTATTCTCATCAATTTTACTTTGTTTGGTGTGTTTCAGACTTTAGTGAGCGTGTATGCGAACACGTTCTCAATCTCGGAAAGAAGAACTTGAATTGAATCTAGTTATGGGAGAACCAGTAGCATAAACGAAGGCTTTGAAGGACTATTCTCAGCCAAAGATCAATGACATTCAATCTAGCATTGTCAGGCCAGCCATTGCAGCTAATACCTTTGAAATCAAGCCTGGCACGATTCAGATGGTGCAGAATTCAGTTCAGTTTGGGGGTGCTGCAACGGAAGATCCTAATATGCATATTAGGGATTTCATTGAGATTTGCGACACCTTCAAGTTCAACGGAGTGTCGGAAGATGCTGTGAAATTGAGACTTTTCCTATTTTCTTTGAGGGATAAAGCTAAGGGCTGGTTGCACTCTCTACCAGCAGGTTCTATTACTACATGGGAGGATCTTGCTCAGAAGTTTCTCACTAAATTCTTCCCGATGGCTAAAACAGCAGCAATCAGGAATGCTCTTACTCAGTTTTCACAGCATTGAGGGGAAACTTTATGTGAAGCTTGGGAGCGTTACAAGGAGATGCTTAGGAAATGTCCTCATCATGGAATGTCTGATTGGATGGTGATCAATTGTTTCTATAATGGTCTGGGAGGTCAATCTCGACCAATGCTGGATGCGGCATCAGGTGGAGCTCTTTCGGCTAAAAGCTACGAGGAAGCTTACGAACTTATTGAGATGATGGCTGCTAATGAATATCAGAATCCAACTCAGAGGTTATCACAAGGCTGTTGGGTTTCGGGGCATCATACGCAGCGAAAACAGTCGTAAAAACAATAAAAATCCGAAAACCTAACCCTAGGATCCGTGTACAAGACATGGCTGATTATGGAGAAACGAAATCATACCTTAATTGAGCTTATAATATTCAGAAAGATGGAGGTCCTTGTTGTAACCACCACGCAGCCCTTGTTCAAGATCTGCGTCGCCAAAGTAGTCCACACAAACGCTCGATCGTTCAACGATCACGGAGTTGGTACTAGCCAAATAAAAACGCCCTCTAAAATCTCTCTCTGTTTCTAGCCTCTCTAATATGCAGAGCTGCTAGGGTTCTGTGTAAAACGAATTTCTCACTATACCTAAAATAATACATCATAATATATTTATTGAAAGAGAATTTTGGGACTATACTTAATCTGATTGGGCTTCCAAAACCCAATCTAATTATTTGTAGTATTATTTATTATATTCGAATTATTATATAATTAATCAAGTCCTACTTAATTAATCCAATAATTCAATAATAATAATAATTTAATTAAATTCGAAATTTAATTAATGCTCCGTTTAAAACGTTCTTTATGTGTAACCCTTTAGGTTATTATTACGTTGGCAATAATTTTAATATCTCATAATAAAATTATAAACAATGAGCGGCATCTAGTAATAGATCATTGCTACCCAAGTAATAATAATAATTGGTGATCCAATTAAACCTTTCGTGACTAATGTTTCCGTGTAATATAATCCCTTTAACCAAATATTATAGATTAAACTCGAGACATGTTATTAGTCATCCTCTTCAACGTTTAATCCAGGTTTCCTTGATCAATGAGTAGACTATTAAAACAAATCAATATTTGAGCATGGCCATGCATTTTCATAGTCTCACTCAATCAAGAGGCCAATAATATCTCTCATAATAATAGGAGGGTTAAATCCTATATCTATCATTCATATTTCTCATACGATTCATAATATACCCGATGTCCACTTTTATCATCACCCGGTCAAAGGTAACTTTTAATGAAATCAAAGTATATTAATCCTCGTATAGAAATATAATGATCTCAAGTCTAAGGATCATTACACCATTATCACTGTGAGCTATTCTAATGACTTTATTACCATGTAGAATCTCACTATGGGTCAATCCGGTGCCATGTAGAATATTACATGCACCTATGTTCTTGACTTTAGTATCACTATACCTATGACCAATGAGATGTGGTCATTTAGTCAATGATCATACTAATCTTTATGCATCATAATTGTCCCAATTCATAATGCTTAATTAGGGATATTTTAGGAATATAAACACTATTCATATAATCTCATTTTTAAGTCACATACTTAAAGATATAGAATACGTGTTCGATATTCCAAGGACATTTATTACTCTAACATTAATATCGCAGTAAATACAGACATAATAATTGTTGTCGAATAATTAATAGAACATAATCTTTATTAAATAAGAAAATAGTGTTTCCCAGAAGTACAATTGTATTGTCTCTAGGGCACTAACACTAACAAAGGCAAGGTAGCAGGAGTTCTGGAAGTGGATGCAGCTACGGCAATAGCAGCTCAGTTAAAGGCTTTGTCTATGAAGGTGGATTCTCTGTCCAACTATGGAGTTCAACAGGTGGCTAGTGTGTGTGAGCTATGTGCAGATGCACATGACACGACTCAGTGTGCCATATCTAGTGAATTGGCACAGTTTGTGAGCAATTTCCAGAGACCACAGCAGCCAGTGCCTAACGCCTATCATCCTAATAACAGGAACCATCCTAACTTCAGCTGGAGTAACAATCAGGGAGGCCAGCAACAACCACAACAGCCGTATCAGCAGTATCAAGGTCAACAATTTGGAGCTAAGCCATTCAACCCTTCTGGTTTTCAGCAGCAGTATGCTCCAAGGCAACCGTATCAACCACCAGGGTTTCAACAACCGTCTCATGGCAATGCTGGTCAATCATCTAATGAAAAATCTGAATTGGAGGAATTGAGGCTAATGTGCAAGAGCCAAGCTGTTTCAATCAAGACTCTGGAGAATCAAATCGGTCAGATTGCCAATGCCTTATTGAATAGACCACAGGGAACTCTCCCTAGTAATACGGAAGCTAATCCAGGCAAAAGAGAGATCAAGGAACATGTAAAGGCAGTTACCTTGCGATCTGGGAAGGTTACGAATGATCAGAACTCAGAAACAGAGCAAAACAGAGAAAATTTGAAATTCCAGCAAAATGAGGAGCGCGCCCGCGCCCGCGCCTGACCTTCTGCCAGAGGTGGAAAAAAATGAAGAAAAAGCTAGTCAGGGGGGAAATGATGCGGAGAAAAATGACCATTCTACTAAGAAATCTGTTCAGAAGCAGGCTACAGAGACCAAGGAGGTCTATCCTCCTCCGCCATTCCCTAAACGTCTTCAGAAGCAGAAGTTGGATAAGAAATTCGCTAAATTTCTGGAGGTTTTCAAGAAGTTGCATATCAATATACCTTTTGCGGAAGCTCTAGAACAAATGCCGAGCTACACAAAGTTCATGAAGGATATTCTATCTCGGAAGTTGAAACTCGAGGAGTTGGAAACTGTTGCTCTAACAAAAGAATGTAGTGCTATCCTACAGCAGAAGTTACCTCCAAAACTGAAGGATCCAGGGAGTTTCACCATACCATGCAGTATCGGCAATCTATCTTTCAACAAGTGCTTGTGTGACTTGGGAGCTAGTATTAATTTGATGCCGTTGTCTGTCTTTATGCAACTTGGGCTGCCGGAGCCTAAACCTACTATTATGTCCTTACAGCTGGCTGACAGGTCGATCACATATCCAAGGGGTATAGTGGAGGAGGTTTTGGTTAAAGTGGATAAGCTCATTTTTCCTGCTGATTTTGTTATTCTGGACTTTGAGGAAGACAAGAAGATTCCGATTATCTTGGGAAGACCGTTCTTAGCTACAGGTCGTACTTTGATAGATGTGCAGAAAGGAGAGCTTACAATGAGGGTTCAAAATCAGAAGGTCACTTTTAACGTGTTCAAGGCAATGAAATTTCCAACTGAGGAAGAATAGTGCTTTAAATTGGAGATGGTCGATTCTGTCATCAATACAGAGATTGAACAACCGCTGAAGTCAGATATAGTGGAGAGAGTCTTGATAGGGGATTCTGATATCGAAGACGAAGAAAGAGCAGAGTAACTTCAGTTGTTGAATGCACCTCCGTGGAAAAGAAAAATTGATGTGCCATTCGAATCTCTTGGATTAGCAGAGCTGAACAATTCTCAGGAGCGACTTAAACCATCTATGGAAGAAGCTCCTACACTTGAACTCCAACCACTGCAGGATCAATTGAGGTATGGTAAAGTCTACGAGAGCAACAGGCTATATAAGGAGAAGGTTAAGGACTGGCATGAAAGAGGGGTGGTGAAACATTCATTTGTGCCTGGTCAGCTAGTTCTGCGTTTCAAGTCTCGTTTCAGATTTTTTCCAGGAAAGCGTAAGTCGAAGTGGTCGGAGCCTATCACGGTTAAATCAGCATTTCCGCATGTTGCAGTAGAAATTTTCCATAAGTTTCCGGACGAAGCGTTCAAGGTTAATGGTCAGTGGCTGAATTATGACGTTGGTAATACGTTGAACCGTGAGTCGACGTTCACCGTTCTTGCGACTGGATGAAAATGGATTCACGTCAAGCTATTGACGTAAAACAAGCGCTTCGTGAGAGGCAACCCACGCAATTGTTATAGTATTATTCTGTGTGTGTTGAAAAAAGAAAAAAAATGAAGAGTTTGTGTTGTTTCCCTCTAGGATCCATCTGGGATTCAGCGAGAGGTTGATGGTCTGACTTTGGGGATGTTCAGTATAGGCGGCTGACTCGGCGTATAGACGCCATGCACGACATTAATCACCGCTTTGCTCAGAACTTGACTCATGCTTTGGGTACTGCATTCCGCACCACTGGGGTTGATGTTGCTTGGCCTGATTTTGGAGTTGATTCTGTTTATCCACCACCGGATACACCATCCGATTAGGGTGGTTCTGCTGATGATTAGGTATTCTTTGCACTTTCCTTTTTATTACCTTCAATGAGGACATTGAATATTGTAAGTTTGGGGGTGATAATTAAGGAATAGTAGTGTTAGTGTGTGTTCATCTAGGATTCATATTGCATATGTAGTTAATTCATTCATATCTTTGCATGTTTATGTCATATAGAGCATTCTGTTTGCATATTTGTTTATATCTATCATGTGAGTCCATTTAGTTGCATTTGCATAGCATATTTCATGATCCCGTAGGATTTGGCTGTTTCCGTTGGTGAGTCGATGTTAATGAGAGTGTGGTAGTGATGAATAGAGGGTTGATTTAAGTTCCTATGAATTGACTTGCATGCCAGAAACAAATTAATTTCATAAGTCTCAATGGTTGCTTTTGGATTTGATCAGACCATGCTTGTTTGGATGTTAGAATTTAATCACTTGCTTATATTTAGAATGTATTCTATTCTCTTGAAATAGATGGAGCACTTAAGTCTAAGTTTGAGGGAAAATAGGGATTTCATGCTAGTTGTTAATAAAGGCTAGGCGTCAAATGGCTAGTAGCCGCTCATTGTAAAAAATGAGTAGTCTAGGGTGGGATGAGAAAAAGCAAAGCGCACTCATTCCGAAATAAAAAAAAAGAAAAAAAAGAGAAAAAGAAAAAAAAAGAATTGTGTTTATGCAGAATTGATCAGGTTGAGCTCTTTAATACTCGAGCAATTAAGTTGAAGGGGACTTTGTGCCTAGTGACCTAAGACTTTTCCAGTCTGGGATCCACTAACCTAACGCTCGCTACATGGGTATTATTGTATAAGCCTTTTGGGGTCTCAGCCATTGCACGGTCAAATAAGCATGTGTGACGTAATAAAGCATGAATTACTGTCTAACTCAAGTGGATTATGAGGTGTCTTTTAGTGGTTTCTTGTGTCTAGAGTTCATTCTATTTATAAGCTTGTGGTTGTTTTGGTGAAGAATATGATATGGTCTTGATTTAGTTTGGGAGTATATTGATGAGCATCGCACACACGCACGTTTCTGTGTTTGTATGGTTAGTATACGGGAATTTGGTCGAACTCTGTTCGAAAGATTGCATTCCTTGAGATGTTGGCTTGTTGATTTGGTTGTGGTTAGTCTGAGGGGATCAATTTCATTAGCATATTAGTTGCATTCATGCATTGTATTATATAGAGTCTGTTTATGCTTGAGGACAAGCATCGGTTTAAGTTTGGGGGTGTGATAAGTGGATTTTATATCTACTTGGAACGCTTCAAATCGGCTTAAATTGATTGTTTGTACTCAAGTACGTGGTGTTTTTAATGTGTTTTGTGTTAGATCATGCAGAGTTGCATTGTTGGCAGAGTCGTAGAGTTTCTGTGATTATGTGGTCATGTTTTAGCATTGTTGTGAAAGCCAAGTGGTTGCGGAACTTGAGAGCGCGAAGAAATTTCAAAGAAAAGCGTTTTGAAGAAATCTGGCAGAAACCAAGCGTCCCCGCGCCTGGTTGAAGCGCGCCCGCGCCACTTTGAATATTGAGGAGCGCGCCCGCGCTTGCCAAATGCTGAAGGAAGCCAATTTCTGTTCTAAAAAGGAAACCAGCGAAGACCAGTCAACAGAAGAGCCTATATAAGCTATTGGTGGACGATTTCAGAGACATACATCCATCTACATACTTATATATCTATCCACCGGCAAGGAGAACAAATAGACGGCTGATTACGAAGATCTAGTTTTCAACTTATCTTTGTATTCTTCTAATTAGGCGATACTTTGGATTCTCGTTTGTTTTTCATAAACCCTAGTACTTATTATTCTAATTAGTATTCCAGACATATTTATTATCATGTTTTCATCAGAACCCACGATGATGAACGGTTCGATTATGAACTAATCGTTGTCGTGGGATTCTAACGGATTTATTTATGGATTTTAGTAGTTAATTGTTTTAAAGATGTGTGTGTGATGGCTAATTGATATCCTAGTTTGGTTGTGCTTATTCTTCTTGGATGCTTAGCTAACATCTAAGTTGTTTGTTAATCTCTATTGATTGCGAAAGTGGATATAGAGGTTTAGAACTTGCCATGCTAGCACAGGTTTATGTATGTTTGTCATGCATGATTCGTAGGTAATTTTAACCATCTTACCTGCCCTATGTAATCTGAATGGATAACTTGCTCGTTAAACCGTTATGTTTTCAAATCTTATAGACATATAGGGTCTAAGCATAATTGGTGTCTGCCCAACTTCTATCTCTTTTGTGGATGTTGAGTGGTTTGGTAACGTATACTGAAAGGTAGCGTGTACTGATTTCGTGTTATCTGATTAGTTGTCACAACCGTCACATGCATTGATTAAAGACAAAAGACTCTAGATGAAGTATTTAATGAAGTTAGGATCCCATGTTTTATTCTCATAAGTAATTCAACAGCAATCTCTTTAGTTAATTATAATCTTGTTACGTCGATTAGTTAATTTAGTTAATCAAAACACAACTTTGACACTTGTCTTAGCATTGAACAATAGCCATACATTGTTGCATAAGTGCATAACTATAGTAACCAAAGCAGTCTCTGTAGGAACGAACTCTACTTATTCTTATATTACTTGTGACCGCGTACACTTGCGTGATTTTGTGCGAACACCCAATAACACTTAAAATTGTCGTCAAATCAAATTTATAACATACGGTACAGATTTTTTGTTTTCAATCCGATATCTTTCAAATCTAGCAAATGCAAGAAATGTTCTTTCTTGTCTTGTCTGCCAAAAACACATTGGTGGTTGCTACCTTACCGAGTTGCACTAATTTTGTGGAAAAAACCTTTTATGCACCAACAGAAAATTATTGTTTATTTTTGAGGGAACGGTAGTTTGTATGTACTTGAATAATTCATATTTATATTTCAATCCCCGTTCTAAAGTATCTCTAACATTAGGAGTTGATTTCTACCTGAAATTTTGTCCCACCGTGAGATACTCTATGGTGGAGGTGCCTGAACTCATACTTATAAACAAAGTCGAACACCAAGTTAAGCATACCTTTCTCGGCCAATGGTCAACATGATATTAAGTTAATTTTTTAACGGGGAGGATCCAATACAATAGCTTGTTATTGAGGACCTCGTGCCCAAATGTTGCACTACCGCTAGGGCCTGGCGCACCCCCACCAAAAAAATCAGAGTATAAATTATTTTTAAGCTTAAGGTCGCCAAAAATATAATCTCCTAGCTAGAAAAAAACCCACTGTAATTAGCTTCCAGGATTATTTCTTAAAAGGTTCCTTATTTCTAGTGTTTGACAACCATGCTAATTTTTCGAAAAAAATTTAAGTTGTAACAATCAAGTCTCAGTTGTCATAATAGAATGTAGTAATAATTAGGCTCTGATTACTAGATTCAGGTGCAAAGAATGTACCTCATTCAGGTTCGACAAACAAGTTACTCTATTCCAACTTTACTCGCGGTTGTCATCCAAAGCAATTACACTCGCCTCACCTCAAACTGTACATAAGAGACCAAAGGTGCAAGGAATTAGTAAGTTTGGAGATATAGATTTTTCGTGCTTTGCGTTTAAAAAAAAGTTGTCAAATTTTAAAAAAGATGTAAATCGCACTAAAATATTAAAGTAAAATACAAAATCACAAGTTTCATCATCATTGACAATAATAATCCCACAAAACTTCCCACATCCATCGACTTGAGGTAAAATAATTTTGACGACGCTACAAATAGAGATATACGGCCAACATTACAACATACTTACCTGGATAGGGTCAATGAATTATCATTAAGGTCCATGGCCTAGGGAAGTGACTTCCATTGCACATTGGATGGGTGCTTGCCCAAGGTCTACCCAAGTGGTGGAGCCTACATCATAATTTATGTCAGGGGGCTTGCGTCCGCGCAGCCCCCACAATTCTAGTATAATATTTTATTTATAATACAATATAATATATAATATTTTTGTGGTTGTCAGTATCAAGAAATCATGTTAAAAAACTTGCAGTTGGCAAAAGTTCACATCACTGAACGCATATATGAACGCATATACCGAAACAATTACACCTTCGAAAACGTGTTGTGTTTTTTTTTGTCTATGGGGAGCAGAGTCGAAGTTTGATATTATCCTAACTCATTGATATTATTCAGCACAAATTTCAGGGAAGTTCTAGTACTCGAGGTTTCAGAATTTAAGCAAGCTACTGATCGAAAGGAAAAGTCTAATTCACAACTCTAATATTGAACAAACTGGTTCATTAATGTTACCTTCATTTCAATTTATTCTTAAAACAACTAATGCAACATAATTGTCAAGACTAGAATTGATTGGCCGCTCTTTTGGCAAGCAATAAGAACACAATTGCTAAGACCAGATCACATGTGCTTTTTAACTTGCAAATTAATGTTTCATGTTTGCATTTCGTATGTCCGTTAAACTAAAAAGTGAATACACCAATGCTAACACTTTCATTGTAAAACAATTTTATTCTCTAGGAAGGACCGCCACCCAAGCACTCATATTGTTTTTTACTACAGTAGTTTGGCTGCCCTTCGTATATTTAAGCCGACTAGTTTACCATATTCTTGCGAGTTCAATTCTAAACTGATAGTACAAGTCCCCCCGCAATATATTTTAGTTTTTATGTTGTCAATTTTGATCGCGGAACACTTGAGCAATCAATAGGATTTTGTAAAACACGAAGATTGATATAAAAGAGTCAACTTGCGTAAATTTTAACAGACATTGCATTTTATATCATCATACGATAAGAAGTGATCACCGTACCTGTTTCGCAAACATACAACCAAAGGCCTACACAGACCGGTTCCCCATATACAAACTTTCCCCCATCTCAACTCTAAAAGTTGGAAGATTGATGAAGATCATTTCTTTCCACAAACAATGCTGCATATAAAGACTGAAATTTGAGAAAAAGGACGCAAGCTACCATCTGATCCACATAACTATCAAAATCAAAATTTTAGTTCAGAGAAATATTTCGGTGATATCAGGTGTTTTAATTTTTTGCGTTTTAGATAACTTTGTGCCCTCGACGGGTCCACGCTTATTTGAGTTCATTTCATTCTTTCAAAAATTTCTTTCTCATCTGCCAAAAATATTAGTGGTGGCTACAGTTTGAACCAAAGAAATGTGTTGATTTTGGGGGTAAACTTATTCATGCAATTACCTAGACTGGATTTTATATGCACTCCTACAATTTCTATATAGATTTTTTTTTCCGTTGTACAAGTTTGCCAATTTTGAAAATGGTTTTCTGCTTAGAGTTCCGCACCACCTCGAGACACGCTCTAGTGGAAGTTAAAACTAGGGTGTATTTAATGCTAGGGGTTGGGAGCTTTCGAGCTTTAATGGTTGTTCTCGTATTTCGTGACTGAATCGGTCCTCACAAGATGCTTACGTATCTCAATTCGTAATTGAGAATCAAGCCAAAAAACGTAGTTCTGAGTTGAGGGGTCAAGCCCTTTATATAGACGTCAGGAGTCTGGCATTTAGAGTAGAATTAGGTGACTTGGAGGCCAACTCACCTTCTTAGATCGGGATTGTCAATCCTTCTTTATAGGAGGCCGACTCCTTTTAGGATTTGGTGTCCCTCAAGACTACTTCTTGTAGAAGTAGGTCACAACTTTGACACATTTTATAGACTGTATTATTTACTTTTTAATTAATTATGAAATTAACAATTAATAAGGATTTCGGGCCTTACTAATCGAGTCCAATTTATAGACCAATCTAGGTCTAATTAATACATTATTAATTATATCTTTAGGGTTATTTTTAACCTCTATCATTTGCCCCCCAACTTCTGAGAAAACTTCCCGGGTTTTCATAACAAGTTGCATCATCTACCATAATAATTTCTCTATAAATATGTATACTCAACAATTTTACGTAATTTGTTATTATAATGTTAATTTTAAAAAAAAAAATTGGTGTAGGGAGTTGACCCATAACCTTCAAATTAGAATTGACCATCTCAAAATCCACTAAAAACTCATTTTGATAAAATTTTGAAATTTATTATCAATAAGTGCGAATACCCAAGATGTTATATCGGTTCTTTTTTTATTTCTTCTTGTAATTTATACGGCAAGATAGGAAATCGATTTACACAAGTGCTTTACATAGATGTTTTTAGTAATTTTTTTGCAAATCTAACCATACTAAATGAAAAAATCGGAGAAATATAACCAACTACATGAAATATTATAAATTCGACCAGTAAAAAATATGTACTATTTTAGTATTGTAAATTATATTTATTTGCATTAAATATATAACGACCCTGACTTTATATCATATTAAATTACAAATTTCATCATCTATTGTAAAAATTTCACCATAAATTAATATGTTCGACAATTTTTACGTAATCTTTTCATATATATGATTGAAAAATAATGTAAATTTAAGGACGTTTGGGTCGAAAATATATATAATCGAATGTTTTAATAGTTTTTAACATTTTAAAAAATAATAGACGAATGTTTTCATCTCTATCATGTTTTTAACATGTATTTTGCAAATGTAACCATACTGGAAGAAAATATCACATTAAAAAATTAGGTATACAAAAAATACTTTAAAATTGACACGTTAGAAATTAGATTATTTTAAAATTGTAAATTATATATATGTGTGTGTATATAGACTACAAAGAAAAAAAAAATCAAACCAATCGATCGCTGAAAAACAGACAACAACCGCTTTCTAAGGTAAAATTCCTATCTACAAATTGTACTTTCTCCAAAACACAAAACTCTGGTAAAACCTGCTTATAATCGCAAGGAGAACAATAATTCACTCGTGTTTCAAATTCTACACTATTTCAATTTGTTCTCAGATTCAATATGTTCTCAAAATTAATAATACTCACAATGAACAAGTCTCATAACCTTGGCGCAATTACGTTCGTGATTTAAAGTAATTATACTATTCGTCAACAAAATTTCTTACTCTTTATTATGCACAACCATGTTTCTCATCTTACACTCTTAACTTAAGACTACATAATTCTCAAGTAAATATATCAATCTCGACCATCTTTCTTATCACAAAATTATTGATGTTTTTTGCACGGACAGTTACGCTAGTATAATATTAATACTTCGACTTCTATACTGTACTATTTGGGTCGGATCTTTTACGTCAGTGAGCCAAAAATAGTCTTTGCAGGTTGGTTCGGCGAGTACCTTTTCTATAGTGTTTGAAGTTCAGGAATATTTTTAGCCAAAAGAAAAAGTTCAGGAAAATTAGAGCAACATGACTCACATCAGAATATCAATGTACGCTTAATTTTATATTAAGTGATCTATAATATGTAGTTTTGTATTATCAATTAATTATTTAATAAATTAATAATAATAATGAAAAGTAAAATAACTATTAAATTAAGTAAGTTTCAAATACATTTAAAATTTTAATTCTTGCTGATATAATATTTACATATGTTAATACTATATATAGTAACAATTGATTAAGATTTATCTACACATTAAATCTTTATTATATACTATATTATATAATAAGAGTAAAAGCGATAATAAGTGAGTACTACCATATATAGTTCGACTCACATTAACAACATATTAAATATATATTTATGTATTAAATTCTAAAATTATTATTAACATGAAAAATCTCTTCTATATATAATATGAGAACACAAGGGTAAAAAGAGCAAATAAAACCCCTGTGAAATTACAATTTTACCCTTTTATATTTTGAAATTACATGGCATGCTACTACTCTATTATCTAAAGAAAAAAAAGAGTAAATAATATTTTTGTGCAGAATCGAACCCCTAACCTTCCCTAAGAAAATCATTCTTATTACCATTGAGCTACATGACTAATTTTGGTTTTGAGTGAAAAATCACATTACATAAACCTCACATCATTCTTAATCCTATATTAATTATTATTTAAACTTTTAAGTAAAAATCACAGTGATTTATAATATCTATTAAATTTTATTTTTTAAATTCTTTTTTTAGAGTATGTTTGCAAAGGATATTTATAATATTTATTTTTTAATTATTAAAATATCATACAAAACTATATACTACCAATCTTATAAATTTTTTATATTAAGTTTCAAAAATAATATTAAGTGTGGTGTATTTTTATCTTTCCTTTAGTTTAAAATAAATATTTCGGTTGTGTAACTTTAACTATAATATATTCTATTTTCTTATATAAGGGTCTAACTTTTCTTGTACTATACAATATATTTAAATTATTAAATCATACATATTAATTTCTATAAAATCTCTTTAAAATTTTATAATAAAATTAGTTTAATAAATCATGATATATAATTTATATTTTAAATTTAATTTAATATTTTAAATAATAATTCAAATTAATATTTATTTAAAATAATAGGTAAAATAAATATTATTGTAATTTAATTGTATTCTACATGTGAAAACTTTGAATTAGAAAAATGGATTAAAAGTTTAAACTATAAGAATATATACAAATCATATTTATTCACAATAATTTATTTAATATACATGAAAATATATAATATTTTTGTTAAATATAGAAATTGAGGATCGGGAAGCGTGGCAGGGAGACACTAATCCCTGACCCCGTCCCGATCCCCAAAATTTTTACATATTTTTTCCCGATCGCCAGAAAAGTTCTCAATTCTCCGCCCGAAACGGGGCAGAGAATGGATTGGGTTGGGCGGGAAGGGGTGAATGTCTATCTTTACAATAAGCATTATTATATAGCACATATCGATAAAATGTATACATGATATTTATGAATATTCTTCTTATGTATACAAGCATAGGGCCGGTGCAATGCAAAGATGACTTTTAAATTTGTTATCTTATATGTATTTTAATAATTTATTTTATATTTATACTTTTTTTAACGAAGATGAACTTAAATTTAAATAGTTTTTTGTGATTGTTGAACTCGATGTTGAATTGACGTATGTGTTTGTGTTTGAGCGTGATTAAATTATGTTTCAAGAATTTTGTGTTTAACAGTATTTGAAAAATATTTTTTTAATTAAAATTGTTATTTTTAATAAATCAAGGTCAAGTTGCAAAAGTAAATGGATTAAAGTGCAAATATCAAAATATGAGTATCATTCTAACCGACCGACTACATTATATTTTGATCAAAATCGTTGTTTTTAATAAATTAAGGTTAAATTGTAAAAACAAAAGAACTAAAGTGCAAATACCAAAATACGAGTACCGTACCGACTGACTACAAAACTTTCAATGTTTCGATTTTAATAATACAATATAAATAGATAGATATAATAAAAGTGAGTAGATTTATAATTAGATTGGATGTATGAGACATTTTTAATTATTATCACATGAATTTTAATGTCATTTTATGGAAGAAAATAATTAGTTATTTGGAATTGGATTAATATATACATATATATAACATATGAAAACTATTTGTTTTGAATTAAAACAATTTAAAAGATGAGATAATAAAAATAAATAGATAGTACAACCAAAAAAATTAAACGAATTATATGATCATGTTGAAAATGTTAGACAATATAAACACATAAATTTGGGTTGGAAAAATACTTGGTGATACTAATTTGTGTAAAACAAAATAGATAAAAATATATAGTCCAATTAACAAATTTTAGAAAACAAGATATTATATAGCATACAAAAATATTATGATCGGATTGATCACATTATACACCCCGGGTTATTTAAAATCATAGGCCCCGATCAATCAAATTATCTATATAAATTAAAGTAAGTATATTATAACGAGACGAACAAGATATGTACAAATATAACTAAATATAATATTTAAACAACAAAGAATAAACTTTTATTTTAATAACTAGAAAATGACTGTGCCTTGCACGGGTTCATGCAACAAAATATGAGAATTGAAGTTATAATAGCAAATAATATTTCACGAATGTTAATATTATTATCAGTTAGACATACCCAGGTCATTTAAACATAATTATGCTTTAAAATTTTAGTAGTAAAATAAAAAAAATTATTGTATTTGAAAATTATTTTAATATATATATATATATATAAAGAACTAATATTGACAATAGATTGAAATATTATTAAATTAAAATATATTGTAACACCTGAGTCTCACATCGAGAAATGTGGGGGCTTTAGTACAGTTTATAAGATAAAGTACAACTACTAAGTGCACCAACAATCATGATCTTTTGGAGACCTGTGGTGGGTTTGTGGATTACCCACGTTATTGCATTTGGGCCAATTGGTCAGCGGTTGATTCGTGAAGTTGCTGGAGGTGGGGACACGAAGACTGGTGGTATTATTTCATAATGGACTAAGGTTCAGATGTGGGGACATAAACTAGCCAATATTATCTCACAATCGCTAGAGATATACGATCTTGGACCTATGAGGTATCCGTTCAGATCTAACGATGCCGTCAAGAGTTTAAGTGAGGAAGTTTGTACCACTCGAGTCTCAAAATTGAGAAGAGTTGGGACTTTAGTTCAGTTTATAACACAAAGTATTACTACAAATTGCACCAACAAATCATGATCTTTTGGGAACTTGGGGTGGGTTTGTGGATTACTCAAGTTGTTGCATTTGGGCTAATTACTTGGCACTGAATTATTTGATGTTTTGAAAGTCTGAAAGATAGAGGAAGCAAAACAAAGGAAAAGAATGCTTAAAATCAACAAATTGCAAGAAAAGATATGAATGAGTTAGAAAGAAAGTTTTAAGAACTGAAAGCGCAAGCCCTAAGTAGAGTATTAGAAGATTTACGAAGGCTTTTGATCAAAATCAGTAATAAAACCTACTCTCCAGAATGTAATATCTTGAAGAATTGGAAGAAAATTTAGGATTGCAATGTTCTAAAACTCATATAGAACACCCAGTATCTATTCTATCCCGCAAAAAAAATTGTAAACTAACATGACAGCTATTCGTAATACTCGTATTAATTTCTAAATTAAAAACTTGAACATATTTAAGTAAACACCCAATAGCTACATATACCATCAATAAGAAAAACTCTATATATATCAATCATATACTTGAAACGATAATGATCATGCATAGAATAATTTATAAACACAATTTAAGCTAGCGACCCGTACCTCGCACGAGCTTTTATGCTAGTTCAATTAAAGAGTATGACATACACAAACTCCATTAGTATTGTTTCACATTCGAGGTTAATGTATCCAAAATCCAAAGTAATCAGTAATCACCATGTTTGCCATTCCAAAATTTTATATTCTTATTTGTTAGACTCGGCAGAAGTATGTTGGATGTTACGTGATCGGGGTACCATAAACCCAAAAAGAAATAGTATTCCAATAGAAGGGATAAAATCATGTTTACAAAAATGTTATTTATTTGTCGGTTCAATACAACTATACAAGATTAGAAAAAAAAAATCTATTTAAGTCAAAGTTATTTAAAATTAATATAATAAAATTTTTATATATTAATATATATTTTAATATCAAATATAAGTAACAAATAATTGATAAAATAACACAAGGGTGTTATATATATAGGGTCCTATTCAACTAGAAACCTGTACTAATTAAAAACTAGAAACTGCACCACACATAGTTAAATACACCCTCTCACATACAACCCCACCTAATCCCCTCCATTCGTAATTATATTTTTCCCGTTGATCTTCATATACCTGTTCTGAGAAAAAATAGAAAACTTCTTGGAGGTAATCTCTCTGGATTCCTACATCGACCCTCCTGATTCACGTGCCAAACTTGTCCCCGATCTCTACTCGAAAAATGTATGTTTTTGAGAAGCGGTGATGCTGCACATAAAGACTCAACAGGTCAATGCCATGACATCAAACATAAAATACTATCTGATCCCACTACAACTTAAAATTGTGGTGAAATCAAATATATAACTTAAGGCATCGAGTTTTTGTATTATTTCCAATATCTTTCGAATCAAGCAAATGCAAAAAAGTTCTTTCTTGTCTTGTCTGCCAAAAACACATTGGTGCTTGCTGCCTCACCGAGTTGCACTAATTTTGTGGGCAAAACCTTTTATGCACCAACAGTCAATTTTTTTTTTATTTTTCGAGGAAACGGCAGTTTCTATGTACTTGAACAATTCATATTTATATTTCAATCCCCTTTCTACAGCTTTGCTAACATTAGGAGTTGATTTAAATCTGGCTTTCCGTCCCACCACGAGATACTTCATGGTGGAGGCGCCTGAACTCATCCATATAAACAAAGTCAGACACCATGTTAACATTACTTTCTCGGCCTTTTGGCTTAGATCAAGTGTAGTATCTGTTCTTATCAGTTTAATATCTGATATGTGGGCCAATGGTCCACACGATATTAAGTAAATTTTTTTAACGGGGAGGATCCAACACAATAGCTTGCTATTGAGGACCTCATGCGTCGTCCAAGTGTTACACTACTGCTAGGGCCTGGCGCAGGATTATTTTTCTTCAAATGTTCATTATTTCTAGTGCTCCACAACCATGCTAAGTTCCGAAATAAAATTATCTTGTTGTAACAATCAATAACAGCCGTCTCACCTTTCATAATAGAATGCAGTAAAAAAATAAGTTCTGATTGCTAGATTCAGGTGCAAAGAATGTACCTCATTCAGGTTCGACAAACATCCACTCGCTCGCATCAAACTGTACATAATTGACCAAAGGTGCAAGGAATTAGTAAGTTTGGAGATATGGATGTTCCGTGCTTTGCGTTTAAAACAAAAAGTTGTCAAATTTTAAAATACATGTCAGTCGCACTAAAATATTAATGTAAAATACATAATCACAAGGTCCATCGTAATTGACAATAATCCCTCAAAACTTCCCGCATCGACTGACTTGAGGTAAAATAATTCTCACAACGCTACAAATAGAGATACACGGCCGACATGACAACTTACTTACCTGGATGGGGTCAAGGGGCGATCATTAAGGTCCATGGCCTAGGGAAGTGACTTCCATTGCACTTTGGATGGGTGCTTGCCTAAGGTCTACCCAAGGGGTGGACCCTACATCATAATTTGTGTCGGGGGGGCTTGCGTCCGCGCAGCCCCCGCAATTCTAGTATAAATTTTTTTCCGATGATTTTCTATTAAGTTTCTCAATGTCCAAAAAATATGGTCAAACAAGGAAAATTTTGATATTACAAAATAAACACTTTAAAAATAAGTAGTTTTCTTCCCGTGGACAGCTTGGCGAGCGAAGTCAAAATTTCTACATTAATCAATTAATTGGATTATTAATTTAAGTAGAGGTCAGTTGTTAAATATTTACAACAATTTCTCAATAAATACACTCACACTGCCATAATAGGTTAGGTGAATTCTCACATAAAGCTTTAGATACTCCATGCTGTCAATTTCTTTTAAGTTTGATGGTGTCTTCTGCCAAGAAAACTATTTGACTTTTTAATTGCAAAAATGAGGAAAGTTTGTTGGTTTTTCGTGTGAACAACTCTAAGACAAGCGCAAGACCAGGTTGACAAACATGCATGTAAGAACCTAGGGACGTTTTATTTTCTGGACATTAACAACATGGTCATCACTTCTAGCTTATAAACTTCACATTGCTTCATTTTTTAAGTAGGAGCACCAACATAGTCCTGGAATCAAATTCCGAAGTGAATTTGTGGACTAAATCTATTTATAGCATAGTTTTTGTTCTTATAAAGAAGGTTCCCACAACTTAACACTCTTCCTACGTGACTTCGCACTGCACTACAATGTGGGAAACCACTTCAGATTGTTGACCCTCTTGTTTTTTGAAATCCACCACCAAACACAATACGGAGCACCATCCTATTATGTTTAATATTTTTAACCTTTTTTTCTTGCAAAAACAACCGTGTAAACTAAACCGGCACTAAAGCACCAATAAGGTTTCCAACAACACTATTTTCCACATCCTTCATAATTAGGGCGTCCCACCTATACTTTCCCGTTAAAGTGTAAGTTTAAGTTTGAAGAGAAAGCACAAGTCCCGCAACATATTTTCCTTAATTTGTTGTTGGGTGTGTGGTCGCATAAATTTAAAGCAAACGAATAGCATTTCTTAAAGCACCAAGAACTGCATATTATTGAAGTGACAAGGCATACATCATCGTGGAGTTGAGAAGTGATCTTCATACCTGTTCTGAGAAAAAATAGAAAACTTCTTGGAGGTAATCTCTCTGGATTCCTACATCGACCCTCCTGATTCACGTGCCAAACTTGTCCCCGATCTCTACTCGGAAAATGTATGTTTTTGAGAAGCGGTGATGCTGCACATAAAGACTCAACAGGTCAATGCCATGACATCAAACATAAAATACTATCTGATCCCACTGCAACTTAAAATTGTGGTGAAATCAAATATATAACTTAAGGCATCGAGTTTTTGTATTATTTCCAATATCTTTCGAATCAAGCAAATGCAAAAAAGTTCTTTCTTGTCTTGTCTGCCAAAAACACATTGGTGCTTGCTGCCTCACCGAGTTGCACTAATTTTGTGGGCAAAACCTTTTATGCACCAACAGTCAATTTTTTTTTATTTTTCGAGGAAACGGCAGTTTGTATGTACTTGAACAATTCATATTTATATTTCAATCCCCTTTCTACAGCGTTGCTAACATTAGGAGTTGATTTAAATCTGGCTTTCCGTCCCACCACGAGATACTTCATGGTGGAGGCGCCTGAACTCATCCATATAAACAAAGTCAGACACCAAGTTAACATTACTTTCTCGGCCTTTTGGCTTAGATCAAGTGTAGTATCTGTTCTTATCAGTTTAATATCTGATATGTGGGCCAATGGTCCACACGATATTAAGTAAATTTTTTTAACGGGGAGGATCCAACACAATAGCTTGCTATTGAGGACCTCATGCGGCGTCCAAGTGTTACACTACTGCTAGGGCCTGGCGCACCCCCACCAAATCATACTATAAATATTTTTTAAGCGAGGTTACCAAAAATGCAATCTCCTAGCTAGAGAAAACCCATTGCAATTAGCTTCCAGGATTATTTTTCTTCAAATGTTCATTATTTCTAGTGCTCCACAACCATGCTAAGTTTCGAAATAAAATTATCTTGTTGTAACAATCAATAACAGCCGTCTCACCTTTCATAATATAATGCAGTAAAAAAATAAGTTCTGATTGCTAGATTCAGGTGCAAAGAATGTACCTCATTCAGGTTCGACAAACATCCACTCGCTCGCATCAAACTGTACATAATTGACCAAAGGTGCAAGGAATTAGTAAGTTTGGAGATATGGATGTTCCGTGCTTTGCGTTTAAAACAAAAAGTTGTCAAATTTTAAAATACATGTCAGTCGCACTAAAATATTAATGTAAAATACATAATCACAAGGTCCATCGTAATTGACAATAATCCCTCAAAACTTCCCGCATCGACTGACTTGAGGTAAAATAATTCTCACAACGCTACAAATAGAGATACACGGCCGACATGACAACTTACTTACCTGGATGGGGTCAATGGGCGATCATTAAGGTCCATGGCCTAGGGAAGTGACTTCCATTGCACTTTGGATGGGTGCTTGCCTAAGGTCTACCCAAGGGGTGGACCCTACATCATAATTTGTGTCAGGGGGCTTGCGTCCGCGCAGCCCCCGCAAATCTAGTATAAATTTTTTTCCGATGATTTTCTATTAAGTTTCTCAATGTCCAAAAAATATGGTCAAACAAGGAAAATTTTGATATTACAAAATAAACACTTTAAAAATAAGTAGTTTTCTTCCCGTGGACAGCTTGGCGAGCGAAGTCAAAATTTCTACATTAATCAATTAATTGGATTATTAATTTAAGTAGAGGTCAGTTGTTAAATATTTACAACAATTTCTCAATAAATACACTCACACTGCCATAATAGGTTAGGTGAATTCTCACATAAAGCTTTAGATACTCCATGCTGTCAATTTCTTTTAAGTTTGATGGTGTCTTCTGCCAAGAAAACTATTTGACTTTTTAATTGCAAAAATGAGGAAAGTTTGTTGGTTTTTCGTGTGAACAACTCTAAGACAAGCGCAAGACCAGGTTGACAAACATGCATGTAAGAACCTAGGGTCGTTTTATTTTCTGGACATTAACAACATGGTCATCACTTCTAGCTTATAAACTTCACATTGCTTCATTTTTTAAGTAGGAGCACCAACATAGTCCTGGAATCAAATTCCGAAGTGAATTTGTGGACTAAATCTATTTATAGCATAGTTTTTGTTCTTATAAAGAAGGTTCCCACAACTTAACACTCTTCCTACGTGACTTCGCACTGCACTACAATGTGGGAAACCACTTCAGATTGTTGACCCTCTTGTTTTTTGAAATCCACCACCAAACACAATACGGAGCACCATCCTATTATGTTTAATATTTTTAACCATTTTTTCTTGCAAAAACAACCGTGTAAACTAAACCGGCACTAAAGCACCAATAAGGTTTCCAACAACACTATTTTCCACATCCTTCATAATTAGGGCGTCCCACCTATACTTTCCCGTTAAAGTGTAAGTTTAAGTTTGAAGAGAAAGCACAAGTCCCGCAACATATTTTCCTTAATTTGTTGTTGGGTGTGTGGTCGCATAAATTTAAAGCAAACGAATAGCATTTCTTAAAGCACCAAGAACTGCATATTATTGAAGTGACAATGCATACATCATCGTGGAGTTGAGAAGTGATCTTCATACCTGTTCTGAGAAAAAATAGAAAACTTCTTGGAGGTAATCTCTCTGGATTCCTACATCGACCCTCCTGATTCACGTGCCAAACTTGTCCCCGATCTCTACTCGGAAAATGTATGTTTTTGAGAAGCGGTGATGCCGCACATAAAGACTCAACAGGTCAATGCCATGACATCAAACATAAAATACTATCTGATCCCACTGCAACTTAAAATTGTGGTGAAATCAAATATATAACTTAAGGCATCGAGTTTTTGTATTATTTCCAATATCTTTCGAATCAAGCAAATGCAAAAAAGTTCTTTCTTGTCTTGTCTGCCAAAAACACATTGGTGCTTGCTGCCTCACCGAGTTGCACTAATTTTGTGGGCAAAACCTTTTATGCACCAACAGTCAATTTTTTTTTTTTTGAGGAAACGGCAGTTTGTATGTACATGAACAATTCATATTTATATTTCAATCCCCTTTCTACAGCGTTGCTAACATTAGGAGTTGATTTAAATCTGGCTTTCCGTCCCACCACGAGATACTTCATGGTGGAGGCGCCTGAACTCATCCATATAAACAAAGTCAGACACCAAGTTAACATTACTTTCTCGGCCTTTTGGCTTAGATCAAGTGTAGTATCTGTTCTTATCAGTTTAATATCTGATATGTGGGCCAATGGTCCACACGATATTAAGTAAATTTTTTTAACGGGGAGGATCCAACACAATAGCTTGCTATTGAGGACCTCATGCGGCGTCCAAGTGTTACACTACTGCTAGGGCCTGGCGCACCCCCACCAAATCAGACTATAAATATTTTTTAAGCGAGGTTACCAAAAATGCAATCTCCTAGCTAGAGAAAACCCACTGCAATTAGCTTCCAGGATTATTTTTCTTCAAATGTTCATTATTTCTAGTGCTCCACAACCATGCTAAGTTTCGAAATAAAATTATCTTGTTATAACAATCAATAACAGCCGTCTCACCTTTCATAATAGAATGCAGTAAAAAAATAAGTTCTGATTGCTAGATTCAGGTGCAAAGAATGTACCTCATTCAGGTTCGACAAACATCCACTCGCTCGCATCAAACTGTACATAATTGACCAAAGGTGCAAGGAATTAGTAAGTTTGGAGATATGGATGTTCCGTGCTTTGCGTTTAAAACAAAAAGTTGTCAAATTTTAAAATACATGGCAGTCGCACTAAAATATTAATGTAAAATACATAATCACAAGGTCCATCGTAATTGACAATAATCCCTAAAAACTTCCCGCATCGACTGACTTGAGGTAAAATAATTCTCACAACGCTACAAATAGAGATACACGGCCGACATGACAAGTTACTTACCTGGATGGGGTCATGGGCGATCATTAAGGTCCATGGCCTAGGGAAGTGACTTCCATTGCACTTTGGATGGGTGCTTGCCTAAGGTCTACCCAAGGGGTGGACCCTACATCATAATTTGTGTCAGGGGGCTTGCGTCTGCGCAGCCCCCGCAATTCTAGTATAAATTTTTTTCCGATGATTTTCTATTAAGTTTCTCAATGACCGAAAAATATGGTCAAACAAGGAAAATTTTGATATTACAAAATAAACACTTTAAAAATAAGTAGTTTTCTTCCCGTGGACAGCTTGGCGAGCGAAGTCAAAATTTCTACATTAATCAATTAATTGGATTATTAATTTAAGTAGAGGTCAGTTGTTAAATATTTACAACAATTTCTCAATAAATACACTCACACTGCCATAATAGGTTAGGTGAATTCTCACATAAAGCTTTAGATACTCCATGCTGTCAATTTCTTTTAAGTTTGATGGTGTCTTCTGCCAAGAAAACTATTTGACTTTTTAATTGCAAAAATGAGGAAAGTTTGTTGGTTTTTCGTGTGAACAACTCTAAGACAAGCGCAAGACCAGGTTGACAAACATGCATGTAAGAACCTAGGGTCGTTTTATTTTCTGGACATTAACAACATGGTCATCACTTCTAGCTTATAAACTTCACATTGCTTCATTTTTTAAGTAGGAGCACCAACATAGTCCTGGAATCAAATTCCGAAGTGAATTTGTGGACTAAATCTATTTATAGCATAGTTTTTGTTCTTATAAAGAAGGTTCCCACAACTTAACACTCTTCCTACGTGACTTCGCACTGCACTACAATGTGGGAAACCACTTCAGATTGTTGACCCTCTTGTTTTTTGAAATCCACCACCAAACACAATACGGAGCACCATCCTATTATGTTTAATATTTTTAACCTTTTTTTCTTGCAAAAACGACCGTGTAAACTAAACCGGCACTAAAGCACCAATAAGGTTTCCAACAACACTATTTTCCACATCCTTCATAATTAGGGCGTCCCACGTATACTTTCCCGTTAAAGTGTAAGTTTAAGTTTGAAGAGAAAGCACAAGTCCCGCAACATATTTTACTTAATTTGTTGTTGGGTGTGTGGTCGCATAAATTTAAAGCAAACGAATAGCATTTCTTAAAGCACCAAGAACTGCATATTATTGAAGTGACAATGCATACATCATCGTGGAGTTGAGAAGTGATCTTCATACCTGTTCTGAGAAAAAATAGAAAACTTCTTGGAGGTAATCTCTCTGGATTCCTACATCGACCCTCCTGATTCACGTGCCAAACTTGTCCCCGATCTCTACTCGGAAAATGTATGTTTTTTAGAAGCGGTGATGCTGCACATAAAGACTCAACAGGTCAATGCCATGACATCAAACATAAAATACTATCTGATCCCACTGCAACTTAAAATTGTGGTGAAATCAAATATATAACTTAAGGCATTGAGTTTTTGTATTATTTCCAATATCTTTCGAATCAAGCAAATGCAAAAAAGTTCTTTCTTGTCTTTTCTGCCAAAAACACATTGGTGCTTGCTGCCTCACCGAGTTGCACTAATTTTGTGGGCAAAACCTTTTATGCACCAACAGTCAATTTTTTTTTTTTCGAGGAAACGGCAGTTTGTATGTACTTGAACAATTCATATTTATATTTTAATCCCCTTTCTACAGCGTTGCTAACATTAGGAGTTGATTTAAATCTGGCTTTCCGTCCCACCACGAGATACTTCATGGTGGAGGCGCCTGAACTCATCCATATAAACAAAGTCAGACACCAAGTTAACATTACTTTCTCGGCCTTTTGGCTTAGATCAAGTGTAGTATCTGTTCTTATCAGTTTAATATCTGATATGTGGGCCAATGGTCCACACGATATTAAGTAAATTTTTTTAACGGGGAGGATCCAACACAATAGCTTGCTATTGAGGACCTCATGCGTCGTCCAAGTGTTACACTACTGCTAGGGCCTGGCGCACCCCCACCAAATCAGACTATAAATATTTTTTAAGCGAGGTTACCAAAAATGCAATCTCCTAACTAGAGAAAACCCACTGCAATTAGCTTCCAGGATTATTTTTCTTCAAATGTTCATTATTTCTAGTGCTCCACAACCATGCTAAGTTTCGAAATAAAATTATCTTGTTGTAACAATCAATAACAGCCGTCTCACCTTTCATAATAGAATGCAGTAAAAAAATAAGTTCTGATTGCTAGATTCAGGTGCAAAGAATGTACCTCATTGAGGTTAGACAAACATCCACTCGCTCGCATCAAACTGTACATAATTGACCAAAGGTGCAAGGAATTAGTAAGTTTGGAGATATGGATGTTCCGTGCTTTGCGTTTAAAACAAAAAGTTGTCAAATTTTAAAATACATGGCAGTCGCACTAAAATATTAATGTAAAATACATAATCACAAGATCCATCGTAATTGACAATAATCCCTCAAAACTTCCCGCATCGACTGACTTGAGGTAAAATAATTCTCACAACGCTACAAATAGAGATACACGGCCGACATGACAACTTACTTACCTGGATGGGGTCATGGGCGATCATTAAGGTCCATGGCCTAGGGAAGTGACTTCCATTGCACTTTGGATGGGTGCTTGCCTAAGGTCTACCCAAGGGGTGGACCCTACATCATAATTTGTGTCAGGGGGGCTTGCGTCCGCGCAGCCCCCGCAATTCTAGTATAAATTTTTTTCCGATGATTTTCTATTAAGTTTCTCAATGTCCGAAAAATATGGTCAAACAAGGAAAATTTTGATATTACAAAATAAACACTTTAAAAATAAGTAGTTTTCTTCCCGTGGACAGCTTGGCGAGCGAAGTCAAAATTTCTACATTAATCAATTAATTGGATTATTAATTTAAGTAGAGGTCAGTTGTTAAATATTTACAACAATTTCTCAATAAATACACTCACACTGCCATAATAGGTTAGGTGAATTCTCACATAAAGCTTTAGATACTCCATGCTGTCAATTTCTTTTAAGTTTGATGGTGTCTTCTGCCAAGAAAACTATTTGACTTTTTAATTGCAAAAATGAGGAAAGTTTGTTGGTTTTTCGTGTGAACAACTCTAAGACAAGCGCAAGACCAGGTTGACAAACATGCATGTAAGAACCTAGGGTCGTTTTATTTTCTGGACATTAACAACATGGTCATCACTTCTAGCTTATAAACTTCACATTGCTTCATTTTTTAAGTAGGAGCACCAACATAGTCCTGGAATCAAATTCCGAAGTGAATTTGTGGACTAAATCTATTTATAGCATAGTTTTTGTTCTTATAAAGAAGGTTCCCACAACTTAACACTCTTCCTACGTGATTTCGCACTGCACTACAATGTGGGAAACCACTTCAGATTGTTGACCCTCTTGTTTTTTGAAATCCACCACCAAACACAATACGGAGCACCATCCTATTATGTTTAATATTTGTAACCTTTTTTTCTTGCAAAAACGACCGTGTAAACTAAACCGGCACTAAAGCACCAATAAGGTTTCCAACAACACTATTTTCCACATCCTTCATAATTAGGGCGTCCCACGTATACTTTCCCGTTAAAGTGTAAGTTTAAGTTTGAAGAGAAAGCACAAGTCCCGCAACATATTTTACTTAATTTGTTGTTGGGTGTGTGGTCGCATAAATTTAAAGCAAACGAATAGCATTTCTTAAAGCACCAAGAACTGCATATTATTGAAGTGACAATGCATACATCATCGTGGAGTTGAGAAGTGATCTTCATACCTGTTCTGAGAAAAAATAGAAAACTTCTTGGAGGTAATCTCTCTGGATTCCTACATCGACCCTCCTGATTCACGTGCCAAACTTGTCCCCGATCTCTACTCGGAAAATGTATGTTTTTGAGAAGCGGTGATGCTGCACATAAAGACTCAACAGGTCAATGCCATGACATCAAACATAAAATACTATCTGATCCCACTGCAACTTAAAATTGTGGTGAAATCAAATATATAACTTAAGGCATCGAGTTTTTGTATTATTTCCAATATCTTTCGAATCAAGCAAATGCAAAAAAGTTCTTTCTTGTCTTGTCTGCCAAAAACACATTGGTGCTTGCTGCCTCACCGAGTTGCACTAATTTTGTGGGCAAAACCTTTTATGCACCAACAGTCAATTTTTTTTTTTTTTTTCGAGGAAACGGCAGTTTGTATGTACTTGAACAATTCATATTTATATTTCAATCCCCTTTCTACAGCGTTGCTAACATTAGGAGTTGATTTAAATCTGGCTTTCCGTCCCACCACGAGATACTTCATGGTGGAGGCGCCTGAACTCATCCATATAAACAAAGTCAGACACCAAGTTAACATTACTTTCTCGGCCTTTTGGCTTAGATCAAGTGTAGTATCTGTTCTTATCAGTTTAATATCTGATATGTGGGCCAATGGTCCACACGATATTAAGTAAATTTTTTTAACGGGGAGGATCCAACACAATAGCTTGCTATTGAGGACCTCATGCGTCGTCCAAGTGTTACACTACTGCTAGGGCCTGGCGCACCCCCACCAAATCAGACTATAAATATTTTTTAAGCGAGGTTACCAAAAATGCAATCTCCTAGCTAGAGAAAACCCACTGCAATTAGCTTCCAGGATTATTTTTCTTCAAATGTTCATTATTTCTAGTGCTCCACAACCATGCTAAGTTTCGAAATAAAATTATCTTGTTGTAACAATCAATAACAGCCGTCTCACCTTTCATAATATAATGCAGTAAAAAAATAAGTTCTGATTGCTAGATTCAGGTGCAAAGAATGTACCTCATTCAGGTTCGACAAACATCCACTCGCTCGCATCAAACTGTACATAATTGACCAAAGGTGCAAGGAATTAGTAAGTTTGGAGATATGGATGTTCCGTGCTTTGCGTTTAAAACAAAAAGTTGTCAAATTTTAAAATACATGTCAGTCGCAATAAAATATTAATGTAAAATACATAATCACAAGGTCCATCGTAATTGACAATAATCCCTCAAAACTTCCCGCATCGACTGACTTGAGGTAAAATAATTCTCACAACGCTACAAATAGAGATACACGGCCGACATGACAACTTACTTACCTGGATGGGGTCAATGGGCGATCATTAAGGTCCATGGCCTAGGGAAGTGACTTCCATTGCACTTTGGATGGGTGCTTGCCTAAGGTCTACCCAAGGGGTGGACCCTACATCATAATTTGTGTTAGGGGGGCTTGCGTCCGCGCATCCCCCGCAATTCTAGTATAAATTTTTTTCCGATGATTTTCTATTAAGTTTCTCAATGTCCGAAAAATATGGTCAAACAAGGAAAATTTTGATATTACAAAATAAACACTTTAAAAATAAGTAGTTTTCTTCCCGTGGACAGCTTGGCGAGCGAAGTCAAAATTTCTACATTAATCAATTAATTGGATTATTAATTTAAGTCGAGGTCAGTTGTTAAATATTTACAACAATTTCTCAATAAATACACTCACACTGCCATAATAGGTTAGGTGAATTCTCACATAAAGCTTTAGATACTCCATGCTGTCAATTTCTTTTAAGTTTGATGGTGTCTTCTGCCAAGAAAACTATTTGACTTTTTAATTGCAAAAATGAGGAAAGTTTGTTGGTTTTTCGTGTGAACAACTCTAAGACAAGCGCAAGACCAGGTTGACAAACATGCATGTAAGAACCTAGGGTCGTTTTATTTTCTGGACATTAACAACATGGTCATCACTTCTAGCTTATAAACTTCACATTGCTTCATTTTTTAAGTAGGAGCACCAACATAGTCCTGGAATCAAATTCCGAAGTGAATTTGTGGACTAAATCTATTTATAGCATAGTTTTTGTTCTTATAAAGAAGGTTCCCACAACTTAACACTCTTCCTACGTGACTTCGCACTGCACTACAATGTGGGAAACCACTTCAGATTGTTGACCCTCTTGTTTTTTGAAATCCACCACCAAACACAATACGGAGCACCATCCTATTATGTTTAATATTTTTAACCTTTTTTTCTTGCAAAAACGACCGTGTAAACTAAACCGGCACTAAAGCACCAATAAGGTTTCCAACAGCACTATTTTCCACATCCTTCATAATTAGGGCGTCCCACGTATACTTTCCCGTTAAAGTGTAAGTTTAAGTTTGAAGAGAAAGCACAAGTCCCGCAACATATTTTACTTAATTTGTTGTTGGGTGTGTGGTCGCATAAATTTAAAGCAAACGAATAGCATTTCTTAAAGCACCAAGAACTGCATATTATTGAAGTGACAATGCATACATCATCGTGGAGTTGAGAAGTGATCTTCATACCTGTTCTGAGAAAAAATAGAAAACTTCTTGGAGGTAATCTCTCTGGATTCCTACATCGACCCTCCTGATTCACGTGCCAAACTTGTCCCCGATCTCTACTCGGAAAATGTATGTTTTTGAGAAGCGGTGATGCTGCACATAAAGACTCAACAGGTCAATGCCATGACATCAAACATAAAATACTATCTGATCCCACTGCAACTTAAAATTGTGGTGAAATCAAATATATAACTTAAGGCATCGAGTTTTTGTATTATTTCCAATATCTTTCGAATCAAGCAAATGCAAAAAAGTTCTTTCTTGTCTTGTCTGCCAAAAACACATTGGTGCTTGCTGCCTCACCGAGTTGCACTAATTTTGTGGGCAAAACCTTTTATGCACCAACAGTCAATTTTTTTTTTTTTTTCGAGGAAACGGCAGTTTGTATGTACTTGAACAGTTCATATTTATATTTCAATCCCCTTTCTACAGCGTTGCTAACATTAGGAGTTGATTTAAATCTGGCTTTCCGTCCCACCACGAGATACTTCATGGTGGAGGCGCCTGAACTCATCCATATAAACAAAGTCAGACACCAAGTTAACATTACTTTCTCGGCCTTTTGGCTTAGATCAAGTGTAGTATCTGTTCTTATCAGTTTAATATCTGATATGTGGGCCAATGGTCCACACGATATTAAGTAAATTTTTTTAACGGGGAGGATCCAACACAATAGCTTGCTATTGAGGACCTCATGCGGCGTCCAAGTGTTACACTACTGCTAGGGCCTGGCGCACCCCCACCAAATCAGACTATAAATATTTTTTAAGCGAGGTTACCAAAAATGCAATCTCCTAGCTAGAGAAAACCCACTGCAATTAGCTTCCAGGATTATTTTTCTTCAAATGTTCATTATTTCTAGTGCTCCACAACCATGCTAAGTTTCGAAATAAAATTATCTTGTTGTAACAATCAATAACAGCCGTCTCACCTTTCATAATATAATGCAGTAAAAAAATAAGTTCTGATTGCTAGATTCAGGTGCAAAGAATGTACCTCATTCAGGTTCGACAAACATCCACTCGCTCGCATCAAACTGTACATAATTGACCAAAGGTGCAAGGAATTAGTAAGTTTGGAGATATGGATGTTCCGTGCTTTGCGTTTAAAACAAAAAGTTGTCAAATTTTAAAATACATGGCAGTCGCACTAAAATATTAATGTAAAATACATAATCACAAGGTCCATCGTAATTGACAATAATCCCTCAAAACTTCCCGCATCGACTGACTTGAGGTAAAATAATTCTCACAACGCTACAAATAGAGATACACGGCCGACATGACAACTTACTTACCTGGATGGGGTCATGGGCGATCATTAAGGTCCATGGCCTAGGGAAGTGACTTCCATTGCACTTTGGATGGGTGCTTGCCTAAGGTCTACCCAAGGGGTGGACCCTACATCATAATTTGTGTCAGGGGGGCTTGCGTCCGCGCAGCCCCCGCAATTCTAGTATAAATTTTTTTCCGATGATTTTCTATTAAGTTTCTCAATGTCCGAAAAATATGGTCAAACAAGGAAAATTTTGATATTACAAAATAAACACTTTAAAAATAAGTAGTTTTCTTCCCGTGGACAGCTTGGCGAGCGAAGTCAAAATTTCTACATTAATCAATTAATTGGATTATTAATTTAAGTAGAGGTCAGTTGTTAAATATTTACAACAATTTCTCAATAAATACACTCACACTGCCATAATAGGTTAGGTGAATTCTCACATAAAGCTTTAGATACTCCATGCTGTCAATTTCTTTTAAGTTTGATGGTGTCTTCTGCCAAGAAAACTATTTGACTTTTTAATTGCAAAAATGAGGAAAGTTTGTTGGTTTTTCGTGTGAACAACTCTAAGACAAGCGCAAGACCAGGTTGACAAACATGCATGTAAGAACCTAGGGTCGTTTTATTTTCTGGACATTAACAACATGGTCATCACTTCTAGCTTATAAACTTCACATTGCTTCATTTTTTAAGTAGGAGCACCAACATAGTCCTGGAATCAAATTCCGAAGTGAATTTGTGGACTAAATCTATTTATAGCATAGTTTTTGTTCTTATAAAGAAGGTTCCCACAACTTAACACTCTTCCTACGTGATTTCGCACTGCACTACAATGTGGGAAACCACTTCAGATTGTTGACCCTCTTGTTTTTTGAAATCCACCACCAAACACAATACGGAGCACCATCCTATTATGTTTAATATTTGTAACCTTTTTTTCTTGCAAAAACGACCGTGTAAACTAAACCGGCACTAAAGCACCAATAAGGTTTCCAACAACACTATTTTCCACATCCTTCATAATTAGGGCGTCCCACGTATACTTTCCCGTTAAAGTGTAAGTTTAAGTTTGAAGAGAAAGCACAAGTCCCGCAACATATTTTACTTAATTTGTTGTTGGGTGTGTGGTCGCATAAATTTAAAGCAAACGAATAGCATTTCTTAAAGCACCAAGAACTGCATATTATTGAAGTGACAATGCATACATCATCGTGGAGTTGAGAAGTGATCTTCATACCTGTTCTGAGAAAAAATAGAAAACTTCTTGGAGGTAATCTCTCTGGATTCCTACATCGACCCTCCTGATTCACGTGCCAAACTTGTCCCCGATCTCTACTCGGAAAATGTATGTTTTTGAGAAGCGGTGATGCTGCACATAAAGACTCAACAGGTCAATGCCATGACATCAAACATAAAATACTATCTGATCCCACTGCAACTTAAAATTGGGGTGAAATCAAATATATAACTTAAGGCATCGAGTTTTTGTATTATTTCCAATATCTTTCGAATCAAGCAAATGCAAAAAAGTTCTTTCTTGTCTTGTCTGCCAAAAACACATTGGTGCTTGCTGCCTCACCGAGTTGCACTAATTTTGTGGGCAAAACCTTTTATGCACCAACAGTCAATTTTTTTTTTTTTTTTCGAGGAAACGGCAGTTTGTATGTACTTGAACAATTCATATTTATATTTCAATCCCCTTTCTACAGCGTTGCTAACATTAGGAGTTGATTTAAATCTGGCTTTCCGTCCCACCACGAGATACTTCATGGTGGAGGCGCCTGAACTCATCCATATAAACAAAGTCAGACACCAAGTTAACATTACTTTCTCGGCCTTTTGGCTTAGATCAAGTGTAGTATCTGTTCTTATCAGTTTAATATCTGATATGTGGGCCAATGGTCCACACGATATTAAGTAAATTTTTTTAACGGGGAGGATCCAACACAATAGCTTGCTATTGAGGACCTCATGCGTCGTCCAAGTGTTACACTACTGCTAGGGCCTGGCGCACCCCCACCAAATCAGACTATAAATATTTTTTAAGCGAGGTTACCAAAAATGCAATCTCCTAGCTAGAGAAAACCCACTGCAATTAGCTTCCAGGATTATTTTTCTTCAAATGTTCATTATTTCTAGTGCTCCAAAACCATGCTAAGTTTCGAAATAAAATTATCTTGTTGTAACAATCAATAACAGCCGTCTCACCTTTCATAATATAATGCAGTAAAAAAATAAGTTCTGATTGCTAGATTCAGGTGCAAAGAATGTACCTCATTCAGGTTCGACAAACATCCACTCGCTCGCATCAAACTGTACATAATTGACCAAAGGTGCAAGGAATTAGTAAGTTTGGAGATATGGATGTTCCGTGCTTTGCGTTTAAAACAAAAAGTTGTCAAATTTTAAAATACATGTCAGTCGCAATAAAATATTAATGTAAAATACATAATCACAAGGTCCATCGTAATTGACAATAATCCCTCAAAACTTCCCGCATCGACTGACTTGAGGTAAAATAATTCTCACAACGCTACAAATAGAGATACACGGCCGACATGACAACTTACTTACCTGGATGGGGTCAATGGGCGATCATTAAGGTCCATGGCCTAGGGAAGTGACTTCCATTGCACTTTGGATGGGTGCTTGCCTAAGGTCTACCCAAGGGGTGGACCCTACATCATAATTTGTGTTAGGGGGGCTTGCGTCCGCGCATCCCCCGCAATTCTAGTATAAATTTTTTTCCGATGATTTTCTATTAAGTTTCTCAATGTCCGAAAAATATGGTCAAACAAGGAAAATTTTGATATTACAAAATAAACACTTTAAAAATAAGTAGTTTTCTTCCCGTGGACAGCTTGGCGAGCGAAGTCAAAATTTCTACATTAATCAATTAATTGGATTATTAATTTAAGTCGAGGTCAGTTGTTAAATATTTACAACAATTTCTCAATAAATACACTCACACTGCCATAATAGGTTAGGTGAATTCTCACATAAAGCTTTAGATACTCCACGCTGTCAATTTCTTTTAAGTTTGATGGTGTCTTCTGCCAAGAAAACTATTTGACTTTTTAATTGCAAAAATGAGGAAAGTTTGTTGGTTTTTCGTGTGAACAACTCTAAGACAAGCGCAAGACCAGGTTGACAAACATGCATGTAAGAACCTAGGGTCGTTTTATTTTCTGGACATTAACAACATGGTCATCACTTCTAGCTTATAAACTTCACATTGCTTCATTTTTTAAGTAGGAGCACCAACATAGTCCTGGAATCAAATTCCGAAGTGAATTTGTGGACTAAATCTATTTATAGCATAGTTTTTGTTCTTATAAAGAAGGTTCCCACAACTTAACACTCTTCCTACGTGACTTCGCACTGCACTACAATGTGGGAAACCACTTCAGATTGTTGACCCTCTTGTTTTTTGAAATCCACCACCAAACACAATACGGAGCACCATCCTATTATGTTTAATATTTTTAACCTTTTTTTCTTGCAAAAACGACCGTGTAAACTAAACCGGCACTAAAGCACCAATAAGGTTTCCAACAGCACTATTTTCCACATCCTTCATAATTAGGGCGTCCCACGTATACTTTCCCGTTAAAGTGTAAGTTTAAGTTTGAAGAGAAAGCACAAGTCCCGCAACATATTTTACTTAATTTGTTGTTGGGTGTGTGGTCGCATAAATTTAAAGCAAACGAATAGCATTTCTTAAAGCACCAAGAACTGCATATTATTGAAGTGACAATGCATACATCATCGTGGAGTTGAGAAGTGATCTTCATACCTGTTCTGAGAAAAAATAGAAAACTTCTTGGAGGTAATCTCTCTGGATTCCTACATCGACCCTCCTGATTCACGTGCCAAACTTGTCCCCGATCTCTACTCGGAAAATGTATGTTTTTGAGAAGCGGTGATGCTGCACATAAAGACTCAACAGGTCAATGCCATGACATCAAACATAAAATACTATCTGATCCCACTGCAACTTAAAATTGTGGTGAAATCAAATATATAACTTAAGGCATCGAGTTTTTGTATTATTTCCAATATCTTTCGAATCAAGCAAATGCAAAAAAGTTCTTTCTTGTCTTGTCTGCCAAAAACACATTGGTGCTTGCTGCCTCACCGAGTTGCACTAATTTTGTGGGCAAAACCTTTTATGCACCAACAGTCAATTTTTTTTTTTTTTTCGAGGAAACGGCAGTTTGTATGTACTTGAACAGTTCATATTTATATTTCAATCCCCTTTCTACAGCGTTGCTAACATTAGGAGTTGATTTAAATCTGGCTTTCCGTCCCACCACGAGATACTTCATGGTGGAGGCGCCTGAACTCATCCATATAAACAAAGTCAGACACCAAGTTAACATTACTTTCTCGGCCTTTTGGCTTAGATCAAGTGTAGTATCTGTTCTTATCAGTTTAATATCTGATATGTGGGCCAATGGTCCACACGATATTAAGTAAATTTTTTTAACGGGGAGGATCCAACACAATAGCTTGCTATTGAGGACCTCATGCGGCGTCCAAGTGTTACACTACTGCTAGGGCCTGGCGCACCCCCACCAAATCAGACTATAAATATTTTTTAAGCGAGGTTACCAAAAATGCAATCTCCTAGCTAGAGAAAACCCACTGCAATTAGCTTCCAGGATTATTTTTCTTCAAATGTTCATTATTTCTAGTGCTCCACAACCATGCTAAGTTTCGAAATAAAATTATCTTGTTGTAACAATCAATAACAGCCGTCTCACCTTTCATAATATAATGCAGTAAAAAAATAAGTTCTGATTGCTAGATTCAGGTGCAAAGAATGTACCTCATTCAGGTTCGACAAACATCCACTCGCTCGCATCAAACTGTACATAATTGACCAAAGGTGCAAGGAATTAGTAAGTTTGGAGATATGGATGTTCCGTGCTTTGCGTTTAAAACAAAAAGTTGTCAAATTTTAAAATACATGGCAGTCGCACTAAAATATTAATGTAAAATACATAATCACAAGGTCCATCGTAATTGACAATAATCCCTCAAAACTTCCCGCATCGACTGACTTGAGGTAAAATAATTCTCACAACGCTACAAATAGAGATACACGGCCGACATGACAACTTACTTACCTGGATGGGGTCAATGGGCGATCATTAAGGTCCATGGCCTAGGGAAGTGACTTCCATTGCACTTTGGATGGGTGCTTGCCTAAGGTCTACCCAAGGGGTGGACCCTACATCATAATTTGTGTCAGGGGGGCTTGCGTCCGCGCAACCCCCGCAATTCTAGTATAAATTTTTTTCCGATGATTTTCTATTAAGTTTCTCAATGACCAAAAAATATGGTCAAACAAGGAAAATTTTGATATTACAAAATAAACACTTTAAAAATAAGTAGTTTTCTTCCCGTGGACAGCTTGGCGAGCGAAGTCAAAATTTCTACATTAATCAATTAATTGGATTATTAATTTAAGTAGAGGTCAGTTGTTAAATATTTACAACAATTTCTCAATAAATACACTCACACTGCCATAATAGGTTAGGTGAATTCTCACATAAAGCTTTAGATACTCCATGCTGTCAATTTCTTTTAAGTTTGATGGTGTCTTCTGCCAAGAAAACTATTTGACTTTTTAATTGCAAAAATGAGGAAAGTTTGTTGGTTTTTCGTGTGAACAACTCTAAGACAAGCGCAAGACCAGGTTGACAAACATGCATGTAAGAACCTAGGGTCGTTTTATTTTCTGGACATTAACAACATGGTCATCACTTCTAGCTTATAAACTTCACATTGCTTCATTTTTTAAGTAGGAGCACCAACATAGTCCTGGAATCAAATTCCGAAGTGAATTTGTGGACTAAATCTATTTATAGCATAGTTTTTGTTCTTATAAAGAAGGTTCCCACAACTTAACACTCTTCCTACGTGACTTCGCACTGCACTACAATGTGGGAAACCACTTCAGATTGTTGACCCTCTTGTTTTTTGAAATCCACCACCAAACACAATACGGAGCACCATCCTATTATGTTTAATATTTTTAACCTTTTTTTCTTGCAAAAACGACCGTGTAAACTAAACCGGCACTAAAGCACCAATAAGGTTTCCAACAACACTATTTTCCACATCCTTCATAATTAGGGCGTCCCACCTATACTTTCCCGTTAAAGTGTAAGTTTAAGTTTGAAGAGAAAGCACAAGTCCCGCAACATATTTTACTTAATTTGTTGTTGGGTGTGTGGTCGCATAAATTTAAAGCAAACGAATAGCATTTCTTAAAGCACCAAGAACTGCATATTATTGAAGTGACAATGCATACATCATCGTGGAGTTGAGAAGTGATCTTCATACCTGTTCTGAGAAAAAATAGAAAACTTCTTGGAGGTAATCTCTCTGGATTCCTACATCGACCCTCCTGATTCACGTGCCAAACTTGTCCCCGATCTCTACTCGGAAAATGTATGTTTTTGAGAAGCGGTGATGCTGCACATAAAGACTCAACAGGTCAATGCCATGACATCAAACATAAAATACTATCTGATCCCACTACAACTTAAAATTGTGGTGAAATCAAATATATAACTTAAGGCATCGAGTTTTTATATTATTTCCAATATCTTTCGAATCAAGCAAATGCAAAAAAGTTCTTTCTTGTCTTGTCTGCCAAAAACACATTGGTGCTTGCTGCCTCACCGAGTTGCACTAATTTTGTGGGCAAAACCTTTTATGCACCAACAGTCAATTTTTTTTTTTTCGAGGAAACGGCAGTTTGTATGTACTTGAACAGTTCATATTTATATTTCAATCCCCTTTCTACAGCGTTGCTAACATTAGGAGTTGATTTAAATCTGGCTTTCCGTCCCACCACGAGATACTTCATGGTGGAGGCGCCTGAACTCATCCATATAAACAAAGTCAGACACCAAGTTAACATTACTTTCTCGGCCTTTTGGCTTAGATCAAGTGTAGTATCTGTTCTTATCAGTTTAATATCTGATATGTGGGCCAATGGTCCACACGATATTAAGTAAATTTTTTTAACGGGGAGGATCCAACACAATAGCTTGCTATTGAGGACCTCATGCGTCGTCCAAGTGTTACACTACTGCTAGGGCCTGGCGCACCCCCACCAAATCAGACTATAAATATTTTTTAAGCGAGGTTACCAAAAATGCAATCTCCTAGCTAGAGAAAACCCACTGCAATTAGCTTCCAGGATTATTTTTCTTCAAATGTTCATTATTTCTAGTGCTCCACAACCATGCTAAGTTTCGAAATAAAATTATCTTGTTGTAACAATCAATAACAGCCGTCTCACCTTTCATAATAGAATGCAGTAAAAAAATAAGTTCTGATTGCTAGATTCAGGTGCAAAGAATGTACCTCATTCAGGTTCGACAAACATCCACTCGCTCGCATCAAACTGTACATAATTGACCAAAGGTGCAAGGAATTAGTAAGTTTGGAGATATGGATGTTCCGTGCTTTGCGTTTAAAACAAAAAGTTGTCAAATTTTAAAATACATGGCAGTCGCACTAAAATATTAATGTAAAATACATAATCACAAGGTCCATCGTAATTGACAATAATCCCTCAAAACTTCCCGCATCGACTGACTTGAGGTAAAATAATTCTCACAACGCTACAAATAGAGATACACGGCCGACATGACAACTTACTTACCTGGATGGGGTCAATGGGCGATCATTAAGGTCCATGGCCCAGGGAAGTGACTTCCATTGCACTTTGGATGGGTGCTTGCCTAAGGTCTACCCAAGGGGTGGACCCTACATCATAATTTGTGTCAGGGGGGCTTGCGTCCGCGCAGCCCCCGCAATTCTAGTATAAATTTTTTCCCGATGATTTTCTATTAAGTTTCTCAATGTCCAAAAAATATGGTCAAACAAGGAAAATTTTGATATTACAAAATAAACACTTTAAAAATAAGTAGTTTTCTTCCCGTGGACAGCTTGGCGAGCGAAGTCAAAATTTCTACATTAATCAATTAATTGGATTATTAATTTAAGTAGAGGTCAGTTGTTAAATATTTACAACAATTTCTCAATAAATACACTCACACTGCCATAATAGGTTAGGTGAATTCTCACATAAAGCTTTAGATACTCCATGCTGTCAATTTCTTTTAAGTTTGATGGTGTCTTCTGCCAAGAAAACTATTTGACTTTTTAATTGCAAAAATGAGGAAAGTTTGTTGGTTTTTCGTGTGAACAACTCTAAGACAAGCGCAAGACCAGGTTGACAAACATGCATGTAAGAACCTAGGGTCGTTTTATTTTCTGGACATTAACAACATGGTCATCACTTCTAGCTTATAAACTTCACATTGCTTCATTTTTTAAGTAGGAGCACCAACATAGTCCTGGAATCAAATTCCGAAGTGAATTTGTGGACTAAATCTATTTATAGCATAGTTTTTGTTCTTATAAAGAAGGTTCCCACAACTTAACACTCTTCCTACGTGACTTCGCACTGCACTACAATGTGGGAAACCACTTCAGATTGTTGACCCTCTTGTTTTTTGAAATCCACCACCAAACACAATACGGAGCACCATCCTATTATGTTTAATATTTTTAACCTTTTTTTCTTGCAAAAACGACCGTGTAAACTAAACCGGCACTAAAGCACCAATACGGTTTCCAACAACACTATTTTCCACATCCTTCATAATTAGGGCGTCCCACCTATACTTTCCCGTTAAAGTGTAAGTTTAAGTTTGAAGAGAAAGCACAAGTCCCGCAACATATTTTACTTAATTTGTTGTTGGGTGTGTGGTCGCATAAATTTAAAGCAAACGAATAGCATTTCTTAAAGCACCAAGAACTGCATATTATTGAAGTGACAATGCATACATCATCGTGGAGTTGAGAAGTGATCTTCATACCTGTTCTGAGAAAAAATAGAAAACTTCTTGGAGGTAATCTCTCTGGATTCCTACATCGACCCTCCTGATTCACGTGCCAAACTTGTCCCCGATCTCTACTCGGAAAATGTATGTTTTTGAGAAGCGGTGATGCTGCACATAAAGACTCAACAGGTCAATGCCATGACATCAAACATAAAATACTATCTGATCCCACTACAACTTAAAATTGTGGTGAAATCAAATATATAACTTAAGGCATCGAGTTTTTGTATTATTTCCAATATCTTTCGAATCAAGCAAATGCAAAAAAGTTCTTTCTTGTCTTGTCTGCCAAAAACACATTGGTGCTTGCTGCCTCACCGAGTTGCACTAATTTTGTGGGCAAAACCTTTTATGCACCAACAGTCAATTTTTTTTTTTTCGAGGAAACGGCAGTTTGTATGTACTTGAACAGTTCATATTTATATTTCAATCCCCTTTCTACAGCGTTGCTAACATTAGGAGTTGATTTAAATCTGGCTTTCCGTCCCACCACGAGATACTTCATGGTGGAGGCGCCTGAACTCATCCATATAAACAAAGTCAGACACCAAGTTAACATTACTTTCTCGGCTTTTTGGCTTAGATCAAGTGTAGTATCTGTTCTTATCAGTTTAATATCTGATATGTGGGCCAATGGTCCACACGATATTAAGTAAATTTTTTTAACGGGGAGGATCCAACACAATAGCTTGCTATTGAGGACCTCATGCGTCGTCCAAGTGTTACACTACTGCTAGGGCCTGGCGCACCCCCACCAAATCAGACTATAAATATTTTTTAAGCGAGGTTACCAAAAATGCAATCTCCTAGCTAGAGAAAACCCACTGCAATTAGCTTCCAGGATTATTTTTCTTCAAATGTTCATTATTTCTAGTGCTCCACAACCATGCTAAGTTTCGAAATAAAATTATCTTGTTGTAACAATCAATAACAGCCGTCTCAGCTTTCATAATAGAATGCAGTAAAAAAATAAGTTCTGATTGCTAGATTCAGGTGCAAAGAATGTACCTCATTCAGGTTCGACAAACATCCACTCGCTCGCATCAAACTGTACATAATTGACCAAAGGTGCAAGGAATTAGTAAGTTTGGAGATATGGATGTTCCGTGCTTTGCGTTTAAAACAAAAAGTTGTCAAATTTTAAAATACATGGCAGTCGCACTAAAATATTAATGTAAAATACATAATCACAAGGTCCATCGTAATTGACAATAATCCCTCAAAACTTCCCGCATCGACTGACTTGAGGTAAAATAATTCTCACAACGCTACAAATAGAGATACACGGCCGACATGACAACTTACTTACCTGGATGGGGTCAATGGGCGATCATTAAGGTCCATGGCCCAGGGAAGTGACTTCCATTGCACTTTGGATGGGTGCTTGCCTAAGGTCTACCCAAGGGGTGGACCCTACATCATAATTTGTGTCAGGGGGGCTTGCGTCCGCGCAGCCCCCGCAATTCTAGTATAAATTTTTTCCCGATGATTTTCTATTAAGTTTCTCAATGTCCAAAAAATATGGTCAAACAAGGAAAATTTTGATATTACAAAATAAACACTTTAAAAATAAGTAGTTTTCTTCCCGTGGACAGCTTGGCGAGCGAAGTCAAAATTTCTACATTAATCAATTAATTGGATTATTAATTTAAGTAGAGGTCAGTTGTTAAATATTTACAACAATTTCTCAATAAATACACTCACACTGCCATAATAGGTTAGGTGAATTCTCACATAAAGCTTTAGATACTCCATGCTGTCAATTTCTTTTAAGTTTGATGGTGTCTTCTGCCAAGAAAACTATTTGACTTTTTAATTGCAAAAATGAGGAAAGTTTGTTGGTTTTTCGTGTGAACAACTCTAAGACAAGCGCAAGACCAGGTTGACAAACATGCATGTAAGAACCTAGGGTCGTTTTATTTTCTGGACATTAACAACATGGTCATCACTTCTAGCTTATAAACTTCACATTGCTTCATTTTTTAAGTAGGAGCACCAACATAGTCCTGGAATCAAATTCCGAAGTGAATTTGTGGACTAAATCTATTTATAGCATAGTTTTTGTTCTTATAAAGAAGGTTCCCACAACTTAACACTCTTCCTACGTGACTTCGCACTTCACTACAATGTGGGAAACCACTTCAGATTGTTGACCCTCTTGTTTTTTGAAATCCACCACCAAACACAATACGGAGCACCATCCTATTATGTTTAATATTTTTAACCTTTTTTTCTTGCAAAAACGACCGTGTAAACTAAACCGGCACTAAAGCACCAATAAGGTTTCCAACAACACTATTTTCCACAGCCTTCATAATTAGGGCGTCCCACGTATACTTTCCCGTTAAAGTGTAAGTTTAAGTTTGAAGAGAAAGCACAAGTCCCGCAACATATTTTACTTAATTTGTTGTTGGGTGTGTGGTCGCATAAATTTAAAGCAAACGAATAGCATTTCTTAAAGCACCAAAAACTGCATATTATTGAAGTGACAATGCATACATCATCGTGGAGTTGAGAAGTGATCTTCATACCTGTTCTGAGAAAAAATAGAAAACTTCTTGGAGGTAATCTCTCTGGATTCCTACATCGACCCTCCTGATTCACGTGCCAAACTTGTCCCCGATCTCTACTCGGAAAATGTATGTTTTTGAGAAGCGGTGATGCTGCACATAAAGACTCAACAGGTCAATGCCATGACATCAAACATAAAATACTATCTGATCCCACTACAACTTAAAATTGTGGTGAAATCAAATATATAACTTAAGGCATCGAGTTTTTGTATTATTTCCAATATCTTTCGAATCAAGCAAATGCAAAAAAGTTCTTTCTTGTCTTGTCTGCCAAAAACACATTGGTGCTTGCTGCCTCACCGAGTTGCACTAATTTTGTGGGCAAAACCTTTTATGCACCAACAGTCAATTTTTTTTTTTTCGAGGAAACGGCAGTTTGTATGTACTTGAACAGTTCATATTTATATTTCAATCCCCTTTCTACAGCGTTGCTAACATTAGGAGTTGATTTAAATCTGGCTTTCCGTCCCACCACGAGATACTTCATGGTGGAGGCGCCTGAACTCATCCATATAAACAAAGTCACACACCAAGTTAACATTACTTTCTCGGCCTTTTGGCTTAGATCAAGTGTAGTATCTGTTCTTATCAGTTTAATATCTGATATGTGGGCCAATGGTCCACACGATATTAAGTAAATTTTTTTAACGGGGAGGATCCAACACAATAGCTTGCTATTGAGGACCTCATGCGTCGTCCAAGTGTTACACTACTGCTAGGGCCTGGCGCACCCCCACCAAATCAGACTATAAATATTTTTTAAGCGAGGTTACCAAAAATGCAATCTCCTAGCTAGAGAAAACCCACTGCAATTAGCTTCCAGGATTATTTTTCTTCAAATGTTCATTATTTCTAGTGCTCCACAACCATGCTAAGTTTCGAAATAAAATTATCTTGTTGTAACAATCAATAACAGCCGTCTCACCTTTCATAATAGAATGCAGTAAAAAAATAAGTTCTGATTGCTAGATTCAGGTGCAAAGAATGTACCTCATTCAGGTTCGACAAACATCCACTCGCTCGCATCAAACTGTACATAATTGACCAAAGGTGCAAGGAATTAGTAAGTTTGGAGATATGGATGTTCCGTGCTTTGCGTTTAAAACAAAAAGTTGTCAAATTTTAAAATACATGGCAGTCGCACTAAAATATTAATGTAAAATACATAATCACAAGGTCCATCGTAATTGACAATAATCCCTCAAAACTTCCCGCATCGACTGACTTGAGGTAAAATAATTCTCACAACGCTACAAATAGAGATACACGGCCGACATGACAACTTACTTACCTGGATGGGGTCAATGGGCGATCATTAAGGTCCATGGCCCAGGGAAGTGACTTCCATTGCACTTTGGATGGGTGCTTGCCTAAGGTCTACCCAAGGGGTGGACCCTACATCATAATTTGTGTCAGGGGGGCTTGCGTCCGCGCAGCCCCCGCAATTCTAGTATAAATTTTTTCCCGATGATTTTCTATTAAGTTTCTCAATGTCCAAAAAATATGGTCAAACAAGGAAAATTTTGATATTACAAAATAAACACTTTAAAAATAAGTAGTTTTCTTCCCGTGGACAGCTTGGCGAGCGAAGTCAAAATTTCTACATTAATCAATTAATTGGATTATTAATTTAAGTAGAGGTCAGTTGTTAAATATTTACAACAATTTCTCAATAAATACACTCACACTGCCATAATAGGTTAGGTGAATTCTCACATAAAGCTTTAGATACTCCATGCTGTCAATTTCTTTTAAGTTTGATGGTGTCTTCTGCCAAGAAAACTATTTGACTTTTTAATTGCAAAAATGAGGAAAGTTTGTTGGTTTTTCGTGTGAACAACTCTAAGACAAGCGCAAGACCAGGTTGACAAACATGCATGTAAGAACCTAGGGTCGTTTTATTTTCTGGACATTAACAACATGGTCATCACTTCTAGCTTATAAACTTCACATTGCTTCATTTTTTAAGTAGGAGCACCAACATAGTCCTGGAATCAAATTCCGAAGTGAATTTGTGGACTAAATCTATTTATAGCATAGTTTTTGTTCTTATAAAGAAGGTTCCCACAACTTAACACTCTTCCTACGTGACTTCGCACTGCACTACAATGTGGGAAACCACTTCAGATTGTTGACCCTCTTGTTTTTTGAAATCCACCACCAAACACAATACGGAGCACCATCCTATTATGTTTAATATTTTTAACCTTTTTTTCTTGCAAAAACGACCGTGTAAACTAAACCGGCACTAAAGCACCAATAAGGTTTCCAACAACACTATTTTCCACATCCTTCATAATTAGGGCGTCCCACCTATACTTTCCCGTTAAAGTGTAAGTTTAAGTTTGAAGAGAAAGCACAAGTCCCGCAACATATTTTACTTAATTTGTTGTTGGGTGTGTGGTCGCATAAATTTAAAGCAAACGAATAGCATTTCTTAAAGCACCAAGAACTGCATATTATTGAAGTGACAATGCATACATCATCGTGGAGTTGAGAAGTGATCTTCATACCTGTTCTGAGAAAAAATAGAAAACTTCTTGGAGGTAATCTCTCTGGATTCCTACATCGACCCTCCTGATTCACGTGCCAAACTTGTCCCCGATCTCTACTCGGAAAATGTATGTTTTTGAGAAGCGGTGATGCTGCACATAAAGACTCAACAGGTCAATGCCATGACATCAAACATAAAATACTATCTGATCCCACTACAACTTAAAATTGTGGTGAAATCAAATATATAACTTAAGGCATCGAGTTTTTGTATTATTTCCAATATCTTTCGAATCAAGCAAATGCAAAAAAGTTCTTTCTTGTCTTGTCTGCCAAAAACACATTGGTGCTTGCTGCCTCACCGAGTTGCACTAATTTTGTGGGCAAAACCTTTTATGCACCAACAGTCAATTTTTTTTTTTTCGAGGAAACGGCAGTTTGTATGTACTTGAACAGTTCATATTTATATTTCAATCCCCTTTCTACAGCGTTGCTAACATTAGGAGTTGATTTAAATCTGGCTTTCCGTCCCACCACGAGATACTTCATGGTGGAGGCGCCTGAACTCATCCATATAAACAAAGTCAGACACCAAGTTAACATTACTTTCTCGGCCTTTTGGCTTAGATCAAGTGTAGTATCTGTTCTTATCAGTTTAATATCTGATATGTGGGCCAATGGTCCACACGATATTAAGTAAATTTTTTTAACGGGGAGGATCCAACACAATAGCTTGCTATTGAGGACCTCATGCGTCGTCCAAGTGTTACACTACTGCTAGGGCCTGGCGCACCCCCACCAAATCAGACTATAAATATTTTTTAAGCGAGGTTACCAAAAATGCAATCTCCTAGCTAGAGAAAACCCACTGCAATTAGCTTCCAGGATTATTTTTCTTCAAATGTTCATTATTTCTAGTGCTCCACAACCATGCTAAGTTTCGAAATAAAATTATCTTGTTGTAACAATCAATAACAGCCGTCTCACCTTTCATAATAGAATGCAGTAAAAAAATAAGTTCTGATTGCTAGATTCAGGTGCAAAGAATGTACCTCATTCAGGTTCGACAAACATCCACTCGCTCGCATCAAACTGTACATAATTGACCAAAGGTGCAAGGAATTAGTAAGTTTGGAGATATGGATGTTCCGTGCTTTGCGTTTAAAACAAAAAGTTGTCAAATTTTAAAATACATGGCAGTCGCACTAAAATATTAATGTAAAATACATAATCACAAGGTCCATCGTAATTGACAATAATCCCTCAAAACTTCCCGCATCGACTGACTTGAGGTAAAATAATTCTCACAACGCTACAAATAGAGATACACGGCCGACATGACAACTTACTTACCTGGATGGGGTCAATGGGCGATCATTAAGGTCCATGGCCCAGGGAAGTGACTTCCATTGCACTTTGGATGGGTGCTTGCCTAAGGTCTACCCAAGGGGTGGACCCTACATCATAATTTGTGTCAGGGGGGCTTGCGTCCGCGCAGCCCCCGCAATTCTAGTATAAATTTTTTCCCGATGATTTTCTATTAAGTTTCTCAATGTCCAAAAAATATGGTCAAACAAGGAAAATTTTGATATTACAAAATAAACACTTTAAAAATAAGTAGTTTTCTTCCCGTGGACAGCTTGGCGAGCGAAGTCAAAATTTCTACATTAATCAATTAATTGGATTATTAATTTAAGTAGAGGTCAGTTGTTAAATATTTACAACAATTTCTCAATAAATACACTCACACTGCCATAATAGGTTAGGTGAATTCTCACATAAAGCTTTAGATACTCCATGCTGTCAATTTCTTTTAAGTTTGATGGTGTCTTCTGCCAAGAAAACTATTTGACTTTTTAATTGCAAAAATGAGGAAAGTTTGTTGGTTTTTCGTGTGAACAACTCTAAGACAAGCGCAAGACCAGGTTGACAAACATGCATGTAAGAACCTAGGGTCGTTTTATTTTCTGGACATTAACAACATGGTCATCACTTCTAGCTTATAAACTTCACATTGCTTCATTTTTTAAGTAGGAGCACCAACATAGTCCTGGAATCAAATTCCGAAGTGAATTTGTGGACTAAATCTATTTATAGCATAGTTTTTGTTCTTATAAAGAAGGTTCCCACAACTTAACACTCTTCCTACGTGACTTCGCACTGCACTACAATGTGGGAAACCACTTCAGATTGTTGACCCTCTTGTTTTTTGAAATCCACCACCAAACACAATACGGAGCACCATCCTATTATGTTTAATATTTTTAACCTTTTTTTCTTGCAAAAACGACCGTGTAAACTAAACCGGCACTAAAGCACCAATAAGGTTTCCAACAACACTATTTTCCACATCCTTCATAATTAGGGCGTCCCACCTATACTTTCCCGTTAAAGTGTAAGTTTAAGTTTGAAGAGAAAGCACAAGTCCCGCAACATATTTTACTTAATTTGTTGTTGGGTGTGTGGTCGCATAAATTTAAAGCAAACGAATAGCATTTCTTAAAGCACCAAGAACTGCATATTATTGAAGTGACAATGCATACATCATCGTGGAGTTGAGAAGTGATCTTCATACCTGTTCTGAGAAAAAATAGAAAACTTCTTGGAGGTAATCTCTCTGGATTCCTACATCGACCCTCCTGATTCACGTGCCAAACTTGTCCCCGATCTCTACTCGGAAAATGTATGTTTTTGAGAAGCGGTGATGCTGCACATAAAGACTCAACAGGTCAATGCCATGACATCAAACATAAAATACTATCTGATCCCACTACAACTTAAAATTGTGGTGAAATCAAATATATAACTTAAGGCATCGAGTTTTTGTATTATTTCCAATATCTTTCGAATCAAGCAAATGCAAAAAAGTTCTTTCTTGTCTTGTCTGCCAAAAACACATTGGTGCTTGCTGCCTCACCGAGTTGCACTAATTTTGTGGGCAAAACCTTTTATGCACCAACAGTCAATTTTTTTTTTTTTTTTCGAGGAAACGGCAGTTTGTATGTACTTGAACAATTCATATTTATATTTCAATCCCCTTTCTACAGCGTTGCTAACATTAGGAGTTGATTTAAATCTGGCTTTCCGTCCCACCACGAGATACTTCATGGTGGAGGCGCCTGAACTCATCCATATAAACAAAGTCACACACCAAGTTAACATTACTTTCTCGGCCTTTTGGCTTAGATCAAGTGTAGTATCTGTTCTTATCAGTTTAATATCTGATATGTGGGCCAATGGTCCACACGATATTAAGTAAATTTTTTTAACGGGGAGGATCCAACACAATAGCTTGCTATTGAGGACCTCATGCGGCGTCCAAGTGTTACACTACTGCTAGGGCCTGGCGCACCCCCACCAAATCAGACTATAAATATTTTTTAAGCGAGGTTACCAAAAATGCAATCTCCTAGCTAGAGAAAACCCACTGCAATTAGCTTCCAGGATTATTTTTCTTCAAATGTTCATTATTTCTAGTGCTCCACAACCATGCTAAGTTTCGAAATAAAATTATCTTGTTGTAACAATCAATAACAGCCGTCTCACCTTTCATAATAGAATGCAGTAAAAAAATAAGTTCTGATTGCTAGATTCAGGTGCAAAGAATGTACCTCATTCAGGTTCGACAAACATCCACTCGCTCGCATCAAACTGTACATAATTGACCAAAGGTGCAAGGAATTAGTAAGTTTGGAGATATGGATGTTCCGTGCTTTGCGTTTAAAACAAAAAGTTGTCAAATTTTAAAATACATGGCAGTCGCACTAAAATATTAATGTAAAATACATAATCACAAGGTCCATCGTAATTGACAATAATCCCTCAAAACTTCCCGCATCGACTGACTTGAGGTAAAATAATTCTCACAACGCTACAAATAGAGATACACGGCCGACATGACAACTTACTTACCTGGATGGGGTCAATGGGCGATCATTAAGGTCCATGGCCCAGGGAAGTGACTTCCATTGCACTTTGGATGGGTGCTTGCCTAAGGTCTACCCAAGGGGTGGACCCTACATCATAATTTGTGTCAGGGGGGCTTGCGTCCGCGCAGCCCCCGCAATTCTAGTATAAATTTTTTCCCGATGATTTTCTATTAAGTTTCTCAATGTCCAAAAAATATGGTCAAACAAGGAAAATTTTGATATTACAAAATAAACACTTTAAAAATAAGTAGTTTTCTTCCCGTGGACAGCTTGGCGAGCGAAGTCAAAATTTCTACATTAATCAATTAATTGGATTATTAATTTAAGTAGAGGTCAGTTGTTAAATATTTACAACAATTTCTCAATAAATACACTCACACTGCCATAATAGGTTAGGTGAATTCTCACATAAAGCTTTAGATACTCCATGCTGTCAATTTCTTTTAAGTTTGATGGTGTCTTCTGCCAAGAAAACTATTTGACTTTTTAATTGCAAAAATGAGGAAAGTTTGTTGGTTTTTCGTGTGAACAACTCTAAGACAAGCGCAAGACCAGGTTGACAAACATGCATGTAAGAACCTAGGGTCGTTTTATTTTCTGGACATTAACAACATGGTCATCACTTCTAGCTTATAAACTTCACATTGCTTCATTTTTTAAGTAGGAGCACCAACATAGTCCTGGAATCAAATTCCGAAGTGAATTTGTGGACTAAATCTATTTATAGCATAGTTTTTGTTCTTATAAAGAAGGTTCCCACAACTTAACACTCTTCCTACGTGACTTCGCACTGCACTACAATGTGGGAAACCACTTCAGATTGTTGACCCTCTTGTTTTTTGAAATCCACCACCAAACACAATACGGAGCACCATCCTATTATGTTTAATATTTTTAACCTTTTTTTCTTGCAAAAACGACCGTGTAAACTAAACCGGCACTAAAGCACCAATAAGGTTTCCAACAACACTATTTTCCACATCCTTCATAATTAGGGCGTCCCACCTATACTTTCCCGTTAAAGTGTAAGTTTAAGTTTGAAGAGAAAGCACAAGTCCCGCAACATATTTTACTTAATTTGTTGTTGGGTGTGTGGTCGCATAAATTTAAAGCAAACGAATAGCATTTCTTAAAGCACCAAGAACTGCATATTATTGAAGTGACAATGCATACATCATCGTGGAGTTGAGAAGTGATCTTCATACCTGTTCTGAGAAAAAATAGAAAACTTCTTGGAGGTAATCTCTCTGGATTCCTACATCGACCCTCCTGATTCACGTGCCAAACTTGTCCCCGATCTCTACTCGGAAAATGTATGTTTTTGAGAAGCGGTGATGCTGCACATAAAGACTCAACAGGTCAATGCCATGACATCAAACATAAAATACTATCTGATCCCACTACAACTTAAAATTGTGGTGAAATCAAATATATAACTTAAGGCATCGAGTTTTTGTATTATTTCCGATATCTTTCGAATCAAGCAAATGCAAAAAAGTTCTTTCTTGTCTTGTCTGCCAAAAACACATTGGTGCTTGCTGCCTCACCGAGTTGCACTAATTTTGTGGGCAAAACCTTTTATGCACCAACAGTCAATTTTTTTTTTTTTTTTCGAGGAAACGGCAGTTTGTATGTACTTGAACAATTCATATTTATATTTCAATCCCCTTTCTACAGCGTTGCTAACATTAGGAGTTGATTTAAATCTGGCTTTCCGTCCCACCACGAGATACTTCATGGTGGAGGCGCCTGAACTCATCCATATAAACAAAGTCACACACCAAGTTAACATTACTTTCTCGGCCTTTTGGCTTAGATCAAGTGTAGTATCTGTTCTTATCAGTTTAATATCTGATATGTGGGCCAATGGTCCACACGATATTAAGTACATTTTTTTAACGGGGAGGATCCAACACAATAGCTTGCTATTGAGGACCTCATGCGGCGTCCAAGTGTTACACTACTGCTAGGGCCTGGCGCACCCCCACCAAATCAGACTATAAATATTTTTTAAGCGAGGTTACCAAAAATGCAATCTCCTAGCTAGAGAAAACCCACTGCAATTAGCTTCCAGGATTATTTTTCTTCAAATGTTCATTATTTCTAGTGCTCCACAACCATGCTAAGTTTCGAAATAAAATTATCTTGTTGTAACAATCAATAACAGCCGTCTCACCTTTCATAATAGAATGCAGTAAAAAAATAAGTTCTGATTGCTAGATTCAGGTGCAAAGAATGTACCTCATTCAGGTTCGACAAACATCCACTCGCTCGCATCAAACTGTACATAATTGACCAAAGGTGCAAGGAATTAGTAAGTTTGGAGATATGGATGTTCCGTGCTTTGCGTTTAAAACAAAAAGTTGTCAAATTTTAAAATACATGGCAGTCGCACTAAAATATTAATGTAAAATACATAATCACAAGGTCCATCGTAATTGACAATAATCCCTCAAAACTTCCCGCATCGACTGACTTGAGGTAAAATAATTCTCACAACGCTACAAATAGAGATACACGGCCGACATGACAACTTACTTACCTGGATGGGGTCAATGGGCGATCATTAAGGTCCATGGCCCAGGGAAGTGACTTCCATTGCACTTTGGATGGGTGCTTGCCTAAGGTCTACCCAAGGGGTGGACCCTACATCATAATTTGTGTCAGGGGGGCTTGCGTCCGCGCAGCCCCCGCAATTCTAGTATAAATTTTTTCCCGATGATTTTCTATTAAGTTTCTCAATGTCCAAAAAATATGGTCAAACAAGGAAAATTTTGATATTACAAAATAAACACTTTAAAAATAAGTAGTTTTCTTCCCGTGGACAGCTTGGCGAGCGAAGTCAAAATTTCTACATTAATCAATTAATTGGATTATTAATTTAAGTAGAGGTCAGTTGTTAAATATTTACAACAATTTCTCAATAAATACACTCACACTGCCATAATAGGTTAGGTGAATTCTCACATAAAGCTTTAGATACTCCATGCTGTCAATTTCTTTTAAGTTTGATGGTGTCTTCTGCCAAGAAAACTATTTGACTTTTTAATTGCAAAAATGAGGAAAGTTTGTTGGTTTTTCGTGTGAACAACTCTAAGACAAGCGCAAGACCAGGTTGACAAACATGCATGTAAGAACCTAGGGTCGTTTTATTTTCTGGACATTAACAACATGGTCATCACTTCTAGCTTATAAACTTCACATTGCTTCATTTTTTAAGTAGGAGCACCAACATAGTCCTGGAATCAAATTCCGAAGTGAATTTGTGGACTAAATCTATTTATAGCATAGTTTTTGTTCTTATAAAGAAGGTTCCCACAACTTAACACTCTTCCTACGTGACTTCGCACTGCACTACAATGTGGGAAACCACTTCAGATTGTTGACCCTCTTGTTTTTTGAAATCCACCACCAAACACAATACGGAGCACCATCCTATTATGTTTAATATTTTTAACCTTTTTTTCTTGCAAAACCGACCGTGTAAACTAAACCGGCACTAAAGCACCAATAAGGTTTCCAACAACACTATTTTCCACATCCTTCATAATTAGGGCGTCCCACCTATACTTTCCCGTTAAAGTGTAAGTTTAAGTTTGAAGAGAAAGCACAAGTCCCGCAACATATTTTACTTAATTTGTTGTTGGGTGTGTGGTCGCATAAATTTAAAGCAAACGAATAGCATTTCTTAAAGCACCAAGAACTGCATATTATTGAAGTGACAATGCATACATCATCGTGGAGTTGAGAAGTGATCTTCATACCTGTTCTGAGAAAAAATAGAAAACTTCTTGGAGGTAATCTCTCTGGATTCCTACATCGACCCTCCTGATTCACGTGCCAAACTTGTCCCCGATCTCTACTCGGAAAATGTATGTTTTTGAGAAGCGGTGATGCTGCACATAAAGACTCAACAGGTCAATGCCATGACATCAAACATAAAATACTATCTGATCCCACTACAACTTAAAATTGTGGTGAAATCAAATATATAACTTAAGGCATCGAGTTTTTGTATTATTTCCAATATCTTTCGAATCAAGCAAATGCAAAAAAGTTCTTTCTTGTCTTGTCTGCCAAAAACACATTGGTGCTTGCTGCCTCACCGAGTTGCACTAATTTTGTGGGCAAAACCTTTTATGCACCAACAGTCAATTTTTTTTTTTTCGAGGAAACGGCAGTTTGTATGTACTTGAACAGTTCATATTTATATTTCAATCCCCTTTCTACAGCGTTGCTAACATTAGGAGTTGATTTAAATCTGGCTTTCCGTCCCACCACGAGATACTTCATGGTGGAGGCGCCTGAACTCATCCATATAAACAAAGTCACACACCAAGTTAACATTACTTTCTCGGCCTTTTGGCTTAGATCAAGTGTAGTATCTGTTCTTATCAGTTTAATATCTGATATGTGGGCCAATGGTCCACACGATATTAAGTACATTTTTTTAACGGGGAGGATCCAACACAATAGCTTGCTATTGAGGACCTCATGCGGCGTCCAAGTGTTACACTACTGCTAGGGCCTGGCGCACCCCCACCAAATCAGACTATAAATATTTTTTAAGCGAGGATACCAAAAATGCAATCTCCTAGCTAGAGAAAACCCACTGCAATTAGCTTCCAGGATTATTTTTCTTCAAATGTTCACTATTTCTAGTGCTCCACAACCATGCTAAGTTTCGAAATAAAATTATCTTGTTGTAACAATCAATAACAGCCGTCTCACCTTTCATAATAGAATGCAGTAAAAAATAAGTTCTGATTGCTAGATTCAGGTGCAAAGAATGTACCTCATTCAGGTTCGACAAACATCCACTCGCTCGCATAAAACTGTACATAATTGACCAAAGGTGCAAGGAATTAGTAAGTTTGGAGATATGGATGTTCTGTTCTTTGCGTTTAAAACAAAAAGTTGTCAAATTTTAAAATACATGTCAGTCGCACTAAAATATTAATGTAAAATACATAATCACAAGGTCCATCAAACACAATACGGAGCACCATCCTATTAAGTTTAATATATTGAACCTTTTTTTCTTGCAAAAACGACCGTGTAAACTAAACCGGCACTAAAGCACGAATAAGGTTTCCAACAACACTATTTTCCACATCCTTCATAATTAGGGCGTCCCACATATACTTTCCCGTTAAAGTGTAAGTTTAAGTTTGAAGAAAAAGCACAAGTCCCGCAACATATTTTACTTAATTTGTTGTTGGGTGTGTGGTCGTATAAATTTAAAGCAAACGAATAGCATTTCGTAAAGCACCAAGAAATGCATATTATGGAAGTGACAATGCATACATCATCGTGGAGTTGAGAAGTGATCTTCATACCTGTTCTGAGAAAAAATTGAAAAATTCTTCGAGGTAATATCTCTGGATTCCTACATCGACCCTCCTGATTCACGTCCAAAACTTGTCCCGTTAACTTCAAACAAAAGGAGGGAACGTTCACTTCAAATTCTTCAAATTCCACTCCATAAGCACCAGTTAAAAATGGGAAATATATTAGACTACTAAACAGGGCCTCAAATCTTACCAGGACATCTAACTGTTTAAAATCTTTTATGCAAGTGATCTACGAACTTTAAGGACAAGTGAAGTGGACAATGTGGCTAAATGCTCGAACTAAAAGATGGTAGTTTCTTGCCTTCTTCCTCATCCACTTAGTAATTATGTGAAAGACCAGCGAACTTGTTCTGAAAGTACAAAAGATCAGAACTAGAAATCAACGAAAAAATACATTAAATTAAGGGCATCATACTCTCCAGTATACGTATACTTATTATAAGCACATTTAACTTGATCACCCCAGTATATACTAGATCAACTTTAAAAAATATGGTAAACAAGGAGTGTATGGGCAAAACATGTTTTAGTTACTTGAATCCAGGGGTGCACTATTATACTCGCATTGCAATGCACTAACCTCAACATCCCGTAATATAATAAATAAGAATTAAATATATTGTCACAACACCGCAAAGAGTAGCAATTACATTCAGGATAAGAGTGTAATGGTGTAGTAGACAAAGGAGTTTGTAATATATTGTCAGGATTGTTCTTATATACCACCAGAAAGCCTCTATATTATAATCCAATCACCATTTGGAAAGTGAAACAGCAGGTGAAATAGAACTACACACATTTCAGTGTGTTGGACAATTATCCACTAAAAACCACAAAATTAGCAGTGTATTGCAAAACGAGATTTTATTACTAAACCCCAAGGCTGCCCTAATATACTCGCATTCGTAGAGATTAAACTAGACATTCCCTTACTAGAAAAAAGAACAATTCAATAAACAAGAACATGACAACCTCAGAAAAAAGTCATATTTTTCACAATTACTCCAAAGAAAAATGCCAAAAATTGTTCCCAAATACTGATGTGTTATGTAACTTTCCTATTAATAATATGACAACCCATGTGTGGATAAATCAAAAACAACCACCATTTTGGGAAAAATTGTAAAATTATTTGGGGTACAAAAGAAAAAATTAATAAATTAAAAAACCCATATATGTACCACCAGAATTATATGCCTCTCTATCTTATAATCTAATCACCATTTAGAAAGTAAAACAGCATGTGAAACAAAATCTAAACAATTAACTGAAATATGCTTTTCTATATAAGGAATCAAATCGGAGAAAAAAACTACTGACCAGAAAGTGACGCCGGAAGTCGCATGCACCGACCCTCGCTCCTCTTTCATCTTTGTGTTTGAGTTTTGAGAATCCCAAAAATCCCTCGTCAATAGTAGACCCAAACTATAGTATTTTATTGTGTGTGGACTGTTGAGTAGTAGTACAAACTACCAAACATCTCTACATATTAATCATAGTATACTAATTTTTATTTTTAGGCGGGTTTATAAATAATAATCTATTTTTATTAAAAGTTAATGTGTTTTATAGTTATATTTTATATCGAAAATCAAAAACGCTCTAAATATTAATCATGGTACTAATTTTTATTATTAGGTGTGTTTATCGAAGATAATATATTTTCATTTGGCAAACAATTAAAGTTAGGAGTTTAAAGTTATTTTTAGTTTTAAGTTGAAAAATATTTGTTTATGTAATAAGTCATAAAATAACAGTTTAAAGTTAGAAGTTGGTGTTGATGTGAGATACTTTTTTGAATAACTTATTTTATTTTTGTGATTTATTTCATAAAAATTAATATTATCACTCAAATTTATTATTTTTACATTAATTATAACTCATAAGTCATCCATAATACAAAATATCCAAATAGATAATTTTTATGTCAATTTTTAAGTATCGAACTATTTCCTTTCAATACAAAGACATAATAGTAATAAACAGTTGGTATTGACTATAAACCATGACCGCTCATTTAATATCAAATTAACGACTAAATCTACCTTCCCCTACCGTAATTGGAAGGGGTTGATTATCCTTTTCTTGCGGCACACTCTTCAAAGTTACAAATTTTTTGGAATAACTCGAGGATTATTTTGTTGATTGACAATGACAAATGCTCGCAATACTAAGTAAAGCATTTTGAATTGAATTTTTGTAGTCTTATCATTAATGTAAAATGATTTTGTAGCAGACAAGCAAAAATTAGACTTTCAAATTTTTAAAAGTAGTCTTATCACTAGTGTAAAGCAATTTTGTAGTAGAGAAACAAAAATTAGACTTTCAAACTTTTAAAAGTCGACGAACGATGATTATTCTGTGTAGGTCTGTGGTTTTCCGATGACTATTCAAATGTCGAGTTAAACTACTTCATAATATTTTTCTTTATTTTTTAGGTACTTAGTATGAAAAACTCATATTTTAAAATAAATTAAAATAACTCATATTTTAAAATAAATTAAAATAACTCATATTTTAAAATAAATTAAAATAACTCATATTTTAAAATAAATTAAAATCCAATAATCTAATATAAATCAAGCAATTACAATTTTAAAAATGCAATAATTATTTAAATAATAATAAAAATGTTATTTATATATATTACGCATTTCATATTATCTGACCGTTAACATTTGGGACAAGAAAATTGGTTTAAAAAATGAAAATGGTGAAAAAAAAACAAAAACAATAAAATAAAAATAAATGGATAAATTAGTAATTTACTATATTTTGAAAAAAAATCTTAACCGTTAATGTGGATAATGAGACTTCAAAAGACGAGAAGAGTACAAATATGTAATTTCATAAAATAATAACAAATAAAGTGCATATTACAAATAAAACACTATTAAAAAACGAATGGGTCAAAATAATTGCATAAATGATTATTGTACAAGTTAATAATAATTTCAACAATTTTTAAAGTTTAATATTTCATAATACCCAACATATTATAGGTCACTAATACAATATTCGGTTTTTTTTTAATATTATGTTTTAGAAAAAGATGTTCATGAGGTTAATCGTGGGGCACTTACCTAAGTTTGAGATGTTTTTTAGTGTAAAAAAGTGTAAAAATTTGTAAATTAATAAAATGTTCTCTAATTACTACAATACCAATACATTTATACGAGAAATCTACTTAACTTCAAGCCTAAGAATGATCTCAAGCGTATAAAATCCCACATTTTATATATGAATACTTGATTAATTAATGTTAAGTATAATAAAATATAAATTATAACATTTAGCGACATAATTGATATATATTTCATTAAAAATGTCGATGTAATACATGGTTATATATAAAATTACGTAAACTAGAAAAAAATAGAGTCATATAAAAATATTAAACTAATACTTTATTTAATCAAAAGTAATAACTAAAAAGGAAAATAGGAAAATAGAGATGGGCATTCTCCCCGTTGGACCCTAATCCGATCTTTGCCCGTTTGGGGTAGGGAATCAAGATTTTTTTTTCTAGTACATGATAGGAATCGAGGATAAATATATGAAAAATTCGGGGGTCGGGGATTATGGTCTCCACGCCCCGATTCTCGTTCCCCGCTCCCCGAACCTTATTCACTTAAAAAATAATTATTTTAAAAATGACTATTAAATAATTTATCAAGAAAATATATATGTAATGCTATGATTTTAAATTTTTATATCCACTCAATAATTTAATAGTTACATATTATGATATAAATTAATTATAATAACATCGTTCTTGCGTATTATTAATAGTATAAATAAAATTTAATTAAAATTAAGATTTAAAATACTATTTTAATATAAGAAAAAACAAATATTATGATTTATCATGTTAATTTATATTATAAAATATTATTCATATTTTAATAAAAAAGAGAAAGAAAATTTTCCTTTTCTCATTCGGGACGGGGATCGGGCATTAGAATAGTCCTCATTCGAGGATTGGAGCGTGTTCAGGAATCGAAGGATCACCGGTGGGGATAACACTCCCAATCCCGAAATGACCCGATGCCTATATTAAATTTAAATGATTTATATAATAAAATGGTGAAGATTGATTCTGTATCCTAAAATTAACTCATCTCTTTTAATATTTTTGCATAAATTAATTTCAGTAACATTCTACTCTCTTATAATATATAGAAATAGATAAAATTAGCTCTAATCCAATTCAACTTGACTCCAATTATTCGCGACTCAAGTAGAATTTGAATATTACTTTTCATTTGATTGAAATTTTTTGATTCCACATGATTTGTTTTAGAAAAATCATAAACTGAGCTCAATTACAAAAATTTGTTTTTTTGAGGGAGATCATATAAAAACTGTAACTTTTCGTAAAGGAATACAATAATGGAACAAAGCCAACTAATCAGATAAAAACAGAATCATACGGATCTCCTAAGAAATGACTAATAACAGCTAATAAAGCCGATACAATTATCATCAATTATTTTTAATATACGAGGGTGCCACCCTCATATCTAGTTTGCGAGAATCTATACTATTTATTAAGAAAAAAAATAACGTTTCGAATTTTAATTATCACTGAACACAAGTTAGATTACTTACAATTACATAATTAAATAATATTTACTTTATATAATTTAATTTCTCGCACTAGTGCATAAGAACCAACTTTAAAAACAAAAATAATCCAAAACACTGAATAACACTTCGAACATAGTTTTTCAGTTTTCATCGTTCAAAAAATAATAAAATCTAATCTACACAAAAAATAAATATATATCAGGTGTGCACGAACCCAAGAAGTACACGGATGTCACTAATCCACTAGGTATGGAGGCCCTCAGATATAATATGAGGGCCTGCCACAACTTTCAAACACTTTGGAAATCAGTCACCCTAATTGTAAAAAAAAGTAAAAAAAGAAAAGAAACAATCAAATAAAAAGGATCAGGTAAAAATATAACGTTGATCAATATTTAACCTGTTTGTACTGTTACGTTAGAACATAACATTGTGACTGATACGTATTTAGGAGCAATGTTTTCTGCTGCTAACTCTTACTTACATTCCTGGAGCTCTAAAGTTAAAGCACCATTGGGACATACATTATACACATATATATCAGTTACCCCAATAGAGTTAAGCTTGGACTTTCACAGGCTTTGAGGAGTTGTTAGATACTAAGGTAACATTAAGGTTATCTTCTCCAAATTAGCTACGCCTTCAAAATTACCACTTCCGTCCTTAGTTTTCATGGACTCACTCTTGTAAATATACTTGCTTGATGCCCATAGGAAAGCTCTTAAATTTAGTGCAGATATAACCAAAAGAAACCCATAATATTAGTAATTTAAGTGGGAATCGTTCAAATTCTTCCCTATCCAACTTTTTCCTCCAATGCTTCCTTTTACTTTATCCACCATTGTCACTAAAAAGCTATTTAAGAAGTTCCCAACCCTGTGAAAACTATCGTCCCAAGGCTTTGCATATCTTTGGGGGATTGATCGTAGAAGAACTCAAGCAATTCAATGGCATTACATCTGCAACACCAAGAACATATTGAGGCAATAGTCAAAATATAATCATTGGGACAATTTCTTCAGGGCCCAAAATGTGGTGCACTTTTATCGCATCCATTCGTCCAACTCCACAAGATAAGCAATTCCGATGGCTATAATTTGTATTACAAATCCGATGCCAAGCTTTTGAAGCAGAGTTATTCCCCTTGGGTTCCCTGTTCTTTTTCGCATAAGTGGTACGAAATACCTGCCATACATTGGGACAAACTAGCATAGAGAACGTTACAAACCTTCCCAGTAATGCTGCTGGAATTTGGAAGTTCGGGCCTAAGTGTCTGTCCAAGGTGGTGCCTTGTTTAACAAAGAGAGTATTGATTTGGGCCCCAATTGTGCTAGGAGTGAGGGTTACTAGCCATATCATGGCCATCCCCGTAACAAGCTTTGCAGCAATTGAATAGGATTTCGTAAAGCACCAGGAGTGATATATAGCAGTTGACCTGCATATTATTGAAGTGACAACGCATACATCATCATGGAGTTAAGAAGGGATCTTCATACCTGTTTTGAGAAAACACAAGAAACTTCATGGAGGTGATCTCTCAGAATTCCAACATTGACCAGCCTGATTCACTTCTCAACCTGTCCCCGATCTCGACTCAGAAAGCTAGAAGAACCATGGATAATGTATTTTTTTGAGAAGCGGTGCTCCTGCACATAATGACTCAAGAGGTCAATTCAAACATAAACAGTACTATCTGATCCCGGTAACACTTAAAATTGCAGCGCAATCAAAATATCTTGGTAAAAATATAAGGTACAGAGTTTTTGCTTTCTTTTCGATATCTTTCAACTCTTTCAAATGTAAAGAAGTTCTTTCTTTTCTGCCAAAAAACAAACACATTGGTGGTTGCTGCCTTACTGAGTCGCATTAATTTTGTGGGCAAAACTTTATATGCATTTTCCCCAACAGAGATTTGTTTTTTTTTTATATTTTGAGGGAACGGCCAATTTGTATGTACTTGGACAATCTTCTTCTATATATAATAAACCGACTAAGGGCAAAGTTTGCCAAAAAATTGCCCGTGAAATAACGAGTATACCCCTAACGAATTGTGAATTACACTTCTGCCACAACCTCTAAAGAGCGACTGCCGTTACATTGATTGTTACAGCTTCCTCTTCTTCTTCTTCTCATCCTAATACACAATTCCAGTTATAATATTTCGAGGACTCATTATCATCTCGCTGTGTCCCCCTGTCATAAAAAAGGTACGAATCTGTACCCATTATGCATTCATGTATAAAAATATATTTTTGTACATGTACAATGTTTCCGGAAACCTCTGTTTCTTTTTATTATTTCAGTTTCATAAAATCAATTGTCGAACCTGTTACATTTTCCAACATTGGGGGAACTAAAACTGGTCATGTAACTTGTGTGAAATATAATATTTTTATAGGCTGTTACATGTTTGATGAAAGGTCACAACCAACTTTTGCATTGTTATGTTTTAAATTTGTGTTTTGAGATAAATTTACACCTTGTGAAATGAAAGAAGAGGCCTTTTTTTAATCACTTCTGAGCTGAATTTGGTAGGTATTGTGAATTAGCTAGGGTGCTATTGATTCAGTATAACGAGACCATGCATGATGTATCTGATTTAATTTTAGAAAGATGGGGAATAAGTGCTTGATTTTTTTAGGTGTGCCATTTTTATTTGGTTATATTTATGTTTTTATTGTTATTGGATTGAACTATATAGCTATTGTCTATTATTTTATACAAGATGATTTCTTAAGATCTCGTGCATATTGGATGTAAGCAACAAAAGAAATGCAATATACGTTGAAGCATATGTTCCCATTTTGCCTCATAGGTCGAAGTTTTTATAAATATCATCATTTAATCAAATGGCATAGATATCATTAAAGGTGATAATGTGTGACACGTTTAGAAGTGGTCTTTAGAGAATGTGTGTTTTAGAGAATGCGTGTTTTAGAGAATGCGTGTTTCAAGTGAGCGTCGTACTAACTATAGTAACGTTTTATGTGATGTTGCCATAAATGACTTTATGTTTTTATTTGTTAAGTTCCTTTTGTTTTTCTTATCCACTTCTCTATATAATAACCCAACCAAGGGCAAAAATGAGACAAAAAAATGCACATGAAATTATAAAAGTACTATTTCTTTGAAAATAACAAAATTGACACTCTGAATATGAGATTACCGAACTATCCAACTCAATTTTAGAAAAAAAAAGTTGTCCACCTCATCTGTGTGTTGGCTCTCAGTCACGGCTCACGAGCTCCTCTTATGGCAATTCTTTCATTATCAGAAAATTTAGGTCTACAAACTACAAATTCTGAGTTTGGTTAGGATCTCGCGCTAGATCACCTTTTAAGAAATCAAAATCGATCTCAAAATACCAACCTCAACATGTATTTATTGTTGATCCGCTAAGGTATTGTGTTCTTCCGACCCTAATTCTTTAAAATATATGTGTATATATCTTAATTGTTAAAGCATATTACCACTTGCAAGTAGACATCACTTTTCAATATTGTATAGGTTACCCAGTTTGGTTTGTATTACACAAAAGCAGAGAGCAATGCTTGATTACGTCCCCAGTTTCTCAGTCTGTGAAACGGGTGAGAGGCATCTGGCGCATGACCTGAGTGGTGTTGGTTTGTCTACATATTCTTTGCAGTTCAGAATTTTTTGCCTTATAGTATTTTAATTTTTCTGTGCAGGAGTATTTCTTCTACACCAAATAGTGAACAACTTGATGCAACTAAAATCAATAAAACTAGCGCACAAACATTCACCAGACTAATTATTCATCTGTTTGTAGCCTTTCTTTTTTTAATCGGATATACAGATTATATTTTCATCTGGCCTATTTTTAGTTGGTTTCGAGGTTTTCTATCTCTCTACATTAATCATACTACTATCTTCCAATACACTTTCTTTGGCCAGACCCTGGTAACATTTATGCCCCCTGCTTGAACTGTTCTTACCTTCCATCCACATGAGAATAATTCTTGTAGTTGGCATCGAGGACTCTTCCATGCTAAAATATGACTCTAGAGTTATGAGGTCTTTACAATCACAGATATCTATCCCTTGATGAGCTAACTACTAAATTACATAGGTAAAAAGCAGTTAGAGGGTCATCAAAAGGGAGGAACTTGTCTGGCCTTTCCAATGTTTTAAGGGCTCTTTTATCATCAGGAGCCAATTTTCAGGTATTTCTCTGGCTATGTTAAAAATTAGCACCATAACATCTTTAACACTTGTAGAAGATATCATATGGGTGTGCCATTATGCCTCTACATGATCTGTAGTAATTTAAGTTTCTTACATTTTTTAGATTTGTGTTTGTAGCATGGACAGATGGAAGAAGCAAGCCAGAAAATTCAAGCACATTTCTCCTGGTAGAGAATCAAATCCTCTTGTGCAGATATGTGTCCAATTTTACCAAGACCGAATTTATCTGTCGGTTATCTGTGAAAAAATGATATCAATGTACGAGGTAGCAAAGCTTAAGTGCATTAAAGAGGTGCACAAAGTTTAGTGTTCTAAAGTAGGATCCTGGGAGTCTCACGCGGCTTCTCCACAATCTCTTATTTGTGTTTCTCTGGTTTTTTACAATTTCACTATTTAGTAATTTAAAGACTATAATCAACGCAGAAATTCGTGGGTTTAGGCAGGAAGCAAAGGTCCAGGAAAAATCGAAAGGTTTGGTCTTTTGATTGTTCTGCTTTTGGTGGAAGTTTTTGTTACAATTGCCAATACTTGTATATATTCACTCCTATTGAGCCTCATTGTTCTCATCATCACCATGATGTTCTCAGAACCCTCAAGCACCCCTTAGTTTTAGCATGCAATTACATCACTAATATATATGAAATCTTTAGTTTTGGCAATTACATTATACTATGTAAATTTGGTAGTTAGTTTTTTTTATTAGTTATGAAATTTGTTTTTCCCAACTGTTTCGATGACAAAATTTGAGAGTGGAAAACTTGGTCTGAGCAGTAGCTGCATGTATTATTGCAGGCTTGAAGTAATGGAAGAGTGGGAAATAATGGTTTTCCGCAAATGTAACAAAGAGGATGGTACCATGCATTTTTTTATAGCAGAAGGCCGATATGTTTGAGGTCTTTGCCCGTACTGCTACAGATCAGATTATAATTGTAAGCAAATCCACTCTCTTCTACATTTAGTTTTGGTTGTAACACATGCTATGCTCTGTGGTTTTCTCATATTTTAAGTTTCAGTACAGGTGTTGATATTTTATATAATTAAGTTTGAGGTTTAGAAAATGAACTGCAAATATAGCTTCTTGTAATTCATTTTTTAGATTGCAAGTTTTTTGCTCTTCTAGGGGTTGCATATTAGTTGTGTAGGACCTCCACTGCGAAGCCAATAAGCCTCAAAACTAAAATCATATGCCCAAAATATCAGGACTTCAAAGACCAATGTTCTCTTTTTTTGCTTTGGATTATCTTATTGAGGACATGTGGTTCATAAAATTTTAACCCCTTATCTTACAGGGTTTTTGGTGTTTAATTTCGAGTAATAAAATTTGAAACTTTCTTTTGATGTGTTAATATTTTGTGGATTAATTTACCATTCTTTTACATTTCATTCTCAGATCTAATTATTATGATTACCCTTTGCAATAAAATGCAAACAACATCATAGTTTTTTTTTATAACTTAGGTATGCCATATATTATTAAAACCACATTTCTTGAATTAGGAATATATATTTTTTTTGGATTTTTGGATTGAACAAAAAGAAAAACAGAAAATTCATTGTGGTAAGTTGTTATCTCAAGGGTAGATCGCATGTGCTTATTATACTTGGACTATTCGGTCTCACTGCAAGGACAAATAAAGTTGGATATTAGTCTTGTCCTCTTCCAGAGATTTAGGTTAGACTATAATGGTTTTTGTGCATGTTTAGTCAGTCAACAATAATTCTTTTGCCTGCTGGAAACCCAAACAAAGATAATCACAGTTTAAATTTCGTAGAATTCCAGTGCATTTTGCGGATTTTGTTTTGATATATACTCGTAGAAACATATAAAAGTTTGGGTTAAATATCAAATACATCATTCATTATGTTCGAATATATCAAATTAGTCATTCATTGCAAAATGACTCAATTTATTCACTAATTTAAAATTTTGTATCAACTTAGTCATTAAAATGTTGAAATTTTGTATCAATTTAGCCATTCCCAGGTGATGTCCTTGACACGAAATCTTAAATTGGTGACTAAATTGAGTCATTTTTGCAATGAATGACTAATTTGATACATTTGAACACAACGAGTGGTGTATTTGATATTTAACCCATAACAGTTTACGCTCTAATACATTTTCCCAAATTTTAGTTTTGACCTTTTGTAAGGCTATTTGGGTAGCGAAACTTGATGTTTTTAGGATAAACCAGCTGGAATACCGAACTATGAATATGTTAACTTATCTTGGAGGTTTTTAAAGGTTACACTAATTTATTATGGAAATCAGGTATTATAAGATTGCCTCAACGAACTTTATTGTGTATTTAATATGTACCTGCGTCTTGTGTTCTTTCTTTAAGTTGTCATTTTTTGAGCCCTTAAGTTTTACTTTTCCAAGAGATCGGAGCTCTTACTTGTGCACAGTTTCGTACAATATAGATGACTCGGTCTTTGATAGGTTTTTTATTGGAACATGATAGCAAATTCTACAATTTTAATTGTGGACCATCTAAATTAATGAAGTTTAAATAAGTTGAGCTAGCCTTGGACCTATGCTCGTAGAAATCAATACAAAAATCAGGTGCAAATAGGATTGTGTGAACAAGCTTTCTGTTATATTCACATACATTGTGTATTTAATTGTTAACTTGGTATTTCTTAGATCTGTGAGTTTTGTCTTTTTATGGGGTCTCGGCTCTCTTTATTAGTTCATAACCTCTGCACAATATCGTGGAATATAGGGCTAATGACTAATTTCATTGAAGTGAAGCTTCTCCCACCTTTTGCAACAAGAGTACTAAGGCAACCCCTAAATATGTTATTACAAGTAAAGCACATATGTTTTAGTCCTAGATTTATACTTCGAGGTCACTTTTCCCTCACACCTCCACTTATTATTGGCACAAGCTTTTTCTTGCATCCAGTTAGCTACTTACTATTCATACATGCATTTTCATGTCGCACCTCGGTATGAAACTATGTAGAATTTTATTACCCTTCCTGGAAAATATTTAGGCAAAAGGCAATTTTGACTTTCACAGTTTATAGAATTGTCCTCCGCAAAATTAATTTATTTTGACCTTTGTTACCGATAGTTTCTTGCAAGGTGTGTTTCGTTAGATTTTATAGTTTGCATTGCAATAAATTTAAGAATGAATTTTGTGCATGTGAATTAGATGGGTCAGTAAGATGTAAACATTCTTCATCTCTGTATGCTTGAAAGCCCTATTACATAAGTTCACAATGCTTTTGTATGCTTGAAAGCCCTATTACATAAGTTCACAAAGAAAGAGCTCACTTGCTGGTCATAAAAATCAAAAATCCGTTGCATATTGTACTAGAACAATATAATGAAATGGCACCGGATTACAGATTGCATTATGAATATAATTATTGTTACTATATACTCCCTCCGTCCCAGCAGGAAGTTAACATTTGAAAGATAAGGCTCGGCACGCATTTTAAGGCTCCTTTAAGTATAGTTTCATTAATTGTTTTAAATTTTTTTTTTTCTGAATAAAAATTAAATGTTTGGATTTTTATTCAAAAAAGAAAAAATTTAAAAATAAATAATGGAACTATATTTTATAGGAGCCTTAAAATGTGTGTCGAGCCCTCCATTTGAAATGTTAACAAATGGATGGGACACAGGGAGTACATGATAAATGCAAAGTCTATTAGAACACCTTTAATATTGTTCTTTAACAAATTTTGAACTTTTTAACACAGGATTCGGGAGAACATGATGTGGCTATTTTAGCATTCTTTCATCCTAATCTCGTTAATCTTATAGGTATAGTGGGTTTTAAACTCTTTAAATTTTGTAGGTACCTTTTTTTGTTGTTATGAGGGAATAGGTTACAAACATCTATGGGTGATTTCTTTGAGCACTTATTTTGTTAATATTACAGACTAATTTTACTAACACTATGCTAATGGTATACTCAGTTAAGAGTTTGCCTTTCTCTTAATCTACACATCTACCGGCTAAAATTCTTGAAGAGCACAAAAAGAGATATTTTGAGTCTGTTGCTAACTCTAGCCTTAGTGATAGTCTGCTAACAAGTAACAACAATAGTAAGAGCCCTGTTCCCCTTTTCTTTTCTTTTTTTGAAAACAAGGAGTCCATATAAAGAATTTTTGTATTAGTTTTAATAGAGTATCATTGTGTGTGCAATTATTAACATCTATTATGTAAATTAATCATTTTATCATGGTTGTTTTTATTATTTCTGTTCTTTAAATTGGTTGCAGTAGGTTTCGACGAAATTTTAGTAGCTAAGAGATTGAGAGTCTACACCAATATGCGAGCGAGTTTCGCTACTAATTTTCAGATTATTCTTGATCCGGTTTTTATTGTGTATCTTTAATTCTTTAAAGGATAAATTATATGTATTTCCATAGGTAATGCAATCAATACAAATACAATAATTTAGAACTATCATGCATGATTGAAAGAGTTTAGTTCCTTAACATGTGATTAAGGTACATATTTTGTGATTAATATGGACTCCTTTGTATCTTTCACTAACAAAACATTTTCATCCTAATCCCTCAAATTTTGAACTTGGTAAATTTTATACAGTACTAGAAAATGACCCGTGCCTCGCACGGGTTATTACGCTAGTTCATATTAATATTTCAACACAAATTTCAGGGAAGTTCTAGTACCCGAGGTTTCAGAATTTAAGCAAGCTACTGACCGGAATCACAACTCTAATATTGAACAAACTGGCTCATTAGTGTTGCCTTTGTTTCAATTAATTCTTTCAACGGATACTGCAACGTAGTTGTCAAGACTAGAATTGATTGGCCACTCTTTTGGCAAGCAATTAAGAACAAAATTGCTAAGACCAGATCACATGTGTTTTAAACTTGCAAATTAATTTTTCATGTTTGCATTATCCTATGTCCCTTAAACTAAAAAGTGAATACAGCAGTTATAACACTTTCAAGGTACAGTAATTTTATTCTCTGGGAAGGACTGCCACTTGAGCACTCTACAGTAGTTTCTCTGCCCTTCGTATATTTAAGCAGAATAATTTACCATATTCTTGCGAGTTCAATTCTAAACTGATATTACAAGTCCCGCCCGCAATATATTTTAGTTTTTATGTTGTCAAGTTTGATTGAGGAACACTTGAGCAATCATTAGGATTTCGTAAAACACGAAGAATTGATATAAAAGAGTCAACTTGCATAAGATTTAACACACATTGCATTTTATATCACCGTAAGATAAGAAGTGATCACTGTACCTGTTTCGCAAACACACAACCGAAGGCCTACACAAACCGGTTTCCCATATCCAAACTCCCCCCGTCTCAACTCCGAAAGTTGGAAGATTGATGGAGATCAATATTTTCCAGAAGCGATACTGCATATAAAGGCTGAAATTTGAGAAAAAGGGGGATGTTTGTCATGAAACACAAACTACCATCTGATCCACATAACCATCAAAATCAAAATTTTAGTCCACGGAAAAATTTCGGTGAGATCAGGTGCTTGAAAGTTTCTGCGCTTTAGCTAACTTGTGCCCTCGACGGGTCCACGCTTATTTGTGTTCATTTCATTTTTTCAAAAAACAAAATTCTCATCTACCAGAAAAATATTAAGCTAAAGAATCAAGGTTCGATGCCTCACGGAGACAAACATTAATTTATTTTTACTTCTAAAGAAAGTTAGTATGATTTGATTATTAAATAAATGATATATCCTAAAAGCTAAAACTGAAATTAAATTACATTCACATTTTACATTCTAGGGGGGGGGGGGGGGGCAATTAAAGAATCGAAAAAAAATACTTGAAAAAAAATATATTATAGAAATAAATTGTAATGCATCCCGTGCAAATGCACGGGTATAAAGCCAAGTTACTATTAAATAACTCTAAGTGGAATATCATGAATATATTATGATTTAAGTTTTAAGTCGTAACTAATAATATAGGTTTATTTGTTAGTGGTCGCTGCAGTTTGAACCAAAGAGATGCATTGATTTTGTGGGTAAACTTATTGATGCAATTACCTAGATTGAACTTTTTATGCACTCCTACAATTTCTATATAGATTTTATTTTCCATTGTACGAGTTTGCCAATATTGAAAATGGTTTTCTGCTCAGAGTTCCGCACCACCTCGAGACACTCTCAGATGGAAGTACGGCAGCAATCCTTATAAACAAAGCCGGATAGCTTGTTGAGGCATACCTTTCTCGGCCTTTTGGCTAAGATCAAGTGTAGTATCTGTTCTTATCGGTTTAATATCTGATATGTGGGCCATTGGTCCACACGATATTAAGTTAATTTTTTAACGGGGAAGGTCCGTCACAATAGCTTGCTATTAGGACCTCCATGCGTCGCCTGAGTGTTGCACTATTGCTTGGGCCTGGCGCACCCCAACCAAATCATAAACTCAATATTTTATGTTTATAGTTCTGACATCAACTAACTTTTCAGATATTCATATTATGTGTCATATAGACTGCGGCAACATTTTTAAAAATAAATGGCCAGCTTTGTTCCCTACGCTACAATCACGTGCATAAAATTTACCTCATTCGGCCTATGAGTTCATCTGTTGTTTTATGCCCAGCTTGTTTTATCCCCAGCTATCATCAAACACAACTCCACTCAACGGCCAAAACTGCAAATTTGCCAAAAGAGTCAATGAGTTAGTTTTATAATTTAGATATTTCGTGCATTAAAAAGAAGAAACACGTCAATCAGACACCAACCATACTTCAGATTTAGAGTAAAATTACATGAGAGTAAAAGTACATTGTCACGCTTTCTTTTTATCAGGTTAATGTGCTCGCAAAGCTTGCCGACTACGACTACGACTACACTTCAATCAAATTCTAACAACACATCAGTAAAGCTATATTATCACGCTTTTCTATTACAAGGTGATTTTTCTTGCAAACCTTTCCACATCGACAAAGTTAACTTGAAATTATTCGGGCAGTTGTATGTATAAATACAGATACACGGCCTACATGACAACATACTTACCTGGATGGGGTCAATGGACTATCATTAAGGTCCATGGCCTAGGGAAGTGACTTCCATTGCACTTTGGATGGGTGCTTGCCTAAGGTCTACCCAAGTGGTGGAGCCTACATCATAATTTGTGTCAGGGGGGTTTGCGTCCGCGCAGCCCCCGTAATTCTAGTATAATATTTTATTTGTAATACAATATTTTTGTGCTTGTCAGTGTCAAGAAATCATGTCTTATACTGAAACAATTACGCACTGGGAAAGTAGCCGGGGAGCAGATTCGAAGTTTGATATTATTTTCCTAACTCATTGATATTATTCAACACAAATTTCAGGGAAGTTCTAGTACCCGAGGTTTCAGAATTTAAGCAAGCTACTGACCGGAATCACAACTCTAATATTGAACAAACTGGCTCGTTAGTGTTGCCTATATTTCAATTAATTCTTTCAACGGATAGTGCAACATAGTAGTCAAGACTAGAACTGATTGGCCACTCTTTTGGCAAGCAATTAAGAACAAAATTGCTAAGACCAGATCACATGTGTTTTTAACTTGCAAATTAATTTTTCATGTTTGCATTATCCTATGTCCCTTAAACTGAAAAGTGAATACACCAGTTATAACACTTTCAAGGTAAAATAATTTTATTCTCTGGGAAGGACCGCCACTTGAGCACTCTACAGTAGTTTCGTTGCCCTTCGTATATTTAAGCAGAATAATTTAGCATATTCTTGCGAGTTCAATTCTAAACTGATATTACAAGTCCCGCCCGCAATATATTTTAGTTTTTATGTTGTCAAGTTTGATTGCGGAACACTTGAGAAATCATTAGGATTTCGTAAAACACGAAGAATTGATATAAAAGAGTCAACTTGCATAAGATTTAACACACATTGCATTTTATATCACCGTAAGATAAGAAGTGATCACTGTACCTGTTTCGCAAACACACAACCGAAGGCCTACACAAACCGGTTTCCCATATCCAAACTCCCCCCGTCTCAACTCCGAAAGTTGGAAGAATGGAGATCAATATTTTCCAGAAGCGATACTGCATATAAAGGCTGAAATTTGAGAAAAAGGGGGATGTTTGTCATGAAACACAAACTACCATCTGATCCACATAACCATCAAAATCAAAATTTTAGTCCACGGAAAAATTTCGGTGAGATCAGGTGCTTGAAAGTTTCTGCGCTTTAGCTAACTTTGTGCCCTCGACGGGTCCACGCTTATTTGTGTTCATTTCATTTTTTCAAAAAACAAAATTCTCATCTACCAGAAAAATATTAAGCTAAAGAATCAAGGTTCGATGCCTCACGGAGACAAACATTAATTTATTTTTACTTCTAAAGAAAGTTAGTATGATTTGATTATTAAATAAATGATATATCCTAAAAGCTAAAACTGAAATTAAATTACATTCACATTTTACATTCTAGGGGGGGGGGGGGGGGGGGCAATTAAAGAATCGAAAAAAAATACTTGAAAAAAATATATTATAGAAATAAATTGTAATGCATCCCGTGCAAATGCACGGGTATAAAGCCAAGTTACTATTAAATAACTCTAAGTGGAATATCATGAATATATTATGATTTAAGTTTTAAGTCGTAACTAATAATATAGGTTTATTTGTTAGTGGTCGTTGCAGTTTGAACCAAAGAGATGCATTGATTTTGTGGGTAAACTTATTGATGCAATTACCTAGATTGAACTTTTTATGCACTCCTACAATTTCTATATAGATTTTATTTTCCATTGTACGAGTTTGCCAATATTGAAAATGGTTTTCTGCTCAGAGTTCCGCACCACCTCGAGACACTCTCAGATGGAAGTACGGCAGCAATCCTTATAAACAAAGCCGGATAGCTTGTTGAGGCATACCTTTCTCGGCCTTTTGGCTAAGATCAAGTGTAGTATCTGTTCTTATCGGTTTAATATCTGATATGTGGGCCATTGGTCCACACGATATTAAGTTAATTTTTTAACGGGGAAGGTCCGTCACAATAGCTTGCTATTAGGACCTCCATGCGTCGCCTGAGTGTTGCACTATTGCTTGGGCCTGGCGCACCCCAACCAAAACATAAACTCAATATTTTATGTTTATAGTTCTGACATCAACTAACTTTTCAGATATTCACATTATGTGTCATATAGACTGCGGCAACATTTTTAAAAATAAATGGCCAGCTTTGTTCCCTACGCTACAATCACGTGCATAAAATTTACCTCATTCGGCCTATGAGTTCATCTGTTGTTTTATGCCCAGCTTGTTTTAACCCCAGCTATCATCAAACACAACTCCACTCAACGGCCAAAACTGCAAATTTGCCAAAAGAGTCAATGAGTTAGTTTTATAATTTAGATATTTCGTGCATTAAAAAGAAGAAACACGTCAATCAGACACCAACCATACTTCAGATTTAGAGTAAAATTACATGAGAGTAAAAGTACATTGTCACGCTTTCTTTTTATCAGGTTAATGTGCTCGCAAAGCTTGCCGACTACGACTACGACTACACTTCAATCAAATTCTAACACATCAGTAAAGCTATATTATCACGCTTTTCTATTACAAGGTGATTTTTTTTGCAAACCTTTCCACATCGACAAAGTTAACTTGAAATTATTCGGGCAGTTGTATGTATAAATACAGATACACGGCCTACATGACAACATACTTACCTGGATGGGGTCAATGGATTATCATTAAGGTCCATGGCCTAGGGAAGTGACTTCCATTGCACTTTGGATGGGTGCTTGCCTAAGGTCTACCCAAGTGGTGGAGCCTACATCATAATTTGTGTCAGGGGGGCTTGCGTCCGCGCAGCCCCCGCAATTCTAGTATAATATTTTATTTGTAATACAATATTTTTGTGATTGTCAGTGTCAAGAAATCATGTCTTATACTGAAACAATTACGCACTTGGAAAGTAGCCGGGGAGCAGAGTCGAAGTTTGATATTATTTTCCTAACTCATTGATATTATTCAACACAAATTTCAGGGAAGTTCTAGTACCCGAGGTTTCAGAATTTAAGCAAGCTACTGACCGGAATCACAACTCTAATATTGAACAAACTGGCTCGTTAGTGTTGCCTATATTTCAATTAATTCTTTCAACGGATAGTGCAACATAGTTGTCAAGACTAGAACTGATTGGCCACTCTTTTGGCAAGCAATTAAGAACAAAATTGCTAAGACCAGATCACATGTGTTTTTAACTTGCAAATTAATTTTTCATGTTTGCATTATCCTATGTCCCTTAAACTGAAAAGTGAATACACCAGTTATAACACTTTCAAGGTAAAATAATTTTATTCTCTGGGAAGGACCGCCACTTGAGCACTCTACAGTAGTTTCGTTGCCCTTCGTATATTTAAGCAGTTTCGCTGCCCTTCGTATATTTAAGCAGAATAATTTAGCATATTCTTGCGAGTTCAATTCTAAACTGATATTACAAGTCCCGCCCGCAATATATTTTAGTTTTTATGTTGTCAAGTTTGATTGCGGAACACTTGAGAAATCATTAGGATTTCGTAAAACACGAAGAATTGATATAAAAGAGTCAACTTGCATAAGATTTAACACACATTGCATTTTATATCACCGTAAGATAAGAAGTGATCACTGTACCTGTTTCGCAAACACACAACCGAAGGCCTACACAAACCGGTTTCCCATATCCAAACTCCCCCCGTCTCAACTCCGAAAGTTGGAAGATTGATGGAGATCAATATTTTCCAGAAGCGATACTGCATATAAAGGCTGAAATTTGAGAAAAAGGGGGATGTTTGTCATGAAACACAAACTACCATCTGATCCACATAACCATCAAAATCAAAATTTTAGTCCACGGAAAAATTTCGGTGAGATCAGGTGCTTGAAAGTTTCTGCGCTTTAGCCAACTTTGTGCCCTCGACGGGTCCACGCTTATTTGTGTTCATTTCATTTTTTCAAAAAACAAAATTCTCATCTACCAGAAAAATATTAAGCTAAAGAATCAAGGTTCGATGCCTCACGGAGACAAACATTAATTTATTTTTACTTCTAAAGAAAGTTAGTATGATTTGATTATTAAATAAATGATATATCCTAAAAGCTAAAACTGAAATTAAATTACATTCACATTTTACATTCTAGGGGGGGGGGGGCAATTAAAGAATCGAAAAAAAATACTTGAAAAAAAATATATTATAGAAATAAATTGTAATGCATCCCGTGCAAATGCACGGGTATAAAGCCAAGTTACTATTAAATAACTCTAAGTGGAATATCATGAATATATTATGATTTAAGTTTTAAGTCGTAACTAATAATATAGGTTTATTTGTTAGTGGTCGCTGCAGTTTGAACCAAAGAGATGCATTGATTTTGTGGGTAAACTTATTGATGCAATTACCTAGATTGAACTTTTTATGCACTCCTACAATTTCTATATAGATTTTATTTTCCATTGTACGAGTTTGCCAATATTGAAAATGGTTTTCTGCTCAGAGTTCCGCACCACCTCGAGACACTCTCAGATGGAAGTACGGCAGCAATCCTTATAAACAAAGCCGGATAGCTTGTTGAGGCATACCTTTCTCGGCCTTTTGGCTAAGATCAAGTGTAGTATCTGTTCTTATCGGTTTAATATCTGATATGTGGGCCATTGGTCCACACGATATTAAGTTAATTTTTTAACGGGGAAGGTCCGTCACAATAGCTTGCTATTAGGACCTCCATGCGTCGCCTGAGTGTTGCACTATTGCTTGGGCCTGGCGCACCCCAACCAAATCATAAACTCAATATTTTATGTTTATAGTTCTGACATCAACTAACTTTTCAGATATTCATATTATGTGTCATATAGACTGCGGCAACATTTTTAAAAATAAATGGCCAGCTTTGTTCCCTACGCTACAATCACGTGCATAAAATTTACCTCATTCGGCCTATGAGTTCATCTGTGGTTTTATGCCCAGCTTGTTTTATCCCCAGCTATCATCAAACACAACTCCACTCAACGGCCAAAACTGCAAATTTGCCAAAAGAGTCAATGAGTTAGTTTTATAATTTAGATATTTCGTGCATTAAAAAGAAGAAACACGTCAATCAGACACCAACCATACTTCAGATTTAGAGTAAAATTACATGAGAGTAAAAGTACATTGTCACGCTTTCTTTTTATCAGGTTAATGTGCTCGCAAAGCTTGCCGACTACGACTACGACTACACTTCAATCAAATTCTAACAACACATCAGTAAAGCTATATTATCACGCTTTTCTATTACAAGGTGATTTTTCTTGCAAACCTTTCCACATCGACAAAGTTAACTTGAAATTATTCGGGCAGTTGTATGTATAAATACAGATACACGGCCTACATGACAACATACTTACCTGGATGGGGTCAATGGACTATCATTAAGGTCCATGGCCTAGGGAAGTGACTTCCATTGCACTTTGGATGGGTGCTTGCCTAAGGTCTACCCAAGTGGTGGAGCCTACATCATAATTTGTGTCAGGGGGGTTTGCGTCCGCGCAGCCCCCGTAATTCTAGTATAATATTTTATTTGTAATACAATATTTTTGTGCTTGTCAGTGTCAAGAAATCATGTCTTATACTGAAACAATTACGCACTGGGAAAGTAGCCGGGGAGCAGATTCGAAGTTTGATATTATTTTCCTAACTCATTGATATTATTCAACACAAATTTCAGGGAAGTTCTAGTACCCGAGGTTTCAGAATTTAAGCAAGCTACTGACCGGAATCACAACTCTAATATTGAACAAACTGGCTCGTTAGTGTTGCCTATATTTCAATTAATTCTTTCAACGGATAGTGCAACATAGTAGTCAAGACTAGAACTGATTGGCCACTCTTTTGGCAAGCAATTAAGAACAAAATTGCTAAGACCAGATCACATGTGTTTTTAACTTGCAAATTAATTTTTCATGTTTGCATTATCCTATGTCCCTTAAACTGAAAAGTGAATACACCAGTTATAACACTTTCAAGGTAAAATAATTTTATTCTCTGGGAAGGACCGCCACTTGAGCACTCTACAGTAGTTTCGTTGCCCTTCGTATATTTAAGCAGAATAATTTAGCATATTCTTGCGAGTTCAATTCTAAACTGATATTACAAGTCCCGCCCGCAATATATTTTAGTTTTTATGTTGTCAAGTTTGATTGCGGAACACTTGAGAAATCATTAGGATTTCGTAAAACACGAAGAATTGATATAAAAGAGTCAACTTGCATAAGATTTAACACACATTGCATTTTATATCACCGTAAGATAAGAAGTGATCACTGTACCTGTTTCGCAAACACACAACCGAAGGCCTACACAAACCGGTTTCCCATATCCAAACTCCCCCCGTCTCAACTCCGAAAGTTGGAAGATTGATGGAGATCAATATTTTCCAGAAGCGATACTGCATATAAAGGCTGAAATTTGAGAAAAAGGGGGATGTTTGTCATGAAACACAAACTACCATCTGATCCACATAACCATCAAAATCAAAATTTTAGTCCACGGAAAAATTTCGGTGAGATCAGGTGCTTGAAAGTTTCTGCGCTTTAGCTAACTTTGTGCCCTCGACGGGTCCACGCTTATTTGTGTTCATTTCATTTTTTCAAAAAACAAAATTCTCATCTACCAGAAAAATATTAAGCTAAAGAATCAAGGTTCGATGCCTCACGGAGACGAACATTAATTTATTTTTACTTCTAAAGAAAGTTAGTATGATTTGATTATTAAATAAATGATATATCCTAAAAGCTAAAACTGAAATTAAATTACATTCACATTTTACATTCTAGGGGGGGGGGGGGGGGGCAATTAAAGAATCGAAAAAAAATACTTGAAAAAAATATATTATAGAAATAAATTGTAATGCATCCCGTGCAAATGCACGGGTATAAAGCCAAGTTACTATTAAATAACTCTAAGTGGAATATCATGAATATATTATGATTTAAGTTTTAAGTCGTAACTAATAATATAGGTTTATTTGTTAGTGGTCGTTGCAGTTTGAACCAAAGAGATGCATTGATTTTGTGGGTAAACTTATTGATGCAATTACCTAGATTGAACTTTTTATGCACTCCTACAATTTCTATATAGATTTTATTTTCCATTGTACGAGTTTGCCAATATTGAAAATGGTTTTCTGCTCAGAGTTCCGCACCACCTCGAGACACTCTCAGATGGAAGTACGGCAGCAATCCTTATAAACAAAGCCGGATAGCTTGTTGAGGCATACCTTTCTCGGCCTTTTGGCTAAGATCAAGTGTAGTATCTGTTCTTATCGGTTTAATATCTGATATGTGGGCCATTGGTCCACACGATATTAAGTTAATTTTTTAACGGGGAAGGTCCGTCACAATAGCTTGCTATTAGGACCTCCATGCGTCGCCTGAGTGTTGCAATATTGCTTGGGCCTGGCGCACCCCAACCAAAACATAAACTCAATATTTTATGTTTATAGTTCTGACATCAACTAACTTTTCAGATATTCACATTATGTGTCATATAGACTGCGGCAACATTTTTAAAAATAAATGGCCAGCTTTGTTCCCTACGCTACAATCACGTGCATAAAATTTACCTCATTCGGCCTATGAGTTCATCTGTTGTTTTATGCCCAGCTTGTTTTAACCCCAGCTATCATCAAACACAACTCCACTCAACGGCCAAAACTGCAAATTTGCCAAAAGAGTCAATGAGTTAGTTTTATAATTTAGATATTTCGTGCATTAAAAAGAAGAAACACGTCAATCAGACACCAACCATACTTCAGATTTAGAGTAAAATTACATGAGAGTAAAAGTACATTGTCACGCTTTCTTTTTATCAGGTTAATGTGCTCGCAAAGCTTGCCGACTACGACTACGACTACACTTCAATCAAATTCTAACACATCAGTAAAGCTATATTATCACGCTTTTCTATTACAAGGTGATTTTTTTTGCAAACCTTTCCACATCGACAAAGTTAACTTGAAATTATTCGGGCAGTTGTATGTATAAATACAGATACACGGCCTACATGACAACATACTTACCTGGATGGGGTCAATGGATTATCATTAAGGTCCATGGCCTAGGGAAGTGACTTCCATTGCACTTTGGATGGGTGCTTGCCTAAGGTCTACCCAAGTGGTGGAGCCTACATCATAATTTGTGTCAGGGGGGCTTGCGTCCGCGCAGCCCCCGCAATTCTAGTATAATATTTTATTTGTAATACAATATTTTTGTGATTGTCAGTGTCAAGAAATCATGTCTTGTACTGAAACAATTACGCACTTGGAAAGTAGCCGGGGAGCAGAGTCGAAGTTTGATATTATTTTCCTAACTCATTGATATTATTCAACAAGAATTTCAGGGAAGTTCTAGTTACCCGAGGTTTCAGAATTTAAGCAAGCTACTGACCGGAATCACAACTCTAATATTGAACAAACTTGCTCGTTAGTGTTGCCTATATTTCAATTAATTCTTTCAACGGATAGTGCAACATAGTTGTCAAGACTAGAACTGATTGGCCACTCTTTTGGCAAGCAATTAAGAACAAAATTGCTAAGACCAGATCACATGTGTTTTTAACTTGCAAATTAATTTTTCATGTTTGCATTATCCTATGTCCCTTAAACTGAAAAGTGAATACACCAGTTATAACACTTTCAAGGTAAAATAATTTTATTCTCTGGGAAGGACCGCCACTTGAGCACTCTACAGTAGTTTCGTTGCCCTTCGTATATTTAAGCAGTTTCGCTGCCCTTCGTATATTTAAGCAGAATAATTTAGCATATTCTTGCGAGTTCAATTCTAAACTGATATTACAAGTCCCGCCCGCAATATATTTTAGTTTTTATGTTGTCAAGTTTGATTGCGGAACACTTGAGAAATCATTAGGATTTCGTAAAACACGAAGAATTGATATAAAAGAGTCAACTTGCATAAGATTTAACACACATTGCATTTTATATCACCGTAAGATAAGAAGTGATCACTGTACCTGTTTCGCAAACACACAACCGAAGGCCTACACAAACCGGTTTCCCATATCCAAACTCCCCCCGTCTCAACTCCGAAAGTTGGAAGATTGATGGAGATCAATATTTTCCAGAAGCGATACTGCATATAAAGGCTGAAATTTGAGAAAAAGGGGGATGTTTGTCATGAAACACAAACTACCATCTGATCCACATAACCATCAAAATCAAAATTTTAGTCCACGGAAAAATTTCGGTGAGATCAGGTGCTTGAAAGTTTCTGCGCTTTAGCTAACTTTGTGCCCTCGACGGGTCCACGCTTATTTGTGTTCATTTCATTTTTTCAAAAAACAAAATTCTCATCTACCAGAAAAATATTAAGCTAAAGAATCAAGGTTCGATGCCTCACGGAGACAAACATTAATTTATTTTTACTTCTAAAGAAAGTTAGTATGATTTGATTATTAAATAAATGATATATCCTAAAAGCTAAAACTGAAATTAAATTACATTCACATTTTACATTCTAGGGGGGGGGGGGGGGGCAATTAAAGAATCGAAAAAAAATACTTGAAAAAAAATATATTATAGAAATAAATTGTAATGCATCCCGTGCAAATGCACGGGTATAAAGCCAAGTTACTATTAAATAACTCTAAGTGGAATATCATGAATATATTATGATTTAAGTTTTAAGTCGTAACTAATAATATAGGTTTATTTGTTAGTGGTCGCTGCAGTTTGAACCAAAGAGATGCATTGATTTTGTGGGTAAACTTATTGATGCAATTACCTAGATTGAACTTTTTATGCACTCCTACAATTTCTATATAGATTTTATTTTCCATTGTACGAATTTGCCAATATTGAAAATGGTTTTCTGCTCAGAGTTCCGCACCACCTCGAGACACTCTCAGATGGAAGTACGGCAGCAATCCTTATAAACAAAGCCGGATAGCTTGTTGAGGCATACCTTTCTCGGCCTTTTGGCTAAGATCAAGTGTAGTATCTGTTCTTATCGGTTTAATATCTGATATGTGGGCCATTGGTCCACACGATATTAAGTTAATTTTTTAACGGGGAAGGTCCGTCACAATAGCTTGCTATTAGGACCTCCATGCGTCGCCTGAGTGTTGCACTATTGCTTGGGCCTGGCGCACCCCAACCAAATCATAAACTCAATATTTTATGTTTATAGTTCTGACATCAACTAACTTTTCAGATATTCACATTATGAGTTCATATAGACTGCGGCAACATTTTTAAAAATAAATGGCCAGCTTTGTTCCCTACGCTACAATCACGTGCATAAAATTTACCTCATTCGGCCTATGAGTTCATCTGTTGTTTTATGCCCAGCTTGTTTTATCCCCAGCTATCATCAAACACAACTCCACTCAACGGCCAAAACTGCAAATTTGCCAAAAGAGTCAATGAGTTAGTTTTATAATTTAGATATTTCGTGCATTAAAAAGAAGAAACACGTCAATCAGACACCAACCATACTTCAGATTTAGAGTAAAATTACATGAGAGTAAAAGTACATTGTCACGCTTTCTTTTTATCAGGTTAATGTGCTCGCAAAGCTTGCCGACTACGACTACGACTACACTTCAATCAAATTCTAACACATCAGTAAAGCTATATTATCACGCTTTTCTATTACAAGGTGATTTTTTTTGCAAACCTTTCCACATCGACAAAGTTAACTTGAAATTATTCGGGCAGTTGTATGTATAAATACAGATACACGGCCTACATGACAACATACTTACCTGGATGGGGTCAATGGATTATCATTAAGGTCCATGGCCTAGGGAAGTGACTTCCATTGCACTTTGGATGGGTGCTTGCCTAAGGTCTACCCAAGTGGTGGAGCCTACATCATAATTTGTGTCAGGGGGGCTTGCGTCCGCGCAGCCCCCGCAATTCTAGTATAATATTTTATTTGTAATACAATATTTTTGTGCTTGTCAGTGTCAAGAAATCATGTCTTATACTGAAACAATTACGCACTTGGAAAGTAGCCGGGGAGCAGAGTCGAAGTTTGATATTATTTTTCTAACTCATTGATATTATTCAACACAAATTTCAGGGAAGTTCTAGTACCCGAGGTTTCAGAATTTAAGCAAGCTACTGACCGGAATCACAACTCTAATATTGAACAAACTGGCTCGTTAGTGTTGCCTATATTTCAATTAATTCTTTCAACGGATAGTGCAACATAGTTGTCAAGACTAGAACTGATTGGCCACTCTTTTGGCAAGCAATTAAGAACAAAATTGCTAAGACCAGATCACATGTGTTTTTAACTTGCAAATTAATTTTTCATGTTTGCATTATCCTATGTCCCTTAAACTGAAAAGTGAATACACCAGTTATAACACTTTCAAGGTAAAATAATTTTATTCTCTGTGAAGGACCGCCACTTGAGCACTCTACAGTAGTTTCGTTGCCCTTCGTATATTTAAGCAGTTTCGCTGCCCTTCGTATATTTAAGCAGAATAATTTACCATATTCTTGCGAGTTCAATTCTAAACTGATATTACAAGTCCCGCCCGCAATATATTTTAGTTTTTATGTTGTCAAGTTTGATTGCGGAACACTTGAGCAATCATTAGGATTTCGTAAAACACGAAGAATTGATATAAAAGAGTCAACTTGCATAAGATTTAACACACATTGCATTTTATATCACCGTAAGATAAGAAGTGATCACTGTACCTGTTTCGCAAACACACAACCGAAGGCCTACACAAACCGGTTTCCCATATCCAAACTCCCCCCGTCTCAACTCCGAAAGTTGGAAGATTGATGGAGATCAATATTTTCCAGAAGCGATACTGCATATAAAGGCTGAAATTTGAGAAAAAGGGGGATGTTTGTCATGAAACACAAACTACCATCTGAACCACATAACCATCAAAATCAAAATTTTAGTCCACGGAAAAATTTCGGTGAGATCAGGTGCTTAAAAGTTTCTGCGCTTTAGCTAATTTTGTGCCCTCGACGGGTCCACGCTTATTTGTGTTCATTTCATTTTTTCAAAAAAAAAAATTCTCATCTACCAGAAAAATATTAAGCTAAAGAATCAAGGTTCGATGCCTCACGGAGACAAACATTAATTTATTTTTACTTCTAAAGAAAGTTAGTATGATTTGATTATTAAATAAATGATATATCCTAAAAGCTAAAACTGAAATTAAATTACATTCACATTTTACATTCTAGGGGGGGGGGGGGGGGGGGAATTAAAGAATCGAAAAAAAATACTTGAAATTTTTTTTATTATAGAAATAAATTGTAATGCATCCCGTGCAAATGCACGGGTATAAAGCCAAGTTACTATTAAATAACTCTAAAGTGGAATATCATGAATATATTATGATTTAAGTTTTAAGTCGTAACTAATAATATAGGTTTATTTGTTAGTGGTCGCTGCAGTTTGAACCAAAGAGATGCATTGATTTTGTGGGTAAACTTATTGATGCAATTACCTAGATTGAACTTTTTATGCACTCCTACAATTTCTATATAGATTTTATTTTCCATTGTACGAGTTTGCCAATATTGAAAATGGTTTTCTGCTCAGAGTTCCGCACCACCTCGAGACACTCTCAGATGGAAGTACGACAGCAATCCTTATAACAAAGCCGGATAGCTTGTTGAGGCATACCTTTCTCGGCCTTTTGGCTAAGATCAAGTGTAGTATCTGTTCTTATCAGTTTAATATCTGATATGTGGGCCATTGGTCCACACGATATTAAGTTAATTTTTTAACGGGGAAGGTCCGTCACAATAGCTTGCTATTAGGACCTCCATGCGTCGCCCGAGTGTTGCACTATTGCTTGGGCCTGGCGCACCCCAACCAAATCATAAACTCAATATTTTATGTTTATAGTTCTGACATCAACTAACTTTTCAGATATTCACATTATGAGTTCATATAGACTGCGGCAACATTTTTAAAAATAAATGGCCAGCTTTGTTCCCTACGCTACAATCACGTGCATAAAATTTACCTCATTCGGCCTATGAGTTCATCTGTTGTTTTATGCCCAGCTTGTTTTATCCCCAGCTATCATCAAACACAACTCCACTCAACGGCCAAAACTGCAAATTTGCCAAAAGAGTCAATGAGTTAGTTTTATAATTTAGATATTTCGTGCATTAAAAAGAAGAAACACGTCAATCAGACACCAACCATACTTCAGATTTAGAGTAAAATTACATGAGAGTAAAAGTACATTGTCACGCTTTCTTTTTATCAGGTTAATGTGCTCGCAAAGCTTGCCGACTACGACTACGACTACACTTCAATCAAATTCTAACACATCAGTAAAGCTATATTATCACGCTTTTCTATTACAAGGTGATTTTTTTTGCAAACCTTTCCACATCGACAAAGTTAACTTGAAATTATTCGGGCAGTTGTATGTATAAATACAGATACACGGCCTACATGACAACATACTTACCTGGATGGGGTCAATGGATTATCATTAAGGTCCATGGCCTAGGGAAGTGACTTCCATTGCACTTTGGATGGGTGCTTGCCTAAGGTCTACCCAAGTGGTGGAGCCTACATCATAATTTGTGTCATGGGGGCTTGCGTCCGCGCAGCCCCCGCAATTCTAGTATAATATTTTATTTGTAATACAATATTTTTGTGCTTGTCAGTGTCAAGAAATCATGTCTTATACTGAAACAATTACGCACTTGGAAAGTAGCCGGGGAGCAGAGTCGAAGTTTGATATTATTTTTCTAACTCATTGATATTATTCAACACAAATTTCAGGGAAGTTCTAGTACCCGAGGTTTCAGAATTTAAGCAAGCTACTGACCGGAATCACAACTCTAATATTGAACAAACTGGCTCGTTAGTGTTGCCTATATTTCAATTAATTCTTTCAACGGATAGTGCAACATAGTTGTCAAGACTAGAACTGATTGGCCACTCTTTTGGCAAGCAATTAAGAACAAAATTGCTAAGACCAGATCACATGTGTTTTTAACTTGCAAATTAATTTTTCATGTTTGCATTATCCTATGTCCCTTAAACTGAAAAGTGAATACACCAGTTATAACACTTTCAAGGTAAAATAATTTTATTCTCTGTGAAGGACCGCCACTTGAGCACTCTACAGTAGTTTCGTTGCCCTTCGTATATTTAAGCAGTTTCGCTGCCCTTCGTATATTTAAGCAGAATAATTTACCATATTCTTGCGAGTTCAATTCTAAACTGATATTACAAGTCCCGCCCGCAATATATTTTAGTTTTTATGTTGTCAAGTTTGATTGCGGAACACTTGAGCAATCATTAGGATTTCGTAAAACACGAAGAATTGATATAAAAGAGTCAACTTGCATAAGATTTAACACACATTGCATTTTATATCACCGTAAGATAAGAAGTGATCACTGTACCTGTTTCGCAAACACACAACCGAAGGCCTACACAAACCGGTTTCCCATATCCAAACTCCCCCCGTCTCAACTCCGAAAGTTGGAAGATTGATGGAGATCAATATTTTCCAGAAGCGATACTGCATATAAAGGCTGAAATTTGAGAAAAAGGGGGATGTTTGTCATGAAACACAAACTACCATCTGAACCACATAACCATCAAAATCAAAATTTTAGTCCACGGAAAAATTTCGGTGAGATCAGGTGCTTAAAAGTTTCTGCGCTTTAGCTAATTTTGTGCCCTCGACGGGTCCACGCTTATTTGTGTTCATTTCATTTTTTCAAAAAAAAAAAATTCTCATCTACCAGAAAAATATTAAGCTAAAGAATCAAGGTTCGATGCCTCACGGAGACAAACATTAATTTATTTTTACTTCTAAAGAAAGTTAGTATGATTTGATTATTAAATAAATGATATATCCTAAAAGCTAAAACTGAAATTAAATTACATTCACATTTTACATTCTAGGGGGGGGGGGGGGGGGAATTAAAGAATCGAAAAAAAATACTTGAAATTTTTTTTATTATAGAAATAAATTGTAATGCATCCCGTGCAAATGCACGGGTATAAAGCCAAGTTACTATTAAATAACTCTAAAGTGGAATATCATGAATATATTATGATTTAAGTTTTAAGTCGTAACTAATAATATAGGTTTATTTGTTAGTGGTCGCTGCAGTTTGAACCAAAGAGATGCATTGATTTTGTGGGTAAACTTATTGATGCAATTACCTAGATTGAACTTTTTATGCACTCCTACAATTTCTATATAGATTTTATTTTCCATTGTACGAGTTTGCCAATATTGAAAATGGTTTTCTGCTCAGAGTTCCGCACCACCTCGAGACACTCTCAGATGGAAGTACGACAGCAATCCTTATAACAAAGCCGGATAGCTTGTTGAGGCATACCTTTCTCGGCCTTTTGGCTAAGATCAAGTGTAGTATCTGTTCTTATCAGTTTAATATCTGATATGTGGGCCATTGGTCCACACGATATTAAGTTAATTTTTTAACGGGGAAGGTCCGTCACAATAGCTTGCTATTAGGACCTCCATGCGTCGCCCGAGTGTTGCACTATTGCTTGGGCCTGGCGCACCCCAACCAAATCATAAACTCAATATTTTATGTTTATAGTTCTGACATCAACTAACTTTTCAGATATTCACATTATGAGTTCATATAGACTGCGGCAACATTTTTAAAAATAAATGGCCAGCTTTGTTCCCTACGCTACAATCACGTGCATAAAATTTACCTCATTCGGCCTATGAGTTCATCTGTTGTTTTATGCCCAGCTTGTTTTATCCCCAGCTATCATCAAACACAACTCCACTCAACGGCCAAAACTGCAAATTTGCCAAAAGAGTCAATGAGTTAGTTTTATAATTTAGATATTTCGTGCATTAAAAAGAAGAAACACGTCAATCAGACACCAACCATACTTCAGATTTAGAGTAAAATTACATGAGAGTAAAAGTACATTGTCACGCTTTCTTTTTATCAGGTTAATGTGCTCGCAAAGCTTGCCGACTACGACTACGACTACACTTCAATCAAATTCTAACAACACATCAGTAAAGCTATATTATCACGCTTTTCTATTACAAGGTGATTTTTCTTGCAAACCTTTCCACATCGACAAAGTTAACTTGAAATTATTCGGGCAGTTGTATGTATAAATACAGATACACGGCCTACATGACAACATACTTACCTGGATGGGGTCAATGGACTATCATTAAGGTCCATGGCCTAGGGAAGTGACTTCCATTGCACTTTGGATGGGTGCTTGCCTAAGGTCTACCCAAGTGGTGGAGCCTACATCATAATTTGTGTCAGGGGGGTTTGCGTCCGCGCAGCCCCCGTAATTCTAGTATAATATTTTATTTGTAATACAATATTTTTGTGCTTGTCAGTGTCAAGAAATCATGTCTTATACTGAAACAATTACGCACTGGGAAAGTAGCCGGGGAGCAGATTCGAAGTTTGATATTATTTTCCTAACTCATTGATATTATTCAACACAAATTTCAGGGAAGTTCTAGTACCCGAGGTTTCAGAATTTAAGCAAGCTACTGACCGGAATCACAACTCTAATATTGAACAAACTGGCTCGTTAGTGTTGCCTATATTTCAATTAATTCTTTCAACGGATAGTGCAACATAGTAGTCAAGACTAGAACTGATTGGCCACTCTTTTGGCAAGCAATTAAGAACAAAATTGCTAAGACCAGATCACATGTGTTTTTAACTTGCAAATTAATTTTTCATGTTTGCATTATCCTATGTCCCTTAAACTGAAAAGTGAATACACCAGTTATAACACTTTCAAGGTAAAATAATTTTATTCTCTGGGAAGGACCGCCACTTGAGCACTCTACAGTAGTTTCGTTGCCCTTCGTATATTTAAGCAGAATAATTTAGCATATTCTTGCGAGTTCAATTCTAAACTGATATTACAAGTCCCGCCCGCAATATATTTTAGTTTTTATGTTGTCAAGTTTGATTGCGGAACACTTGAGAAATCATTAGGATTTCGTAAAACACGAAGAATTGATATAAAAGAGTCAACTTGCATAAGATTTAACACACATTGCATTTTATATCACCGTAAGATAAGAAGTGATCACTGTACCTGTTTCGCAAACACACAACCGAAGGCCTACACAAACCGGTTTCCCATATCCAAACTCCCCCCGTCTCAACTCCGAAAGTTGGAAGAATGGAGATCAATATTTTCCAGAAGCGATACTGCATATAAAGGCTGAAATTTGAGAAAAAGGGGGATGTTTGTCATGAAACACAAACTACCATCTGATCCACATAACCATCAAAATCAAAATTTTAGTCCACGGAAAAATTTCGGTGAGATCAGGTGCTTGAAAGTTTCTGCGCTTTAGCTAACTTTGTGCCCTCGACGGGTCCACGCTTATTTGTGTTCATTTCATTTTTTCAAAAAACAAAATTCTCATCTACCAGAAAAATATTAAGCTAAAGAATCAAGGTTCGATGCCTCACGGAGACAAACATTAATTTATTTTTACTTCTAAAGAAAGTTAGTATGATTTGATTATTAAATAAATGATATATCCTAAAAGCTAAAACTGAAATTAAATTACATTCACATTTTACATTCTAGGGGGGGGGGGGGGGGGGGGCAATTAAAGAATCGAAAAAAAATACTTGAAAAAAATATATTATAGAAATAAATTGTAATGCATCCCGTGCAAATGCACGGGTATAAAGCCAAGTTACTATTAAATAACTCTAAGTGGAATATCATGAATATATTATGATTTAAGTTTTAAGTCGTAACTAATAATATAGGTTTATTTGTTAGTGGTCGTTGCAGTTTGAACCAAAGAGATGCATTGATTTTGTGGGTAAACTTATTGATGCAATTACCTAGATTGAACTTTTTATGCACTCCTACAATTTCTATATAGATTTTATTTTCCATTGTACGAGTTTGCCAATATTGAAAATGGTTTTCTGCTCAGAGTTCCGCACCACCTCGAGACACTCTCAGATGGAAGTACGGCAGCAATCCTTATAAACAAAGCCGGATAGCTTGTTGAGGCATACCTTTCTCGGCCTTTTGGCTAAGATCAAGTGTAGTATCTGTTCTTATCGGTTTAATATCTGATATGTGGGCCATTGGTCCACACGATATTAAGTTAATTTTTTAACGGGGAAGGTCCGTCACAATAGCTTGCTATTAGGACCTCCATGCGTCGCCTGAGTGTTGCACTATTGCTTGGGCCTGGCGCACCCCAACCAAAACATAAACTCAATATTTTATGTTTATAGTTCTGACATCAACTAACTTTTCAGATATTCACATTATGTGTCATATAGACTGCGGCAACATTTTTAAAAATAAATGGCCAGCTTTGTTCCCTACGCTACAATCACGTGCATAAAATTTACCTCATTCGGCCTATGAGTTCATCTGTTGTTTTATGCCCAGCTTGTTTTAACCCCAGCTATCATCAAACACAACTCCACTCAACGGCCAAAACTGCAAATTTGCCAAAAGAGTCAATGAGTTAGTTTTATAATTTAGATATTTCGTGCATTAAAAAGAAGAAACACGTCAATCAGACACCAACCATACTTCAGATTTAGAGTAAAATTACATGAGAGTAAAAGTACATTGTCACGCTTTCTTTTATCAGGTTAATGTGCTCGCAAAGCTTGCCGACTACGACTACGACTACACTTCAATCAAATTCTAACACATCAGTAAAGCTATATTATCACGCTTTTCTATTACAAGGTGATTTTTTTTGCAAACCTTTCCACATCGACAAAGTTAACTTGAAATTATTCGGGCAGTTGTATGTATAAATACAGATACACGGCCTACATGACAACATACTTACCTGGATGGGGTCAATGGATTATCATTAAGGTCCATGGCCTAGGGAAGTGACTTCCATTGCACTTTGGATGGGTGCTTGCCTAAGGTCTACCCAAGTGGTGGAGCCTACATCATAATTTGTGTCAGGGGGGCTTGCGTCCGCGCAGCCCCCGCAATTCTAGTATAATATTTTATTTGTAATACAATATTTTTGTGATTGTCAGTGTCAAGAAATCATGTCTTATACTGAAACAATTACGCACTTGGAAAGTAGCCGGGGAGCAGAGTCGAAGTTTGATATTATTTTCCTAACTCATTGATATTATTCAACACAAATTTCAGGGAAGTTCTAGTACCCGAGGTTTCAGAATTTAAGCAAGCTACTGACCGGAATCACAACTCTAATATTGAACAAACTGGCTCGTTAGTGTTGCCTATATTTCAATTAATTCTTTCAACGGATAGTGCAACATAGTTGTCAAGACTAGAACTGATTGGCCACTCTTTTGGCAAGCAATTAAGAACAAAATTGCTAAGACCAGATCACATGTGTTTTTAACTTGCAAATTAATTTTTCATGTTTGCATTATCCTATGTCCCTTAACTGAAAAGTGAATACACCAGTTATAACACTTTCAAGGTAAAATAATTTTATTCTCTGGGAAGGACCGCCACTTGAGCACTCTACAGTAGTTTCGTTGCCCTTCGTATATTTAAGCAGTTTCGCTGCCCTTCGTATATTTAAGCAGAATAATTTAGCATATTCTTGCGAGTTCAATTCTAAACTGATATTACAAGTCCCGCCCGCAATATATTTTAGTTTTTATGTTGTCAAGTTTGATTGCGGAACACTTGAGCAATCATTAGGATTTCGTAAAACACGAAGAATTGATATAAAAGAGTCAACTTGCATAAGATTTAACACACATTGCATTTTATATCACCGTAAGATAAGAAGTGATCACTGTACCTGTTTCGCAAACACACAACCGAAGGCCTACACAAAACCGGTTTCCCATATCCAAACTCCCCCCGTCTCAACTCCGAAAGTTGGAAGATTGATGGAGATCAATATTTTCCAGAAGCGATACTGCATATAAAGGCTGAAATTTGAGAAAAAGGGGGATGTTTGTCATGAAACACAAACTACCATCTGATCCACATAACCATCAAAATCAAAATTTTAGTCCACGGAAAAATTTCGGTGAGATCAGGTGCTTGAAAGTTTCTGCGCTTTAGCCAACTTTGTGCCCTCGACGGGTCCACGCTTATTTGTGTTCATTTCATTTTTCAAAAAACAAAATTCTCATCTACCAGAAAAATATTAAGCTAAAGAATCAAGGTTCGATGCCTCACGGAGACAAACATTAATTTATTTTTACTTCTAAAGAAAGTTAGTATGATTTGATTATTAAATAAATGATATATCCTAAAAGCTAAAACTGAAATTAAATTACATTCACATTTTACATTCTAGGGGGGGGGGGGCAATTAAAGAATCGAAAAAAAATACTTGAAAAAAAATATATTATAGAAATAAATTGTAATGCATCCCGTGCAAATGCACGGGTATAAAGCCAAGTTACTATTAAATAACTCTAAGTGGAATATCATGAATATATTATGATTTAAGTTTTAAGTCGTAACTAATAATATAGGTTTATTTGTTAGTGGTCGCTGCAGTTTGAACCAAAGAGATGCATTGATTTTGTTGGGTAAACTTATTGATGCAATTACCTAGATTGAACTTTTTATGCACTCCTACAATTTCTATATAGATTTTATTTTCCATTGTACGAGTTTGCCAATATTGAAAATGGTTTTCTGCTCAGAGTTCCGCACCACCTCGAGACACTCTCAGATGGAAGTACGGCAGCAATCCTTATAAACAAAGCCGGATAGCTTGTTGAGGCATACCTTTCTCGGCCTTTTGGCTAAGATCAAGTGTAGTATCTGTTCTTATCGGTTTAATATCTGATATGTGGGCCATTGGTCCACACGATATTAAGTTAATTTTTTAACGGGGAAGGTCCGTCACAATAGCTTGCTATTAGGACCTCCATGCGTCGCCTGAGTGTTGCACTATTGCTTGGGCCTGGCGCACCCCAACCAAATCATAAACTCAATATTTTATGTTTATAGTTCTGACATCAACTAACTTTTCAGATATTCATATTATGTGTCATATAGACTGCGGCAACATTTTTAAAAATAAATGGCCAGCTTTGTTCCCTACGCTACAATCACGTGCATAAAATTTACCTCATTCGGCCTATGAGTTCATCTGTGGTTTTATGCCCAGCTTGTTTTATCCCCAGCTATCATCAAACACAACTCCACTCAACGGCCAAAACTGCAAATTTGCCAAAAGAGTCAATGAGTTAGTTTTATAATTTAGATATTTCGTGCATTAAAAAGAAGAAACACGTCAATCAGACACCAACCATACTTCAGATTTAGAGTAAAATTACATGAGAGTAAAAGTACATTGTCACGCTTTCTTTTTATCAGGTTAATGTGCTCGCAAAGCTTGCCGACTACGACTACGACTACACTTCAATCAAATTCTAACAACACATCAGTAAAGCTATATTATCACGCTTTTCTATTACAAGGTGATTTTTCTTGCAAACCTTTCCACATCGACAAAGTTAACTTGAAATTATTCGGGCAGTTGTATGTATAAATACAGATACACGGCCTACATGACAACATACTTACCTGGATGGGGTCAATGGACTATCATTAAGGTCCATGGCCTAGGGAAGTGACTTCCATTGCACTTTGGATGGGTGCTTGCCTAAGGTCTACCCAAGTGGTGGAGCCTACATCATAATTTGTGTCAGGGGGGTTTGCGTCCGCGCAGCCCCCGTAATTCTAGTATAATATTTTATTTGTAATACAATATTTTTGTGCTTGTCAGTGTCAAGAAATCATGTCTTATACTGAAACAATTACGCACTGGGAAAGTAGCCGGGGAGCAGATTCGAAGTTTGATATTATTTTCCTAACTCATTGATATTATTCAACACAAATTTCAGGGAAGTTCTAGTACCCGAGGTTTCAGAATTTAAGCAAGCTACTGACCGGAATCACAACTCTAATATTGAACAAACTGGCTCGTTAGTGTTGCCTATATTTCAATTAATTCTTTCAACGGATAGTGCAACATAGTAGTCAAGACTAGAACTGATTGGCCACTCTTTTGGCAAGCAATTAAGAACAAAATTGCTAAGACCAGATCACATGTGTTTTTAACTTGCAAATTAATTTTTCATGTTTGCATTATCCTATGTCCCTTAAACTGAAAAGTGAATACACCAGTTATAACACTTTCAAGGTAAAATAATTTTATTCTCTGGGAAGGACCGCCACTTGAGCACTCTACAGTAGTTTCGTTGCCCTTCGTATATTTAAGCAGAATAATTTAGCATATTCTTGCGAGTTCAATTCTAAACTGATATTACAAGTCCCGCCCGCAATATATTTTAGTTTTTATGTTGTCAAGTTTGATTGCGGAACACTTGAGAAATCATTAGGATTTCGTAAAACACGAAGAATTGATATAAAAGAGTCAACTTGCATAAGATTTAACACACATTGCATTTTATATCACCGTAAGATAAGAAGTGATCACTGTACCTGTTTCGCAAACACACAACCGAAGGCCTACACAAACCGGTTTCCCATATCCAAACTCCCCCCGTCTCAACTCCGAAAGTTGGAAGATTGATGGAGATCAATATTTTCCAGAAGCGATACTGCATATAAAGGCTGAAATTTGAGAAAAAGGGGGATGTTTGTCATGAAACACAAACTACCATCTGATCCACATAACCATCAAAATCAAAATTTTAGTCCACGGAAAAATTTCGGTGAGATCAGGTGCTTGAAAGTTTCTGCGCTTTAGCTAACTTTGTTGTGCCCTCGACGGGTCCACGCTTATTTGTGTTCATTTCATTTTTTCAAAAAACAAAATTCTCATCTACCAGAAAAATATTAAGCTAAAGAATCAAGGTTCGATGCCTCACGGAGACGAACATTAATTTATTTTTACTTCTAAAGAAAGTTAGTATGATTTGATTATTAAATAAATGATATATCCTAAAAGCTAAAACTGAAATTAAATTACATTCACATTTTACATTCTAGGGGGGGGGGGGGGGGGGGGGGGGCAATTAAAGAATCGAAAAAAAATACTTGAAAAAAATATATTATAGAAATAAATTGTAATGCATCCCGTGCAAATGCACGGGTATAAAGCCAAGTTACTATTAAATAACTCTAAGTGGAATATCATGAATATATTATGATTTAAGTTTTAAGTCGTAACTAATAATATAGGTTTATTTGTTAGTGGTCGTTGCAGTTTGAACCAAAGAGATGCATTGATTTTGTGGGTAAACTTATTGATGCAATTACCTAGATTGAACTTTTTATGCACTCCTACAATTTCTATATAGATTTTATTTTCCATTGTACGAGTTTGCCAATATTGAAAATGGTTTTCTGCTCAGAGTTCCGCACCACCTCGAGACACTCTCAGATGGAAGTACGGCAGCAATCCTTATAAACAAAGCCGGATAGCTTGTTGAGGCATACCTTTCTCGGCCTTTTGGCTAAGATCAAGTGTAGTATCTGTTCTTATCGGTTTAATATCTGATATGTGGGCCATTGGTCCACACGATATTAAGTTAATTTTTTAACGGGGAAGGTCCGTCACAATAGCTTGCTATTAGGACCTCCATGCGTCGCCTGAGTGTTGCAATATTGCTTGGGCTGGCGCACCCCAACCAAAACATAAACTCAATATTTTATGTTTATAGTTTCTGACATCAACTAACTTTTCAGATATTCACATTATGTGTCATATAGACTGCGGCAACATTTTTAAAAATAAATGGCCAGCTTTGTTCCCTACGCTACAATCACGTGCATAAAATTTACCTCATTCGGCCTATGAGTTCATCTGTTGTTTTATGCCCAGCTTGTTTTAACCCCAGCTATCATCAAACACAACTCCACTCAACGGCCAAAACTGCAAATTTGCCAAAAGAGTCAATGAGTTAGTTTTATAATTTAGATATTTCGTGCATTAAAAAGAAGAAACACGTCAATCAGACACCAACCATACTTCAGATTTAGAGTAAAATTACATGAGAGTAAAAGTACATTGTCACGCTTTCTTTTTATCAGGTTAATGTGCTCGCAAAGCTTGCCGACTACGACTACGACTACACTTCAATCAAATTCTAACACATCAGTAAAGCTATATTATCACGCTTTTCTATTACAAGGTGATTTTTTTTGCAAACCTTTCCACATCGACAAAGTTAACTTGAAATTATTCGGGCAGTTGTATGTATAAATACAGATACACGGCCTACATGACAACATACTTACCTGGATGGGGTCAATGGATTATCATTAAGGTCCATGGCCTAGGGAAGTGACTTCCATTGCACTTTGGATGGGTGCTTGCCTAAGGTCTACCCAAGTGGTGGAGCCTACATCATAATTTGTGTCAGGGGGGCTTGCGTCCGCGCAGCCCCCGCAATTCTAGTATAATATTTTATTTGTAATACAATATTTTTGTGATTGTCAGTGTCAAGAAATCATGTCTTGTACTGAAACAATTACGCACTTGGAAAGTAGCCGGGGAGCAGAGTCGAAGTTTGATATTATTTTCCTAACTCATTGATATTATTCAACAAGAATTTCAGGGAAGTTCTAGTTACCCGAGGTTTCAGAATTTAAGCAAGCTACTGACCGGAATCACAACTCTAATATTGAACAAACTGGCTCGTTAGTGTTGCCTATATTTCAATTAATTCTTTCAACGGATAGTGCAACATAGTTGTCAAGACTAGAACTGATTGGCCACTCTTTTGGCAAGCAATTAAGAACAAAATTGCTAAGACCAGATCACATGTGTTTTTAACTTGCAAATTAATTTTTCATGTTTGCATTATCCTATGTCCCTTAAACTGAAAAGTGAATACACCAGTTATAACACTTTCAAGGTAAAATAATTTTATTCTCTGGGAAGGACCGCCACTTGAGCACTCTACAGTAGTTTCGTTGCCCTTCGTATATTTAAGCAGTTTCGCTGCCCTTCGTATATTTAAGCAGAATAATTTAGCATATTCTTGCGAGTTCAATTCTAAACTGATATTACAAGTCCCGCCCGCAATATATTTTAGTTTTTATGTTGTCAAGTTTGATTGCGGAACACTTGAGAAATCATTAGGATTTCGTAAAACACGAAGAATTGATATAAAAGAGTCAACTTGCATAAGATTTAACACACATTGCATTTTATATCACCGTAAGATAAGAAGTGATCACTGTACCTGTTTCGCAAACACACAACCGAAGGCCTACACAAACCGGTTTCCCATATCCAAACTCCCCCCGTCTCAACTCCGAAAGTTGGAAGATTGATGGAGATCAATATTTTCCAGAAGCGATACTGCATATAAAGGCTGAAATTTGAGAAAAAAGGGGGATGTTTGTCATGAAACACAAACTACCATCTGATCCACATAACCATCAAAATCAAAATTTTAGTCCACGGAAAAATTTCGGTGAGATCAGGTGCTTGAAAGTTTCTGCGCTTTAGCTAACTTTGTGCCCTCGACGGGTCCACGCTTATTTGTGTTCATTTCATTTTTTCAAAAAACAAAATTCTCATCTACCAGAAAAATATTAAGCTAAAGAATCAAGGTTCGATGCCTCACGGAGACAAACATTAATTTATTTTTACTTCTAAAGAAAGTTAGTATGATTTGATTATTAAATAAATGATATATCCTAAAAGCTAAAACTGAAATTAAATTACATTCACATTTTACATTCTAGGGGGGGGGGGGGGGGGGCAATTAAAGAATCGAAAAAAAATACTTGAAAAAAAATATATTATAGAAATAAATTGTAATGCATCCCGTGCAAATGCACGGGTATAAAGCCAAGTTACTATTAAATAACTCTAAGTGGAATATCATGAATATATTATGATTTAAGTTTTAAGTCGTAACTAATAATATAGGTTTATTTGTTAGTGGTCGCTGCAGTTTGAACCAAAGAGATGCATTGATTTTGTGGGTAAACTTATTGATGCAATTACCTAGATTGAACTTTTTATGCACTCCTACAATTTCTATATAGATTTTATTTTCCATTGTACGAATTTGCCAATATTGAAAATGGTTTTCTGCTCAGAGTTCCGCACCACCTCGAGACACTCTCAGATGGAAGTACGGCAGCAATCCTTATAAACAAAGCCGGATAGCTTGTTGAGGCATACCTTTCTCGGCCTTTTGGCTAAGATCAAGTGTAGTATCTGTTCTTATCGGTTTAATATCTGATATGTGGGCCATTGGTCCACACGATATTAAGTTAATTTTTTAACGGGGAAGGTCCGTCACAATAGCTTGCTATTAGGACCTCCATGCGTCGCCTGAGTGTTGCACTATTGCTTGGGCCTGGCGCACCCCAACCAAATCATAAACTCAATATTTTATGTTTATAGTTCTGACATCAACTAACTTTTCAGATATTCACATTATGAGTTCATATAGACTGCGGCAACATTTTTAAAAATAAATGGCCAGCTTTGTTCCCTACGCTACAATCACGTGCATAAAATTTACCTCATTCGGCCTATGAGTTCATCTGTTGTTTTATGCCCAGCTTGTTTTATCCCCAGCTATCATCAAACACAACTCCACTCAACGGCCAAAACTGCAAATTTGCCAAAAGAGTCAATGAGTTAGTTTTATAATTTAGATATTTCGTGCATTAAAAAGAAGAAACACGTCAATCAGACACCAACCATACTTCAGATTTAGAGTAAAATTACATGAGAGTAAAAGTACATTGTCACGCTTTCTTTTTATCAGGTTAATGTGCTCGCAAAGCTTGCCGACTACGACTACGACTACACTTCAATCAAATTCTAACACATCAGTAAAGCTATATTATCACGCTTTTCTATTACAAGGTGATTTTTTTTGCAAACCTTTCCACATCGACAAAGTTAACTTGAAATTATTCGGGCAGTTGTATGTATAAATACAGATACACGGCCTACATGACAACATACTTACCTGGATGGGGTCAATGGATTATCATTAAGGTCCATGGCCTAGGGAAGTGACTTCCATTGCACTTTGGATGGGTGCTTGCCTAAGGTCTACCCAAGTGGTGGAGCCTACATCATAATTTGTGTCAGGGGGGCTTGCGTCCGCGCAGCCCCCGCAATTCTAGTATAATATTTTATTTGTAATACAATATTTTTGTGCTTGTCAGTGTCAAGAAATCATGTCTTATACTGAAACAATTACGCACTTGGAAAGTAGCCGGGGAGCAGAGTCGAAGTTTGATATTATTTTTCTAACTCATTGATATTATTCAACACAAATTTCAGGGAAGTTCTAGTACCCGAGGTTTCAGAATTTAAGCAAGCTACTGACCGGAATCACAACTCTAATATTGAACAAACTGGCTCGTTAGTGTTGCCTATATTTCAATTAATTCTTTCAACGGATAGTGCAACATAGTTGTCAAGACTAGAACTGATTGGCCACTCTTTTGGCAAGCAATTAAGAACAAAATTGCTAAGACCAGATCACATGTGTTTTTAACTTGCAAATTAATTTTTCATGTTTGCATTATCCTATGTCCCTTAAACTGAAAAGTGAATACACCAGTTATAACACTTTCAAGGTAAAATAATTTTATTCTCTGTGAAGGACCGCCACTTGAGCACTCTACAGTAGTTTCGTTGCCCTTCGTATATTTAAGCAGTTTCGCTGCCCTTCGTATATTTAAGCAGAATAATTTACCATATTCTTGCGAGTTCAATTCTAAACTGATATTACAAGTCCCGCCCGCAATATATTTTAGTTTTTATGTTGTCAAGTTTGATTGCGGAACACTTGAGCAATCATTAGGATTTCGTAAAACACGAAGAATTGATATAAAAGAGTCAACTTGCATAAGATTTAACACACATTGCATTTTATATCACCGTAAGATAAGAAGTGATCACTGTACCTGTTTCGCAAACACACAACCGAAGGCCTACACAAACCGGTTTCCCATATCCAAACTCCCCCCGTCTCAACTCCGAAAGTTGGAAGATTGATGGAGATCAATATTTTCCAGAAGCGATACTGCATATAAAGGCTGAAATTTGAGAAAAAGGGGGATGTTTGTCATGAAACACAAACTACCATCTGAACCACATAACCATCAAAATCAAAATTTTAGTCCACGGAAAAATTTCGGTGAGATCAGGTGCTTAAAAGTTTCTGCGCTTTAGCTAATTTTGTGCCCTCGACGGGTCCACGCTTATTTGTGTTCATTTCATTTTTTCAAAAAAAAAAAATTCTCATCTACCAGAAAAATATTAAGCTAAAGAATCAAGGTTCGATGCCTCACGGAGACAAACATTAATTTATTTTTACTTCTAAAGAAAGTTAGTATGATTTGATTATTAAATAAATGATATATCCTAAAAGCTAAAACTGAAATTAAATTACATTCACATTTTACATTCTAGGGGGGGGGGGGGGGGGAATTAAAGAATCGAAAAAAAATACTTGAAATTTTTTTTATTATAGAAATAAATTGTAATGCATCCCGTGCAAATGCACGGGTATAAAGCCAAGTTACTATTAAATAACTCTAAAGTGGAATATCATGAATATATTATGATTTAAGTTTTAAGTCGTAACTAATAATATAGGTTTATTTGTTAGTGGTCGCTGCAGTTTGAACCAAAGAGATGCATTGATTTTGTGGGTAAACTTATTGATGCAATTACCTAGATTGAACTTTTTATGCACTCCTACAATTTCTATATAGATTTTATTTTCCATTGTACGAGTTTGCCAATATTGAAAATGGTTTTCTGCTCAGAGTTCCGCACCACCTCGAGACACTCTCAGATGGAAGTACAACAGCAATCCTTATAACAAAGCCGGATAGCTTGTTGAGGCATACCTTTCTCGGCCTTTTGGCTAAGATCAAGTGTAGTATCTGTTCTTATCAGTTTAATATCTGATATGTGGGCCATTGGTCCACACGATATTAAGTTAATTTTTTAACGGGGAAGGTCCGTCACAATAGCTTGCTATTAGGACCTCCATGCGTCGCCCGAGTGTTGCACTATTGCTTGGGCCTGGCGCACCCCAACCAAATCATAAACTCAATATTTTATGTTTATAGTTCTGACATCAACTAACTTTTCAGATATTCACATTATGAGTTCATATAGACTGCGGCAACATTTTTAAAAATAAATGGCCAGCTTTGTTCCCTACGCTACAATCACGTGCATAAAATTTACCTCATTCGGCCTATGAGTTCATCTGTTGTTTTATGCCCAGCTTGTTTTATCCCCAGCTATCATCAAACACAACTCCACTCAACGGCCAAAACTGCAAATTTGCCAAAAGAGTCAATGAGTTAGTTTTATAATTTAGATATTTCGTGCATTAAAAAGAAGAAACACGTCAATCAGACACCAACCATACTTCAGATTTAGAGTAAAATTACATGAGAGTAAAAGTACATTGTCACGCTTTCTTTTTATCAGGTTAATGTGCTCGCAAAGCTTGCCGACTACGACTACGACTACACTTCAATCAAATTCTAACACATCAGTAAAGCTATATTATCACGCTTTTCTATTACAAGGTGATTTTTTTTGCAAACCTTTCCACATCGACAAAGTTAACTTGAAATTATTCGGGCAGTTGTATGTATAAATACAGATACACGGCCTACATGACAACATACTTACCTGGATGGGGTCAATGGATTATCATTAAGGTCCATGGCCTAGGGAAGTGACTTCCATTGCACTTTGGATGGGTGCTTGCCTAAGGTCTACCCAAGTGGTGGAGCCTACATCATAATTTGTGTCAGGGGGGCTTGCGTCCGCGCAGCCCCCGCAATTCTAGTATAATATTTTATTTGTAATACAATATTTTTGTGCTTGTCAGTGTCAAGAAATCATGTCTTATACTGAAACAATTACGCACTTGGAAAGTAGCCGGGGAGCAGAGTCGAAGTTTGATATTATTTTTCTAACTCATTGATATTATTCAACACAAATTTCAGGGAAGTTCTAGTACCCGAGGTTTCAGAATTTAAGCAAGCTACTGACCGGAATCACAACTCTAATATTGAACAAACTGGCTCGTTAGTGTTGCCTATATTTCAATTAATTCTTTCAACGGATAGTGCAACATAGTTGTCAAGACTAGAACTGATTGGCCACTCTTTTGGCAAGCAATTAAGAACAAAATTGCTAAGACCAGATCACATGTGTTTTTAACTTGCAAATTAATTTTTCATGTTTGCATTATCCTATGTCCCTTAAACTGAAAAGTGAATACACCAGTTATAACACTTTCAAGGTAAAATAATTTTATTCTCTGTGAAGGACCGCCACTTGAGCACTCTACAGTAGTTTCGTTGCCCTTCGTATATTTAAGCAGTTTCGCTGCCCTTCGTATATTTAAGCAGAATAATTTACCATATTCTTGCGAGTTCAATTCTAAACTGATATTACAAGTCCCGCCCGCAATATATTTTAGTTTTTATGTTGTCAAGTTTGATTGCGGAACACTTGAGCAATCATTAGGATTTCGTAAAACACGAAGAATTGATATAAAAGAGTCAACTTGCATAAGATTTAACACACATTGCATTTTATATCACCGTAAGATAAGAAGTGATCACTGTACCTGTTTCGCAAACACACAACCGAAGGCCTACACAAACCGGTTTCCCATATCCAAACTCCCCCCGTCTCAACTCCGAAAGTTGGAAGATTGATGGAGATCAATATTTTCCAGAAGCGATACTGCATATAAAGGCTGAAATTTGAGAAAAAGGGGGATGTTTGTCATGAAACACAAACTACCATCTGAACCACATAACCATCAAAATCAAAATTTTAGTCCACGGAAAAATTTCGGTGAGATCAGGTGCTTAAAAGTTTCTGCGCTTTAGCTAATTTTGTGCCCTCGACGGGTCCACGCTTATTTGTGTTCATTTCATTTTTTCAAAAAAAAAAAATTCTCATCTACCAGAAAAATATTAAGCTAAAGAATCAAGGTTCGATGCCTCACGGAGACAAACATTAATTTATTTTTACTTCTAAAGAAAGTTAGTATGATTTGATTATTAAATAAATGATATATCCTAAAAGCTAAAACTGAAATTAAATTACATTCACATTTTACATTCTAGGGGGGGGGGGGGGGGGGGGAATTAAAGAATCGAAAAAAAATACTTGAAATTTTTTTTATTATAGAAATAAATTGTAATGCATCCCGTGCAAATGCACGGGTATAAAGCCAAGTTACTATTAAATAACTCTAAAGTGGAATATCATGAATATATTATGATTTAAGTTTTAAGTCGTAACTAATAATATAGGTTTATTTGTTAGTGGTCGCTGCAGTTTGAACCAAAGAGATGCATTGATTTTGTGGGTAAACTTATTGATGCAATTACCTAGATTGAACTTTTTATGCACTCCTACAATTTCTATATAGATTTTATTTTCCATTGTACGAGTTTGCCAATATTGAAAATGGTTTTCTGCTCAGAGTTCCGCACCACCTCGAGACACTCTCAGATGGAAGTACGACAGCAATCCTTATAACAAAGCCGGATAGCTTGTTGAGGCATACCTTTCTCGGCCTTTTGGCTAAGATCAAGTGTAGTATCTGTTCTTATCAGTTTAATATCTGATATGTGGGCCATTGGTCCACACGATATTAAGTTAATTTTTTAACGGGGAAGGTCCGTCACAATAGCTTGCTATTAGGACCTCCATGCGTCGCCCGAGTGTTGCACTATTGCTTGGGCCTGGCGCACCCCAACCAAATCATAAACTCAATATTTTATGTTTATAGTTCTGACATCAACTAACTTTTCAGATATTCACATTATGAGTTCATATAGACTGCGGCAACATTTTTAAAAATAAATGGCCAGCTTTGTTCCCTACGCTACAATCACGTGCATAAAATTTACCTCATTCGGCCTATGAGTTCATCTGTTGTTTTATGCCCAGCTTGTTTTATCCCCAGCTATCATCAAACACAACTCCACTCAACGGCCAAAACTGCAAATTTGCCAAAAGAGTCAATGAGTTAGTTTTATAATTTAGATATTTCGTGCATTAAAAAGAAGAAACACGTCAATCAGACACCAACCATACTTCAGATTTAGAGTAAAATTACATGAGAGTAAAAGTACATTGTCACGCTTTCTTTTTATCAGGTTAATGTGCTCGCAAAGCTTGCCGACTACGACTACGACTACACTTCAATCAAATTCTAACACATCAGTAAAGCTATATTATCACGCTTTTCTATTACAAGGTGATTTTTTTTGCAAACCTTTCCACATCGACAAAGTTAACTTGAAATTATTCGGGCAGTTGTATGTATAAATACAGATACACGGCCTACATGACAACATACTTACCTGGATGGGGTCAATGGATTATCATTAAGGTCCATGGCCTAGGGAAGTGACTTCCATTGCACTTTGGATGGGTGCTTGCCTAAGGTCTACCCAAGTGGTGGAGCCTACATCATAATTTGTGTCAGGGGGGCTTGCGTCCGCGCAGCCCCCGCAATTCTAGTATAATATTTTATTTGTAATACAATATTTTTGTGCTTGTCAGTGTCAAGAAATCATGTCTTATACTGAAACAATTACGCACTTGGAAAGTAGCCGGGGAGCAGAGTCGAAGTTTGATATTATTTTTCTAACTCATTGATATTATTCAACACAAATTTCAGGGAAGTTCTAGTACCCGAGGTTTCAGAATTTAAGCAAGCTACTGACCGGAATCACAACTCTAATATTGAACAAACTGGCTCGTTAGTGTTGCCTATATTTCAATTAATTCTTTCAACGGATAGTGCAACATAGTTGTCAAGACTAGAACTGATTGGCCACTCTTTTGGCAAGCAATTAAGAACAAAATTGCTAAGACCAGATCACATGTGTTTTTAACTTGCAAATTAATTTTTCATGTTTGCATTATCCTATGTCCCTTAAACTGAAAAGTGAATACACCAGTTATAACACTTTCAAGGTAAAATAATTTTATTCTCTGTGAAGGACCGCCACTTGAGCACTCTACAGTAGTTTCGTTGCCCTTCGTATATTTAAGCAGTTTCGCTGCCCTTCGTATATTTAAGCAGAATAATTTACCATATTCTTGCGAGTTCAATTCTAAACTGATATTACAAGTCCCGCCCGCAATATATTTTAGTTTTTATGTTGTCAAGTTTGATTGCGGAACACTTGAGCAATCATTAGGATTTCGTAAAACACGAAGAATTGATATAAAAGAGTCAACTTGCATAAGATTTAACACACATTGCATTTTATATCACCGTAAGATAAGAAGTGATCACTGTACCTGTTTCGCAAACACACAACCGAAGGCCTACACAAACCGGTTTCCCATATCCAAACTCCCCCCGTCTCAACTCCGAAAGTTGGAAGATTGATGGAGATCAATATTTTCCAGAAGCGATACTGCATATAAAGGCTGAAATTTGAGAAAAAGGGGGATGTTTGTCATGAAACACAAACTACCATCTGAACCACATAACCATCAAAATCAAAATTTTAGTCCACGGAAAAATTTCGGTGAGATCAGGTGCTTAAAAGTTTCTGCGCTTTAGCTAATTTTGTGCCCTCGACGGGTCCACGCTTATTTGTGTTCATTTCATTTTTTCAAAAAAAAAAAATTCTCATCTACCAGAAAAATATTAAGCTAAAGAATCAAGGTTCGATGCCTCACGGAGACAAACATTAATTTATTTTTACTTCTAAAGAAAGTTAGTATGATTTGATTATTAAATAAATGATATATCCTAAAAGCTAAAACTGAAATTAAATTACATTCACATTTTACATTCTAGGGGGGGGGGGGGGGGGGGGAATTAAAGAATCGAAAAAAAATACTTGAAATTTTTTTTATTATAGAAATAAATTGTAATGCATCCCGTGCAAATGCACGGGTATAAAGCCAAGTTACTATTAAATAACTCTAAAGTGGAATATCATGAATATATTATGATTTAAGTTTTAAGTCGTAACTAATAATATAGGTTTATTTGTTAGTGGTCGCTGCAGTTTGAACCAAAGAGATGCATTGATTTTGTGGGTAAACTTATTGATGCAATTACCTAGATTGAACTTTTTATGCACTCCTACAATTTCTATATAGATTTTATTTTCCATTGTACGAGTTTGCCAATATTGAAAATGGTTTTCTGCTCAGAGTTCCGCACCACCTCGAGACACTCTCAGATGGAAGTACGACAGCAATCCTTATAACAAAGCCGGATAGCTTGTTGAGGCATACCTTTCTCGGCCTTTTGGCTAAGATCAAGTGTAGTATCTGTTCTTATCAGTTTAATATCTGATATGTGGGCCATTGGTCCACACGATATTAAGTTAATTTTTTAACGGGGAAGGTCCGTCACAATAGCTTGCTATTAGGACCTCCATGCGTCGCCCGAGTGTTGCACTATTGCTTGGGCCTGGCGCACCCCAACCAAATCATAAACTCAATATTTTATGTTTATAGTTCTGACATCAACTAACTTTTCAGATATTCACATTATGAGTTCATATAGACTGCGGCAACATTTTTAAAAATAAATGGCCAGCTTTGTTCCCTACGCTACAATCACGTGCATAAAATTTACCTCATTCGGCCTATGAGTTCATCTGTTGTTTTATGCCCAGCTTGTTTTATCCCCAGCTATCATCAAACACAACTCCACTCAACGGCCAAAACTGCAAATTTGCCAAAAGAGTCAATGAGTTAGTTTTATAATTTAGATATTTCGTGCATTAAAAAGAAGAAACACGTCAATCAGACACCAACCATACTTCAGATTTAGAGTAAAATTACATGAGAGTAAAAGTACATTGTCACGCTTTCTTTTTATCAGGTTAATGTGCTCGCAAAGCTTGCCGACTACGACTACGACTACACTTCAATCAAATTCTAACACATCAGTAAAGCTATATTATCACGCTTTTCTATTACAAGGTGATTTTTCTTGCAAACCTTTCCACATCGACAAAGTTAACTTGAAATTATTCGGGCAGTTGTATAAATACAGATACACGGCCTACATGACAACATACTTACCTGGATGGGGTCAATGGATTATCATTAAGGTCCATGGCCTAGGGAAGTGACTTCCATTGCACTTTGGATGGGTGCTTGCCTAAGGTCTACCCAAGTGGTGGAGCCTACATCATAATTTGTGTCAGGGGGGCTTGCGTCCGCGCAGCCCCCGCAATTCTAGTATAATATTTTATTTGTAATACAATATTTTTGTGCTTGTCAGTGTCAAGAAATCATGTCTTATACTGAAACAATTACGCACTTGGAAAGTAGCCGGGGAGCAGAGTCGAAGTTTGATATTATTTTTCTAACTCATTGATATTATTCAACACAAATTTCAGGGAAGTTCTAGTACCCGAGGTTTCAGAATTTAAGCAAGCTACTGACCGGAATCACAACTCTAATATTGAACAAACTGGCTCGTTAGTGTTGCCTATATTTCAATTAATTCTTTCAACGGATAGTGCAACATAGTTGTCAAGACTAGAACTGATTGGCCACTCTTTTGGCAAGCAATTAAGAACAAAATTGCTAAGACCAGATCACATGTGTTTTTAACTTGCAAATTAATTTTTCATGTTTGCATTATCCTATGTCCCTTAAACTGAAAAGTGAATACACCAGTTATAACACTTTCAAGGTAAAATAATTTTATTCTCTGTGAAGGACCGCCACTTGAGCACTCTACAGTAGTTTCGTTGCCCTTCGTATATTTAAGCAGTTTCGCTGCCCTTCGTATATTTAAGCAGAATAATTTACCATATTCTTGCGAGTTCAATTCTAAACTGATATTACAAGTCCCGCCCGCAATATATTTTAGTTTTTATGTTGTCAAGTTTGATTGCGGAACACTTGAGCAATCATTAGGATTTCGTAAAACACGAAGAATTGATATAAAAGAGTCAACTTGCATAAGATTTAACACACATTGCATTTTATATCACCGTAAGATAAGAAGTGATCACTGTACCTGTTTCGCAAACACACAACCGAAGGCCTACACAAACCGGTTTCCCATATCCAAACTCCCCCCGTCTCAACTCCGAAAGTTGGAAGATTGATGGAGATCAATATTTTCCAGAAGCGATACTGCATATAAAGGCTGAAATTTGAGAAAAAGGGGGATGTTTGTCATGAAACACAAACTACCATCTGAACCACATAACCATCAAAATCAAAATTTTAGTCCACGGAAAAATTTCGGTGAGATCAGGTGCTTAAAAGTTTCTGCGCTTTAGCTAATTTTGTGCCCTCGACGGGTCCACGCTTATTTGTGTTCATTTCATTTTTTCAAAAAAAAAAAATTCTCATCTACCAGAAAAATATTAAGCTAAAGAATCAAGGTTCGATGCCTCACGGAGACAAACATTAATTTATTTTTACTTCTAAAGAAAGTTAGTATGATTTGATTATTAAATAAATGATATATCCTAAAAGCTAAAACTGAAATTAAATTACATTCACATTTTACATTCTAGGGGGGGGGGGGGGGGGGGGGGAATTAAAGAATCGAAAAAAAATACTTGAAATTTTTTTTATTATAGAAATAAATTGTAATGCATCCCGTGCAAATGCACGGGTATAAAGCCAAGTTACTATTAAATAACTCTAAAGTGGAATATCATGAATATATTATGATTTAAGTTTTAAGTCGTAACTAATAATATAGGTTTATTTGTTAGTGGTCGCTGCAGTTTGAACCAAAGAGATGCATTGATTTTGTGGGTAAACTTATTGATGCAATTACCTAGATTGAACTTTTTATGCACTCCTACAATTTCTATATAGATTTTATTTTCCATTGTACGAGTTTGCCAATATTGAAAATGGTTTTCTGCTCAGAGTTCCGCACCACCTCGAGACACTCTCAGATGGAAGTACGACAGCAATCCTTATAACAAAGCCGGATAGCTTGTTGAGGCATACCTTTCTCGGCCTTTTGGCTAAGATCAAGTGTAGTATCTGTTCTTATCAGTTTAATATCTGATATGTGGGCCATTGGTCCACACGATATTAAGTTAATTTTTTAACGGGGAAGGTCCGTCACAATAGCTTGCTATTAGGACCTCCATGCGTCGCCCGAGTGTTGCACTATTGCTTGGGCCTGGCGCACCCCAACCAAATCATAAACTCAATATTTTATGTTTATAGTTCTGACATCAACTAACTTTTCAGATATTCACATTATGAGTTCATATAGACTGCGGCAACATTTTTAAAAATAAATGGCCAGCTTTGTTCCCTACGCTACAATCACGTGCATAAAATTTACCTCATTCGGCCTATGAGTTCATCTGTTGTTTTATGCCCAGCTTGTTTTATCCCCAGCTATCATCAAACACAACTCCACTCAACGGCCAAAACTGCAAATTTGCCAAAAGAGTCAATGAGTTAGTTTTATAATTTAGATATTTCGTGCATTAAAAAGAAGAAACACGTCAATCAGACACCAACCATACTTCAGATTTAGAGTAAAATTACATGAGAGTAAAAGTACATTGTCACGCTTTCTTTTTATCAGGTTAATGTGCTCGCAAAGCTTGCCGACTACGACTACGACTACACTTCAATCAAATTCTAACACATCAGTAAAGCTATATTATCACGCTTTTCTATTACAAGGTGATTTTTTTTGCAAACCTTTCCACATCGACAAAGTTAACTTGAAATTATTCGGGCAGTTGTATGTATAAATACAGATACACGGCCTACATGACAACATACTTACCTGGATGGGGTCAATGGATTATCATTAAGGTCCATGGCCTAGGGAAGTGACTTCCATTGCACTTTGGATGGGTGCTTGCCTAAGGTCTACCCAAGTGGTGGAGCCTACATCATAATTTGTGTCAGGGGGGCTTGCGTCCGCGCAGCCCCCGCAATTCTAGTATAATATTTTATTTGTAATACAATATTTTTGTGCTTGTCAGTGTCAAGAAATCATGTCTTATACTGAAACAATTACGCACTTGGAAAGTAGCCGGGGAGCAGAGTCGAAGTTTGATATTATTTTTCTAACTCATTGATATTATTCAACACAAATTTCAGGGAAGTTCTAGTACCCGAGGTTTCAGAATTTAAGCAAGCTACTGACCGGAATCACAACTCTAATATTGAACAAACTGGCTCGTTAGTGTTGCCTATATTTCAATTAATTCTTTCAACGGATAGTGCAACATAGTTGTCAAGACTAGAACTGATTGGCCACTCTTTTGGCAAGCAATTAAGAACAAAATTGCTAAGACCAGATCACATGTGTTTTTAACTTGCAAATTAATTTTTCATGTTTGCATTATCCTATGTCCCTTAAACTGAAAAGTGAATACACCAGTTATAACACTTTCAAGGTAAAATAATTTTATTCTCTGTGAAGGACCGCCACTTGAGCACTCTACAGTAGTTTCGTTGCCCTTCGTATATTTAAGCAGTTTCGCTGCCCTTCGTATATTTAAGCAGAATAATTTACCATATTCTTGCGAGTTCAATTCTAAACTGATATTACAAGTCCCGCCCGCAATATATTTTAGTTTTTATGTTGTCAAGTTTGATTGCGGAACACTTGAGCAATCATTAGGATTTCGTAAAACACGAAGAATTGATATAAAAGAGTCAACTTGCATAAGATTTAACACACATTGCATTTTATATCACCGTAAGATAAGAAGTGATCACTGTACCTGTTTCGCAAACACACAACCGAAGGCCTACACAAACCGGTTTCCCATATCCAAACTCCCCCCGTCTCAACTCCGAAAGTTGGAAGATTGATGGAGATCAATATTTTCCAGAAGCGATACTGCATATAAAGGCTGAAATTTGAGAAAAAGGGGGATGTTTGTCATGAAACACAAACTACCATCTGAACCACATAACCATCAAAATCAAAATTTTAGTCCACGGAAAAATTTCGGTGAGATCAGGTGCTTAAAAGTTTCTGCGCTTTAGCTAATTTTGTGCCCTCGACGGGTCCACGCTTATTTGTGTTCATTTCATTTTTTCAAAAAAAAAAAATTCTCATCTACCAGAAAAATATTAAGCTAAAGAATCAAGGTTCGATGCCTCACGGAGACGAACATTAATTTATTTTTACTTCTAAAGAAAGTTAGTATGATTTGATTATTAAATAAATGATATATCCTAAAAGCTAAAACTGAAATTAAATTACATTCACATTTTACATTCTAGGGGGGGGGGGGGGGGGGGGAATTAAAGAATCGAAAAAAAATACTTGAAATTTTTTTTATTATAGAAATAAATTGTAATGCATCCCGTGCAAATGCACGGGTATAAAGCCAAGTTACTATTAAATAACTCTAAAGTGGAATATCATGAATATATTATGATTTAAGTTTTAAGTCGTAACTAATAATATAGGTTTATTTGTTAGTGGTCGCTGCAGTTTGAACCAAAGAGATGCATTGATTTTGTGGGTAAACTTATTGATGCAATTACCTAGATTGAACTTTTTATGCACTCCTACAATTTCTATATAGATTTTATTTTCCATTGTACGAGTTTGCCAATATTGAAAATGGTTTTCTGCTCAGAGTTCCGCACCACCTCGAGACACTCTCAGATGGAAGTACGACAGCAATCCTTATAACAAAGCCGGATAGCTTGTTGAGGCATACCTTTCTCGGCCTTTTGGCTAAGATCAAGTGTAGTATCTGTTCTTATCAGTTTAATATCTGATATGTGGGCCATTGGTCCACACGATATTAAGTTAATTTTTTAACGGGGAAGGTCCGTCACAATAGCTTGCTATTAGGACCTCCATGCGTCGCCCGAGTGTTGCACTATTGCTTGGGCCTGGCGCACCCCAACCAAATCATAAACTCAATATTTTATGTTTATAGTTCTGACATCAACTAACTTTTCAGATATTCACATTATGAGTTCATATAGACTGCGGCAACATTTTTAAAAATAAATGGCCAGCTTTGTTCCCTACGCTACAATCACGTGCATAAAATTTACCTCATTCGGCCTATGAGTTCATCTGTTGTTTTATGCCCAGCTTGTTTTATCCCCAGCTATCATCAAACACAACTCCACTCAACGGCCAAAACTGCAAATTTGCCAAAAGAGTCAATGAGTTAGTTTTATAATTTAGATATTTCGTGCATTAAAAAGAAGAAACACGTCAATCAGACACCAACCATACTTCAGATTTAGAGTAAAATTACATGAGAGTAAAAGTACATTGTCACGCTTTCTTTTTATCAGGTTAATGTGCTCGCAAAGCTTGCCGACTACGACTACGACTACACTTCAATCAAATTCTAACACATCAGTAAAGCTATATTATCACGCTTTTCTATTACAAGGTGATTTTTTTTGCAAACCTTTCCACATCGACAAAGTTAACTTGAAATTATTCGGGCAGTTGTATGTATAAATACAGATACACGGCCTACATGACAACATACTTACCTGGATGGGGTCAATGGATTATCATTAAGGTCCATGGCCTAGGGAAGTGACTTCCATTGCACTTTGGATGGGTGCTTGCCTAAGGTCTACCCAAGTGGTGGAGCCTACATCATAATTTGTGTCAGGGGGGCTTGCGTCCGCGCAGCCCCCGCAATTCTAGTATAATATTTTATTTGTAATACAATATTTTTGTGCTTGTCAGTGTCAAGAAATCATGTCTTATACTGAAACAATTACGCACTTGGAAAGTAGCCGGGGAGCAGAGTCGAAGTTTGATATTATTTTTCTAACTCATTGATATTATTCAACACAAATTTCAGGGAAGTTCTAGTACCCGAGGTTTCAGAATTTAAGCAAGCTACTGACCGGAATCACAACTCTAATATTGAACAAACTGGCTCGTTAGTGTTGCCTATATTTCAATTAATTCTTTCAACGGATAGTGCAACATAGTTGTCAAGACTAGAACTGATTGGCCACTCTTTTGGCAAGCAATTAAGAACAAAATTGCTAAGACCAGATCACATGTGTTTTTAACTTGCAAATTAATTTTTCATGTTTGCATTATCCTATGTCCCTTAAACTGAAAAGTGAATACACCAGTTATAACACTTTCAAGGTAAAATAATTTTATTCTCTGTGAAGGACCGCCACTTGAGCACTCTACAGTAGTTTCGTTGCCCTTCGTATATTTAAGCAGTTTCGCTGCCCTTCGTATATTTAAGCAGAATAATTTACCATATTCTTGCGAGTTCAATTCTAAACTGATATTACAAGTCCCGCCCGCAATATATTTTAGTTTTTATGTTGTCAAGTTTGATTGCGGAACACTTGAGCAATCATTAGGATTTCGTAAAACACGAAGAATTGATATAAAAGAGTCAACTTGCATAAGATTTAACACACATTGCATTTTATATCACCGTAAGATAAGAAGTGATCACTGTACCTGTTTCGCAAACACACAACCGAAGGCCTACACAAACCGGTTTCCCATATCCAAACTCCCCCCGTCTCAACTCCGAAAGTTGGAAGATTGATGGAGATCAATATTTTCCAGAAGCGATACTGCATATAAAGGCTGAAATTTGAGAAAAAGGGGGATGTTTGTCATGAAACACAAACTACCATCTGAACCACATAACCATCAAAATCAAAATTTTAGTCCACGGAAAAATTTCGGTGAGATCAGGTGCTTAAAAGTTTCTGCGCTTTAGCTAATTTTGTGCCCTCGACGGGTCCACGCTTATTTGTGTTCATTTCATTTTTTCAAAAAAAAAAAATTCTCATCTACCAGAAAAATATTAAGCTAAAGAATCAAGGTTCGATGCCTCACGGAGACAAACATTAATTTATTTTTACTTCTAAAGAAAGTTAGTATGATTTGATTATTAAATAAATGATATATCCTAAAAGCTAAAACTGAAATTAAATTACATTCACATTTTACATTCTAGGGGGGGGGGGGGGGGGGGGGAATTAAAGAATCGAAAAAAAATACTTGAAATTTTTTTTATTATAGAAATAAATTGTAATGCATCCCGTGCAAATGCACGGGTATAAAGCCAAGTTACTATTAAATAACTCTAAAGTGGAATATCATGAATATATTATGATTTAAGTTTTAAGTCGTAACTAATAATATAGGTTTATTTGTTAGTGGTCGCTGCAGTTTGAACCAAAGAGATGCATTGATTTTGTGGGTAAACTTATTGATGCAATTACCTAGATTGAACTTTTTATGCACTCCTACAATTTCTATATAGATTTTATTTTCCATTGTACGAGTTTGCCAATATTGAAAATGGTTTTCTGCTCAGAGTTCCGCACCACCTCGAGACACTCTCAGATGGAAGTACGACAGCAATCCTTATAACAAAGCCGGATAGCTTGTTGAGGCATACCTTTCTCGGCCTTTTGGCTAAGATCAAGTGTAGTATCTGTTCTTATCAGTTTAATATCTGATATGTGGGCCATTGGTCCACACGATATTAAGTTAATTTTTTAACGGGGAAGGTCCGTCACAATAGCTTGCTATTAGGACCTCCATGCGTCGCCCGAGTGTTGCACTATTGCTTGGGCCTGGCGCACCCCAACCAAATCATAAACTCAATATTTTATGTTTATAGTTCTGACATCAACTAACTTTTCAGATATTCACATTATGAGTTCATATAGACTGCGGCAACATTTTTAAAAATAAATGGCCAGCTTTGTTCCCTACGCTACAATCACGTGCATAAAATTTACCTCATTCGGCCTATGAGTTCATCTGTTGTTTTATGCCCAGCTTGTTTTATCCCCAGCTATCATCAAACACAACTCCACTCAACGGCCAAAACTGCAAATTTGCCAAAAGAGTCAATGAGTTAGTTTTATAATTTAGATATTTCGTGCATTAAAAAGAAGAAACACGTCAATCAGACACCAACCATACTTCAGATTTAGAGTAAAATTACATGAGAGTAAAAGTACATTGTCACGCTTTCTTTTTATCAGGTTAATGTGCTCGCAAAGCTTGCCGACTACGACTACGACTACACTTCAATCAAATTCTAACACATCAGTAAAGCTATATTATCACGCTTTTCTATTACAAGGTGATTTTTCTTGCAAACCTTTCCACATCGACAAAGTTAACTTGAAATTATTCGGGCAGTTGTATAAATACAGATACACGGCCTACATGACAACATACTTACCTGGATGGGGTCAATGGATTATCATTAAGGTCCATGGCCTAGGGAAGTGACTTCCATTGCACTTTGGATGGGTGCTTGCCTAAGGTCTACCCAAGTGGTGGAGCCTACATCATAATTTGTGTCAGGGGGGCTTGCGTCCGCGCAGCCCCCGCAATTCTAGTATAATATTTTATTTGTAATACAATATTTTTGTGCTTGTCAGTGTCAAGAAATCATGTCTTATACTGAAACAATTACGCACTTGGAAAGTAGCCGGGGAGCAGAGTCGAAGTTTGATATTATTTTTCTAACTCATTGATATTATTCAACACAAATTTCAGGGAAGTTCTAGTACCCGAGGTTTCAGAATTTAAGCAAGCTACTGACCGGAATCACAACTCTAATATTGAACAAACTGGCTCGTTAGTGTTGCCTATATTTCAATTAATTCTTTCAACGGATAGTGCAACATAGTTGTCAAGACTAGAACTGATTGGCCACTCTTTTGGCAAGCAATTAAGAACAAAATTGCTAAGACCAGATCACATGTGTTTTTAACTTGCAAATTAATTTTTCATGTTTGCATTATCCTATGTCCCTTAAACTGAAAAGTGAATACACCAGTTATAACACTTTCAAGGTAAAATAATTTTATTCTCTGGGAAGGACCGCCACTTGAGCACTCTACAGTAGTTTCGTTGCCCTTCGTATATTTAAGCAGTTTCGCTGCCCTTCGTATATTTAAGCAGAATAATTTACCATATTCTTGCGAGTTCAATTCTAAACTGATATTACAAGTCCCGCCCGCAATATATTTTAGTTTTTATGTTGTCAAGTTTGATTGCGGAACACTTGAGCAATCATTAGGATTTCGTAAAACACGAAGAATTGATATAAAAGAGTCAACTTGCATAAGATTTAACACACATTGCATTTTATATCACCGTAAGATAAGAAGTGATCACTGTACCTGTTTCGCAAACACACAACCGAAGGCCTACACAAACCGGTTTCCCATATCCAAACTCCCCCCGTCTCAACTCCGAAAGTTGGAAGATTGATGGAGATCAATATTTTCCAGAAGCGATACTGCATATAAAGGCTGAAATTTGAGAAAAAGGGGGATGTTTGTCATGAAACACAAACTACCATCTGAACCACATAACCATCAAAATCAAAATTTTAGTCCACGGAAAAATTTCGGTGAGATCAGGTGCTTGAAAGTTTCTGCGCTTTAGCTAATTTTGTGCCCTCGACGGGTCCACGCTTATTTGTGTTCATTTCATTTTTTCAAAAAAAAAAAATTCTCATCTACCAGAAAAATATTAAGCTAAAGAATCAAGGTTCGATGCCTCACGGAGACAAACATTAATTTATTTTTACTTCTAAAGAAAGTTAGTATGATTTGATTATTAAATAAATGATATATCCTAAAAGCTAAAACTGAAATTAAATTACATTCACATTTTACATTCTAAGGGGGGGGGGGGGGAATTAAAGAATCGAAAAAAAATACTTGAAATTTTTTTTATTATAGAAATAAATTGTAATGCATCCCGTGCAAATGCACGGGTATAAAGCCAAGTTACTATTAAATAACTCTAAGTGGAATATCATGAATATATTATGATTTAAGTTTTAAGTCGTAACTAATAATATAGGTTTATTTGTTAGTGGTCGCTGCAGTTTGAACCAAAGAGATGCATTGATTTTGTGGGTAAACTTATTGATGCAATTACCTAGATTGAACTTTTTATGCACTCCTACAATTTCTATATAGATTTTATTTTCCATTGTACGAGTTTGCCAATATTGAAAATGGTTTTCTGCTCAGAGTTCCGCACCACCTCGAGACACTCTCAGATGGAAGTACGACAGCAATCCTTATAACAAAGCCGGATAGCTTGTTGAGGCATACCTTTCTCGGCCTTTTGGCTAAGATCAAGTGTAGTATCTGTTCTTATCAGTTTAATATCTGATATGTGGGCCATTGGTCCACACGATATTAAGTTAATTTTTTAACGGGGAAGGTCCGTCACAATAGCTTGCTATTAGGACCTCCATGCGTCGCCCGAGTGTTGCACTATTGCTTGGGCCTGGCGCACCCCAACCAAATCATAAACTCAATATTTTATGTTTATAGTTCTGACATCAACTAACTTTTCAGATATTCACATTATGAGTTCATATAGACTGCGGCAACATTTTTAAAAATAAATGGCCAGCTTTGTTCCCTACGCTACAATCACGTGCATAAAATTTACCTCATTCGGCCTATGAGTTCATCTGTTGTTTTATGCCCAGCTTGTTTTATCCCCAGCTATCATCAAACACAACTCCACTCAACGGCCAAAACTGCAAATTTGCCAAAAGAGTCAATGAGTTAGTTTTATAATTTAGATATTTCGTGCATTAAAAAGAAGAAACACGTCAATCAGACACCAGCCATACTTCAGATTTAGAGTAAAATTACATGAGAGTAAAAGTACATTGTCACGCTTTCTTTTTATCAGGTTAATGTGCTCGCAAAGCTTGCCGACTACGACTACGACTACACTTCAATCAAATTCTAACACATCAGTAAAGCTATATACGCTTTTCTATTACAAGGTGATTTTTCTTGCAAACCTTTCCACATCGACAAAGTTAACTTGAAATTATTCGGGCAGTTGTATAAATACAGATACACGGCCTACATGACAACATACTTACCTGGATGGGGTCAATGGATTATCATTAAGGTCCATGGCCTAGGGAAGTGACTTCCATTGCACTTTGGATGGGTGCTTGCCTAAGGTCTACCCAAGTGGTGGAGCCTACATCATAATTTGTGTCAGGGGGGCTTGCGTCCGCGCAGCCCCCGCAATTCTAGTATAATATTTTATTTGTAATACAATATTTTTGTGCTTGTCAGTGTCAAGAAATCATGTCTTATACTGAAACAATTACGCACTTGGAAAGTAGCCGGGGAGCAGAGTCGAAGTTTGATATTATTTTCCTAACTCATTGATATTATTCAACACAAATTTCAGGGAAGTTCTAGTACCCGAGGTTTCAGAATTTAAGCAAGCTACTGACCGGAATCACAACTCTAATATTGAACAAACTGGCTCGTTAGTGTTGCCTATATTTCAATTAATTCTTTCAACGGATAGTGCAACATAGTTGTCAAGACTAGAACTGATTGGCCACTCTTTTGGCAAGCAATTAAGAACAAAATTGCTAAGACCAGATCACATGTGTTTTTAACTTGCAAATTAATTTTTCATGTTTGCATTATCCTATGTCCCTTAAACTGAAAAGTGAATACACCAGTTATAACACTTTCAAGGTAAAATAATTTTATTCTCTGGGAAGGACCGCCACTTGAGCACTCTACAGTAGTTTCGTTGCCCTTCGTATATTTAAGCAGTTTCGCTGCCCTTCGTATATTTAAGCAGAATAATTTACCATATTCTTGCGAGTTCAATTCTAAACTGATATTACAAGTCCCGCCCGCAATATATTTTAGTTTTTATGTTGTCAAGTTTGATTGCGGAACACTTGAGCAATCATTAGGATTTCGTAAAACACGAAGAATTGATATAAAAGAGTCAACTTGCATAAGATTTAACACACGTTGCATTTTATATCACCGTAAGATAAGAGTACCTGTTTCGCAAACACACAACCGAAGGCCTACACAAACCGGTTTCCCATATCCAAACTCCCCCCGTCTCAACTCCGAAAGTTGGAAGATTGATGGAGATCAATATTTTCCAGAAGCGATACTGCATATAAAGGCTGAAATTTGAGAAAAAGGGGATGTTTGTCATGAAACACAAACTACCATCTGATCCACATAACCATCAAAATCAAAATTTTAGTCCACGGAAAAATTTCGGTGAGATCAGGTGCTTGAAAGTTTCTGCGCTTTAGCTAACTTTGTGCCCTCGACGGGTCCACGCTTATTTGTGTTCATTTCATTTTTTCAAATAAAAAAATTTCTCATCTACCAAAAAAATAATAAGCTAAAGAATCAAGGTTCGATTCCTCACGGAGACAAACATTAATTTATTTTTACTTCTAAAGAAAGTTAGTATGATTTGATTATTAAATAAATGATATATCCTAAAAGCTAAAACTGAAATTAAATTACATTCCCATTTTACATTCTACGGGGGGGAAATTAAAGAATCGAAAAAAAATACTTGAAAAAAAAATATTATAGAAATAAATTGTAATGCATCCCGTGCAAATGCACGGGTATAAAGCCAAGTTACTATTAAATAACTCTAAGTGGAATATCATGAATATATTATGATTTAAGTTTTAAGTCGTAACTAATAATATAGGTTTATTTGTTAGTGGTCGCTGCAGTTTGAACCAAAGAGATGCATTGATTTTGTGGGTAAACTTATTGATGCAATTACCTAGACTGAACTTTTTATGCACTCCAACAATTTCTATATAGATTTTATTTTCCATTGTACGAGTTTGCCAATATTGAAAATGGTTTTCTGCTCAGAGTTCAGTTCCGCACCACCTCGAGACACTCTCAGATGGAAGTACGGCAGCAATCCTTATAAACAAAGCCGGATAGCTTGTTGAGGCATACCTTTCTCGGCCTTTTGGCTAAGATCAAGTGTAGTATCTGTTCTTATCAGTTTAATATCTGATATGTGGGCCATTGGTCCACACGATATTAAGTTAATTTTTTAACGGGGAAGGTCCGTCACAATAGCTTGCTATTAGGACCTCCATGCGTCGCCCGAGTGTTGCACTATTGCTTGGGCCTGGCGCACCCCAACCAAATCATAAACTCAATATTTTATGTTTATAGTTCTGACATCAACTAACTTTTCAGATATTCACATTATGTGTCATATAGAATGCGGCAACATTTTTAAAAATAAATGGCCAGCTTTGTTCCCTACGCTACAATCACGTGCATAAAATTTACCTCATTCGGCCTATGAGTTCATCTGTTGTTTTATGCCCAGCTTGTTTTATCCCCAGCTATCATCAAACACAACTCCACTCAACGGCCAAAACTTCAAATTTGCCAAAAGAGTCAATGAGTTAGTTTTATAATTTAGATATTTCATGCATTAAAAAGAAGAAACACGTCAATCAGACGCCAACCATACTTTAGATTTAGAGTAAAATTACATGAGAGTAAAAGTACATTGTCACGCTTTCTTTTTATCAGGTTAATGTGCTCGCAAAGCTTGCCGACTACGACTACGACTACACTTCAATCAAATTCTAACAACACATCAGTAAAGCTATATTATCACGCTTTTCTATTACAAGGTGATTTTTCTTGCAAACCTTTCCACATCGACAAAGTTAACTTGAAATTATTCGGGCACTTGTATAAATACAGATACACGGCCTACATGACAACATACTTACCTGGATGGGGTCAATGGATTATCATTAAGGTCCATGGCCTAGGGAAGTGACTTCCATTGCACTTTGGATGGGTGCTTGCCTAAGGTCTACCCAAGTGGTGGAGCCTACATCATAATTTGTGTCAGGGGGGCTTGCGTCCGCGCAGCCCCCGCAATTCTAGTATAATATTTTATTTGTAATACAATATTTTTGTGCTTGTCAGTGTCAAGAAATCATGTCTTACTGAAACAATTACGCACTTGGAAAGTAGCCGGGGAGCAGAGTCGAAGTTTGATATTATTTTCCTAACTCATTGATATTATTCCACACAAATTTCAGGGAAGTTCTAGTACCCGAGGTTTCAGAATTTAAGCAAGCTACTGACCGGAATCACAACTCTAATATTGAACAAACTGGCTCGTTAGTGTTGCCTATATTTCAATTAATTCTTTCAACGGATAGTGCAACATAGTTGTCAAGACTAGAACTGATTGGCCACTCTTTTGGCAAGCAATTAAGAACAAAATTGCTAAGACCAGATCACATGTGTTTTTAACTTGCAAATTAATTTTTCATGTTTGCATTATCCTATGTCCCTTAAACTGAAAAGTGAATACACCAGTTATAACACTTTCAAGGTAAAATAATTTTATTCTCTGGGAAGGACCGCCACTTGAGCACTCTACAGTAGTTTCGTTGCCCTTCGTATATTTAAGCAGTTTCGCTGCCCTTCGTATATTTAAGCAGAATAATTTACCATATTCTTGCGAGTTCAATTCTAAACTGATATTACAAGTCCCGCCCGCAATATATTTTAGTTTTTATGTTGTCAAGTTTGATTGCGGAACACTTGAGCAATCATTAGGATTTCGTAAAACACGAAGAATTGATATAAAAGAGTCAACTTGCATAAGATTTAACACACGTTGCATTTTATATCACCGTAAGATAAGAGTACCTGTTTCTCAAACACACAACCGAAGGCCTACACAAACCGGTTTCCCATATCCAAACTCTCCCCGTCTCAACTCCGAAAGTTGGAAGATTGATGGAGATCAATATTTTCCAGAAGCGATACTGCATATAAAGGCTGAAATTTGAGAAAAAGGGGATGTTTGTCATGAAACACAAACTACCATCTGATCCACATAACCATCAAAATCAAAATTTTAGTCCACGGAAAAATTTCGGTGAGATCAGGTGCTTGAAAGTTTCTGCGCTTTAGCTAACTTTGTGCCCTCGACGGGTCCACGCTTATTTGTGTTCATTTCATTTTTTCAAATAAAAAAATTTCTCATCTACCAAAAAAATAATAAGCTAAAGAATCAAGGTTCGATTCCTCACGGAGACAAACATTAATTTATTTTTACTTCTAAAGAAAGTTAGTATGATTTGATTATTAAATAAATGATATATCCTAAAAGCTAAAACTGAAATTAAATTACATTCCCATTTTACATTCTACGGGGGGGAAATTAAAGAATCGAAAAAAAATACTTGAAAAAAAGATATTATAGAAATAAATTGTAATGCATCCCGTGCAAATGCACGGGTATAAAGCCAAGTTACTATTAAATAACTCTAAGTGGAATATCATGAATATATTATGATTTAAGTTTTAAGTCGTAACTAATAATATAGGTTTATTTGTTAGTGGTCGCTGCAGTTTGAACCAAAGAGATGCATTGATTTTGTGGGTAAACTTATTGATGCAATTACCTAGATTGAACTTTTTATGCACTCCAACAATTTCTATATAGATTTTATTTTCCATTGTACGAGTTTGCCAATATTGAAAATGGTTTTCTGCTCAGAGTTCAGTTCCGCACCACCTCGACACACTCTCAGATGGAGGTACGGCAGCAATCCTTATAAACAAAGCCGGATAGCTTGTTGAGGCATACCTTTCTCGGCCTTTTGGCTAAGATCAAGTGTAGTATCTGTTCTTATCAGTTTAATATCTGATATGTGGGCCATTGGTCCACACAATATTAAGTTGATTTTTTAACGGGGAAGGTCCGTCACAATAGCTTGCTATTAGGACCTCCATGCGTCGCCCGAGTGTTGCACTATTGCTTGGGCCTGGCGCACCCCAACCAAATCATAAACTCAGTATTTTATGTTTATAGTTCTGACATCAACTAACTTTTCAGATATTCACATTATGTGTCATAGAATGCGGCAACATTTTTAAAAATAAATGGCCAGCTTTGTTCCCTACGCTACAATCACGTGCATAAAATTTACCTCATTCGGCCTATGAGTTCATCTGTTGTTTTATGCCCAGCTTGTTTTATCCCCAGCTATCATCAAACACAACTCCACTCAACGGCCAAAACTGCAAATTTGCCAAAAGAGTCAATGAGTTAGTTTTATAATTTAGATATTTCGTGCATTAAAAAGAAGAAACACGTCAATCAGACACCAGCCATACTTCAGATTTAGAGTAAAATTACATGAGAGTAAAAGTACATTGTCACGCTTTCTTTTTATCAGGTTAATGTGCTCGCAAAGCTTGCCGACTACGACTACGACTACACTTCAATCAAATTCTAACACATCAGTAAAGCTATATTATCACGCTTTTCTATTACAAGGTGATTTTTCTTGCAAACCTTTCCACATCGACAAAGTTAACTTGAAATTATTCGGGCACTTGTATAAATACAGATACACGGCCTACATGACAACATACTTACCTGGATGGGGTCAATGGATTATCATTAAGGTCCATGGCCTAGGGAAGTGACTTCCATTGCACTTTGGATGGGTGCTTGCCTAAGGTCTACCCAAGTGGTGGAGCCTACATCATAATTTGTGTCAGGGGGCTTGCGTCCGCGCAGCCCCCGCACTTCTAGTATAATATTTTATTTGTAATACAATATTTTTGTGCTTGTCAGTGTCAAGAAATCATGTCTTATACTGAAACAATTACGCACTTGGAAAGTAGCCGGGGAGCAGAGTCGAAGTTTGATATTATTTTCCTAACTCATTGATATTATTCAACACAAATTTCAGGGAAGTTCTAGTACCCGAGGTTTCAGAATTTAAGCAAGCTACTGACCGGAATCACAACTCTAATATTGAACAAACTGGTTCGTTAGTGTTGCCTATATTTCAATTAATTCTTTCAACGGATAGTGCAACATAGTTGTCAAGACTAGAACTGATTGGCCACTCTTTTGGCAAGCAATTAAGAACAAAATTGCTAAGACCAGATCACATGTGTTTTTAACTTGCAAATTAATTTTTCATGTTTGCATTATCCTATGTCCCTTAAACTGAAAAGTGAATACACCAGTTATAACACTTTCAAGGTAAAATAATTTTATTCTCTGGGAAGGACCGCCACTTGAGCACTCTACAGTAGTTTCGTTGCCCTTCGTATATTTAAGCAGTTTCGCTGCCCTTCGTATATTTAAGCAGAATAATTTACCATATTCTTGCGAGTTCAATTCTAAACTGATATTACAAGTCCCGCCCGCAATATATTTTAGTTTTTATGTTGTCAAGTTTGATTGCGGAACACTTGAGCAATCATTAGGATTTCGTAAAACACGAAGAATTGATATAAAAGAGTCAACTTGCATAAGATTTAACACACGTTGCATTTTATATCACCGTAAGATAAGAGTACCTGTTTCGCAAACACACAACCGAAGGCCTACACAAACCGGTTTCCCATATCCAAACTCCCCCCGTCTCAACTCCGAAAGTTGGAAGATTGATGGAGATCAATATTTTCCAGAAGCGATACTGCATATAAAGGCTGAAATTTGAGAAAAAGGGGGATGTTTGTCATGAAACACAAACTACCATCTGATCCACATAACCATCAAAATCAAAATTTTAGTCCACGGAAAAATTTCGGTGAGATCAGGTGCTTGAAAGTTTCTGCGCTTTAGCTAACTTTGTGCCCTCGACGGGTCCACGCTTATTTGTGTTCATTTCATTTTTTCAAAAAAAAAAAATTCTCATCTACCAGAAAAATATTAAGCTAAAGAATCAAGGTTCGATTCCTCACGGAGACAAACATTAATTTATTTTTACTTCTAAAGAAAGTTAGTATGATTTGATTATTAAATAAATGATATATCCTAAAAGCTAAAACTGAAATTAAATTACATTCACATTTTACATTCTAGGGGGGGGGGGGGGAATTATAGAATCGAAAAAAAATACTTGAAAAAAATATATATTATAGAAATAAATTGTAATGCATCCCGTGCAAATGCACGGGTATAAAACCAAGTTACTATTAAATAACTCTAAGTGGAATATCATGAATATATTATGGTTTAAGTTTTAAGCCGTAACTAATAATATAGGTTTATTTGTTAGTGGTCGCTGCAGTTTGAACCAAAGAGATGCATTGATTTTGTGGGTAAACTTATTGATGCAATTACCTAGATTGAACTTTTTATGCACTCCTACAATTTCTATATAGATTTTATTTTCCATTGTACGAGTTTGCCAATATTGAAAATGGTTTTCTGCTCAGAGTTCAGTTCCGCACCACCTCGAGACACTCTCAGATGGAAGTACCGGCAGCAATCCTTATAAACAAATCCGGATAGCTTGTTGAGGCATACCTTTCTCGGCCTTTTGGCTAAGATCGAGTGTAGTATCTGTTCTTATCAGTTTAATATCTGATATGTGGGCCATTGGTCCACACGATATTAAGTTAATTTTTTAACGGGGAAGGTACGTCACAATAGCTTGCTATTAGGACCTCCATGCGTCGCCCGAGTGTTGCACTATTGCTTGGGCCTGGCGCACCCCAACCAAATCATGAACTCAATATTTTATGTTTATAGTTCTGACATCAACTAACTTTTCAGATATTCACATTATGTGTCATATAGAATGCGGCAACATTTTTAAAAATAAATGGCCAGCTTTGTTCCCTACGCTACAATCACGTGCATAAAATTTACCTCATTCGGCCTATGAGTTCATCTGTTGTTTTATGCCCAGCTTGTTTTATCCCCAGCTATCATCAAACACAACTCCACTCAACGGCCAAAACTGCAAATTTGCCAAAAGAGTCAATGAGTTAGTTTTATAATTTAGATATTTCGTGCATTAAAAAGAAGAAACACGTCAATCAGACACCAACCATACTTCAGATTTAGAGTAAAATTACATGAGAGTAAAAGTACATTGTCACGCTTTCTTTTTATCAGGTTAATGTGCTCGCAAAGCTTGCCGACTACGACTACGACTACGACTACACTTCAATCAAATTCTAACACATCAGTAAAGCTATATTATCACGCTTTTCTATTACAAGGTGATTTTTCTTGCAAACCTTTCCACATCGACAAAGTTAACTTGAAATATTCGGGCAGTTGTATAAATACAGATACACGGCCTACATGACAACATACTTACCTGGATGGGGTCAATGGATTATCATTAAGGTCCATGGCCTAGGGAAGTGACTTCCATTGCACTTTGGATGGGTGCTTGCCTAAGGTCTACCCAAGTGGTGGAGCCTACATCATAATTTGTGTCAGGGGGGCTTGCGTCCGCGCAGCCCCCGCAATTCTAGTATAATATTTTATTTGTAATACAATATTTTTGTGCTTGTCAGTGTCAAGAAATCATGTCTTATACTGAAACAATTACGCACTTGGAAAGTAGCCGGGGAGCAGAGTCGAAGTTTGATATTATTTTCCTAACTCATTGATATTATTCAACACAAATTTCAGGGAAGTTCTAGTACCCGAGGTTTCAGAATTTAAGCAAGCTACTGACCGGAATCACAACTCTAATATTGAACAAACTGGCTCGTTAGTGTTGCCTATATTTCAATTAATTCTTTCAACGGATAGTGCAACATAGTTGTCAAGACTAGAACTGATTGGCCACTCTTTTGGCAAGCAATTAAGAACAAAATTGCTAAGACCAGATCACATGTGTTTTTAACTTGCAAATTAATTTTTCATGTTTGCATTATCCTATGTCCCTTAAACTGAAAAGTGAATACACCAGTTATAACACTTTCAAGGTAAAATAATTTTATTCTCTGGGAAGGACCGCCACTTGAGCACTCTACAGTAGTTTCGTTGCCCTTCGTATATTTAAGCAGTTTCGATGCCCTTCGTATATTTAAGCAGAATAATTTACCATATTTTTGCGAGTTCAATTCTAAACTGATATTACAAGTCCCGCCCGCAATATATTTTAGTTTTTATGTTGTCAAGTTTGATTGCGGAACACTTGAGCAATCATTAGGATTTCGTAAAACACGAAGAATTGATATAAAAGAGTCAACTTGCATAAGATTTAACACACATTGCATTTTATATCACCGTAAGATAAGAAGTGATCACTGTACCTGTTTCGCAAACACACAACCGAAGGCCTACACAAACCGGTTTCCCATATCCAAACTCCCCCCGTCTCAACTCCGAAAGTTGGAAGATTGATGGAGATCAATATTTTCCACAAGCGATACTGCATATAAAGGCTGAAATTTGAGAAAAAGGGGGATGTTTGTCATGAAACACAAACTACCATCTGATCCACATAACCATCAAAATCAAAATTTTAGTCCACGGAAAAAATGATATATCCTAAAAGCTAAAACTGAAATTAAATTACATTCACATTTTACATTCTAGGGGGGAGGAAATTAAAGAATCGAAAAAAAATACTTGAAAAAAAAAATATTAGAGAAATAAATTGTAATGCATCCCGTGCAAATGCACGGGTATAAAGCCAAGTTACTATTAAATAACTCTAAGTGGAATATCATGAATATATTATGATTTAAGTTTTAAGTCGTAACTAATAATATAGGTTTATTTGTTAGTGGTCGCTGCAGTTTGAACCAAAGAGATGCATTGATTTTGTGGGTAAACTTATTGATGCAATTACCTAGATTGAACTTTTTATGCACTCCTACAATTTCTATATAGATTTTATTTTCCATTGTACGAGTTTGCCAATATTGAAAATGGTTTTCTGCTCAGAGTTCCGCACCACCTCGAGACACTCTCAGAGTTCCATTGCACTTTGGATGGGTGCTTGCCTAAGGTCTACCCAAGGGGTGGACCCTACATCATAATTTGTGTCGGGGGGCTTGCGTCCGCGCAGCCCCCGCAATTCTAGTATAATTTTTTTTTCGATGATTTACTATTAAGTTTCTCAATGTCCAAAAATATGGCCAAACAAGGAAAATTTTGATATTACAAAATAAACACTTTAAAAATTTCTTCCCGTGGACAGCTTGGCGAGCGAAGTCAAAATTTCTACATTAATCATCAATTAATTGGATTATTAATTTAAGTAGATGTCAGTTGTTAAATATTTACAACAATTTCTCAATAAATACACTCACACTGCCATAATAGGAGGTTAGGTGAATTCAAGTTTCTCAATGTCCAAAAATATGGTCAAACAAGGAAAATTTTGATATTACAAAATAAACACTTTAAAAATAAGTAGTTTTCTTCCTGTGGACAGCTTGGCGAGCGAAGTCAAAATTTCTACATTAATCAATTAATTGGATTATTAATTTAAGTAGAGGTCAGTTGTTAAATATTTACAACAATTTCTCAATAAATACACTCACACTGCCATAATAGGTTAGGTGAATTCTCACATAAAGCTTTAGATACTCCATCATCATCTTGTTGACTACCGGTAAATGCTGCTGTCAATTTCTTTTAAGTTTGATGGTGTGTTCTGCCAAGAAAACTATTTGACTTTTTAATTGCAAAAATGAGGAAAGTTTGTTGGTTTTACGTGTGAACAACTCTAAGACAAGCGCAAGACCAGGTTGACAAACATGCATGTATGAACCTAGGGTCGTTTTATTTTCTGGACATTAACAACATGGTCATCACTTCTAGCTTATAAACTTCACATTGCTTCATTTTTTAAGTAGGAGCACCAACATAGTCCTGGAATCAAATTCCGAAGTGAATTTGTGGACTAAATCTATTTATAGCATAGTTTTTGTTCTCATAAAGAAGGTTCACACAACTTAACACTCTTCCTACGTGACTTCGCACTGCACTACAGTGTGGGAAACCACTTCAGATTGTTGACCCTCTTGTTTTCTGAAATCCACCACCAAACACAATACGGAGCACCATCCTATTATGTTTAATATTTTTAACCTTTTTTTCTTGCAAAAACGACCGTGCCAAGAAAACTATTTGACTTTTTAATTGCAAAAATGAGGAAAGTTTGTTGGTTTTTCGTGTGAACAACTCTAAGACAAGCGCAAGACCAGGTTGACAAACATGCATGTAAGAACCTAGGGTCGTTTTATTTTCTGGACATTAACAACATGGTCATCACTTCTAGCTTATAAACTTCACATTGCTTCATTTTTTAAGTAGGAGCACCAACATAGTCCTGGAATCAAATTCCGAAGTGAATTTGTGGACTAAATCTATTTATAGCATAGTTTTTGTTCTCATAAAGAAGGTTCACACAACTTAACACTCTTCCTACGTGACTTCGCACTGCACTACAGTGTGGAAACCACTTCAGATTGTTGACCCTCTTGTTTTTTGAAATCCACCACCAAACACAATATGGAGCACCATCCTATTATGTTTAATATTTTTAACCTTTTTTTCTTGCAAAAACGACCGTGTAAACTAAACCGGCACTAAAGCACCAATAAGGTTTCCAACAACACTATTTTCCACATCCTTCATAATTAGGGCGTCCCACGTATACTTTCCCGTTAAAGTGTAAGTTTAAGTTTGAAGAGAAAGCACAAGTCCCGCAACATATTTTACTTAATTTGTTGTTGGGTGTGTGGTCGCAAACGAATAGCATTTCTTAAAGCACCAAGAACTGCATATTATTGAAGTGACAATGCATACATCATCGTGGAGTTGAGAAGTGATCTTCATACCTGAATTCAGAAAAAATAGAAAACTTCTTGGAGGTAATCTCTCTGGATTCCTACATCGACCCTCCTGATTCACGTGCCAAACTTGTCCCCGATCTCTACTCGGAAAATGTATGTTTTTGAGAAGCGGTGATGCTGCACATAAAGACTCAACAGGTCAATGCCATGATGACATCAAACATAAAATACTATCTGATCCCAGTACAACTTAAAATTGTAGTGAAATCAAATATATAACTTAAGGCATCGAGTATTTGTATTATTTCCAATATCTTTCGAATCAAGCAAATGCAAAAAAGTTCTTTCTTGTCTTGTCTGCCAAAATCACATTGGTGCTTGCTGCCTCACCGAGTTGCACTAATTTTGTGGGCAAAACCTTTTATGCACCAACAGTCAATTTTTTTTTTATTTTTCGAGGAAACGGCAGTTTGTATGTACTTGAACAATTCATATTTATATTTCAATCCCCTTTCTACAGCGTTGCTAACATTAGGAGTTGATTTAAATCTGGCTTTCCGTCCCACCACGAGATACTTCATGGTGGAGGCGCCTGAACTCATCCATATAAACAAAGTCAGACACCAAGTTAACATTACTTTCTCGGCCTTTTGGCTTAGATCAAGTGTAGTATCTGTTCTTATCAGTTTAATATCTGATATGTGGGCCAATGGTCCACGCGATATTAAGTAAATTTTTTTAACGGGGAGGATCCAACACAATAGCTTGCTATTGAGGACCTCATGCGTCGTCCAAGTGTTACACTAGTGCTAGGGCCTGGCGCACCCCCACCAAATCAGACTATAAATATTTTTTAAGCGAGGTTACCAAAAATACAATCTCCTAGCTAGAGAAAACCCACTGCAATTAGCTTCCAGGATTATTTTTCTTCAAATGTTCATTATTTCTAGTGCTCCACAACCATGCTAAGTTTCGAAATAAAATTATCTTGTTGTAACAATCAATAACAGCCGTCTCACCTTTCATAATAGAATGCAGTAAAAAAATAAGTTCTGATTGCTAGATTCAGGTGCAAAGAATGTACCTCATTCAGGTTCGACAAACATCCACTCGCTCACCTTAAACTGTACATAATTGACCAAAGGTGCAAGGAATTAATAAGTTTGGAGATATGGATGTTCCGTGCTTTGCGTTTAAAACAAAAAGTTGTCAAATTTTAAAATACATGTCAGTCGCACTAAAATATTAATGTAAAATACATAATCATAAGGTCCATCGTCATTGACAATAATCCCTCAAAACTTCCCGCATCGACTGACTTGAGGTAAAATAATTCTCACAACGCTACAAATAGAGATATACGGCCGACATGACAACTTACTTACCTGGATGGGGTCAATGGGCGATCATTAAGGTCCATGGCCTAGGGAAGTGACTTCCATTGCACTTTGGATGGGTGCTTGCCTAAGGTCTACCCAAGGGGTGGACCCTACATCATAATTTGTGTCAGGGGGGCTTGCGTCCGCGCAGCCCCCGCAATTCTAGTATAAATTTTTTTTCGATGATTTTCTATTAAGTTTCTCAATGTTCAAAAATATGGTCAAACAAGGAAAATTTTGATATTACAAAATAAACACTTTAAAAATAAGTAGTTTTCTTCCCGTGGACAGCTTGGCGAGCGAAGTCAAAATTTCTACATTAATCAATTAATGGGATTATTAATTTAAGTAGAGGTCAGTTGTTAAATATTTACAACTATTTCTCAATAAATACACTCACACTGCTGCCAGAATAGGTTAGGTGAATTCTCACATAAAGCTTTAGATACTCCATCATCATCTTGTTGACTACGGGTAAATGCTGTCAATTTCTTTTAAGTTTGATGGTGTCTTCTGCCAAGAAAACTATTTGACTTTTTAATTGCAAAAATGAGGAAAGTTTGTTGGTTTTTCGTGTGAACAACTCTAAGACAAGCGCAAGACCAGGTTGACAAACATGCATGTAAGAACCTAGGGTCGTTTTATTTTCTGGACATTAACAACATGGTCATCACTTCTAGCTTATAAACTTCACATTGCTTCATTTTTTAAGTAGGAGCACCAACATAGTCCTGGAATCAAATTCCGAAGTGAATTTGTGGACTAAATCTATTTATAGCATAGTTTTTGTTCTCATAAAGAAGGTTCACACAACTTAACACTCTTCCTACGTGACTTCGCACTGCACTACAGTGTGGGAAACCACTTCAGATTGTTGACCCTCTTGTTTTCTGAAATCCACCACCAAACACAATACGGAGCACCATCCTATTATGTTTAATATTTTTAACCTTTTTTTCTTGCAAAAACGACCGTGCCAAGAAAACTATTTGACTTTTTAATTGCAAAAATGAGGAAAGTTTGTTGGTTTTTCGTGTGAACAACTCTAGGACAAGCGCAAGACCAGGTTGACAAACATGCATGTAAGAACCTAGGGTCGTTTTATTTTCTGGACATTAACAACATGGTCATCACTTCTAGCTTATAAACTTCACATTGCTTCATTTTTTAAGAAGGAGCACCAACATAGTCCTGGAATCAAATTCCGAAGTGAATTTGTGGACTAAATCTATTTATAGCATAGTTTTTGTTCTCATAAAGAAGGTTTACACAACTTAACACTCTTCCTACGTGACTTCGCACTGCACTACAGTGTGGGAAACCACTTCAGATTGTTGACCCTCTTGTTTTTTGAAATCCACCACCAAACACAATACGGAGCACCATCCTATTATGTTTAATATTTTTAACCTTTTTTTCTTGCAAAAACGACCGTGTAAACTAAACCGGCCCTAAAGCACGAATAAGGTTTCCAACAACACTATTTTCCACATCCTTCATAATTAGGGCGTCCCACGTATACTTTCCCGTTAAAGTGTAAGTTTAAGTTTGAAGAGAAAGCACAAGTCCCGCAACATATTTTACTTAATTTGTTGTTGGGTGTGTGGTCGCAAACGAATAGCATTTCTTAAAGCACCAAGAACTGCATATTATTGAAGTGACAATGCATACATCATCGTGGAGTTGAGAAGTGATCTTCATACCTGTTCTGAGAAAAAATAGAAAACTTCTTGGAGGTAATCTCTCTGGATTCCTACATCGACCCTCCTGATTCACGTGCCAAACTTGTCCCGTTAACTTCAAACAAAAGGAGGGAACGTTCACTTCAAATTCTTCAAATTCTTCAAATTCCACTCCAAAAGCACCAGTTAAAAATGGGAAATATATTAGACTACTAAATTTGTAAGAACAATTTAAAAGCTGATCTTCAAGGAAGACTGAGAATTAAACAGGGCCTCAAATCTTACCAGAAAGCCTCTATATTATAATCCAATCGCCATTTGGAAAGTGAAACAGCAGGTGAAATAGAACTACACACATTTCAGTGTGTTGGACAATTATCCACTAAAAACCACAAAATTAGCAGTGTATTGCAAAACGAGATTTTATTACTAAACCCCAAGGCTGCCCTAATATACTCGCATTCGTAGAGATTAAACTAGACATTCCCTTACTAGAAAAAAGAACAATTCAATAAACAAGAACATGACAACCTCAGAAAAAAGTCATATTTTTCACAATTACTCCAAAGAAAAATGCCAAAAATTGTTCCCAAATACTGATGTGTTATGTAACTTTCCTATTAATAATATGACAACCCATGTGTGGATAAATCAAAAACAACCACCATTTTGGGAAAAATTGTAAAATTATTTGGGGTACAAAAGAAAAAATTAATAAATTAAAAAACCCATATATGTACCACCAGAATTATATGCCTCTCTATCTTACAATCTAATCACCATTTAGAAAGTAAAACAGCATGTGAAACAAAATCTAAACAATTAACTGAAATATGCTTTTCTATATAAGGAATCAAATCGGAGAAAAAAACTACTGACCAGAAAGTGACGCCGGAAGTCGCATGCACCGACCCTCGCTCCTCTTTCATCTTTGTGTTTGAGTTTTGAGAATCCCAAAAAACCCTCGTCAATATTAGACCCAAACTATAGTATTTTATTGTGTGTGGACTGTTGAGTAGTAACTACCAAACATCTCTAAATATTAATCCTGGAATGATACAGGATACTATTTTTTTATTTTTAGGCGGGTTTATAAATAATAATCTATTTTTATTAAAAGTTAATGTGTTTTATAATTATATTTTATATCGAAAATCAAAAACGCTCTAAATATTAATCATGGTACTTTTTTGAACAACTTATTTTATTTTTGTGATTTATTTCATAAAAATTAATATTATCATTCAAATTTATTATTTTTACATTAATTATAACTCATAAGTCATCCATAATACAAAATATCCAAATAGATAATTTTTATGTCAATTTTTAAGTATCGAACTATTTCCTTTCAATACAAAGACATAATAGTAATAAACAGTTGGTATTGACTATAAACCATGACCGCCCATTTAATATCAAATTAACGACTAAATCTACCTTCCCTTACCGTAATTGGAAGGGGTTGATTATCCTTTTCTTGCGGCACACTCTTCAAAGTTACAAATTTTTTGGAATAACTCGAGGATTATTTAGTTGATTGACAATGACAAATGCTCGCAATACTAAGTAAAGCATTTTGAATTGAATTTTTGTAGTCTTATCATTAATGTAAAATGATTTTGTAGCATACAAGCAAAAATTAGACTTTCAAATTTTTAAAAGTAGTCTTATCACTAATGTAAAGCAATTTTGTAGCATAGAAGCAAAAATTAGACTTTCAAACTTTTTAAAATCGACGAACGATGATTCTTCTATGTTGGCATGTGGTTCTCCCTTGACTATTCAAATGTCGAGTTAAATTACTTCATAACATTTTTCTTTATTTTTTAGGTACCTAGTATGAAAAACTCATATTTTAAAATAAACTAAAATCCAATAATCTAATATAAATCAAGCAATTACAATTTTAAAAATGCAATAATTATTTAAATAATAATAATAAATATTAATTAAAATGTTATTTATATATATTACTCATTCCATATTATGTGACTGTTAAAATTTGGGACGAGAAAATTGGCTTAAAAAATAAAAATGGTGAAAAGAACAATAAAATAAATGGATAAATTAGTAACTCACTCTATTTTGAAAAAAATTGTTAACCATTAATGTGGATAATGAGACATCAAAAGACGAGAAGGGTAAAAATATGTAATTTCATAAAATAATAACAAATAAAGTGCATATTACAAATAAAACACTATTAAAAAATGAACGGGTCAAAATAATCGCATAAATGATTATTGTACAATTTAATAATAATTTCAACAATTTTTAAAGTTTAATATTTCATAACATAATGATATACCCTACATATTATATGTCACTAATACAGTTGTTGTGGAATAAAAACTGTATCTTTGAATTCAATGCTAGGGTTAGAGAGCTTCGAGCTTTAATGGCTGCTCTCGTGTTTTGTGGCTAAATCTGCCCTCACAAGATGCCTACGTATCTCAATCAACGCTGAGAATCAAGCCAAAAAAAGCAGTTATGTTGTGAAGGATCAGGGTCCTTATATAGGCGTCAAGAGCCCTGTATTTAGGGTATGTTTGGGAGACTTAGCGAATAAGTCTCCTTCTTGACGGTGGATAAGGATTGTATTCCTTGGTGGGCAAGTCTTTTCCTTATCGTAGGATAAGGACTGTGACTAGTTATTTCATTTGATTGAGATTCTAGATCTTTCTTTGTAGGATGCAGACTTTTTGAAGAACTTATCACACTTTGGACTCTTTTTATGAGTTGTATATTTTCCTTATTTATTAATTAAGACATTAATAAATAATTAGGGTTTCAGGACCCGTTTATTGGGCCGTTTTCTTGGACCAATCTAGGTTTAATTAATACATCATTAACCACACTTCTAGGGTTATTTTTAGCCCATATCATTTGCCCCCCCCCCCAACTTCTAGGGAATTTTTATTTTTCATAAAAGTTATTTTGATCCTTGTCGAGACTCAGGGTCTTTTGAAAAATATTCCCATAATTTTTCCATATTTTTTCATACTTCGGGAATTTTTCTTGTACCCACAGGTATTTTCCGAAATATTTTTTGAAATGTTAGAAGTGCTAACTAGCATATAACATTTTTCAAAATTAAGAAAATAATTTTTTAAGAATTTTCTGGAATTTCTTTTACTATTTTTTTTGGTCTCCTTTCACACATAACCAACCAAAAGTTTGTTCCCTGTGGGGGGACAACCAAAAGTTTAAACAAAAGCCACAAAAGCCACAAAAGCCACGCATTTGCTTGGTACACCTAGTTGGCTCCTGCGCGTGGGTGACCCCCGCGTACAAAGCATGGTAGTCAACCCCGGGTGCGAGGACGCTTCCCAATATATATATATATGTCGAAAAGTGCTGGTTTTTCCTTTGTCTCCTGGGCGGTGGTCACCCCCGCGTACAATGCGGGGTTGTACAAAAGCCACAAAAGCCACGCATTTGCTTGGTACACCTAGTTGGCTCCTGCGCGTGGGTGACCCCCGCGTACAAAGCATGGTAGTCAACCCCGGGTGCGAGGACGCTTCCCAATATATATATATATATATATATATATTTGTCGAAAAGTGCTGGTTTTTCCTTTATCTCCTGGGCGGTGGTCACCCCCGCGTACAATGCGGGGTTGTGAACCACGCCTTCAAGGACGTCTCCTGGGCGTTCTTTTCTTCTTTTTTTTTTTTTTTGAAAAATTATTCAAATATATATCATTGGTCCTCAAGACTTAATAATAATTGCTCCCGTATATATATATTTGAATTTTCGGGGAAAACAATTAATAATTATTTTCTTCTCTCCTTTTTACAAAAAATAAAGGCTCACTTCCTCTTGTCTTGTAGGCGTTGGTAACCCCCGTGTAGAAGATGGGGTCGTGAACCACGCCTTTGAGGTTGTTTGTTAGGTGTTCGTAGTTTTTTGGGCGTTTTTCATCAAAAAAAATTTATCGAAAAGTGCTTGCTTTTCCTTTGTCTTCTGGGCGGTGGTCACCCCCGCATACAAGTCGGGGTTTTCATACTTGGTTGTCGACATCTTTAGATTGTTTCTGATTCAAATTAAATCAGTTTGCTCTAATACCAATTGTTGCCCAGTAAATAACAATTGTAGAAGGGGGGTTGAATACAATTGTATAAGATTCTCGACTTAATAAAATATAGGTCACAAATATGAAAGAATAATAACAACTTTATTAAATTTGATATAAAACTGTTACAAACTCTCTCAAGAAATTCTGATGTTCTTGAGAGCTTCTAGGTTACAATATACTCGTGTATGCGATTGATATAAAATCAAAACCTAAACTGTGTTTATATACTACACAGCTTCTCTACCGATTACAAGATAAATCTAAATCAATACCAACTATATTGAAACATATCCTAACCGACAGCTGCATTCCTATAAACTAGGAACCGACAAAATAAACTTCCTTCTTTAACTAGACTCCATAAATAACTCGAAGTTGTAATCCTGATCAGCTTTCAGTCCTGATGATATATCCTGATCACAGTCTTGATAGAAATCCTGATAGCAATCCTGATACTGACGCTTGAGCAAATACTGATGACGTCAGCAATCCTGATCAGTTGAGTCTAGATCCTGACGATCATTGAATCCTGATCTAACAATCTCCCCCAATCTCATACTTTGTAAAATAAAGTATAGATTCCTAGATTCAATGATGCCAAAAACTTATTTACAAAATGTACAAGTATTTACAGCAGCAACTTATCTTTTTAGATTTTCTGATAGAACAGATTCATCTTCAAGAAGTTTGACAGTAAATTTTCTTCTTTGTCTTCAAGAATTTGAATTATTTTTTCTTTAAGATCTTTGAGTTCTCCATCTTCCTCATTTATCCGGTAGATAGATGCTCTGAGATTCTGTATAGAACTTCTTTGTAGACTATGTTCTTCAAGCAGGAGATAAGTAATTTCCTTCCCATCAGGATTAAGAGTAAGTTGAGTCATGCCAAAGGTCATTTCTTTAACAGCAGTGCCCCTTTGCATTTCCACATCTTGACCTCTCAGATTTAAGTACATTGGAGTATAATTACCATTGAAATTTCTTCCTTCATCAAATCTTTTCCTGATTGTTGACATAATCATATCACTCCATTCTTTGCACACTTTGTTTTTCCATCCCAGCAGATAGTGAACATATTTCATTTCTTTTGTGGTTTTAACCAACAGCTCTTGAATGGAAATAATCTTCACACTACCATTCTTCATGAAGTAAAGAAGCTTTTCTTTCTTTTCAGTACCATCATGACAATCTATAAACAGCTAATAAATTGTTCAGGTGTTCAGAAGTTAAGTTACCTCCAATATCAGTCAAAGAGTGAGGATCAACATATGGCAAATTCAGAAACTCAGCATCTCTGTGAGACTGTGACCTATACCTCCTCTTGTATTATGTGGCATCTGCCTTAAGCTTGAAAACATTTGTAACCAGAGTGCTTTGGATCTTTGTGAACCAGAAAAGTCAGTAACACTGGAGACATTTGTTATAATTCCACCAGACTGATAATTGATAGGTCTATCACACCTAAGTGTGTCAATATGTTTCCACTTCTTGTCTTTTTCCTTCTCAAGAACATAGCTCCTTTCTAGCTGAGGTTATTGTCTTCTTGCATTTTTCCACAACCTTCTATTTGAATGTTTAAGCTTTTGCACATATAGCTGAAAATCTCTATTTGTAGTTCTTGTTACTTCTCTTCTTCTGACTTCTTCTTCTTCATCCACTTCTTCATTATGAGAATCAACCACAGTAGATAAAATTAACAAATCAATCTCTTGTAGAATTTCAGATTCATCAGGATCTTGAACAATGTTAGGATTAGAATCTTCAATTTGAGTTGTATTACTGGTTAGAGTTGATTGTCTTGGTCTTCTTCTCAATTCAGGTTCTTTTTCTTTTTCTTGGTCTTCTTCCTGAATGATAGTCCTGATGGCCAGAGTATCAGGAACTATTGGAGTTTGCTGAGCATCAAGAATTTCTTCAATTCTTACACCTCTAGACCTTGTCTGTCTAGGCATTGTTTGAATAAACCTTCTTCATCTACTTGCACCTCTTCTTGCACCTCTTCTACCTCTGCCTCCTCTACCTCTAGCAGGAGCAGGATTCTTAAAACTCTCCATCATTTCTCTTTGTTGACTTAGAAATTCTTCATGTGAGAGATCATGATATTCTTCACTAGCAGTAGAAAGTGTCTTTCTTACAAATAATTATTGAACTCTCTTATCAGTGTGATAAAAAGTAACAACATTACCATCTCTTGTTGTGAAATTCCGGAATAGATTAGCAGCATCCTCATGATTATCAATGAGAACATCTTCATCACCTTCAGGAATTGTAGAAAGTGTTTGTCCATGACCAGGTGTCAGGATTTGACCACCTGTCAGGATTTGCTCTTCCGTCAGGATCTGAGATTTCACCAATGTCCTTACTGTTCTTACTCCAGAATCAGAAACGTGAGTTGACTGCATGGATTGACTTTGAGAAGTTTGAATTGTAGACTTCACCATAGCAACATTAGATGTTTCTCCTTGTACTACCTTGTCATTACCATCATGTCCAGTATGATCATCATCATTATCTTTTCTCAATACTAGATCAGGTGTACATTTTGACTGACTTACCTTCTCCCCCTTTTTGGCATCAGGATTGGATAACAAATTTAAGATTAAGGAAAGAGAGGTTTGAATGTCAGTTACCTTAGAATCTAAAGAATCAATTCTAGTGTTGATGTGAGACTGTTCAAAAATAAGTGACTTAACTTGGGATTCCACTATTCTCAATTGAAGTGCAGTGGGTGCCTTTGTCAAGTTCTTTGAAATATCAGTCCTCACAAGTTCAGTAGCAACCTTCACAGAATCAATTTCAGTCTTGAGGCTCTTAAATAACAGAGTTGTAGCCTTCAAGTGATTCTTCACATCTTCATTTTCAACCAAGCGTGCTGCATGAGAAGCTGTTAGATCAGAATTCAATGATCGTCAGAAGCTAGACTCAACTGATCAGGATTGCTGACGTCATCAGTATTGCATGGTCATCAGTATTTGATCAAGCGTCAGTATCTTATTGATCATCAGGATTCCTACTCAGACTATGATCAGGTTTGATCATCAGGACTTGAAGCTGATCAGGATTCCTACTTCGAGTTATATTTGGAGTCTAGATAAACATGGAAGTTTATTCTATCTGTTCCTGGTTTGTAGAATGCAGCTATCGATTAAAGATATGTTTCTATCTTTGTTATGATTAGGACTTATCTTGTTATTGATAGAGAAGCTGTGTGCACTATATAAACACAGTTTTGGTTTCGATTTATGTATTCATTCGAGAGAGAACATAATCGGAGAGAAGCTCTTAAGAACAGAATTTCTTGAGAGAGTTTTTGTAAGCTAGCAGCTCTTAAGAACATCAGAATTTCTTAAGAGAGTTTGTAACAGTTTTATATCAAAGTTAATAAAGCTGTTATTGTTATTGTTATTGATCTTTCATATTTGTGTTATATAAAGTCGAGAATCTTATACAATTGTATTCAACCCCCTTCTACAATTGTTATTTACTGGGCAACAATTGGTATCAGAGCAAACTGATTTAATTCTGAATCAGATACGATCTAAAGATGTCGACAACCAAGTATGAAAGCATGAAGATTCCCATCTTAAAGATATCAGAATATCCTACATGGAGGGTAAAGATGCTGATGTACCTGGAGGCTATGGATCCCGACTACTTGGACAGGATTCGTGATGGACCATATATACCAACAAAGTTCGTAGAACGAACAGATACTGTACCAGAACATTATGTGGTCAAAGCTAAATCTGAATGGACTCCAGAAGAAAAAGCTCATGTACTCAGGGAACCAAAGATAAAGAATATCTTGCATAATAGCCTTGATGCTGTTATGTCAAACAGAGTGATTGCATGCAAGTCTTCAAAAGAAATCTGGGATACTTTGGAAACTCAGTGCCAGGGATCTGCATCTGTTAAGAAAAACAGAAGGGCTCTTTTGATTCAAGAATATGAACAATTCGATGCAAGACCTGAAGAGAGCCTGACTGAGCTATATGATAGATTCCTGACACTATTGAACAGCTTATCCTTAGTTGACAAAGTATATGAAACTTAAGATTCCAACACCAAGTTTCTAAGAGCTTTACCTGAAGAATGGGATACTCAGACCTCAATCATTAGACACCAGTATGATCTGAACATTGTGTCTCTTGATGAGATCTATGGGATGCTAAGAACTCATGATCTTGAAGTTCAACAGAGAAAGAACAAGAAAAGCAGCAAGGCAAAGTCAATTGCTTTGAATATAGAAGCAAAATCAAAAGGGAAAGCTATGGAGGTCTCTAGAAGGAAAGCAAGAGTAGCTGAATCAGATCCTGATGACTCTTCATCAGATACTGATGGCAATCCTGATGCCAATACTGGTGATGAATCTTCTGATTCAGACATGGAAGAGATGGTTGCTATGATTGTCAGAAACTTCAGAAGGATGAAGTTCAGGAAGAATAGAAGACAAGGCAACTTTCAGAAAAAGACCTTCAAAGCAGACAAAGACAAGTATATCAAAAAGGACAGCAAGGGTAGCAAATTTGACAAGTCAAAGGTTAGATGCTACAAGTGTAATGGTATGGGTCACTTTGCTTCTGAATGCAACAAGACAAAGGCACTCATCACATCAAGCAAGGATTGGATGGACTCTTCCTCAGAATCTGATACTGAGGTAGTCAACTATGCGTTAATGGCCAATGCTGATGTAACTGCTGCTCCTGATGATAAGGGTAAAAGGAAAAATGTGTTAGTCATGGATAGTGGATGTTCTGTGCACATGACTGGAAACAAAGCCCTGTTATCAGAATATGAGGAAAAAGCTGGCCCAACTGTGTCTTATGGAGATGGCAACATTGGACAAACCTTGGGATATGGCAATATAATCATTGGAAATGTCATCATTGAAAAAGTAGCTCTAGTGAAAGGACTAAAACACAACTTGTTGAGTATTAGTCAAATCACTGACAGAGGTTATCATGTCAATTTCTATTCCACACATTGTGAAGTAGTCAGTAAAGCAACAGGGAAGATAGCACTAACTGGCTACAGGCATGGTAACATATATGAAGCCAACATTCTCTCAGATACTGATGGCTCCCCTACATGTTTCATCAGTAAAGCTTCAGTAGATGAAAGTTGGAATTGGCACAAGAAGCTTTCTCATCTCAACTTCAGTAACATCAATGAGTTGGTTAAGAAAGAGTTAGTAAGAGGATTACCTAATGTCTTATATACACCTGATGGACTCTGTGATGCATGCCAAAAAGCAAAACAAAGAAGGACATCATTCCAGAGTAAATCAGAATCCTCTATTGAAGAACCATATCACATGCTACATCTTGATCTGTTTGGTCCAGTCAACATCATGTCCATCAGTAAGAAAAGGTACACTCTTGTAATTGTTGATGAATATTCTAGATTCACCTGGGTGTATTTTCTGCACAGAAAAGATGAAACTCCTGAAGTTCTGTTGGATCATGTGAGAATGATTGAGACAACCACAAAGTACAAAGTCAAGATTCTGAGAAGTGATAATGGTACTGAATTTAAGAATTCAAAGATGGAAGAGTTCTGCAAATACAAAGGAATCATTCAACAATTCTCTGCTCCTGGCACACCTCAGCAAAATGGAGTAGTAGAAAGGAAGAATAGAACTCTTATTGAAGCTGGCAGAACTATGTTGGAAGAAGCTAAATTACCTACATATTTCTGGGCAGAAGCAGTCAACACAGCATGCTATACACAAAATCTCACATTGATAAACAGGCATGGTGTCACTCCTTATCAGTCACTCAAAGAGAAGAAACCAAGTCTGAAGCATTTGCATGTGTTTGGCTGTAAATGTTTTGTTCTCAGAACTCATCCTGAACAGCTAGGGAAATTTGAAACAAAGACTGATGAAGGAATATTCATAGGTTATCCTACATCAAGAGCCTTCAGAGTTTTTAATTTGAGAACAAGAACTGTCATGGAGTCAATACATGTATCTTTTGATGATAAGAAGATAACTGGAATCATTGAAGACTCGCATGATAGATTGTTATTTGAAAATGAAGCTTCCAAGGAACCTGAAGAAAGTGAATCAGAAGCTGTCCATTCATCCAGTACTGACGGGTCACCAAATCCTGATGACTCACCAGGTACTGATGGTGCTAATACTGATGATGCAAACAACAGTAATACAACTAGTAGTGCTAATGTTGAGGGGGAGCAACGGCATTCAACTACAAGTTCAGAGTCAACTCAATCATCAGGACAGAATTCTTCAGATACTGATTCAAGTGAAGATCCTGATAACACATCAGGAGGGCATAGCAATAATTCAGGGAGAGCTTCAAATCAATCAAATTCTTTCAATCAAGATAACACCAATCCAGGGGGAGCATCTACTTCAAGAAACAATTTGACACCAGCAAGGAAATGGACAAAAGATCATACTCCTGATTTGATAATTGGAGATCCTGATGCAGGTGTTCAAACAAGAAGTGCAACTCAGAATGAATGTCTATACAATAACTTTCTATCCAAGGAGGAGCCTAAGAAAGTTGAAGATGCACTTAAAGATGCTGATTGGGTTACTGCAATGCAAGAAGAACTGAATGAATTTGAAAGGAATGAAGTCTGGAAACTGGTACCAAGACCAAAGAATAGATCAATTGTTGGTACAAAGTGGATTTTCAAGAACAAGACTGATTCTGATGGAGTCATTATCAGAAATAAAGCTAGACTAGTTGCAAAGGGGTATTCCCAACAAGAGGGAATTGACTATGATGAAACTTTTGCTCCTGTTGCAAGACTAGAAGCCATCAGGATATTTCTTGCTTATGCAGCACATAAGAAATTCAAGGTTTTCCAGATGGATGTTAAAAGTGCTTTCTTAAATGGTGAACTGGAGGAAGAAGTTTATGTTGAACAACCTCCTGGTTTCATTGATCCTAAATATCCAGATTATGTCTACAGACTGGATAAGGCACTTTATGGACTAAAGCAAGCTCCAAGAGCATGGTATGAAACCTTAGCTCAATTCTTACTGGAAAGTGGATTCAAAAGAGGTGCAATTGATAAAACTCTATTTTATTTGAATCATGGTAAGGAGTTGCTGTTAGTTCATATTTATGTTGATGATATCATTTTTGGGTCAACAAACAATAAGCTGTGTGAAAAGTTTTCCAAGCTTATGCAGTCAAGATATCAAATGAGCATGATGGGAGAAATGAGTTACTTTCTGGGTCTTCAAGTTAAACAGACTGATGAAGGGATTTTTATTAATCAGTCTAAATACACAAGGAACTTACTGACAAGGTTTAACATGCAAGACAGTACTCCTGCTTCAACTCCCATAGCTACAGCTACCAAACTTGATCCTGATCAAGGTGAAGAGGTAGATGTAACTCACTACAGAGGAATGATTGGCTCTTTATTGTATCTCACTGCCAGTAGACCAGATATCATGTTTGCAACCTGTCTATGTGCAAGATTTCAAGCAAAACCTAGAGAACCACATCTGATTGCAGTCAAAAGAATTTTCAGATATCTCAAAGGCACTCCTTCACTTGGCCTTTGGTATGCAAGGGAATCAGATTTTGGGTTGTGTGGTTATTCAGATGCTGATTTTGCAGAATGCAAAATAGACAGGAAAAGTACTTCAGGAAGTTGTCAGTTTTTGGGTGGAAGACTAGTTTCATGGTTCAGTAAAAAGCAGAAATCTATTTCCACTTCAACTGCAGAAGCTGAGTACATTGCAGCAGGAAGTTGTTGTGCTCAGATAATGTGGATGAAAAATCAGTTGTTAGATTATGGCCTGTCATACTCAAAAATCCCTATTTATTGTGATAACCAAAGTGCTATTGCAATGACAGGAAATCCAGTTCAGCATTCTCTTACTAAACACATAAGTATCAGATATCACTTTATAAGAGAACAGGTTCTGGAAGGAACAATTGAACTTCACTTTGTTCCTACTGATCAACAACTAGCTGATATATTCACCAAGCCACTGCCTGAAGCTACTTTCAATAAGTTGGTGAATGAACTTGGAATGATGAATTTTGAGAATTTCTGAGGAAAAGCTACAGAGAGGAAATCCTGATAACTGTCAAATTCTGATGGTTATTCAGAAAGTTCTACAGGAACCATTCTGATGCAGTTCGAATCAAATGGGGTAACTCATCATGTCACCCCTGCTGTTATTGAAGAGGCATTGCATTTGCCTATTCTGGGTGAAAAAGTTCCTAGGGTGATTTCAGACTCTGCTCTATTTGAGTTTGTCAAGAAACTGGGCTACAATGGAGAAGTAAAGAGATATGGAAATCTGTTTAGGACAAAGCTTAAGAAGGAATGGAATTTCTTCTTTGATACAATCAGCCGCTGTTTCCTGAACAAGACATCAAATTTTGATGCTCTTCCATCAGGATCTCTTAAAATTGGGTACTCTCTTATCCATTCTACAGTGTTTGATTATGGGTCTTTTATCTTAAAAGCTTTAAGTGATAGGAAATCAGATAAATTGGGTTCTGTCTGTTTTCTTAGATTTTTACAGTTGATATTTAATCACTTTTGTCCTAATGTTGTTTTTGAGGATGATGTAGTTCTACCAATCTGTAGAATTACTGAGAATAATATTAAGTCCTTAGTCAACAGTGATAAGGCAAATGGTTTTATAGGAAATGCTTTTATTCCTGATGAGGTTAGGTTTTTCTTACATCAGAAAATGCCTACTCGTTATGGACTACTTTCTAATGCTATGGTACAAGGTCCAACCCACCTTGTTCCTGACACAAGCATGCAACCTAAACAGTCTAAACAGTTAACAACCACCTCTACTGTCTCTCAAAAGACATTAGTTGTAAAATCAAAGAAATCAGCTAGAACTGATGTGTCTGGAAGGCAATCAGGTTCAAAGGATTTCTCCTCTACACCACTCACTAAAAAGAAGATACAAGGGGGTGTACAAGGGGTCCTGGTGAAGAAAGCTGATAAGGTTGTTAAGAATGTTCCTGTAAAAAGGAAGTTAAGGTTGATTGATGAAAGTGATTCAGAGGATGACTTACCTATATCCTCTGTGATGAATGTGAACAAGGAAGTTGCTGATACTGCTACTAAAGCTGTGGTACCTTCATCAAAACCACAAAAGACAAGGAAATTATCAAAGAGCAGGTATCATATTCCTTTGACAGTGCAAATGAAGGATACTGATATTCAGACATCAAATCCTGATGTTAGTATTCCTGATGCAGCAACAAAAGTTGTCTCTATATCAGACTCTCCAGCCTCTCCATCTCAGATTCGAGGACATTCTTGGGAGAAGGTTTCTACAACTGCTTCCTTGGTTGGTCTTACACCTACATCAAAGAAAAAGAGGAATGCAGAAGAGTTAGTCTATCAGAGACAGAAGAAGCTGAAAGGATCAAGCCCACAAGAACCTGAATTTCAGAGTAATTCAGCAGCTACTGTTGATCCTGCCACACAAGAACCACTCAATCAAAGTTTGGGTGAAGGCTTAGCTAGTGGAATGGTCACACAAGAACCATTTTCTCAAAGGGAGAATGAAGACATCAACATTCCAGCTACACAAGAACCATCTTCTCAAAGTGAAGATGCAGGCAAAGCTACAGCTTCTGTTGAAAGATTGGTCGAGAACATTGTCAATGAGGGAAGCACACAAGAACCTTTAGCTCAAAGTGTTGAAGCAGCTTCTGAACCTCAAGCTCCACAAGAACCATTGGTAGCAAATACTGATGCAAGCATATCAAATCCTGACGATGTTCATCCTGACGTTAGTGGTGCTCCTGATACTGAGCCTATTTTGATACAGCCACTTCGTTCAAGACCAATGGATCATCCTATCTCAGAATCACAGGATAAAATGAAAGGTATTGCAATTCCTGATCCTGATATATCTCATGGTTCTGATGATGATAATTCTGATGATGATAGTGATGATGATAATGAGAATAGAAAAGAGAAGGAACAGCTTGCTACATCACTCAAGATTAGTCTTGGAACTAATTTTGGTTCATCAAGTACATATATGGCTAGCAATGCTTTCACTGGGAAAGATCAGAGACAAGATTTTTCTACTCCTTCCTTTGATCCTGCAGAGGCATTTAGACAGAATGAATGGAACAATTCATGGCACAATTCTGATGAATCTATCAGTTTTTCTTCTGCTATTGAACATGCCTATAATGCAGTGAAGTCTATAGAGAATCAAGACTTGAAGAATCATCTGAAGGCTACTACTCTATTATCCAAAAGCCTGAAAAGTGAGATTGATTCTATCAAGGGTTCAACTGAAAAAGTGAGGACTGATATCTTTAATAATTTTACAAAGGTGCCTACTACTTTACAACTGAGGGTAGTGGAATCCCAAGTGAAATCTGTTGTTTCAGAACAAACCTCCATCAATCAAAGAATTGATTCTCTGGATACTAAGGTAACTGAAATTCAAGCCTCTCTTTCCTTAATTTTGCAATTATTGTCAAATCCTGATGTCAAAAAGGGGGAGAAGGTTATTCAGACAAAATGTACACCTGATCTAGTATTAAGAAATAATGATGATGATACTGGAGATGATGGTGGTGACAAAGTGATACAAGGAGAAACCTCTGATGCTGCGGTTTTGAAGTCTACAATTCAAACTTCTCAAAGTCAAACAACGCAGTCAACTCATGTTTCTGATTCTGGAGTTAAGACAGTAAGAACATTGGTGCAATCTCAGATCCTGACGGAAGATCAAATCCTGACACCTGGTCATGGACACATTCTTGCTATAATTCCTGAAGGTGATGAAGATGTGATTATTGATAATCCTGAAGATGCATCAAATTTATTCCAGAAGTTTTCTACAAAAGACGGTGGAATTGTTACTCTTTATCACACTGATAAAAGAGTTCAACAATTATTTGCCAGAAAAGCACTCTCTACAGCAAGTGAAGAATATCCAGATCTCTCACATGAAGAATTCTTGAGACTACAAAGAGAGACAATGGAAAGCTATACTGCTCCTGCTAGAGGTAGAGGAAGCAGAGGTAGGAGAGGTGCTAGAAGAAGTAAAAGAGGTTCTTCAACTCAAATAGTACCTAGACAGACAAGGTCTAGAGGGTTAAGAATTGAAGAAATTCCTGAACCTATTCAAACTCTAGTAGTTCCTGACAGATCTACTTTTGGTGATGATGGAATTGTTGAAGAAGAACCTGAATTGAGAAGAAAATCAAGTAAATCAACTCTCAGCAATACAAATCAAATTGAAGATTCTAATCCTGACAATATTCAAGATCCTGACGAATCTGAAATTCTGCAAGAGGTTGATTTGATAATCTTATCTACTGTTGTTGATTGTCACAACAAAGAAGTAGATGAAGAAGAAGAAGCCAGAAGAAGAGATATTACAAAAAGAACAAATGAAGATTTCAATCTCTATCTACAAAGGCTTAAAGTTTCAAATGAAAGAAAATGGAGAAATTCAAGCAGACAAGAATCTTTACTTGAAAGAAGCTACGCTCATGAAAAGGAGAAATACAAGAAGTGGAAACATATTAGCACATTAAGTTGTGATACACCTATCAATTTTCAGTCTGGTGGAATTATTACAAGCGCTTCAAGTGTTGTTGATTTGTCTGATATGGCTAGATCAAAAACACTCTGGTTAAAGATGTTTTCAAATCTGAAGCAATTGTCAAGTAATTCAAGAGGAGGTATTGGACACAGAGATGGTGAATATCTGAATATGTCATATGTTGATCCTTACTCCTTGACAGAAATTGGAGGTACTTTAACTTCTGAAAACCTGAACAATTTATTAGCTGTTGATATAGTTATAGATTGTCATGATGGTTTTGACAAGAAAGAAAAGCTTCTGTACTTCATGAAAGATGGTAGTGTGAAGATTCTATCTATTCAAGATCTGCTGATGAAAACTACACAGGAACTGAAATATGTTCACTATCTGTTAAGATGGAAGAACCAAGTGTACAAAGAATGGAGTGACATGATTTTGTCAACTATAAGAAGAAGACTGGATGGAAACAGTAATTTCGATGGTAATTATATTCCCATGTACTTAAATCAAAGAGGTCAGGATGTGGAAATGCAAAGGGGTACTGCTGTTAAAGAAGTAAATTTTGGCATGACTCATCTTTCACTCAGTCCTGATGGGAAGGAAATTGCTTATCTTATGCTAGAAGAGCATAGTCTTCAAAGGAACTCCATACAGAATCTCAGAGCAGCTATCTACCAGATTAATGAGGAAGATGAAGAACTCAGAAATCTTAAGGAAAGACTGATTCAAATTCTTGAAGAAAAAGAAGAAAGTTTATTATCCAACTTCTTGAAGATGAATCTGTTCTATCAAAAAGCTTAAAACAGATAAGTTGTTTCTGAAGATACTTGTACATTTTGATACATGTTTTTGACATCATTGAATATTTGGAATCTATACTTTATTTCACAAAGTATGAGATTGGGGGAGATTGTTAGATCAGAATTCAATGATCGTCAGAAGCTAGACTCAACTGATCAGGATTGCTGACGTCATCAGTATTGCATGGTCATCAGTATTTGATCAAGCGTCAGTATCTTATTGATCATCAGGATTCCTACTCAGACTATGATCAGGTTTGATCATCAGGACTTGAAGCTGATCAGGATTCCTACTTCGAGTTATATTTGGAGTCTAGATAAACATGGAAGTTTATTCTATCTGTTCCTGGTTTGTAGAATGCAGCTATCGATTAAAGATATGTTTCTATCTTTGTTATGATTAGGACTTATCTTGTTATTGATAGAGAAGCTGTGTGCACTATATAAACACAGTTTTGGTTTCGATTTATGTATTCATTCGAGAGAGAACATAATCGGAGAGAATCTCTTAAGAACAGAATTTCTTGAGAGAGTTTTTGTAAGCTAGCAGCTCTTAAGAACATCAGAATTTCTTAAGAGAGTTTGTAACAGTTTTATATCAAAGTTAATAAAGCTGTTATTGTTATTGTTATTGATCTTTCATATTTGTGTTATATAAAGTCGAGAATCTTATACAATTGTATTCAACCCCCTTCTACAATTGTTATTTACTGGGCAACAGAAGCATGTTCCAAAGCACATGGATAACTAACAGAAGCAAAAGATATGTACCATTCATTTTCCCATTCATCTCTTCTTAGCAGCTCAGCAGGACCAATTTCAGAAGGACCAGAAAAGTCTTGTCTTTGATCTTTTCCTGTAGAAGCCTTGCCAGCCATGAAAGTGCTTGAAGAACCAAAGTTAGTTCTAAGATTAGATTTTAGTGTTGTAGCAAGCTGATCCTTCTCACCATCATCATTATCAGAATCATTATCATTATCACTATCTCCAGAATCATCAGCATCAGGAATAACAACTCCTTTCAATTTATCTTTGGATTCTGAGATAGAATCTTTCATTGACCTTGAGCTTAGTGGTTGAATTAGGATTGACTCAGCATCAGAAGCACCACTAGCGTCAGGAGCAACACTGTCAGGATTTGAAAAGCTTGCATCAGTATTTTCTACTAATTGTTCTTGTGTAGCTTGAGGTTCAGAAGCTGTTTCAACACTTTGAGTTGGAGGTTCTTGTGTGCTTCCCTCAATGACAGTGTCCTCGACCAAAACTTCCATTTCAGGAATATCAGAAGCCCCTTGAACAGTGTCAGGAAACTCCTTAGAAACTATAGTTGTCTTGTCTGCATCTTCACATTGAGAAGATGCTTCTTGTGTGGCTGGAATGTAGATGTCTTCATTCGCCCTTTGAGAAAATGGTTCTTGTGTGACCATTCCATCAGCTATGCCTTCACTCACACTTTGAGTGAGTGGTTCTTGTGGGGCTGGATCATTAATAGTTGTTGAACCACTTTGAGGTTCAGGTTCTTGTGGGCTAGATCCCTTCAGTTTCTTTTGTCTCTGAAAGACCTTTTCTTCTGCCTTCATTTTCTTCTCCATTGGATGTATGAACCCAAGTTTGGAAGCAGCAGTACCAAGCTTCTCCCATGAAATATCAACATGTCTTGAAGTTGGAGAGGCTTTGGCTGGAGAGTCTGAGATAGAGACAACTTTACTTGGTGTAGCATCAGGATTACTAACGTCAGGATTTGCTTGAGCATCAGGATTTGACTGCTCATCAGGAATTGAAATGTCATGTCCATCAGTATCATGTGTCTTCAAAGGAATATGATACCTGCTTCTAGTCAATTTTCTTTTCTTCTATGGCTTAGAAGATGGCGCCACAACGTCAATAGCAGTATCAACAACTTCCTTGTTTAGCTTAAACTTAGAGGATATAGGCATATCATCCTCAGAATCAGTTTCATCCCTTAAAACCAATTTTCTTTTCACAGAAACAACCTCCTCAATCTTATCAGCCTTCTTCACCAGGACCCCTTGTACACCCCATTTTGACTTCTTTTTGGTGATTGGTGTAGAGGAGAAATCCTTTGAACCTGATTGCCTTCCAGACACATCAGTTCTAGCTGATTTCTTTGATTTTACAACTAAAGTCTTTTGAGAGACATTAAAGGTGGTTGACGAGTGTTTATGTGTTTGGGAGGGATGCTTGTGTTAGGAACAAGGTGTGATTGGCCTTGCCCCATAGCATCAGAAACTGTTCCATAACAAGTAGGCATTCTCTCTTACAAGAAAAGCCTGACCTCATCAGGAATATAGGCATTGCCTGTAAAACCATTTGCCTTATCACTGTTGACTAAGGACTTAATATTATTCTCAGTAATTCTACAAATTGGTAGAATGACATCCTCTTCAAAAACAACATTAGGACATAAGTGATTAAAAATCAATTGAAAAAATCTAAGAAAACAGACAGAGCCTAACTTATCTGATTTCCTATCACTTAAATCTTTTAAAACAAAACTACCATAATCAAACACTGTAGAATGAATTAGAGAGTACCATATTTTGAGAGATCCTGATGGAAGAGCATCAAAATTTGATGTCTTGTTCAGGATACAGCGGCTGATGGTATCAAAGAAAAAATTCATTCCTTTTTAAGATTTGTCCTGAAGAGATTGTCATATCTCTTAACCTCCCAATTGTAGCCTAATTTTGTAACAAAACTCAAAAAGTGCCGAGTCTGTAACATTATCAGGAACAACATCATCCACAATAGGCAAATGAAGAGCTTCTTCCACAATAGTAGGAGTCACATAGTGAGTAACCCCGTCAAATTCAAAACTCATCAGGATTGAGCCTGAATGCCCTTTATCAAAAGTAACTGTGTTCCACACCTGCATAACTGATTTAAACGAAACACTTGCAGGTTATGTTAGAGCAAACTTCAATGGACTTGAAGTTAAGAAATCATGTATTATGTGAAACTCAGTGGGCAAATCCTGATGATCCAAAATTGCCACAAAATTGTTAGTGGCAAAAGTAACACCACTGACTATAGTCTGCTTGTTCATGAATGATGAAGATGTCATTTGAACAGTATAGAAAACTTGAGAATTGAGATTTAGAAATTAGGGTTCTTGAGCACAGAGAGAAGATGAAAAGCAAAAACTGATGTTAAGAGAGTAAACGGTAAAATTTAGAAAATCAAATGTATTTTGTTAAAACAAAATATTACTCTCAGTGACAGGTGGCATGCTGTGATTCGTGCATAAATAATTAGTGGGCAAATTACGTGCGTAATTAAACATAACTGCACCGCTTTTTATGTGTATCTATATGTATATATCTATTAGTGTGACACACACGCGCATACAGTTGTCCAACTAAAACTCAAACGTTTCTCATCAGGAACTGACGAAAAATCAGGCACAATTTAAGCAATGAAATATTGACATGTACATCAGGATTGACCGGTTGACTTCCTGTCAGGATTGCGTCCTATCAGGATTTGATTAAAATTACATACCTTTTTGAATGACCATCAGGATTTGACAGTCATCAGGATTTCCTCTCTGTAGCTTTCCTAAGAAATTCTCAAAATTCATCATTCCAAGTTCATTCACCAACTTATTGAAAGTAGCTTCAGGCAGTGGCTTGGTGAATATATCAGCTAGTTGTTGATCAGTAGGAACAAAATGAAGTTCAATTGTTCCTTCCAGAACCTGTTCTCTTATGAAGTGATATCTAATACTGATGTGTTTAGTAAGAGAATGCTGAACTGGATTTCCAGTCATTGCAATTGCACTTTGGTTATCATAATAAATAGGGATTTTTGAATATGACAGGCCATAATCTAACAACTGATTTCTCATCTACATTATCTGAGCACAACAACTTCCTGCAGCAATGCACTCAGCTTCTGCAGTTGAAGTAGAGATAGACTTTTGCTTTTTACTGAACAAAAAAACTAGTCTACCACCCAAAAACTGACAACTTCCTGAAGTACTTTTCCTGTCTATCTTGCATCCTGCAAAATCAGCATCTGAATAACCACACAAACCAAAATCCGATTCCCTTGCATACCAAAGGCCAAGTGAAGGAGTGCCTTTGAGATATTTAAAAATTCTTTTAACTGCAATCAGATGAGGTTCCCTGGGATTTGCTTGAAATCTTGCACAAAGACATGTTGCAAACATGATATCTGGTCTACTTGCAGTGAGATACAATAAAGAGCCAATCATTCCCTTGTAGTGAGTTACATCTACCTCAGCACCTTGATCAGGATCAAGTTTAGTAGCTATAGCAATGGGAGTACTTGCAATAGCACAATCTTGCATGTTAAACCTTTTCAATAAATTCCTTGTATACTTTGACTGATTGATAAAAATGCCATCATCAGTCTGTTTAACTTGAAGACCTAGAAAGTAACTTATTTCTCTCATCATGCTCATTTGATATCTTGACTGCATAATCTTAGAAAACTTTTCACACAACTTATTGTTGGTTGACCCAAAGATGATATCATCAACATAAATCTGAACTAAAAGCAAATCCTTACCATGATTCAAATAAAACAGAGTTTTATCAATAGTACCTCTTTTGAATCCACTTTCCAGTAACAATTGAGCTAATGTTTCATACCATGCTCTTGGAGCTTGCTTTAGTCCATAAAGTGTTTTATCCAATCTGTAAACATGATTTGGATATTTTGGATTAATGAAACCAGGAGGTTGTTCAACATAGACTTCTTCCTCCGGTTCACCATTTAAGAAAGCACTTTTTACATCCATCTGGAAAACCTTGAATTTCTTGTGGGCTGCATATGTCAAAAAGATCCTGATGGCCTCTAGTCTTGCAACAGGAGCAAAAGTTTCATCATAGTCAATTCTTTCTTGTTGAGAATACCCCTTTTCAACTAGCCTTGCTTTATTTCTGATAATTACACCATCTGAATCAGTCTTGTTTTTGAAAATCCATTTTGTACCAACAATTGACCTATTCTTTGGTCTTGGTACTAGTTTCCAGACTTCATTTTTTTCAAATTCATTCAATTTTTCTTACATTGTAGTGACCCACACTACACCATAGATTGCATATTGCAACAACACAAATATATTGCCTTAAGGCCTATATTTGTTGCATTAGACTTAATTGCAACGAATGTCCAAAATTTCACTGTTGCATCCGCCCCTGTTGCAATAGAGTCATTTAGCAACGATTTCAGCTCCATATTGTAACGTTAAAAATCGTTGCAATACAGGCATGTAGCAACGTTTTATGGTCTTCAGCAACATTTAAAAATCATTGCAGTAGCAAATGGTTGGCAAACAAGTCACTTTAAGGCAACAAATATTAGTCCAATTGCAATGAATTTATTAGACAAATTGCAACAGTTTAAGCCATTATTGCAATAATTTTATAGCAATTTTAACATTATTTGCAACATCTTTTTGGTACAATTGCAACAATATTTAAAAATAAAATTGTGTGGTTCCATTTGAATATTAAACTAGTCAGGCATAAAAGCCACAAATCCAAGCAACACCAAACATCAATGTCATTTCATACAGAGCACTAATTACCAACAGTTCGAAAGCAGCACCATGACTACTACTACGTACGACATCGTCGTAGAAACCATCCAAAAGGTAAGTCTAAGAAAAACAACAAAGTCTTGTATGCGCGCATACACTTAATTACTTAGCAAAACATGCTAAGGCATACACCTACTTGGACAAAAGAATAAATCAGGTTGCCAACTATTACATATAATTTAAACATAAGGTTATCATGTGGCAGCTTCATCTCCATCTGCAGCCGCCTCATCATCGTCTGAATCCACCTGATCTTCTGCATTCTCCTCATCTTCGTCGTCCTCATAATCATCTGTATTTTGGAAGTGAAACCCAAGTCATAAGTGAAAATTCACAAACCTATTTTCTACACAAAGAAAAGATGTGGAATCCCTAACTAGTAATTTCTCAGATCCATAGGAAATTATATTAGGGAGTGTTTCCATATAATACTCTATTAATAGATTTTGGTGGAAAACCAAATTTATGTCAATTGATTAAGATAGCTGAAACAATGGTAGATCTGAAAATATGAAAACAAACCTGACGAGGCTGAGAGACAAGTGTATTTGATTCGTCCACATCACTACAATCATTTCCATCATCAAAATGGTCAGCAAACCCATTATCCTCATTCCATGATGGCATGTTATCGTAATCATCCATTTCACGACTCATTTCAGCTGAAAAAATAGAATATAGGGATAGATAATAACTTTTTTCCAATATTATAGTACAAGTTTTTCACTCGAACAACAGTGAAAGCCAATTAAAGAGATAATATAAGTTCATCCGCTTATTCAAAATGAAGAAATATGCTTTGCAGATGAGTTCTGAAGCCACACTCTAATAATGAGGAGGTTCATCTGCAGATTTTGTTATCAACAGAGTGTATTCATTTTGTCAAATTAAATTGCCAACATATCTTAAATATGAAAAACACTTCATAACAGAAGCATCTTTCTTCAATATTGAAATTTAACAGTAGACAAATATGAATGTTGAACAGAAAACACAACTTGTGAATACTAATTCAGTTAACAAGGATGTGTGTATACTGAAGGAGTACAAAAGAAAGTATAAACCATAAGAGTGACTTTACCTGAGGATTTTCTTTTACTCCTTCCAAGGCACTATAATCAGCACAAAAGCAACAGTATATCAAATCTGTAAAAACTAAAACAGAAATAACAAACTGCAAAACCAAGAATCTTTGTAGAAGGAACATAAATTACCATCACATTTGGTAAAAGAAATAGCTTGACGAGATTCTCAGGTTGATATCAATCATGGTTTATTTCTTATTCTTTGTTTTCTTCGTTGTTACTGGCGACCCATTATCCTCCGGAACAATCTGGGGAACTGCACATAGTAAACTTGTTACCAATTCAATTGTTAATTGCTAAAGAAGCAAACTTAATGTCCAAAGCAGACAGGAATGGGTTCTGAAATCCAGACATATTAAGATATACATTTTATTTATTAAATATTATGAATCTGTAGGTAACTCTGTACTCACCCAGAAAATAATAAAAAAGTAAAACGGGCTTTTGCTTAGAAGCTCTATATTACAAACTAGCAAGACATATGTCCTGGAAACCCCTAAAACTCAATTTTTTTAGACTCAGAACAACTTCAATCGCCCCAAGATAATCTTCCTTTTCCAGACCACCAAATATGTCTAGTACAAGAGAAGGATAGATGAGGGCCTAAATTTCCTACTGCTATAGTTACCTCAGCAGAACCTCTGTTGTTGGCATTGCACAAAGTGTGCAGGAATATTACTGATTGCATCTCACGAAAACATATTGATCTAATGTAGCCGATAACTAATTTATTGTACTGAAAAAGATCAGGAATAAAACTTAGGAAAACGATGCATGCATTAGTGAATTATAGACTATAGTACAGTTTCAACATTACACTTACTATCAGGACCTCCAAGCTGCTTAACTGTTTTCTCAAAGAGATTGTGAAGTTCTTGCGTCCATTTCAATCGCTCTTTTCCTGCAATACCTGATATACTTGAACTCATGTTGAAACTGCAAACCCACTTAGGTCCTCTGAAAATCACCCAGTAAATGATCTATACAGATGATAACCTTACAAATAAGCTGACATTCATTAAATTTTATAGAAGCTACAGGCATTAGGGTAGAACAATTTTTCAGAGATGCCAAGTTCTCTAGTTTACTTCACCTCGTGAAGATAATCAAATTAATGACCTGAATTTGGATTTTATTAAATTGGAAGCCGTACATAATGGAGTCGGTAAAGTTAAACATAACCATTTGATTATTTCAGTTTAAATACACAAGTGAACTCATTAGCATATAACCATATCATCTGCACGGTTGAGTCCAATGACGAAACAGAGGAAACTCTACAAGGGTACATACTGAAGTATCCGAGAACAATATCCACTAAAAGTTAAACCAGATTTTTACTTAATCAACATATATAAACAACAAATGAAAGCGTCCTTGCAATGTAAACCAATTTGTATATACAAGTAGCCACGAGAGAAAAACCCAATCAACAACAGAAAACCCCAAAGTCTATTCACAAGTCTATTCAGTCCAATACCACAAAGTACAAAATACCATTGATTTTTCACAAGTCTATTCAGTCCAATAAAGACAAACACTTAACAAACAATCAACAACAACAAAACCCCAACAAAATCCCTAATTTAAAACCCAAAAATCAAAAATTTACAAACCACAACAGAAAACCCCTAATTTAAAACATACACAAAAAAAATCCCTAATTTAAAACCCATAATTCGAAAAATCAACTTAAACAAATTCTCAATTCAACCCTAATTAACAAATTAACAATTAAACCCTAATTGATACATCTAAAATCGATTTTAAAATCAATTTGGGTAAAGAAGATACCTTTGTCGAGCTTTAGTCTTCGAACGAGCTTGAGTATTCGATCTTCAGTGTTCGAGCTTCTCTCCGCCTTCTCTCTTCTCTCTCTGTGTGCTCGTAGTCTGAAAAAAATTGTGTGTAGCGTGTTATTTTTTGAGTTAAATGTATTAGTCAAAAGAAATTGTGTGGGTTAAAAAGACTCGGCAAAAAAAAATTGGAAGGCCCGCTTTTATTTTTTAGCAAAGCCTGCCTCTCTTTTTTATGTAGCCAAAACTTTACTGAAGTTATTGTAACGTTTATTTATATTCATTGCAATATAAATTCATTATTGCATAACTAAAATCCAGTTGTAACGATTTTAAAAAGCATTGCAATACTTGTAAACTTGTCATTAAATAGCAACGATTTTAAAGAAATTTTTTCAGTTGGAGTTACAATAGCGAATCTATGGTGTAGTGCCAATCAGCATCTTTAAGTGCATCTTCAACTTTCTTAGGTTCCTCCTTGGATAGAAAGTTATGATATAGACATTCATTTTGAGTTGCACTTCTTGTCTTAACACCTGCATTAGGATCTCCAATTATCAAATCAGGAGTATGAGTTCTCTCTCGCCTTGTCTCTCTCTCTCTCGTCTCTCTGTGTTGTATGTTTGTCTTTTGTATTTGTTTTAGTCAAAATCCTCTTTTAGAAAAACCGGGCAAACAAAAATTACTAAGCCCGCTTAATTTTTTAAAAGCCCGCCATATACTGGCCCAAAATTTTGAAATTAATGGCAACGTTTATCTATATTCGTTACAATATAATTCATATTTTGCATAAATTAGATTGAATTGCAACAATTTTAAAAAATGTTACAATATTTCTAAATTTTTCAAAACTTGTCATTAGTAGCAACGATTTTTGAGCAATTTTTTCAGTGCGCGTTGCAATAGCCAATCTATGGTGTAGTGCTTGTCCATTTTCTTGCTGGTGGTAAATTATTCCTTGATGTAGATGCTCCCCCTAGATTGGTGTTTTCTTGATTAGAAGAATTTGCTTCATTGGAAGCTCCCCCTGAATTTTTGCTATTACCTCCTGATGGATTATCAGGATTATCACTTGAATCAGTATCTGAAGAATTATGTTCTGATGATTGAGTAGAATGAGAATTAGTAGTAGTTTGTTGTTGCTCCCCCTCAACATTTGCACTGCTAGTAGTGTCTCCATTATGAGTGTCATCAGAATTAGCACCATCAGTATTTGGTGCATCATCATGATTTGGTGTGTCATCAGGATTTGATGACCCATCAGTATCTGATTCTTGTTCTTCAGGTTCCTTGGTAATTTCATTTTCAAAAATCAACCTATCATGAGAGTCTTCATTCAAGCCAATTATCTTCTTATCATCAAAAGATACATGTATTGACTCCATGACAGTTCTTGTTCTCAAATTAAAAACTCTAAAGGCTCTTGATGCAGGATAGCCAATGAAAATTCCCTCAGCAGCCTTTGTTTCAAATTTCCCTAGCTGTTCAGGATGAGTTCTGAGAACAAAACATTTACAGCCAAACACATGCAGATGCTTCACACTAGGTTTCTTCTCCTTGAGCATTTGATATGGAGTTACACCATGTATGTTTATTAGTGTGAGATTTTGAGTATAGCATGCTGTATTGATTGCTTCTGCCCAGAAATAGGTAGGCAATTTAGCTTCTTCCAACATAGTTTTGCCAGCTTCAATAAGAGTTCTATTCTTTCTTTCAACTACTCTATTTTGCTGGGGTGTGCCAGGAGCAGAGAATTGTTGAATAATTCCTTTGTATTTGCAGAACTCTTCCATCTTTGAATTCTTGAATTCAGTACCATTATCACTCCTCAGTATCTTGACTTTGTACTTTGTGCCTGTCTCAATCATTCTCACATGGTCCAACAGTATCTCAGGAGTCTCATCTTTTCTGTGCAGAAAATACACCCATGTGAATCTTGAGTATTCATCTACAATTACAAGAGTGTACCTTCTCTTACTGATGGAAATTATGTTGACTGGTCCAAATAGATCAAGATGTAACATGTGATATGGTTCACCAATAGAGGATTCAGATTTGCTCTTGAATGATGTCCTTCTCTGTTTTGCTTTTTGACATGCATCACAGAGTCCATCAGGAGTACACAAAGCTTTAGGTAATCCTCTAACCAAATCTTTCTTAACCAACTCATTGATATTGCTGAAGTTGAGATGAGAAAGCTTCTTGTGCCAATTCCAACTTTCATCTACTGATGCTTTACTGATGAGACAAGTAGGGGAGCCATCAGTATTGGCTTGAATGTTGGCTTCATAAATGTTACCATGCCTGTAGCCAGTGAGTGCAACCTTTCCTGATGCTTTGCTAACTACTTCACAATGTGTGGAATAGAAGTTGACATGATAACCTATGTCTGTGATTTGACTAATACTTAACAGGTTGTGTTTTAGTCCCTTCACAAGAGCTACTTTTTCAATGATGACATTGCCAATGATTATATTGCCATATCCCAAAGTTTGTACAATGTTGCCATCTCCATAAGACACAGTTGGGCCAACTTTCTCCTCATATTCTGATAACAGGGCTTTGTTTCCAGTCATGTGCACAGAACACCCACTATCCATGACTAACACATTTTTCCTTCTTCCCTGCAATCAGAATAGAAATACCCTAGTTAGAATATTTAGGATCCCACACTTGTTGGGTTCCTTTTCCATGCATTATACTAGATTTAGCAGCAGAAGACTTTTTGACCTTAGCAGTCTTGACAGAATGAAATCCATCAGGATTTGCTTTGTCAGAATCAGTATTAACATATGCATTCTTCACATTGACATTCTTAGATTTACCAGAATTTGTACTTTTATTAAACTTAGGTAAAAGCTCATAAAAGTTATGATACAAATTATGGTATTCTCCACAAGTATAAATAGAATGCCATTTACTGCCACAATAAAAACAAGACTTCTGTGGTTTATAAAATACTGATATATTCCTTACATCAGACCTAGGAATCTCAGTAATTTTCTTTTTACTCTTCATACAATCAATAGCAAGATGATTAGAGTTACCACAGGTATAGCAACACTTTCTTGGTGCATTTGGGATAAACTTATAATTATTCTCTTTATTAATCCCAACTTTACCATTCCTGTTTCTTTTGACAGTAGGTGTCTTTTGTTTCCCTGTTACCTCACACACTTTCTCCTTAAGTTGTTTCTGAGACAATAAACCTATATTCTTCTTAACAGGTTTAGACTTAGAATTTGAGACTTGTTGAGCAGAAGTAGATCCCTTTTCATAAGTAGAATTGGAATCTTTACCAAATACAAATTTGACATGTTTAATCTTTGTTTTGGTCTTGTCTATAACATGTCTATAGATCATTGGGTTAACTGTCTCATTTATAACAACTTTCTCTTTCAATTTCTTATCCTCATCTGACTTATAACCTAGACACTCTTTCCAATTCTTAGAAGTATTGATTTCATGCAACTTCCTTCCAGAATCTGTCCAGGTTCTGATTTTCTCTTTAGCATCCTCAAGTTCTTTCTCAAGAGCAGTACATTTAAATTTCATCTCTAAGTGCATGTGCTTAGCATTATCACATTCTTTTTGTACTTCTTGCATAAAATAAAATTCAGCTTCTAGATGCTCATTCCTTTTCCTAAGTTCAGACATCTCAGATAAGATCCTAGTATTTTCAGCAGTTTGACTTCTAAAGCTAATATGCAATGACTTTAGAAAATGTCTTAACTCAGAGGCATTATCAGTATCAAAATCAAAAACAGTATTTGGTACATTTTCATCAGGAACAACAGTTTCATCAGTATTGGCCATTAGGGCATAGTTAACCACCTCAGTGTCAGATTCTGAGGAAGAGTCCATTCAATCCTTGCTTGATGTGATGAGTGCTTTAGGCTTCTTGCACTCAGTTGCAAAGTGCCCCATTCCATTACACTTGTAGCATCTAACCTTTGACTTGTCAAATTTTCCACTCTTGTTGTCCTTTTTGATGTACTTGTCTTTGTCAACATTGAAGGTCTTTTTCTGGAAGTTGCCTTGTCTTCTAGCCTTCCTGAACTTCATCTTCTTGAAGCCTCTGACTATCATAGCAACCATCTCTTCCATGTCTGAGTTAGTAGAATCATCATTAGTATTGGCATCAGGATTACCATCACTATCTGATGATGAGTCATCAGGATCTGACTCAACTATTCTTGATTTTCTTCTAGAGACCTCCACAGCTTTTCCTTTTGATTTAGCCTCAACATTCAAAGCTATAGACTTTGCCTTGCTGCTTTTCTTATTCTTTCTTTGTTGAACCTCAAGATCATAGGTTCTCAGAATCCCATAAACTTCATCAAGTGACACAGTGTTTAGATCATACTAGTGTCTTATGATTGAGGTTTGTGTATCCCATTCTTCAGGTAATGCCCTCAGAAACTTGGTGTTTGAATCTTCAGAGACATACTCTTTGCCAACTAGAGATAGATTATTCAAGAGTGTCAAAAATCTATCATACATATCAGTCAGACTCTCATCAGGTCTAGCATCAAATTGTTCATACTCTTGTATAAGTAGAGCCCTTCTGTTTTTCTTGACAGATGCAGATCCTTGGCATTGAGTTTCCAAAGTGTCCCAAATTTCTTTTGCAGACTTGCATGCAATCACCCTGTTAGACATAACAACATCAAGACTGTTGTGCAAGATATTATTTATCTTTGCATCTCTGAGAACGTCAGCTTTCTCTTCTGGAGTCCATTCACTTTTTACCTTGACCACGTAGTGTTCAGGTACAGTATCTGTTTGTGCAACAAGTCTCGTAGGGATATATGGTCCATCACGTATTCTGTCCAAATAGTCAGGATCCATAGCCTCCAGGTACATCAGCATCTTTACCTTCCATGTTGGATATTCAGTTTTCTTCAGGATGGGAATCTTCATGCTTTCATACTTGGTTGTCGACATCTTTAGATCGTTTCTGATTCAAATTAAATCAGTTTGCTCTGATACCAATTGTTGCCCAATAAATACCAATTGTAGAAGGGGGGTTGAATACAATTGTATAAGATTCTCGACTTAATAAAATATAGATCACAAATATGAAAGAATAATAACAACTTTATTAAATTTGATATAAAACTGTTACAAACTCTCTCAAGAAATTCTGATGTTCTTGAGAGCTTCTAGGTTACAACATACTCGTGTATACGATTGATATAAAATCAAAACCTAAACTGTGTTTATATACTACACAACTTCTCTATCGATTACAAGATAAGTCTAAATCAATTACCAACTATATTGAAACATATCCTAACCGACAGCTGCATTCCTATAAACTAGGAACCGACAAAATAAACTTCCTTCTTTAACTAGACTCCATAAATAACTCGAAGTTGTAATCCTGATTAGCTTCCAGTCCTGATGATATATCCTGATCACAGTCCTGATAGAAATCCTGATAGCAATCCTGATACTGACGCTTGATCAAATACTGATGACGTCAGCAATCCTGATCAGTTGAGTCTAGATCCTGACGATCATTGAATCCTGATCTAACACAACCCAACTCCAACCTAATGCTTGGAGGTTTATTTATAGTTTTATGGTTTAATGTAAGAAGCATGGTTTCGAACATAGTGTCTCCGTTTTTAGATATCTCTTTCAGTTTGTCAACACTCCTCAAAGAGCGGGTTGGGTCAGAATCCAACATAGGAACCTCAACCGTAATTGCTTCATCTTTGATAGTGGGCCAGATTCTTTGCCCAAATGGAAAAATGAATGGTTTTATATATACATAGAGGGAGATAGCTGGGATAACTATTTTTGGCTCGGATTCTGTGAAGCCCAAGATGGGGTTGTTCGTAGTTTAAAACTTGGAATAGAGGAGGCTGTAGCTGTCGAAGCCCTTACTTCAGACAATCTCCATCACTGCAACCTTTTAGTTTCCGAGGCTTCCCTTCAGGCACATGGCCTTAGTGACTTGGGTCCCGAGGGTAATTTATTCAGCCAATTCGCTTTTTCATTCATTATATTGACTAACTTGCTTTGTAACTAATGTTATCTGGTTTTACTTTTCAGCTCAGGACTTGCTTGCCCAAGTTTTCAAGAGGCGAGAAACTGCTGCTGCTTCTGGAACCTCTGTTATCATGGAGAGGGCTTCCAAAAGGGGTCGTACTGAAAGCGGCTCTTCCTCGGGGAAGGTGCCTGTTTTTCTGGCTGAGTAGCCAACGAGGGTTGACGAAGATCCCAACCCCTTTGTGGTTAAGTGGGGTCTTCGTAACAAAGACACCGCGGTTGGCGACTCTCGGGCTGCTGCAGAGTGGTCCAAGAACGTGGTTACCCCAGTAGACTGGGCCCATATAGTGGATTCTTCTAAGGATCTACAGATCGAGCTTATGGGCTCGCATGCTATTGCTACGGTATGTTTTCAAACTCAAATTGCTCTCGTTATCTTTGTATTCATTTTTGGGTACTCTTTAATTCATATCTTATCTTGCAGGCCAAAGCCTATCATCAGGCTTCCTTACGGAACCTGAGGACGTCTAGGGCTGAAAAGGCTATCGCTGAGAGAGACAGAGATCGATACTTGTCTGCCTCCGAGGCTAACTTTGAGAGGTTTAGAGTTGCTGAGAGAGAGCTAGTAGATGAGAAGGAAAAGGTCCGGCAACTAGAGGCACGCCTCCAAAGGGGCCACGAGGAGGTGGTAGCTGAGTATAAAGCTTCCCAGGAGTTTGATGATCTCCTTACTGCGGAGTATGATGCTAACTTTCCCGGCACTTTCCAGAAGGGCTGGGAAGAGATTATTGGCCAGTTGGGAACGCAGATCGAGGGTGTTACTTTGGAGAAGTTCCTCATGCCAGTTTTCCTAGGTGTTGAGGCTACTACTACTTTAGCCTCTTCACAACCTGGTGATGATTCTCAGCCGATGGAGGAGTCTGAGCCTGCTGACGACTTCATAGAGGACTTAGACGCTCCTCACAGGGATGTTGCCGTCCTTGACAAGGACCCGTCTGATGACTTAGAGTAGATTTTATTGGCCCTGCGTGGCTTTATCTATCTTTTATTTCAGACTTTCACTTTGCGAATCTAGTTTGTATAAAACTTGATGTAATAACTTATGTTATCTTAAATCTTTCATGTTAGATCTACTTAATATCTTTTGGTTCCTTCAAGCTTTTAGGTTTGCATATTTATCTATGCTTGATATATATCAGTTGTCATAAAAACACAACAATGTTTAGAAACATTTTTCATAAATAACTTGAAAATGGGTTCAACCCTTACATAATACTCCACTCGAGTTAAAAACTCGGAATGGTTTCGTCGACCTTATTTCTACTTATCCTAGTAGTGAGTCCAGTTAGGAAACACTAAACATAGTAAATTTTCAAATTTGCAGCATGCCAAGTTCTTGGCACCTCAATCCCTTCAAGGGTTTCCAACTTATATGAGCCTCGTCCAAATACGTTCTTAACCTGGTACGGTCCTTCCCAATTTGGGGCCAACTTCCCTTTCTGTCCAAATCCGGAGGCTTCAATCTTTCGGAGAACCAAATCTCCTTGACGAAAGAATCTCTCATTCACCCTTAGGTTATAATAGAAAAATGTTCGTTTTTGATGTTCAACCACCTTAGCATTTGATTCATCTCTAACTTCATCAATTAGATCTAAAGCTAGCCTCATGCCCTCTTCATTTGCCTCTGGCTCATAGGCTTCAACTCTCGGAGATGCGTGAGTAATCTCCACTGGAACCACTGCTTCTGAGTAGTCGTTTTTTATCCTTGCCCCATAGTCATAGGGAGTTGGATTGTACCTTCCATCTTTGACTCTACTCCATTGAATCCATATATGGGCATATTTGAAGGTGTTAACTGAGAATCAGTATAGCCCATCTTGATGAAAGCATCATGGAATAAGATGTCTACTGAAGCTCCATTATCAACCAAAACCCTCTTCGTCTCAGAATTGCCTATCACAGGTACTATGACTAGGGGATCATCATAGGGAAATTTCACCCCCTCTAAGTCAGAATCATCAAAACTTATTGTTATTTCCGTTCTGGCACGCTTCGGTGCTTCTCCTACCATGGTCATTACTTCTCGGGCATAAGTCTTTCTTGAGTTTCGGGAGGTCCCAGCAGCAGTTGGCCCTCCAAATATCATATTGATGACATGCCCTTGGGGTTTGGGATTGCGATCTTGATCGTTATCCCTTTTGTCGTAATCCTTCATTTCACAGTTTCTTCTTTGATTCCCTTGAATCCCATCCTTAGTGAACTTATTAAGCTTTCCTCTTCGAATCAAAAACTCAATTTCATCTTTCAGTTGTCTGCAATCATCCGTGTCGTGACCAACTTCTTTGTGGAAACGACAGAATTGATTCTAGTTCCTTTTAGACAAGTCAGTCCTCAGTGGCTTCGGCCATCGGAGATCTTCCTCCTTTGCGATTTCATTTGAGTTCTTCTGTTTCCAATGCTCTTCATTACTGAAGTTCTTCCCTTTCTGGTTCTCTCTTTCTTTGAAATTGTTACCTTTCCAGTTCCTGTGATTGTTATACCTTCGTTTTCCAGCAATTAGCGCCTCATCGTTTTCAGTAATTGAAGCTTTCGCCATCTGTATTGCTAGTGCTTCTTGATTAGTAAGTAAATTCTCCAACTCAACGATGCTAGGCTGATTCGCCCATCCTTGGATGGATGTCAAGAATGGGGTGTACTCTTTCTTTATGCCACGAATAAGATATCTGCGCATCCGTGCTTCCTTGATAGGCTCGTCCGGATCTAGTTCTGAAATTTCAGCACACAAGCTTTTTACTTTCTGAATGTATTGAGCAATTGTCATGCTCCCTTGATTTGTATTTGCTAATTCGTTCTCCAAAAACTGAAGTCTGGCCGTGTTCTTCTTAGTAAACAGCTTCTCCAATGTGTCCCAAACGTCTTTTGGTGACTCCTTATCTCGGATGTGATCTATTAGATCTTTGTGAATAGAGCCTCGCAATGTAAACAAGGCTTTCCCACACTTTATCTTCCATTTTCTTCTTCTTTCAGAATTTTCTGGTGTATCCTGAGGCATATCAGTATCACCCCCATCAACAATATCCCAAAAATCTTGTCCTTGGAGATATGCCTTCATGCACATCCTCCAATACTGATAATTGTTGTTAGTTAGCTTCTCCATGCCAAACTGATTTAAAGCACTATCATTAATATCCATTTGTTGAGAAGATCAGGAACCAACAGCAGCAACAACTTTTCTGCCTTAAAACAAACTTTTCTGCCTTCCCTTTCGCGAGCAGCTTTCACTGAGCACAACAGCTCTGATACCAAGTTGAGAGAATTATAAACACTCTCTATACACTGCAATAGACACACTAACTGCAGGCCCAAGACCAGACTCAATAAACTAAGCACAGAAAAGCACACTGCTGTTTATAAGAATACTTATGAATATATTATAAAATCTGAAATCTAATTTCCATCACATGAGCAAATTACAATATATATCAGAAATAGAAGATTCTAGATGATTATATTAGATACATGAGCCTAGACATATTCATAGTACTTGTATTAAATGTTGATACATGAATTTTCTAATGCATGAACATAATTATCTTCTCAACAACTCTAGAATCTTCATGAAGTTAGCACAATCTTTCAACACTTCAAAATTTGCACAGTCCCGCAACATATTTTACTTAATTTGTTGCTGGGTGTGGTTGCACAAATTTGCAGCAATCAAACTGGATCATGTAAAGCACCAAGAGTTATATAAAGCATTTGCCTTACATATTATTGAAGTGACGATGCATCCATCACCATAGACTCTATGGCATAGAGTTAAGAAGTGATCTTCATACCTAGTAAATTAAAAGGTTCATTATATCTAGTGCTTGACAATTATGGTAAGATTACGGCAACCATTTAACTTGTTGTAACAACTAATAACAACAGTTGCTTCAATTTCACCTTTTATAATAGAATGCAGTGTCTGTTATGCCCCATCTTGCAGGGCAAAAATATTTTAAATTTTCACCGGTAAGTTTAAGAGTAACAATTCAGTTCTGATTGCTACATTCAGATGCAAAGAATGTACCTCATTCGGTTCAAGGTTCAAAATTTTGAGTTACTCTGTTCCAACTTCCTGGCGGCAATCATCAAAGCAATTCCACTTACTGGCAGGAAACCATAAATATCTGCCTAAAGATACAAGAAATTAGTTTGGACATTTAGATATCTCTGTATTCAAAATAAATAGTTGTTTACTTTTAGAATACATGTCAACTGGATGCCAACTGCACTTCAAATTTATAGTAAAATACATTAACACATAGATTATCATTGATAATTATACTATTTATTTATTTATTTATTATTTATTAGGTGAATTTATATTAAAAAGCACAAAAGATCAAAATTAGAAATCAACAAAAAATACATCAAATGAGCACATTTAACTTAGGCTCCGTTTGGCATTGTTGTTGCAGACAACAACAACAGTTTTTTCTTCTGAAAAACAGCTAAAAAAGTGTTTGATAAATTTAAAAGCTGCTTTTCTGAAAAGCGTTTTTGGCTGAAAAGCTGCTTTTAGAGAAAGCAGGTCCCTCATGCTTTTGAAAAAAGCTGCTTTTCAACTTTTGCGGGAAGCAGCTACTGGTTTCAACATCAAAACTCATCAAAAACATTAATTTTTTATATTATACACCAAAACATGCACATATCAAAAATATTACCAAACAGTTATCTGATTTTCACAACAGCACTTATTTTAACAGAACGACAATTTTTAACAGTAATTCCAAACAGATCCTTAATCTCCTAAGAAACTTCTAGACTTGTTTACATAAATTTTAGGACTCTTATTCATGAACCTGGGCATTCATTTGAACCTTCTTCTTCTTTATTTGAATATACTTTTCCATATCACTATGAATTTGGATCACAAGTGAAGTGGACAATGTGGCTAAGTAATAATGTGAAAGACTAGAGAACTTGTTCTAAAAGTACAAAAGATCAGAAATAGAAATCAACAAAAAATACATTAAATGAAGGGCATCATACTCTCCTACTACTTAGCCAACCAAAGCATACGTTTACTTATTATAAGCACTTTTAATGTATTTAACTTGATACATTAAATGTATATTACTAGATCAACTTAAAAAATATGGTAAACAAGGAGTGTATGGGCAAAACATGTTTTAGTTACTTGAATCCAGAGGTGCACTATTATACTCGCATTGTATGCGCTAACCTCGACATCCCGTAATAAATTACTAAGAATCAAATATATTCTCACAAATACTGCAAGAGCAGCATTTACATTCAGGATATGAGTGTAATGGTTTAATGTACAGAGGAGTTTTGTAATATATATAAACAAGGCTGTGAAAATTTAGGAAAATAAATCATAAAGTATTTGGGACAACATTTGAGCTGCTCCAAGCAAGTAAATATAATTTTAAAAATTTCCTAACTAAAAATCCAAAAAAGCAATTGATTTAAAAATAGGATAGTCTATGAAACAAGTCAATAAATCATATTTATCATTCATATTAGTATATTGTCAAACAAAAGAAATCATTTACTAATTTCTAGAGGTATCATATTAGTATGCTGCTCAAACTTTGGGGATGCCAAGCTATGGCATGCCCCCTCGACCCATGGCGGGCAGTAGTGGTCTTAACCCCATCTACCATGAAGCATATGTCCCCCCTTATATACAAGGTCTGGGACCCCAAAATCAACAGACTCGACGGACTCCTTTGATTCAAGATTATTCGGGTCCCTATACTGAGGACGAGAATTACACGTCTGAAGAAGAAAGGGATGTAGCCCCAAGGAGGAAGCGTTCTTCCCAAACAAATCAAGAACAACCCCAAACTACTAAGGAGAAAATTGCAGCCCATGAGGCAGAGACTGCAAGACTCAAGAAACTCCTTGCATAAGAAGAGGCCGCCAAATCTCAAGGCCGAGCAACTGGAAGAGTCCCGATAATCAACCTGGACCCGACACCAAGAAGAACCAAGAGGGCTGAAGCCCCAAGGGGTGATCCTAGTGTTTTGTTGCCCCTAGGAGATCCTGATGATCCTACACCTCCGTTCACTCAAGACATCATGAAAGCCACCATATCTAGAAAATTCAAGATGCCAACAATCAAGGCTTATGATGGAACGGGAGATCCCGCAAATCATGTAAGGACCTTCTCCAATGCACAGCTGTTGCAGCCAACCAACGATGCGGTCAAGTGTAGAGCGTTTCCACAAACCTTGGCAGGCATGGCCCAACGCTGGTATAGCCGTCTTCCTCCCAACTCAAATGGGTCTTTCAAGGAACTAAGAAAAGCTTTTATCAATCAGTTCATTAGTGGAAGGGTGCATGAGAAAAGCTCTGCATCACTCATGGCAATACATCAAGGAAAGAATGAAGCCCTAAGGGACTACATCAATCGATTCACTCGGGAGGTTTTGAAAGTCCCGGACTTAGAGGACAGAGTGGCTATGATAGCCCTGCAACAAGGAACTACTGATGACCACTTCAAAAGGTCGTTAGCTAAACATCCACCCAAAAGCATGCTGAAGCTCCAAGATAGAGCCGGAAAGTATATCAAGGCTGAAGAAAGCATGAGAAAGTATGAACCCACTGCTGGCGGTAATGGAAACTCAAAGAAAAGAAAGGATGTTCAGGAGTACGACGTCAAGGAAAAGTTTCCCAGAACGTCAAAGGACTCTGATTCTCTACCCAAGAGAAACAATTTTTGGCCAAAGTTTACGGAATATGCAAGATTGAACACTCCCAGGAGTCAAATTCTGATGGAGATAGATAAGGAAGGAGATCTCAAATGGCCGAAGCCAATGAGGGCTGAAATGTCCAAACAGAACCAAAATCAGTTCTGTCAGTTCCACAAAGAAGTCGGTCACGACACTGACGATTGTAGGCAATTGAAAGATGAAATTGAATTTCTGATACGAAGAGGAAAACTCAGCAAGTTCACCAAAGATGGAAACCAAGGAAGTCAAAGGGGGAACTATGAAAGAAAGGATTATAACAGAAGGGACAACGATCAAGATCGTAACCCTAAGCCCCGAGGGCCAGTAATCAACATGATATTCGGAGGGCCAACTGTTGCTGGGTCCTCCCGAAACTCAAGAAAGGCTTATGCTCGAGAAGTAATGACCGTGGTTGGAGAAGCACCGAAGCGTGCCCGAACAGAAGTATCAATAGGTTTTGATGATTCAGACCTAGAATGAGTGAAGTTTCCCCACGATGATCCTTTAGTCATCATTCCTGTGATAGGAAATTCTGAAACCAAGAGAGTTTTGGTCGACAACGGAGCCTCAGTGGACATCTTGTTCCATGATGCTTTCATCAAGATGGGCTACACTGACTCTCAGTTGACACCCTCGAATATGCCCATATATGGATTCAATGGAGTGGAATCAAAGGTGGAAGGCACTATCCAACTCCCAATGACCATGGGACAAGGAATGAATACGTCTACTCAGATGTTGAACTTCATAGTTATAAAGGCAACTTCGACCTACAATGCAATCCTAGGAAGGACTGGTCTTCATGCGTTCAAGGCTGTTGCCTCATCCTATCATCTGAAACTCAAATTCCCCACGAGGAAGTTGTTATGTAGCCGCGTTGAGGCCTGATGGAACCGGGGGGCAAGTTCTCCCAATTGAAGACATGGATATCAGTAATAATGAGGACCGAAGAGGGAAACCAGCTGAGGATTTAATCCCAATTCCCTTAGTCCCTGATGAACCAGAGAAGGTGACTTATGTTGGAGCACTACTACCTGAGCCATTGAAAATCAAGCTCATATCTTTTCTGCAAGAGAATAATGACGTTTTTGCTTGGACAGCGGCTGACATGCCAGGGATTTATCCCCGATTGATAACTCACAAGTTGAATGTGGATCCTGAAAGAAAGACGGTGAAACAAAAGAAAATAAATTTTGCTCCAGAAAGGCAAGAGGCCATTAAACAAGAAGTGGAAAAGCTTCTAGAGGCCGGATTCATTGAAGAGATACAATTCCCGGAATGGTTAGCTAACCCCGTGATGGTCAAAAAGGCCAATGGAAAATGGAGAATGTGTGTGGATTTCACTGACTTGAATGATGCATGTCCTAAGTATTGTTTTCCCTTACCAAGGATTGATGCATTAATAGATGCTACGGCTGGACACGAGATGCTCAACTTCATGGATGGCTTCAGTGGATACAATCAAATTAAGATGCACAAAGATGGCATCTCCAAGGTATCATTCATCACCGACTTTGGTGTTTTCTGTTATCTAGTCATGACATTTGGACTTAAGAATGCAGGGGCAACCTACCAAAGGTTGGTGAACAAAATTTTTGGACACCTAATTGGAAAAACCATGGAGGTCTACGTAGATGACATGTTAGTCAAGAGCCTTGTTAAGGCCGATCACATTGAGCACCTCCGAGAGGCATTTGAAGTGCTAAGGCACCACAAGATGATGTTGAATCCAGCTAAGTGTGCCTTTGGTGTAGGCTCGGGAAAGTTTTTAGGCCTGATGGTTTCCAAGAGAGGAATCGAGGCTAATCCCGACAAAATCAAAGCAATTCTAGACATGGAACCACCAAAGACTGTCAATGACGTCCAAAAACTAACGGGGAGAGTGGCAGCATTGGGAAGATTCATCTCCAAGTCAGGAGAGAAGTGTTTACCCTTCTTCAAAGCACTCAAAAAAGTGAAAATTTTTGAATGGACAACTGAAAGCCAAGAGGCCTTTGAGGCCCTGAAGAAATACATGGCTGAGGCACCACTGTTGGCAAAGCCCAAGCCAGGGGAAATTCTCTATTTGTACTTGGCGGTTTCTAGCACAGCCCTTGGAGCTGTTCTGATAAAGGAAGAATTGAAAGTGCAAAAGCCCGTCTATTATGTGAGTAAGATTCCACATGGGGCAGAAATAAACTACTCAACAATTGAGAAGTTTGCCTTAGCCTTGGTAATGGCCTCAAGAAAGCCACGCCCGTACTTCCAGGCTCACAAGATAGAGGTCTTGACTGATCAACCTCTAAGAAACATCTTGCATAGCCCTCAAGTTAGTGGAAGATTGATCAAATGGGCTATTGAATTTGGCGAATTTGACATCAAGTATAAGCCTCAAACGGCCATAAAAGCTCAGACACTTGCTGAATTCATGGTTGAATGCACCATTGACAACCAAGAAGTCGGGGGGCAGGAAGTAATAGTGGGAGACGAGAAAGATCAAGAGATGGAGTTCAAAAAATATTGGGTGCTCTATTTTGATGAAGCATCAAAAACAAAATCAAGTGGAGCCGGTTTAGTGCTACAAAGTCCTGATGGATTCCTCATAGAGTATGCACTAAAACTTGACTTCCCAACGACAAACAATGAGGCTGAGTATGAAGCTCTGATAGCTGGCTTATGGCTGGCTGGAGCCTTGAGAGTTAAAACTCTGAAAGTATGTGGAGATTCGAGGCTAGTGGTTTCCCAAGTAAATTGGGAGTTTGAGGCCAGAGATGAAGTCATGGCCAAGTACTTAAAACTTGTCAAGGCCATCATGACTCAGTTCGACGAATGCTATGTAGAGCACATTCCAAGGGAAGAAAACATGAAAGCTGATGCCTTGTCTAAGTTTGCTTCTTCTGAAATTGAAAACTATGCAGGGAGTGTATACTTCCAAGTCTTGAAGACCCCAAACATCAATGGAAAGTTGGTAGCACCCATTGATGTTGGCAGTTGTTGGATGGATCCCATCAAAGCTCATCTGGAAACTGGGGGGCTACCCAACGACACTTCAGAAGCACGAAAGTTATATGTGAGGGCACTAAGGTATGCCCTGATTGAGGGAATCTTATACAAGAAATCTTTCGTCATTCCTTATCTGAAATGCTTGAGACCCCAAGCGGTAGAATTGACCCTAAGGGAAGTACATGAAGGAATTTGTGGGCAGCACTTGGGGGCAGAGCTCTTGCCCATAAAATCACTCGTCTAGGTTTCTATTGGCCAAGCATACTTGCTGATGCTAAAAGCTACGTGAAGAAATGTGAACGGTGCCAGAAACATGCACCAGTGGTTAGGCAACCACCAGAGATGTTGATATCCATAAACTCACCGATTCCATTTGCCATGTGGGGAATGGATATACTCAGACCTTTTCCAATGGCAAGTGCACAACGAAAGTTCTTGATAATAGCTATCGACTACTTCACCAAGTGGATTGAGGCTAAGCCTTTAGCCAAGATAACCACCAAGCAAGTGATGCATTTCTTCTGGAAAAATGTGATATGCAGATATGGAATTCCACGAATCCTGGTCACAGACAATGGAACTCAGTTTAACAACGATGAGTTCAAAAAGTATTGTGATGAGAATGATATCAAGTTGCGCTTCACTTCTGTTACCCATCCTCAAGCAAATGGGCAAGCAGAGGTTGCAAATCGAATTATCCTAGATGGACTAAAGAAAAGAGTTGAACGCTCTAGAAACACTTGGGTAGACGAATTGCTCCCCATACTATGGGCATATCGTACTGCTTGTAAAGTCACCACCGGGGCAACTCCATTTCTATTGGCTTACGGAGCAGAGACAGTGGTCCCGGTGGAGATTACTCACACATCTCCAAGAGTTGAGGTTTATGAACCAGAGACAAATGAAGAAGGCTTGAGGCTAGCTTTAGATCTAATTGATGAAGTTAGAGACGAGGCAAATGCCAAGATAGTTCAGCATCAGAAACGAGCATCTTTCTATTACAACCTAAGGGTTAAAGAGAGATTTTTCCGACAAGGAGACTTGGTCCTCCGAAAGATTGAGGCATCCGGAGTTGGGCAAAAAGGCAAGTTGGCCCCAAATTGGGAAGGACCATATCGCATCAAGAGCGTATTTGGTCGAGGCTCGTACAAGCTGGAAACCCTTGAGGGGCATGAAGTGCCAAGGACTTGGCATGCCTCCAATAAAGTTTATTATGTTTAAGGTGTTTCCTAAGTGGACTCACTACTAGAAATAAGGTTTGATAAAACCAACCCAAGTTTTAAACTTGAGTACTATGTAAGGGTTGATCCCATTTTCAAAGTTATGAATTCCATATTATTATGTTTTCATTATATGTGCAATGCATTCTGATAGACATGTTAACTAAGCATGCAAAATCAAGAAAAGCTGGGATAAACTTGCTAAAAGTTAAATTACAACCTCGAAGGGTGAGTTCAGATAAGAACATAAATAAAGAAAATAGCCACGCAGGGCCAACCTAAGCTATATCATCCTGAGGAGGCTCTTCCTCAAAGTTAAGGGGAACATCATCCTTAGCAGCATCCATCAAATCTTCCTCTCTAACTGGCTCAGAATCCAGAAAGAGCTCAGAATCATCAATAGGCTGAGATAAGGGGTTGGCAGTGTCCATGATAGTATCCTTGGATGTCCCGGATAAATCAGGAACGGGAAACTTGTCCAAGGACACTCCTTCAATCTTTGTTCCCAGCTCCTCGATGATGGATTCCCAACAGTCCTTAAAGGTGCTAGGAAAGTTAGCATCATACTCAGCATTAAGGAGGTCATCAAACTCCTTAGATGCTTTATACTCAGCAATAACATCCTCACGACCCCTTTGGAGTTGGGCCTCCAACTGCCGAACCTTCTCCTTCTCAGCCACAAACTCCCTCTCGACTTCTCTAAACCTCTCGAAATTCGAGGCAGAAGAAGCAAAATATCTGTCCCTGTCTCTCTCGGCTATCAACTTCTCAGCTCGAACTGCCTTCAAGTTATGAAGAGCGGCTTGATGATAGGTGTTAGCCTATAAAACAAAGACACATATTTAAAGAATGAACAACTAAAAGAAAGAATAAACAAAAGTGAAAATTACTTACAGAAGCAAGGGCTTGGGCCCCAAGAAGCTCGATTTAGAGATCCTCCGAGGACTCCACAACATGGGCCACGTCCCTTGGAGTGACCACATTCCTGGACCACTCAACCGCAGCCCTGGAATCACCAACTATAGTATCTCTGTTGAGTAAACCCCATTTAACCACAAATGGGTTGGGATCCTCGTCAACAAGGATAGGTTGTTCAGTCAAAAAAGCAGGCACTTTCTCCACAGCAGGGGAGCCATCTCCTGCCTTCTTCCGTTTGGAAACTCTCTCAACTTCCACCACCACAACTTTAGATGCGTGGTCCTCCCTCCTTTTGAAAATAGCGCCCAAAGCAGCTTTGGCTGAAAGGAAAAGGCAAATGTTACTATCACATTATATGATAACAAGTTGGAATAAAAGAAAGAAAGTTAAGGTTATGTACCCCGAGGTTCAAGGGTACTAAGCCCCATAGCTTGAAGGTTATCCTCGGAAATTAGGAGATTGCAATGATGCAGGCAATCACCTATCAAGATTTGAATTGCCGCAAGATCGTCTACCCCTAATTTGAGGGACCTTAAAGAACCATCAATAGCCCTTGTGAAGTGAGGACAAAAATAATTGTTCCAATCATCCTCATCTAAGTAGATGTAGAACCACTCTTTTTTCCACAGGGGAAGAGAGTCGGGAGAAGAACCAGAAACAAAGCAACTATGGTTTAAAGTTCGATATTGAATCTTAACCCAACCTATATCATCTGGAGCATTTACAAATTTAAAGAGATATCGGAATACTGACACGCTGGGCTCTACCCTATGTTTCATGCATTGGGCCAAGAAACAATAAATGAATCGCCACCCATTGGGCATTAGTTGTGTGGGACAAATTTGGACCTCAGCTAATAAACGAAGAACGAAAGGGTGAGGAGGAAGGCGAAAACCAGAATAAAAAGTTTCTTTGTACATCCTAATGGCCCTAGGCTTAGGATAGCAGGCCCTATCGTTTGGGCCAGGAGCTACGGCCCTATAAGGGGCCTTTATACCAAAAAGAACAAAAATATCATCAACCCTACTTTGTTTGTATTTAGAAGGGATGTTATGGGCTTCTAAATGAAGAAGATTGGGAAAAGCATCCCCAAAATCAGAAAGTAAATCTCTAAGACAAAAAACATTTGCATGAACTAGAGATTTTGAAGGTGGGTTACCTCAGTTTGCTCTAGCAGGGCGAGAAGGCTGAGAGAGCTGGGATTGGGATGAACTCGAATCCGCCATTAAAATCCTTCCAAAGAATGCTCGAACCCAGAAATCTTGAGGGAGAAGATGAGGATTTAAACGGAAACTGGAAAACACACGGTGATTGGACGCCGGAAATCGCTTTGCCGCAGAACCCTAACAGAGCTTTTTTAAGGAAAGTTTCTGAGAAAAATTTAGTAGAGTGACTTTGAAGTGTGAAAAATAGAAATTCTACTCTACTCAATTTATAGGAACTATAGCCGGTGATAACGTTCAAATGAACCGTCTATAGACGGTATATGGACCAAAAACAGGTCACTGGGCCTCTCATAGGCGGGAAGCCCAAACAAATTCAAATTTTGAATTACCAAGTTCTAGAAGAACCTAGAAAATTCATAGGCGGGAAGCCCAAACAAATTCAAATTTTGAATTACAAATTTCTAGAAGAACCTAGAAAATTCATAGGCGGGAAGCCCAAACAAATTCAAATTTTGAATTACAAAGTTCTAGAAGAACCTAGAAAATTCATAGGCGGGAAGCCCAAACAAATTCAAATTTTGAATTACAAGTTCTAGAAGAACCTAGAACATTCGACATATAAAGAACATATATGGATTAAAACCAAATAAAGGAAAAAGGCCCAACTTCGAAAAATATAAGGCCCAATATCCCTTTGGCATTCAGGTCATCGCCAAGGAACTACTTGTGTTAGATCAGGATTCAATGATCGTCAGGATCTAGACTCAACTGATCAGGATTGCTGACGTCATCAGGATTGCATGGTCGTCAGGATCAGGATGGATATCAGGACTGGGATCAGGATTGATCATCAGGACTGGAAGCTGATCAGGATTCCTACTTCGAGTTATATTTGGAGTCTAGTTAAATAAGGAAGATTATTCTGTCGGTTCCTGGTCTGTAGAAATGTAGCTATCAATTTAGGATAGGTTTCAATCTATGTAATTGATTAGGACTTATCATTGATAGAGAAGCTGTGTAGTATATAAACACAGTTTAGGTTTTGGTTTTGTGATAGACAGATCAATTGATTACGATCAAACTGATCATACACGAGTATTTTTGTAACTAGCAGCTCTCAAGAACTCAGAATTTCTTGAGAGAGTTTGTAACAGTTTTATATCAGATTTAATAAAGCTGTTATCATTCTTTCATATTTGTGATATATATTTTACTTAATCGAGAATCTTATACAATTGTATTCAACCCCCTTCTACAATTGTTTATTACTGGGCAACAATTGGTATCAGAGCAGACTGATTTAAATTTGAATCAGATACGATCTAAGATGTCGACAACCAAGTATGAAAGCATGAAAATTCCCATCTTGAAGAAATCAGAATATCCAACATGGAAGGTAAAGATGTTGATGTACCTGGAGGCTATGGATCCTGACTATTTGGACATGATTCGTGATGGGCCATATATTCCTACAAGGATCATAGAACGGACAGAAACTGTACCTGAACATTATGTGGTCAAAGCTAAAAGTGAATGGACTCCAGAAGAAAAAGCTCATGTACTCAGAGAACCAAAGATAAAGAATATTCTGCACAGTAGTCTTGATGTTGTCATGTCCAACAGAGTGATTGCATGCAAGTCTGCAAAAGAAATCTGGGATACTTTGGAAACTCAGTGCCAGGGATTTGCATCTGTCAAGAAGAACAGAAGGGCTCTTTTGATTCAAGAATATGAGCAATTCGATGCTAAACCTGATGAGAGCCTAACTGATTTATATGATAGATTTCTGACACTCCTGAACAGTTTATCTTTAGTTGACAAGGAGTATGATACTGAAGATTCAAACACCAAGTTTCTAAGAGCTTTACCTGAAGAATGGGATACTCAGACCTCGATCATTAGACATCAGTATGATCTCAACACTGTGTCTCTTGATGAAGTCTATGGAATGTTAAGAACTCATGATCTTGAAGTTCAACAGATAAAGAATAAGAAAAGCAGCAAGGCAAAATCTATTGCTTTGAAAGCAGAGGCTAAATCAAAAGGAAAAGCTATGGAGGTCTCTAAAATGAATACAAGAATAGTTGAGTCAGGTCCTGATGACTCATCATCAGATACTGATGGCAATCCTGATGCCAATACTGATGATGACTCTTCTGACTCAGACATGGAAGAGATGGTTGCTATGATTGTCAGAAGCTTCAAAAAGATGAAGTTCAGGAAGGCAAGAAGACAAGGCAACTTTCGGAAAAGGACCTTCAATGCAGACAAAGACAAGTATATCAAAAAGGATAGCAAGGGTAGCAAATTTGACAAGTCAAAAGTTAGATGCTACAAGTGTAATGGTATGGGTCACTCTGCTTCAGAGTGCAAGAAGACAAAGGCACTCATCACATCAAGCAAGGAGTGGATGGACTCTTCCTCAGAATCTGATACTGAGGTGGTCAACTATGCCCTGATGGCCAATACTGATGATACTGATATTCCTGATGATAAGGTACTCAATATTGTCTTTGATTTTGATACTGATAATGCTTCTGAGTTAAGACGTTTTCTAAAGTCATTGCATATTAGCTTTAGAAGTCAAACTGCTGAGAACTCTAGAATCTTATCTGAGATGTCTGAACTTAGGAAAAGGAATGAGCATTTAGAAGCTGAATTTTCTCATATGCAAAAAGTATAGATAGAATGTGATAATGCTAAACACATGTATTTAGAGATGAAACTCAAATGTACTGGACTAGAAAATGATTTAGAATATGCTAATGAGAAAATCAGGACCTGGACAGATTCTGGAAGAAAATTTCATGAGATTAATACCTCTAAGAATTGGAAAGAATGTCTAGGATATAAGTCAGATGAAGATAAGAAATTAAAGGAGAAAATTGTTGTTGATGAGACAGTTAGTCCAAAAACCTATAGACATGTTATAGACAAAACCAAATCTAAGATTATTCCTGTTGATTTTGTTTTTGGTAAAGATTCCAATTCAACTTTTGAAAAAGGATCTACTTCTGCTCAAAGTATAAATCTTGTAAAGTCTAAACCTGTTTTTAAAAAAGTCACTAAGAATGTAGGTTTACTGTCTCAGAAACAACTTAAGGATAAAATCTGTGAGATTACAGATAGGAAAAAGGAAGCTACTGTTAAGAGAAACATGAATGGTAAAATTGGGATTAATAAATAGAATGGTTATAAATATATCCCAAATGCACCGAGGAAATGTTGTTTTACTTGTGGTAACTCTAATCATCTTGCTATTGATTGTAAAAAGAGTTTAAAGAAAAGTACTGAAATTCCTATTTATGATGTCAGGAGTAGATCAGTATTTTATAAACCACAGAAGTCCTGTTTTCATTGTGGTAGCTTATGGCATTCTATTTATACTTATAAAGATTATCATTATTTGTACTATAACTTTTACGATCCATTGCATAAGTTTGATATTAGTACAAAGTCTGGTAGAATTGAGAATGTAATAGGGAAGCATGCTTTTGTTAATACTGATACTGACAAAGCAAATCCTGATGGAATAAATCCTGTCAGGACTGCTAAAGTCAGAAAGTCTTCTGTTGCTAAAATTAATAAAATGCATGGAGTCAATACATGTATCTTTTGATGATAAGAAGATAACTGGAATCAATGAAGACTCTCATGAAAGGCTGATTTTTGAAAATGAAGCTACCAAGGAATCTGAAGAAAGTGAATCAGATCCTGATGATCCATCAAATCCCGATGTCACACCAAATACTGATGGTGCTAAATCTGATGATGCAAATAATGGTAATACATCTAGTAGTGCAAATGTTGAGGGGGAGCAACAACACTCTACTACAAGTTCAGAGTCAACTCAATCATCAGGACAGAATTCATCAGATACTGATTCAAGTGATGATCCTGATAATTCATCAGGAAGGGATATCAATTATTCAGGGGGAGCTTCTACTGAAGCAAATTCTTCAAATCAAGATAACACAAATCCAGGGGGAACATCTACATCAAGGAATGATTTACCACCGGCAAGGAAAAGGACTGCAAGTCATACTCCTGATTTGATCATTGGAGATCCTGATGCAGGTGTTCAGACAAGAAGTGCAACACATAATAAATGTCTATACAATAACCTTCTATCCAAGGAGTAACCTAAGAAAGTTGAAGATGCACTCAAAGATGTTGATTGGGTTACTGCAATGCAAGAAGAATTGAATGAATTTGAAAGAAATGAAGTCTGGAAACTGGTACCAAGACCAAAGAACAGATCAATTGTTGGTACAAAGTGGATTTTCAAGAACAAAATTGATTCTGATGGAGTAATAATCAGAAACAAAGCTAGGCTAGTTGCAAAAGGGTATTCTCAACAAGAAGGAATTGACTATGATGAAACTTTTGCTCCTGTTGCAAGACTAGAAGCCATCGGGATCTTTCTGGCTTATGCAGCTCACAGGAAATTCAAGGTTTTCCAGATGGATGTAAAAAGTGCTTTCTTAAATGGTGAACTGGAGGAAGAAGTCTATGTTGAACAACCTCCTAGTTTCATCGATCCTAAATATCCAAATCATGTCAATAGATTGGATAAGGCACTTTATGGACTAAAGCAAGCTCCAAGAGCATGGTATGAAACCTTAGCTCAGTTCTTACTAGAAAGTGGATTCAAAAGAGGTACCATTGATAAAACTCTATTCTATTTGAATCATGGTAAGGATTTGATTTTAGTTCAGATTTATGTTGATGATATCATTTTTGGGTCAACAAACAATAAGTTGTGTGAAAAGTTTTCGAATCTTATGCAGTCAAGATATCAAATGAGCATGATGGGAGAAATGAGTTATTTTCTTGGTCTTCAAGTTAAACAGACTGATGATGGCATTTTTATCAATCAATCAAAGTATACAAGGAATTTATTGAAAAGGTTTAACATGGAAGACTGTGCTACTGCAAGTACTCCCATAGCTACAGCTACCAAACTTAATCCTGATCAAGGTGCTGAGGTAGATGTAACTCACTACAGAGGGATGATTGGCTCTTTATTGTATCTCACTGCAAGTAGACCAGATATCATGTTTGCAACCTGTCTCTGTGCAAGATTTCAAGCAAAACCTAGGGAACCCCATCTGATTGCAGTCAAAAGAATTTTCAGATATCTCAAAGGCACTCCGTCACTTGGTCTTTGGTATGCAAGGGAATCAGATTTTGGGTTGTGTGGTTATTCAGATACTGATTTTGCAGGATGCAAGATAGACAGGAAAAGTACTTCAGGAAGCTGTCAGTTTTTGGGTGGAAGACTAGTTTCATGGTTCAGTAAGAAGCAAAAGTCTATTTCTACTTCAACAGCAGAAGCTGAGTACATTGCTGCAGAAAGTTGTTGTGCTCAGATAATGTGGATGAGAAATCAGTTGTTAGATTATGGTCTGTCATGCTCAAAAATCCCTATTTATTGTGATAACCAAAGTACTATTACAATTACAGGAAATCCAGTTCAACATTCTCTTACTAAGCACATCAGTATTAGATATCACTTCATAAGAGAACAGGTTCTGGAAGGAACAATTGAACTTCATTTTGTTCCTACTGATCAACAAATAGCTGATATATTCACCAAGCCACTGCCTGAAGCTACTTTCAATAAGTTGGTGAATGAACTTGGAATGATGAACTTTGAGAATTTCTGAGGAAAACTACAAAGAGGAAATCCTGATGACTATCAAATACTGATGGTCATTCTGCAAAGGTATGTAATTTTGATCAAATCCTGATAGGACAAAATCCTGACAGTAAGTCAACTGGTCAATCGTGATGGACATGTCAGTATTTCATTGCTTAATTTGTGCCTGATTTTTTGTCAGTAACTGGTAAGAATCGCTTGAGTTTTAGTTGGACAACTGTATGCGCACGTGTGGCACACTGTAAGACATATACATATAGTTACACATAAAAAGCGGTGCAGTTATGTTTCATTACACACGTAATTTGTCCACTAATTATTTGTGCACGAATCACAGCATGCCATCTGTCACTGAGAGAGTAATATTTTGTTTTAACAAAATACATTTGATTTTCTGAAATCCTAATTACCCTCTCATCATCAGTTTTACATCTTCTTTCTCTCTCTGTGTTCAAGAACCCTAATTTCTAAATCTCAATTCTCAAGTTTTTGATACTGTTTTAATGGCGTCTTCATCATTCATGAACAAACAGACTGTGATTAGTGGTGTTACTTTTGTCGCTAATAATTTTGTAGCTATTCTAAATCATCAGGAATTACCCAATGAGTTTCACATAATTCAGGATTTTCTAGCTTCAAGCCCATTGAAGTTTGCTTTAACAGAACCTTCAAGTGTTTCTTTTAAGTCAGTTATGCAGGTGTGGAACTCGGTTTCTTTTGACAAAGGGCATTCTGACTCAATCTTGATGAGTTTTGAATATGATGGGATTACTCACTATGTGACTCTTGCAATTGTGGAGGACGCACTGCATTTACCTGTTCTTGGTGATGCTGTTCCTGATACTGTTTCAGACTCTACTCTCTTTGAGTTTGTTACAAAATTGGGCTACAAGGGTGAAGTAAAGAGGTATGGTAACCTCTTCAGGACAAAGCTTAAGAAGGAATGGAATTTCTTCTTTGATACGATCAGCCGCTGTTTCCTGAACAAGACATCAAATTTTGATGCTCTTCCATCAGGATCTCTCAAAATTGGGTACTCTCTTATCCATTCTACAGTGTTTGATTATGGGTCTTTTATCTTAAAAGCTTTAAGTGATAGGAAATCAGATAAGTTAGGTTCTGTCTGTTTTCTTAGATTTTTACAGTTGATATTTAATCACTTATGTCCTAATGTTGTTTTTGAGAATGATGTAGTTCTACCAATCTGTAGAATTACTGAGAATAATATTAAGTCCTTAATCAACAGTGATAAGGCAAATGGTTTTATAGGCAATGCCTTCAATCCTGATGAGGTCAGGTTTTTATTACATCAGAAAATGCCTACTTGTTATGGACTACTTTCTAATGCTATGGGGCAAGGCCAATCACATCTTGTTCCTAATCCAAGCATTCATCCCAAACAGTCTAAACAGTTAACAACCACCTCTATTGTCTCTCAAAAGACTTTAGTTGTAAAATCAAAGAAATCAGCTAGAACTGATGTGTCAGGAAGGCAATCAGGTTCAAAGGATTTTTCCTCTACACCACTCACTAAAAAGAAGTTACAAGGGGGTGTACAAGGGGTCCTGGTGAAGAAAGCTGCTAAGGGTGTTGAGGCTGTTTCTGTTAAAAGGAAGTTAGTGCTCAGGGATGAGACTGATTCTGAGGATGATTTACCTATATCCTCTATAATGAATGTGAATAAGGAAGTTGTTGATACTGTTATTCAAGCTGTGGTACCATTATCTACACCACAGAAGAAAAGGAAATTAGCTAAGGGCAGGTATCATATTCCTTTCGAAAAGAAGCAGGATACTGATGTACAGGACACTTCTATTCTTAATGAGCAATCAAATTCAGATGCTCAAGCAAATCCTGATGTTCGTATTCCTGATGCTGCACCAAGTCAAGTGGTTACTATTTCAGACTCTCCAGCACGGGACTCTCCAACAAAAAGACATGTTGATATTTCATGGGAGAAGTATGGTGCTGCTGCTTCCAATCTTGGGATTAAACATCCAATGGAAAAGCTAAGGAAAGCAGGGGAGTTAGTGTTCTCTAGACAGAAGAAACTGAAGGGATCAAGCCCACAAGAACCTGGACCTCAAAGTGGTTCAGCAGCTCTTACTGATGATCCAGCCACACAAGAACCACTCAATCAAAGTTTGGGTGAAGGCTTAGCAATTGGAATGGTCACACAAGAACCATCTTCTCAAAGTGAAGATGCAGGCCAAGCTACAGTTTCTGAGAAATTTCCTGACAATGCTCAAGGGATTTCTGGTGCAGATGAAGTTCAAAGATTGGTCGAGGACACTGTCAATGAGGGAAGCACACAAGAACCTCCAACTCAAAGTGTTGAAGCAGCTTCAGAACCTCATGCTACACAAGAACCATCAGTAATAGATACTGATGCAAGCTTTTCAAATCCTGACGGTGTTGCTCCTGATGCTAGTGGTGCTCCTGATGCTGAGCCAATTCTGATACAGCCACTAAGATCACGACCAACGAACCATCCTATCACAGATTCACAGGATAAACTGAAAGGTATAGCTATTCCTGATCATGACGTTACTCATGATACTGATGATGATGATTCTGATGATAGTGATGATGATAATAATGAAGAAAAGGAACACTTGCCAGAGCTTTAAAATCTAGTCTTAGAACTAACTTTGGTTCATCAAGCACATTCATGGCTGGCAAGGCTACTACTGGAAAAGACTTCAGACAAGACTTTTTTGTTCCTTCTGAGATTGATCCTGCTGAACAGCTAAAATTGCAACAATGGCAAACTGACTGGTACAAGTCCCATGATTCTGTAAGCTATCCATATGCATTGGATCATGCTTATAATGCTGCTAAGTTGATTCAGAATGAAGATTTGAAGAATCATTTGAAGGCTACTACTCTGTTATCCAAAAGCCTGAAACATGAAATAGATTTTGTCAAAGATTCTACTGACAAAGTGAGGACTGATATTTCTCAGAGCTTTACAAAGGTGCCTACTGCTCTTCAACTAAGGGTAGTGGAATCCCAAGTTAAGTCAATCATTACTGAACAGTCTTCAATCAACAACATGATTGATTCTCTTGATACAAAGGTAACTGACATTCAAACCTCTCTTGCCTTAATTTTGAATATATTGTCAAATACTGATGTCAAAAAGGGGGAGAAGGTAAGTCAGACAAAATGTACACCTGATCTAGTATTGAGAAATAATGATGATGATGATAATACTGGAAATGATGGCGGTGACAAAATTCTACAAGGAGAAACCTCTGATGCTGCTGTTATGAAGACAATTCAAACTTCTCAAAGTCAAACAACGCAGTCAACTCATGTTTCTGATTCTGGAGTAAGGACAGTAAGAACATTGGTGCAATCTCAGATCCTGACGGAAGAACAAATACTGATAGGTGATCAAATCCTGATGCCTGGTCATGTACAGACTCTTGCTACAATTCCTGAAGGAGATGAAGATGTGATTATTGATAATCCTGAAGATGCATCAAACCTATTCCAGAAGTTCACTACAAAAGATGGCAGAATTGTTACTCTATATCATACTGATAAAAGAGTTCAACAATTATTTGCTAGAAAAACACTCTCTACAGCAAGTGAAGAATATCCTGATCTCTCACATGAAGAATTCTTAAGACAACATAGAGAAGTGATGTAAAGCTTTAATAACCCTGCTCCTGCTAGAGGTAGAGGAGGCAGAGGTAGGAGAGGTGCTAGAAGAGGTAGAAGAGGTTCTTCAACTCAAACAATGCCTAGACAGACAAGATCTAGAGGTTTAAGAATAGAAGAAATTCCTGAACCTACTCAAATTCTAGTAGTTCCTAACAGGTCTATTTTTGGTGATGATGGAATTAATGAAGAAGAACCAGAATTGAGAAGAAGACCAAGACAATTAATTCTCTGCAATACAAATCAAATTGAAGATTCTAATCCTGATATTGTTCCTGACAATGTTCAAGATCCTGATGAATCTGAAATTCTGCAAGAGATTGAGTTGTTAATCTTATCTACTGTGGTTGATTCTCACAACAAGGAAGTGGATGAAGAAGAAGAAGCCAGAAAAAGAGAAATCACAAGATCAAAAAATAGAGATTTTAATCTCTATGTACAAAGGCTTAATCACTCAAATAAAAGATTGTGGAGAAATCCAAGCAGACGGGAATCTTTACTAGAAAGAAGCTATGCTTTTGAAAAAGAAAAGGATAAGAAGTGGAAACACATAAGTACACTGAGGTGTAATACACTTATCAATTTTCAGAATGGAGGAATTATAACAAGTGCTTCAAGTGTTGTTGATTTGTCTGAAATGGTTAAATCAAAAGCACTCTGGCTACGAATGTTTTCAAATCTGAAGCAATTGTCAAGTAATTCGAGAGGAGGTATTGGACACAGTGATGCTGAATATATGAATATGTCATATGTTGATCCATACTCCTTGACTGAAATTGGAGGTACTTTAACTTCAGAAAACCTGAACAATTTATTAGCTGTTGATATAGTTATAGATTGTCATGATGGTATTGAAAAGAAAGAAAAGCTTATGTACTTCATGAAAGATGGTAGTGTGAAGATTCTATCCATTCAAGATCTGCTGATGAAAACTACACAGGAACTGAAATATGTTCATTATCTGTTAAGATGGAAGAATAAAGTGTGCAAAGTGTGGAGTGACATGATCTTGTCAACAATAAGAAGAAGACTGGATGGAAACATAAATTTCAATGGTAATTATACTCCCATGTACTTAAATCAAAGAGGTCAAGATGTAGAAATGCAAAAGGGTACTGCTGTTAAAGAAGTAACTTTTGGTATGACACAACTTAGTCTCATTCCTGATGGGAAGGAAATTGCTTATCTTTTGCTTGAAGAGCACAGTCTACAAAGAAGCTCCATACAGAATCTCATAGCATCTATTTACCAGATTAATGAGGAAGATGAAGATCTCAGAAATCTTAAGGAAAGACTGATTCAAATTCTTGAAGAAAAAGAAGAAAATTTGTTATCCAACTTCTTGAAGATGAATTTGTTCTATCAAAGAATCTAAAAAGATAAGTTGCTGCTGAAGATACTTGTACATTTTGTATATATGTTTTTGACATCATTGAATCTTAGGAATCTATACTTTATTTCACAAAGTATGAGATTGAGGGAGATTGTTATATCATGATTCAATGATCGTCAGGATCTAGACTCAACTGATCAGGATTGTTGACGTCATCAGGATTGCATGGTCGTCAGGATCAGGATGAATATCAGGACTGGGATCAGGATTGATCATCAAGACTGGAAGCTGATCAGGATTCCTACTTCGAGTTATATTTGGAGTCTAGTTAAATAAGGAAGATTATTCTGTCGGTTCCTGGTCTATAGGAATGTAGCTATCAATTTAGGATAGGTTTCAATCTTTGTAATTGATTAGGACTTATCATTGATAGAGAAGCTGTGTAGTATATAAACACAGTTTAGGTTTTGGTTTTGTGACAGACAGATCGATTGATTACGATCAAACTGATCATACACGAGTATTTTTGTAACTAGCAGCTCTCAAGAACTCAGAATTTCTTGAGAGAGTTTGTAACAGTTTTATATCAGATTTAATAAAGCTGTTATCATTCTTTCATATTTGTGATATATATTTTAATTAGGCGAGAATCTTATACAATTGTATTCAACCCCCCTTCTACAATTGTTTATTACTGGGCAACAACTTGAGGTAGGATTATAAAACCCACGCCCAGGAGGCATGATTTCTAGGCGTGGCAACCTAGAGTGTCTCCTAGGCGGGGGTACCCACGCCAAGAAACTATTTAAGGCAAAGCCTCTAAAACCCATGCCCATGAGGCATGATTTATAGGCGTGGCAACCTAGAGTGTCTCCTAGGCGGGGGTATCCACGCCAAGAAACTATTTAAGGCAAAGCCTCTAAAACCCACGCCCAGGAGGCATGATTTCTAAGCGTGGCAACCTAGAGTGTCTCCAAGGCGGGGGTACCCACGCCAAGAAACTATTTAAGACAAAGCCTCTAAAACCCACGCCCAGGAGGCATGATTTCTAGGCGTGGCAACCTAGAGTGTCTCCTAGGCGGGGGTATCCACGCCAAGAAACTATTTAAGGCAAAGCCTCTAAAACCCACGCCTAGGAGGCATGATTTCTAGGCGTGGCAACCTAGAGTGTCTCCTAGGCGGGGGTACCCACGCCAAGAAACTATTTAAGGCGAAGCCTCTAAAACCCACGTCCAGGAGGCATGATTTCTAGGCGTGGCAACCTAGAGTGTCTCCTAGGCGGGGGTACCCACGCCAAGAAACTATTTAAGGCGAAGCCTCTAAAACCCACGCCCAAGAGGCATGATTTCTAGGCGTGGCAACCTAGAGTGTCTCCTAGGCGGGGGTACCCACGCCCAGAACATAATTTGCCTGCCTTTTCCAGAAAAATAGAAAAATTCGAGGAAAAACACGTTATAACTTCTACAAAAACCCCGAGGAGATTTTCCCAGAAGTTGGGGGGCAAATGATATAGACAGAAAAGTAATTATAGAAATATAATTGCTGATTCCTTGGAAAGGCCCCATAATTGAGGCCCGAAACCCTGATTATTTATTAATTTCGTAATTAATAAATAAGGGAAATATACAGCTCATGAAAAGAGCCCAAAATATGGTAAATTAGTCAAAGAAGGATCCAGAATCCCAATTAATGAGTCATAGCCTTTATCGACAAGGAAACGAATTCTCCAGCAAGAAATACGATGTTTATCCAATATCAAAAAGGAGACTTATTCGCTAAGACTCCTAAACATACCATAAATACTAGGCTCTAGACGCCTATATAAGGTCCCTGATCCTACAATCAGAACTACGTCTTTGGCTTGATTCTCAGCATTAATTGAGATACGTAGGCATCTTGTGAGGACCGATTTAGTCTCGAAACACAAGTGCAGCCATTAAAGCTCGAAGCTCATTAAACCATAGCATTAAATACACAAGTACGTTTTTTAATCCACAACATCTACGAACGTCCCGCGCCTCTTTACTAATAAGGGAAAACAATAATTCTTATATGTAGACGCATGGTTCATCATTCACTCTCCTAACGTCGAGTTAAGTCACTTCATACCAATTTTCTTAATTTTAAATGTACTTAACATGAAAAAGTCGTATCTTAAAAAGAACTAAAAATATAATAATCTAATATAGATTAAGTAATTATTTTTCTAAAAAATGTAGTAATTATTTAGATAGTAATGATAAATATCAATTAAAATATTAATTATCTATATTATTCACTTTGTCTTATCGAATTATTAACATTTGGGGTGAAAAACTAAACTGAAAAATGAAAATTGTGAAAAAAGTAAAAAGAAAAAAAAAAGTGGATAAATTAGTAATTTCACTCTCGACCCAATCGTTTACGGCTAAGATTGGTAATGACACTTTTTTTTTTGAAATAAACGTACTTGCATTAGATCAAATCATTAAGTAATACATCAGATATCATATCTGGAGCAACATCCCTCCATTCCCGAAAGCCTGACATAGAATGAGTAGCTCTAGCTAAAGTATGAGCCACTACATTCGCAGACCTATGCACAAATTGCACTACTACCGCATCAAAGTACTGAAATAACTGAATACAATCTAGGACGATTGTATGAAAATAGGCACGTCCTGGTACTCCTTTACACGCATCTGCAAGCTGCTTACAATCTGTTTCAAAGATACACTTCTGCAGTCCAATCCCCTTGATCCATGTTAATGCTTCCTTTAGTGCTATTGCTTCAGCCTCTCGAGGATGAAAGCTAGCTTCTATTTTCCTCGCCCGAGCTCGAATGAATTCTCCTGCGACATTCCTGATCACGCTGCTCACTCCCACACTATCACTGTCCAGAAAAGTCGCTGCATCTATATTCACTTTCACCCAGTCATGTGGTGGTGGAGACCATCGTCTAGTATGCGGTTATAGAGCATTTCTTCCCCCATGTCTCTCTGCTACCGATCTCTTCCACTCATTTAACAAGTTAACCGCAGTTGAATAAACACCAAACTCCGAGCCCATGATTCTATCCCAAACCCAACGGTTTCTACGATTCCATAAACTCCAGCAAACCATTACAATCAAACAGATTCTCTCCCGAGTACAACTACCAAATAACTGTTGAAAAATCTCTAAAATAGTCCCATGACATTGATCAGGTTCAACCTCATTTAATCCCACTTTCTCCCATACTCCCCTAGCAAAAGAGCACCTAAAAAGCACATGAGCAGTGTCTTCCTCTTGTTTTAAGCACCACGAGCATTTTGTTTCAATCTGAACTCTCTTCCCAGATAAAGCTACAGCAGAAGGTACTATGAATCGACAAGCTCTCCAAATAAAATTAATCACCTTACCCGGTAAATCTAATGCCCATAATTTCCTCCAGAAACTTGCCTGAGGCCACGATTGTTCACCTATTAATCCCTTGTAAGCACTCTTTACAGTAAACATACCCGACTGCTCCAAAATCCAGAACCACGAGTCCTTTTCCACATGAATAGAAATTGGAACTCTCATAATCATCTCCACATCCCTTTGATTAAAAATATCCCTTAACACCTCTTCATCCCAACTATTTCTATCCTCAGCCATTAAGTTCATCACCTTCACACCCTGCATTTGATGAGGGGCAGTTGTAGTAATGCAACCATTCTGCCTACATGGCAGCCAAGGTACATTCCACACCTCAGTGTCCTCCCCATTTCCAATTCTACGTCTACTTCCTTGCCTCACTATTGATTGTGCTTCGAGAATGCTACGCCACATATATCTTGGGTTACTCCCCAGTTGTGCATTTAAAAAGTCTGTTATAGGAAAATAACGTGCCTTCATCAGATCAGCAACCAGCGGATTATCCCCATTTAGCAATCTCCATCCTTGCTTTGCAAGCATAGCCACGTTAAAGCATTTCAAATTTTTAAATCCCAGACCACCATTCAGTTTTCCTTCACATAATTTGTCCCAAGCCATCCAATGAATCCCCTTGCTTCTACTATTACTCCCCCACCAAAATGCATTCACGCTTCTTTGAATAGCATTACCCACCTCCCCAGGAATTAGGAACAGATTCATCCAAAAATTGGGTATTGACTGAGCTGCAGTTTTAAGTAAGACCAACTTACCTCCTTTGGATATTGATTTATGACTCCACTGCTGCAGTTTCTTATTTATACGTTCTTTGAGAAAACTAAAAGCATTTGTTTTTCCATGACCAATATACATTGGCAATCCCAGATACCTATCTGAATTTACCACCTCCTGCACTTGAAGAATGTCACAAACCTGTCTCCTACACGCTATCCCTGTATTGGGACTAAAGACCACCACAGATTTGCTATAGTTGACTGTTTGCCCAGATAAAGCCTCATAACGCTGCAAAATCTGCTTCATACTCCCTGCCTCTTGCATTGTTGCTTTAAAGAAGAAATAACAGTCGTCTGCAAACAGCAGATGGGAGATTGATGGAGCTCCTCGAGCTATCTTACATCTATGCAACAAACCCACCTCCTCATATCTTCTAATCATCGAACTTAGACCCTCGGCACATAGAATATATAGATAAGGGGAAATAGGATCCCCTTGCCTAATTCCTCGTTTTGGTTGGACATTCCCAAAAATATTACCATCCTGTAGAAAGCTATAGGATACCGTTGTCACGCATTTCATGATTCTTTCCACCCAAATTCTGCTAAACCCATACTTGTGCATCATGCCTTCAAGGTATCTCCATTCAAGCCTATCATAGGCCTTAGAGATATCGATTTTAAACCCAACCACCCCATTTCCACCTTGAGTTTTCCTCCTAATGTAGTGATTTAGCTCGAAAGCAATCAAGGCATTATCCGTGAGCATCCGTCCTTCAACAAAAGCACTCTGTTTGTCTGATATTAAACTTGATAAGCACACTTTAAGCCTATTTGCCAAGACTTTGGATAATATCTGAACCAATACATTACAGAGCGAAATGGGCCTGACATCCGTCATTTTTTGTGGCTGCTTAATTTTGGGTATCAAGCAAACTAGAGTACGATTAACACCTTCTAGTATCTCCCCTGTTTCAAAATACGCCTGGCAAAACTTTACCACATCCTCACCTATTATATCCCAGTATGCATTATAAAATCCAGGATTAAGCCCATCATATCCTGGTGATTTATCAGGATACATTGCGAACACCGCGTTCTTCACTTCCTTTCGCGTGATAGGCTTCTCTAACTCCTGATTCTGTGCATCCGTAACTTGATTCACCTGTTCTCTTTCAGTTAATTCCCCTGCCGTTGTTGATGCTTGAAACAGGTCCTCAAAATACTCCGTAATAATATGCTGAATATCCTCTCGATCCTCCTTCCAGTCCCCGTGTTTATCTTTCAATCTCACTAGCTGATTATTTTTCTTTCGCCCCGAAGCAAAATTATGAAAGAACCGCGTATTTTGGTCGCCTTCCTTCAACCAAAATTGTTTCGCTCTTTGCTTCCAGTACACTTCTTGTTTTTTAAGTAACTTCATATACTCCCATCTCGCCTCATTATATTTTCCCACTCCATATCCATCCCTTCTTGACCTAAACTTCTGCATCTCTCTTCTATATCCCTGAAGTTTACATCGTAATTCTTTTAATTTTCCTCCTCCCCATTCATTCAATTTCATACACACATATTCCATCTTCTCCAAAATCGTCCGCCCCCCAGTTACTTCCCAGCCCTCCTGGACCAGCTGGCGACAATGCCCTTCTTTTATCCACATATTCTCAAAACGAAATCTATGAGTTTTTGGCACAAACATTTTCCGATTCAGCTCCAGTAAGATAGGCAGATGATCAGAGGTTGAAACCTCTAACACTGTGACTGTGGCTGCTGGGAACATGGCCCTCCAATCCTGGTTTGCGAACCCCCTATCAAGCCTTTCATGTATCCACCTTGGACTCCCCCTCGACCTTTCCCATGTGAACTCATTTCCCACATAACCAAGATCTTGTAACCCACTCTCCATTATAACTTCTCTAAATCCCTCTAGTAGCCTGCTTTCTTGAACTTGGCCTCCTCTCTTTTCATGCTCATACATCATATCATTAAAGTCTCCAATAATGCACCAGGGCAACAACAAATTACCTGCTAAGTCTCTAATAATTTGCCATGATTCTCGACGTCTTTGCCTCTCCGGACAACCATAAAAACCGGTATATCTCCACCTACCCACCTGCTCACACACTACTTCAAAATCTATAAAATGATTACTACTCCCTTTTATAAGAATTCCACCTTCATTCCTCCATAATAACGCTACGCCTCCTCCATGTCCCTGAGCATCCACTGCATACCAACCCGAAAATTGTAAAGTCTTACATATTCCTTCGATCCTCTTTCCCATCACTAACGTTTCTGACAAAAAAACTACACTTGGCCTTGTTTATTTTACGATTTCTTTAAGAAATCTAACTGATCGTGGGTTGGCCATCCCACGACAGTTCCAAGCTAGGAGACTCATAATGCTCGGTGGGCCTGGAATCCAGGACCCACCCCAATCAAGTTTTTTGAGACGTTGTCTTCAGTTTGTTTTTCCACATTTTGTATTTGCAGCCCATCTGTAATCATATTTACTGGCCCATTATTTTCCTCCTCCTGATCTATCTCTATCCGTTTTCTTTTTGTTTCCAAAATAAAATCTTTTTCCTTTAGTAGCAAATCTTTTTGAAATCCCTGAGATATCTCCTGATTGCGTGCTGTAACTACCACAGTCCCATCTTCTCCCATTTTCTCGCACATTATCCCATCACTCTCCACAAAACGCGCCAGAGTTGACTCCCCTCTTGAATTCGATAGACTTCCGGTAGCACCACCATATTCCGGCCATTTCCCACTCCCATCTGTATTCCTCAACCAACGAGCGCCTAGACCAACCTTATTACTCCGATTTTGAGCTCTTAACCACACTCCATATGCCTTTTCTATCTCTTTATCCGGATTTTCATACACAACATTACATTCTCTATCCGTATGACCTAATACCCCACAGACAAAACAGAAAGTTCCCAATCTTTCATAACGAAAATTAATCCAACTCCATTCCCCGGCCTCTCTTTTGATTTTCATACGACGTCTCAATGGCTTTCGTATATCCAATATAACTCTGATTCTTACATAAGACTTCCATGTACCATCGAAATTTGCAGGATCTGATTTGACATATTTTCCCACATACATTCCCACACTCTTCATTATATTTTCTGATATAAAACCTTTTGGGACATCATGTACTTGAACCCATATCTCCACTTCATTTAAATCCACCACCTGCATATCCTCCATTTCCGTCACTTGTTTATAAATCAACATGTTTTGTTCAAAAGACCAAGGCCCTCCTTCGACTACTTTCCTTACGTCCATAATATGATAAAAAAACAAAAGAATATTTGTATCCCCCAATGTCATGAACCTCCCTATCTTGCTTTGGTCGCCATATGGATGCCATAACATTTTGCATCGTTTAAAAATTAATGTTCTTCTCTGTAAGGAACTTACCCACCAGAATAAACGTAGTTCTCTTCTCTTGCACCTCCGTAGCACCCACTATGATTCCTCCTTCATCTTCATCTTCCATTGACAAATTCGCATACAAATTCTCCAGACTCGTTTTATTTGCCTGACTCATATTTAGATATTATTATTATAGAAATGAATAGAAAGTTTTGATAAGAAATATTAGACTTTGATAAGGATTTAATTACGAACTGGGAAGGAAAAGATTATAAACTTGCCATGCAGACAAGACAAACTCTGGATCACCAGAGAGAATTTTATGCTGACATGTACTTAAATTTTCACCTGCGGGGATGGTTGTAGTTAGAAAGAAGAAAATGACATTTTATTGATATTTTAATTTTGCTTTTGTTCCTGTGAATTACGAAATTGCAACAAGTAATTTGTAATTATAATCGTTTTAATTGGTAATGACACTTAGAAAGGTGAGATGAGTAAAAATATGTCATTTTTTAAAATAATATCATGTATAGTGCACATTCCGAACAGAACACTGTTATGAAATGAATGGGTTAAACAAATACATAAATGTTTTTTATATAATTTAATAATAATTCCAACAGTTTTTCTTTTTATTATAAAATCTTATAACTAACATGTAATGAAATACCATGCATATTATATGACACTTATATTTGATCAAATTTTAATATTATATTTTATGTATCAATACTTAACTAATAATGTAAAATATAAATCAAAAAAACCAAAAACATAATTGATATCTATTTAATTAAAAAAATACGGGTGTCATGAAAATTTATAGAATTGATCTAATATACGTAAAGTAATGAAAACTAAAAAAAAAATTAGACATATAAAAACTATTAAATTGACATTTTATTTAGTCAAAAGTTATAATTAAAAAAATAGGAGAATAAGGGATTTATCTAATAAGACTTTTAGATATAAACTTAAAAGTCAAGCTAGCTCAACGCTAAGACACTAAAATTTTTGCACGAATAGTTTGGAGGTTTGTTTCTTCATTTTAAGAGAAATTCATCTATTTTTTTGCATAAATAAACTTCACTACCATATTATTAATTTTTTGATCCCTAATTTTCTTTTAATATATAGAAGTAAATAGATTTGGGTGTAATCCAATTTGATTTGACTTATTCGAAACTAAACTCGAGTAGATTTTAAACATTATTTTTTGTTCGAATGAATTTTTTTTGTTTGATTTGGTTTGTTTTATACGAATAATAAACTCAGGCTCAATTATAAAAGTTAAATAATATTTAAATAAATAATATTTGAGGGAGATCATATAAAAAAATTTATTTTATTTTTTGAAGGAGTATATTAGTTAAAGGAACGAACTCAACCGATCGGGCGGAAACAAAGCCGCACACATCTCCTAAGAGATGACCAAATACGTCTAACAAGGCTAATACAATAATCATTAATTAACTTTTCATTTTCAAATATGAGGGCATCACCCCAACATCGATTTTACGAGAATATGTACTCTTTATTAATAATTATTTCGGAAAATCGCGTTTTGATTGAACACATCTCTTCTATAATATATAATAGAAGAAAATAAAAAGAGCAAATAAAATCTCTGTGAAATTATAATTTTACTATTTTATATTTTAAAATTACATGGCACGCCAATACTCTCTTATCTAAAAAAAAGTAAATAATGTTTTTGTGCAGAATCAAACACATAACCTTCCTTAACGAAATCATTCTTATTACCATTGAGCTACATGACTCATTTTGGTTTTGAGTGAAAAATCACATTACATAAAACTCACACCATTCTTAATCCTATATTAATTATTATTTAAACTTTTAAGTAAAAATCAAGGTGATTTATGATATTTATTAAATTTTATTTTTTAAATTCTTTTTTTAGAGTATGTTTGCAAAGGATATTTATAATATTTATTTTTTAATTATTAAAATATCATACAAAACTATATACTACCAATCTTATAAAATTTTTATATTAAGTTTCAAAAACAATATTAAGTGTGGTGTATTTTTATCTTTGTTTTAGTTTAAAATAAATATTTCGGTTGTGTAATTTTAACTATAATATACTAGTTAGTACTATAATACCAAAATACTGAAGTTTGGTTTTTTAATATAACTAACTTGAAACTCGTGTGATGTACGGATTGTCTTTAATTAATATTTTTATATAATATTTTTTTATTATTATAAATAAATTAAATCGATTAATATAGTTCTTATTCTATTTTGAGCCCAAATAACGAAAATTAAGTAATTAAACCCGATATCAATACTTAAATTTTAGTAGCATGTCTATAAATAAAATAAGGCAAGTACCGTACCAAAAACAATTAAGGGTAATAAAATAAGGCAAGTACCGTATCAAAAAATAGGTACCAAAATTTTTAATGTTTCGTCTGTAATAATACTAGCTTAAAATTTGTGCGATGCACGAATTGTTTTTAATAGTTGTTAATTGCATTTGTTAAAAAAATAAGTAAACATGTTAAAATAGGTAAACTTTTTAAGAAATTAAACGCATTAAAATAGGTTTTAAAATAAATAATTAAAAGTTTACCCGTGATATTTTTGGAAAGATAGAGGTTTTATTCAAGAAATTCACCACGCTGGCTTCCAATTTAGAAAATGTAACATGTTTTAGTTAAAAAAAAGTAATTTTCCATGATATTTTTGGAAAATGAGGAGCTTTTGTTAGAAAAAGTAACGTGTTTTAGCTGAAAAAGGTAATCGATTATAAATATGATATTTTCGGAAAAAAGAGAGGTTTTAGTAAGTAAAAATAGAATTCATTATATATTTTAAATAAGTAATTAAGGATTTACACGTTAAATTCTGGGACAAGAGGGGTTTTAGTGAGTAAAATATAAAAGGTAACATGTTTTAGTTAAAAAAATTAATTGTTCGTGATATTTTTGGAAAATGAGAGATTTGATTAGAAAAAATAGAAAAGATAATGTATTTTAGCTAAAAAAGGTAATCAGTTATAAATATGTCTTATAATTTAATAGTGTTTTTTATAGATTAGTAAGGGTAATTAAGTAAAATCACGAAGTACCAAAAAACAGGTACCGTACCAACCAAATTTTTAATGTTTCGTCTTTAATAATACCAGCTTAAAACCCGGGCGATGCACGAATTATTTAGTTATTATTTTATTATTTATATTTTAATATTTTATTAATTTTATTCGTTAAAAAAAATAAGTACACATGTTGAAATAGGTAAATTTTTTAAATAATTAAAAGCATTAAAATAGATTTTAAAATAAATAGGTAAGGTTGTCGGTGATATTATTTGAAAAAGAAGGATTTTAGTAAGAAAAATATAAAATATAAAATAATTTAGTTGAAAAAAGTAATTGGCCGTGATATAGTTGGTATGTTAAAATAGGTAAAGTTTTTAAATAATTAAAAGCATTAAAATAAATAAGTAAGGGTTGTCTGAGATATTTTTGGAAAATGAGAGGTTTTAGTAAAAGTAATGTGTTTAGTTGAAAAAAGTAATTGACCGTGATATTTTTGGGAAAAAAAAATTGTTAGAAAAATAGAAAAAGTAGCTGAAAATGTAATTGGTTATAAATAAGAATATCTTTTAGTTGAGGGAGGGTATTTTGTTAGGAAAAATAGAAAATAAGTAAATGTTGTCCATGATATCTTTGGAAAATGAGAGGTTTTAGTAAGGAAAAATAGAAAAGGTAAACCCGTGCACAGATTGTTTTTAATATTTGTTATTTGATTATTTATGTTATAATATTTTATTAATTGCATTTGTTAAAAAAATAAGTAACCATGTTAAAATAGCTATATTTTTAAAAAAAATTAAAAGCATTAAAATAGGTTTTAATTAAGGGTTTACCGTGATATTTTTGGAAAAGGAGGGGTTTTAGTAAGTTAAAATAGAAAATGTAACATGTTTTTGTAAAAAAAAAAGTAATTTCTCGTGATATTTTTGGAAAAAGAAGTGATTTTGTTAGGAAAAATTGAAAAGATAATGTGTTTTAACTGAAAAAGGTAACTAGTTATAAATATGTCTTGTTATTTAATAATTTTTTGTTATAGATAAGTAAGGATAATTAAGTAAAATCACAAAGAACAAAAAATAGGTACCAAAAAACAGGTATCGACCAAACTTTTAATGTTTCGTCTTTTATAATATAGTGTATAGATAGTATAGATTTTTTTTTTGCTTTCATTTTGGTTCGATTCCCTATAACTACGTAATTAAATAATATTTATTTATTATATACTTATATCTTAATTTCAACTTAAATTCTCTATAAATTTATATTTAAATAATACTTATTAATTATATTAATATTAATGTTTTAATTTTGAAAGCACGAGTTATGGGTTAGTAATGGTACGTGATCTGATCTTGCACGATAAACGCCACGAACCAGCATTCAAAAATCAATGCAAAACAATGAACAACACTTGGAACAAATTTTTTCAGTTTTGATCGATAAATAAATAAACAAATCTTCAAGTTCAAAGACGGTAGAAAAAGATATTCGTAAGCTACCAACTACAAAATGGGACAAGTCTTCATCTTTCCATTCTTCTCCTACCAGCTTGGCTAGAATTTGGAATCGAAAAAGTAAACCCAAGATCCTAATTTCATGACCAACAAAGCAAGGGATAGGTGGAATTATTTAAAAGATCGGCTTAACAAAAAAAAAAAGAGAGTCTTTATTTGCATCTTTTAGGAGTAGTACTAAAGAGAGTTCCATGTTACAAAGGTTACTTTTTATTCCAAGCAAGAAGACAAGTTCTTACATTTGAACTAGGTAAGTATGTTTTGATGCTCTCGGCAGCGTGCAAGTGTTGTATAGGGCATCACCTTTTGTAATACATTTACTCTTTGAATAACTTGGGTGCACTTCCTTCATTTGTTATTCATTTCTTAGCATCAAAGGACATGCCTAGACCACCTAAATCCTAATCCATTCAAATATTGTTCTGCACTTGTGCTTCATAAATATTCATGACCCGGAAAAATTGGAGAACAAACCTAGCGTAAAATTAAATATGGGCTGTTTTCGATATTTTTGTGCCAATGTTTTGTTCTTGTTTGTGGCATTCTTGTCAATTGGTCATCAACATAAAGGTCTAGTTGCTGTGCATGGCCTGGGAGTAAACTGGGGAACGCGTGCAACACATCCGTTACAACCGGACATAGTGGTGAGATTAATCAAGGACAATGGGTTAAAGAAAGTTAAGCTTTTTGAAGCCGAGCCTTGGGTTTTACAGGCTCTTGGAAACACTGGCATTGAGGTTATGCTTGGGATTCCAAATGACTTCTTAGCCCCTCTTGCCAGCAGTGTTGGTGTTGCAGAGGAATGGGTTCAGCAAAATGTTTCTGCATTTATATCAAAATTCGGAGTCGACATAAGGTTTGTAAAATTATCCTTTTTTAATACTCTTCTGCATTTACGATTAGTCTAAAAAAGTCCATTTGTTCATAAACTTCAGGTATGTCGCAGTAGGGAACGAACCATTTTTGAAAACATACAAAGATTCTTTTCTGCAAACAACGTTTCCAGCATTAAAAAATGTTCAAGCTGCACTTATAAAAGCTGGATTAGGCCGACAAGTGAAGGTTACTGTGCCACTGAATGCTGATGTTTATGAAAGCAGCACTGATGTACCCTCAGGTGGTAATTTCCGATCTGATATCCATGATCTTATGATGTCAATAATTAAGTTCCTTAGCGATAGTGCTTCTCCAATTACTATCAATATATACCCTTTCTTGAGTCTATACGCCGACCCACATTTCCCAGTAGATTTTGCCTTTTTCTCTGGAAATGCTGCCCCTGTTGTTGATGGTTCCATTTCATACACTAATGTCTTTGACGCTAACTTTGACACTCTTGTTTGGGCACTTGAAAAGAATGGTTTTTCGTCATTGCCAATTATTATTGGAGAAGTTGGATGGCCTACAGATGGTGACTCTAATGCTAACAAAGATTATGCAAGGAGATTTAACCAAGGATTATTTGACCGTATAATCAAGGGCCAAGGTACTCCTAAGCGTCCAACTTCTCCTCCTGAAATTTATTTATTCGGACTTATAGACGAAGATGCCAAGAGCATTGATCCTGGAAATTTCGAGAGGCACTGGGGTCTTTTCAATTACGATGGGTCAATTAAGTATCAACTTAATATTGGAAGCAATAGAGCTTTAGTCCCAGCTAAAGGTGTTCGATATTTGTCCAAGCAATGGTGTGTGATGGCTCCTCAAGCTAGTCTTTCGGATCCCAATTTAGCAGAAGGTGTTAGTTATGCTTGCAGTAATGCAGATTGTACAAGTCTTGGATATGGATCATCTTGTGGTGCATTGGATGCTAAAAGCAATGCTTCTTATGCTTTTAACATGTATTATCAAACCAAAAATCAACAGAGAGATTCATGCAATTTCAATGGTTTGGCGACTATTTCATCAGTGGATCCGTCTCATGACAATAACTGTCGATTTGAGATCATGATTGAAATGGGAAAGCATCGAAATAGAACTTATACTACATCTGGAGTTGAAAGGAACGGAAGCTTAGCTATGGCCCTTAAATTTTTTATTGGTTGGACTATTGCTTGTGTTTTTTGAATTCTCTACTAGCTAGTTTATCAGAATTTGTAAATAAAATTTATTGAAATTCATCTATTCATGGATTTGACTTCAATAAGTCTTTTAGCATCATCAAATTATTCTTCTTCTTTTTTTTTCTTTTAATTATCAGAATGCACTATATCAGTACTGAAGATGATAATAACTCGAAATTCTGCAAATTTAGTAGAAGACACAGAACAGAACTAGCTTAAGAACACAAGGAAAATTAGCAAATGTAGATTCCAGCATCAGGTGAAACACTATGCTTTGATGATTTTGAAAGAAAATCTAGACCAAGAGAAAACAATTATTTTTAAAGCTAAAAGATGAATTCAGAAATTACAACTATTCAAAGCACTCTGCTATTTAAACCCCAGAAAAATGATGCATAATCCTTCTCAAAAAAATCTGTAATGCTTAATCACCCTGCAAGGAGTCTTAATTATTGCTCCACCTGAGCCAGTGAGCAGGCCATCACCCTTCGAAATCATGGCTGCAACAAAATCTGAAGCAGAGTCGCTTGGGTAGTCATCATATGTTGTCATAATTGATCAGGCCATTGGCCATCAAACAGCTATTGATCAGAGTGAATTTTGCTAATGGGTGTCTGAGGGTTGAGCCTTCATATGTGTAGCTAATTAACATTGATCCTGTCCTGTATAATTCAATTGTTTGCTAATAATTTCAATTGTATAATTCAAAGTTTCAAACACTTTGGAAATCTGCCATCCCTAGTTGTAAAAAGAAATAGCAAAAAAGAAACAATTAAAAAGAAAGGATCAGGTTAAATATAATGTTGATCAATATTTAACCTATTGTGACTGATACATATTTAGGAGCAATGTTTTCTGCTGCTAATTCTTAGTTACATTCCTGGAGCTCTAAAGTTGAAGCACCATTGGGATATATATTACACATACCTATGTCACTTCCCCCAATAGAGAGTAAAGCTTGGATTTTCACAGGCTTTGAGTTGTTATTCCTAACCTTGCAACATTAAGGCAACCCTAAGGTTATCGTCTCCAAAGCTACGCCTTCAACATTACCACTTCCGTCCTTAGTTTTCATGGACTCCCTCTTGTAAATATACTTGCTTGATGCCCATAGGAAAGCTCCAAAATTCAGTGCAGATATAACCAAAAGAAACCCATAATAGCAATTTAGGTGGGAATCGTTCAAATTCTTCCCTATCCAACTTTTTCCTCCATTGCTTCCTGTTACTTTATCCACCATTGTCACTAGAAAGCTATTTAAGAAGTTCCCAACCCCAATTCCACTAGTGAAAAATGTCGTCCCGAGGCTTTGCATGTCTTCGGGGGACTGGTCGTAGAAAAACTCAAGCAATCCAATGGCATTAAATACATCTGCAACACCTAAGAGAACATATTGAGGCAATAGCCAAAATATATTCATCGGGACAATTTCTTCAGGGCTCAAAATGTGGTGCACTTTTATCACATCCATTCGTCTAACTTCCACAAGATAAGCAATTCCGATGGCTATAATTTGTATTACAAATCCGATGCCAAGCCTTTGAAGCAGAGTTATTCCCCTTGGGTTTCCTGTTTTTTTCCGCATAAGTGGCACGAAATACCTGTCATACAATGGGACACAAACTAGCATTGAGAACGTTACAAAACTTCCAAGTGATGCTGCTGGAATTTGGAAGTTCGGGCCTAAGTGTCTGTCCAGGGTGGTGCCTTGTTTAACAAAGAGAGTATTGATCTGGGCCCAGATTGTGCTAGGAATGAGGGTCACTAGCCATATCATGGCCATCCCTGCAACAAGCTTTGCTCCTTCAACTTCAGTCACAGTGCATGGTGGCCTTGACCCACTAATTGTACTATCGTTACTGTCTCGAATTGCTGCTTTATCCAAGAAACTGCGGAAACATTCTTAGCCTGATCACATTGTACTAGAGGAAAATTCTTGCAAGAAATCATGCAAAGTTCAGTAAACACATTTGTTAAAAAAGTAAACACATTACATATATTCAAGAAAGTAAAGTGATGGTTTGCAGTGAAACATTGTTCCTTAGTGTTAAAATCAATTTTTGTAATTGTCATTGAGCATCTAGTTAAAGTTAATAAGAGAACCTTAGTTTATGACATTCTGTGGCAGAATCACTTGAGGGTGTGCCATGCAACTGTGCAAGGCAAAACCTGAGATTTCAGAATATGTCATCTTTAGATTTTACATATTTGTACGCATTGTTAGTAGTGATTTAGCTGGCTATTGTTTGATTATTAATACGAAACAGATTTTATTAGGTAATTTAGACAAGTTCAATAAGAGAAGGGGAAGTTGCAGTATTTTTTACACGAGTAATCTTAACCCTCACTCAAGGGTACAGGACATGAATTTTCGATATCTATTATTTGCTCGAGGAGTGTCAGAGTCAAGAATTTCATCACTTATTCCAGGGTCTGAGTTGATTAGCTGGATTTTTCTTGTCCAAATGCATTTTTGGGTTATTTTTCTTTTGCTAATTCATTGTAATTTGTAAATCCTCTTGGCAAAAATTATTGCAGCGACTTCTCTGTGAGTCGTCTGTAGCACGTTCAGTGATGCACACTGTATGTATGCGTGAACTATACTCTTTAAATGACTAAATGCACTGGTGGTCCTTTGTTTGTGGAGCCAAAGATTACCTTTATATACTTCCGGTCCACTTATGCATGTAAATATATGTCAGTGATATATAGTGGCATCAGTGATGCACCAAGCTGCAATATTAATGGTAGCAGCAATATATAGTTTGGTTATGATCAAAGATATAGTGGCAGAGTGCACCATATTGTGTATGCTTTTTGAATTGATATCATGTAGTGTATTCCCTGTGTAAGTAAGCGAATACTGAAAAACAGCAAATTCTAATTTTAATTTGTGAAATTTGAGGTATCTATCTATATTACTACAGCACTGTGAGTGAACAGGGCACATGGGGAATATTTATTGAAAGAAAAGAAACAACCCTACTTCCCAGTTCTCCAACGAAACCAGCTTTCAATTTTGTTTGCCCACATTGTACGACATGACTTTCCGCTAGTTGTTATGTACATGAAGTAATTACAATAGGATGTCGAGCAAGTTTAAGGGACAATGGAAAATACTTATAACAAAACAGGATATCTCTTAGGTTTTATACTGTATGTTATATACTCTACTGATGTCATGTAAAGTTAACGGCTCTACTAAAATCTCAAGATCTTCGTAGAATAACTTAATAGGTCTTATATTATATCTTATATAACACTGCAATTGCAATATGCATTACTATTCCCTAAATAGTGCTATTTCATGAGATGCATGCAGAAATTGTCACCTATAATTAACCTTTATTTTTGGATTATCTCGCATCAAGAAGATGCATGGTGCTGGTTAATAATTGTGATGATCTCCTGGTGGGTTTAAAATGACGAAATGGGATATATATGCACACAAAACAAAACATGAATTATTAAAATAAATAAAAGTTATACAAGTTTGTTTAATTGTAAATCCAGCTAACCTGAAATTCGGAGTGTGATAGACTTGGCGTTTTCCAGTATCTATATAATGTTGTAGCTCAAACTCATGAAGCTCAGATGAGTTTCTTGGTAGCTCAAGCTTCCTTTTCGCAAAAGCAGAAATAACAACTCTAAACAAATCTCCAGTAGGGCTATTTGTTTTTCTTACTTTGTGCCTGTACATTGGGGTTCCAGTGTAGAAAATTAAAAGTGAGATTAGGAGACCAACAGTGGGTATACCATACCCTAATCCCCAGCCCAAATTTTCTTGTATGTATACAAGACCGACAGTAGCCATTAAAGCTCCAACGAAAGAACTAAACATCCACCAGTTAAAGAATGATCCCTTGAGTTTTTTTTCATAGGGATCATAATCATCAAACTGATCAGCACCAAATGTTGAAATGTTTGGTTTTGTTCCGCCAGCACCAACTGCAATTATGTATAAAGCCGAATAGAAGAATGCAATTTGAGAAGTGCTAGCTTTGTTGCATACTCCATCTTCACAAGTTGGTTTTAAGTATTTTACTGAAGCTGCAATCGTCAGCAGCACCATTCCCTGCAAATCATGACCAATATACTTTAATTCAACCTGTATAGAACATATTTTCTGTTTTTTATTGGCGAAGTCTTGAAGGGATCATAAATTTGTCAATATACATATTTCTCGATAAAAGCTAATTGGTTTGAACTTAATGGACATATATAGATATAGATTATTCTTAATTACTTATTAAGTGAAAACCTCATTACACTCTAGCCTATACATAAATTCATCGACCTGGTATTGTCATCATAGATGAAGTTCTAATTTGGGAGAAGAATTTCAAAAATGTTCATAAGGTTTTACTAGCACTACAAGAAAACAGATTATAGCCGACCACCATTTTTAGTTGGTTAAAACAGCAGTCGGTTGGCTATGTATACATTCGACATTGTAAAACAGCAATCGATCATCGATCAGCTGTCTTCGTGTACAGAACTAAGTTGTTTTATTCTGTACTCAACATTACAGAATATGTTTGTGGGATCAACTCATATCCAAACGTCTATGAATGTGCAGACCCCACTCCTAAACAGACCGTTCTTCGTTGGCGATCGGTCCTAGGTGCACACTAAAATTTGGTCGGTTTTGTGTGTTTGGAAATGCCTGGTTTACTTGTAGAGAAAATATGACAGTGGTTGAATAATGTCACAGAAGAATAAAAACACAAAAAGAGATATGGGTACGAGTACGACTCATAAGGTCAGGATTTCTCTTTGCTGAAATACAAACAGCAGATAGACATATATCATTGTCAATCAAATTATTCTAACTATATCCATCAGCTCAATAAGCATTATCAATATGTGAAGCCAATTGTGACAAACTACATGGTTACAGTACTAATCTGATAAGGCAACCTCCTATATATATTTGTCACCACTCATTAAGAGGTCTTATCAGCGAAATTTTGATCAATTATTGGCCCCCAAAACAGTAGCTGCATGAAGTGAAACGTAGGCCAAACAATATTAATATTTGGTTTTGTTTTTTTCTAGAATGTTTGTAAAAATATGGCTTGGATAGATGAACAAAAAATGTGACCTTTACGTATAAGAAGATGTATACCTGTCTTCCTTGTTAACAAGAGGTCGAGGCCTCGAGACTAGAACTGGGTAAAGGTATGTATGTGAGTATATTTTAAATTTCTGCTATTGATCATTACCGGAAAAAAAACATGCATGTGTATGTATGAATAAGTATATTGGAAGATTACCACAACGTAAATGAGAGATGAAATTGTGAAGGTCCAGAATCGACCCAAGTAGGAATCAGCTACATAGGCTCCTAAAATTGGTGTGATCCAAACTGATCCTGACCAATTGTTCACATTTCTCACTGATGGGACTGTCTCTTCATGAAATTGTGTTGTTAAATAAACTACTAGATTTGAAGCTACTGCATAGAAAGCCATTCTCTCAAATGCTTCATAGCCTGTAATCATCAAATCATTTATATGATCGATTTAGAAATGATAAAAAGGTAGAAAAAAAAAAGTGCAAATTAAGCTTACAAATTTACCAATAGATTAAAGCTGCATCATTACATTTCAAGCAAGTCGTAAAAACCCTACCTCAACATCTCTAAACGAGAAGTACTGATGGATTGATACAGGTAAAAGCCAATAAAACAAAATATATATATTTGTGGTTCATCCTTAACTGCTTATCAAAATTGGATACCTTACTAGGATAATGTCATATACATAATATATGTGCATGTATTTAATCGACCCTACCCTTAAAGTAAATAAGTTAAATGTTATCTTTTCTAAGAACAGATGGAACCTGAGAAACAAAATTTTGTTAAGAAGGAAAAAAAAAACCACATTTAGCTAAGAAAGAGAACTTTTTGAAATTTTGAAAACTGCAGCTTATTTATCACATACGAACTTACATAAGTTCGCACGAGAAAAGGGTTAATGTAAGAATGTGTGATTAGACGCATGGTCACTGAATTTCGATTCTCACGAGAGCAATATGGTTTAAAGTGGTGGATTCTTGTGCTAGTTAATTAGCCTATGGCTATGGGAGGTGCGCAAGCTGGCCGGACACGCGGTATAACAAAAAAAAGTACTAGAGTGTGTGTGGTGAATTTTTTTTTGGGGCGGGGTGATTTATGTATGTAAATATATAAATATGAGAGAGAGAGAGAGAGAGAGAGAGAGAGAGAGAGAGAGAGAGAGAGAGAGAGAGAGAGAGAGAGAGAGAGAGAGAGAGAGAGAGAGAGAGAGAGAGAGAGAGAGAGAGAGAGACCAACTAGAAAAGAACAAGCTTTCCATTTGCCAGTCTTAGCAGCAAGTACAGGGCGTCCATGAAGATCAACAGTGCCATCTTGAGTGAAGTTTTTGGATTCCATAGCTACCTGAATCATAGATAGAATATATTATTTTGGGCTAATGTTAAGGTTTGAGTTAATATGAAACATCTTGAGCTTATTTATATATGGCCATATGGGGGTAGTACATCTTGCGTGGCTTACCTGAACAGCCGGTAAATAGTTTTGGCCCCATTTGAGCCCAACTCATGTTTCACGAGTTCGGTTTAACTCGCCAGTCTTCTTCTGTAACAAAATACGAGAGTACAATAAATGACTTCAATATATTGTATTGTTAAGAAAACAAATTTATCTTATATATAATGACAATATAAAGAAAAAGTGTTCTTTTAGTTGCAAACAATATAATGAAAACAGCCTAACGTGTCATGTGTTAACGGGAGGATAGTAATTGTCTCTTGCTCATGCGGTGCTGGCGGCAAAAAAATGCAAAAAAGAATTTAGTAAATATATATTTATATATATATATCTATTTATAATGAAAACTATAAAGGCTTCCAACAACCAAATTGTGTTGGATAATACTCCCTCCGTTTCAAAATAATTATCATGTTTTGATTTTGAATTGATTTTAAATGATCAAATTAACCAAATTTTGATCATAAATTACGATTTATTTATTTATAATTCGTAAAAACTTGAAAATACATTTGAAAGGTAATTGTATATAATTTTTAATAGTATAAGTTTCTTGATTTTTTTAATTATATATTTTATGTAAATTTCAGTTAAAGTTCGGTCAATTTGACCACACAAAATCAAAACAGGACTACTATTTTGAAACGGAGAAAGTAACTCATTTTTGACGAATTTAATATTAAAAATTTGTTGGAAATGATCATATTTATTGTAGCGTAATTCTCAGAGACAAAGTGAACTGATTAAATACGTTGCATGGCATTGAGGGAATTGAATCGGTGCATTACATACAGAATTGGTACTACTCCACTGGTGTCGGGCACTTTTCAAATTCAAGTAATTCAGGGCCACGCCCTTGATCTTGGAGTAGTGAGGTCCTAAACCTAGCTATATATTTGTAGAGGTGTCCTAGCTGTTGCATCAAGATTCGAAGATTTTACGTTCTGCATTATTATTTATAGATAGATGTGAACACGAGCTCTAGATATAAATTTAGAACCAAACTATATACACATGTATGTTATTCCCTGACACAAACTCGCACAATACTAGATTGGTAATATTGGGTAACTTTTAGATTAATAATAATAAAAAATAATAAAAAAATAAAGATTAAAATTTGAAAAAAAATAAGATTTAAAATTAAATTAAACTAATGAGTCTAAAATGTGGATCAGATTTGAATATTGTTAACGGAGGAATTTGGTGATAACAAATTTCGGGATTGCTGAAATAACGAAATTGTGAAAATAGGGGGATTTGAGATTTTTGGATGTTTGGGGCTGGACTTGAAAGGTGTCTCAACTTGTTAGATGTGTCGGATCCTATTCCAAGATGCTTGCGTACCCTGTTTATATATAGGGATCAAGCCAACGCAGTTCTGTGATAGGATAATATTTTTAATCCCTGTGATTGTTAAGGGATATGTTGAGATAAGTTGATTTTATCTTTTTAGAGTTATATTAGCGTTGTGATTCTTTCCTGATTTGAAAGAATCGTTTGGAGATATTTTTTAGTAATTGATTGATTTAGATTGATTGTTTCCTCGTTTGAGAGAGAGGATATTACTTAGTGGTTAAGCAATAATTATTATTAGATCAATATTGGGAAATTAGGAGATAATTGAGGCAGCCGAAAATATGGCGTAACAACTACCCCCCAGTTCTTCAGTGCAGCTTGATGGACTGGAGAACTAAGCGTGCTTTGATCTTCCGAATTTCCTGAGTCAATGAAACAACTAGGAGTAGAAGATTAGCAGATAATATGAAGAAGATAATTACCCGTAATATGCCTGTAAAATCGAGAGAGACAACATGATGTGCCCGTAATATGTCTGTGCTTGCGAGAGAGACAACATGCGAGATGTGAGAAGAACATATGTACGAGTAACTTTGTAAGTGTAGGAGAATGAGAATAAGATAATTACCTCGCCTTCTTATACACTCATGCAAAGCAGAGTTTAAGAAAAGGGAAGAGTAACCTCGCCTTCTTATACACTCTATGCAAAGCAGAGTTTAAGAAAAGGGAAGTGTAACCTCGCCTTCTTATACACTCTATGCTAAGCAGAGTTTAAGAAAAGGGAAGAGTAACATCGCCTTCTTATACACTCTATGCTAAGCAGAGTTTAAGAAAAGGGAAGTGTAACCTCGCCTTCTTATACACTCTATGCAAAGCAGAGTTTAAGAAAAGGGAAGAGTAACATCGCCTTCTTATACACTCTATGCTAAGCAGAGTTTAAGAAAAGGGAAGAACTATATTCTTGGTGAGCTTTCCGGAAGTACGGATAAGCACCCCGGAAGTACGGGTTTACCAAGGTACTCCAAGCAACACCTTCCATAAAGAAGGGCCTTCAAAATAATTCCAAGCAACACCTTCATAAAGAAGGCCTTAAAAAATAATTTTCAAGCAACACCTTAAAGAAGAGCCTTCAAAAATAATTCCAAGCAACACCTTAATCAAAGAAGGGCCTTCAAAAATATTAACATCTTCAATAGAGGGTCTTCAAAAATAATTTCCAAGCAACACCTTAAAGAAGGGCCTTCAAAAATAATTCCCAAGCAACACCTTACAAAAGGGCCTTCAAAAATAATTCAAGCAATACCCTCCGCAAATAAGGGTCTTCGAAAATATCACACAGAGACAACCACAAAATCTAAGAATGTCCAATGTTTACGAGTAAATGTATGATGCACATGATGATATGAATGAATGCATGATGCGAATGATGCACATGATGATATTAATAAATGCATGATGCGAATGATGCATGGCCTTCAAAACAAGATTACCCCGAAGGGTCTTCAAAAAACGATCACCACTTAGGGACTTCAAACAAGATTATCATCTTCAAAAGAGGGTCTTCAAAAATAATTTCCTCTTCGAAAGAGGGTCTTCAAAAATATTATCCTACTCGAAATAGGGTCATCAAAAATATTATCCTTCTTCGAAAGAAGGTCTTCAAAAATATTATCCTACTCGAAATAGGTTCTTCAAAAATATTATCCTCCTTGAAAAAGAGAGCTTTCAAAAATATTACCCTTGTCCATGCACGAGCTAGTGAAGTAATCAAATCATGTGCTACGAATATTGCATCACAATTCTTTCACATCTCCATTATTCAGATTCTGTCCAGATCCGTTTTTTACCTTTTTGTCCCCGTAAACGATATTTTCTTGGAAAACACAAAACATGAAAGTTGCAGGAAACGAAAAGAGCTTTCCGATGATATATGGACCGTCAGAAACGGACTTATAACGAATCGGGAATCGAATAAAACATCTGCTGATTAACTTCTCAATACTGAAAAACGGGACCTGATTATGTTTTGTGATTTCGAGAATAGATCGAAACATAATCTCAGAAAACACCAAGAACGAAAGTTGTAGGAAATCACAAAAGCTTTCCGGATCATAAAAAATCATCAAAATCTAACATGTAATAAATTTACTACGAATTTTATAAGATAGCTTATTTGTATGGACAAAATCATAAGAAAACTTATCTTTATTTTGAATAGAACCACGAACCACCGCTTCCACCGTTTAGCTCCTCCATTAAAGCCGCTCCAGATCCATAATAACCCCCCATGCATATTGTATAGATTGATTGTCCTCCACAATCAAAAAGTATCCCCTCCTTCTAGCGCCAATTGTTAACGGAGGAATTTGGTGATAACAAATTTCGGGGATTGCTGGAATAACGAAATTGTGAAAATAGGGGGATTTGGGATTTTTGGATGTTTGGGGCTGGACTTGAAAGGTGTCTCGACTTGTTAGATGTGTCGGATCCTATTCCAAGATGCCTGCGTACCCTGTTTATATATATGGATCAAGCCAACGCAGTTCTGTGATAGGATAATATTTTTAATCCCTGTGATTGTTAAGGGATATGTTGAGATAAGTTGATTTTATCTTTTTAGAGTTATATTAGCGTTGTGATTCTTTCCTGATTTGAAAGAATCGTTTGGAGATATTTTTTAGTAATTGATTGATTTAGATTGATTGTTTCCTCGTTTGAGAGAGAGGATATTACTTAGTGGTTAAGCAATAATTATTATTAGATCAATATTGGGAAATTAGAAGATAATTGAGGCAGCCGAAAATATGGCGTAACAAATACAAATAATTAGTAGGCTTGGAGTTAAGGATTTAGTGGCTCTATATATACATCACATTCTCTTTTGTCATATTTGTTTGTAAAATTTGTATTTATACTAAATCAGAATTTGATGACTCTGGACTTTTCGGAAAGCTCTTTCGATTTCCTACCACTCTTGTTTCACAATGTTTTTTCAAATTATACTTTAAAATGTTCCTAAAATTACAAAACATGTTCAAATCTCGTTTTTCAGTTTTTTTTTCAAATTCAGCGGACATTTTACTCAATTCCCGATTCGTTAGAAGTCCGTTTCTGATGAGTCATATCTTTTCAAAAATATCTTTTCGTTCTCTACAACTTTCGTCATTTGAGTTTTTCAAGAAAACGTCGTTTAGATTATTAAAAAGGCTAAATACAGATCTGGTCAGGTTGGTATCACGGAGACGTTCAAGGTTTTAGATATTGAGGTAAGTTTCCGATTGATTTATCTAGTGTTTTCGAAATCATATGTTATGTGTGTATATTTTTTTATATAAACATGGGCAAGTGATTATATTTTGTAGTGATATGTATTATTTGATATGTGTAATATGTAAGCAATAGACTTGAGATTCTGATTTGTGTCATACTTTGTGAAAATATCGAATAAAAATAAGGACCGAGTCACCGGGTTGTAGTGACAGTTTTCTGAAAATTTAGGACCGTTATCACCGGGTTATAGTGATCGTGACATGAATTGTGGGTTTCAGATTATTGTTTTTGTTGTTACGTGGTGTCGTATCGTATCGAATAAGAATATGAATGTGTATTGAAAGTTATTGTTTCGTATATCTTATCATATTGATTATTATATTATCTTATGTGAATATATGTTATTTGCCCGACTAGTTGGATCGATTGTTTTCTTATTGGGCTTCGTAGCTCATTCCTACAATTTTCGAGTTACGTGAGTTGGATAGCATTGGAGTTCGACGAGCTTAGGTTCAGAATATATTGGTTTTGGATTATTAGCTGTGTTTTTGTAATAGTTATCATTGTACAATCACACTTTCATCTATCATTGTCATTATATAGTATTCTATTTAAATTTAATAGTCCGAAAAAGTACGGGTTACAAGAATATCTTTAAATTAAGGAAATTGTACAGAGGCAGGGAGAGAATTATATAACACGTTTATTAAATTTGAAATTATGTTGAGACCATTAATACATACAGTATAGTACTAGTAGATATGTTGGTCGGTTTGTCATTTAATTGTTTTCGGTATATAACTAGTTTACTAAGCCGCGCTTCGCAGCGGCTTTATAATAATATCTCTAAATTTTCTCAAAAAATATTCTACAAAATACGTTTTTAAATAAAATAACATTTCTAATATAAAATTAAGTTTTGTTTTGAATTATATATATATAAAGTTCTAGACCGTTCAATCAAAAACTACGATTATACCTTCAGAGCTATTAAAATCTTCACCACCTTCAAATCTACTCCCCGTAAGAAAAGATTCAAAAAATATGAACAAACATCCTTTTTGTTTAAAATGGTAATTTCATTAAAAAAAATATTTAGATAATAATAGAGGAAAATTCAAAATAATGTAAGGTAATACACTTTTTTTCTAATTTAGATATTTTGAAGGTAATAATATTATAATTGAATATTTAGTTTCCTGCAAGAATATTATATGTTTCCTCTATTAGTAAACATTTAAAAGATAATTGAGATTTTTTCGAATTTTTAATATTATTAATTCAAAAAATTGAGAAAATTAGAAAAATAGAACGAAGCGATCTGAGAGCGCCACCTCACCGCCCCTGTCTAAGAATATTATAATTTAATATTTAGTTTCTTTCATTAGTGGTATTTAGTTTCCTGCAAGAATATTATATGTTTACTCTATTAGTAAACATTTAAAAGGTAATTGAGATTTTTTCGAATTTTTAATATTATTAATTCAAAAAATTGAGAAAATTAGAAAAATAGAACGAAACGATCTGAGAGCGCCACCTCACCGCCCCCGTCTTCTCCTTTATATAATAATACTAGTTTACTAAGCCGCGCTTCGCAGCGGCTATATAAAAATTTCTCGAATTTAAAAAAAAAAAAACAATCTACAAAAATTATTTTTAAATGAAATAAATAATTATATATCTAACATAAGGTTTCTTTTGGATTTTCCGTGTCGTCTTGATAATTCACGAAAATTCTGAATAAATATAGAAAAATGTAATTGTTTAATATTTTCATTAATATTATGTTGATTATTATTATATTGTTTACTATTTATATTTTTTTTCCAAAATTTAAATTCCAACTTATATTTTAAAATACATAAGATAATATTAATTTTTAATTCTAACATATAATACGTTGATCCTAATGAACCGCTCTCCTTTTAAAGATGTTTTCTCCCAATGAGATGCTCTCTCATTATTACCCAATTAACAAATAACACATTAATTTACTAAATAAATTACATGATTTTCATATTTGTTTTGTATTCTTGATATATAATACAATACAGTAGTTAAAAAGCTCACCTTTATTTAGCAAAAAAAAAAAACTCACATTTATAGCCTTAAAGATAGTTTTAAAATTTTCTTTTTTAGGAATTTTGGACCAGAACATACATTTAATAATGATGAGATGTACTATATTGAAGAACCATAGGAAATTCAAAATAAACACACAAAAAGAGAGAATAAATATACCAAAACTTTTATCAAAATAATATAAAAACTAAATTAGATGACGTAAATCTCTACCTTGTAGTATGCAGTAGCCTAGGATCTGAGGAGATGAGATTAATTCTTGTGAATCAGAATTGATATGTGCAAAACGTCATCATGTATGCACCCACTTTCTTATTTTGATAACATACTGTAATTAATGTCATCGAATTCCTCTTTGTAGTATAACAAAACTTTGATCTCAGTTCCCATATCTTCTTTTGAACAAAAACAATCAAAACCAGGAGAAACTGACTAAAAATTCGGGTATGAGAATGTAAATATTCTAAAAGTAAACTCAAATATTAGGTCGACGAAATACGGAACAAAAATTTTTGGACTAAAAATTTGTTTATAAAATCGTCTGAATTCTTAATTAAAGAAAGTTGACATCTTCTTGATTTTTATTATAGAATGTAATTAAGTTTATAATTATAGAATTATAGATATAATCAATTCATTCTAGAATTTGATTAGATTTATTATTTTTCGAATACTTTTCTTTCATAAGTACTACCTTTTCTACAAATTAGGAATTAAAAAGGGAAATTTCAATTTTAAATAAATTAAATTGTATATTTACTTTTCTCCATCAGTAAAGATTTTAAATGCAAGAAAATTAAATTGTATATTTAGTTTCTTTTAGTAGTAAAGATTGAAAAGGCAAATTGTATATTTAGGTTCCTTTACTTGTAAAGATTTAAAAAACAATTGAGATTTATTTCTAATTTTTGGTATTATTATTTCAAAATTTTAAGAAAAATTAGAAAAATAGATCGAAGTGATTTAATATAAGCAGATTTATAATTTTTAGAACTTGTCTTTTTATGAATACTACATTTTCTACAAATTAGAAATTAAAAAATGAAATTTCAATTTTTAATATTTAAGATAGATGTGCTCTACAAAAATAGATTAAATTGTATATTTACTTTCCTCCATCAGTAAAGATTTTAAATGCAAGAAATATTAAAATTGTATGTTTACTTTACTTCATTAGTGAAGATTTAAAGGCAAATTGTATATTTAGTTTCCTCTATTAGTAGAGATTTAAACGGTAATTTAGATTTTTTCTAATCTTTATTTTTAGAATACTTGTCTTTCACAAGTACTACCTTTTCTACAAATTAGAAATTAAAAAGGGAAATTTTAATTTTAAATAGATTAAATTGTATATTTACTTTCCTCCATCAGTAAAGATTTTAGATTCAAGAAAATTAAAATTGTATATATAGTTTCTTCTAGTAGTAAAGATTTAAAAGGCAAATTGTACATTTAGTTTACTTTACTTGTAAAGATTTAAAAAACAACTGAGATTTATTTTTAATCTTTGGTATCATTAATTCAAAATTTTGAGAAAATTAGAAAAATAGTTCGATTTATAATTTTTAGTATACTTGTCTTTTATAAGTACTACATTTTCTACAAATTATGAATTAAAAATGGAAATTTCAGTTTTTAATATTTAAGATAGAGGTGCTCTATAAAAATAGATTAAATTGTATATTTACTTTCCTCCACCAGTAAAGATTTTAAATGTAAGAATATTAAAATTGTATATTTACTTTCCTCAATTAGTGAAAATTTTAAAGTCAAATTGTATATTTAGTTTGCTCTATTAGTAGAGATTTAAACGGAAATTGAGACATTTTCTAATCTTTGGTATTATTAATTCAAAATTTTGAGAAAATTAGAAAAATAGATTCAAGCGATTTGAGAGCGCCACCTCACCGCCACCTCATATATTTACTTTCCTCCACCACTAAAGATTTTAAATGTAAAAATATTAAAATTGTATATTTACTTTCCTCAATTAGTGAAAATTTTAAAGTCAAATTGTATATTTAGTTTCCTCTATTAGTAGAGATTTAAACGGAAATTGAGACATTTTCTAATCTTTGGTATTATTAATTCAAAATTTTGAGAAAATTAGAAAAATAGATTCAAGCGATTTGAGAGCGCCACCTCACCGTCACCTCACCGTCCTCGTCTTCGTCGACTAAGCCGCGCTTCGCTGCGGCCCTATAATATTTTTTGTAAAACTTTAAATATTAACTACTTAAGAAAAAATCGAGAAACAATTATATAAAATATCATATAAAAGTAAAAAAAATATTTTACAAAGTAAACATACATCTATCTATGATATATATATTATCTTATTAAAGATGAAACATTAAAAGTTTTGGTACTTGACTTTTGGTACCTGTTTTCTGGTATGGTACGCTACTTACATTATTTACTTTTTTTACTTAATTACTTTTATTTTTTGATGTGCCTTTATTTAATTGGTTTACTTAATTATCTTTACTTAATTGCTCTTACTTAATTATCCTTATTTAATTATTTTTACTTATAGATATGCATAATAAGGCACAATACTAAAATTTACGTACTAAAATCAGGTTTTATTACTTAGTTTTCGTTACTTGAGCCTAAAGTCGAATAAAAACTATTTTAATGGATTCAATTATTTTAAGAATTTATAATAATTAAATATTTTATTAAAATATAAATATAAATATATTAAAAGTAATTCATGCATTGCACATGATGTTAAAATTATTGGAATAACAAAAATATTTAAAAGTAATCGTCTCGCATGGGGCATAAGCTAGTATTATAAAAAATTAAACATTAAAAGTTTGGTCAGTCGGTTGGTCGATACAATTTTTTGGTTTTTCATGTTTTTACGTAATTATCCTTACTTATTTGTAGAAAATATTATTAAATAATAACATTACCTATTTATAACCAATTACCTTTTCAGCTAAAATACATTATATTTTCTATTTTTCTAACAAAATCTCCTCTTTTTTCAATAATATCACCGACAATAAAACTTTTCAACTAAAACATGTTCCTATTTATAATAACTATTTTTTTTTCATCTTCTTTTTCAATCTTTCTAACAGAATCCCTTCTTTTCATAAAATATCACGTGCAATTACCTTTTTCAACTAAAACACATTACATTTTTCTATTTATTTAAAAAATTTTAATGTTTTTAATATTTAGAAAAAGTTAACCTATTTTAACCACTGTTCTGATCCAAGTTACGAGTTTTGGAGTCAAATCGAGTTTGACTTACTTAGATCTTTAATATTTATTTATTGGTATTAATATTATTAGATAAATATAATTAGTACATATATATAATATATAATATCGTTAAGTTTTAACACATATACACTAATTTAAATGAATGAATTTAATATATGAGAATAAAATAAAATAAAATATCCGATTTATTCTCTGAGCACTCATTCCGAGTATTCTCCGAGTTCCGAGTACTCGTTTCTCGGAAACAAAACCGAGTCGAGTCGAGTTCCGATTTTTACAATCTTGACATGCCTACTATATCAAGACAATTACATTTTTCAACTAAAAAATGTTACATTTTCTATTTTTCATTACTAAACCCCCTCCTTTTTCAAAAATATCACGGAAAGCCATAATAAATTTATTTTAAAATCAATTTTAAAACTTTTAATTATTAAAAAAAATTATCTATTTTAACATACCTACTTATTTGTTTTAACATATACAATTAATAAAATTTTAAAACGTGAATAATAATATAACAATTTTCATATTTTACATAATTTTTATGTAATAAACTATTTAAATTTAATAAAATTAACTATTTACATATTTTTTTTGCTAGAAAAATGATAAAATAAACTATTTACATATTTTTTATGCGAAATTTGTGTCATATTTTCTTGAGCCGACATCTGTTACATTAAATACATATAAATAAAAAAATACTAAAATATGCAATAATATAAATTTAAGTATTAACCACCACTTCAAAATTCAACGATTCGTATTATCACAAAAATTACAAATTTTTTAAATATCCCTAAACTTTATATGTCAATTTTGTGTATTGTTTTTTCTTGAGCCGGCGTCTGAATACATATAAATAAAAAATACTAAAAATATGCAATAATAAAATTTAAGGATTGACCACCGCTTCAAACTTCAACGATTAGTATTATAACAAAAATTACAAATTTCTTAACTTAAATTTCTTTTTCAGCTCCTTTTCCAAAAATATCACGTGCAATTACATTTTTTTAACTAAAACATGTTATATTTTCTATTTTTACTTACTAAAACCCATTATTTTCCAAAAATATCACGGGTAAACCCATAATTCTTTATTTTAAAACATATTCTAATGCTTTTAATTTTTTTAAAAGTTTACATATTTTAACATGCATGCTTATTTTTTTAGCAAATGCAATTAATTAAATATTATGATGTAAATAATCAAACAACAACTATTAAAAATCTTTTCTTTTCCCAAAAATATCACGACCAATTACCTTTTTCAGGTAAAACATGTCATTTTTTCTATTTTTTCTTTCTAAAACCCCGTTTTTTCCAAAAATATCACGGACAAACCGTTACTTTTATATTTTAAAATTCAATGAAAACATGTTATTTTTTCTATTTTTACTTACGAAAACCCCTCTTTTTCCAAAATATCACGGGCAAACCGTTACTTATTTATTTTAAAATATATTTTAATACTTTTAATTATTTAAAAAAGTTCAACACTCCAACTTATTTTTTTAACAAACGGAATTAATAAAATATAAATAATAAAATTAACAATTATTAAAAATAAGAGTAAAGTGCATTTTGTGTACTCGTACTTTAGTCAAGACACCACTTGCAATACTATAATTTAAAATCGAGCAGTTGCAATATCAATGTTTGTATTTTACTGCACTTTGTTGCATTCCGTTAATTGAGGTTAACTCCGTTATTAATTTAGGGAGTAAATTGCACTTTGTGTACTCGCACTTTACTCTAAAGTGCATTTTGTGTACTCGCATTTTACTCTAAAGTGCATTTTGTGTACTCTAAATTTTGAACTAAAGTATTGCAAATGATGTATTGGGCAAACTACGGGTACACAAAATGCACTTTAGAGTAAAGTGCGAGTACACAAAGTGCACTTTACTCCTTAAATTAATAACGGAGTTAACCTTAGTTAACGGAATGCAACAAAGTGCATTGAAATACAAACATTGATATTGCAACTGCTCGATTTTGAACTATAGTATTGCAAGTGGTGTCTTGACTAAAGTGCGAGTACACAAAATGCACTTTACTCTAAAAATAATTCGTGCATCACACCCCCACAAATTTTCCGTATAGTTTCATACTTTTATCTGTCTTCAAATTTCATGGAAACGAAGTAAAGAATTGAAACGAAGCTATAGGTTAGCGGCAAGGATCTGATGAAATTATATACATATATAATTTAAAATTATAAATTAAACAAAAAATATGATATAAATGACTTGGCCAGGAAAATAAAGAATGTACTTTATAATTTATCAAGTCTATTTTTGTTCGATACTTATACATTTGTCTATACTATATTAAAAATTTTGATTTGTCGATACATCGTTTTACTTAATTACACTTACATATTTTTTAACTATACTATCTTATAATAGACTAATCATTAAAAGTTTTGATCGATCGGTCGGTATTTCGTGATTTTTACTGAATTAACCTTACTTATTTTTAACATTATATATAATCAATTAACTTAAATATGTTACATTTTCTATTTTTTATAACAAAATTCTTTCGATCTTTTTGTAAAAAAATCATTTGCAATTACCTTTTCAACTAAAACATGTTACTCTTTCTATTTTTGCCTCACAAAAACCTCTCATTTTCCAAAAATATCACGGGCAAACCCTTAATTATTTATTTTAAAATCTATTATATCACGGATAAACCCTTTTTCTTATTTATTTTAAATCGTATTTTAATACTTTAAATTACGGACAATTATCTTTTCAGCCAAAACATATTACTTTTTCTATTTTTTCTTACTAAAACCCCTCTTTTTCCAAAAATATCACGGACAAATAGTTACTTATTTATTTTAAAATTTATTTTAATACTTTTAATTATTTAAAAAAAATTTAACATGCCTATTTACTTTTTTTAGCAAATGTAGTTAATAAAATATTAAAATATAAATAATAAATATAATAATTATTAATAACAATCCGTGCATGTTATAAGCTAGTTATAATTTATACATAAAATTGATATTGATTTATGTACCGGGAAGCATTGTAGTCATGCAAGTTTCGGTCCTCGGTCCTCACCCTTACACTTGATGGATTGTGAGAGCTTAACTGCAGTAGCATAACACATAATCTTGCAATTCAATAACACATAAACAATATTGAGAAGGCAATTATTACATAAAATAGATGATAAAATGTTAATCTAATAAAAATATACCAAAAATCAAGTTTGAAAAAGGATTCAAAGCGTTCTTTCCAATCTGCAAAAATAATATCACCTTGAATCTTGATACATCTTCTCTCCTGCATCATGCCAAAAAGTTGGACACCTACAAACAAAATTAATAATCAAACTCATCATAAAAAAAGTCAACCGACCAAAGCATATATTAACTATAAACTGTATGTAAATTTTGGGTGATTTTTCAATCACATAAACAAAAACGAAAGCATAAAAAGAACTCAATAACATAACCAACAATAATAACACGTTAGTGCAAGTTCTCTTGATTAGTTTATCTAGACATGCATATATCTTTAAAAAGGAGGAAAAAAATAATTTTAAATTTTAAATAGAATTTAAGTTAATTGAGAAACTAACGTAATATTTGTTAATAAAGATCTTGTCCTCATGTCCTGTCCAAACAAATTCCTCTATTGATTTGTGTTGACATGAACTTTGCCCCGGCTTTAACCAACAACACATAAAAATTGAATTGTAAAATTGAACATCAAGCCAACGTAAAAGTTACAATGTACAAAAAAATTATGGAAGAGAAGCTAATTGAATAATCAAATTAAGATGCAAGTAACACTATTAAGTATCTTGTGATTGGTTTTAGATAATAATAGTGAAGAAAATTCTTACCGATGCAGAATAACCACAACAGATCCAAAAAATTGATGAACCACTTTGAATGGAGTCAAAGGAGATATTGATGCACAACCTGCAACATACAATTAAAATATTTAGAATTAATAGAAAAAACAAATCTAAATTATGAACAATTGCATCCACAATCAAGATCAATTGCATAACAATCAAGATAGATCAAAAGAAAAAAACAAGGCAAAAACGAAAAGGAGCAAAAGAGAGATGAAAAAATGGATCAAATATATAGGTGAGATTTCTTTTGAAAACTTTTTCTATTTCTAATATATTAAAAACCTTAATCTAACTTAAAAAAAAAGTTTCAATTTTTTGTTCTAAAAAATAGGATATAAAGAAGGAAGTTTTAGTTTTAAATATTTAAAATTGAGGAGCTCTAGATAAATATTTTTTGGACGATCTCCTGTGGTTTCCTTTATATATATAAAGATAAAAATTATGAGCTAAGTAAGGAAGTTTTTATTTTAATTACCTGGAAAAATAGATAAATATGAATCGAGCGATTCTAGAGTAAATTTCTAGATGTTATAAAAGCAAATTCAAAATTATAATTTAAAATAGAGACGTTCTAGAGAAATAGAAAAATATGATACAATATAAATTAGAGGTTATACTTACCTTTTATACAATGTTTTATTTTATACAACTTAAAAAAGGTTTTGACTTTCTTTTCTAAAAAATAGGACTTAAAGAAGGTAATTTTATAAATTAAAGGTTATACTTACCTTTTATGCAATGATTTATTTTATACATACTGACCTTTTATACAATGGTTTGTTTTATACAACTTAAAAAAAGTTTTGACTTTATTTTCTAAAAAATAGGAATTAAAGAAGGTAATTTTATAAATTAGAGGTTATCCTTACCTTTTATACAATGGTTTATTTTATACAACTCAAAAAAGGTTTTGACTTTTTTTTCTAAAAAATTGGACTTAAAAAAGGAAGTTTAATTTTAAGTATTTAAAAATTGAGGAGTTCTAGAAAATTAGAAAAATATGAATTGAGCGATTCTAGAGCTCCTGGTTTTCCTTTATATATATAAATAAAAAGATTGATTTCAGATAATTTTATTTTAACTCGATTAATTTTTTATGTTATATCTTATATTTTTTTAAAGATTCAAAATATGTTATTCGTATATGATTCGAGATATTGTAATCTTATTTTGATCCAACTAATTATTAAACACATTTATATCGTATCACAGGTAGATCGTTAGAGCATCTCCTAATCGACTAGGAATTCAAAAAAGAAAGACAAATCTGTTACTATATAAGCAATCTCTATCGATTTACCTTCAATTAGTTTGACAAAAATTGCAATTGACAATACAATTACGCAAGTTAAACAAATTGCATCAGGTGAATTATAAAAAGGGGTACGAGAAAGCCTCACTTGAATTAATACCGATCATTTTCGCTCCTTTTTTTTGTCCGTCTTTTTCCTTTTTCTTTTTTTGTGATGGCTCTTTTTCATTGTCTCACTCGACTAAACCCTTGAGATGATACAGTTATACTGAATCAAATTATCACAAATGAATGGGTTTTTTTTTTTTTTTTGGTCATTTGTCAAGGACTATGGTCCATGGAGAAGGACATTACGATAATGCTAAGTCGTTGGTTTGAATATTAAATGCTAGGTGATAGGATAAGTAATACTAAAGTCTCAAAGACAGAAGAAAGATCCAGACCCAATAAGGATCACATGAAAATAGTTCTAAGAACACAGAACATGATGATTGATAGGCTAAGTAATGCTAAAGTCTGAAAGGTAGAAGAACGATCTAGACCCATGAAGGATCAGGGAGAAATATGAGTCCGGACAATATGACGCATGTCAAAGAAGAAATCAGTCATAAGTCAAACAATCAAACATATAGAAATGACAGGTGGCTAGACGTCTACAAAAGTGTGATATGACAACACGAATATTACTCCACATGTCTTTAATGATGACAGAAATGATTACCTGTCACTATCGACACATTCCATCCGCAGCTTTCCGCACGCCAAAATGATTCTTACACGTGTTCGCCATCCCGCTTCCTGTGCACGTGTTCGTCATCTGCGCGGTCCACGTGTCCTGTCACACTACCTAGGAACGGTCCAGATTTTGAGGTAACACCCCTAAACCCTAATCATTGGCCTATAAATAGCCCAAGAATTAGAGTGCAGGGATAGCTTCATTTTTCACACAAAAACCCACATACACACTGATACACTCTCTCTGCCTTATATTTATTCTCCAAGAATCTATAATCATTCTTACGCCGGAGGTGCCGCGAGGCCACCACCCCCGCCGACATTGTTTTCAGGAACCTCTCCGCCAGCTTCACCATTTTCCGAGATCTCAACCACCGAAAGAAGGAGGAGAAGTACGTATGACGGACTGAGCGTTATCACTAAGCAACTTGAAATTAATTAACGTTTAATTTTCTGGCACACATTTTTTAGGAGTATTGACCACACAATGAGAATAATTTTTTTTGAAATTTTTTTCTTTTAAATGAAAATATTATTTATAAATTTAAGTTTAATAAAAAGAAAATTAAAAATAAGCTAGGTTTATATTCGGTTAATTCAAGTTTAATTTTCTTGCACACATTTTTAAGAGTCTTGACTTCACAATGAGAATATTATTTTTAGAAATTTTCTTCTTATAAATATGAAAATATTAATTATAATTTAGTTTGATAAATTTTTTTTTAATTATTTTTAATATATGATCAAGACTCAGACTCTTAAAAAGTGTGATAAATCACCAGTTTTTTAATCTAAAGGCCAAATAATTGAAGGATAAAAAGAGGATCTTACCTTTTTATCCTTTAATATGGTTCTCTTTGGACGTAGTCTTATACTCTTATTTATGCACTGATGATTCTTATCTTACTTTTTCCTCCTGGTTTTCTTTCGATCCTAGTCTTTTGTACATATAATTTTGTCGAAAATAAATTTGTTCTTCCAAATTCATCTTTTTTTAGAGTTGTTGGATCAAAGCTCGAGAATTGCTAACATTTTCAAAATCTTAGTACCTACTCGCCGTTTCACAAGTCCACTTTCTATTTTTTATATGATTTTCAAATGTTTTGATCGAATAGTTACATCAATTATTTTTTTTTATGAATAAAAATTTAAAAATCAAACTTTTATTCAAAAATTAAACAATAATTTATATAATTATCTCGTCAATGTATTTTAAAATAAATATCAAAGGTGAAAAATGGACAAGTATTTTGAACTTTAATTCCGCCCCCAGTAAAAAATAACATGTGATAACTCCAAATCCCGAGCTATGGCCTTCCCGGCCGATCCCACGCCTGGAAGCGGTGTCGCTGCGGTTGGGACTCTGCAAAACAACACCGGAGGGGGGTTTGGACCCTGGCGGCGCCTCCGGCGTGAGAATAAGTAACGGCTTTGAAAAGGGAGATAGGAATATAGAGAAATCTAAATATGGAGGGTGTGTGTATAGGTTAGGTGTGTAAGAGAGAATCCCCATGCACCTTTCCTCCTTGGTCTATATATAGGCCCAGGATTAGGGTTTAGGGGTTGAACCTGCAATCATGAGCGTTGAATCCTAGGTAGGTAGGACACCTGGGTGATGTTGATGGATTGCACGTGTCCAGGTGACGGATTGTGGCAGCGTGTGCCAGGCTCCTGCTGGCGTGTGGTTTAAATAGGAAATAATTATCCCAATCATTAGGAATCTTTACGTGTCGTCACCAGGTGTGGCCATCCGTCATGACCTAACCACGTCATGTGCCAATGTGTAGCCTTCATGTGAGTTATTGCCTTTGTCGCCAGGGATGGATTAAACTTTGAACTTAAGCCCAACCTGTGAGCTCGAGTTCTGTAGGTGAGTCCGGATTCCAATATGAGTTCGGACTAGTAGATGAGCCAGGACTCCAATATGAGTTCGGACTAGTAGATGAGCCAGGACTCCGATACGGGCTAGGACTTGAAGGTGAGTCATGACAAAACATGAATCCAGACTAGTCAGTGGACCATGATTGAGATATGAGTCCGGGTTCTTTGGTAGTGATCCGGGGTCCAGGACGGGTCTGGGCTATACATAGCCTATCATTTGCCCCCCACTCCCTTATGCAGATTTTCTGGATGGGGGAGTAGAAGCTCTTGAATAGGTAACGTGGAAAAAATTTCTGGCTGGATTGTTGCCCCCCAACCCGGATTGATATCAAAGATGGCAACCCGGGGTTGAGAGTTAGTCTTTATTCTCTCAAGTCCAAAACTTTGGGGCTTCGGGTGACTTAGAGAAAATTTCTTGCTTGATTGTTACCCCCCAACCCGGATTGATATCAAAGATGGCAACCCGGGGTTGAGAGTTAGTCCTTATTCTCTCAAGTCCAAAGCTTTGGGGCTTCGGGTGACTTAGAGAAAATTTCTGGCTTGATTGTTGCCCCCTAACCCGGATTGTTATCAAAGATGGCAACCCGGGGTTGAGAGTGAGTCAAAATGAACGAATCCGGACCGTATGACATTTTGGCCGTTCGGGAATATGAAAGGATTTCAATATTTTCCCCCCTTTTGCTTTGAAAAGGTGTTGCCCTTTTCTACCTCGGGAACAGACGTAGCGTGCTGTCACAATTAATACTCCTGTCTTTTCTTTATTTTTGTATTTTTCTTTTTGTACTTTATTTTCTTGGCAGCCAATGGGATTCTGCCAGCTGTCCTTTTATGTGCCCTTTTCACTGCCTTCTATAAAAGCCTCCTCACAGTTCATTTCTTCCCTTTACTTCTTTTTCGAAAATCCTCTTCACTCTTTGCCTTTCCCGACGCCTCTGCAAACCGATTCTCCGGCGACATATCGATCGTTTGAAGCCATCTCTTGCTCTCTGCATCTTGTAAGTTTCTCGATTTCCTTCGCTCGTTTTTCCTCTTAACCTTTATTCTCTTTCTCCGATTTGCAATTTGACATTTTGTCCGACTGTTTATATTTCGGTTTTGGGGGTTTTGGGAAACTTTTGGTTCTGTTGGATAAAAATGAATGTTGTTGGCTATAATGTCTCTGTCTTCGCTTATTGGTCTGTAAATACCCTTGCATGTGTTGGTTTTGTGATTTTCATTTCTGGGTTTGGTAGTTGTTCTTGATGTTCTTGGATTAGGAATGGTTGTATGTACTTGTATGTATATTTTGATCTTGTTTGTGTAGGATGTTTTGTGTTTAAGTGTTTCTGACTGTTTGTGTTCCCGTGTATGCGCAAGTAATCCGGATTGGCTTATGATCCGGGCCATCTCGTTTTATGATTTAGGATATTGATGGAAAATTTTTGGGTATAACCTGGCTAATATATGTATTCCGGATTTGGTAGAAATTAGGGTTTGAATGATAGCTGGCAGGGTAACATATGTATTTATGATTTGGAGCATATAATCCGGATTAAGATAGTAGAACTTACTTGAAATTGATCTTTCTAGGTTTATGGTTCGGACTAAGGCTCGTGCCCGTCGCGTACTTATATCCCTCTCTGACCCTTCTTCCTGTAGTGATCCTTCACCCTCTAGTAATCCGGAAGTAATAGAACTATATTGGTGTAAAATGGCTAAGAAGAAGAAACAATCCGGGCCTCTAGTAACCCAACTGTTTGTTCATGAACCTCCCTCTGGCGGTGTGCTCAGTACTCCGGACGGGTTTTGGTCGGATACCAGCTATTTCTTCGTAAAGAAGGATCCGGACATAGAGGAGGAGTTTTATTATAGGGATCTTAGTATTTGTTACAGAAGCAGACAAGAATTCGGACGTCCAGGGCCATACAGTGAATCCGAATTTGATGCTGCTTTTGCTAAAATGGGTATTAGTGAGGCTCCTTATCTTTTGAAAGAAAAATTTGCTAGTCTTCCGGGTGCTCAGATGGACAAACTGGTCCGGGCCGCTTTTCATTTAGGGCCTGAAATTAGCTGGAGATGGCCTCAACCCGGGGAGAGGATTTACCATAGACCTGTAGATGGTTATGTTGGTGTCTGGTTGGAGACCCTTAGGTCCGGGTGGAACCCTCGATGCCATCAATTTATAAAACACCTTTGTAAGTATGTATATAAAATTTCAATAATGCAAATTACCCCCAACGGGGTTAAGTGGATGACCTGGTTCCTCTCTGCTTGTAATAAGATGGGGTATCAGCCCACGTTGCGACTTTTCCACCAACTTTTTAAGCTAGTCCAATCTAACAAAGAGCCTTTGTATGAGATCCGGTTCCGGGCTGAGGAGTGCGGTTATCCCTCTGGAACTGCCAAACCCGTGATACAGCAATCTACATTGAAGTATTGGGGTGGGGAGTTGATATTTTTGAAAGGCTTGGATTTGGAATTCCTGCCTCATATAGTTTCCGGAGTTGACGCAGAAGTATTTGACACTTATAAGCTTGAAGGAGAAGCCTTAGCCCAGATTCATCGGTTTTGTGAGTGCCTCGGGTTTCAAATGACCCGGGATAGTTTCATGAAACATGATAAGTTGTTTGAGCTTGGATGTAAGTTGTTGTAATTCGTCTTTTTGTGAACCGGACTAATTCTTTTTATATACTGATATTTCCTTTTCCTTTGTACAGGTTTGCCTTACTTTCAACCCGAGCTGTACGCAATCATGTCTTCCAATGCCCTTGCCGCATCTTTTAGGAAACTTGGTGGTGTCCACAACACCAAAAGTCCGGGCGATGTTGGAGGGTCCGGTTCTAGCGCACTAAAGGAGGGAGGTGCCGAATCTGTTGCTCCGGATGCCCATCGGCCCGAACCTATGGTTGATGCTGTTGATGTTGAAATTGTAGAAGGCTTGGAGCAGCGGTCTGGGAAGAAAAGGAAAATTCACGTTGGAAAGAAAACACCTGCGAAGGCGAATGCCACCGTCAATAAAATTGTTGCCGATGGTGATGGGAAGGGTCCGGATAGGGAGCCTATCCGAATTGGAAATTTCACTCTGGAGCAACTTGCTGGAATGTGCGCCGATATCCCTACTGATTCGGACTTCGAAGAGATGGAAGATGCTGGGAGTAATGCTTGCCTGAAACGCCTTGTTGGCCACTGGGCCCATGTAAGTAGTTTCCTGTTGAAAACTGTCTTTATTCCTTGTAATTCTGTCTTTTCCTTTGTTGATTTTTGATTTTTATTTTGCAGACCGGTAGCTTAATCAGCGCCCTTGCCAGTGTTATCATTACTGAGCGGAAAACTGCACAGGAGTTTGCTAATGAAAAGGATGCCCGGCTTCGAGACCTTGAACTTGAAGTTGCTTCGTTGAAAAAACAAAGTGCTGAGAAGGAGACCGAGCATCAAGCTGAAATTGTTTCGGTTGAGAAGAGGGCTAATGACCTGGATGAGGTCAACAGGCAGCTTGTTGTGGAAAATGCTAAGACTCGCGATGCTATTATAACCGAGTTCAAAGGTGGTCCGGAATACGACCAAGATGTTGCTGATGCTGCTGCTCCCGAGATTCAACGAGCTTGGATTGTTGCCGAACGCCACGTGAAGACTGATCCCAATGCCAACTGGGATTCTTTTGTTGGTGAGTTTTTGGCTGCAAAGCTCGCCATCGAAGAAGGCAAAGGGGAGCCTCAGCCTTTCAATGGCCCGGTTCCGAGCTTCCTCCCGGCTTCGTCCAACCTGGATGATTACGGTCTCTAGTTCTTTTTTTGTACCTTAACATTTGATATTTGATCTGTAACCGTAAACTGGGTTTTGTTTCTTCTCACTTTGGGATGTTTCCGGGTTGTACGGCCACCCCGGGTCCCTGTTTCTTTAATCGTTTGCAATCCAACTCTTTACATTTTTATCACTTCTCCTTTTGTTCTGCGAAACTTATATTTCTCGTGAGCCCGGTTTCCTAGCTTAGTTGTGACCCGGATGTTTTGTTTTATGCGTAGAATAGAATCTAATATTTTCATTTGATGCATATTGCTCGTGAGTCCGGTCTCATGGCTTGGTTCTGAGCCGGACTGCTGATTTAGTACTTAAAATAGAATCTAAGATTTTTATTTGATGCATATTGCTCGTGAGTCCGGTCTCATGGCTTGGTTCTAAGCCGGACTCTAGATTTAGTACGTAGAATAGAATCTAAGATTTTTATTTGATGCATATTGCTCGTGAGTTCGGTCTCATGGCTTGGTTCTGAGCCGGACTCTTGATTTAGTACTTAGAATAGAATCTAAGATTTCTATTTGATGCATATTGCTCGTGAGTCCGGTCTCTTGGCTTGGTTCTGAGCCGGACTCTAGATTTAGTACTTAGAATAGAATCTAAGATTTTTATTTGATGCATATTGCTCGTGAGTCCGGTCTCATGGCTTGGATCTGAGCCGGACTCTTTATTTGTTTTGGTGCGTATTGCTGGGGACCCTGGCTGCAATATTTGCCTATGGCTCCGAGCCAGGGTTATTAGTTTTGCATATTGCTGGGGACCCGGGCTACATGTTATGCCTATAACTATGAGCCCGGGTTGTTACAAAAAATTGAAATTTACTGAAAGTTTAAATATACATGATAATATGAAAAGAAACAAGACAACGAGACCGGTTTTATTTATAGAAAAATCAGGAATACAAAGCTCTTATTCTAATCTGGGCTTTTGGGAGCTCCTTATTCTTTATCCGGTCGCTGCAATCCTCTTACTGGTAAAATTTTCGGAGTCTAAGGCCATGCCAAGTATTGGGGACCTCAGATCCATCCATATGAACCAACTTGTATGTTCCGGGCCGGATTACCTCCATTATCTTGTATGGTCCTTCCCACTTTGGCATGAGTTTTCCGGTATTGGTAGGATCAGACGCCTCTGTATCACGAAGGACCAGGTCTCCAACTCGAAAGTTCTTAACCCGGGCCTTCTTTCCAAAGTACTCTCTAGTTTTTTCCTTGTATTTTTCCATCCTCTCAATAGCTTGATCCCGGACTTCGTCAATCAAAATCAAGTTAGTCTGTAACCCTTCTTCATTAGCTATTTCTTCAAAATTTATGGCCCGGTGGGAAGGATTTCCCACTTCAATTGGTAGTAAAGCTTCAGTGCCGTAGGCAAGTTTGAATGGGGTTTCACCAGTGCTAGTCCGGGGACTAGTCCTGTATGCCCATAACACGTTTGGCAGCTCCTCGGGCCACTTATTCTTGCTTTCTTGTAACCTCTTCTCAATTCCTCTAAGCAAAATCCGGTTTGTAACTTCAACTTGGCCGTTTCCTCTTGGGTATGCGACAGATGATTTTTTATGCTTGATTCCTCTTTCTTTCAGGTAGGCTTCGAAATCGGACCCCACAAATTGTGGCCCGTTATCAGAAACTAGAACCATTGGTAGCCCGAACCGCATCAGTATATTGTCCATAAACCGGATGCAATCCTGCTGGTTGATTGTTCTCATTGCCTTAGCTTCAGCCCACTTGGTCATGTAATCAATTGCCACCAGCAAATATCTCAAGTCGCCTTTAGCCCGGGGAAACGGACCCATGATATCAATACCCCAAACTGCAAACGGGATAGGAGACAGGACCGAGGATGGTAAGACCGGGCTCTGTCTAGGTACATTGCTGAAAAGTTGACAATTCTTGCACTTTTTCACAAACTCAACAGCATCATTATGGATTGTAGGCCAGTAGTAACCCTGTCTTATAATCTTGTGTGCTAGGGCTTTTGCAGAAAGATGATCCCCACAAATCCCTTCATGAACTTCTTGCAGACAGTATTGGGCTTCAACCGGACTAACACACTTCAGGATAGGAGACGAGTAAGTCCGGCGGTACAAGAATCCTTCTTCTAGAAAAAACTTAGCAGCTTTTGCCTTCAACCTTTGAGCTTGGTTTTTATCAGACGGGAGGTCCCCCTTTTCCAGATATGAGACTATTGGGGTCATCCAATTAGGCTGGTCATCAATCTCCATTATTTCCTCCTGCTTCACCGTAGGTTTTTCCAACTCTTCGAAATAAACCGAGCTGTCCAGTTCTGCCGAATTCTGGACTAGTTTAGATAGAATGTCCGCCTCGGTGTTGTCTTCTCGATTTACTTGAAAAATTTCAAATTGGGGTATCACAGCTAGGTGACTTTGAACCAGGGCTTGATACCTTCCCAGAATTGGGTCCTTTGCCACATACTCTCCGGTCGTTTGCTTGACCACTATCTGAGAATCGCTGAAAATGATTAGCCTTTTTACTCTTAAATTTCGGGCCAAACGGAGTCCGGCTAGAAGAGCCTCATATTCTGCCTGATTATTGGTTGCTTTGAATTCGAATCCAATTGCTTGCTTTATCTTGAATCCGTCCGGACTCTTGAGTATGAGCCCGGCTCCAGATCTCTCACTTGTTGCTGAGCCATCTACATGCAACATCCAGGTTTCGTGATCGGGTTTGAGTTCCTCGCTGGGCTCTGTCTCCATTGAAATGTGAACAGGCTCAGGGAAGGAACATTCGACAATGAAATCGGCTAGGGCCTGGGCCTTGATAGATGTTCTTGGGACAAAGATGAGGGAAAATTGACTTAGCTCAACAGCCCAATTCACCAACCTCCCTGAGATGTCAGGTTTGTGAATGATTTTCCGGAGTGGTTGGTCGGTGATTACTTTGATTTCCCTCCCTTGGAAATAATGCCTGAGCTTTCGGGATGCAGTGACCAGAGCGAAAGCAAACTTTTCTAGGTTTGGGTAGCGGGTTTCAGCGTCTTTGAGCACTTGGCTCACATAATAAACTGGCTTCTGCTGGCCTTCATGATCCCGGATTAGTGCTGCTCCCACAGCCAGGGTTCCTGCTGACAGGTAAAGGCTTAGAGGTTCCCCGGGCTCGGGCTTAGTCAAAATTGGTGGTGTTGCGAGATATTCTTTAATAGATTCAAAAGAACTTTGGCACTCCGGACTCCAAATAATATCCTTCCTTTTCTGGGCTCCTTTGAGTAGGGTAAAGAAAGGTAGGCAGCGCTCAGCAAGTTTAGGAATGAACCTTCTTAAGGCCGCGAGAGATCCAGCTAGCTTCTGTATATCCCTTTGAGTCCGGGGTTCCTTCATTTCTCTTATAGCCTTGATCTTTTCCGGATTAGCTTCAATCCCTCTCTGGCTAATCATGAATCCTAAAAATTTTCCAGCTTCCACCCCGAAGGTGCACTTCTCCGGGTTAAGCTTCATATCTTGTTTCCTTAGGTTCTCGAAGCATTCCTTCAAATCAGCTATATGGTTTTGAACTTTGGTTGATTTTGCTATCATGTCATCAACGTAGGACTCCAGGTTTCTTCCCAGCTGACTCTTAAAGATCTCCACCATTGCCCTCTGGTACGTGGATCCAGCATTCCTTAGTCCAAATGGCATGAGTTTGTAGGCATAAACAGCCCGGTGTGTGATAAATGCAGTCTTGGCTATATCAACCGGGTTCATTTTAATTTGGTTGTAACCGGAGAAGGCGTCCATGAAGCTCAGCATGACATGCCCGGCTGTCGCGTCTATAAGCTGGTCGATGCTTGGGAGTGGGTAAGGGTCTTTTGGACAGGCAGCATTGAGATCAGTGTAGTCCACACACATTCGCCACTTTCCATTTGGTTTTTTGACTAAGACTACATTGGCGAGCCATTCCGGATACTTTATTTCACAGATGATGTCAGCCTTGAGTAATTTTTCAACCTCTTCATCGATTGCCTTTTGTCTTTCCGGAGCAAAGTTCCTCCTTTTCTGCTTTACTGGTTTCTTTCTAGGATCAACATCTAAGCTGTGCATAGCAACAGACTCCTGGAGTCCGGGCATGTCATCCGGGCTCCAGGCAAAAACATCTGCATACTCCCGGAGTAACTCAGTTAACTCCTTCTTGAATACGGTGTCCAGCCCGGTTCCAATTTTGACTTTCTTTTCCGGGTTTCCGATCTCTAGCTCGATGGTTTCGAGCTCGACAGCAGCTTCCACTTTTCCCATCTCTGACTTAGAGACATATTGTTGAACCCGGGCTTGTATCACCTGGTCAAGGTAAGTCTGGGCTGATGTGTTTTCTATGTTCTGGACTTCCTTTCCGGATTCTTTTTTCTGGTATCTGTGCTTTTTTCTGCTGATGTTCTTTTGGTAAGAACTTGCCTTCCTTTTGTTTTCCGGGTCAGTTTCAGCCATGACCAAAGCCTGGCCATAGCATCGGCTAGCCATCTCGAAATCTCCCCGGACTTCACCAATTCCTCCGGGTGTAGGAAACTTGAACTTTAGATGTGGGGTTGATGTTATGGCTTGGAGCTTTGTCAAGGCTGGCCTTCCCAAGATGACATTATAGGAGGAAGGAGTGTTGATGATATAGAATTTGACCAGGTTGCTAACCTGCTTCGGGAAAGTGCCAAACAGTACTGGGAGATATAAAGTTCCCTGGATTGGAACCAAGTTGTTCCCAAATCCATAGAGTGGGTCTTCTCTACAGTCATTCATCTTCACACTCCCCAGCTGCATTCGATCCATGGTGTGTTTGAACAAAATGTTGACCGAAGAGCCATTATCAATCAGGACTCTTCTGACCTCATTATCAGCAATATCAAGTGTTACAACAAGTGCTTCATTGTGATTTGGATTAATTCCTTCAAAGTCATTTTTGCTAAAGCTTATAACCTGCTCCGGGCAAGATTGCACCATCATAATCTCATCACCTGAGTCCGGGCTCCGTGGAGGTGAATTGGACCCCCCCATAACAACATTGACCACATTCTTGTCTTTCCCGGACCCCTCTCCTCGGTCAGCAACTCTCCGGGCTATGTATTGCCCCATGTTGCCTTTTTTGATTTGGTCCTCCACAAAAAATTTCAAAGATAGACAATTTTCTGTTGTATGTCCATGGGTGTCATGGTAGTCACAATGTTTATGGACTGATCGGTTTTCCGGGGCTGTGAGCATTGGCTTGGGAGGGTAATAGAACGGCTTATCTCGTACTTCACTCAGAATATCCGCGCGAGCCCGGTTGAGAGGAGTCCAAGAGGGTTCGGGTCTGGGCTCACGCTTGGGTTTAGGCTGTCCGGACTCCACTTGCTGCCAGGAGTCAGGGGGTGGTGCTGGTAGTGTAAGCTGAGAGCTTTGGATATAGTTGCTCTGTCTGTTGGGTTTGAATTTTTTATCTTGATGGCTGTAGTTGTTTTTTGGTGGGTCTTGAGTCCGGGTCGGAGATATGCCCTGTCTGGTCATCCTCATTGCCTGTAGGACATCGGTTTCTTTGATGAACCTGGCGGCCATTGCATAGGCTGCCGCCAGGCTCTGTGGCTCTTTATGAATGAGATCCAGGACATATCTCTCGTTGTTATCCGGATCCAGGTTTCTTCGAAAAATTGTCAGAGCCTCCCGCTCGTCTAGGTTGGTTATGTTGTTAATAGCTTCTTGAAATCTTTTCATATAAGCAGAAAGAGCTTCCCCCCGGGCTTGCCTGACTGTCTCAAGATGGCACATGTGCATCTCATGAGTCTTGTTTGCCCGGAAGCGTTTGAGGAAAGTGTCACGGAACTGCTTCCAGCTGTGGATACTGCGAGATGGGATCCGGCTGAACCACCTCTGAGCCCCGGACTTGAGTGTGGAAGCGAAGAACCTGCACTTTGTTAGATCGTTATAATAATAAATCATTGCTATTTGCTCAAAATAGTTCACGTGCTCTTCGGGATCATCCAAACCATTGAAGGACTCAAAGTTGTAGTGCTTAATATTTTTCTGCCTTGGCGTTGCTTCCAAGGAATAGCTGAATGGTGTAAGTGTGTCCCCAATATCCAGCCCCGAGTCCTGGCCCACTTTTCTTTGCAACTCCTGTATCATGTTCAACAGGTCCTCTCTAGGTTCGTCTTCATCTGAAATTATTTCTGGACTTGGAACCCGGGTTCTCCTCTTTTCAGTGGTTTTCCCCAGAATCCGGGCCTCCTCCTCCTGGATTCTTTTCTGGACCCTTAGATCGAGTCTAGCTTGCTCTTCCACCTGAATTTTTTCTCGCATCTCAGCTAGCCTTTTAAGCTTTTCGGCCTCCTCATCATGGTTTCGGCTGTGAGACCGATGAGACCTCCTATCGGTGTCTTTGTTCTTTTCCCCAATCCGGTCAAACACGGACCTAGAGCGGTGGGATCTTTCAGGGTTATGGGAGTTCTCGCACTGGTCCTGCTCTTTGTTTCTGGTTTGATTGTACAGCCGAATTGCTTCTGCAACCTGTTCACCAGTTAGGTGTTCCATCTGTCCGGGCTCAATAGCCAGATCAGTATATTTATATTTGTTTACTTCGATGTTTACCCGGGCGTCTCCTGGCCGGATTACCTGAGAGGCCAAGGTCAGGACTGGAGGTACCTGGTGACTAGCCTGACCAGTGACCGGGATGTTGGTGTCCGGGGCCGGGGTTGGGTTACTTGTGGTATGTCTATTTGTGCTCTTACTACCACGAGCCATGATTCCCACAAACAGATGTATATGTTTCTTTACGACGGAAAATTGAAACAACTTTAACAGCAGAATAGCCTAGGTTATATAACTAGCTTTCGGTTGGGTTGTATTTCTGGGTTATCGATCTCAATAAACAAGAAAACTGGGGTTTTTTTTTTGTAGATCTAAACACAATGTAGATCTAAGAAAGAACTAAAGCATGTGAGCAGGACTAACAAGATCTGGATTAAGTAAGGCTAAAAAACATGCATACATTGTAGAAATGGGCTAAAGAGTTCATCTTTACGGTTGAAAAGAGAGGGTTGGTTTAGATCTTACTGGGTTTGCAGGTGGTGAGTCTAGCGGCACCGTGACCACAAGACTGGGTTCCCCTCCTAGCGCCAAATGATAACTCCAAATCCCGAGCTAGGGCCTTCCCGGCCGATCCCACGCCTGGAAGCGGTGTCGCTGCGGTTGGGACTCTGCAAAACAACACTGGAGGGGGGTTTGGACCCTGGCGGCGCCTCCGGCGTGAGAATAAGTAACGGCTTTGGAAAGGGAGATAGGAATATAGAGAAATCTAAATATGGAGGGTGTGTGTATAGGTTAGGTGTGTAAGAGAGAATCCCCCTGCACCTTTCCTCCTTGGTCTATATATAGGCCCAGGATTAGGGTTTAGGGGTTGAACCTGCAATCATGAGCGTTGAATCCTAGGTAGGTAGGACACCTGGGTGATGTTGATGGATTGCACGTGTCCAGGTGACGGATTGTGGCAGCGTGTGCCAGGCTCCTGCTGGCGTGTGGTTTAAATAGGAAATAATTATCCCAATCATTAGGAATCTTTACGTGTCGTCACCAGGTGTGGCCATCCGTCATGACCTAACCACGTCATGTGCCAATGTGTAGCCTTCATGTGAGTTATTGCCTTTGTCGCCAGGGATGGATTAAACTTTGAACTTAAGCCCAACCTGTGAGCTCGAGTTTTGTAGGTGAGTCCGGATTCCAATATGAGTTCGGACTAGTAGATGAGCCAGGACTCCAATATGAGTTCGGACTAGTAGATGAGCCAGGACTCCGATACGGGCTAGGACTTGAAGGTGAGTCATGACAAAACATGAATCCAGACTAGTCAGTGGACCATGATTGAGATATGAGTCCGGGTTCTTTGGTAGTGATCCGAGGTCCAGGACGGGTCTGGGCTATACATAGCCTATCAACATGCACTTGTTTTTCTATTGACGAACAATAGTTATCAGTGAACAATAATTTGCAACATATGCACGAGTATTAGAGCACCTTTCAATTTTGTCATGGGTCAATATTGCATTGATAGAGGTTGCTCGTGCTCAATAATGCAAATGGTCCATACCAAAATATATAGATATATGCCTTCCTTGGGCACAAGGTTTCACGTCAAAAACACATCATCTCAGTTCCCATCACAAACCAATTACGTACAGGATTAGAAAGAAACTAAAACATCTTTAACCTCAGCAAGAGGAAAAGGAAAAGAAATGTGCTTAATTTGTGACTACAAGACATTAATATGAAAAAAAGGACGGCGTAATGTTTCTATCTTCAACCGCAAAGTTGATGGCATGATAATCAAGCTGTTCAAATTGATTATGCATGAGCAACTTGCAAACCGGACCGTATGACAGAAAACATTGTATCGTAAAACCTGACAACATCGAAATCAGTTTTGAAAGAGTTATAATTTTATCTGGGAGGTGGAGAATTATAGAACCACGGTACGTATTTTGGCTTCTACTCAACGTCTTTATAAAATTTTGAAAGAGTTGGTCGTCTAAAATGGAGTATTAAAATTCTTAGGTCCGGGAGTGTCGCGCCTCTAAACTCCGGCACTCCCATTCCCATACTCCTGATATAAGCACTCGTGCAAGTGAGGAGTAACAAATGTGTAAACTACCGCTCACTCCTTAAACTTTGAATTTTGTGAGAGTTAGTTGTCTAACACCAAATTCCAACTGGATTAGGTTGGAGCGCTAAGCAACACATAAAACATTAGTAATTATTTTGCCAACCTAACCTCAAGAAATTACAAAACATCAAATCTAACATCAGACAACCTTAATTATACAGCAGTCAGTCTGGACTCTGGAGTCGTGAGCGCTTGGATCATGCACCAGCTAACTCATTGTAGAACAATCAAAAAGACGAAAACCCATCACTTCAATCTTAATCTACATTAACTATTTGTAAGTAATCGAAAAAATAAAACTAGTGAAATGGACCTGGGAAAATATACAGCTAGGTAGCTAGCCAATAACAGTGTAGGCACTCTTTGAGGGATATATGAAACGCTGGTTAAATAATAGGTCCACTTGATAACCAAACTTTAATTCTTAGATTCCAAGACAATGTTGTAAAAAGGTGTCCCCCTTGCACATCTTGATGTTCAATAAGTGGTTTGTGTAAAGTTGAACATAATCTTCTCACAAACTGCTGCCAAAGACTCTTAAACATTCACCAAAAAATGACTTCCTTGTAAGACTACATAAGAGCACACTTAGCAACAGCAAACTACGTACTAAACATAGGGCTGTAAACGAACAGAGCCGAGCCGAGTTTTGTCCGAATCGAGCCGAGTTTGATTTTTTTTTAAAACGAACCGAGTCGAGCCGAGCTTTCTAATCGAACGAAAAGTGATGTTCAAGATCGGCTCGTTAATAAACGAGCCGAACACGAGTTTGTTCACGAACATTTCGAGTCGAGCCGAACACAAACCGAACTCGAGTCGAGTCGAGTTGTTCACTTATAGTTCGTACTTTTATACTCAACCAAATCCAATTTTTAAAATTACTTACTCGATTTACAGTCTCACGCCTAAAATCACATCTTAAGAATACACGATTATGTTTGAATTTCAATACTAAAAGTTAATTTATTTTCTTCTAATAATCATACTGTATTAGGTTAATATTTGTATTTATGAGTAATCAAACCTTACTCACATCACCTAATAACAATAGTTAAAATAAAACAATTTTATCACTAACTTAGAGCCTCTTTATCTTGGCTCTTAACTTGAAATTTGAGGAGGTTTACAACTTTTTTTTCTCCAAGATACTCTTATTAATCTTAAATTCACTAAAAGTCTCATCTTTCTCCTCAATTTTAAGAGGTACGAGACACTTTTAAATAATATTATATAATAAATTAATAAGACAAACTCTCTTTCTCTATTCACTTTCTTTTGTAATTTTATGAATGCAACTTATAAATTTTAATAATGAAAAACTAATTTGAATTGGATATAAAGAGTTTAAATTTTGGTTTGGTAGTACGTTGATGTTATAACTTTTAGATATAACAAATACAATTCCCTGTTAAATCACAAAATAATTAAAATAGATCGCAATTAAGTTTCATTTAACATATTCAAATTGTTAAAGATATTATGAAATTCACACATTTATAATTAGTTAAACGAATCGAGCCGAGTTTAACGAGTTCGAGCCGAGCTCGAGCCGATCCCGAACAAAACGAGCCGAGTTCGAGTCGAGCAAGTGTAAAGCTCGGCTCGAGCTCATTTACTAATCGAACACATTTTCATGTTCAAGCTCGTGTTCATTTAGTAAACGAACCAAGCTGAGGACGAGCCAAACTCGAGTCTTGTTCACGAACGACTCTGTTCGCTTACGGCCCCTAACTAAACACATGTGGTTCCACAATTCTCCACCTCCTACACTAGACACTATCTTAATCTTATTCTGACTTTCTTTATCCTGTCGAAATTTTCATTTTTAAGAAAGAGGGCCTAGTTAAGTTATATGAAAGGTAGGGGCAACATACATATGGTGGTCATGAGTGCTATGCATGCATGTGGTATAGATTCTCAGTTGGTGGAATCTAAAAGTGATAAGAATGTGGACATCAATGGATTAGTGCATCTGGAACAGTGTACTAGGAAAACAAGGTTAAAAGATAGCAAGTATGTACATAATTCAGAACCACACTGGTATCAAAGACCTATTTGAGCATTTAGAGGAAAGGATAACACTGATACAATTTCAGATAATTCCAGATGAAGTATAAATAGATTGAATATAAAAAAAATGCAGCACTTAATTTGTTGATTTGTTAATAAGAGCGTTTCACATAATTCTGAATGTATGATTATGAGAATGTGTTCAGCCCCTAGTCACTAAACCAAAGAAAGATATATAATCATTGACATCTCTATTAAAGCTTAAATTTAATGCAGAAAACTACCAGCAGCCCTAACTAAAAAAAACACTATTTAATGGCAATATATTCCCTCCGTCCCCCTCAATTCTTTACACTGGAGGACGGGGACTTGACACGTATTTTAAGACTCTTTTAATATATACTTCGATAAATTATTATTTTTAAAAAAAAATTCTTCTGAATAAAAATATAATATTTAAATTTTTATTTAGAAAAAGAAAGTTTTAAAAATAAATTGTAGAGCTATACTTTATAGGAACCTTAAAATGCGTGTCAAACAGTGTAAAAAACTGTAAAAAAATGAGGGGACGGAAGAAATATAGGACAGTGACACACAAATGGAGACATAATCATTGACATCTTGCGACTGAAACCAACACTAACATATACAGTATCTTACACTAGGACCAAGGTGTGCTGGTCTAGGTGGAAAGGAGTATAAGGGTGATAAGAATGTGAAATACAAGTGACCACAGTGTTAATAATTCAACCGAAAGAGATCAGAGATTAGCTCTTACATTAATATGTCGAGCAGTAATTGGTGATATGAGTAACATAACTATATATCAACTTTTATGGGTAACATAACAAATATACCTCCATAATCTTTTGCAATCATATAAACTGGTCATTATGTCTATGATCTCACCATGCAGTCACTGTATTCACGTCTAGCAAGAACTGTTTCTATATGCCCTAATGATTCCACACATCAGAATTAGTGAATTACAACGAGCTGTACAACAAAATTCGTGGGAAGCAACATTTGTATCTACTTTCAGGCAGGATAGGGCAACTTCCAGAGACTAAGAGCCTATACACGTTTACTGTAAACTGACGGGTTAAAATACTTAATTTACTTTACAACTTTGATTCTCCTCTTATAATCTAGTTTTCATTATCTGAAGCCTCTTCCTCCAATAGTTCAAACTCATCAACCTCCTTGAAATAGGCTCTCTGCTTCTCAATAAAATCTGCTGGTAAATTATATTCTGGAGTATCTTGGTCACGAGGCAAGCAACGTCTCTTCTGCACATTTAAGTTCCATTTTGGCTTAAAATTGCAGATAAGACTACAAGATCAAGCCCGGAATATTTTAAAAACTAAAGCAACAAATATTTAGTAGATACACATATAACATTAACTGACAAGTGATAATAGAATATAACAAGCTAGGAATTTATTTCTTTTCTTAATCTTCTTTTCTTTTCTTTTTTTGTCTCAGTGTCTTGCTCTTGCAAACCATATCAGAATGCAGTTGGGCCAATAGAGTTTTTTCCGACAAAAGTAAAGTTCTACAACCCGCAATTAGTTGAAATCAAAACTGGAACCAAAAGTACTAACAAAAAAATATCACCAATAATGCAAGATGTTGAGAAATAGAAAATTTGACATATAAAAGTATACGGTAAATAATTACACGGACCTTTTTATGCATCATATGAGGATCTGTATGAAATTCAGATGGTCCATTATCTCCAGATTCATTCAGCCCATTCCTAGGACAAAAAATGAGCATGAACAACAGCCTAAGTACTCAAGGAACATAAAAGTGCACAACATGGATTATTCAGAATGAAATTTCAGTCAACAGAAAATTACAAGCATAAAGTACCTACTATCTAAATTATAGAATTTCACCTCTCAATAAACAACACATACTCAGGAAAATTTCTTGAAATTGATTTCTTTAATTAATATTAAAAAATGCTTTGCAGAAAACTTGTAATTACATTTGCGCAGGGCCACGGACAGAGAAGTGCAGATCTTAAGGAACTCCAAGATCTATGTTCATCAAACCTCGCATACCATTTTTTAGGGATACTTTTCCATGTAGGACTCACATCACATTATTATAGGTCATGAGCAACCAAACAAATTAAAGGGAACATAACTCTGTTTACTGTTGACAAACTTATAGTGTCAGAATCAACATTCTGGCAAAGATGAAAGATCCAAGAGTGTTACAAACAGCAGCACCTCTACAACTAGAATTTTCAAAAAGAATGCAAAGATTCTATTCCAAACTGGTTTGCTCAGATCGAAACACATTTATAATGTCCAATACATTAGATATAGGTCAGTGAATGAATATTTTATTTCTAAAAGCCCAAAGTAGATTGATCAGGTAACTGATCCAACGAGCTAAACATATGTAGAGTCTGAACTAACATCATGCAAATATGTGTCTCTCCAGATTAAATGTAACTACTGTTTCATTACTTTTATTTCCGATTTTCCATCATTTTTCTTATATGCTTTCATGGCATTTAATAGCTTACATACAAATATTAAAAATTCTGACTCTGTCACGGCTCAGCAGAATATCAAAAGACATGACCACGAGAGTGACCAGGCATGTGTCTAAGAGAGAGAGAGAGAGAGACCCACCCAATACGTCTACTCTTAGGCAGAGGAGGGCAACTAAATGAAAAAGGAACACCCTGGCCTTTCTCCTGTCGTTTCCGCGCAGTCTGGAAATTTTCAGGTGCAACTACTTTGCCTTTATCTTTTGTTTTAGCTAGAGAAGGCAAACCAGGAGTGGCGTCACTTCTCTTTCCCTTGTCTTTTACACTGACCAAAGAAACATTACCGGGAGACAAAGCAATACCTTCCCCTTTACTTTGTATTTTAAGCACAGCATGGTTACTGACATATCCAGCTTCTCCCTTTGACTTATCCCTTGTTTTCTGTCCCGTAAAAACTTCGAAAGCTACATCAATTGCCTTCCCTTTATCCTTTGTCTTATCCACATGAGGAGCAATAGTAGCCTTCCCTTTCCCCTTTGTCTTCTCCACATGAGAGGCAATAATAGCCTTCCCTCTACTCTTTGTGTTCTCCAAATGAGTGGCAATGGTAGTCTTCCCTCTGTCTTTTGTCTTCTCCGCCTGAGGGGCAATAGTAGTCGTTCCTCTATCCTTTGTCTTCTCCACCGGAGGAAAACTCAAAGAGCCAGAATCACTGATGCTTGTTCTTTCACCAATCTCTGTTTTCACTCGCATAATGGACTCAAGTGGTAGACCAACATCCTTCCTTTTACCCTCATAACCTACATAACAATGCCCATGTTAAAACATGTAATTGACCATTCTAAACTTCACAATACACGGGAGGAAACTATGCCTTTCACTGAACACCCACAAGTCAATCAAGAAATCCACATGGTTCTGCAACTTAAATTCATTAGTAACTAATAGTTGTAGGAGCAAAAATTCTATCCGCTACTAATAAGTGCAGCAGAAGAAATCTATCGAGAACTAGGCACGAAACTAATACCTGCAGCTAGAATTTTTTATAACTGCATACCCGAAATATATATTAATGTCACCGTATTAAATTCAACAAACTTGAAGCTCACATCCTCCAAATCTGATTGTACAGCTGAAAGATTATTTTACCAACAACACAAACAGTTTGCGTGGACCGATTCCCATATAATTTGTATACGCAAAGTAGAGTAAAGTCATTTCATCATTCCAGAAGCTAATCAATTAGTATAATACTACAATTAACCGAACAAAACTTCACCTCAGCACCACAGTCAATACACACAAAACCATAAACAATCAACCATATACATATACAATCGAAACACCAATTCAAACATCAACAACTGTAATACATAAAAAACAAAACAATCATGAATTCACAAACCCTAGATTAAACTTAGCAATTACCACAAAAACAGAACCATCATGAATTCACAAACTCTATATTCACAAATAAATAAAACATCACACAAATTCAATTCACACACATACATAACATATATGAACAGGGAGAGAGAGAGAGAGAGAGAGAGAGAGAGAGAGAGAGAGAGAGAGAGAGAGAGAGAGAGAGAGAGAGAGAGAGAGAGAGAGAGAGAGAGAGAGAGAGAGAGATTTACCAGGAACAGTGGAGTTGAAATTTGAAGAAGCTATGCTGGAATCAGATACAGTGATTGAATTAAGAGGCGAATTGAGAGATTTATAATTGGAATTATTGGGTTTTTTCAATGGATTTGAAGATCTAGAGTTAGGGTTTGCAAAATTAGTAAGATCCGATAATGGCTTTCTCTTCTTCACGGAAATCGAGGCACCTGAGTTGACATTTTTCTTGCTCATACTGTTGTAACCTCTCTTTGCTTCAGCTTCAGATTCCATTTTGATGTATAGATACAAGTATGCTGTGTGTATATCTGTGTGTATTTCTGTTGCTGAAATTGAGGTGCTGTAGATTGTGAAAAATATTGGGGGAGAATTGTTTGAGAAGATTGGTGTGGCGGGAAAAAATTGGTGATGATTGGTGTGTTTTGATTTTGGGCTGAATGCTTACATAGTTCAATGGGCCGAAATGGAGTAGGCTTTGATGTTTTGGACAGGGGAGATTAAAATGTTCTTTTGAAGCCCGATACCTAAAAAATAATGAAAAACATCAATTTAATAAAAAGGGGTAATTAGAAGAAAAAAAACGTACCAAAACATTTAATGTTTCGATTTTAATAATATTAACCAATAATCCGGACGATAATTTTGAAATTTATTTTTAAAAGTTTTAAGATTTTAGTAGTACCCGTCCAAATTATCAATATATAACCGTCCAAATTATCAATATATTTTATAAAAGTTTATTAGCTTATTAAGCATGTAAAAGTCCAAATTATCAATATATTTTTTTTAATAATCTAAATATTAATAAAAATGTTTTAAAAAAAGTCATCTTTTTGAATTTTTTAAAATCTATTTTAGAACTTTTAATTATTTAAAAAAAACTTACATATTTTAACATGTCAACATATTTTTTTAACAAATACAATTAATATAATTTAAAAAATTTCTAAAAATATCACAGACAATTACTTTTTTTAATTAAAACATGTTAGCTTTTTTATTTGTCTTTTTTATTTGTCTTTTATAATTAAAACATTTTTTTCTAACAAAATCTACTATTTTTCCAAAAATAACATGGGTAGTTACCTTTAAACTAAAACATATTAAATTTTATATTTGTTTTTACTAAAATCTATTTTTCCAAAAATACCAGGTGTACCTTATTCATTTTAAAATATTATTAAAGCTGAAACATTAAAAATTTTGGTTTTCGGTCATTTATTATATTTAATAAATAAGAAAATAATATAAAGATAGTAACTAACTGATTGTATTTTATAATTAAAACATTTTTTTTAATAAAATCTACTTTTTCCCAAAAATATCACTTGAAATTTACCTTTAAATTAAAACATATTACCTTTTATATTTTTTCTCACTAAAATCTCTATTTTGTTAGAAATAATTAAAATAATAGGTTTTTGTTTTAACATGTCAACGGACATTTTTAACAAATACAATTAATATAATTAGAACACTTCTAAAAATATCACAGACAATTACTTTTTTTAATTAAAACATGTTAGTTTTTCTATTTGTACTTATTATTTGTCTTTTATAATTAAAACACTTTTTTCTAACAAAATTTACTAATTTTTCCAAAAATAACACGGGTAATTATCTTTAAATTAAAATATATTATTTTTATATTTCTTCTCACTAAAATCTCTATTTTCCAAAAATATCATGTGCAACCCTTACTTATTTATTTTAAAACCTATTTTAATGTTTTTAATTATTTAAAAAAACTTACATATTTTAACATGCTAACGTATTTTTTTAACAAATACAATTAATATAATTAAAACAATTCTAAAAATATCATGGGTTGTTACTTTTTTTTAATTAAAACATGTTAGCTTTAGTATTTGTCTTTATTATTAATATTATTTTAATGAATAATAAAATAATATTTATAGTGCCCCATTTATCTTACTCGGCCCCATTTGTATTCTTTGTTTTTTTTCTATGTTCCAATTAATATTTAAGTTTCACATTTTATAATTTATCATATTGATTTTTATTGTTTATTTAATATTTTCCGTTACCACTAATTTTTTTAGTTGGTCATATTTTAATCATGGCTAGCGTCGGGTTATAGGCTACTATTTTAAATAATTAAACACTACTATTTTAAATAATTAAACATATTAAGTAAGGGTTTGCACGTGATATTTTTGGGAAATAGAGGCTTTTTGTAAGAAAAAAATATAACGTGTTTTAGTTGAACAGTTAATTACTCGTGATATTTTTGGAAAAGAGAGGTATTTTGTTTAAAAAAATAGAAAAATTATTGTCTTTTGGCTGAAAAAGGTAATATTTTTTTATGAAGAGATGATGTGTTTTAATTTAAAAACAATCGATTAGTTACTATAATTATATTATTTTATTATTTTTAATTAGGACAAATGAACGAAAACCAAAAAACTAAAACTTTTAGTGTTTCGACTATTATATAATAGTATAGATAGTTTAAAATCTGTGTGATGCATGTTAAAATAGGTGAACATTTTTAAATAATTAAAAATATTAACATAGGTTTTAAAATAAATAACTAAAAGTTTGTTCGTGACATTTTTGAAAAAGAAGAGATTTTAGTAAGGAATTGGAAAAGTGACATGTATTAGTTGAAAAAGGTGATTGCCCGTGATTATTTTTTGGAAAAGAAAGAGATTTTGTTAGAAAAAAAAAAGTAATGTATTTTAGATGAAAAGTTTAATTGGTTATAAATAGATAATATTATTATTTAATAATATTTCATATTTTTGGAAAAAGAAGGGTTTGAACAAGTAAACATAGAAAAGGTAAATGTTTTAGTTGAAAATATTTTTGGAAAACAGGGATTTTGTTAGGGGAAAAAATAGTAAAAAGTAATTGTCGGTGATATTTTTGGAAAGAGAATAAGATTTTGTTAGTAAAATTAAAAAAGTAACGTGTTTTAGTTTAAAAGTCAATTGGTTATAAAAGTTATTGTTATTATTTAATAAATAAGCAGGGACAATTAAGTAAAATCAATTTATACCAAAAAACTGTATCGATCCACGACCGACCAAACTTTTAATGTTTCGTATTTGATAATATGAAAAAGATAATTATCCATGATATTTTTGGGAAAATAGGGGATTTTTTTAGAAAAAATAGAATAATAAAAGTTAATTTCCCTTAAAAATTTAGGAAAATGAGAATATTTTGTTAGAAAAATTGGAAAATTAATGTGTTTTATTTTAAAAGGCAATTGATTATAAAAGGTATTCTTATAATTTAATAATATTTTTTTAATAAATAAGGAATGACAATTAAGTAAAATCACTTTATACCAAAATATCATTATAAAAATAAAAGATATTAATATAATTTTATTATTTATTAAAATAATAAAATAATAAACACTTTTTTTCTAAAAAAATATACTCCCTTTTCCAAAAATATCAAACACAATTACCTTTAAATTAAAACATATTACATTCAATTTTTTCTCACTAAAATATTTCTTTTTCAAAAATATCAGGTGTAACCTCACTTATTTATTTTAAAACATATTTTAGTGCTTTTAATTATTTAAAAAACCTTACCTATTTTAACATGCCAACGTATTTTTTTTAAATACAATTAATATAATTAAAACACTTCTAAAAATATCAGGGGCTATTACTTTTTTTATTAAAACATGTTAGTTTTTGTATTTGTCCTTATTAGTAATATTGTTTTAATAAATAATAAAATAACAACCTAATATTGCTCCATTTATCTTCCTCAACCCCATTTGTGTTCTTTATTTATTTTTTTTATGTTCCAATTAATATTTAAGTTTCTTATTTTATAATTTATCATATTGATTTTTATTCTTTAATTAATATTTTTTGTTCCAATTTATTTTTGTAGTTTATCATTTTTTAATCTTCTTTGATGGTCCGTGCCTTGCACGGCCTTTAATTAAAAGTAATAAAATAAATAAATAAATGTTTACTCATGATATTTTTGGAAAAGAAAAGGTTTTAACAAGGAAAAATTGAAAAAGTAACATGTTTTAGTTGAATAAGGTAATTGTCCGTAAATTAAAATTAGTAAAATAAATAAGTAAGGGTTTCCGTGATATTTTTGGAAAAAGAGTGGTTTTAGTAAGAAAAAATAGAAACAATAGCATGAAAAGGGTAATTGCTCGTGATTTTTTTAGAAAAAAAAAAGGATTTGTTAGAAAAAATAGAAAAATAATGTATTTTAGTTGAAAAGGTAATTGGTTAAAAATAATGTTATTAATTAATAATATCTTTTTAAAAATAAGTAAGAGTAATTAAGTAAAAACATTTAGCGACCGACCAAACTTTTAATGTTTCGTCTCTTATATTTAATAGTATAAATAGCTTAAAACTCGTGCGATGCACAAATTTTTTTAAATATTATTATTATTATTATTTAAGTTTTAATATTTTAATAATTGTATTTGTTAAAAAAAAAGTAGACATGTTTAATTTTTTAAATAATTAAAAGTATTAAAATATGTTTTAAAATATATAAGTAATTGTTTGCCCGTGATATTTTTGGAAAATGAGTGGTTTTAGTAAGGAAAAAAGAAAAGAAAAACTAACATGTTTTAGTTGAAAAATGTAATTCCCCGTAATTAAAAGTAATAAAATAGGTTTAAAAATAAATAAGTAAAGCTTTACCGGTGATATTTTGGTTCAAGAGAGATTTTAGTAAAGAAAATTTGAAAAAGTAACATATTTTAGTTGAGAAAAGTAATTGACCATAATTTTTTTAGAAAAAAAGGGAATTGTTAGAAAAAATAGAAAAAACAGTGTATTTTAGCTGAAAAGGTAATTGGTTATAAATAATGTTATTATTTAATATTATCTTTTTTTTAAATAACTAAGGGTAATTAAGTAAAATTACGAGTATCTACCAACGGACTGACCAAACTTTTAATGTTTCGTCTATTATAAGATAGTTTAAATAAATAAAAGTATTAAAAAAGGTTTTAAAATAAATAAGTAAAGATTTGCCCGTGATATTTTTGAAAAAGATGGGTTTTAGTATAGAAAAATAAAAAAATAACATGTTTTTGTTAAAAAAAAAAGGTAATTACCCGTAATTAAAAGTATTAAAATAGATTTTCAAAAAATTAAGTAAGGGTTGTCGGTGATAATTTTGGAAAATGAGGGTTTTTAGTGAGAAAAAAAATAGAAAAAGTAATATGTTTTAATTGAAAAAGGTAATTGCCCTTGATTTTTTAAGAAAAAAAGGGGATTTGTTAAAAAAATAGAAAAAGTAATATATTTTAGTCGGAAAGATAATTGGTTATAAATATCGTTATTAATTAATAATATCTTTTCAAAAATAAGCAAGGGCAATTAAGTAAAATCACTTAGGACCGACCACACAAACTTTTAATGTTTCGTCTATTATATTATAGTATAGATAACTCAAAACACGGGCAATGCACAAATTGTTTTTAATTATTGTTATTATTATTATTATTATTATTTAAGTTTTAATATTTTATTAATTGTATTTTTTAAAAAAAATAAGTAGGCATGTTTAATTTTTTTAAATAATTAAAAGTATTAAAATATGTTTTAAAATAAATAATTAACTGTTTGTCCGTGATATTTTTGGAAAATGTGTGGTTTTAGTAAGGAAAAAAAGAAAATTTTACATGTTTTAGTTGAAAAAGGTAATTGCCCATAATTAAAAGTAATAAAATATATTTTAAAATAAATAAGTAAAGGTTTACCCGTGATATTTTGGAAAATGAGAGATTTTAATAAGTAAATGTAGAAAATGTAACATATTTTAGTTGAAAAGGGTAATTGACCGTGATTTTTTTCGGAAAAAAGGAATTGTTACAAAAAATAGAAAAAACAATGTATTTTAGTTAAAAAGGTAATTGGTTATAAATAATGTTATTATTGAATATTATTAATTTTTTAAATAAGCAAGGGTAATTAAGTAAAATTAGGAAGTATCAACCGACTGACCAAACTTTTAATGTCTCGTGTGTTATAAAATAGTTTAAACTTTTTAAAATAATTAAAAGTATTAAAAAAGGTTTTATAATAAATAAGTAACGATTTGTCCGTGATATTTTTGGAAAAATATGGGCTTTAGTATAGAAAAATAGAAAAAACAACATGTTTTAGTTAAAAATGGTAATTACCAATAATTAAAAATATTAAAATAGGTTTTCAAATAATTAAGTAAGGGTTGCCCGTGATAATATTGGAAAATGAGGGGTTTTGTGTGTTATTCCTAGACAATGAATCAAGATTGTAGAGAGGGGTTGAATACAATCTTTAAAATTTATTTGATTCTTGATAGTGAAGATATGAAATTAAAATAAGAACAGAAAAGCAAACAAGATAAAATCACAAGAATTAAAAATTCAGGTGGATTGTTTTTGTCCACCTAAGAGATTTTATTTGAAGAAATCTATGTGATGTTTATGAATAAACACACAGCTTCAGTGCAAATACACAATTCTAGCTTCAACAATTTACAAAGGATATTGCTTTGTGCTCTCTAAATTGCCTAACTGATTTCCTAGTTCTAGAATTATGATACTACTTGGTTATATATCCCAAGTTTACAAAGATATTTGAATAGTCAATAATACAAAAAGTAAATCTATTCAATATCCTTGTTTCTCCATTCTGAGTAGTAGTCTATGTGTTGGTAGCTTGCCCTTTTTGGCTGATTGTCTTTTATAGAAATGCTACTTTTGACCATACAAACAGAATGCTAAGCTTTCCAGAAAAACTGGCTTTCATGCTTTATGTAGTCTGTCAACCCATGCGCCTCTTCCTGAATTGTCCCTTTCACAAGTAAAACTGGCTTTCATGCTTTATGTAGTCTGTCAACCCATGCGCCTCTTCCTGAATTGTCCCTTTCACAAGTACAGTGTGTATCCGTATAAGCTTCTTGAGTTGTATCGGTTGACAGTATCTTGATCACATCCGTAGACAACTAGTACTGTTATCCGTAGACAGTACATTGTCCACATCCGTAGAAGGTTAATTAAGTTATCCGTAGACAGTCAATTTCACTTATGCAAAATTACAAAGCATCAACTATTTACAATTAGCCTCCCTATTCTACATCTATACTATATTATTAAAGCCGAAACATTAAAAGTTTTGGTTTTCGGTTTTCGGCCGGGTTTTGCTTTTCGGTCATTTATTCTATTTAATAAATAATAAAAAAATAAAAAAATAGTAACTAGATGATTGCCTTTTATAATTAAAAATATTTTTTCCTAACAAAATATACTCATTTTCCAAAAATATCACGGCAATTATCTTTAAATTAAAACATATTACCTTTTATATTTGTTATCACTAAATTCTATGTTTTCCAAAAATATGAGATGCAATCCTTACTTATTTATTTTAAACTTATTTTAATACTATATTTAATAAATAATAAAATAATATAAAAATAGTAACTAGTTGATTTCCTTTTATAATTAAAAACAAATTCTAACAAAATCTACTACTTTTCCAAAAATATCACGACAATTACCTTTAAATTAAAACATATTATCTTTTATGTTTATTATCACTAAAATCCCTATTTTCCAAAAATATGAGGTGCAATCCTTACTTAATTATTTCAAAATCTATTTTAATACTCTATTTAATAAATAATAAAATAATATAAAAGTATTAACTAGATGATTGCCTTTTATAGTTAAAAAAAAATCTAATAAAATTTACTTATTTTCCAAAAAATATCATGGACAATTACCTTTAAATTAAAATATACTACCTTTTATATTTGTTATCACTAAAATTTTTTTTTTTCCAAAAATATCAACTGCAACCCTTACTTATATTTTTTTAAAATCTATTTTAATACTTTTAATTATTTTAAAAAACTTAACTATTTTAACAAGTCAACGTATTTTTTTAACAAATACAATTAATATATTTAAAACACATCTAAAAATATTACGGGCAGTTACTTTTTTTTAATTAAAACATGTTAATTTTTCTATTTGTCCTTATTAAAAAAACTTATTTATTTTCACATGTCAACGTATTTTTTTAATAAATACAATTAATATAATTAAAACATTTCTAAAAATATCACGGACATTTACTTTATTTAATTAAAACATGTTAGTTTTTATATTTTCCTTATTATTAATTTTATTATAAAATAATATTAATAATACCTCATTTATCTTCCTCAGCCCCATCTGTATTTTTTTATGTTCCAATTAATATTTAAGTTTCTCATTTTATAATTTATCATATTAATTTTTATTTTAATATTTTCCGTTTACATTAAATTTTTTAGTTTATTATTTTTTAAGACCCGTGCCTTGCACGAGTTATAAGCTAGTATCTATTAATAGTCAACATGACTTATTCAGCGTTACAAGATTACTTCAACTTCAACATCAGAAATACAACAACTTGTTACATAGAGTCTTATCCGTAGATAAGCTACACATCTACGATGCTATCCGTTGACTACATTTTACTTGTACAATTTTTACTAAGTTAATTTAGTTATCATCAAGAAACAACATAGTTCCAAACATTGTGAGGAAAAAAATAGAAAAAGTAACATGTTTTAGTTAAAAAAAGTAATTGCCCTTGATTTTTTAAGAAAAAGAGGGGATTTGCTAGAAAAAATAGAAAAAATAATGTATTTTAGTCGGAAAGATAATTGGTTATAAATAACGTTGTTAATTAATAATATCTTTTTAAATATAAGCAAGGGTAATTAAGTAAAATCACTTAGGACCGATCACACAAACTTTTAATGTTTCGTCTATTATATTATAGTATAAACTAGCATATAACCGGTGCGAAGCACGCGCTTCTTTTAATATAAAATAATATTTCTTTTATAGTAAAATTATAATTTTTATATTATTTTCTTCTGTATTAATAATAGAAATATATAGAATATAGTATGATTGTCAACTATATTGTATTATAGTTTTATTTATTAAATATAATAAATAACCAAAAATCGAAAACCCGTGCGATGCACGGATTGTTAATTGTTATTTTATTATTATTTTATTAATTGTAATTGTGCAAACAATAAGTAGACATGTTAAAATAGCTAAAAACTTTTAATTAATTAAAAATATTAAAACATATTTTAAAATAAAAAAGTATGAGTTTGCCCGTTATATTTTTTGGAAATGAGGGGTTTTAGTAAGAAAAAATAAAAAATGTAAAATATGTTTAGTTTAAAAAGGTAAATGCCCGTGATATTTTTAGAAAATGAGGTTTTAAAATTTAATAATTAAAAGTATTTAAATACGTTTGAAAATAAATAAGTAAAAGGTTTCCTGTGATATTTTTGAAAAAAGAATGGATTTTAGTGAGACAAATAGAAAAAGTAAATTGTGAAAGGTAATTTCCCGTGATATATTTAGAAAAGCAGGGACTTTGTTAGAAAAAATATATATCATGTTTTAACTGAAAAGGTAATTGGTTATAAATAAGTATTTGATTATTTATATTTTAATATTTTTAGTAATTGCATTTGTTAAAAAAATAAGTAGACATGTTAAAATAGGTAAACTTTTAAAAAATAATTATAATATTAAAATAGGTTTAAAAATAAATAACTAAATATTTGTCCGTGATATTTTTGGAAAATGAGGGGTTTTAGTAAGTAAACATAGAAAAACTAAAATGTTTTAGTTAAAAAGGGTAATTGTCCGTGATATATTTGAAAAAGATGGAGAATTTGTTAGAAAAAATAGAAAAAATAATGTATTTTAGGTAAAAAAGGTAATTGGTTATAAATAGGTAATATTATTATTTAATAATATATTTCTATAAATAAGTAAAGTTAATTAAGTAAAAACATGAAGTACAGTTAATTAAGGGCAATTAAGTAAAATCACGATGTACCATACCGACCAACCAAACTTTTAATGTTTCGTCTATTATAAGTAATGGTTTGCCGGTGACATTTTTGGAAAAAGACGGGTTTTAGGAAGAAAAAATAGAAAAGTAACATGTTTTAGTTGTAAAAGGTAATTTGCCGATGATTTTTTTAGAAAAAAGAGTGGATTTTGTTAGAAAAAATAGAAAATGCAATGTATTTTAGCTTAAAGCGTAATTGTTTATAAATAATGTTATTATTTAATAATAGTTTCTTAAAAAATGAACAAATATAAAAAATAACATGTTTTATTTGAAAAGATAATTGTCCGTAATTAAAAGTATTAAAATAGTTTTTAAAATAAACTAGCTTAAAACCCGTGCAATTCACGGATTGTTTTTAACAAATAAGTAGGTGTGTTAAATTTTTTTAAATAATTAAAAGTAAAATTTATTTTAAAATAAATAAATAATGGTTTCCCGTGATATTTTTGGAAAATGAGGGGTTTTATTAACGAAAAATAAAAAAAAGTAACATGTTTTAGTTGAAAAAGGTGCCCGTGATTAAAAGTATTAAATTATATTTTAAAATAAATAAGTAAGTATTTGTCCGTGATATATTTGGAAAAAGAAGGATTTTAGTAAGGAAAAATAGAAAAAGTTTTAACAAATAAGTAGGTGTGTTATTTTTTTAAATAATTAAAAGTGAAATCAATTTTAAAATGAATAAGTAAAAGTTTGTCCATGATATTTTTAGAAAATGAGGGGTTTTAGTAAGGAAAAATAAAAAAAAAGTAATATGTTTTAGTTGAAAAAGTTAATTGTCCATGATTAAAAATATTAAAATATGTTTTAAAATAAATAAATAAGAATTTTCTTGTAATTTTTTTAAAAAGAAGAAATTTTAGTAAGGAAAAATAGAAAAAATAACATGTTTTAGTTGAGAAAGATAATTGCCCGTGATTTTTTTAGAAAAAATTGAAAAAGTAATGTATTTTAACTGAAAAGATAATTGGTTATAAATAATGTTATTATTTTAAAATAAATAAGGGTAATTAAGTAAAATCAACCGACCAAATTTTTAATGTTGTATATTATAAGATAGTATAGATAAGTAAGAGTTTGCTAGCGATATTTTTGAAAAAGGTGGGATTTTAGTAAGAAAAATAGAAAGAGTAACATGTTTTAGTTCTAAAAGGTAATCCCGTGATTTTTTTTAGAAAAAGAGAGAAAAAAGAATTTTTTTTCTATTTTGTTAGAAAAAATAGAAAAGTTAATGTATTTTGGCTGAAAAAGTAATTGGTTATAATTTATTTTTTAAAAGAAAAAATAGAAAAAGTAACATGTTTTAGTTGAAAAGGTAATTGCCGTAATTAAAATAGGTTTTAAAATAAATAAATAAAATATTCTTAGAGGTTTTAGTAAGGAAAAATAAAAAGATTAACATGTTAGTTGAAAAAGGTAATTGGTCGTGATTTTTTTTAGAATAAGAGAGGATTTTGTTAGAAAATGTGATGTATTTTAGTTGAAAATGTAATTACCCGTAATTAAAAGTATTAAAATAAATTTTAAAATAAATAATTAAGGATTTTCATGTGATATTTTTGAAAAACGAGGGATTTTAGTAAGAAAAAATAAACAAATAATGTTATTATTTAATTTTTTTTATAAATAAGTAAGGGTAATTAAGACCGAAACAACCAAAATTTTAATATTTAGCCTATTATATAATAGTATAGATAATATAGACATAACATAGTTATAAATTACAATTAGTAAATCTAAGTGAAATTTCGGACTTTTTTTAAGAAATTATTAAAAATTAATAAAATAGTTCAAAATGATTATACCATAAAACTAAAATTATAATAATTATACATTGTAGTCAAATTTAAGATCAAAGTCTTTTATTCAACTTTTAAATGTAAAATTATATATCACCGTAATTATTTAATTAGTTTTAGGTCTGCTATTATTTGTGTCATCATTATTCTAAAATATTTGGACATGAAAGTATTTGATTAGTAATTTCCAAAAAGTTACTTTAAAAAATAATTTATATTAAGGTTAAGGAAAAAATGTTATACACAAACTATTAACATTTTAATTGTATATAAGTTCTCCATTATAAAATAACTAGTCAACTAAGCCGCGCTTCGCAGCGGCCCTATAATATTTTTGTAAAATTTTAAATATTAACTATTTAAGAAGAAAATATATAAAATCAATACTTATACTATATTATTAGATACAAAACATTAAAAATTTTTGTACCAGTTTTTGGGTACGGTATGATACTTTCCTTATTTAATTATATGTACTTAATTACTTTTGCTTAATTATTAGCAAACACTTTAATATTTATTTTATAATTAATAGAATTTAAGTATTAACTACCACTTCAAACTTCAACCATTCGTATTATCACAAAAATTAAAAAAAAATTAAATGTCCGTGGACTTTTTATGCTGATTTTGTGTCATATTTTTTGAGCCGACGCCCGCTGCATAAGTACATATAAATAAAAAATACTAAAAAAATGCAATAATAAAATTTTAATATTAACCCCACCACTTCAAACTTCAACTATTAGTATCATAACAAAAATTACAAATATATATATAATAAAGATATTGATTCTTATATAAATAAGGAAATTCAAACAAAATGAATTAAAATTAAGAACTTTAAAAAAATAAAAAAATATTTTTCAAGCCATTCCAGCCTTAAGTAGTTTTAGCTTATTATCTTAACAAAAGGTGTACGATGTATGTGTAGGCTTAAGGTTCTGGTTGACACGAGTACTTTATACTTCTATTTGATCTTCGTTGAAGGAGTTGCATGCAATAAATTTTGGCTTAATGAACAAAATTGCATAAAGTACAAAATTCAACGACCTAAAATTAAGAAAATTGACTCATATTAAGTTACAATAAATCACAAAAATCAACAGTATGATCATATTAGAAATACCTGATAATTTGAACATAAGATATACTTTTTTTTCATTGAAAATATTGATTGAAGATTCTTGAAGCCGTATGATTTTCTCGTCCAAAGTCGATCAACATACATTCAAGAATTCTGAAATCATGAACCTATCCTGCATCAAAATTAAAAAAAATATTAATTTGTAACATGAATGAAATCATCTTTTTAATTAATGAGAAAAAAATTGAACGGAGATAAAAAAAACTTCGGTAGACAAAATAATACAATAGTTAGATGGGTAAAATTTTTTGTTGGGACATCTAGTTTATATAGGGTATTTTAATTATGTAATTAAATTCTAAATAAGATTGATTTATATTTATTGTCTTTTCTATTATTTCGAATCTAAAGAAGGAAATTTAATTAAATTTGAAAATAATAAAAGAAAGTTCTATCAAGCCTACAAATTCGAAAATAATAAGAAAGTTGTTATTTTCTAAATTAAAGAAAGTTCTATCAAGTTCTACAAATTAAAAACTAAATTAAAGAAAGTTCTATCAAGTCCTACAAATTCGAAAATAATAAGGAAGTTGTAATTTTCTAAATCAAAGAAAGTTCTATCAACTTTGAAAATAATAAAAGAAAGTTCTATCAAGTTTGAAAATAATAAAAGTGTAATTTTCAATTTTCTTCCGAAAAAATCGAAAATAATAAAGGAAGTTGTAATTATTAAAATTAAAAGTTGTGAAAAATTGAGAAAATTAGAAAAATAGAACGGAGCGATTCTAGAGGCGCCACTTCACCGCCACCGTCTTCTCCTTTATATAAGTATATTGATATTATATATGGTATTTTAATTATGTAATTAAATTCTAAATAAGATTGATTTATATTTATTGTCTTTCCTATTATTTCGAATCTAAAGAAGGAAATTTAATTAAGTTTGAAAATAATAAAAGAAAGTTCTATCAAGCCTACAAATTCGAAAATAATAAGGAAGTTGTAATCTAAATAAGATTGATTTATATTTATTGTCTTTCCTATTATTTCGAATCTAAAGAAGGAAATTTAATTAAGTTTGAAAATAATAAAAGAAAGTTTTATCAAGTCTACAAATTCGAAAATAATAAGGAAGTTGTAATTTTCTAAATTAAAGAAAGTTCTATCAAGTTCTACAAATTCGAAACTAAATTAAAGAAAGTTCTATCAAGTCCTACAAATTCGAAAATAATAAGGAAGTTGTAATTTTCTAAATCAAAGAAAGTTCTATCAACTTTGAAAATAATAAAAGAATGTTCTATCAAGTTTGAAAATAGTAAAAGTGTAATTTTCAATTTCCTTCCTACAAAATCGAAAATAATAAAGGAAGTTGTAATTATTAAAATTAAAAATTGTGAAAAATTGAGAAAATTAGAAAAATAGAACGGAGCGATTCTAGAGCGCCACCTCACCGCCCCCGTCTTCTCCTTTATATAAGTATATTGATTTATTTGTAAATTTTAGTGTATTTATTTTTTCATGTAAATATAAACATACTTTTGTCACCGTGTTTGATTTTAGTAAGTAAGATAGTGGCATAAAAATATTATGAATTCTTAGAAATTCCTTTTTAAAAAAGAATATTTCATTTTGAAAAGTTTTAAAAGATGACAAAGTATCTATATTGGGAGACCTTCCTCAAAGTTAGAATACATTAGTTTATTTCAATTAAATTAAATCAAATATTATAATTCAATTACTGAATAGACAAATGATAAATTTGAGTAACTTTTACCAAATATAACTAAATAATTTAATCATAAATACTAAACTACAAATAGAAATGAGAGCACCTGCACTACACAAATTCCCAAGTATCATAGAAATGTCAGACAAAAACCAAGTCCTAGCCAACAATAAACAAGAAACCACTAGCTTCAGGCCTCCAGTAATGTAACTTTCTATCTACATTGGTCATATATGATATTTTATACTATTTTGGTTAGCATACCAACATTTTATTCTCCAGATTTACAATAGTACAAGAAACTAGTATTATTAAAATCTAGGGGTAGCACACTAAAAGTTGCAAAAAGAGAGATACATCCACCGACCACAGTTTAATTTAACAATCCCATCGACTTACCACTCAGGTGTGCAGTGTGCCTGGTGCACTATATATATCCATATCCACCTTCCCATCTTACTCAACATTCAGTATTGATCATCTATTTAGCTATTCATAACTTTGCTCATACATCATACAGAAAATGGACTCTGTCAAATCTTGGGTTTCTGACCACAAGCTTACTAGCATTGGTTAGTACATGTTTCTATTGTATCATCTCTATGCATTTAACAGAGTGCCTATAGTTGATACATACACTTTTACTTACAATGCATCGGTTATATGTGTTTTGTAGGATCTCTATGGGCAGCAGGAATGGGAGCATCACTAGTTTATAATTCTCGCTCAAAGGCTCCTCTTAAGCCTAGCCTTAGACTCATCCATGCTAGGTACGGTTGGGCGATTAATCAGTTGCTGCTTCGTGGTCCATTGGGTCACTTCAGACTAATTTTTCGTGAATGTGTTACATGTTATACTTTGAAAATATGAAGTTTTAGCAAGGATATTAAAGATTGAAACTTTCTTAATGTAGGATGCATGCACAAGCTCTTACACTGGTTGTGCTCTCCGGTGCTGCTGCATATCACTACTACGAAAAGTGTTCAAAGGAAGAGATGACCCCAAACAACGTCTAACTCGTCATCAGCTTCCGGCATTGGCTCTAATGATGCTTAATCCATTGTCTTCCAATGTTCTACTCAGCTGGATCCATCTCAATTACTCTAAAATGTACTAATGTATCGGTTTAATTATCATTTACATAGCACCTAATAAGTTTATGTAATAATGGACTACTAGGTAGTCATACTGTAAATATTAGCAACTATTAATCTATTATGCATGAGTTCTAGCTTACCTTCGACTAGAATAATTTGTTAAGTGTGTTGTGTCTTGAGAAAAAAATATCTATGTTGTATGGTACTTCACCAGACACTTAAAAGCTAACAGAGCTTTCTTGAGCATTTTGTACAAGGTTGAAGATCCTAAAGCCCTGCTATAATCTGCTGCACAAGCCCATTACCGTTTAAAGAAGAATCCATGTGTGCAATTATACACTGTCAACCTTGTAGTTCGGGCCCAATTAAAGATTCTACACTTATCTTTAGTCTACATAACCAAAAGTTGTATCAAGTGGAAGTAGAACCCCATAAAATTTCATCAACGAGAATCATTCAGAAACTCTGATGAGATTCATAACACAAACTCAATTGTAAAATTTATCCGATAACATATATTATTAAAAGAATAGTTTATTATCGAACACGAAAAATATTTACAGAACATATAAATACAATTCATTTTGCAGAATAATTTTAGTTTGTAAATGATCTAACTTGGTTATGTATGTGCAATGATTTGGTGTAAATTAAATAAATTTAGCAGAGGGTGTTCTTGACAACTAGTGTTTCAGAGCTAATCATAGTTTTGGTGTTATAAGGTTGGCTTGCACGGTCCTTTTCAGCTTCCTTCCTACCCTTTCCAACCACTATATTATCTTTTCTAATCACTTCTTTCCTAAAGAATCTATTGTTTGTTGAAGTAGCTCCTTCAAAATCACTCAATAAAGATGGCCAACCAATAACCCTCTAAAATTTCTCAGGTACAAAATTATCTGATTTTAAAACCAGGCTATCAGTAAAACAATTCAGCCATTAAGTTTATAAGATCATACGTAACAAGCGCAAATCAAATCAAACCAAACATACGCGGGATGTCTTGTCGTGGAGTAGGACATAACCAGGACTAGGGCTGTCAAACGGATAATTCGGATACGGATCTGCCTGTATCCGAATCCGAATCCGAAAATCTGAATTCGTATCCGGATCCGTATCCGAATCCAAAAATATTTAAATAAAAATATTCGAATCCGAATCCGCCGGATACTATCCGGATACGGATAATATCCGAATCCGAATTTCAGTTAGAATTTTTTAGTTTTTATATTAAATTTTAATTCAATAAAATTGAAAAAAATAATAAAAATTTTATTTTTAAAAAAAAAAAAGTAAACCTAACTAAAACTTAAATTTATTAAAGTCTATTTTATTTTTTTCAAAAATTTACTTTTTAGTATAATTTTGTTTATTTTAAAATATTAAATTTGTAATATATATATATATATATATATATTTACAATTATCTACAACTTATATAAATATATTGTTTAATGATTAAATTATATATATATATTCTGTAAACTTAAAATATAATTTCTAAATAATATGTAACTATATATATAACTATATATATTATTTATTTATCATATTTATTTAATTTCGGATTCGGATATTACCGGATACGGATGCGCCTATATCCATATTCGTATCCGCAACTACCGAATTCGAATACGGATAATATCCGCTTTATTTCGGATACAGATAAAATCCGCTTTAATCCGGATACGAATACAGATATTTCGGACGGATCTCGGATTTTTCGAATTTTTTTGACAGCCCTAACCAGGACTTACAATCTTCATTGGGATAAGAGGAAAACGAGATTTATGCATGTTAAACATAGAATGCCATCTTTGCTTTTATATGAAAATTTCAAGTACGGAGAATAAAATTTAAGGCTATGGTCAGAACGAATTCGATAAAATAATAGAACATGTAACAATCATTCAGTTATCAAATAAAGTCATTTGTTTACAATCTGCACCCTACTACTCAAGAGCAATTATGCAGTTGTTATTTAAGTGGCATTTAATCAATAATTCTGTCTGTCTGTGTTGCAAGTAAAGAATAAGAAATTATAGATGCTTGTAATTTAAACATAAATAAAATATTAGGTAGTCGCAGAATAATTAAGTTACAACAACTCATGCATGTTGCTGACAATATATGTAATCACTCGTTTGATATGACAGAGAAATAAAAGTCTCCTCTCTGTTTTTACATCATAGACAAGATATCATATGGATTGTTCTATCTGCAGTGCTATGCCTTTCATTTTAAGGCCACCAAGGAATTCAATATGTGCAAGTTGTTATGAGGGAGCTAGAAGCATAATCGCCCTTACAAACAAGTTCCAACAAGTTGCTATGCCTGTTGACATCGATAAATCGAGTACCAACTCGACACTTTTTCCAACAAGTCCCTCCAAGGTACACGCCAGTTTTCATGTATTTGGTTTGGTTTTTCATTATTTGGATAGTTATTACATATTTTTTGGATACCCCAAAGTCTTTACGGAAACAGTTTCTCTACTCTTATAATATTTTTATAAGGTAAGGATAAGGTCTGCGTACATTTTACCTTCCCCAATTCTAAAGCGGGATTTTGGTGCGTAACATGAGATTGCTATTTTTTTAAATGTAAAATGTTAAAGGCAATGAAGTTAATATTTTCCTGTTCAGGGGTTTGGAAATGCTTTGAAATGGTTCAAGGAAATGAAGGATTTGGAAGAGGAGTTGACTGAGAAGATGACATTTTTAGGAGGATTTGTTGCTGCCTTTAGAGATCAATTGCATTCTGATATTCAACTTAAGCCTGGTGATCAAGGACCTTCAATACCTGCACATAGAGCAGTACTGGTAATTCCTCTATTATACACTAGCTAATTAATAAATCGCGCTTGCTCACAGGAGCCATGTTTTTGATTATTGAGCTCAATGATACTAACTGCATTCACATATCATGTAGGCAACAAGATCTATTATCTTTAGAAACATGCTAGATGCTGATGGATGCAAAGCTGCACCTAACGACACCATAACACTGCCCGAATTGAGCTACGAAGAGCTCGAATCACTCCTGGAGTTTCTATACAGCGGACACTTGTCAGAAGAGAAATTACAAAAACATGTTTATGCATTATCAACCGCAGCAGACAAGTACGAAATTCCGTTTCTGCAAAGGTCTTGTGGACAGCAAATGCTAAAATCGCTGAATTCGACAAATGCTCTGGACGTGCTAGAAATCTCGGACAATTGTTGCAACCAGAGTTTAAAAGAAACTGCATTGAATTTCATTGTTAAGAACATGGAAGAGGTAGTTTTTACTTCTAGATTTGATGCATTTGCTCTACGAAACCCGCATTTAACTGTACAAATAACAAGAGCATCTTTTATGGATATTAAATTTAGACGAAATGGAGTTGCTAGAGATGTATAGAGCGAATTAATGCTTCATCTTTTTCTATTGTAATGACATGAAAGACAATACATTGACTGGGGTGTGTATATCTTGAGCTCCGTCCAAATCATTTCTTTACGCTTTCTTTATTAGTACGTCCCTCTCATTTTACGTATCAAAAATTTGATCCCCACTACTTTACTTATTTTTATTATGAGGGGACGGAGATAGTATGTTCCTAAGTTACATGTATGTATTTTTATGGGCCCTGTATTTTCAGGTAAAACTATCTCTTTATGGTTCTTGTGAATTGGATTATGGGCCAAATGTCTCATTTGCTGATTTATCCAACATAACGTACACTCACATCCAGGCCCATCAGTATACAATAGAGATTGAGATGTTTTTTTTTGAATAAAAGATTGAGATGATTAATAGAGCTACTAATTAACTAAAGAAACTAGCAACATAAAATGATTATTCTAAAGAATGGATAAGTACAAGTATACAACTAATTAACTTTAGCACTACTCAATTCATTATTATATAAACGACTCATAATTCTTAACGAAGTATAGGATTTGACTCCATGGAGGTTCCCCAATTACTTTCATGGAATTAATGAATAACAACAACTTATATTATTGTCGAAAAGATGTTGATTGACAAATCTCTTTCACCTATATTTTCCAACTTATAATATTCTCTTATGTTTCATTTAATAAGAATAAAATGAAACTGGTTGAATTCATACAAATTTAAACCTAAGCTTAATCATATCTAATTTCTACTCATTTTTGTGATTGATAGATATTTATTTACATCATGTTTGAAAGTTAGATTTTGAGATAAAATTAGATTTTTGAGTCAAATTAGAGATTTGACGGAATGAAATTTCTAATATTGAAATAGTAGTTTGAATACAATAAATTAATTTTGAAAAAGCTGGAGGAGTTTTTTTAATTAGAACATTGTATTTATGTTTAGATAAAAAACAAAAAAAAATATTCAAGGAGAAAAAAAGTGTCATCTGGAAATTGATATTAGTTCATTTTCAAAACAATACAGGAGAGATAAATTTGTAAATACAAAATTAGATCCTCAGCACCACCTAATTAATCTAGTTTTTGTCCATGTCTAAAATTGTAAATGATGGTTTATCAAGTGCGTGTCTAAATATGATACATCGATATTTCAACTTCCCTAGCTAGTTAACTGAAAACAAAAGAATGTCATTTCTTATACAGGAATCTACGTGGTACTCCCAAGTTTTTTGACGGAGAGGAGAATGGAAGAGAAAAGATTAGAAAAGAATAGAAGTAAAAAAAAATTTCAATGTTCTCCCAAAAAACAGTTTAAAACCGACCACTTAAAATCGACCGAATAAAAATGGGGTGATTAAAATCGACCGTAGGTCGAGTTGGTCGGTTTTAACTGTAGATAAGACAAAAACGACATCGTTTCGGCTAACGTGGCACACGATGGGGAAAGGTAAAACCGATCGTACATCGAGCGTTCGGTTTCGCTTGTAGCACACACAAAAACGACACCGTTTTTAGTGACGTGGCAAAGATAAAACCGACGAAATGGGATCGGTCGGTTATATTGTTGACGTGGCAGACACAAAACCGACTGATTCATTCAGTCAGTTTTAAGTGGGGGCCGAAACTGAATAAAAAATAATTTAAATTAAATTATTTGTACCTGTTGAGGTTGAAACATCGTCGTTTTGGGATGAAAGCCATAACCGACCGATTATCGGTCGGTTATAAACTGCTACTTTATTGTTTTTGGTTTAAAGTTCTTATTTCTTCAAATGGAGCATATAAACATAGAAAAGAAAGTTTGGAGATAAAGAGAAAGCAAACTCAAGAAAACAAAGAGGATAAGTGATACAAAACATATAATGTATGTTTTCTTTTATCTATTTTGTAAATAGTTTTCTTTATGTATGTGTATCACATTTATAATTTGAAAGTGCATGTTAAATTGTTTGTTTACATATATATATTTATATATTTGTGTAGATGGCAAACATTGATCGAAGTTGGATAAGTAATCAAATACAAAGTGATAAAATTTCTTTAACTCCTGAATATAGAGATGGTGTAGAATTTTTCATAAATTTTGCAAGTAATAAATAGGGAGTAGTAGAGGAGGATGGTAAGATGAAGTGTCCTTGTAAGCGTTGTAAGAATTTGAATTGGTTAGATATTGATGAAATTAGATTTCATTTGCTTTCTAAAGGGATGCTTGAGAGTTATATCGTGTGGACATCGCACGGTGAATAAGTTGTGCAAAGAAATGAGAGTCGACGTTGTCGTAGTCATCGAGAACCTCCGAGGGTAGAAGAACCGGTAGATTTGAATACTATGTTACATGATTTGGCCGGTGCAAATTATGAATATTATGACACCACGGATATGGGAGCTAGTAATGTAGAACAAGCTCTAAATGATAGTGCTAAAAAATTCTATGAGTTGATTGTTGAAAATGGAGTCCCTATTTATTCGGGCAATACAAAGTATACAAGATTAAGCTTGACTGCAAAATTATTAGAATTCAAAAACTATTCTAATTGTAGTAATAAATCTTTTGATAGTTTGCTTGAACTTCTTGCGGACGTGTTACCAAAGAAACACACATTGCCCGAAAATAATTATGAAATAAAAAAGATTATGATGGGTTTGAGGGTTGAATATGAAAAAATTGATATGTGCGAGAATGATTGCATGTTATTTTATGGAGATGACAAAGATAAAATTGTATGTGATATATGTGGTAAAGATCGTTATCGAGATGTTTCGAAGAAAAATGGTAAAAAAATACCAAAAAAAATATTAAGACATTTTCCTTTGATTCCTCGACTACAACGCTTGTACATGTCGGCATATACATCCGATCATATGAGATTTTACAAGAATCGAGATGTGAACGAGGGAGAGATTAGTCATCCCGCGGACGGAGATGAATGGAAAAATTTTGACCATCACTTTTCATCATTTGCTAATGAGATTTGTAATATAAGGCTTGGTCTTGCTACCGATGGTTTCAACCCATTTGGCCCAATGAGATTCCCCAATGCTCGAGCTACCAATCTCATTCCCACCCTAGCTACACGCTATATGGATTCCACCCGAGGCGAAGCCGGCTTATCCTCGTCCGCTCCGAGACAACGTGAAGTCATCCCCGACAATGTCTTTCTCTCGATCGTTAGAAATGTTCTTACGGAGATTCGTTCCAATCCTCAACAGTTTGCTCGTCAACTATCTGATGAAGAAATATCCACATTTGCACGTGTTATGCCACGTTTTGACATAGTCCAAATTTCGCCGTTTAATAATTATTAATTCAGATTAATAATTAATTGCTTAACCAATAAGCAATATCCTCTCTCTGAAACGAGGAAAGAATCAATCTCAATCGACGAATAACGGAAAATATCTCCAAACGATATTCTTCAAATCATGGAAAGAAATGCGGAGATGCCGCAAGATTGTAGGAAAACCGAAAACATGTGAAGATCAGACTATTTATGGGAACGTGAGGTGGATTGATAATCCTTGAACTATTTATGGGAACGTGAGGTGGATTGATAATCCTTGAACTATTTATGGGAACATTGGATGGATAAACGTTGACTATTTAGGGGCTTGAACTGAATGGGCTTATCTAATGACTTGTTTTTCAAGAACTACGTGAGGCTTGATCCCTATATAAGGGTACGTAGGCACCTTGTATGGTACACATAATTGACACTCGGGAAAAAGGAAGAGAAAGAACCCATTCTCTATTCAATTTCTGAGGAGTTATCATACGAGCTCAGCCCCCAAACATCTAAAAATCTCAAATCCCCCTATTTTCATAATTCGTTATTCCAGCAACCTCCGATTTTGGTTGTTACGAAATTCCTCCAACAACAATTGGCGCTAGAAGGAGGGGATTATTTTTTGATTGTGGAGGACAATCAAATCATCTACATCATATGCAAGGGGGGTTATTATGGATCTGGAGCTGCTTTAATCAAAATTAAGATTAGTTTTTTTATGCTTTTGTCTGTATACATAAGTTATCTTATAAAATTCGTAGTAAATTGAATACATGTCAGATTTTGATGATTTTTTATGATCCGGAAAGCTTTTGTGATTTCCTACAACTTTTGTTCTTGGTGTTTTCTGAGATTATGTTCAGATCTATTCTCTAAATCACAAAACATAATCAGATCCCGTTTTTCAGTCTTGAGAAGTTAATCAGCAGATGTTTTATTTGATTCCCGATTTATTATAAGTCTGTTTTTGACGAGCCATATATCATCGGAAAGCTCTTTTCGTTTTCTACAACTTTCATGTTTTGTGTTTTCCAAGAAAACATCGTCTACATGGTCAGAAAGGTAAAAAACAGATCTTGACAGAATCTGAATCATGGAGATGTTAAAGAATTGTGATGCAATATTCGTAGCGCGTGATTTGATTACTTCACTAGCTCGTGCATGGACAAAAATAAGTGTGGAAGGTCCTTATCTGATAAGGGTAATGTTTTCGAAAGCTCTCTTTTCTAAGGAGGATTAATATTGAAGACCCTACTCTCAGAGGAGAGTCCATGAATAAAATTACATTATTGAAGGTCCATTGGTAGATGGATATTTCTTGGTTGGCACGGAACATTCCTACAATCACGGAAAGAAATGCGGAGATGCCGCGAGATTGCAGGAAAACGTGTGGGACTGGACGTGATATGGTGGCATGGGACATTCCTACAATCACGAGAAGAAATGCGGAGATGCCGCGAGATTGCAGGAAAATGTGTGTGACCGGATGTGATATGGGCTGAAAGCCTGACATTTGAAATTAGGTATCTTCTTAAAGCCTCAGCTCGGGGGCTCGTGGACAAACGAAAACACATCATTATGTGGGCAATGACACTTGAAAAGCGTGTACGCCGATTCAGACTATATACAAAACGCCTAGCGACCGAAGAAATTTGGAAGCTCGAAGAATTCTTAGTTCTCCACTGCAGCAAGCTACACTGAAGAACTGGGGGCTTGTTGTTATGCCGCGTTTTGGCATAGTCCAAATTTCTCCGTTTAATAATTATTAATTCAGATTAATAATTAATTGCTTAACCAATAAGCAATATCCTCTCTCTGAAACGAGGAAAGAATCAATCTCAATCGACGAATAACGGAAAATATCTCCAAACGATATTCTTCAAATCATGGAAAGAAATGCGGAGATGCCGCAAGATTGTAGGAAAACCAAAAACATGTGAAGACCGGACTATTTATGGGAACGTGAGGTGGATTGATAATCCTTGAACTATTTATGGGAACGTGGGGTGGATTGATAATCCTTGAACTATTTATGGGAACATTGGATGGATAAACGTTGACTATTTAGGGGCTTGAACTGAATGGGCTTATCTAATGACTTGTTTTTCAAGAACTACGTGAGGCTTGATCCCTATATAAGGGTACGTAGGCACCTTGTATGGTACACATAATTGACACTCGGGAAAAAGGAAGAGAAAGAACCCATTCTCTATTTAATTTCTGAGGAGTCATCATACGAGCTCAGCCCCCAAACATCCAAAAATTTCAAATCCCCCTATTTTCATAATTCGTTATTCCAGCAACCTCCGATTTTGGTTGTTACGAAATTCCTCCAACAACAGCACGCACTGCCCTCGAGGCCTCCGATCCATCTACCGAACTAAATAGAAGGCTGTAATGGAATAATCTCATTGGTGGTCAGATTGTACACATTGTCGGAACCTTAATTGAAGATCTTGTCAAAAAAAACCGAAGCACAAGTTCAAGAGGTAATAGTTAATCCTCATTTTTTAATTATATCCATTGCACTTTATTTTTTACTTTTTAATTGTTTTATATGTGTGCATAGGAAAAGGATCGACTTGCGGAGGAAGAAAAAGATTATACCGATGTGGATGAGGTATCGGACATTGAGGGTGACAACGGGAATGACGACGGTGAAGACAATGGCCAAGATGGGGGTGATTCCGACGACTCTCCTATTTCTTTGTCGGAGTAGTTAATTATGTGGTTATATGCTTTAGGAACTTTGAATCTGAACTTTAGTAATTGTAATGATCTATGTTTTGTTGGATGTTCGATAATATCGGACTTAACATTGTGTGGTTGATCCGTTTATATCGGACCCATATTTTGGTTTGTATGGTTGATCCGATTATGTCGGAGTTAACATTGGTATTTTATGATCCGTTTGTATCGGATCTAATTAAGTTGGTATTTTATGAATTATGTTTGTATTTATTTTCTGATAATGAGTTTAGGAATTGATTGGTTTTTGGATTGGCATTGGTATTGATTGTTGTTGATATTGATTGGTATTGCCCATTGGAATAGTATATATGGAATGAATGGTACAGGGCATAAAACTACAGAAGCTGCAATTTTTTTAAAAAAAATACCTAGAAAACCGACCGACAATACACATAACTGACCGTTTTTTACCATTCCAAAACACAGAAAACCGACCGGTGTACACCATAATCGACCGCATTCAAACGACATAACCGACCGTCTTCCTTAATGGTGGTCGGTTATACGACGGTCGGTTATGCAATTTTGAGCGACTACTGCCATAAAACCGACCGATATGCACACTTTGACTTCAGTCGATTATGGTTACAGTCAAAACAATTTTTTTCCAGATATAACCGACCGCCAACGATCGGTTTTATTCTGCTGACATCATAGGACACGTGTTGACACGTGTTGCCACGTGTTATTCTTAGGATCCACTTTAACAAATTTGGAAACAGACATAACCGACCGACCGGTGGTCGGATATATGTGTTAAACCTGACCAACTCTTAAAACCGACCAGTCTTAAACTGACCATCGATGACCCGACCGATTTCGGATATAACCGACCCTTTTTGACGGTCGGTTATGCTCTGTTTTCTTGTAGTGCAAGTTTTTTGTTGATGATGAGAGAAAATTTTGAAAAAAGTGATATGGAGGGAAACATTTTGAAAATGGGTGTGAGAGCTTCTCTCCCAATCATCCCATTTTTGGGAGAAAACTTTTGGGGAGAAAATTTTAAAAAATTTATTTTCTCTTTTGTCCTTCAAAAACTCGGGAGCACCATTTAAGAAAGAAAATTTCAAAATTCTCTCTTATTTTCTCTTCTCTCTCCAGATTTCAACTCGGAAGCATAGTGTAATCTCTTATCCCTCAAATCCTATACAATATACAAGAACCTTGCAGCAATATTTCGCTGTCAATTTGTATATTTAGCTGTGCATGTCCTCACGTCTTGTTCTAATCATGCCTGGCTCATGAGTCATGAGTACTAGCCCTGACAAAGAAACAATATTTGACATATGTAGATGTATTATGCATATACCTTATTGTTGTGCTGATTCTTTGCCTAGCAGGGCTAAAGTTTACACGGGATCCTAGTCAAATTCGATTTACGGGGTCCTAATTCAAATTTAGGCTATATATTTTTTGAATATATAGATAAAATGATTCCGGATTTTGTTTTATAGTGAGAGCCATCTCTGTTGTTTGCAGGTTGAACTTGAAAATAAAAAAAATTATGTGACAATAAACAATATTACTCTAGGATTTATAGACTCACGCTCTCTTAAATTTCAGCGGTATCTCTCTTTCGGTCCTATTAACAAGACTGGTTTGTGAGTGAGTTTAGTTATAGAAACGAAATTGTATATTGAAAACAACAAAGCCATACAGTATTTACATATCAAGAAAAATCTTTGCGCAGATGCTGTTTTGCACACTACATCGCAGAAGAAGATTCTCAAGATTAACTATATAACAATAGGGTTTCTCGATTCTGCTCTTAGTTCAAACAATATTGATCCAAGTTTGCCACCAAGTTAGCTCAACTACTAGCTAGCTAGCTTATTATTACTAGCAACATTTTAGCTCCTCATCTGAGCTAGGAAGGCAGATCCTAATTAGCATCATAAGTTTGGCTCCAATTCCGAATAGCGTCTGTAACTGCGTGTTTCACTGCGTGAGTATCAACAGTTTCTCCACTTTCATTGTTCTGCAAATTATTTTAGTAAAGCCTATTATGAATTAATTGTATATGTACACAGTACTGTTCTACTTCAAATTAAAACAAACTTTTATGTATAATCTTGTACTCTTGTAGCATTTACAAATAACAGATAACGAAACAATAACAATTTGCGTGCTATATATTTTTCTTTTTGACAACAGCTGGCCAGCTTGCATATATATATATAATATGTGTGGTACATGTATCTTACCTCTCCGCCAAAGGCTTCCAGTCGAAAACTATCTGCACAAGAAACCCTAGCTTCCATAACATGAAGGCCAAGTTCATCAAAAACTTCTAGTATCGAAACAAGCAAACCTGGACAACTCTTGTCAGAGTATATATTCACTAGAAAACCAGTTTCTAGCGATTCTACTACAACCTGCACATGTAGTAGAACACAAAGGAACAACGATTTTCCAAATTAAATCATTTATAGAATCTCTATTCATGAAAACGCATTATAAGATTAATCTCGAGGTAATAGGAGGACGGCTTATCGTATATTATATATACCTCAACACTTACCTCAGGCCATGAATCCTGACCATGCCTTGAAGTTTCCCCAGTTGTTTCGACATCTTGATTCAGCCTTTCCACTTTTTGTTTAAGTTCTTGTATATACTTGGCTGCATCTAATATGATTGATGTTTCTCTTTGCTGTCACAGAAATAAAGAGACTCGATCAATTAAAACATCATATATATGTAAGCCACAATCTCTTCTTTTCATTTTTCATCCGATATGTATTAATAGATCATATATATGTTTACAGTACATGATACCAACACAACAATCAGTCTTATTTCTTCTCCTTTACTTTATTTCTTCAATTAGAGCTGGAGGCAGGAAGATCTAACTACAGACAACTAATAAGAAGAAACTTAGAGAAGACTGAAAAGCAAATTAGACACACACACACAGAGAGAGAGAGAGAGAGAGAGAGAGAGAGAGAGAGAGAGAGAGAGAAATAAGGCGGTGGCCATTAATGGATTATAACTTATCAAATATCATGAGAAGAGGTCAACATCATTTAGATTTATCACCAAAGCTGCTAGCTAGAACAAAGTGATCCTGATTCAAGAATCATTACAGATATGTGTTTGTGTGTTTACGATGATTGATGATGAATAACTAGGTATAGAAAGACTCACTGCATGAGAATTTGTAAGGGAACGAAGTAGTTGTAACTTCTCATGCAGAGCTGCAGAAGCTTTCTTTTGCTCTTTAGAGACCATTTTTGCTTGTAATCTCTTTGTGAGTTCTTCCCTCTTTATCATTCAGAAGCTCTGCAAAGGGGTCGGGTCCATTGGGATGTGTAGTGCCCTTTCAGATAATTTATGTGATCACTTTCACTTTGTTTATTTCTCCACAGCAATTAACATAACATCCAAATATCCTTATATATTACGTGAAACTACAAGTAAGCCCTTAAGGTAAATATTGTCCACAACTAACTGCAATGATAAAATTGTCCACAATTAATAATGATTGTAACTGCATGCAATGACTCTTCACGTAAGATTTGAATAGCTAGCTAGGAAAAAACACAGGGATTCTATGTTACACATTGTATGGTCACATGTTAAATTCATCTCCTTTTATTAGTTTAAAATATTAATTAAAAAACTATATTTAACACAACATCAGGTATATATTAAATTATCAAATTTTGGTTATCACAAAATAATTAATTTGACCCGCTTCAACTTTTTGCAACTAAATAATTATACATTACCTACAAGTACATAGTTAACACGTATCTATTGCGGACTTTTATTATAATTTTAGATTAAATTCTCACATATTTAAATGATATTATTAATTATATTTTTCCTCGGTAATAAATTTAATATTTTGCATTAGTTATCACTTAATACATCCTAATGACACACTTAAATAAATGATGGAAGTATAAAATATATTACCATCACTAAATATACACACAATAAAACTTATATACATTATAATATTAGCGTCACTAACTAAATATAAACACAAAATATTATACAATTGTGTAGCATATTAAAATCAACATAATTTTAAGTGTTAGACAAATTTGTTATGGTGTTAATTCTATTTTATTTTTAATATCACATTTAGTTATCCATGCTTTTAAATAATAATTATTAAATATAAATCTAAATACTAGTATTAATACAAACATTTGTCTACTTAAAACTTTTGGAGTTTTGCATATATGTTTGACATTTAATCATAAAATATGTTCTATAATATCTTTTTGGGTGGTGGTAAATAATAAGTTCCATACATTTAAATAATTTTATAACTTTCATAGATTTAAATAATTTTTAACTGTCTCATTCTATCTCTTTTTACGAGATAATTATAACATTTCGAATTAATATTGTGACAAAATGATAAATGTATATTAATTATATCAAGTAATCTAATTGCATAAGGTATTAAGGTTAATAAATGTGAACTATATATCCTACTTCTAAAGGTAGACGGCTAAATTTCAAATGAGTACCTTAAAAAAGTTGACTTATGCTGTTTGGATAAATTTATTTATAAGTTAGTTATAAATTTGCTAATTTATATTTTAAAAATAATTATTAAATACAATGAGCTAAATACATGCATTTTAAATTAAAAACATTTAAAAACACAAATTTAAAAATATGAAATATTAAAAGACAAATAAATCAAATAATAAGTCAATAAAATAAAAATATAAGTTGTTACTAAAACATATAAGTTATAAGTTGATTTATAAGTTAGTTGATAAACACCCTTCATTAATTTTTAGAGGTTTATAAGCTTTACGTTTTATTTATGCTTAGTCAAACAAGCCCATAATAAGAATATAGGCAACTCAAATTGAAAAAGTTTGGGTAACTTGTGATTGTTTACTGTGGTAGCTCTAGGTAGGGTAGTAATTTATTTTAGTAAAGGTGAAAACTAAAATACCCACATAAATCATTGTGATATATTCAAATGGCTCCAAAAAAATTCTCACGGGCATTTGGAATTCTCTTTCTCATTTTCATGAATACAGCAGTCATTGCGTTAGTTGGTGAGATGGGAGCAAAGATTCCTATTTGGCTAAGCGGGTTCAAGCAACAAATTTGGGACAACCATAAACCTGCAGGCTTCAAGGTTGTAAGAACTTGCCCCTTGCTATTTATACTCTATTGGAGTGACAATATATATCACGAGATGTCTGTAATAATAGTTAAATCTTAAATCTTTTAATATTATTGATAGATTAAGAATGTCAGTTTAATTAAGATAGTTAAATCTTAAATCTTTTAATATTATTTATAGATTAAGATAGTTAAATTTTAAATCTTTTAACTTAGCAATTTTTTTTAAATCTTTTAATATTATTTATAGATTAAAAGTGGCATTTTAATTAAGATAGTTATATCTTAAATCTTTTAATATTATTTATAGATTAACATAATTAAATCTTAAATCTTTTAATATTACTTATAGAAGAGTTCACACTGTTCACATCAATAGTGATTTTCACTAATATAACATTTTATGTATTATATGACACAAATATAGACATGCATGAGAAGGAAATGCTTCTTGCTTTCAAATATTCAGTGAGAGTATATTATTGTCTGCATTCCACACTTACCATTTTCCAGGTACCCACTCTCTTCACATGCTTGTTGCTATATAAATAATCACAAGAATACAATTAATGTTTTATACTTCCTCCGTCCCATCCAATTGTATATATTGGAAGACGGGGCTCGCCACGTATTTTAAGACTCCAATAATATATATTTCCATAATTTTTTTTTAATTTTTTTTCTTCTGAATTAAAATTTAACATTTAAATTTTTATTCAGAGAAAAAATAATTTTAAAATAAGTTATAGAAGTATACTTTATATACACCTTAAAATGCGTGTCAAACAGTGAGAAAAAACTGTATAGAAATGAGTGAGACGGAGGGAGTAATATTTATGAAACCCAGTTGTTACATATCTAGCCTTACATATATTAAAATAAATATATACATCTCATCCCTATTTATATAAAAGGTTATTGTGACAACCCAGGTCAAATCTCGAGTGTTTTTCGAAAATCGGGTCAAATCCTGATTTCGAGTCTGAAATAAGCTGAATTATACTGGCCCAAATGCAGCCAACTTGGGTAACGACAAGCAGGACGTCAGGCCTGAATGGATATCTCATATATAGGTCTGAATCGTTCCTCTCTAGCCATTGTGGGATAATACCGGCTGGCTTCGTATCCCCACCTCCGAACCTCTGTCCATTGTGGGATAATACCACCAGCCTTCGCGTCCCTACCTCCGGCAACTTGATGAATCAAGCTTTCGAGAGTCGGCTCTGATATCATATGTGACCATTCGGGTCAAAATCCCGAACCTTTTTCGAAAACCGAGTCAAGTCCCAATTTCGAATACGAAATAAGCCGAAGTATACTGGCCCAACTGCAGCCAACTTGGATAACGACTAGGCCACCACATGTCTTCCAAAAGATCATGATTTTTGTTCTTTAGTAGTAGTACTTTACCTTATAAACTGAACTAAAGTCCCAAATCTTCTCGATGTGGGACTGGGGTGTTACAGTTATTATCGGGGTATCTCGTATCTACAGTGAATCAACACAATCATTTTCTAGTTTCTAGTCTGTAAGTTGCAACTTGTAACTTTTAACACGTACCATAGCTTTTTATTGTGTTTTTTTTGCGAAATAACTCTTCTGTTTTACCTTGAACAATACTGATAGCCGTTGGGTTTTCGGATCAAGTCCGAAGGGATTATCCATGCCATCATCAGAACATGTCTTTGTTAGTTGTTTTTCTGGTCCCTTATTTTGTCCTTCATTTTTTCATATTATCCCCTTGGTCCCTTGTAAGGTTGGTGATTAAACAGAGCTACATGTACATGTGTTGTTCTTTCCAGAAAATCAGGAAAGAGCTGGTGATGAGAGTAAAAGACACGTGTCATACAGGTGTCTTGCATGCATTGGAGGGAATTAACTGATTTGGTTTTGGTAAGGCCGTAGCTGGCCCTTATTTCGTAGTCCGTAGCCGCAGCCACAACAATGAAACTAATGCAAGTTATGATAAAGGTTTTTAGTTTCCTGAGAAGCAAGCCGTAGCAGGAATTCATTTTTAAGGTCCATCATTTGCCCCCAAAATTAAGTGTAACCTTTAGGTTACAATGCAAAAGTAGATTTACTGTAGCTTGTGACTTGCACTGGGAACTTGATTAGAGTTTTGGGGTGTGCGGAGTGAGGGAAGACTGTGTAACAAGGTGTTTGATGAATATAACTGAGAAACCGAATCATGCATGGTCAGTTTCAACATATGATAGAACGACTGTTTTATTTGAGATAGATAGTTATGGATGTAAATGCTTGTGGAAGTGAATTGTTGTCCTGGTTTGTGGGGTTCTAAGAAATCTTAGTGGGGAAGAAGAAACAAACAAGTTTGTGGCTCAAGAAGGCGACTTGAGGTTTTTATTATGCTGGCAAAAATCTAAAGATAGTGTTGATTTATTAGGTCATTCGAAGCATGGAAATGACCTTGAAAGGGATAATGACGCTATGTCTGAAATCGACTAGTACTTTGAGTATAGCGATGGATTTTGGATTTATGCATCATATGTTACTTATTTTTAACATGCGGGTCTTTCTGTGTCCAAGAATTGGTGTTAAAGGCGATAGTTTGGCTTGTAAAACGTCATAGGATGTTAAAATGATATCGGGTGATGCAGGATTTTTGTCAGAACCTGTCAAGTTTCTTGATGCAAAGTCAACGGAGGCTCGAGAACTGGCAACCAGAGTACTCTCCAGTATGATATCAGGTCCTAAGAATCGTAAAAGATTCATGCCAAACCAAGAAAATATAGGTTTGCTTGTTCAATTGCTTGATCGAGAGGCAGTTCAGGTGACGAGAAGTTGTTGCCCTCTATTCTAATCACTAATAAGCTCCACCAATGGAAGAAAAAGAATTGTAAATTTTGGGCAACTCCAAAAACTCTGAAGTCACAAACTGCCCGTAACCATATGTTGAAAATTTAAACAGCAGCCATCAAAATCTTTAGGTAGAAGTAGTAATGACTAGTGTGTTTATATGGACCTATATGACTTCTGTTAATCATATGTTGATTGTTGGATATATACATCCTAGATTGTGCGCAAATAATAAAAGCAATAATATTTGTTCACGCGTAGTCATACATGATTGGTAATAAAAAATGATTATCCGTAGCCACACATAGTTGACATATGCGTACGAAAGAACAATTAGAATCATAACATACTTAATTGATCGTACCTCTGTATACTTGAGTTCTAAGTTGAGGGCCCTGCATTTCACCAACCCATCCTTGATGTCGATCGGATGTGATCACTCTAGTGTAACTAGAGTTTTAATTATGTTTATCTATGTTTGTGACTGTGTTTGTTGGATTGTGTACGTGCTTTTAATTCTGTATTTTGTGACCATGTTTATCAATCGGCCTTATTAATGCATTTCAGTTTTAATGCTTGTGTTCATCTTTTCCTTCATTTTCATTTTGTGTTCCTTGTAAAATTAGTTTTGAATATTGTTATTGTTTGGATTGGGTTTGGGTAGGGGGATTGGATCCGTTTTGTTGATTAGTTTTTTGGTGATTGCAAAATAGTACAATGGATTGAGTTTGGGCAGAGTTTCCGGATTCCGGAAAATGGCGCCGAAATCTGGAAATTATCGTCGGATTTTTCCAGATTCCAGCCACATTCAAAGGATTTTCCGGCAGCTGTTCTTGGCATGTTTTTTTGATCCATTTCTCCTCTGATACCATTTTTAAAAACTGTTTTTAGATTTTATTTTCGAAAATCCTTTTATGTAATTTACAAAATTCGTTTAATTAATTATTAAGTTGAATTAATTATTAATTTTTCTTAATTAATAAGCTAATTAGTTAATTAATCGATTAATCTAGTCATTAGTTGATTAATTTTGAAAATTAATTATTAATCGAGTTTAATTATTTTTTATTTAATTTAATCATTTCGATTTGATTTAAAATCCGAATTTCAACAACTATTGTAACACTTTTAAACATAACAGTGTCATTTCTAACGTAACACATTTCTGCCGGACCCACTTCTGTGGGGTCCACGTGATTTGAAAAAATTAAATAAAAATAAATAAATAACTACTGTAACACTTTTGTATTGTAACACTGTTGTGTAACACCATCACTCCTTGTAACACTTTTATTACTAATGTAACACGAATTGAGAAGTGTTTCAATAGTCCAAAATTTCCTAGCTATTATAACGGTTTGCATGTAACGCTTTTCAAAAAGTGTTTCAATAGCCCACTTATGATGTAGTGTTTAAATAGTTTGTATATATTTGACAAGATAGGCCAATCTATCATATCACTTTTTTTTAAAAGAAAATATGTTCGTATACATTAATTTCACTGTCTATAAGGAGTATTTAGTATATGAGTAGAAAAATATATAATATTGTAATATTAAACTTTACGCGGAGCTTTGTCCGGTGAAGAACCTTGCAAGATCAAACTTTACAAGGATCATATATATTATTGATTGCTTGATCAATTAGATCAAACTTTACACGGTCCTGTATTTCTAATTGATTGCTTGATCAATTTTAGCAGCAGGAGAGAACCAACCTAGGTGGAAGACAGGAAGCTCTACTGTATTTGCCATTGAGCTGGCGTACATTGTTCCTTGTTTTACACATGATCACGTGTATCACAAAAAAGTTGATTTATATTTTAAAATGAGTAAGTGCTTTATAAGTGATAAGTTGATGGATTCTTCTAAGTTATACGGGTGTTTGGATTAATTTACTTATAAGTTAGTGAAAAATTTGCTAAATTAAATTTGAAAAAATAATTATTAAATACAATGATTTCAACACTTGCATTTTAAATTAAAAAAATATTTAAAAACACAAAGATAAAAATATAAAATATTAGAAAAATAAAGAAATCAAAGAATAAGTTGATAAATTAGGTAAAATGTTAGTGATTTCTAACATTTAATTTATCAATTTATAAGTTATAAGTTATCAAATAAGTACCACTCATAAGCTATTATCAACTTATAATACATAAGTTGTAACTTAAAAGAAGAGCCAAACAGGCCTGAGTAGACTTCGTCTACAATAATGTGAAGGACATTGTGGCGGGAAAATGCGACAAATACGTTGTTTCGCTTATTAGTGAAACTTCGTCTTCATACATATTATTGTGTTCTCTTAACAGTAGCTAGCAACCCTATGTATTTCTTATGATCAGTTTGTGTGCTGAGATACTAGCAGTAAATTATATTCCTAAACTTTTGAGATAAAAATAAATGATAGTTTTTCACTTTGATATGAAAGCGATTTGGCATAGTGTATTATTTAGGTACTTGAAACACTAAAAAGATGAATTTCTTCAAGTTAAACTTTTAAAAATATTTAGACACATGCACTAAACAATGCAGGTGGTGCTTAATATTCTTTCACATAATTAGTAATGAAACTGAAATCATACCAAAGAAGAAGTTTTTCTAAAATCAGTATAATGCAAGTGAATAAGCTCAAAGTAGACAATTATCAGGACCATTCTTTCCTATTCCAGAAGTTATGGTATGTGTACCTTGTGCCCAGCTGTAAGTGTTTGCGACTTGTGACAAGTGATTGTTGCATTTAGGTCACGGGATGAGTTTATAAGCAGTGAAGACAATGAAAATTTTGAAGATTTAGACCAGGAGAAAAAGAAGTGTTTATTGGAATATGTATGTGATAGTGAGTATCTTGTTTGTCCGTTCTTCATCACATGTAACTAAATCCGCTGCTAAAAACAATACAACCACATAAAATGTACCAGGACCAACAAGGCATAGAGCTCACACATCAATATACATATATGCATGCATGTATGGCATAGAGCTCATACATTTTGGCTTAAAATCACACATATAGCTAAAGATGAAAGTAGTTTCTAGAAGTCTACTATATTGGACCACACCAATAAGTTTATACCAGTATATATATGTGGGTTAGTTGTTCAACTTCAAAGTAATAAAATTTACCATATTTCAAATAGTCTATTTTTGCCACAGGTTTTGTTCCAACAACAAATTCTCTTTATATATTTCAAGATTTTGTCAAATGTTTCTTCTTCTTCTTAATTTAGAGTTGGCAGTTTGATCTTTTAACTCTAAATTTAAAATTGTTTAGTTACCTAGTTGATGATAAAAACTAAAGTACTCTGATTACATATTTTACCTAGAATATGTTAGTCTAAGACATGTAGAAAATTTAAATGCAATTTAAAGGTGGCTTCATTTTTCTTTTATTTCTCAAATAACCTTGTATGAGTCAATTGTCACTTTTATGTTCATAGGCCAATGTGCTCCCTTGGTCCCAATCCAGTTTGACATGGATTGGGCCTCCAAATCAACAACCCCCGGCCAGTCCCTACTTCTTCTTCTCACAAACCAAGACTTGAGACTTGAGACTTGAGACTTGAGACTATTACTCCCTATGTCCCCCTCAATTATGACACGGAATTTAAGAAAAAATGTAAATTAATAGAAAAAAGTAAGAAAAATGAGTAAAGTGGTGGGACCAATAAATATTTAATGTATAAAATGGGTATAAAGTAGGTATAATGGAGAAAAGTAGTGAATGTGATTGGATTTTATATTATAAAATGTTACTATTTTTGATATGTAAATAAATGAAAGGGACGTACCAAAAAGGAAAGTGTAAAGAAATAAGAGGGACAACGTAGTACTAAACTAAACTTTATGTATAAACATGCACATTTGAAAATTGTGGGTACGCGGATGCATATGCTTGTTACAACGTGCCCCTGCCCCTGGATTTGGATGCATCATTATTGATTACTGGAAATACTAAGAGCAGGTGGATTGAGTAGCTTAACCGAACTACATCGTTTACTAACAAACCAAGTGGAGAATCAGAGTTTTTATCGAAGTTTGCAATAATGTCAGACATGATTGTGTCACCAAATAGCAGGTATCCTGTAAATCTAACAGCGAAGTATATGTAAACAGTGTGTAATAAAGACATTTGGACATCTGAGGTCATATCCGAAGCTTTACTTAGCTCGGCTGTGCCATACCTAAGAATCCCCCCCCCCCCCCCCCCCCCCCCCCTTCTTTCCCATACCCTAGTTGATAGTTCTAGCTATCTTATATAATTCTAGATCATTCTCGCTATTAAGCTAGTATGAAGAGTTATAAACAGACCCATAGTTGGAAGCATGATAACTGATCAAATCATCTAAGTACTTTGGTTCTGTAGATTGATTACATTGGGCTTTCCAGTTTGAATTTGAAAAGTAAAAATAAATAAATTATACATGTACTTTTACTGAACTGAACTGTACAAATTGTTGAAAATGGCAACTGAACTTGTTAATATTGCTAGAACAATCACCACCACAGCCATGATCCTGTCCTTTCTTGTTGATATACCATAAGCATCTCTGCCATTGAATTATACATAAGAAGATATATATGACACAACTTTAAAAAGTAGTTATAATCAGAAGATTAAAAATTCAGAAAAAAATAGAAGGAGATCAGAAGTTCTTACCTCAAAACTATTGCACCTGGGAATACAAATGCAAGACAAGCAATCGTGGTTGATCCGACAAACTGGAAAAAATACCATATGTCGGGAATGACTATAGCTGCCAAGTAAGCAATCGCAAGTATAGCACATGTAAGGCACACAAATCTTGGGGTGTCCGATTCCAACGGAATTTTTTTTGGGAAGAGTAGTTCATCAACATTAGCCCTCAATGAGAAGTTGATTACTGGAAATACTAAGAGCAGGTGGATTGAGTAGCTTAACCGAACTACATCGTTTACTAACAAACCAACTGGAGAATCAGAGTTTTTATCAAAGTTTACAAGCATGTCAGACATGATTGTGTCACCAAATAGCAAGTATCCTATTAATCCAACAGCAAAGTAAATGGAAACAGTGAGTAATAGAGACATCCGGACAGCTGAGGTCATATCCGAAGTTTTACTCAGCTCTGCTTTGACGGGATGAACTGCAGCAGAAAAAGATCATAATTAAGTTCTCAACAACACAGCTTATAAGCAAAACACACACCCACACAAATACACAGAGACTACACATATATTATCATTTCAGCTCAAATTACATAATAAAGCAAGGAATGGTTCAACTCTTACCAATAATATGGCAGACGAGGCCTGTAGCTAAGACCGGGATGGTGGTAAATAGTTTAAGGAAGGAATCTGTGCTAGAAATTTCTGGAAACAGTCTCAATTTCATGGTTTTTCCTGCCCATATAGCATAAATGACCATAGCAAAACTTATAGCGATAAACACCAAAGCCAAGAGAATGGACACTGCTGAAGCATGTCCTAGTGATTCTGCAAGCAACAAGCAGCACCAAGGTTGGTATGTTATATTTAAAAACTGGTCAATTACTGAAATTCAGATCTCATGTACACAATGACTCCACGACTCCACTAACTCTTGAACCCCCATCCTCTTGACTTGAGGGGTACTAGTGGAACTACAAGCCACTGGTCATTCTGCAAACCCTTGGCAAAAATATTTTGACATTTAAAATATAAATTCAACAGTTGTATACTTTGGATAACATGATCCGTCAAGCACAAGTATGTTCGTGAAACTCGTCAAAGAGAGTACCGCTCTGAAATCTATAAGAAATTAAAACATTAGTATCATAAACAATTTTTCTAAACTCTGACCTATACGCGGCTGCAAGAGCAGAGGAAGCAAAACGAAAAGCACCATGAAAAGAAGAGCAAATGGGCGAGCGTTCCACCAGTGGATGCCAAACCATTCTTGTAGAATACCCAAATGTATTGTTTCACCGGACTGGCTACCTGTGAGCACATCCCCTGAGAACAATTAACAATAATTAGCAAACATGCTAACAACTATTGCCTTCAGTCAATTCATGTATATTCAGTAAAATTCGTTGCTTGTAGTTTTGTTGACTGATTAAGCCTATTAAAATTATTAACTTGTAAGATGACATACATATTAGGCCCTTCGAGGGTTGGTAACTTGGCATGGACTAAGAGCTATCTTGACGGGTTTCTAGTGAACTACTCTTCAATCCCAAATTCCCAATACACGAGTTCTCAAAAAAGGGGAGCGTCGACAAAAGTATGATATAATTTTAGGAGAGTCGGCAAGGTAACACAAACTTTACCCTTTTCTTCAACTTATGAGCAAAATGCTTGCATTTGTGCCCTTTCCGTAAAAAAAATAGTTACAACTATCTGGAATAAGCAATAACATGTTCACATTTTATACTGCGGCATTATTTAAGTACCATCATGATACAACCACTAATTGTACCGAATTTCTCATCAGGTCTAGAACTAGTAAGCGACAAGCAAGCTAACATTGTAATTTGTAAGAAAAGAAATGCATAGGATTCGCTAATAGACTAGCCACAAAACTCATCTACCCTCCCCTGACCTTGTTCACACAAATTCTCACTCTCCGTCACGTGTACTTAAAAATCTAATACATTCACACATAACATTCCAAAATGTTTATAAAACATATGTTCAGGAAACAATCATGATCTTATCTTAACAATAATAATCAAGTAACAAAAAAGAAGCATGATCTTACCAATAATAATCAAGTAAATGATAAGACCACCGAGATTCGATAAAATGATACAGAATTGCAGTGCCAATGAGCCAGTCTTCCCAAAAGACTCAGCCATAACACCAGCATAAGAATTTGAGTTTCCAGAGTGTGTGTACCTCAGCAAAAACTCCACAGTGACATCCACCAAAAGGGCCATCAGGGTAATCAGTAAAAACCCTGGAATGATACCAAGGACTTTAAGAGTTGCTGGAATTGACATGATCCCAGCACCAATCATGCAGGTTGATATATTGAAAACTGCAGATGATATTGATGCACCCTCATCTGGACTTTGTGTGATCTCTGGTAGTAGAGGAGCTAGTGATGTTGTTTCTTTTTTCTCCAACTTCATTGAATTGTAGGGTGTATATATCTGTGTGACTGTGTGTGTGAATCAGTGAATAGACGGACAGCCAAGATTCTGCCTATTTAAACTGTTTTTGGACAACCCAATTTGTTTTGGAACTCATACATGGTCATTGGTCAGAGTTACAGAGATGTATAGAAAGATCAATAGGATTTACTGTATTATTTAGCAAAAAGGAAAAAGTAACTGAGATTCCTTAAATATTAACAAAATCCTTACAGTATTTTTTATACACATGGCTTTTTTCAGATATTATTTTAATATATATAATATTTTTATAATATGAATTAATTTTATTCAATACCTCAAGTTCATTATTGTCAAAAGAAAAATAATTAATAAGATTTCTAGTTTCCCTTTTTTATGTTTGAATACATGTGAATAGTGAATGCCCTGTGAAGATCTTGATTATCATTTTTATCTTTACTCCTAACTTAAATTCGAGAAAAATGATTAAAAAAAGAAAATTCTCAAAAATAATTAAAAAAAGCTTTTAAAATTATTAAAAATCTCATTTCTCCCTAATTTTAAAAATTATTACTCATTCTAACTATATAAATGGTCAAATTAAAACATTAATAAAATATAAAATAAAGATCAATTTTAGAGAATGTTATTGAAATTGACACACAAATTAATATAATAACTTATTAAAATTTTAATTTTTTATAATATATTTAAGATCGACTAAATGACTCTCGTAGATGCTCTTACATCAAAAAACTATGGACATTTAATAAATATAAAAGTGGGTCATGGATTTTAATTTGACATCACTTTGAGATCCTCGGCCCATCATGTCCCTCCGGTGATTGGATTTAGGGCCCATACGGCTGCATTAAGAATAGGAGGAAAATGAACACAGTGGAAATTGATTTTATAATCTATTAATCTATTAGCACATGTATGATTGGTTAGAAATTGATAAGATGTCCAGATCAACATTATGATACTTCATGACAAACTAAAAATCTTTGCATCGAATTATTAGTGGTGTCGATTCTTGCCCAAAGAGGGTATGTACATATTTTTTAAACTTCATAATTGTTATGTTCAAATTTGGATATGGACACTAAACAAGTTCACTTTGAATATTAATAAAGATTAGCTTACTAAATTCGGTTAAAAAAATTTGGGGTTCCGATTTATTTCACTAAATATTTAATATTCAGATTGAGCCTAATAAAGACATTAAAATTGAAAGAAAATTCAACAACAAATACATAAAGTCAACGTGAGTCGGGCTCGATCTCCAACCCATCTCGCTAGAAGAAGTTCCAACACATTTCTTTCTAGGAGGATTCGGGCTCATCTCTCCTGCAAGCTACTAGTTCACCTTGTTAGTTGGAGGTTAAACTCATCTCGTTAGCTTAAGGTTGGCTTCAACATGCTAGTCGGAGGATCGAGCATACTTCGCTAACCGGATACGGGCTAGCTACGCTAATAAAATTGAATTGAACTAAATCAAATTTGGTCATAGATCAAGTATTCTATAATCAGTCCTTAAAATAAAGCTTAAAACTTAGTAATAAACCATTATCACTCCCTAACACATACTCATTGTGATGACTCGAATTATCTAGTCTACAATGAACAAATTAAGTGATATTTAATCTCCAATTCAATCACTATTTAATGCCTTTAAAAAATCATTATTTTGACATTTAATGCATTAGATAAATAATATAATATTAATTTAACCTAAAGATTTCTCCTATAAGTTCGATTGTTAATTCATCTCATTTTTAAATAAAATACATAGCAAAAATTATTTTGTAATTTTATTATTTTAAATAGTATACAAATATGTAATAATAATAATAATAATAATAATAATAAAGGTAAAGATAAAGATAAAGGTAAAGAGAATCTAAAAATTACTCGAGAATACTTTTCTATTAGTGCATCTCAAATTTCTAATATTTGGATACCTAATTAAAAATCTAACCGTACATATGTAAATATCTAATAATCTAGTAAAAATAAATGAATATGCAAATTTTCATATGATTCCATGATTTCGATCAATAACTTTTTAATAAAAAAAGAATCGATCAATATCTATCGTTAACGTTATATAAGCATTATAAAATCGATATAATTTACATAAAAATATTCTAAAACCATATTTTAACATAATCTTCAAATCTATAAGGACAGATCATCAAATAATATTCATTAAATATGATTATAAGTTACACTAATAGAAAAAATTTCTACGGTGAGTTGTGACCTTTAGATATAAGATAAAAACAAGTGTTCCAAAAAGAACAAACAGAACATACAGATAATAGAACACTTACAAGAATTCACGGATCTTGAACTATATGATCATCACAAGTAAGTAAATACATACCTCCTGACATGGTGACGATTAGTTGATAGCAACAAGGTCTTGTACTGTTATGCTTCAATGGAGAAGTATGGATTTCTCTATCTTCTCTATATATACGTTAATTTATGTGTTGTGTATGTTCTTAATCCCACACATTTGATGGAAATGGTGGAAGTATATATAGATAGATAGAGGACCATTCAGCTCACCTTTATAATTACCTCTCAATTAATTACCCATCAGAATTAATTAAGTAAGGTATTTTATCTCTTGAGTTTCCTATAGACCACTTTATGAGAAATTTATTATTATATATTATAATTTCTTACAGTCTCCCACTTGGTCTTGTAGGAAATAAGCCATAAATGTGCACAAGTACATCAGTTTCACCTTAAGTCCTTGGTTGATAGATTAACAAATGTATGAGTCATGGCGTGCCCATGTTATTGTACAACACGTTTACTTCCATGTACCACAACATCTGCATTTCTCACAACTAGGTCATTTATGTGAATGGCTTTAATGATTAGTTATCTATTGACTTAATTCGTCCTATTCTCTCTCTCTTCTCCTGTTATACCTAATGAGAGTCGGCCGACTCTTCCCTTAACCCTAGCCCAACATCTTCATCCCCACCCCCTTTTTTCCGATCTCCATCCCCATCCCCTTTCTTCCCATCTCTGTCCTCACAACACCTCTTCTCTTATTTTTTCAATTTTCTTTCAATAAAATCGAGATTTGTTCCACAAATCTTGTTTTTTCGTTTTCGTTTTGTTTGAGTTATTAGGTGTGTGTTTGATTGTCTCGCTTTGTGCGATGTGTCTCGCTTTGTGCGATGTGTTGGTTGTGTTGAAAATGAATTTTGCGGTGTACTGGGAGATCTGGATATCTCGCATCAACACCACTTTCGGCAGGTCTATAGTTGGTGTCCGGCAAGTAGATAGCTGGGGTGCGTTTGGAATGGTGGTGAAAATCGCATGTGCTCACCTCTCACAAAAAATATTTGTTCATAACATGAGGTATCTAAGCTTAGTTTTTGCAACTGAGTCCTCTGAATATTGCACTATCCATGAAGTTAATGTGAAGGTCAATTGTGAAGCTACTGTTTTCAGGGGAGATGCAAGCTGGATTGCTCGGGAAACTGTTATCTTCATTTTTAATTTTAAGAATATTTGTATTCAATTAGTTAAGCAATCTGGAAACAAAACAACTAATTACTTAGTTTGTTTATTTGTTTTTCAACCTGGTTGCATGATCAGTTGGGGGTTTGTCCCGATTGAATCTCTTTCAAAGTATTAATGAAATCTGCTCTATTTTTGGCAAAAAAAAAAATGTGAATGGCTTAATGGTCACATAATGTTTCATTCATCTTAAACATAAGAGTGTACACCTTTATGATGAGAGAAACAGAAAACTTTAGATGTTACATATATATATATACAGAGCTCAGTAATTGTCTAATTGTCTTTCATGAAACAAGTGACATAATCAGTAATTTAAGGAACTGTCCAAGAGACCTAAACTTTCAGCATGCTTTTCGAAGGTCTTAATTGGCAATCCTTTCGTAAATATGTCTGCCACTTGCAAATCAGTGCATATAGACTCAATGACAATTTTCTTTAGTTTAACATCTTGCTTTAATAACAGGTATTTTAGGTCCATGTGTTTTTGAACCGTCAGTAATCCTGTCATGCTTAGAAAAGAATGTCGCAGCTTGATTGTCACAATAGATCGATAATGGTTTAGAGATGAAGTTTAAGGCTCCAAACTGTGAAACAAAATTGCGCAGCCACGATCCTTGAATGGAAGCTTCATAACAGGCCACAAATTCAGCCATCATTGTGGATCCGAAAATCATCTCAGATTTTTGACTTTTCCATGAAACAGCACCTTCACATAAAAGATATGTATATCCAAGAGTGCAGAGTCTAGTATCAGGACATCCAGCAAAATCCGAATCAGAATAGCCAATCATCTGTGGATGTCTTGTCCTTCTGTACGTAAGCATATGATTTCTGGTTCCCTTTAGGTATCTCAATACTTTCTTTGCAGCCTTCCAATGAGCGATCCCTGGATCACTCTGAAATCTTCCCAACATGCCAACAGCGTGGCTAATGTCAGGCCTGGTACAGACCTGTGCATACATCAGGCTCCCCACGAGAGATGCATAAGGATAATTCTTCATTTCTTCTCGTTCGATAGGTGTCCTTGGACATTGCTTAAGTACAAGTATGTCTCCTTTATGCAATGGAACAGGACTAGCGGAACAAGACGACATGTTAAATCTCTTAAGAACTTTATCGATATAGGCCTTCTGAGACAAGCCTAGAATTCCTTGGCTTCTATCACGAAAGATTTCTATGCCTAAAACATATGAAGCCTCTCCCATATCTTTCATTTCAAAGTTCTTTGAGAGATAGTCTTTTGTCTCTCGCAACAAACCAAGGTCACTACAAGCCAATAATATGTCATCAACATACAAAATCAAAAATATGAATTTGCTCCCACTAATTTTAAGGTATATGCAAGTATCGACGACATTTTCAACGAAACCGAAATTCGTAATGGTTTTATGAAATTTTAGATACCAATCTCTGGAAGCTTGTTTTAGTCCATATATTGATTTCTTAAGTTTGCAGACCATATGCTCCTGCCCTTCATTTATGAAGCCCTCGGGTTGACACATATAAATTACCTCTTCCAAGTCTCCATTCAGGAACGCGGTTTTCACGTCCATCTGGTGTAACTCAAGATCATAATGAGCCACTAATGCCATGATGATTCTTAAAGAATCTTTCCTGGAAACTGGAGAAAAAGTCTCAAAATAATCGATGCCTTCCTTCTGATGAAAACCTTTAAACACAAGTCGAGCTTTATATCGTTCAACATCGCCTTTAGAATCTCGTTTGGTTTTAAATACCCATTTACAACCAATCGCTTTATGACCTGGTGGGAGTTGAACGATCTCCCAGACTTGATTATCACTCATAGATTTTAATTCATCCGTCATCGCATCAACCTATTTGTCAGAATTAGGTCTCTTGATGGCTTGAGCATAAGAAACCGGATCATTATGTGCATCAGACTCTATGTGATAAAGCAAGAAATCATCAGAAATGGCCGATCTCTTTTGTCTTTGAGATCTTCTTAACGGTGTTTCCGATGACTCCCCATCAATGCTTTCATTTGTGAGAACCTCATCATTGAGCTGATCATTCATTGTGTTCTCCTCAGTGTTCTCATATGTGTTCACAGAGGAGTTCCCAATGTCTTTCGAAATAATGGGTAAAGGGACCTGTACCCTTACTTCTTGAATGATCGCATCACTTTGCTTTATGCTCCCACTAATCTCACTATTCTCATAGAACTTAGCATTACCAGTTTCAACTATTCTCGTACTATGGTTTGGACAGTAAATTCGATATCCTTTTGTATTTTCCGGAAATCCAATAAAATATCCACTAACCGTCCTAGAATCCAACTTCTTTTCTTGTGGATTGTATATTCTAGCCTCAGCCGGACAACCCCAAACCTGGAGATGTCTTAAACTAGGTTTCCAGCCTTTCCACAGTTCAAATGGTGTTTTCGGAACTGCTTTGCTTGGAACCCTGTTTAAGATGTAAACGGCTGTACGTAAGGCTTCCATCCACAAGAACATTGGCAAATTAGTGTGACTTATCATGGATCTCACCATCTCCATATATGTACGATTTCTTCTTTCAGCAACACCATTCTGCCATGGAGATCCAGGGGCTGTGTACTGAGCAATGATTCCAAGTCTCTGAAGAAGTTTAGCAAATGGTCCAGGATGTTGTCCTGTTTCATCATACCTCCCATAAAATTCACCACCTCTATCTGACCTGATGATTTTCACCTTTTCTTTTGTCTGTCTCTCTGCCTCAGCGATGAACACTTGCACAGCATCCACCGATTGAGATTTCTCATGTAATAGAAAGACATAACAATAGCGTGAGTAATCGTCGATAAATGTGATGAAATATTTTTCTCCTCCAAAAGTCGGAACATCAAAAGATCCGCAAATGTCTGTATGTATGATTTCAAGAAGCTGGGTACTTCTTGTGGCTCCTTTCTTTGTGTTCTTTGTTGTTTTTCCCTTTATACAATCAACACATGCTGGAACATTATTAAAATCCAATTGTGGAAGAATACCATCCTTAACTAATCGTTTGATTCTTTCAATGGATATGTGTCCCAGCCTTTTATGCCACACGAAGTAAGTGTCATCTTTTGATGACTTACGTTTTGTTTCTTTATCATGCAGGGTAAAATTAATTTCGGCATTTGGAGTTTTAAGCTCCAGCTTGTAAAAACCATTAATCAAAATTCCAGAACCAATACAACTAGAATTTTTAAATAAGCTGAAATATCCATTACCAAACTCAAACGAATATCCAAACTTATCCAGTGCACTAACGGAAATAAGATTACGAGAAATAGACGGTACATAAAGTGTTTGACACAAGTCCAACACATAGTCACTACTTAAAGTAAGTCGATAAGTTCCAATAGCTTTCACTGGAGCTTTGTCTTTATTTCCCATAAAAATAAAATCCTGATCACTTAGATTTGTAGTTTGGATCGTACTGAATCCCTGCATGGAATTCGAAACATGAACATTAGCACCAGTGTCTATCCACCAAGTAGAGGAAGGTACATCAGTTAGGTTCGATTCGAAATAACTTACAAAACCCATCGGGTTACCTTTCTTTTCGAACCAAGCCTTACGTTTATTGCAGTCCACCTGAAAATGTCCAGGTTTCTTACAGAATTTGCAAACATTATCCTTCCTTTTCTTCTTAATTGGTTGATCAGACCCATCAGACTTAAATGGTGCCTTTCTGTCCTTTTTCCCAGCTTGCTTAGCAGTTCCTTGAGTGTAATGAGCAACCTTAATGCCTTGTGATCCCTGTCTAGATTCCTCCTGAACCAATTTATTAGTCAACTCATTCAAACTCCACTTTTCCGTAATAGTGTTGTAATGAATTTTGAACGGTTCATATTGTGGAGGCAAACTAGTCAGAATAAATTGAACGAGGAAAGCATCGTCCATCTTTAATCCCAAATTGTTCAGTTTGGCAGCAAGGTTAATCATCTCAATGACATGAGCACTCATGGTGCGAGAACCATCGAACTTCATGGTTACAAGATCCGTCATCAGCTTTCCCGCAAGGGACTTGTCAGCTGTCTTGAACCTTTCTTCAATGTTCTTCAAGTATTCCTTAGCATTTTCAGCGGTGGGAAGTGATGACTTAATGTTGGTATCAATCACCATCCGCATAAACATCATGCTCAATCTGTTGGATCTTTCCCAATCAACATGAAACTTTCTTTCTTCGGGAGTGCTTGAGTCAGTAAGTGGACTTGGCTGATCTTTGAGAAGAGCCATGTCCAATTCAAGTACTCCCAATGAGAACTCAACTTGCTCTTTCCATTCTGAGTAGTTGGTTCCATTGAGCTTAACAACAGATGTAGCATAAGAACTGAGAGCCGAAGGCGCATGGACTGTAAATAGAGATACACAAATTTAATCTTAAGTAACACATAAAATGAATCCTTTTAGTCAAGAATTTTGAACACTCCTGTGGGTAGTTTTATTTCTAAATTCTTCATAAGTTTAAATACTCCTGTGAGTAGCATTTAAAATTAAGATTCCAAGTACTCCTGTGGGTAGTACTCAAAATACACATAAAGTCCAACAAAATGAAATAACTAATGGAAAGATCAGGTGTAAGACATATTCAGTATAAGGCATGAACCAAGTTTTACAAGATGATGATCAAACATTATGACAACAGGAAAATCAAAAATTCATATCTTAAACATGATTGCGTAACAAAAGACGTCGATATGCATAACAACATAATACACATGTTAAAACACTATCACGTAAGAATATAAACATAATCCATGGACAAGATAGTATTCATATAAGGATGCTAGTACTGATAGGAATGATCATATGTCCGGTAACCGTGTCTCTGATACCACATATAAGATAAAAACAAGTGTTCCAAAAAGAACAAACAGAACATACAGATAATAGAACACTTACAAGAATTCACGGATCTTGAACTATATGATCATCACAAGTAAGTAAATACATACCTCCTGACATGGTGACGATTAGTTGATAGCAACAAGGTCTTGTACTGTTATGCTTCAATGGAGAAGTATGGATTTCTCTATCTTCTCTATATATACGTTAATTTATGTGTTGTGTATGTTCTTAATCCCACACATTTGATGGAAATGGTGGAAGTATATATAGATAGATAGAGGACCATTCAGCTCACCTTTATAATTACCTCTCAATTAATTACCCATCAGAATTAATTAAGTAAGGTATTTTATCTCTTGAGTTTCCTATAGACCACTTTATGAGAAATTTATTATTATATATTATAATTTCTTACATTAGAACCCAAAATTAACATAATACAATATAGCAACATAAAGATAAAAAAAAGATTAAAAATGCGTAAGTTTTGAAATAGGAGTAGGTTGGCCACATGGTTCTAGTGTTGGATCTTTTATGGTAGTTAGTTCCAACTTCCAAGTCCTTTTGTAACACCATCTCCGACCCAAAACATTAAAATAGTATCGCTATAACACTATTTTGATGTTAAAATGACACTATTAATAAAATGTACTTCAACCCAATTGACACAAAAAAGAATCTTTTACATAAAAATGGAATATTCTAACTTTTTTTCATTTTTATTTTCTTAATAAAATCTAAAGTTGAAAAGTACAAAAAAAAAAGTTTAATAGGACAAAAAAAAACTTGTTTTATTAACAAACATAAGAGTACAGTGGAAATTTTTAAAGTCACCAAATTTGATGTCAAAAGATCACCGAATGTACTTTTGTCACCGAATTTGGTGATCCAAAACTCATTTGGTGTATTTGGGTCACCATTTTAGTATTGCATTGAAGTTGTTTTGACACTATACCGGTCACTATTATAGTGATTTGGTATTGGTTTCAAGTTGCTCTAATCGGGCGCTTGTACAAAGTTTTTCTTAATATATTGGCCTTTCAACAGAAAAAAGAAAAGGAAAAAAATTGGGATAAATAGGTTAATAATAAAATATATTATTTAAAAATAATTCATAGTGATAAATCGGATTTCAAAAATCGAATCGATCAAATATTTTTAAATGATAAATCAAGAATTTATCAGCAATTTTTAAAAAATCGGATGATTTTTAAAATATTGATAACCATAATTATGGTTGCGTATTGGTATTCATCAATGTTTGTTATCCGTAACCATTACTTAAAAAGAAAGAAAACTAAATAAATAATGTTGAAACTGAAAATATCCTCTACAAATAGACTTACTCCGTCATGCAAGATGTATTGAAATCGAGTCCGTGATCATCATAGTCTTTTGATATGATACAAACTTACACCGTAAAATGTCCCTGCATGGCCTGTAACATGAATACCCGGAAAAAAATCAACAAATTATTCAAGATATTATTGTAGTACGTATAAATAAAGGTACCATAAAAAAGAACAAAAAATTGAAATTTACTACCATAATTGTTATTAAATTAATACAATACACATAGATTAAGTGTAAAATCTCTACCCATTGGTATGTTCTAGCGAAACCTGAAAATTAGATCGATAGGAATAGCCATCCATGATCCATCCAATCATCCATCATCCTTGGATCCCAGTTATGATTTCGTCATCCTCAAGCGTTACTAACAATCAAAACAGAGAAGAGTTGTAAAATCATAATTAACTCCTTATATATAATAAGCGTAAGGGAGATCTTATCCAAAACTTTGGTCGGTCACTGTACTACCAAAAGTACATGATCCGTTGGATTATAAAACTATAAATATTCAAATAGATGAGGACCGTTAGATATAATATTAAAAAATTTATTTGATTAATAATAGGATAGTATTTAAATACTAAAAGATGTATTTTGATAATTTAAACCAATTATAAATAGGTTTTCTATATTGAATAGAAATCTTTATGTAAAAATTCGTAATTATCTTTTCTCTTTAGTTTATGGATAGTTCCAGTTAGATAAAAATTATTAAACCATCATTAAATTCAATATAATTTTGTTAGCTTCGCATGGGCTGTAAAATCGTTAAAATCTGTTGTCTAAAACTCAAGATATAGCCCAAACAGTAAAGTGATTATCTAAATTTTAATAAATATTTTTTTATTGTAGCAAAACTTTAATTTTTTTTCCTAATTCTTTTAAATTTATAAATTCTATTTTTATTTCAATAAAATATTAAAATTAATTTAAGAAAAAATAAAAATCGATCTGGTCCGTGTACGATCACTATACGACCGAATTAATAATTACAGTTAGATCTTAAATAGATCGATGAGAATTGTTAGATCTAATATTAAAAAGTGTATCTGATTAATAAAAGAATTATATTTAAATATTAAAAAGTGTATTTTGATAATTTAAAAGTTTTCTATTTAAAAATTCTTAAATATTTTTTCTCTTGAATTTATGTATAGTTCCAATTAGATAATAATTGTTAAATCAAATATCAAGATAACAATTCATATTGTTTACAATATTAAAAATTATCAATATAATGCTGATGTATATCATACTAACAATGATACACGTACATAAATAAATTTAAACACTTTTTTTCTAAAAAAACATAACAATTTGATTAATCCAAATTATAATTATATTATTTTATATATAACAAACATAAAAGGATAATATCAAAATATTATTAAAATATTGAGGGTTTCATATTCATAAACGAAAATTTTGAATGTAATACTGATATTAAAATGTGTATTTGATTAAAGGTAGGATTATATTTAAATACTAAGAAGTGTGTTTTGATAATTTAAACCAATTATAAATTGGTTTTTTATATTGAATTGAATTTTTTATGTAAAAATTCTTAACCATCTTTTCTTTTCGGTTTATGGGTAGGTCAACAGGTCAAGTTAGATAATAATTATTAAACCATCATTAAATTAAAGATAATTTCGTTAGTTTCGCATGGGTTGTAAAATCGTCAAAATTCAATTTCTAAAATTCAGGATAGAACCCAAATAGTAAAGTGAGTATCTAAATTTTAATAAATATTTTTTTTATTTTTGTAGCACCAATTTATTTATTTTTCCACTAATTGTTTTAAATATAGAAATTTTATGTTTCTTTCAATAAAGTGTTAAAATTAATTAAGAACAAATTCAAATCGATAAAGAATATAATAATATGAGAATAAAATTTTATATCATCATAACATAATTTTTATTATATTTAATAATTTTTAAGTAATAATGTATTTTAAAATTTTATATACACTGTAAATAAAACCGAAACATTAAAAGTAAAAGCAGTTAGTAAGATACTTATATCAGTATATACTTGATATTCTTATTATATTAAATCATTATATATAATAAGCATAATAGGGATCTTATCCAAAATTTTGATCGTACGGTCTTGGAAAACCAAACTAATAAAGACCATTAAATCTTAACTAGATAAATGAAAATCGTTAGATCAAATATTAAAAAAGTGTATTTTATTAATAATAAGATTATATTTAAATTCTAAAAAGTGTATTTTGATAATTTAAACCAAATATACCAAATATAAATAAGTTTTCTATATTGAATAGAATTCTCCATGTAAAAAATTCGTGACTTTCTTTTCTTTTTCATCGACAATTCCGGTTAGATAAAAATTGTTAAGCCATCTTTTAATTAAAGATAATTTAGTTATCTTTATGTGGGGTGTGAAATCGTCAAAATCTAATTTTTAAAACACAATATAAAGCTCAAATTAGTAAAGTGGGTATTTAAATTCTAATAATAATTATTTCATCATCATTATTTTAATGTCAATTTAATTACTTTTTTCTAACTATTTTAAATTTAGAAATCTATGTTCAAAAATTCAAATCAACAAAGAATATAATAATACGAGGATAAAATTTTATAAAATTGTGCATATTTTTTATCTCATTTTATTAAATTTTATATCATAACTAATTAAATATTATTTATTATTAAATAATAAATTATACACAAATGGTGATTTTGTTTTATAAGAACTCATAGAGACCTAATTTCATTGTTAGCAGGACTATATTCATATTTTAAAAAAACCGTATTTTGAAATTTTAGACTCAGCTACTCCTAACTTTTTTAACCTATATACATTGTAAATTATTAAATTCGAAACGTTAAAAGTTTGTTAATCAATTAGTATAGTTCTTTTTTGAAAAATCGTACTTTATAAAAAATATTATCAAATAACCCATGTCTACAAAAAAAATGAAAAAATTCTTATTTTTTAAAAAAAACCTGTAAATTTTAATATGTTGTTGGTAGATTCAAACCTTAGATCATTCTACGTGATAATTTTACTGTTATATCTAACGTTTCTCAACAATTTAATTTGAAAGATCCAACGATTATGAATTGAGTGATCAAGCGACCAGACTTATAAGAAAGCTTTCATTATTTAGTCTTTAATATAATAACATAGATTTTTACGGGATATACTATAAAAAAATGAATTTTATACAGAATTTTGATCGTCACGGTGTACTACTTTAAAAGAAGAACTATTACAAAAAAATTATATTTTAATTGATAATTTATTTTCTCAAAAGTTCAAAGTTCTCGCATCATTAACATATTACAAAAAAGAGTATATTATATTTTAGCAATAAATATTTAAAAAAAATATTAAAAAAATTAATGATGTTATCATGGTAGTTTGGTCCTAAATACCGCCAAAACATTCTCCAACTGTTAGATCCAATACTTTTAAAAATAGACGATCAAGATTATATCATATAAAAAGAAGTTATTATCTAAAAATGATATAAGTTAAAAGATATTATATTAGGATTGGATTTTCCAAAAAGTTAAAAATAAAAATAGTTGTAATTAAATAAGGAAACCCATTTAATATCAAAATAATAAAAATCGTTTAATCTTAAATAGATAGGTGAAAACCGTTAGATTCAACATTAAAAACTGTATTCGGTTAATAAAGAGTATTCTAATAATATAAACTGCATATAAGTAGATTTCCTAAATCGAATAAAATTCTCAATATTAAATTGCGTCACTTTATTCTCTTTTTAGTTTTACAATAGTTTTTAATTGAAAAGGAACTATTAAACCACAACTAAATTAAAGATTATTTTGTGAATTTCATGTGGACTGTAAAATTCGCCAAATCTAACTTTATTAACTCAATATAAACAAATATTAAATTGAGCGTGTAAAATATAATAAATATCAAATTTTTAACTATAATCTTTTTGGCTAAATCTTTTTTAACAATAATTTAATCATGTAAACTAATAAATTTTAAATATTAAAATATTCATAAATAAATATAATTATAAATATTAAAAAAACAATCGTGTGTTCCATGGATAATTAAAATATAATTATAAACAAAATAATTATAAATAAAATTTAAGTAACCGTGCATAGCACGGGCTATAAGCTAGTAATCATAAAAAGTTGAAAAGACAAAATTATATAATATCGTATTTTGTAGGCTCAAAATCACTTTATATAAGAAGAGGTTTATTTTAAAATTCAATTTGAAGAGAATGTTGGAAGAGATAATTCATGGAAATATTAAAAAGATAATATTTGTTTAATTAAATTTTAAATTGGATTAACTTTTATATATTTATTATTTTTCCTAAAGTATATTTAGTTTCCTCTATCAATAAAGATTTAAAAGGCAATTGATATTTTTTCTATCTTATAAATTCGAATTTAAATAAGGAAATTTAATGTAATTGAATTAAAATTCAGGAAATTAAAATTGAGAAATGAAAGAATATTAAAATTGTATATTTAGTTTTCTCCATTAGTAAAAATTTAAAAGACAATTAATATTTTTTGTATCCTATAAATTCGAATTTAAATAAGGAAACTTAATTTTATTGAATTAAAATTCAGAGCTCTAAAAAAAGAAATAAATAGCTTTCGGACGATCTAAGAGCTCCTGGGTTTTCCTTTATATATATAAATAAAGGATATATGTTTATAATTTTCTTTAAAGAGAAACAACTTTCCTTGTTTATATATATATATATATAAAAGATATCAAGTCCTAAAAATTCGAAAATAACAAGGAAGTTGTAATTTTCTAAATCAAAGAAATTTTCTAAATCAAATAAAGTTCTATCAAGTCATACAAATTCGAAAATAATAAGGAAGTTGTAATTTTCTAAATCAAAAAAAGTTCTATCAAGTTTGAAAATAATAAAATAAAGTTCTACCAAGCCTACAAATTCGAAAATAATAAGGAAGTTGTAATTTTCTAAATCAAAGAAAGTTCTATCAAGTCCTACAAATTCGAAAATAATAAGGAAGTTGTAATTTTCTAAATCAAAGAATGTTTTATCAAGTTTGAAAATAATAAAAGAAAGTTCTATCAAGTTTGAAAATAATAAAAGTGTAATTTTCAATTTTCTTCCTACAAAATCGAAAATAATAAAGGAAGTTGTAATTATTAAAATTAAAAATTTTGAAAAATTGAGAAAATTAGAAAAATAGAACGGAGCGATTATAGAGGCGTCACCTCACCGCATCCGTCTTCTCCTTTATATAAGTACTAGTTTACTAAGCCGCGCTTCGCAGCGGCTTTATAATAATATCTTTAAATTTTCTCAAAAAATATTCTACAAAATACGTTTTTAAATAAAATAATATTTCTAATATAAAATTAAGTTTTGTTTTGAATTATATATATATAAAGTTCTAGATCGTTTAATCAAAAACTACAATTATACCTTCAGAGCTATTAAAATATTCATTAGCTCCAAATCTATTATCAGTAAGAAAAAAATCAAAAAATATGAACAAACATCTTTTTTGTTGCTGAGAGATTTTTTTTATTAATAATGATCTCTTTTTGTCAAAACAAATAACAACAAAAACAACAACAACCTCTTCCTTAAAAAAAATAAAATATTGACCTCTTCTCAATATTTCTTATTCTTGTATGACTTTTGTTATAGATGCACCGACTTATTGAATTTTGTTAAAAAAACACACACTAAATAAATTTTTCAGTCGAATAAATCTTAACATGATATTTTCGAAATACATACACTATAAATTTCTTAATATACAATTTTTATCTTTGAATTTTCGTGTATGAATTAAAGAAAATATTTTACTAAAAGATATAATCTTTTCTTATAAAAATTAAAGCAATAACTATCTAAACGTTAAAAAATAATGATAAAATTTGTTTTTGAAGACCTCCACTTTCGAGTTACCTTGTATATAGGTGTATCAACTTTTAACTATAAATTCAAAACTAATAATGTACACGCATAAACATATAAATCAATTCACAATAAAAATACTCTATTCGAAAGCACAAATTTGAAATACTCTCTCTAAATGAGAGTCGACTAACGTAGCCGCCGCCCCTACCTCTTCTCCGACCCTCCCTCCTCCTCCCTCACCACCCATCTCCTTCCCCGCCATCAATCCCTCTCTTTCTTTCAATAAAATCGAGTTTTATCCTCGAATTTGTTTCTTGTTTCAATAAGAAAAGCCCTAGATCTAACCATCAGAGCTTCCGTTGTCCTTCTTCTCAGATTCAAGCGGGTGGATTTTCGGTTCCTCTTGTTTTTGTGGTTTCGCTCCGGATCTAAGGATTGCTTGTTTTAGTTGATCTAAAGTTAATTCGGATCTAAGGTTCTAAGCCTTTTCCGACTGTAAGATCGATTTTGTTTTGTTGATTTTGTCTCACCGCTTGTTTGTGTGAGTTTGTTTTTGTCTCACCGTTTGTGTGAGTTTTGGTGCTGGATTATATTATCTTGGAGGCTTGTACGGATAATATGGATAAACACTTTGATGAAGTGTTAGTGTGTTACACACATAGGTCTGCGAATATTGTAGCTTATTGTTTAGCAAGGGCGACATATTCTATGTCAGGTCTTTCAGAGTGGAATGTTTCTGCTCGAGATTGTATCATCTGTTACTTTGAGATATTTTAATGCAAGTACGATTTTATCAAAAAAAAAAAAAAATCAATTCACAATTGAATGTACATGAAAATTACCTTGCTCGGCCTATTATTTTAATTGATTAACTGATGAATCCCCCTCCTTATTAATTCATGTCTTAACTCAATCAACACTAATAGCAAATAACTTGTCTTGTCAAAGATTTTAATATGATCCGGATACAAACAAACGTAATAAGATAAATAACATAAAGGAAAAAGTCCCATATTCATGTACTCATATACACACTTTTAACATGAAGTATAAGTATATTGATTGATTGTAAAAATTCATAACTTTATTTTGTATTCGGGTTCCTACGTAATTTCAATCGAATGATAATAATTAAATTATTATTAAATTAAAAATAATTTTATTAATTAATATAAATAACATTACATTGCACAGGTTGTAACTTATAAGTGAGTAAAAAAATAAAAAAGGGAATCAGGCCGGTTGAATAAAATCCAAGCCCGTCCAATGCTCCAACTAAAACCCATTCTGGATTGGATTGGGCTTCTCATTCTCAACTTTCAACTCATATAATTCCACTACTTACATTACACCAGAAGAAATTAAAATCCCAAAACTAATCTCACCGAACTCACACTCATTGAATCAAACACAATTTCTTCTAAACCAAATTTTATTTTTAAAAATGTCCGATCAGATTGCAAAAGGTGAAGATTTCCAGAAGAAAGCAGAGAAGAAGCTTACTGGTTGGGGCTTGTTTGGCTCTAAACACGAAGCCGCTGCTGATTTATTCGAAAAAGCTGCTAATTGCTTCAAAATTGCCAAGTCATGTATGTACTTTTCACATTATTCATGTCTATATGTTATTCTCTCTCTCTCTCTCTCTCTCTCTCTCTCTCTCTCTCTCTCTCTCTCTCTCTCTCTCTCTCTGTGTGTGTGTTATTGTTGACATTTTATGATTAATTGTTCATTTTTATATTACGTTTATTGTGTTGAATTTGCAAGTGAATTTAGTTAATTTTGCGTAGGGAACTAGGGATAGGATGTTTTTTATTTACGTAGCATGATTGGTTCGATTATGTATTTTAAGTTCTATGTGTAGTAGTTTATAGTTAGGTAGTGGAGTTCTGATTTAGTAGATAATAGTTTGCGTAGGGAGATTGTTGGAGTTGAATTTATCGAAAACGTGGATGAGCTGGCACTTTCACGAGGTTAATTAGAATTTAGGTCGGTGCTTAGTTTTAACTTTTAGGGTGTAGCAAAGACATCGGATATGTGACCTTGCGGAGGAAGCCTAAGCAAATTTAAAAAAGTGTGTAATCGATCCTCTTCTACGTAGGACTGTGCAGGCTGATGGAAATTAGTAGTATTATATATATACGTATTTAGCTTTAGCATGCTCCTTAAGTTAGCTTTCTGGATAACTCATTGTGATACACCACAGGGTGATATTTGGGAACGCGATAACTATTGTCTTGTTTTACATCAATGATTCATGGGTGTAACTCCAAGCATAGAAGAAAAGATTACAGGAGTTATTGATTTTTTGGCACTCTCGAAGTTTGGAATCTTAATAAAAGAGATGTTATGCAGAAATGTTGTTCTTATCATATCAATGATGTTAAATTGAAACTTGTACTTGAAGTATAGGTATTATAATTTTAAATTGGTCTATTCCATTGTCGCGCATTTACCATTTGCCTAACTTGCACTGAATTGTTCCCTGTTTAAATTAAGCTGGATTAGTATAAGTTTTATGCGTTGCAAGTGATATAGATTCATTAGCCATTCATCAACAAAACAGTTGGATTAATAATTTTTGCACTGTTCAAAAGATTGCAGTCAGTGTCAAGATTGGTGCATTGCCTTTATTTTAATTTTGGCCCTAGCTCTGCCAACATATTTGATGCGGAAGCGGAACTAGGAATTAACAAATTAATTTGTTTGTATATTATGTTATTATGTAGGAATAAAATTAATAATAATTGAGTAGGTATTTTGGTTATATTAACTAAGTTATTAGGAACATTTAAGTAGAATAATGTAAGGATTTTTTTCCCTTTAATTAATTATGGTAGGACATATAGATAAGTACTTAGTTTCAAGTAATGGTTATGTATTTAAACTCGTGTAATCTTTCATTGTTGGAATGGAGTTGAATATTATGAATTGAATCTGCGGATTTGTTGTTTTTCTTGCGGATTCTCTGCGGAGATTGGTGTTTTATCCCTAATTAAACCCTTTTCCCACCCCTGTCCTACATCAGGTGGTATGAGAGCCACCGTTCCTCCACCCAAACACCAGAGTCCACCAATAGCCTCCATCCAGCCACCATAACCAGCCATCATCAACCACCAGCCTGCAGGCGCTATCCAGATCTCTAATATATTATAAACCAGGCCCTGAAACCTACAAAACAGTCCTTAAATTTGCGAAACAAGACCCTTCCCTTCCAGAAAGTTTTAAACCTGCCCATACTTCCTGTTTTTCTTGTGAAAAACAATGATGTAGACTCCAGAAGCAATTGGCTTTGAGATGTATTGTGCTTTGACTTTCCTTATTGTATCCATCTAGCTTTGACTTTCACACTTTATACGAAAACACATCTTGAGTATGAGCATGAAATATTACTAGAGCAGATGTTGAAGATGTTGAAGTTATCACAAGACATGAGTGCTAGATTGGGAAAATTGCAACAAATTTGTGATTCTATTGTTTCCAAGGCGTTATTGAGAAGCACAACTTTGGACTAAAATTCAAAGCCTATTGAAGTCGTAAGAAATGTTGAAACTAAGGCACAAATAGAGCATGATGAGTTTGTTTAGGAACAAGGAATTAACAAATTAATTTGTATATATCTTATGTTATTATTTACGAATAAAATTAAATAGAATTGATAAGGTATTTTGGCTATGTTAAGTATGTTATTAGGAACATTCTAGTGGAATAATATAAGGTTTTTGTTCCGTTTAATTAATTATGGTAGGAAAGAGATAAGTATTTAGTTCCAAAAAATTACTTGGCTTCAAGTAATGTTTTATCTATTTAAACTCTTGTAATACTTCATTATTGGAATAGGGTAGAAAATTATGAATTGAATTTGCGGATTTATTGTGTTTCTTGCGGATTCTCTGAGGAAATAGGTGTTTTTTCCTAATTAAATCATTTTCCCACCCCTGTCCTATACCAATATTTATTCTTCGAATGTTTTCCAATGACTAAAAAACTCCATATCTGAAAATACTGAGTTAGACATCCATTGTGCCCGCCTCTCACTGAAAATTTTAAAAAACAAAAAATAGACTCCTTTTTATAAAATGATCATTGACAGTTTATTAAGAAAAAAAAACAGTCTATTATGTGAATGCTGACAGGTAAAATGCATGAGCTTGACTTGGCTCAGTTCTCTTAAATTCTTAAGACCCGCCTATGAAATTATTTTTAAAAGCGCCAGCTAGTATGGCTTTTTTAATGAAGATACTGCAATCACTCAAAACTTGTCCTTGTTTGTAAATTTTCTGATGCTATTTAAATTGTTCTTAATTTATATTTTACTTTTGGTAACTAGTTATGTAGAGGTGTGAGTCTCCTTTCTGGAAAGATATAAATCCTAGTGTTTATTTAGATGTTTTTACATCCGATGTTATTAATTTGTCAATTAATTGTGTCCTGGTTCCTTTACTAACCCATAAACCAACTCAATTATATAAAGTTTTGTTTCTTACGTGCTTTGTTTTTAATATTACTGTTGAATAAAACTTTTGTGCATGACGTGTGGTTTCATAGGGGATCAAGCTGGAGCTGTGTATGTGAAGTTGGCACAGTGTCATATAAAGGTGTGATCTTTATATCTTTTTACTTAGTAGAGGTCGCTCTTCTTTCGAGATTTTTTAAAATGTTTTCTAAGATCTGATTGTACCTATTTATTTTGTGCTTTTAGCTGGATAGCAAACATGAAGCTGCTGGTTCTTATGCCGATGCTGCGCATTGCTATAAGAAGACTAATACCAAAGGTATTAAGCTATAGAGCATATGTGTGATTTTACTGACTGCATACTTGCAGTTATTATATTTCACTTACAAATTGCTGCAATTTAAGTTATAAGTTAATAATTTAGTTTTAGTTTTTGGCATAAATTTGCATGTCATTTCTTGTTTAATTATGTTTATAAAGTTGTAAATCTCAGGTAGAACATGTAAATTTTTTTTGTTCTGTAGTTAATAGATAAAATGAGTAATCCAGAGTTACTTGTCCTTGATTTTCTACAACAACTTTGATTTGTTGATCAGTCACTGGCTTTGAGGGGTGTTGGCACAATTTTATAAAATGGCCCTTATGACACAGCAAAACGCAACATAAAGAAGCGTCTATGAAGTGAAGTATTTGGTTGACATAAAGGGCCATTATTTTGAGTTGGGCTATCTAGGGCCGTTTACTTCTATTTTGTGCTATTTGGGACATTTTCTCGGCTTTGAGAGGGTCTGACATTAAATATCCTTTGGTGTCTACACTCTGAAATACCTTAGGTTCTTATTGGTAATAAAGAGTATGTGTAAAAGCCAGTTTAGCAACTTTCAAAAATTAACTGTGGAAATTCAGGTTTTTTATTTTGTTAAATGCGTCGGTGTTCTCTCTTCATCTATCTATCTATCTATGTATCTCTCTCTCTCTCTCTGTATATATATATATATATATAGAGTTGCACTCTAGGAAGAACACCTTATATAAAGAACAACAAAGAACACCATCATAAACACTTTATTTTTCATAAAAATTGATTTTTTAAAATTAGAATCATAAAATTGAATAACAATTAAGCCTAACATATCGAATTTAACGTATAATCTCATCTAATATTAAAAATTAAACATTACATATAATCCAGTATAGAATCCAGTACAGAATCTTGTATATATATTTATCACAATCAAATTACATGTAATCATGTTTTATTTGATTCTAATTTTTTGTTAGATTCTATTTTTATTCGTAATAAACCTTTTTTGGTGAGAAAATTAGAATCAACATGCAATTTATGTAAGATTCAAAGGTGTTCTTTATTGTTCTTTATATAAGAGTGTTATTCATGGAGCAATGACATATATATATATATATATATATATATATATATATATATACACATACACACACACTTGTGGGCTTTTTCTAATATTTTAAAGGCACTGCAGAAGCCATAACTTGTCTAGAACAAGCAGTAAATTTGTTTATGGAGATCGGGAGGCTCAATATGTCAGCAAGATATTATAAGGTATCATCTAGGCTGTAATTACAGTTTTATACCTTCTCAACGGAAAGACCATTAATGTGTGTGTTCTTTTTGTCGTAATAAAACCTATATCCTTTTTCTGAATTGCATGTTGTCTTGTACTTGAGTTTTCACTATGCGCTACTTTTGATTCAAACATGATGTTTATTTAAGGATACACAGGGGTCATATTTTAAGTACAAATGGTATGAAGTAGTTGAAGATAATATGATCCAATTAAGGCCTCTTTCCAACTCCGTATGTGTGAGGATCTGTGTGCTTTAGTGTCAGGATAAGGCATTAGTAATACTATAAGTAGTACAATAGTAAGGCATAAGCAGTAATAGTATAGCAGTAGAGTCATTAAGGGTATTTTAGTCTTTTCTTGAGTTAATACTGTTGTTAGTCTATAAATACCTGATGTAAGCTTTCATTTCAGTTAACTTTGAATATATGGAAATTGGCAATTTGCCTCCAACCTTCTTTCTCTCTCTATAACTAACTTCTCATCTCTTTCTCTCTCTAGGTTTTCTATCTCTCATCTCAATTCTGATCTGATTTCTCATCTCTTTCTTCTGATTCTCATCTATCTCTTCTGAATCTATGTTCTTACTTTTAATCTAGCTGTTATCTTGCATCTATAAACAGAAAATACCAAAAATAGACTCAAAAACAGTCAAGAACTCACTAGTTCCTGACAAATTGGTATCAGAGCTCTGAAATTGATCCAACTACTGCTTCATCTGTGTTGTGCTGTTGAAAACGAGTGGTGCGGTATAAAGATCTATGTAATCGCAGTTTTAAGTTTTGATCTTTACTCAAATCAGTCAGGTACTCTGTTTTAGGCTTGTTCTGCATAGATCTGTAGTTATTGATGCTTGATTGTGAAATTTGGAGTAAGAAGATGTTGATTCTAGTTCGTTTACATCAGTTTTACTAGTTTTAGTGCTTCAATATTAGAAAATCACAAAAATAGGAGTGTGTTGGTAGTAAATTGGTTGATTCAGTGATTTAAAGGTAGTTTTGTGAGCTGAGATTCTGTGAATTGGTGTGAAACTGTGATTGATCTGTATTGAGAACAAGTTCTGTGAAGTGTTGTGGATTCTGGTGGAGATTGAACTAGGTAGTGAATGTGCATTGAATGTGTTTGAGGAATTGACTGTGTGTAGTGGTTGTTGGTGTGTTGTGAAGCTGTTAAGTACTTGTAGCTGTGCCTTGAAACTGTTTGATCATTTGACTGAAAGAAGTACTGCTTTGAAATTGTTAAATTTCATCTGGTCAGATTTTTGTAAACTGTTTGATCTGTTGTTGAGTTGTGGACTGTTCTGTGTTGTGAGAATTTCCTGTGGAATTCAGGAGTTGTAATAGGAATTGTATTGATAAGAGGTAGTTAAGAGCAGAGCACTAAAGGTGTTTGTTAATTTGACTCTGAGAGTTCTTTCTATGTTTTGTTGTGGATGAAAGAGTCTAGAGAGTATAAGTATGGAAAAGGATAAAGAAGTAGGCTGTGAAGTACCTGCATCAGAATTATATCAACAAATTCTGTGTTATCAAGAAACAGTCAATAAGAGATTTCAAGATTTAGATAAGGCTGGCTTCTCAACAGTTGAAATTGCTGAAAATGAGGACATCGAAAAAGAAGAAAGTTAATCTTGTTGAATCAAGATCAGAGTGTCAAAATGAAGTAGTAAATGATCTACTCGAACCATTACACCATCTCAAATTAAATTCTCCAAAGTTTGATGAGTTGCCAGGTGAAGATAAAGAGGATTGGCATTCTGATGAAGTCATTTGTATAGCTTTGGGACTGGAGGATTTCTTTCAGCCTAAGAAGAATTTTGAAGAAGGAAATTCCAGTGGTGTTAAGAAGCTTGAATGCACATATGATTTTAGGATAACAGCAAGGAACATTAAATTTGATGACACAGAAGATCTAGATGTGACAACAGATTTGATAGCATCTACAAAACTAGATAAGTTGAGGTTGCAGCCTGCATCTTGTGTTACTTTAAGAGATCAAGATGTAAACTCCTCAAAAGATTTTGACAATGAAATTGGAAACAGTCAACAACCATCTTCCAAGGAAATTCAAGTAAACTACAACATGACTAGTGCGGAAGAAAACAAAGGAGTGAGGCAACTCCTAATGGGTGGTGCACAAGCATCTGAAACCTTGAAGGCAAAGAGTGGTGTAATTCTTGGGGCTCAAAATCACTATCTTAGTGAGTGTGGCACTGTTGGGAAGTTTACAACAGAGAAACTTGAATGTTTTTGTGTGAATCACCTGATTAAGTGTTCACTTAGGAGTAAACTTCTGTTAGACATGAATTATGAAAGAAAAAATGTTTTAGTTGACGGTGGACAGGGATTAAATGATTCTATTGATGTCATTAAGGAAGCAGGTGCAAATGAAACTGAAATATGCACAACTGAAAGCTCAATGGAGTTGGCAGAATTTGCAAACATACAGCAAGGAGGTGGCAATAACAATCTATATAATGAGATGATACCAATCCAGTTGGAAGAAGTTTCCTCTATGATTCCTACCAGCAGAGACATTGTTGAGGCTTTCCATAACAAAAGAAGTGTCAAAGATTTTCCAACAGCTGAAATCTCTTATGATTTGGATATTAGATCTAGCAATTTTGGCAAAGAAATAATGCTTGTCTATGATCCTGGTGGTCAGGTGCAGGCAATAGAGCAACTATGGAAGGGACAGTCTCAATGGCAAATGAAAGTCTTCATCATTGAGATGGGGAATTCAGCTAGATTACAAGGCCAAAGTATTCAAAAAGTGAATGATCAGTTTGATAAGACGGTTGATGAGATAAATCAACAATGTGTTTTTTCTCTGCGAACTTGGATGATTGTGATCCCTCACATGTGCACTGTGCTGAGACCAGGCAGCCTTGAGAATACAAGGAGACTTGAAGATCATGTTGTTTCTAGGAAAAGGTTTTTGATAACAATCTTTGATCCAGGAGGATATATAATTTGTGCCTGCTATGTTCAACTAGTGGTACAACTGGAATTCTACATTCAGCCATTATTGCAATTGGTGACAAGTTGGAAATGCATGATCCACCACGAGGACATGGTTGTTTTTAAGGAGGGATGATTGTGAGGATCTGTGTGCTTTAGTGTCAGGATAAGGCATTAGTAATACTATAAGTAGTACAATAGTAAGGCATAAGCAGTAATAGTATAGCAGTAGAGTCATTAAGGGTATTTTAGTCTTTTCTTGAGTTAATACTGTTGTTAGTCTATAAATACCTGATGTAAGCTTTCATTTCAGTTAACTTTGAATATATGGAAATTGGCAATTTGCCTCTAACCTTCTTTCTCTCTCTATAACTAACTTCTCATCTCTTTCTCTCTCTAGGTTTTCTATCTCTCATCTCAATTCTGATCTGATTTCTCATCTCTTTCTTCTGATTCTCATCTATCTCTTCTGAATCTATGTTCTTACTGTTAATCTAGTTGTTATCTTGCATCTATAAACAGAAAATACCAAAAATAGACTCAAAAACAGTCAAGAACTCACTAGTTCCTGACAGTATGGTTTTGGGAGACTTTATTACTCAACACTGTATCAAATTTATTTGTCTGTTTGTTTGGTGCTTTTATTCGGAATGCACTTAATATAAATACGGTAGTTACTGTGTCTGTTTCATCCAGTCCATATAATTATATAATTAAACAATCTTGATAGATGCATTATTTTGTACTAGTACTTGTTTGCCCGCCTTCGGCTGGGGTTTATAAATTATAAAATCTATTGATTAGTAAAGCAAAAGGTTAATAATTGTAAGTAGAAAAGTGTATTAGATTTGGATGGGTTTATAAATTTTAAAATCTATTGATTAGAGCAAAAGGTTAATAATTGTAAGCAAAAAAGTGTATTAGATTTAAGTAGTTAGTACTTGGACTTTACAAACTCTGAAATTATACTAGATGATAATTATAATATATATTAGAGTGCAATAATGTTTTGATTAATTTGTTTGGCCGGGTGAGGAAATTGTTCCTGTTCTGTTAAGATTGCATTTCAAAAAATGCACATAACACTTCAAAATCATTTTTAAAAGATGCGTAGGTAGATTTTTAAATTTATAATTTTAAGGTTTAAATTTTAGATTAGCAAAGGTTAAAGGTGGTATCCTTAAAAAAAGTAAGATTTAAAAAGCAAAAAATATCTAAGAAAGTAATATTATTTGGTGATTAATAAGAACATTTTAAGTAATAATATTTGGTGATCAGTAAAAGATTGGTGATTAGTAAAGGTAAAAGGTTGTATCCTTTAAAAGTACTCCGGAATAATAAGAATATTTTAATTAATAATATCCTAATATTATTTACTAATTACCAACTTTAAACTATTTTAAGTAATAATATTTGGTGATTAATAAAACGATTTCAAGTTAAAATATTTTTGTATCCTTAAAGTAATAATATTTAAAAAAATGCACATAATACTTTAAAAGTTCTTTTCCAGAAATGCACATAATGCTTACCAGTAGGTAGACTTGGTGAAATTTGATTTTAGAATTTGGCGATTTTAATTTTGTATTATTACAAGTAAAAGTTTATACATTTTAAGAAAATAAAGATAAATGGTTGAGTAGATAAAAATCTTATGTAAAAAACACGTAAGAATCTCAAATTATTAGCTTTAGATTTATTCTAAAAAATATAATAAGCAGTAATTTTAAAAAACAACATTTTGAGCTTTTTTTTAAACTATTAGGTTTAGAATGTCACTTTTAAAAAAATGCACGTAATACTTTAAAAGTTCTCTTTCAAAAAGGCACATGATGCTTTTGTAAAAGTTGATTTTATGATTTGTAGGTTTTAATTTTGTATTATTAAAAGTAAAAGGTTAAGGGCTTATCTCTTGTCGTCCGGGTTAGATTTTTGCTCACCCCCGAGATTTGTTAAGAACAGATACTCATTTGTAAGGCATATAAGCCTAATTATTTTTTTTTAAAAAGGTAAAAGGTTGTACATTTAAAAAAAATAAAGGTAAATGGTTGTATTTTCGATAGTAGATAAAAAATTTATGTAAAACATGTATCTTTTCTGAAAAGGTGCGTCTCTTTAATTAGGCTTAGAAATTGCAATTGTACGGGTGGGTGTTTGGTGGGTATGAAAGCTGTGACATTTGGACTTATGACGTCATAAATAGGCTTCAGGATTAAGTATACTAATGATAAGCTCATTTTTATTTACTTCCTTGTAAATAAATGACCCCTTAGTAGGCATCTGTCTCATATATATTTTTAACATATGCTGAAACTCCATAGCTAGTTTTAGGTTGTCACGTTTTTTCATCAAAACCGCATATACAACTTCTCTATTTTCATGAATGAACTCTTGCAATTTTAAAAGAACAAAAAAAAAATCCATATACTTTAGTTGCAAGAATTTGGATTTCTAATGTACTGGAATTTTACAGTGCAACCTAATATGCATGACAATCTATTTGGCTGGAATTTACTGCAAGCATAATACATATATAGAAGGTTATGTCTTTACCATGTGTCTTGGATCATCACCTGCCATAAATTACATTGTATACCTTAAAAATAACAACTCATCTTTAAAGGTTGTCACGTTTTTTCATCTAAACCACCTATACAACTTTTCTATGTTTATGAATGAACTCTTGCAATTTTAAAAGAACAAAAAATTTCATTTACTGTAGTTACAACAGTTTGGATTTCTAATGTACTGGAATTTTACAGTGCAACCTAATATACGTAATACGTGACAATATATTTGGATGGAATTTACTGCAAGCATAATACATATATAGAAGGTTATCCCTTTACCACGTGTCTTGGATCATCATTCATCATCTTCCATAAATTACACTATATACTTTAAAAATAAAGGTTATGTTCTAGTTGAAATAACGCGGTGATGCTACTTACGTGTATGCGGTTTTGCTATTTGGAAAATTTTAAGACTTCTCTTCTATGCTTTGTCTGTGATGGGTGCGCACATACACTTCCGTTGAGAAATTTTACTTTTCAGTAATTTCTTTTAGGTCGCGTAGTGACTGCTTTTACTTTTATTAAGGTTTTCTTTTTATTATACTTCTTAGTTTATGGATCGTATAAGTTTTTCTTATCAAGTCATTTTCTGTAAAAGATAAGAGTTGTATACTGATGCTTATATTGTGATGCACTTGCATCCTTTCCGTAAGATCGCACTTATTTATTAATATGTTACATGGTTGTATGATGCCTACGGTACCTGCAGGAAATTGCTGAATTATGTGAGCAGGAGCAAAATTTGGAGCAGGCTATGAATTTCTATGATAAAGCAGCTGATCTCTTTCAAAGTGAAGATGTATCATCTTCTGCAAACCAGTGCAAACAGAAAATTGCGCAGTTTGCTGCTGAGCTTGAGCAGTAAGTTTGTTATAATTTTTTGAAGTCATAGATTTCCTTTAATAGTTGCAATTTGTAGATTATCCTTTCCTGTTGCATTGTTTGTAGTGATTGAAGAACTTATGCTCTGCCCTTTTTCTGTATTATATAGTTTGGGAAGGAGTAATCAGTAATGTTCTGTTGAAAGTGTTAAAGTTGGTCAAAAGTAAATTAGAGGGCATCTACTAATTTTTCTTTTCTTAAAATATCCAGCTACCAGAAAGCAATTGGGATATACGAGGACATAGCGCGACAGTCACTAAATAATAACTTGTTGAAGTATGGAGTTAGAGGTCATCTTCTAAATGCTGGAATTTGCCAGCTTTGTAAAAATGATATCGTTGCAATCACCAATGCTTTGGAGAAATACGAGGTTCAGTCTCCACGTTGGCAAGTAAATTGGCTTGTATATGTAGCAGGTCAAATATTGAGTTTGATTTGGTGTTTTTTGCAGGAACTGGATCCTACTTTTTCAGGAACACGAGAATATAAATTGTTGGCGGTATGTTAAGTTGTCACAATGTATCCTATTATTTGCTTATATTATATATCCTCCAAACCTACCAGCTAGCACTCTGTGCCCACTAGAAAGTTTGATTTACATATTTAGCATCACCAATTCAACCTAATGGTCTTCTTTGTATTTGCATTTTCTAGAGGCAACTCTTAGTTTCTTCTCTAATTGTTGTGCATCTTGTTACGGTGGCCCAAGTAAAACTTTTCTTAATATGTTGAATCCCTTTATTGGACAGGACTTGGCAGCGGCAGTTGATGACGTAGATGTCACGAAGTTTACTGATGCAGTCAAGGAATTTGATAGCATGACTAAACTGGTATTTCGAGCTTTGTATTTGATGCTCATCTCAGATTATCATGTGCAGTTGGTTCTTTGTGATATTAAATAGACTGTTCACTGTTCTGAATTCTGATTGCATGATGCAACATCCCTTGTGGGATTTTTCAGACATCTACTTGTCTCTAGATTGCATTGTGTTAAAAACAGCTCTGTTGTAATTTTAAGTTCCTAAAGATGAGTATTAAGCTAGGGCATTAAACATGATAGGGCTTCCATATAAGCATCAGAATTAATAGAGTTGAGATACCTTTTAAAAGTCTGAATGGAGACCATAAAGGTGAGAAAAGAAGAGGGTAGAACCCCTTGAAAGATTTCCAAGGCTGAGAATTTGGTAGCAGGGATGAGTTGGGATAGATGATACAAATAATACTCAGCTTGTTATGTAATGGAATATTGGATGTAGCCTTTGTGAGTAGTTAGAGGCCTTGTCTGTAAATATGTCATTTGCAATACTGCTTTAGAGTGACGGGTGAGTTTGATGTGGGATTAAATCCATTGAGGAAGAGTGAAAGAGGTCTACGTTATTGGCAGAGTATGTATATCAAGTGTTATAAAAGATTTAGATTAGAAGCTTTACCTCTAGGTTGCCTTTTTTTGTTGTTGTTGTTGTTGTTGTTGCTAATTAGTATACTGTACCTTAAATTGTTTGTCATGTTTAATTAATGTTTGTTAAACTTGTAAATTACTTTGCTTCTTCAGGATGCTTGGAAGACAACCCTCCTATTGAGAGTGAAGGAATCGCTGAAGGAGCTGGAGGATGACTATGAGAATCTTACTTGAATATGTCTGTGTTTGTGTTTGATAATGTATGAAACTGCAACTTACCTCAAAAAAAAAAAATGTATGATACTGCAACTTTTAAAGATAACTATTTACATCTTCACATTTTTGTGGTTATTGATGTACATCACACAGTTACGTCTACTCTGGTGTTAATCACAGAGTGTTTGTTAATTGTTATTGCATTGTTCCGACTTTTAGCACGCACATAAGTAAAAGCTCACACTGTCTTGTACCACATCATTTGGGAAAAAAAATTGAGAATATTTTTGGGTTTCCTAGAATTACTCTAAATAATTATATGCCAAGGTAAATGTATTAAGTGTCAAGAAATCCAAAAAATTTCTCAAATGTCGTCTACTATCATCGGTTGTAATGATAATAAATGAGATGAACTCATATTCGCATAATCATATTAATCTAACCGAATAAATTCCTCGTTTTATTGCATCATCATTGTCACGTTGGGATAAGTTTTTGAGAACATTTTTTGATTTTCTAACTTTGCCTACGACCCTCATATTACTTTAATTTGAAAATGTTGTTTTTTGAAATTCCTTATCCGTCAAATATTGAAATGTATCCACTTGATAGGTTACCATGGACCACCTACGTTGACCTCTTAACACTGCTGTGACAGGCAGAAGAATAAAGCATGCTGTCTTCCTAACCGTTGTTTAGCGTTTATTAATAAACCATTAATCCAGGCCACATTATCAAATATTATTAATCTAACCATCTGCATACTATATTTTACCCCAGTTTGAATGAAAAATACTTTAGTTGCTTATTTAATATTTTTTACACATTTGTTTAAAGTTTGATTAAAATATTTATATTACAACTTAGTACATTAGTTCCACTTGCAAAGTGTATGCACTGTCTTAGGCTTTATAGTACTTTAATCAATACTTTGTCATGTAATGACATTTGTACTTTGTTAATCATGGTGGGCTGAAAGATATTTTGTTTCCAGAATTTCCCATGTATTTCTTCAGATCCACAGGTATTTTATCTTTCATGAAGCTAATATTCTTAATTGTTACCCTGTTATATTTCTGTTTATTGTAGTTAATTTTCTGTTTAGAACTTGTTTTTTCTGCTTTTTGATGGTTTCTTGAAGTCTTTATGAGCTTTTGCATTATATTCTAGTTCAAAGATCTTATTTTGAACAGATTTATACTTACAATTGTAGCTTGATTATGCATGTATATGCTGTTTGAGAAGCATTCTGAGATTTCCCATTTTGTATTTGGTTCTTGGACTTATATCTTGTAGAGAAATGACACTGAGATATAATCTTTTTGTTTAGTTATTGTTGAAACTTTTAAGTTTACTGGCTTTTTGTGGGTTGTTTTATAGCTAATAGCAAGATTAGGATATGGGGTAAGTTGCAAGGAAGCTGAATGACTAAATTTGATTTGGGAATTTGAAAAAGTTTAAAAGTTTGGATTGAGTTGGGAATTAAAAATATAAGGATGGTATCAACTGATAACGGTGAAGTTTCTGGAGGAGTTGATGAAACTAGTGGTGCAAAAGTCAAGGGGGTTGTCCCTCTACACATCGGAACATCTCGAAGGGAGCTTCTTGGAAATGAGGACCCTCAAATTCTGTCTGATGGTAGCTTAAGTTCAGTTGTCAACAGAATGAATTTCTTCAATTTTGGTGCTTTAGAGTCTCCGACTATTAAATTTCAAAGGATTGCTGTTCTGAGAGATGAATTTTCACGTAGTGTGCCTTTTTCGGGTAGTATTCGAGAACGCATAAGTAAAGTTTTTAGTCGGAAAATTGATTGGAACAACCTTAAGAAAATCTGCAAAGAATGGATAAGAAATCCGATGAATATGGTTCTTTTATTGTGGGTAATTTGTGTTGCTGTGTCGGGGGCAATTCTATTTCTTGTCATGACTGGAATGTTAAATAGTGCCTTACCTAGCAAAAACCAGAGAAATGCTTGGTTTGAAGTTAATAACCAGATTCTCAATGCATTATTCACCCTTATGTGTCTGTACCAACATCCACAACGATTATACCACCTTGTACTTCTCTTGAGATGGAAGCCAGAAGATATTTCTAGACTACGGAAGGTTTACTGCAAGAACGGGACTTATAAACCTCATGAATGGGTACACATGATGGTTGTGATACTTCTACTCAACCTTAACTGTTTTGCACAGTATGCCTTATGTGGTCTTAATGTGGGATACAAGAGATCGGATCGTCCTGCTTTAGGGGTTGGAATAACTATTTCTTTTGCAATTGGTTGCCCTGCAATTGCTGGTGTTTATGCCATTGTTAGCCCCCTTGGAAAGGACTACCATTCTGAACTTGATGAAGAAGCTCAACAACTTCAAAATATCTCTTCTGATACTAGCAGGAAAAGCCCGCTGAGATTAAAAACTTTAGAGAAGAGATTTTCATTTGCGCATAGATCTGTGGGAAAGACTGAAGAAGATAGACCACAGTGGAGTGGAGGCATATTTGATATGTGGGAAGATATTTCTTTAGCATATCTATCTCTGTTCTGTAGTTTTTGTGTTTTTGGGTGGAATATGGAGAGACTTGGATTCGGTAACATGTATGTTCATATTGCGACTTTTCTTCTTTTCTGTCTGGCTCCATTTTGGATCTTCAACTTGGCTGCTGTCAATATTAATGACGAAGTTGTGAGGGAGATATTAGGGCTTACTGGGGTTTTCCTTTGTATATTTGGTTTACTCTATGGTGGTTTTTGGAGAATTCAAATGAGGAAGAGATTTAATTTGCCACCGTACACTTTCTGTTGGGGTAAACCAGCTGTTGCCGATTGTGCAATGTGGCTTTTCTGCTGTTGGTGTACACTTGCTCAGGAAGTGCGAACCGGCAATGCTTATAACATTGAAGAGGATAAATTCTACAAGAAGAAAGGGGATGAAAATACTCAGTTACCAACGTCTCCTCTACCACGTGAAGATGAACAAGGTTATCAGGTTAAGTCCGGCTCAAGTTCGCCTTTTGGGAATAGTTCTTCTCCAGCAAACATATTGAAGGCAAACTCTTCAAGTCCAAGCAGATTCTCAAATGAATACCGTAGCCCTGGCAGGCAGCTTCCTGCGGTAGAAGAACTTTCCGATACAAATAACAAGCATGAAATTATGAAACCTCCTACTCCAGCATTAATACAAAGAGAAACCAGTTGAAAGACTAATGAAATGTTTGTAATGCAAAAGTATGCATTGCAAAGCTCTACTCTGTCCCATCTTCTATGTATATCTTGAGTTCATTGTGCAGTGCCAATTTCTTTCTTTTTCCGATTTTCTCTGTGCAAAGTGCATCCTCGTGCCTCGCAGTTTCCTTTTGTTTTGAGGTGTTGATGGAATTCTTTTTCGAGGATTGAAAGTTATGTAATTTTATGATGTTTTTGTACTATGATATTATTATTTTGCCGGCAGCAGGAAGTCTTTCCCAGTGAGCCTGATGCAGGAACCTCTTACACTGATGTGATCTTTAGATGTCATTAGTAGTATCTTACTTCCAAGTTCCGACTATAATCCTGTATTTTTCTTAGTTATTTGCTGTTTCAATACAAAATTTTCCCTTGAGCTCCCCTGGAATATACATTCCTAAATGCTTTACTCTGCTAGATTAATCTTAGCAAAGTTCTTCTAAATATTGTTCTGACAACGTTATTTAATTAATTTACAAAATGTTGTTAAAAAATTATCTTTACATTGTTCAGAGTAAAAAAAAAAAACTGTACAAACACATTGCTGAGATATAGTAAAACCTGGATAAATCAATACCTATGAGACTAGAAAAATTTATTAATTAATCGATAAATTAATAATTTATTAATAATTTATCAATTTATCGAGATATATCATTTTAAAATTTTTATAATATATACCGTTCTCAAAATTATAGGTTTTATAAAATTATATTTATTGCGATATCATCTATAAAACTTCATAGTTAATAGTACAGAGTTTGGGAAATGAGAAAGAAGATGAAGTAGAAGACAATAGTCCAGAGTTGGAGCAGGTTTCACGAACAATTACATTATGTAATTTTCTCTTGCAATATGAACATATAAGGCCACGCCAAAGTTTCATAATGCATTAGGAAATATTCAAGATTCATATAACGAGACATCAATTTCAAAAGAAATAAAGTTACATTCGAGTCTTATTATAAAAGTGCATTCTAGAATAAATATCAATAATTTTGATGTAATATGCAATAATTAATTTATATATTATATAGGACTTATATGATTTAATAAAAATATATTATCTTATAAATTTAGCAAATTATTAATTTATATTAGATTATTAATTTATCGAGTAATAATTTATCAGGGTTTTACCGCATGCTTCGGAAAATTCATTTATTTGTTTACAGTTACATTCCACGTTTGGTAGTTGAGCCCAAGTATCATTCAAAGCTGTGCTAATAATAAATGTAACTCGGGCCTCTAATGAAATGTGTGATTTGTCCACTAACTTGTTTAAGATTAAAATTCTCAGTTTAAGTAATAACAAAAATCAATTTAAGATAGCATAGCTTAAGGGTTTAACCAATTTGTTAAATATGGGTTTTAATGTATAACGTCAAAAGTTGATTAATGTTGTTGTTGACGAGGACAGTTAATGGAATGCTTAGGACGCCACTAAACTCAATTAACAATATTTTAATAAATAATTAAGTGACTAATCAAGTGTTTTTGTGACTAGTTAGCCAAGTCCAGTAGTGGAGATCGTTTTACTTGCTATTAATTATAATAATTATAATATGCATAATAATCGTAGAATTCGGATTTTAAAATCAATCGAGACTACATACTATGAAAATTTAGAAAAAGCTAAGTTCCGCTACTATAATTCATCTGTATGAGGCTTGAATTTTGTCTAAAATTTGCAGAGAGTAAAGAACATGTCTGTAGGCATGTTTCGTTTATTTATAAAATTAGATAACTAAAAACCGAACAAAATGCGTCCTCATGGAGTCTAAAGTTGTTTGTGCATGGAGAATTGGAGATGAACAAACGGAGTTGATTCACTTGGCTGCATTCGCAGAATATGCTAGTTCATATTTCTGATTCTGTGTCGGCTTGTCATCCTTGTTTTTGCTTTACTCAAATATACATTCAATTTCAATTTTCAACAGACTACATTCTGTTTAAATAGAATATCATTCTAAATAAAATCTTTATATAAACAAAAGTTCTTCTGGGAATTTACTTTGTTATCGATCATGGAAGTTAACCTACTATATTTTATTTATGGTAACAAAAAAAGTATCTGGGCTATGAGGTTAAATTCCGATTATTAAAAGAATAATTAGTGGGTTCACTATTTTCAACCTGTTCTGATTCTCAAGAGTAGTGTGCAACCGTGCAAGTCACAAAGGCACACGCATGTCATGATCACAATTAGCTAGGCATGTTTTTTTTTACATTCTTTTTTACTAAATTTTTATTAATTTTTTTATTATTTTTATATAAGTAAATAATAAATATAAATTCAATATAGCTAATTAGAAATTTGAACTTTGGCTAAAAGATTTGGTTTATAATCATTTTATAATCATATAAGTATCAGAATTTGTAACTAAGGTATTTTTAACTGTTTCGCATAGTAATCCATGTGAACGTGTGTTATTCATATTTGGTTTAGTTAAATCAAAATCTCGTAATCGTTTAGAAGAGGATAATTTAAATATGATTGCACGAATAAAATATGATTTGGCGAGTCAAGTTCAGATTAAAAGTAAGTCTTGCAAACTTGATTCCCATATTACAGATGGATTATCAATGGATGACTTTGATACAGAAGAATGTGATGATGGTGGGGATGAAGAAATTGTCAATGTCCATGTTGAAGATCTCAGCTCAACTAGAGTGATGGAAGACTTATTTGATTTTGATACTTTTGAGCTTTATAATTTGCAAGTTAAGTTTGAACATGTTTTGAAGATGAAAACTGAAGTGTTTAAGCACTTGTCAATGCCAATATTTGAGAAGCTACTGATGTAAATTATTGTTATATTGATATTTTAATATTATTATCAACTAATTATGTTTTAATTTTAATTTATACTAGCTTAAAACCGTGCGATGCACGAATTGTTAATTATTATTTTATTATTATATTTTTAATATTTTATTAATTGTATTTGTTAAAAAAATAAGTAGGCATGTTAAAATAGCTAAATACTTTTAATTAATTAAAAACATTAAAACAGATTTTAAAATAAATAAGTAAGGGTTTGCCTGTCATATTTTTGGAAAATGAGTGGTTTTAGTAAGAAAAAATAAAAAATGTAACATATATTTAGTTTAAAAAGGTAAATGTCCGTGATATTTTTGGAAAATTAGATTTTAAAATTTAATAATTAAAAGTATTTAAATTCGTTTTAAAATAAACAAGCAAAGAGTTTCCTATGATATTTTTTGGGAAAAAATGAATTTTAGTGAGAAAAATAGAAAAATTAAATTGAAAAAGATAATTTCCCGTGATATATTTAGAAAAGAAGGGACTTTGTTAGAAAAAATCTATAATGTGTTTTAGAGTAATTGGCTATAAATAGGTATTTGATTATTTATATTTTAATATTCTTAGTGATTGCATTTGTTAAGAAAAATAAGTATAAATGTTAAAATAGGTAAAATTTTAAAAAATAATTATAATATTATAGGTTTAAAAATAAATAACTAAAAGTTTGTCTCTGATATTTTTGGAAAATGAGGGGTTTTAGTAAGAAAAAATAGAAAAACTAACATGTTTTAGTTAAAAAAAGGTAATTGTCATGTTTGAAAAAGTAGGGAAATTTGTTAGAAAAAATAATGTATTTTAGGGAAAAAAGGTAATTGGTTATAAATAAGTAATATTATTATTTAATAATATTTTTATAAGGTTAATTAAGTAAAAACACAAAATACAATTAAGGATAATTAAGTAAAATCATAACGTACCATATCAATCAACCAAATTTTTAATATTTCGTTTATTATATAATAGTAAGTATAGTATCGATTTAAGTGTAAACGGCCTACCATTTGAACATGCCTTTTGGCAAAAATCAGCCTATAGGTCTGGAAAGTCCTGTGACAATTACCCTACTCAAAAGACAATGGCGCCATTCTTTCTCGTGCCTATAAAAATCAACTTAATCTATAATTAATCAACCGACTTATTGCGTTAACTTTTAATCCTTTAGCATGCTTTGAGTTTCTTTACCTAAGAGCATCTTCAATGGGATTAGTTAAAATGATTAGTTAGAATAATATAAGATAATTGTTGGCTAAAATTTATTGAATTTGTAAAATGTTGTGTTTCAATGAGGTTGGCTATAGTGAGTGACTATATTTTAAAAATAATATTTTATTAATTTTTAACAAAACTTTTTTCAAAAAAATTTGAATTTAATAAATTAATATTAACACTATTGCTCTTAAAATGTGGTTTTATCAAAATTTTAAATTAAAAATCTATTAAATTTTATTATATTAATAAATAACGTAGAAATGTTTAACTAATTCAAAACAATCACGTGACATTCTTGTTTATCCTACAGAAGTACTATCAAAACATCACACAACATCCACAATTAAGTATAAAATATTGGCAGGACTTTGTTACAGGTCTGGATGCATTCATCAAATATAGCCAAGAAGTTGAGATTAGCTATATTTATAGCTAAAGGCGCTGGTTGAAGCATTGCAATTCAAACTGATTAGGTATAATATCAACAATTGCTCTGCCACGTAGAATAGTTTAGACAAGGGTCGGAGATGTTCTAAGTACTCTGTTAAGTTGCATAATCATGGGATACTAATTATAGTTTAGTATTTTAATTATTTAGTGATTAAGTGGGGACAATTAAAGATTCTGGATTTGTGGTGTGCCATCCATTTGATGGTATTTTACTCATTATATTTTGCTGATTATTTTTCATATGAAGTCCTATAACCTGTATGGTAATTTTAATTAGCCATTTATATTAAGAAATTAGTCAAATTATTGATGCTGACTTGTGTCTGAGTCCAAATACGAAATCATTCGGTTTTATGGAACATGGCTAAACTAATCATTGATATAATAATATAATACTCACATTTTTTTAATGTCTTTAAAATTAATAAAATATTTTGGTTTATAAATAATGATGACAGTTAAAGCTTGCAATTTTAGCTCAAAAATATTTTGGTTTTAAGTTTTAACCCGTGGGCCGTGTGTCTTCCTAAAGAGAACTCAGGTCGTCATTGGCTGCCTTATCCATTTTTTCCCATAACTGAAAATACATAATCTACGTTGATCTTATCAATAATGGTGATGAAATATATAGAGTAAAGTGCATTTTGTATACTCGCACTTTAGTCAAGACACCACTTGCAATACTATAGTTCAAAATCGAGCAGTTGTAATATCAATGTTTGTATTTCAATGCACTTTGTTGCATTCCGTTAACTGAGGTTAACTCTGTTATTAATTTAGGGAGTAAAGTGCACTTTGTGTACTCACACTTTACTCTAAAGTGCATTTTGTGTACCGGCACTTTGATCAATACATCACTTGAAATACTTTAGTTCAAAATTTAGAATAAAGTGCGAGTACACAAAATGCACTTTAGAGTAAAGTGCGAGTACACAAAGTGCACTTTACTCCCTAAATTAATAACGAAGTTAACCTCAATTAACGGAATGCAACAAAGTGCAGTGAAATACAAACATTGATATTGCAACTGCTCGATTTTAAACTATAATATTGCAAGTGGTGTCTTGACTAAAGTACGAGTACACAAAGTGCACTTTACTCGAATATATATACACGTCATATTAGTCGATTTTTTTTTTAGTTAAAATACTATCCCCGTATTGTTTTCAAGTTTTAGATGTTAAGTAATCAAGTCCATTATTTGGGTCTCAAAGTGGATCACTAGGTGTTTCGTGTCATTTTGACCCTAGCGTTTGGTCCAAATTTTCAATTATTAGGTTGAGATCACGTTCATTTTTTGGCCCATCATAACACACATTTTTTTTAATTATCCGGTGGAGATATCTTCCCTTTTTGGGCCCACCAAATTACAATTCAATATTTTCAATAAATGAAAATATTGGGGGATCGCAGGGAGTCGAGGGAAGTCGAAGGGAGTCGAACCTGAGTCATTTCTCCCGCCTGAACTCAGATACCATGTTAAGTAATTAGTTGCTCTAAAACTTTAAGGTGTTAGAGTAGCTCTTACCAGATCATATTATTTCTTCAAACAATGTGTATTTAAATTTGTTATAATTTACATAAAAAGTGCAAAAAAAAAATTATTTATCTTTTAAACTATTTTAAATAGAAATTAATATCTTTATATATAATAAAAATTCATTTTCTCAAGTACTTATATTTTAAATAATAAAAATTAGAAATTTTACAAAAATATTTAGATTAAATTTTTGATACAACAAAATTGATTAAAAATGATGTAATTAATTTAGTAAATTAGTTTGTTATTTGTTTAGATTTGGTAACAACAAGAAAATGGGTCATTGGAAAGAAACATGTTCAACGATAGATCGATTTATTAGGAGAAACATATTATATGCTAGAATTTTTTATTAATGTTATATTTTGTATTTTAAAACATAAAAATGGTAATAAAATATTAAAATAATAAAAAATATTAAACAATAACCCTTTTTTGTTAAAAAAAAAACAATAACCCTTTTTTATTTTATTTTTTAAAATTTTGGCAAATGACCAAAGATAAAATAGAGAATTTAAAAAAAAACTTACTTTTATGTGAGAAATATTATTTTATCGAAAAATATATTTTTTAGAAAAATTTAGAGAAATCAATTTACTTATACTCTATAAAGAAGAAGTCGGGGCGGTGAGGTGGCGCCTCTCAAATCGCTTCGATCTATTTTTTTAATTTTTTCAAAATTTTAAATTATTAATATTAAATATTCAAAAATATCTCAATTGGCTCTAAAATCTTTACTAATGTAGAAAACTAAATATATAATTTTATTATTCTTGCCTTTAAAATTTTTACTAATGCAATAAACTAAATATATAATTTTAATATTCTCTTAAATATTTTATTAGAAAATATTTCAATTATTTTTTAAATCTTTACTAATTAAGGAAACTAAATATACAATTTTATATTCTTACATTCAGAATCTTTAATAATGAGGAAATTAGATATACAATTTCGGTATTCTCCTAACTTTTTTATTTATGCATATCAATCAATACTATTATATAATAGACGAAACATTAAAAGTTTGGTTGATCGGCATAGTACGTTGTGATTTTACTTAATTGCCCTTAACTGTATTTCGTGTTTTTACTTAATTAACCTTACTTATTTATAGAAATATATTATTAAATAATAATATTACCTATTTATAACCAATTACCTTTTTCCCTAAAATACATTATTTTTTCTAACAAATTCCACTACTTTTTCAAACATGACAATTACTTTTTTTAACTAAAACATGTTAGTTTTTCTATTTTTCCTTACTAAAACCTCTCATTTTCCAAAAATATCACGGACAAACCTTTAGTTATTTATTTTTAAACCTATAATATTATAATTTTTTAAAATTTTTTTACCTATTTTAACATGTCTAATTATTTTTCTTAATAAATACAATCGCTAAGAATATTAAAATATAAATAATCAAATACCTATTTATAACCAATTACTCTAAAACACATTATAGATTTTTTCTAACAAAGTTTCCAAAAATATAACGGGCAACCCCTTACTTATTTATTTTAAAATCAGTTTTAATGTTTTTAATTAATTAAAAGTATTTAGCTATTTTAACATGCCTAATTATTTTTTTAACAAATAAAATTAATAAAATATTAAAAATATAATAATAAAATAATAATTAACAATCCGTGCATCGCATGGGTTTTAAACTAGTACTATTATATAATAGACGAAACATTAAAAGTTTGGTTGGTCGGTATGGTACGTTGTGATTTTACTTAATTGCCCTTAATTAATTAACTGTACTTCGTGTTTTTACTTAATTAACCTTACTTATTTATAAAAATATATTATTAAATAATAATATTACATATTTATAACCATTTACCTTTTTTACCTAAAATACATTATTTTTTCTATTTTTTATAACAAATTTCCCTACTTTTTCAAATATATCACGGACAATTACCTTTTTTAACTAAAACATGTTACTTTTTCTATTTTTCCTTACTAAAACCCCACCTTTTTCAAAAATATCACGGACAAACATTTAGTTATTTATTTTTAAACCTATTTTAATATTATAATTATTTTTTAAAAGTTTACCTATTTTAACATATCTACTTATTTTTCTTAACAAATGCAATTACTAAAAATATTAAAATATAAATAATCAAATACATATTTATAACCAATTATCTTTTCAACTAAAACACATTATATATTTTTTCTAACAAAATCCTTTCTTTTCTAAATATATAACGGGAAATTGCCTTTTACAATTTACTTTTTTTGTTTTTCTCACTAAAATCCTTTCTTTTTTCAAAAATATCACAGAAAACCTTTTACTTATTTATTTTAAAACGTATTTAAATACTTTTAATTATTAAATTTTAAAACCTCATTTTCCAAAAATATCACGGGCATTTTGCTTTTTAAACTAAATATATGTTACATTTTATATTTTTTTTTACTAAAACCCCTCATTTCCAAAAATATAACGGGCAAACCCATACTTATTTATTTTAAAATCTGTTTTAATGTTTTTAATTAATTAAAAGTGTTTAGCTATTATTTTAACATGTCTACTTATTTTTTGCACAATTACAATTAATAAAATATTAAAAAATAAATAATAATACTTAGCAATCAGTGCATCGCACGGGTTTTAAGCTAGTACTTAGTAACATAGAAAATTAAATATTATGTCAACGCTTAAAAATTTGGAAAAAAATATTATGGAGAAGATGAGGTCGTGAGGTGCGACACTCAAATCGCCTGGATCTATATCCTAATTTTCTCGAATTTATGAATTATTAATATTAAATTATTTTTAAAATTTTACCTTCTTATTTCTATATAAAATAATACTTATAGAAAATGCAAGTTTCTATAAAATAAAATATAGAAGTCTTATTTTCTAAAATACCTATATTTTAAACAATAAAAATTTAAATTTAAAAAAAAATTAAATTTTATGATATACTAAAATTGATTTATAGATGATGTAATTTAATTAGTAAAATAGTTTATCATCTGTTTAGATTTGGTAACAACGAGAAAGCGGGTTAATGGGAGAAAACATGTGTAACGAGAGAGCGATTCATTAGTATGAGCATATTATATGCTAAAAAATTTATATCGATTTTATATTATTCATTTTTAAATAGAAGTAGGAATATGAATTTTAAAAAAACAATTAGAAATGATCATAAATATACTAATATTTGATATAATATTAAAATAATAAAAAATATTAAATAATTATCCTTTTTTATATTTATCCAAAATTTCGGTAAATGATCAAAATGAAACGTAGAATTCAAAAGAAACCCTAATTTTATGTTAGAAATATTATTTTATCTAAAAATATATTTTGTAGAAGATTTTTTAAAAAAATTAGAGAAATTATTACAAAGTCGCTGCGAAGCGCGGCTTAGGAAACTAGTTAAATTAAAAAGTAATATGAATTCTCAATAAATATGCAATGTATAATATAACAATGAATTTTGTTTGATTGAAGAAGTTAAAAGGGTTTGTCCTGTTGCTGGGGAGGGTGTAGAACATTATTTGCATGCAGGTAGTATCCATCTTGGTTCAACACTTCAACTGCATGCATGCATGTAAACTGTATGTCTGTATCATAATTCATAACAACAGTAGACGCCTACTACGGGCTACTAGTTTGGATTTTGCACTTTTATTTAGTTTGACCGTCTACTGTCTCATCTTTCCTTGACTACTCATTTCACACTCACAAGGCCATGTATATACACAATTTAAACACGCACGTTGACAGGTCATTACACAATTTATCGAAAAATTAAATTATTATTCCTGATAAAAAAATATTATTAGCGCCAAAATAATTGTGAATTTGTATTAGATTTTAAATTTTTATTTAAACCCATGGTTGTATTACAAATTCTAGAAACATGTGAAATAAATAATTTGTTGGCATTCATAATTATAAAGAAATTAAATTGCATTATTGTACTTGTCCAGGCTGGAGGTGAGTGTTGTTTCGGGACACCAGGAAAGCGTGCTGGTTGATGGATGATTTGACATAGATAACTTAACCCAATTTGGACCCATCCATCATCACAATTCACAATTTTACTCACCGAGTCCATGGTTTGTTTTCATGTTCCAAACTGTGTGTACCTAGTTCTTCTTTCTTTACTTTTGAGGTCATGTTTGTTCTTCTACCATCAAAATCATCTCAACAATGTGCGTTTTTGAAATATCACAAAAAAAATTGATTTATAACTTAAAATGAGTAAGTGTATAAGTTGATGAATTCTTATAAGTTATACGGGTGTTTGGATAAATTTATTTATAAGTTACTGAAGAATTTGCTAAATTAATTTTTAAAAAATAATTTTTAAATACAATGATTTCAACACTTGTATTTTAAATTAAAAAAATATTTAAAAACACAAATGTAAAAATATAAAATATTAAAAAAATAAAGAAATCAAAAAATAAGTTAATAAGTTAAGTAAAATGTTGGTGATTTTAACATTTAACTTATTATAAGTTATCAAATACTGAGTACACAAACAACCTCTATTATCAACTTATAATGCATAAGTTATAATTTATAATGATGGCCAAACATGCCCAATAACATGAACAAGCAAAAAGATAGAGAGAAATTATTAAAAATATTTTATTTTCTACAAACAAATATGATATTATTTGATGAAAATATTTGGAAAAAAAGTGATTTGTAAAATATATTATTTTTCTACAACCAAATACATACGCTTTTATGAAAATAATTGAAGTTTATTTTGGTTATATTTGAGCTTCCATCCAATTGCATCTGATTACAAAGTCTTATTTTTGAAAACAATAAATATTCAAGAATTGTATTTTGCAAAACAATTAATCGAAAATTCGTAGTTTTCAAAAATGAAAAACATTTGAAAGTTCACAAACAAGTTATTAAATTTATTTCCGTGTTACAAATGAGTTTCTTGGTTTATCCATTTTAATTATGGAGATCAATCACCATTCAAAGTTGTAAATAAAATCTGAAATGTAATAGTCCATATGTAAAAGTAAAATTGAAAATAAATGCAATAGGCAACGCAATTAATGATAAAAAACTGAAAATGAGTAAATAAAATAAGAAAAATGCTACATGCCCCAAATTGGGCACAATTTTTTTTAACAAAATAACATATGTTATTCTCTGATTGACTATATAATAATGGAGCTCCTGCATTCACATCAATATCACCGATAAAATCATCTCATATTACCCCATCACACTTGTCACATCATTTTGTAACAATATTTTGTAGCTAATTTTATAACTTCAGCATTACTCTTAAAATAAATGTAATAGTCCTATGAATATCATGTGGTTGAAATATAGTTTTTATTTAGATATAGTTGATGTAACTTTTCTTTTGAAATTCAAAACAATATGCTAATCAAAGATTATACGATATTTATAAAAATATTTAAAATTGACGAACACCTAATGTAATTAATCAAATTAACATTTTTCTCGATGAATAGATCTTTCACGGCCAAACATCACTTGCTTTCATTGCTCGAATATACGTCTATTTTCAAGAAACAATCTATTGACTTGTTGTAATGGATACTAGCCTGTATAACCCATGCGATTCACGGATGAATTTTATTATCTAATTTATTTATATGATTTTATCTGTAAAAAATAAATTATAAAATAAATTATATATGTATGATATTATTCTAAACATTTGCTTGTATTTTGATAATAAAAGTTCTTTATATTTATATGTTGTCGACGGGAATATAATTTTTTTGAACGTGACTTAAAAGAATAGATAATATAAATATTTAATAATAATATGTTGTTAATGAGATTCGAACCTTGGACCTGGGAGCATTTTAGATATCAAGAATGAAATATTTTTTTAACATTACATCTGACGGTTCTCCTTTATCTATCTTTAAATCTAACAGTTGTTATTTAGAGTAACAAACTACCAACCAACCAAATAAAGGATAGTTTGCTTATAATAGTATAGTATAGATAGTATAAAAGAAAAAATTCCAAAAGAATCTTACGATTATAAATCTAATAATTTATTATGTTACAAAACTGAATCTTTCAACTATCTTCATTGATATTCATAAAAGCAAGCTACTAACAGTTTACATGTCTACTTCCATTTCTCAAGAGACTTTATGTTTATATAGAATAGAGAGAAAACTAGAATTGAGAGAAAGAGTTTGTTGGAGATTCTGTTACAAAAGTTTGTTAGAGATTCTGTTCCTCAATTTTACTTGCATTTTCCTCTTTAATATCCCCCCTCAAGTTAGGAGAAACAACTCCTAACTTGGACAACAGCCACTGAAGTTGAGAAGAGGCTAAGGCTTTAGTAAACAGGTTGCTCACAGAGGTAATATGATGTGTTGTAATAAGCCCAGATTTAATCTTTTGACGCACCAAGTGACAGTCAATTTCAATGTGCTTGGTACGTTCATGAAACATAGGATTTGATGCAATATATAAAGCAGAATTATTGTCACAAAAAAGAGGAACATGAGTAATGTTCAAGACATGTAATTCACCCAGAAGAGAAACCAGCCAAGAAATTTCGCAACAAGTATCCGCCATACTCCTATATTCAGCTTCAGCAGACGAGCGAGAAACTATTTTCTGCTTCTTGCATTTCCACGAAATCAAAGTGCCACCAAATGTTACACAATAGCCAGACAATGATTGACGTGTAGTTTTACAACCACCCCAATCTGCATCACAGTAAGCAACAAGAATAGGATTAGAGCCAACAACATAGTGCATGCCTTGATAAACAGTAGTATGAAGATAACGAACCAACTTAAGAGCAGCATGCCAATGAATTGACCTTGGCAGAATCATGAACTGAGCAAATACATGAACAGAGCAGGACAGATCTGGTCGTGTGATGGTCAAATAAATTAACTTACCAATCAAGTGACGATATGAAGTGACATCTTGTAACAAAGGACTGTCAGACTCTTGCAAGAGTTCATGATGTTGGTCCATAGGTATAATAACAGTCTTTTGATGAAGTGACTCAAATTCCTTGAGAAGCTCAAGAACATATTTCTGCTGATTAATGAACAGACCAGAGGGTGATCGAACTATCTGTAAACCAAGGAAGTAATCAAGCTCACCTAGATCCTTAATTTTGAAATGACAACTTAAGAAGTCAGTAACTTGTGAAGTAACAGAGGCATCATTTCATGTCAGTACCATGTCATCCATGTAGATTAAAAGATACACTAATACAGTACCTTTGGAATAGACAAACAAGCTTGGATCCCCACGAGTTTGTACAAACCCAAAGGACAGAAGGGCACTGAAAAGAGCAATGAACCATTGCCTAGGTGCCTGCTTGAGACCATATAATGATTTAAGCAGGCGACACACTAGTTTCTTGTGAGGAAATTGCTGAAGAGTTTTTATGGGAATCGTATAACCAGGAGGACAAGTCATATAGACTTCTTCATCCAACAACCCATGTAAGAATGCATTAGTGACATCAAGTTGTGTCAACACCCAGTTATGCATAGCAGCCAAAGCCATCAACAATCGAAATGAGGTCATTTTAGCAACTGATGCAAACATTTCAAAGTAATCCATATTTGGAGTTTGAGTAAACCCATTTGCAACAAGACGTGCTTTATAACGATCAAGAGTTTCATCAGCATGATACTTAGCCTTATAAAGCCACTTACATCCAACAGTTTTCTTATTAGCTGGTAAAGGAACAACTTCCCAAGTATTTGTAGCCTCTAAAGCAGCTAACTCCACATGCATAGCTTGACACCATTCAGGCATAGTCACAGCTTCTTTAAATGATTGAGGTTCAATAATAGTCATATTATCAACCAAATGACGAGGGAGACCAGTATAGTCTTGTAGACGAACAAGTATATGTCTATTCATCTGAGGTCTAATAGGAAGAACATGAATATCCTCAGAATCTGTGTGTGAACAGGAACTGTCTGTTGAGTCAGACAAAGACAAATCAGACACATTAGACAAAGACAAGTCTGAAGTAGAACCTGAAAGATCAGTTAAGGGATCATCATCTATATAACCTGTTGAAGCTGGAAACAAATATTGAGGAGAATTAACGGCCATAGTCTGAAACGGAAATACAGTTTCAACAAACTGTACATCACGAGAAACTATCACTTGTTTATTCTCTAAATTTAAAACTTATAACCTTTTTGAGCAAAAGGATAACCTAAGAATACTCCATTCACAGCACGCGGAGCAAACTTATCAAGTGGTTGAGGCACTACTGTAGCATAGCAGAGAAACCCAAACACACGAATCTGATCATAGTTAGGTAGTTTATTATAGAGAATTTGATAAGGACATTTTCCATGAAGAAGAGGTGTAGGAGTACGATTAATAAGGTAGACTGCTGTAAGCAAACAGTCCCCTCAAAAAGTAACTGAAAGATTAGCATGAAAACGTAGAGAACGAGCACAATTTAACAAGTGATGATGTTTGCGTTCAACTAACCCGTTTTGTTGTGGTGTATACACACAACTTGATTGATGAATGATACCTGTGGCACGTAAAAAATTATCGAAGTGCTGATTCATAAACTCCGTCCCATTATCAGAACGCAACACTTTAACAGTTGTTTTGAATTGATTTTCAATCAAGACAACAAAATCCATTAGGAAAGATGCAACCAATGACTTGTCAGAGAATAGATACACCCATGTATTACGAGATTTGTCATCAACTATTGTTAAGAACATATTACACTTGTCATGAGTGGGAAACTGATATGGTCCCCACAAATCCACATGAACTAAGTCAAACAGATGATCACTATTATGATTACTTGAGGGAAAGGACAATCTTGATTGTTTAGCAAAGTGACAGCTATCACAAACATCTAAGACATTGCTGAAAATAGAGAACGAAAGTTGTTTAAGTACACTGGCTTAAGGATGTCCCATTCTAGCATGTCATTTATCCAGAGAAGCTACTTGTGCAATAAAACCACCTTTTGCCATAGATTGATCAGGTATAGGAAATAGAGAAGAAAGCTCTGACAGTGAATTGAACATGTATATGCCATCTGACTTTTTACCAATCTCTAGTGTCGTTGTCCAAGATGGGGCCTGAAGATAACATCTATCAGCAAGGAAACTTACTTGATATGCAATATCCTTGAGTAGTAAGTTATATTTGAAAGAAGGGACACACAAAACATTTGTAAGTGTAATATACGCATTTAGAATCAGGTCACCAGTATGACTAATAACTGCAGAGGCACCATTTGATAATTGCAATGTAGTTGAACACATTTGAACATTAGTCAAGAGATGTAAAAATGGAGTAATGTGATATGTAGCTCCTGTATCTATAATCCACTTAATAGGTGATTCAGTAGTATCTGCATTACTTGTAAAGTGTCCAGCCATACCTGAGAACTGCACTGTATTAATAGAATGATTTTATGACCAATGTCTTAAAGCTGAACTAGTAGTTTGTTGAGATTTCTGATCAGATGTCCTGTCAAGCATAGATTTCTGAAGAAACTGAATGAGTTGTTGGCACTGTCCATCTGATAAGCTAACACTGTCATTTGAAGATGAGAATAGTCCTGCACTAGTTGTAGCATCAGGTACAACCTTCCTATCAGATACTTGACTCACATTAGCCATAATCGTACCTTTAGATTGGAGCATTTTTGGCTTGGGTTTTAGTTTTTCGAATAACCTATGCCATGACGGATACCCATAAATACAATAACATCGATCTCTGAGATGACCAGTCATGTGACAGTAGTCACAAACCACAGAAATATCACTCAGTTTCTTAAACTGACTATTCTGATTTCCTCTAGTTTGTACTTTAGAACCTTGATATGTAGCCTTAACATACATAGCTATGTTTTCAGCGGGTACTGTAGTATTAAACGATGTTCGTTGGCTTTTCTCTTGTAACAACATAGAGTAACTTTGATTCAGTGAGAGAAGAGGTTTCATTAGTAAAATTTGACCACGAATAGCTGTAAACGTATCACTCAGTCCCATTAGGAACTGGATTAACTGAACATTTTGATCAGAAGTGTCCAACTTCTGATTCACAGTACAAGTACATAATCCACAAGTACATCTTGGTTTGGTTAGGAGGCAGTCAAGTTCATTATGTAAAGTACGAAATCTTGTAAAGTAAGCTGTTAGAAATGAATACTACTAGAAACTAGACAGAGGGGGGGTGAATGGATAGTTTAATATATTTTTCGATTCTTGAAACTAAGTATAAGCTGTATATGATTATGATATGTAATATGCGGAATGTAAATAACACACACAATCACTTTAATCTACTTTGTATAAGCAAATTAAATACTACAGCTTTCCAAGAAATTCTCAATCGAATTTCTGGCTTCTAAACAAGAACAGTTTGAACTTGCTTGCTTACAGAGAAAAGAGCTTAGCAAATAACTATGTGTATCTCTCTTGCAGCTTACAGTTGTGTGTGCACGATATATATATTCACCTATACAAACTAGGCACACACAATATTACACAGCTACCCCTTCTGAAAGTCCAACTTGTCCTGCCATAAGAAGTTCACTGTGTCAGGAAGGACCACCTGCTTTTCGGAGTCTTTCCCGTTTCTGTAGCTGCTTGTCTCTTATCTTTCTCTCCAAGTTTAGCTGTAGATTTGCCATCTGTTCTTTGGACCACCTTGCCAGAACAAATGCTCCAGTATTTGTCTCCTTTGATTCTTGGTTCTGTACCTTGATTTGTCTTGTTATAAACGGCTAAGTGTTGATATCGTGAACTCCACTTTATCCCTGACTTCGCGATCTCCCTTGTGAGGACTACGCGATATAGCCTTTGAAGACTTTGCGACATAGGTCATTTGATGACTATGCGACATAGGTCATTTGATGACTATGCGACATAGGTCATTTGATGACTATGCGACATAGGTCATTTGATGACTATGCGACATAGGTCTTCTGAGGACTTCACGATCTAGGCTCTTTTGACTTTGCTGACTTCAACACTTCACGACATGTGTCTTGAGGACTTCTCGACATAGTGCAAAAGGGACTATGCGATATAGTACTTCACGACATGGATATTGGTGACTTCACGACATAGCTTTCTTTTGACTTTGCTATATAATGCCTTAGACAAATTCCTGCAACTTATCACTTCATAGCCTTATTCAACTCTATCCTGCTGCATGAACACTTCTGAACTTCTACCAGGATAATTATTCAATGGCCTATATACAATCTAGATGCAAGAAACTTTACTAAGCTCATTATAATTTTGAGCATACATGATCAAGCTAATGTTCATGAGACCAAGACAAGTACATTTAGAGACCTATACTATATCCCAGTGATAGAAATCACTAGGTCATGTAATGTGACATAGTCACATAGTGTAGGCTTGTTAATAGTGGTATTCAGACATGTCTTGAGCCTAACAATCTCCCCCAAATTGTGAGTAAGACCCTTAGGCACAATTTCATGTCTGATAACAAGCCTAACTAACATAAAAAGAATAGATATAAGGAAGATACAGTTAAGCACAGAATTTGATAACAACTTGAAAATTTAAGCTTACAGAATTCTTCCTTGAGCTACATAGCTTCTGTTTCCAATTGTTTCTCTAAGAAGTCATCATAGATCTTCTTCTTCCTCATTTCTTCATTCTTCTTTATCTCAGAGATGGCCATTAGAATATCATCTCTAGCAGTCATTTCTTCAATGAGAGGAGAGTCCTTTAGATCTTCAGCTGCTGTTCTGAGGGCACTCTCCACATATGAGTGTATAAACTCCATCCTTATCTTGCTTTTTCCTCCATAATGATTTTTGTACTCCACAGTATAAGGATTTTTTTTTACCCTGCACAGCCCTTTCTTTCTTAGCTCCCTTGCTCTTTCTTCTATCTCGGCCAACTCCTTCTCTTTCTTACATCTCCTTTCTTCATTCTCTCTCCTCAGGTCTTCTTCATGATCAGCATGCATTTTCAAGAACCTGGAAATATCTATCTTCCATGTCCTTTCTTCCTTTTCTTCAAAGTTCAGCAAGGCATTTATCCTTTCAAGCTCATATTTATAGAAATGTTGCCAGCCTCCTTGCTTCATTATCTTCTCTCTTCCATCAGTGTACTTAATCTCTAGATGATCTAGCTTCAGTTTGACTTCAAAGATCCTTTGAGCTCTCAAAAATGCTAGGGCATCTTCATCATAGTCTTCATCAAGTGGAAACACATGGATGCCAACAACATTTGTGAGTCTTCCAGTTTTCTTTGTTATCCTTATTCTTTTGGGTACACTCTTGATCTTCATATGCCTCACAAGAGGTACCTTTCTGGAACAAGGTGACTTTGTCTTTACTGCCACATCATTTGGAAGAAGCTTCATTCCTTTGCCCTTAATCCACTGCAACACTCCACTGGCTGTGACCTTGTGGAGGTGTTTTCTTGATTTTTCTTTTGTGGCTTCACCCTTCTTCTGTGGCAACTCAGGTTCAGAAGTCTTAGATACTGATTTTGGAGGATCATTACTAACAGTACTCACCCTAGACTCAGAGTCTTGTGATTTGGTTAAAGTACTGCCAGCAATGTCCTTGACTTGCTGAGTTCCACTCCTAGATCTCTTCACTGTCTCCTTTGCCCCCTTTGTGTCATGAGATCTCCTCCTGTGGGTTTTCTCCTCATCATCATCCTCCCCATCCTTCTTCTTGTTCTTTTCTTTGACAGATTCTGGCAAAACACCATGAATCAGAAAAGATTGTAGAATGTTAATCATCTCTAATTCCTCTGCTGTCTTGACTCCTTTCTTTGCTCTCAGCATTTGCAGCACCTGATTGATCTTTGTATTATTCTTCATTTGCAGATCTTTGGGAATGACTAGTTGGTCAATACTTCTGACTTTGGATAGACTTTGAAAAATTACTGTCCTTGGCTTGGGTATGACCTCAGGCAGTCTTTGATTTTGATCCATCTCCAAGTCATTATAAAGACTTTCATTGTTAGCCCCACTCTTTTCAATCAACTCCAGAATTATTGACACTTCAGTAAACCTCAGTTTCTCTAGAGTTTGAAATGCTAAGTGCCACAAGCAGTTGTCCTTGCACACCATGATTATTTCTCTCAGATAAACATCCCTGATTTTCTTTACTGCAACTGTGAAGTACTTGATACTTTCCCTGAGCTTCTTTCTGTACACTTGTGCATCTCCTTGAGCATTCTTGTAGGTGGCTTTCAGAAACTCCAGGAATGCCTCATCATGATAGATGTTAGAGTTGGCAACTTCCTGTAGCTTGGCCTCAGTGATAAGTGTAGCTTGGGTAGGTTTAGCAACTGGAGTAGGTATAGCAGGATGAGGGGTTGAGATGTCTTTAGGCATTGTGGATGGATAGAATGTTGTGGTGACTGTGCTTTTCTGACCTTGTGCATTGATGACCTCTACAGGGGGAAGATTGATTGTCTTTATTGTCTCTTCAATGAGCTTGCCCTTAAGTTTTGACTGCTTGGCAGGTACTCCCCCTTTCTGTTTCACAATGACCTCCTTAACTTTCTCCCCCTTAGGCTTGGGATCAGACAAAAAGTCTTGAGCTTCACCAGGGATAGGCAGGTTCATGGATCTCATCATTGAGGTCATCATCTGTTGTTGCACCAGCAGGATGTTTGTTGTGTTGTTGCCTTGAGCATCGAGCTTGTCATTTAGTTGGCTTAGAGATGTAGATAGCATTCTGTTTTCATCCTTGAGAGAGGCCACTTCCTTTTCCAAGCCATCCACCTCGGAGAATAATTGGTGAGACTTGAAGGAGTTTAGAGATTGATCTTTGACCCTGGCAAAGTCATATTTTGAGATGTCTGACAGAGGGACTTCATCCACCAGCTTATCACCATACTGATTTTTCCACATGACATTCAACATAGCATTGGTGGTGATGGTAGTCTTTGCTTGATTTTCCAGTGTAGAAGCCAGTTTCTTGATGTTGTCTGTGACCATGGCAAGAGTCACATCCATCATGGACACATTAGTGGAGGTTTTCTGGACTTCTTTGAGGATACCATCCACCTTGGGAAAATCAGATAGATAAGAGTTTCTGAGCTTTGTGAGGGATCTGTCTGTCTCCTCCTGAATTGAAGAAATCTCTGATTGAAGCCCTTTCCCAAGATAATGCAGAGCCTTCAACTGGTTCTTGTACACATCATTTACAGCCTCATAGATGGCAACAGGAGAAAGATCCTTAGCATTGGAGCCCAGAGAAGTGAGGTATTCTTCTCTCACAAAAGCTAGGGCGTCCTTGAGATTTACAGTCCTCTTAGAATCCAACCAGGCATCCACATTTCCCTCTGGTTCAGCTGCATTCACAATCTTCTCCTGTTGAGCTTCAACGTCCTCCTTATGGCATAGCAGGATAGCTTCATAATCAGCATTTGGAAGGTTGGAGGTGAGGAGATGTTGAGCTATCTTTGAGAACTCATCAATCTGTGCCACATTAAGATTTTGAATGGCTTCCTTTGTCAAGTGTGAGGGCACAGATGATGATCCTGAAGGCCTGTCATGGTGCACAGGCTTCAGCCATTCTGACATTGTGGCCTGAGCCAAGTGAGAGCTAGTGCTAGGCACTTCATGAGATGTGTGAGTTTGAGTCTCCTCCAGTCGTGGAATGGCTGTAGGGTCTGATGTTGTCTCCATTGAAATGGGATGTGTTACAACATCAGCCCTATATGTCTGTGAAGACATTTCCACATCCATAAGGATGGGAGAATTTGGCACAGAGTCTCCAGTGAAAACTGGTGAAGCCTCTATGTTTGTGTTGGTGTCATTAGGATATGCCTCAGCATGCATTCCCTGACCAACTGAATGTGGGTCCTGAGTGGTGAGCACAGTGTCAAGCACCATGTCACTTGAAGTTGGCTCAATCACAGGGCTGGATTGTGATTGATCAAGGGCAAGATTGTCATGAGAATGACTCTCTTGTTCAGAAGAAATTTTAGTGGAGGAATCTGAGAGAGAAGTGGGGTTCAGATTAGATTTTGGCAACTCCCCCTGAGAAATAGGAGGAGTTTCAACATTGATGTGCTCTCCACTTAGTGTTTGATCACCCTTATCACTCCTAGGGTCAAGAGTGAGGTCTTGACCATGTGCAGACTCTTTACAACTTGCAGTGGGGAGGCTGCTCTTTTCAATGCCCATGACCTGTTGAGAGGCCATAGACAGTAGCAGGTGTACCCCTTTTTCCACATCTGAATCCTGTTGAGAGGATGCAGTGGTGGCTACAGATTTTGATTTCTTCTTTGGTCTGGTGAGAGGTGACTCAGGAATCTCACTTGCTAACTCTACAGATTCATGGATAATAGCTAGGGTTCTCTTCTTCTTCTTTTTAGTGACATCAACCTTTTGAGAGATTGATGCACTTGGCTGACTAGCCTCTACAGTGGTGTTTACAGAGGGGTTGCTGGATGGGATAGGGAGGCTTGGGTTAGACTGTGAAGCTCCTTCAGTCTCAGCCTCCCCTGTCCAGGAAAGAGCATGGTATATGGGCTTATCAAGTGGATAAGACTCGAATGTGTCCTGCATATGCTTGGTCACACTCAAGACCACATCCACTTGATTCCGCGTATCCAATGAACCAAATAGAATTTTGGACATGGACTTGGAATAAGCCATCTTTGATTTATCTATACCCTCCAAGTCATGGACATTAGCATCAAGATAATTTAAAATAACTTGAAGAAAGCGAGGGTAAAAGATGTCATTACCTCTTCCACGGACTGTCCTCCCTAGCCTTTGAGCCAATTCCTTGAGGATTATTGCTCCAACATTGATTTCCTGATTGTAGGCTAGGGAATAGGCCAGCTTCACAGCAATGTGACTGATATGGTCCCATCCTGTCTTTCTGCAAAGGAACACCTTCTGGAGTGCATCAAATAGGAATGACCACTCCCTTCTTACAAATTTCTTGTTCAGCTTTCCGGTATCTATCTCATCTGCATACCGAATGAGGGTCATGAAGTCTACTATTTGAGCATCAGTAGCTTCTGGGTTATGACCCTCCACCTTGAACCCCAATGCTTCATTGATTTCCTTTTCACCAAACTGGAAGTGTTTGCCTCCAATTGAACAAGCAACCTCCTGGAATGAAGTTCCATCTTCTCTAGCCATTGTTGATACCAACGCCGTTCGCAAAAATCCTTCCAACACATCGACATACAGTGTAGGGTTCAAGGTTAGGGCTTGGCTGAGGTAGGAGGTGTTCAAGAACCGTACAAAACACTTGTACCTTGGTTTAGCCTCAGCCTCAGAGGGAATGGTGAGAAGATTGGTTTCTTTGGGTATGGTTAAAGGAATAGAGGATGATACGGTTTGAGATTTGGGTGCCATTTCAAAATAGAGAATAAGAAAGAGAGTAGAGAATTTGTGCTTAGGTTTGAGAGTTTGAGAGCAATAGACAAGATGAAAAGTTGTGAACGGTTAGAAAAAGGTATTTATATGATAGAGACACTGCGATATGGAGTTATGAATATGTACAGTCTATGTGTATGTCGCGAAGTCAATAATAGCCTGTACCGCAAAGTCTTGCAAAATATATCGCATAGTCTCAACAATGAACTATGTCGCAAAGTCTTCAAAATGAAAGAATCGGGGAGACTTTGCGATATAGTAGAAATACCCTGTCTAAAACTCTCTTGTAGGAATTTTGAGCAATTTGTTAGACTTTTATCAAATTTTGAAATAAAATTAATTTAAATCAAAATTCTGTCAAATGTGGAGACTTGTCGATATAGTTATTCTAAGTCGCGAAGTCATAAAATTAACTATGTCGCAAACTCATGAAATGAACTATGTCGCGAAGTCTCACAATCTCAACAGTTTGCGATATAAGTCTGTTTGATTTGAACTATGTCGTGAACTCTTAAAATCATCTATATCGAGATGTCTCAAAAGCTCACAACTCCACCAACAAATATGATTTTGAAAAATATGCAGTAAAATACTGAAATATTTATAAATCATATCTCAGCCAATTTTCACTCCAAACAAATAGATCATTTAAATACAGTGAAAATTTACTGCTGCAACAATTAACCAGCATATTTACTTAGAACAACTGAATGAAGGATTGAGCATTCCAATTTCACTCACAAGTCTGTTGAAGACTGCTTCATTCAGAGGTTTAGTAAATATGTCAGCTAGTTGTTTCTCAGTTGGAACATAAGAGACTTCTATGGTACCATTTGCAGCATGTTCCCTAATGAAATGGTACCTGATCTCAATGTGCTTTGTAGTAGAATGATTAACAGGATTGGCCACTATGGATATTGCACTAGTATTATCACACATGAGAGGAATGTGTTCTAACACTAGCCCATAATCCATGAGTTGATTTCTAATCCAAAGCAATTGAGCACAGCAACTTCCAGCAGCAATATATTCAGCCTCAGCTGTGGATGTTGCTGTGGACTGTTGTTTCTTACTAAACCAGGACACTAACCTTTGACCTAGGAATTGACAGCTTCCAGAGGTGCTCTTCCTGTCAATTCTGCATCCAGCATAATCAGAATCTGTGTAACCAACCAGGTTGAACCCAGTGCCCTTTGGATACCATAGCCCAAGATTAGGAGTCCCCTTTAGATATTTGAAAATTCTTTTGATGGCCATCATGTGAGATTCCTTGGGATCAGACTGGAACCTTGCACAAAGGCATGTGGCAAACATGATGTCTGGCCTACTAGCTGTGAGATAGAGTAGGGATCCAACCATTCCTCTATAGACCTTGATATCAACTCTCTTGCCTTTCTTGTCTTCATCCAGCTTGATTGCAGTAGACATAGGAGTTTTAGCTGGGGATGACTCTTCTAAACCATATTTCTTTAAAAGATCCTTGACATACTTAGATTGGTTTATAAAGATGCCATCCTCCCTTTGATGTACTTGCAGGCCTAGGAAGTAGGTTAACTCTCCCATCATACTCATCTCATATTTACTTTGCATCAACTTAGAGAACCTTTCACAGAGTTTTTCATTAGAAGAGCCAAAGATGATATCATCCACATAGATTTGAACAAGAATGATATCATTTCCATGCTTCTTGAAGAATAGGGTTTTGTCTATTGTACCCCTAGTGAATTGATGCTCAAGAAGGAATTGAGATAGAGTTTCATACCAGGCTCTTGGTGCCTGTTTGAGTCCATAGAGTGCCTTGAGCAGTCTATACACAAAGTTTGGGAAGTCTTCACTTTCAAAGCCAGGTGGTTGAGACACATAAACTTCCTCAGCAAGATCACCATTGAGAAATGCACTTTTCACATCCATTTGATACACCTTAAAATCTGAGTGAGCTGCAAAAGCCAGGAAGATTCTTATGGCTTCCAGTCTAGCTACAGGTGCAAATGTCTCATCATAGTCAATGCCTTCTTGCTGACAATATCCTTTGGCAACCAGCCTTGCTTTGTTTCTAACTACCACTCCTTCTTCATCCATCTTGTTCCTGAACACCCATTTGGTGTCAATAACATTCTTTCCTTTTGGAGGTGGCACTAGTTCCCATACCTTGTTTTTCTCAAATTGATTCAACTCTTCTTGCATGGCAACAATCCAATCAGAATTCTTCAAAGCTTCTTCAATAAGTTTAGGTTCCTCTTGTGACAGAAAGCAGCTATACAGACATGTATTCATTGTTGCCCTTCTTGTTCTAACTCCCTCACTAGGATCTCCAATGATTTGATCCCTAGTGTGGGCTCTGTCCCATTTCCTTGTGTGCCCCTGTTCATTTCCTTGATCTGTTCCAATCTCATTTTGGTTGACAGTTGCATTCTCTTCTTCTCCCCCTGTGTTTGTGAATCCTTGCATAGGTGTTTGAAGAAGATTGTCAACTTCAAGACTTTCATTTTCTAGAACAGTTTGAACAGGTGATTCATCTTCACTTTCAGAATCCTCAAGATAACCCTGATTTTCAAATCTTAATGGCACACTGTCTTGATCACTTGTTTTAAGTCCAGGAGTCTTCTTGTCATCAAAGGTAACATCCATGCTTTCCATGACTTTGTGTTGCTCAGGTACAAACACTCTGTATGCTGTCCTTTCCAGAGAGTATCCAATGAAGATACCTTCAAATGCTTTAGCATCAAACTTTCCAACATGCTCAGAGGTATCTTTCATCACAAAACACTTGCTTCCAAACACATGCAGATGCTTGAAGGATGCTCTTTTTCCAGTCATTAATGAGTAAGGAGTTTTGCCAGACTTCTTATTGATCAATGTTCTATTCTGCACATAGCATGCTGTGTTAACAGCATCAGCCCAAAAGCTAGTAGGTAGCTTTGCATCCAACAGCATTGTCCTTGCAGCTTCAATGAGAGTTCTATTCTTTCTCTCAACTACTCCATTTTGTTGAGGTGTCCTAGGAGCTGAGAATTGTTGAGAAATTCCTTTATCTTTGCAAAACTCATACAATGCTGAGTTTCTGAACTCAGTCCCATTATCACTTCTCAAGGCAACTACAGAGGTACCAGTGCTTTGTGCTTCTCTATCAACTCTCTTGATATGCTCTATTATGACTTGAGGTGCTTCATCCTTGGAGAATAGGAATTCCACCCAAGTATATCTTGAATAATCATCAACCATCACTAGAGCATATTTCTTTTTGGAAAGAGACATTACATTCACAGGGCCAAATAAGTCCATGTGAATTAGTTGCAGAGGTTTTGAGTTTGTATTGAGCAACTTGTTCTTGTGACTTGATCTTTTAATCTTCCCTTTCTGACAAGCTTTACATGCTCCATCTTGCACAAACTCCAAGGCAGGCAAATCCCTGATGAGTTCTCTCTTGGTTAGAGAGTTCATTGCCTGAACATTCAAGTGAGACAGTTTCTTGTGCCACAGCCAGAATTCCTCATTTGTGGCTTTTGTGTAGAAACAACAAATTTCTCCCTTATCTGCAGCCTTAAGATTAGCTACAAACAAGCTTCCTTTCTTCACACCAGTTAGAACAACTTCACCACTTTCCCTTTTTGAGATTGAACAAAGGTCTTCATCAAATTCCACTTTGAAGCCTCTGTTGGTAAATTGTCCAATACTCAAGAGATTATGCTTCAGTCCTTCAACAAATGCTACATCTTCAATAATGACATTTCCAGATTTAACACTGCCATATCCCATTGTATAACCAATGTTGTCATTTCCAAAGGTTACTGATGGGCCAGCCTTTTCCTCAAAATGTGATAGCAGGGCCATATCACCAGTCATGTGACTTGAGCATCCACTGTCCAAGATCCATATGACTCTTTTATTCCTGTTGCCCTGCATTCACAAAGTGACTAAGTTGTTTTTGGTACCCACACTTGGTAGGGTCCAGATGATTTAGAAACATTTTGATTAATAATTCTTCTGTCATAAATTGCATTTCTCATAGTAGGAGACTTCACTTTTTCTGTGGCTTTGGAGTTTACACTCTTAGGCTTACATGAAGTTTTCACCCTCTCAACCCTGATTGGGGACCCTGTCCTATGAGAATGTATGTGTGTGTGTGATTCACCAGATTGTGCAGAGTCAAGTTTATGTTTAAGAGATAAACAGTTAGCAATCACAGTCACATAGCATGTCATGCAGTTTGGCTTACCACAGAAAGAATCATGACTAGAATTTATGCTTGCAGAAAGGTTACTTAGGTTGTCAACTTCAACAATTTCAGGCTTACTACACTTATGAGTCAAATGATTAACAGATAGGCATTTTTGACATTGTTTCCTGGGAGCATTTGGCACATAAGCATAGTTGTTTCCTTTGTTAACACCAACTTTACCATTTCTGTTTTGTTTCCTTTTCTTAACAACTTCTTTCTTTGCTTTAGGACTCTTGACAAGATTGTCTTTGGTTTCTTTCTGATTGACAAGTTCAGGAAAGGAAGAAGTGTTCTTAGCAGCCTCATCTTCTTCAAGTAGTTGTTGCTTGATGATCAGTAGTTCCTCATCAAACTCAACAACACTCTTTCTGAAGATGGGCAGTTCAACACTTGATAGTATGGTTGGGGCATTTTTGTTTGTAAAAGTTTCCTTTCCTTTGCCCTTGACCTTCTTCCTTCCCTTGTCATTATCATAGTCAAAACCAACTCCAACCTTGCAGTCTTCAGTGTGTTCCTTGTGGTAGGTTTGAATAAGTTCAGAGGAGTTTTTGAAGCTTCTTAGTTTCAGTTCAGTTTCAGCAATTTGTTCTCTAAGGGCTTTCTCTATCTGCTCAGCACAAATCACTTTGTTTTTAAGATACTCAACCTCCTTTTTCAAACCATCAAGGTTCACAACCATTAACTCAAGTTGCTCATTCTTTTCTGTAAGCTCAACATTCTTGGCAGTTAGTCTGTCAATTTCTTCATTAGCTACTAACATGCTAGTATGAATATTAAACATCTCAGTGCTCATATCTTCAACAGTTTGCTTATATTGAAGGGGAGTCATATCAAGAGAAGTAAGAATAGGTACCTGACTTGAATCACCTTCATCAGAAAATGCCATCAAGGCATAGTTTGAATACTCTTGTTCTTCTTCTTCATCAGAGTCATCCCAGCATTTTCCCTCAGCAATAAAAGCCTTACCCTGTTGTTTCTTGAGTAGAGCCTCATACTTTGCCTCAAGCTCTAAGTATGCTTTATCCTTCTTGATCTGTTTGGGCTTCTTGCACTATGTTGCAAAGTGCCCAAGTTCATTGCAGTTATAGCATCTTATTTTGGACCTATCCACACTCCCAGATTTATATCCTCCTTTAACTGCACCAGCAATCCCTTTTCCCTTGTTGAAGGAGTTTGAGCTACCTAGACCACCAGCATTCCCACCATTGAACCTGGACTTGAATGGCTGCTTCCTCTTGAACCTAATGTTAGGATATCTCCTAGCCATGTAAGCAAAAGATTTGTTTTCCATCTTGTCCAGCTCATCTATGCTGTAGAACTCATCCTCCTCAGGCAAATCATAAACAACCTGAGCTTCATCACCAGCATCATCATTATCTTCTAGTTCCTCAATCTTGACTTGGCTGATTTTCAGAGATTCCATTCTTTGACTTAGATTATCAGCAATAAGGGCACAGGAGGTATTGGCCATTAATCCTTGCTTTGCTTGAATAGATCTTTTCTGAAACAGCTCTAGCTCATATGTTTTCAATACACCATACAGCACATCAAAACCAATTTTTGTTAGATCTCTTTCTTTGAGGGAAGAGATTCTTGGTTCCAAATGATCTGGAAGAGTTAGTAAGAATTTCATGTTAAGCTCTTCTGTCTCATAGTGTTTGTCATAGAGTTTGAGCTCATTTATCAGCTTGTTGAACCTCTCAAATACTTCTGTGATTCCCTCCTTTGGTTGAGCCATGAATGCTTCATACTGTGAGACTAAAATCTGCTTTTTGTTCTTCCTTACCTCAGGAGTTCCTTCACATAGCACTTCTATGAGATCCCACATCTTCTTTGCACTACTGCAGTGAGCAACAGTGCCATACATGTTGAAATCCATAGATTCACAGATGATAAGTTGAAGATGTCCATCCAGTGCTACTTTCTCCTTTTCAGGATCAGTGTATTTTGCAGGGTCTTTAGGAACGTGCCTTGCTAGTACTATCTCAGTGCCTACTGTAGTTTCACAAATCTCAATCAATGGAACAAAGGGACCATGCTTTAGAATGTCTAAATACATGGGGTTTGAAGCTTTGATGAAAAGCAACATCTTCTTCTTCCATAAATTGTAGTGCTCCTTGTTAAAGGGAGGAATCTTGATACTGCTTAGTTTCTGTGAGCTCATTCTTGATCTTTTACTGTTTGTATGTTAACAGCCCGCTCTGATACCACTTGTTAGAAATGAATACTACTAGAAACTAGACAGAGGGGGGGTGAATGGATAGTTTAATATATTTTTCGATTCTTGAAACTAAGTATAAGCTGTATATGATTATGATATGTAATATGCGGAATGTAAATAACACACACAATCACTTTAATCTACTTTGTATAAGCAAATTAAATACTACAGCTTTCCAAGAAATTCTCAATCGAATTTCTGGCTTCTAAACAAGAACAGTTTGAACTTGCTTGCTTACAGAGAAAAGAGCTTAGCAAATAACTATGTGTATCTCTCTTGCAGCTTACAGTTGTGTGTGCACGATATATATATTCACCTATACAAACTAGGCACACACAATATTACACAGCTACCCCTTCTGAAAGTCCAACTTGTCCTGCCATAAGAAGTTCACTGTGTCAGGAAGGACCACCTGCTTTTCGGAGTCTTTCCCGTTTCTGTAGCTGCTTGTCTCTTATCTTTCTCTCCAAGTTTAGCTGTAGATTTGCCATCTGTTCTTTGGACCACCTTGCCAGAACAAATGCTCCAGTATTTGTCTCCTTTGATTCTTGGTTCTGTACCTTGATTTGTCTTGTTATAAACGGCTAAGTGTTGATATCGTGAACTCCACTTTATCCCTGACTTCGCGATCTCCCTTGTGAGGACTACGCGATATAGCCTTTGAAGACTTTGCGACATAGGTCATTTGATGACTATGCGACATAGGTCATTTGATGACTATGCGACATAGGTCATTTGATGACTATGCGACATAGGTCATTTGATGACTATGCGACATAGGTCTTCTGAGGACTTCACGATCTAGGCTCTTTTGACTTTGCTGACTTCAACACTTCACGACATGTGTCTTGAGGACTTCTCGACATAGTGCAAAAGGGACTATGCGATATAGTACTTCACGACATGGATATTGGTGACTTCACGACATAGCTTTCTTTTGACTTTGCTATATAATGCCTTAGACAAATTCCTGCAACTTATCACTTCATAGCCTTATTCAACTCTATCCTGCTGCATGAACACTTCTGAACTTCTACCAGGATAATTATTCAATGGCCTATATACAATCTAGATGCAAGAAACTTTACTAAGCTCATTATAATTTTGAGCATACATGATCAAGCTAATGTTCATGAGACCAAGACAAGTACATTTAGAGACCTATACTATATCCCAGTGATAGAAATCACTAGGTCATGTAATGTGACATAGTCACATAGTGTAGGCTTGTTAATAGTGGTATTCAGACATGTCTTGAGCCTAACATAAGCAGAGATTGACAATGAACCTTGAGCTAAATGAGAGATTTCTCTTCTTAAGTGAAACAATTTCGGTACATTACTCTGAGCATATCTTACTTCAAGATCGAGCCAAATCTCACGAGCAGTTTGAATATACACAATACTGTTACGTATCTCAACAAAAACAGAATTCAAGATCCAGGACATAATCATATTATTACACCTAATCCAGTGAATTAACAATGGAGAATTTGCAATAGATTTAGGATATATTCCATCAACAAAACCTAGCTTCAATTTAGAAGATAATGCAATTTTCATAGAGCATTGCCACTTATGATAATTGCGTTCACTTAAAACTACTATAGTGATTATCATACCGGGATTAAATTTATACGGGGTTAAATTTTTTAACGATTTTTTTAATTAACATAAATATAAACCAATGCAATAATTTTTTCATAGATTAATATCATTTAAATTGATAAATTTGATTAATTTATCAAAATTATAAATAAATCAAAAATGAATATTTATACTGTCATTATTATATTGAAACCGAAACACTAAATTAAAATTATTAATTTTCATGAATTATTATTTTTAATCTCACAACTCCTGCTTACAACTTGTTCAGTAGAAGTAGTTAAAAATAACAATAAACAAACCTAAATTTAAACAATACTACCCTGTAAAATAGTCCTACAATTTAACCGAGACACAAGTTCATCCCAATTCATACTCTTTCACATTCCTACTCCCACTCCAACTTACCCGGGTCAACATTGCCACCCTCTATTCCCTCACCCAATCACAACCCTCCACGTCACCCCCACTAACTCCCAACACACAATTACCAAAATACCCCTCCTCATCCCTATAAATTCACCCTCCCAAATCCTTAACACACAACTGCATCTCTCTCCCCATCTCTCTCTCCCAAATCTCTCTCCACATCTTTTTTTCTCTCTCGAATCCCATAAAAAAAAATTCTCACACACGTGTATACATAATTTTCTTACCAGAACTGGCGTTAACTCAAGAAGCTCTGGAGGAACAGAAAAACCAAAGGGTGGTACTCGCCCTATATGAGGCCTTAACTATCCGTGACGTCACTACTGTTCATTCATTACTAGCCTCTGACCTAGAGTGGTGGTTCCATGGCCCACCTACTCATCAGTTTATGATGCGCCTTCTTACAGGAACTGATAAAACATCATCTGACACATTTCACTTTAAACCTCAGACAATTAAAGCCTTTGGATCAACGGTCCTTGTTGAAGGGTGTGATCAGGACCGTTCAATTTCTTGGGTACATGCCTGGACTGTCACGGATGGGATAATTACTCAAGTTAGAGAATATTTTAACACGTCACTTACTGTAACCCGGTTTGGAAACGGGTCGGACTTTTCTTCTAAAGTTACTTCTCTTCATTGTCCTTCTCTTTGGGAAAGTAGTGTTTCGAATCGGGTCGGAAAATCTGTGCCGGGTCTTGTTCTTGCTATTTAATAAAAAGGGTTGTGATTTGGTGTGGTCGAGAATAAGGTGTTGTGGTACAACCGAATAAGATGTGAGATTTACGGTTTGGATTTGTTTGGATTTCTAGAAGTTTCGGGTTGTTTTGTTTTGTATTTTTGTTTAAATTGTTGGTTTGTTTTCGCTTTTGATTTTGAACTAGGCCACTAGGGGCTGTTTGGTGGATTGAGAAAACCAAGATGGGAATGTCCATTTGGTTACTAGTTTATGATGTTTCTGATTCCTGCTGTTTAATAAAATTGCCGGTTTTTAATTTACATCTACAACGTTGTTGTTATCCAAATGCGGAGAATTTTAGGAAAATAGGTATTTATTTTAATTAAGGTTTTAAAATAATTATTAGTATCTCTTATTGATGTAGATGAGAATTGAACTTAAAATTTTGAACGAATTAATTCTCAGGCCAACTATCTACACTAAACTATTCTTAAAGCGGATTTATTCTCAACCCAATTATTTTCAACAAAAATCTGAAATGAAACCTAATATTTACCTTAACCGGAATCTATGAATATTAGCGGATGCACAAATACGATTGTTTGTTTTGATAATGAGAATACGACAACAATCATTTTGACAAAATTGAATGATTATACGTGAAAGGAAATTTAAATGTCGTTAAGTGTGCGAGTTTACGTGAAAGTGATGTTTAAATATCGCTAAATACGTGATTATCTACAAAAGCTAAGAGCATCTCCATGAACCATTAGCTAAAAATTCATATGACATGCCTTAAATAAAAATTACAGAGAATGTGTAAAAATTTTGTCACTCCAACGGTACATTATTGTTGGCTAAAAATTTAGATAATCTCGTCATATTGACTATATATGCCGAACCTTTAAGGATCTGTAGCAAAATTACACGTCAATTGTTACCATATTAAAATAGTATATTGTACTTAAAATAACTTGAAGTAATAATAACATGTCATTTTTAAAATATAACAATAAATAAAGCCAACTACATTGGAGTAAAATACCTTATATGTTCAACAAATTTTACATAATCAATATTTAGCCAATCATTTTATAGAACACAGTAGGACATGCTCTAAATGATGAGAATTTAGCGATTAGAAAATGTGGGTAATCCTAACTAAGTGGAGCTTGTCTTTGTGTAGTTTGATTAGAGCTGGCAATTTGATACACGACACGTGAACACGGTACGAACACGACACGAATAATTAGTGTTTGGGTGCAAAAATTTGGTAGACGAACATGAAAAAACACGAATATAATTAGTGTCGGGTTTGGGTTTTCACAATAGGTACACGACACGGAACGAAAGTACACAAATTAATGAAGTAAATAAATAATTTAAAATATATATATTATTTATAGTATTGCATATTTATAAAATATATAAGCAATTACATGAACAATAAATAAAAGTTTCACGACTAATTGACAGTAAGTTATACATTTATATATAAGAAGTATACATTTATATATATAAGTTATATTTACAATTTTTTGTAAAATTGTATGTAATACATATTTAATACACATTTCATAAAAATTTACATAATTAAAATAGTTTTATAATATATAAATTTTAATTAAATTAAATTAAATTTTTGTTTAATGTACACGAATATGACACGTAAAGTACACGACACGTTTTGAATTAGATATGTGTTTCAAATTTAGTAAACGAATCCAAAACGGATCGGATATGGGTTTTATATTAAGTACATGAAAACACGAAAATACACGACACGGTCCATTACCGGGTCTAAGTTTGATGCAGACATTTGCCTGCCACGAAATCATCATAATCATAATGATAAGCAATTAAGCAGCCCTCCTCCTCCTGCTTTGAAGTAGTCTTTCATTTGTTTCAATCTGTTGGCAATGCTGGTAGTCTAATACTCTTTAAACATTTTAATACATACGGGTCTACTTTATGTTAAACACGCAAGTATAATTATCGAAACATACATGTACGTATACAACTGCAGGGCAATAAGTGGACAAAAATGATGACTGAAATAATGCATTAATGGTAGGTAGAACGTAAGTAACAAAATACATTGCCATCTCGCAACAATTTTTGTGGATTTTGCTCCACTTCCACACAATATGATATATGAAGCACACATTCTTTTCCCTTTAGCAAACAAAGGCCTACTTGTGTAAATCCACATTATAATGATTTAGTTTTCCCCACGTCGAGGTCGAGAGGCTTTGCAACTATGGCCGGACTGGACCACAGGGCCACCAATGTTTCATATCATATTCAATTATTCACACACAAAATATAGCTTCGCATTTATATTATTTTTTAATTTTTAAAAAATAGGTAAATTTTTAAACTAACATTTTTTAAAAAGTTACATTTCCTTATCACTTGAACAAAATAAAAGTTCTTAAATATAGGATATAATTATGATGTAGTTAATGGCTCCTTTTAATATCTTAAAAATTCAAAAACAAAATACTCAACTCAGTTTAAAATGAGTTTCATCCAACTAAGAAAAATGCCAGAGTTCCAAAATTTGTTCTCAAATTTGTTTTCAAATATTAAGTGTCAAAATCTGATTGATTGATAATAGGTTGTTTGCTTCACGGAATGCTATGAGTTTAGAATCAGGAATGAGGTTGAGGTGGTATGGGGTTGAAAGATCATTTATAATATTATGTGTTTGGTTCACTGTTAAAATAATTTTTAAAATGATATTAAGTTATATTTTAAATTAATTTTTTATATTATAAAAAAATTTAAAAAAAATTATTGTTATTTATAACATTGTTTTTATTTATAAAATAAAATTTTATATTTATAATGTTTTTTGGCATGAAATTAATAAATAATATAAAATTGATATCCTGATAAAATAAAGGATACTTGTGAGGAATAAATGGCCAGCTAAGGTCCAGCTCAGCAAGGACATCTAAGGTCCAGCTCAGCAAGGTCCAGCTCAGCAAAGAGCTTCTAGAAGAAAAGTCAGTTACATCAAGTTAGATATAAAAACAAAGTATAGGTTAGCTTGATGATTAGAAAAAGTTGTTACAAATTGTTACAGAGACTAGAGTCTCTCTCTCTCTCTCTCTCAGAGATAAACTCATGTAATCTTTCATAGTTGTGTAAAACAGTTTACTCTTCATTTTCTTCATTTCTGTCATGGTATCAGAGCAAGGTTCTTAATTGTTCAATCTTCTTGTGACAATTTGCTTAAACATTAGGCAAATTGTTCTTAAAACTTAGTTGAGCAATATATACAGGTCTGTGTCTCTCTTATCAATGACGAATACAACGTATGCAAATGTGACTGCTGGTATCAATATTGACTCTAATCATTAGTTTTATCTTCATCCGTCTGATCATCCATGTATGATTCTTGTTACTGTGACTCTGAATGATCATAATTACAATCAGTGGTGTCGCTCCATGAAAATTGCACTGTCATCAAAGTTGAAACTTGGTTTTGTTACTGAAACGTGTGATAAACCTGCTAGTGACTCTCCTTTATTGCTATATTGGACTCGATGCAATGATATTGTTATCTCCTGGTTATTGAACACCGTGTCTCCTGAAATTAGGCAAAGTGTTATGTATTTGAGTTCTTCTAAGGATATATGGGATGATCTTCATGTTAGGTTTGCGCAGACTAATATTCCTAAATTGTTCAACTTACGCAAAGAAATTGCTTATCTCACTCAAGGAAGTCTCACTATCTCTGCATATTTTACTAAATTTCGTACTCTAAATGATGAACTGGAGGAGCTTTCAGAAATGCCTAAGTGTAATTGTGGAAAATGTACTTGTCAAACTAATGATAAGGTTGATAAGTTTCTAAAAAGCATTAAGCTATCTCAGTTTCTAATGGGACTTGGAGATCAATATACAGCTATAAGAGGTCATTTGCTACTAATGACTCCTGTTCCTTCACTTAGTGAGGCTTATAGTGTACTTCTGCAAGAAGAAAACCAAAGAGAGTGTGGAAATCATTCGTCTGTCAATGTGGATAGTGCTGCTATGTCAGTTAGTAATGTTCAGTCTCAGACTAAGAATTTCAGAATTCAGAACAGAAAAGTTCTAGATACAAGTCTAGTTTGCGATGTGTGTCAAATGACAGGACACACTAAGGACAAGTGTTTCTGTGTACATGGTTATCCGTCTTGACATAGACTTCATGGTAAGCCTAAGCCTAAACCAAGGACACATATGACTAAACAAGCTTCAACTGGTGGTTCTCAGGCAAATTTCAAAGTGACTCATGCTCACAATGTTGCTAGTGATGTGTTAGGAGATGTCAATGGTTCTAGTGCTGCACATTCTGGTTCTACTGAGTCAGAGCTTGCTGGTTTTACAAATGCTCAATGCAAGCAACTTATGCATATGATTCAGTCAAGCTTCAAGGAATTATCATCTTCAAATGTACCAAGCTCCAGTACATCTTGGTCAGCAGCAAACAACATTCATATGGCTGGTAATGCTCTACACTTTGTTTGTCATTCTAATCACAAACAGATTTTTACTGCTGATATGTGGATAATTGATTCGGGGGCAACTGATCATATTACTCCTCACCTTCATTTACTCAAAGATCTTAAAACCATTGATTCTAAACTCAATCTTCCTAATGGTCAGTCATCTATTGTCACTCGTGTGGGTACAATTCATTTGCATTCTAACATCATTCTCACAGATGTTCTGTATGTTCCTAGTTTTAACTACAATCTTCTATCCATTCCTAAGCTTACTAAATCATCTGAGTGTATTGTGTTCTTTACTAAGGATGCTTGTTATCTTCAGGACCATATCTTGAAGAAGAACACAGAGATTGGTGAACTTCAAGCTGGTCTTTATCTTCTCAATGAGTCTCCCAAACCCACTGCTGTGTCTACAAATCTTCTGTTAAATCTGTCTTGTAATGTTAGTCAAACAGTTGTTTCATCAAAGTTATGGCATGCCAGATTAGGGCATCCATCTGTCTCTTCTATGTACTACCTACCTAAGAACATGTATGATACATCTGTGGTTTTCTCTAACTGTGAAACTTGTCATTTGTCTAAACAGACAAGAACTTCATTTCCTGTTAGTAAATCTATGAGTGCTTCTTTATTTGAGATTGTGCATGCAGATGTTTGGGGTCCTTACAAATATAAAACTCATAGTAATTGTAGCTATTTTCTAACTGTGGTTGAAGATAAATCTAGAGCTACATGGGTTTTTTTGTTTGTTGACAAAAGTCAAGTTTCTACTCTCATTCTTAATTTCATTGCTTATGTGCATAAACAATTTGAGAGTCATGTCAAAATCTTAAGAACAGATAATGGGACAGAATTTCTTAGTACTGTGTTTCAGAATCATTTACAGTCTCTAGGTATTGTTCATCAAAAGAGTTGTACCTATACTCCACAACAGAAATGGTGTTGTGGAGAGAAAACATCAAACATTATTAAACACAGCTAGGGCTCTGAGAGTGCAAGCCAAACTTCATGTGTCTTTCTGGGGTGATTGTGTGCTCACTGCAACCTACTTACTCAATAGAACACCTACCAAACTTCTGAATGGACTTACTCCATTTCATATTTTGTTTAACAAACCTCCTACTTACTCTCATCTTAAGGTGTTTGGTTGCTTATTCTATGCAACTAATGTTACTCCTCACAAAGATAAGTTTCAAAATAGAGCTCTGAAGTGTGTGTTTTTGGGTTATCCGTTTGCCCAGAAAGCTTATAAAGTCCTGTGTATGGATACTAGAAAGGTGTTTCTTTCTAGAGATGTCCAGTTTGTTGAAGAAATTTTTCCTTTTCATAATATTTCATCTGTCACTCCATTACCTTCACGTTTGTTTAATCCATCTACAACCATTCCTTCTGATCCTTTTACAGACAGTACCCTTGATAGTACATCTCCTTGTTCTTCTTCTGAGAATATCTCTTCTACATTACCAGTTAACCCTACTACTTCTTTTGATGACCCTTCTGATGAGGTGTCTTCATCTACTTTACCAGTTATGCCTGGTAGACCTACAAGAGCCAGAACTTTACCTTCCAAATTTAAAGACTTTACTGGTTTACCAGCTACTGTCCCTTCTTTAGCTAATCATGTTACCCAGTCTATTAGCTATAACAGTTTTAAGCCATCATATCAGGCTTTTATTGCAAATGTTACTCATGTCCCAGAACCTGCTTCTTACAAAATTGCCTGTCAACATCCTGTGTGGTGTGAAGCTATGGCTATAGAATTGGCAGCTCTTGAGGCAAATAATACATGGAATATTGTGCCCTTACCACCTGACAAATGAGTTGTTAGTTGCAAATGGTTGTATAAAGTTAAATTCAATCAAGACGGGACTTTTGAAAGATATAAGGCTCGGTTGGTAGCAAGGGGCTTTACTCAGACAGAAGGTTTAGATTACTTTGAAACTTTTGCACCAGTTGCCAAAATGACCACAGTCAGAGTGTTGGTGTCATTAGCTGCCATGTATAATTGGTATATTACACAGATGGATGTAACAAATGCTTTCCTTCATGTTGAATTAACCGAAGAGGTGTATATGGCTATTCCTCAAGGATACACTTTTCCTAGTAATCTTGCTGAATTGGCTACTACTGCTCATCTTGTGTGTCGTTTGATTAAATCCATTTATGGTCTTCGACAAGCACCAAGGAAGTGGTATAATAAGTTTCATTCTGTGCTAATAGCTTATGGTTTCACTCATGCTCAAACTGATCATAGTTTGTTCATTCTGAAAGCAACCAAGTCTTTTATGGCTATACTGGTTTATGTGGATGATATATTGGTGGTTGGGAATGATTCTGAGTTGATTGACAAGGTTAAATCTCATCTGGTAGCTCATTTCAAAATCAAGGACCTAGGTCCTCTTAAATATTTTCTTGGAATTGAGGCTGCTAGATCTGATAAAGGTATTTTTCTCAATCAGAGGAAGTACACTTTGGATATCATTAAGGATATTGGATTTGAAAGTGCCAGAATTTCTACTGTACCTATGGAACAAAATCACTCTTTGTTGAGTGATACTACTTCGCCATTCCTGTTCAATCCTTCACCTTACAGAAGGCTTGTAGGACGGTTGATATATTTGACTATCACACGTCCTGATCTAGCTTATTCAGTACATGTATTGTCTCAGTTCTTACACTCTCCAAGACAGTGTCAGTTGGATGCAGCTTTTAAAGTTGTAAGGTATCTTAAACATACTCTTGGACAAGGTCTACTTCTCTCTTCTACCAGTTCTTTGAAATTAACTGCTTTTGCTGATTCGGATTGGGGGGGCTGTCCTTTGACTAGACAGTCCCTTACGGGGTATTGTGTTATGCTTGGTTCCTCTTTGTTGTCCTGGAAATCTAAACGTCAGGCTATAGTTTCAAGATCCTCTGCATAGGCAGAATACAGAGCACTTGCAGATGTTTGTTGTGAGATCACTTGGTTACTAAATCTATTTCATGAACTTGGGTTCTCTTCTTTAACTCCTGTTCAACTTTTCTGTGACAACAAATCAGCTATGTATATTGCAGCCAATCCTGTGTTTCATGAACGCACAAAACACATAGAGATTGACTGTCATTTGGTGCGTGAGAAGATGGTACAAGGCATGATTCAGACTGCGTATATTGCTTCAAAGGAACAGCCTGCAGACTTTCTTACAAAGGCTGTTTCTTCTTCTAGTCTGTCTCATCTGTTATCCAAGCTAGGTGTGCTCAATTTGTTCTCACCTCCTAGCTTGAGGGGGGATGATAAAATAAAGGATACTTGTGAGGAATAAATGGCCAGCTAAGGTCCAGCTCAGCAAGGACATCTAAGGTCCAGCTCAACAAAGAGCTTCTAGAAGAAAAGTCAGTTACATCAAGTTAGATATAAAAACAAAGTATAGGTTAGCTTGATGATTAGAAAAAGTTGTTACAAATTGTTACAGAGACTAGAGTCTCTCTCTCTCTCTCTCTCTCTCTCTCTCTCTCTCTCTCTCTCTCTCTCTCTCTCTCTCTCTCTCTCTCTCTCTCTCTCTTTCTCTCTCTCTCTCTCTCTCTGAGATAAACTCATGTAATCTTTCATAGTTGTGTAAAACAGTTTACTCTTCATTTTCTTCATTTCTGTCATATCCATACGTCCATTTTCATACCCACCTCCCCACTAGGGTATCAAAATCTCATATCTCGGAGGTTTGAGGTATGAGTTTAAGAATAAAAAAATTTGAACCAAATACATGATATGGGTTTTGCTCATTATAAACCTTTACCTGATTTCTGATACTAGCAAACCAAACGATCAGTATGATTTGAAGGATGAACTCTCTATATATATAAATTTCATTAATTAAAATCTCTCCAAATATCACAATATTCAAAAACTTTGTTTAAAAACGTTTTGGTTTTGGAAGTACGTAGCATTGCTACTCTAACTCAACTAATTATCTATCATATAATTTAATTACAACCTCTTTCTAACACCAAAAAGAAAAAAGAAAAAAAGAAGAATGACAAAGTAGTGGGCTAGCCGCGAGGGGGATGTTGGGCCGAGTGGGGAATAGCATTAATAAAAATTGGACGAACTGTTGGTTGAATTATTATATTCCTTTCAACTTGCAACAAGTGTAAAGTATCATCATCTTTTAGCTAATCTTTCTTTTAGTTAATCAAGTGTAACGTATCTTTCATTTTACAATAAGTTGTTGTAATTCAATCCAAGAGAGTGGTAATACATAGTATCATAGTATGATGATAAGAAGACCACAATGCAACTAAACTTATAAGCAAACAACATAGAACAAATTAAAGTCACATTAGGAGCACTTATACGATGCTTTGGTGCGAATATGCTGTACAAGTTCCATTAGTGGAGTGCGAGTGTGCGACAATTCATTTTTGATAATGGGTTCTACTTTGGGCAATGACATTATTTATTCGTTATTCCTTTTAATATCATCTTGCACTAAATGACGGGTTTAAAATCTATTAACCATATGTGGGATGTAAATGTGATAGGAATATGACACATTGTTGAATATTTGATATGATTCTGGTAAGTTTAATTTCTATAATTTTAAGGTTTTAGAATAACTGATAACTTAACATAATATCAAAGTTCAGGTCGGAGAAATGATCAAGGTTCAATTTTCAGCTACCTTCAATATTCCTTTTTACTAAAATTATTGAATTCTACTTTAATGGATTTAAAAAGAGATGAGATCCCCATCGGATATTTAGAAAAAAATGTGTATCATGATGGACCCAAAAAAAACGAGATAATTGGTAACTTAACACATATCATTTTCTATGTTTTAATTCAAAATGCGATATTCCATGTCTTATAAGTTACGAATATGTTTTCTTTTGGTGCTGTTACAAAAGGATATGGCGGTATGAAGAACTTCGAAGTTGAAATATATATTCCTCTTTTACAAAATGACCTGTTAGTACTTTCTAGAGTACCTAGGATGCTTTGTTTTAAAGTTAAATTTAGATTCTGAAAATTCTTGGAATTGTTTGTTTAATGGACAATATGTCCATTTAACAAAATCAAAAATGCAGTTTCAGTTTTATACTTTGAATTTATAATTTGATTACACGAATTATAAATTTCATTTTTTAGAGGGATCCAAGTGGGCAATGCATTGCCAATTAAAAAACAACAGAAAAAATGATTTCTAATTTTGAAATAAGAAAATAAAATAAAAGACTTGATGTTTATTTATATAACTTTCGGTCACATTAAACAGATTCATATTAAACCCTAGTCCCTCCGCTCCGAAGCTCACTGTGTCACCGAGTCACACACTCCAACTCGGTCTATCTCGGTTGTTGAATCGGCCTCGGGCTCACTTTCACGTTCACAATCTTCGCCGCTTTCGCACCGAACCTTGCGGTCTCTCCCAAACAACCAGTCTTACGCCATTTCAAAACTCCTAGTGCAATCAACTCCTTTAGAATATCTTCTTTTTCATCTAATTATACAAAAATAATAAAATTAAAAAAAAAAAGAAGAAGTCAAATTAATCGCTAAAATTTATTTTTAAATTAAATCACTCACCTTTAACGACTTTAAAATCGCCAGCGTCAACAGGATCAACGTTGGTCTCCGGTAGGACTGGACACGCCAACTTAGAGAACGACGACGTATTGGGTTTAAGAAAATTCATAGCCATTTTTGGATGCTTGATGATAAGACTTAAGAGTTAAGAGTGATGAATGTGAATGTGAATGATAGTAACAGTGATATATAAGCTAGAAATGTAACACAGCGAGAAATGGATTTAAATAGGTCATTGTTCTAGAGAGGATCATGTTAGTGAATCGGGGGAATCATATATTCTATTATTGAAGAAAAAAAGGAACATGAGATTGATCTCATAATTTTTTTAAAGTTAAATTGGTTTTTTTAATATAAATTTTTAATGATAATTTTGTAAATATATATAATATTCTGAAATTACGATAGCACCGTTTTAAGATAAGATTTGAGTATAACTTTAGAGAAATTAATTGAGGTCAGTCTCAAGATCCTCATCCTCGTTATAGAATATCATAAATAATTTTAATTTTTTTACATAAAATATATAATTTGATTCTAACGTAGAATATTAACATATATAAATTTTATAAAAAATTTAACATTTAAAATTTGAATAAAAACATTAATTTTAAATTTAATTCTGCTGCAGAATCATTTTGGATATATTTGATTCTACTGTAGAATCACTTTGAATTATTTTACTAATTTCCAATGATTTTTTTTAATAAAAGGAATTTAATTTATTTTTTTAATTTAATAATTAAAATTTATAATCATATATAATAAATAATATGATAAAAATATGTATTATTAATATTTATATACCAGTTCTCTCCGAGACAAGTTCTCTCTAGAATGTCTATATTAGATATTTATAATATCTAATAGACAACTCATCGGTCTTATCTATTTTCTGACAAGCTGCCGCTAATTTAATATTTTAACCTTATCTTATGTTATTTTTTTTTGTGTACTGTATTCTGCTCCCTCCATGTTTGACTTCTCAACGCGTAAGAAATAGTAATAGTTATGTTTAATATAAATTTATTATTTGTATTTTGAATAACAATTATACTTAAATGTAATTATATTTGGCGTTACGAGATAGTTCAAATGACAAGAGTTTATCTTTTATTATTTTATGTATTAGGTTCGATTCTCATTTACTCCCAAAATATCCGAGAACATATACTAATTTATAATGTATATAAACTTAAATATTAAAAAAAAGTGTAATGTTTTGGAGGTAACATCAACTTCACAATTTAAATTCCGTAATTTACTCTATCCTCCAGTTTATATTGTTTATAATTCCTTTTTGGATGTTTCAAAAATGTTGGTCACATTTTCTTATAAAAATAAATTAAGTATTAAATATGTTAATTTTTTCTAAATTTGCAAATAATCAAGTTTAAATTATTTGACAGTTTTTATTTGATTGCTATACATGATTTTTGATTGATGATCATTATAAATGTCATGGATGGAGTACATTTTAATAATTGTTTATATGATTATGTAATTAACTTTTAGTAGATCTTTTTTTATTATAAAATGCTAGATACCCCAAATATTTTTTAAATGACAAGTGTATAATTTAATTGATTTTAATAATACGAACCCCTCTGAATTCACACAAACGTCAAAAAATTTCATTTTTTGTGATAAAAGACCAATCAAGTACGTTTAAAATATTCCACAGTTTAAAAAGAATCAGATTTATGTCACCCCGAGGATGTAATTGTGTATTTTAAAAGAAAAATATCTACTCTGAGAAATTCGTGCTCTAATTACATGCATTAGATGAAGAAAGATGATACATTTGCTTTTGAACTTTACAGTGGGCTACTTTTACATCAGCAAGGCGGGGCCTCTATTTCAGTTTCTTTTTTGATTTTCTCCGAGGCCTAGCCGTTGCCGTTTTGGACTCTGTGGATTTGCTATTTGATTTGTTGCATGGACTGCAAAAGCCCATAAAATGCTACCCATACAGCTATCGTTGCTCAGTTTATGGTAACTAATTATGCCATCTATTAACATGTATACAGAATTTGGAAAATGTTAGAGGTCCGGAAATATCTTTCAAATGACGTGTTAGTGTACCATATATAATTATCATGTCAATGGTTAAAACTACATGGCCAAGTATCACATTCGGCCCCATATATTGTTAAATATTTTGGGAATTCTGGCATTTCTCGTAGAACTTTTATATTATGCGTTGGTCAATTTTCAAAAAGACCAGAAGAGAGTTGGCTAGTATTGTAAATCTAATAATTTATCTGTGTACATATATAACTCCTGCCAGGGTGGTTTACTGTTTGGCGCGGCCCTTCATTTCTAGGACACGACAACATTCTTGGATCAACATTGTTCCCTGCCAGAGGCTCAAACATGTTTGAAACATTAGCAATGTTCGGACTTTTGTTCTTCTTATTTCTGGTAGCAGTAAAAGGTGATGCATCTATGATGCTAAGACCTGAACGAGCCGCTATTACTGTAGGAGCCTCTATATTCGTAACATCCCTCGGTCTCACTATGCCGCTGGCTATCATCTTACAAAAGTACATCCTCATGCCGCCTAGTCTATTAGATTCCCTCCCGTTAATAGCCATGTCACAGTGTTTAATACCTTTTCCAGGCATTTCAGTTGTACTCGCAGAGCTAAAAGTCTTGAATACCGAGTTAGGCAAACTCGCCATGACAGCTTCCATGGTCTGTGATGTGCTTGGAATGCTTGTAACTGCAATAGGTTTTGCTGTATATTCTAGTAAAAGTGCAACTGATGCAGTATTGGCAGTTGTTTCGGTTTTTGCTGTATGTTGCTGGTAGACAATATTATTATTCTTCACATCTAACAACTCTGATGACCCTTCGCTGTTATTGTAGACTTACTTAAAACTGATTCACAACAGAGATTTAAACACAAACAATGGAATGAAAACTGCTTGATGCAAGCTTCATTGAATATAAAATGAGACAGAAAGTTTTGAGATCTCTACTCAGAGTTCTGCCCTAAAACATTGTACCACCTATCCTTATACAGAATTGGCATAAGCTGACAACAGTCTCGTGGTCCCATTCCATGTTAGCTAACCGTTTTCTTGGAGACTGTGACAGCTAAACATTTTCTTATTATTACAGAATATTCTACTTGTCCCTCAATACTCCCCCTCAAGATGGTAGAGAGCTCAAAGAGGGAACAGCCAGCTTGCGAACATGAGATTGATGAAGAGAGACTGGGAGAATCTTGGTGAATATGTCTGCAACTTGATCTGTGGAGGCAATTTTTTGAGGGAGAATGTGTCCTGCTTTGACTTCATCGCGTACGAAGTGGCAATCTATCTCAACATGCTTTGTTTTCTCGTGCAACACGGGGTTGGCTGCTATGGCCAGAGCCGCTTGGTTGTCGCAGTAAAGAGTAGCAGGGGAGACATCTTTGAGACCCAGATCTTTAAGCAAGTTTGTGAGCCAAGAGATTTCACATGTAGTGATCGCCATTGCACGATACTCAGCTTCGGCAGAGCTACGAGCAACCACAGTTTGTTTTTTGGCCTTCCAGGACACAGGTGATTCTCCCAAGAAGATGCAGTAGCCACTAGTTGAACGTCTAGTGATTGGGCAGCTGGCCCAATCGCTATCACAATAGGCTTGTAATTTGGCAGCCCCTCGAGAAGCCAACAAAACTCCTTGAGACATAGTACCCACCAAATAGCGAAGCAGTTTCTTGGCAGCTTGAAAATGAGTTGAGGTTGGAGACTGCATGAATTGGCTTAAGAGCTGTACTGAGAATGCTATGTCTGGGCGTGTGATAGTTAAGTAAATTAGTTTACCTAGTAGACGCTGATAGACAGTGGGATCTGGGAGAGGATCTCCTTGAGTGGCAGTCATTTTCAAGTGTGAATCAAGTGGGAGTTTGAGAGGTTTAGCCGAGAGAAGACCATATTCTGAGAGAAGGTCTTTGACATACTTTTGTTGAGACAGAAAGAACCCAGCCTCTGTTCGGTCAACTTCCAAGCCCAAAAAATATCTGATAGGACCCAAATCTTTCATGTGAAAGGATTGAGTGAGCATTTCTTGAAGGTGAGAGATATCAAGTTCATTGTTGCCACAAATAAGTAAGTCATCAACGTAAATAAGAACCACTGTGACAACAGTTGTGGTGTGTTTGATAAACAGGCAGTAGTCAGACTTAGACTGAATAAATCCAAGCTCTAGAAGGACAGAAGATAACTTGGAGAACCATTGGCGTGGGGCCTGTTTTAGTCCGTAGAGAGACTTGAGAAGAAGACATACAAACTCCGCAGTGGATTTGAGATGCTCATGGACTGAAATTCTGCAGCCAAAGTGGGTATAACCCTGAGGTAATTTCATATATACCGTCTCATGGAGGTCACCATGCAAAAATGCATTGGTGACATCCATTTGGACCGTATGCCAGTCAAGAAGAGCTGCAACAGCAAGTAAGGTGCGTACGGTTGTCATTTTTGCCACCGGGGAAAAGGTCTCTTCATAGTTTTCCCCATAGACTTGATTGCAACCAAGGACGACCAACCGAGCTTTCTTTCTCTCTATAGAGCCATCTGAGTTGTACTTGGTTTTGAACAGCCATTTGCACCCTATTGCCCTTTTGTTTGTTGGTAGAGTAGTAATTTTCCAAGTGTGATTATCTTCAAGGGCCTGAAGTTCAATGTTCATGGCCTTGACCCAACCAGGATCTGTTACAGCATCCTTGAAGTACAGAGGATCATTGTGTAGAGTCAGAGCAGACAGAAAGCAATTGAATGCTGGTTCAACAGTAGTATAGACTAGGTTGGAGATATGGTTGACAGGTGAGGACGTGGATGCTTGAAATGTATGATAATTTTGTAGGTAGGCTGGAGGGTTATGGGATCTTGTGGACTGTCTTACTGGTAGTGGTTGAGGGTTACGAGTTGTGGAATTGGGAGCTGGTTGGGTGTGTGAGTGCTGCATAGGAGGAGTGTCCTCTGCATCAGACTCGAGGAGATACAGGTCATCAAATAGAGATGGAGGTTGAATTGTTGTTGTGGATATAGGTAAAGGAGTCATGTATTTGGTTATGGAGTCTGGGTGAAATGGGAACACAGTTTCATGAAATGTGACATCTCGAGATGTGAAGGTTTTATTTGAGGTTAAATCAATGAGTAGATACCCTTTCTTGGATGGAGGATAGCCTATGAATAGGCATGGTACAGCTTTGGCTGCTAGTTTATCAGAGGTAAAGGATGGATTTACAGCAAATGCTAGACATCCCAGAACTTTAAGGTGGGAGTAATCTGCAGGTTTGTCAAATAGTTTATGATAAGGTGTTTGATTGTTTAGGACACGACTTGGCAATCTGTTCATTAGATACACCGCTGATTCAACACAATAACCCCAGAAAGAAGAAGGCAAGTGAGCATGGAAGCGGATAGAGCGAGCTATTTCAAGGATATATCGATGTTTACGCTCGACCCTGGCATTCTGCTGTGGTCTGTGGGAGCAAGATTGTTGGTGAAAAATGCCATTTTGAAGGAAGAACTGAGTGCATTTGGCATCTAGGAATTCCAATGCATTGTCAGAGCGAATGATTTTAATCGAGGTTGAGAAATGAGTCTTGACATAAGTATTGAAGGTTTGAAAAGCAGAGAAAAAATCTGATTTGTAGGCTAAGAGGGTGATCCAGGTATATCTACTATAATCGTCCACAAGAGTGAGAAAATATCGAAGATTACCCTTGGTTGGGACCTTGTATGGTCCCCAAATATCCAAGTGAACAAGACCAAATTTTTCAGTGGAGTTAGAGTCACTTAACTCGAAAGGTAGTTTACTGAATTTTGCCATAGGGCAAGTGACACAAATCTGTTGTTCAGTGTTTTTGATTGAAGGTAAGTCTGGTAGCAAGGGAAACTTGGACAGAGGCAAGTGACCAAGTCTGTGATGCCACAGACTTGCAGAGTTTGTATTGGTGACAAGACAAGTGTGTGAGGGTTTGGTAAATGTGGACAACCATTGTGCAGGCTCCTCAGTGTGAACAAGATAATATAAGCCATTTCTAGCTTCACCAACAGCTACAATGTCTTGTGTTTTGCTATCTAAAATGATGCAATGACTAGGTAAAAACTTGACTTCACAACCATTGTCTTTAATCAATTTTTGAACAGAGAGTAAATTATGTTGAAAATTTGGAACATAAAGTACTTCATGAAGAGATAAATTATCAGAGAGATTGACAATACCCGTATGAGAGATATTAACAGTAGCCCCTGTTGGCAGATTGAGATGTGTGTTTGACTTGACTGGTGTCGTAGAATGAAGACAATCCAATTGGTGAGTCATATGATCAGACGCTCCCGAGTCGATGATCCATTCAGATGTAAATACTTGAGCTTGATTGCAGCTGATCATTCCAGAAAACGGAGTATCTGGAATCTCTCCCCCTGAAGCAGATGGTTGAATATTAAGTTGCATGAACTGAGCAAGTTGTTCTAACTGTTGGGGAGAGAACAGAGGAGTATCTTGAGGAGAGTCAATCACTTGAGCTGCATTGGCAAATCGGGCACCCTGAGGTTTGTAATTAGTCTTCCATCTAGGTCTAGGGCCAACCGGAGCAGGAGGATGATACTGAGTTGTAGATGAACTGGGTGGAGGTCCTTTGTAATTTGGATGCCATCTCGGATATCCAATTGCAGACCAACATCTGTCATTGGTGTGCCCCTTGCCTCCACACAGTGTGCACTGATAGATTTTAGGAGTTGGACCCTTGCCATACATTGCAGTAATATCGTGTTCAACAGATTTATGTCCCAACACCAAGTCTCGTTGAGCCTCCTCTTGCTGCAACATAGCTGTGGCAGTCTCAACACTTGGTAAAGGGGAGATTAGAAGCAATTGACTCCTTTGAGGAGAGTACACATCATTTAAACCATTTAAGAACTGAAACAGCTTAGACTCTTCATGTTGAACATCAATTTCAGTCAGTAACTTAGTAACCTCAGCTGTAGCAGTCGTGATTGTTGGAAGGGCATTTAAAGAATCCAATTCTTCCCAAATAGTCTTTAAAGCAGTGTAATACTCAGTTATAGTCATGGACTGTTGTTTCAGCTCATACACATCTTTATTCAATTTGTATTTTCTTGAGCCGTTTGTAAGCGAAAACCGTTGTTCGAGATTAATCCAGATGTCTTTAGACGTATTCATATAGATAACAGACTTTCTAATGGATGGTGAAACATTAGATGTAATCCAAGATATAACCATATTATCACAAGTCTCCCACATCTCAGATTTAATAGGGTCATCAATAGGTCGAGAAACAGTACCTTTTACAAAGCCCAACTTACGTTTTGAAGAAAGGCTGATTTCCATAGATCGCTTCCAGGATCGATAGTCCGAGCTGCCTTGAAGTTTTTCCACTTGAATAGAGGTTGCCCCATCAGAAGGGTGTAAGAACAAAGGATTCACCATATCTTGAATCGTTAAACGAGAGTTCTGGGCATTTGGAGCAGCCATAATGAAGATTTGGGTAAAAAAGATCAAATCTTTAACTTCAGATTTGAATGAAAACTATCAGATACAAACAGATCTGAGATAAAGAAAAAAAGAGAGCTTGATGTAGATATAACACCAAGGAGCACACACAAAGAAAAATCAATGAGCTACACTGGCTCTGATACCATGTAGACTTACTTAAAACTGATTCACAACAGAGATTTAAACACAAACAATGGAATGAAAACTGCTTGATGCAAGCTTCATTGAATATAAAATGAGACAGAAAGTTTTGAGATCTCTACTCAGAGTTCTGCCCTAAAACATTGTACCACCTATCCTTATACAGAATTGGCATAAGCTGACAACAGTCTCGTGGTCCCATTCCATGTTAGCTAACCGTTTTCTTGGAGACTGTGACAGCTAAACATTTTCTTATTATTACAGAATATTCTACTTGTCCCTCAATAGTTATGATTCGAGTCCCTTTGCTGTTATGATTCGAGTCAATACCTTCATCAACTAGAACTAGAACTGTACCATTCCCACTGCCTCCAGAACTGAGCGTTAGTCGACAGACCTATACATTCGGCAATACTGATAAGCCTTTGCCTGATAGATTTACTTCCGAACAACACATCAGAGCCATTAAGAAACCATTTAGTTCCAAAAGCATCGACTCCTCAAGTGATCACCTCACATCCGAAAAAGATGTACCACCTCATGAATAGAGAGGGGCTGCATCAGGTCTTACCAGCAACCATATAAGGATGATTTCAATGAAATTATTCTCAATCTCAGAAGCAGCAACTTTATCAGGATCGGAATATAACAAATCGATAGCCTCTACTAGGGAGTTATCAGATTTCAGTTTTATAACCAGGGCTTGCACATTCAAAAGAAGTCTAAGCTCAACCCGCTGCCAGTGGAATTTTGCAGGCTGCAGAGTATCCAGAACATGAACCAGTTTATCCAGAATGTTTGCTTCATTTTCTGCATAGTGAAGTTTTGACTCGCCATGTCCAGTCGGACTCCTTTCATCCTGTGCAAACACATGTGGCAATTTACAGAGGGACTAATGCCGAGGCTTTCGTATGCACATGTAACCCACTGAATCTAGCATAGCGATAATTTGGAATTGGTACTATCCGCGGACACCGAAACATCTTGTTGATCTTTACCGGTCATCTAAAAGGCCTAAAGGGAGAGTAGTGGAAACCAACTATATGCCGACTATAATCAAAACTTAGGTGATGGACCCGTCGAAAATAAGGAGACCTTAAATGTAACAAATAGCATTGATCATTATTATGGCCCAGATGAATAGGTTTTATGTATATATTTGCTATCTATGTAATGCTCTATATGTTATCCGTTTTGTGTACTCGTTTTGTTTTAATGAGAATTTTGTTTTCTTATATATATATATATATATATATATATATGTATGTATGTATGGGGGTATTTGCATTGCTGATTGTGCAACCACTCACACAATTTTACAAAATCGGGAATATTTTTTACAGTTAACTAAAACCAACACTCAAGTATGGACAATATCAGGTACATCTAATATGATTGAAAATTTTGGGAATGCTAGTTTTATTCTACCAAATGGGACACAAATTTATATACTATATGCCCTAATACTCTAGCAAGTCAACTAGGAACCTCTTAAGTTTTAAAGATATTCGTCTTAACGGTTTTCACGTTGAAACTACAAGTGAAAATGGAAAAGAATATATCTTAATCACTTCAACCATCTCAGGTTATAAGAAGATCTTAGAAAAATTACACTCAATTTCTTCTGGATTATATGCCACACAAATTAGGATCATTGAGTCCCATAGTATCACTATTCCAAAAATCATAGATCCAAAATCACTTACACTATGGCATGAAAGACTTGGTCATCCGAGAGTTTTTATGATGCGTCGTATTATAAAAAATTCTACGGGACATCCCCTTAAAAACCAAAAGGTCATACCACAAGATGAACTCCCTTGTTCAGCATGTTCTTTAGGAAAACTAATTATTCGACCATCTCCTGTTAAACTTCAAGCTGAATCTCCAAAAATTTTAGAACATATCCAAAGTGACATTTATGGTCCCATTCATCCATCTTCAGGCCCATTTAGGTATTTCATGGTTCTAATCGATGCATCAACTAGGTGGTCTCATGTCTGTCTACTTTCTACTCGAAATACATCATTTGCCAAATTACTTGCCCAAATTATCAAATTACGAGCCCAGTTCCCTGACCATCCCATCAAATCAATTCGACTAGATAATGCTGCTGAATTTACATCTTCAACTTTCAACGATTACTGTATGTCGGTAGGAATCTCGATCCAACACCCAGTAGCTTATGTGCACACACAAAATGGTTTGGCAGAATCTTTAATTAAAAGATTTCAACTTATTGCCCGTTCCTTACTTCTCAGAGCCAAACTACCTACATCTACTTGGGGTCATGCAATATTACATGCCGCAAACCTAATAAGGGTTAGACCATGTGCCTATCATAAACAATCTCCCCACCAATTAGCCCTTGGTTAAATTCCTAATAACTCACTACAAAGTTTTTGGTTGTGCCGTATATGTCCCTATTTCACCGTCACAAAGAACTAAAATGGGACCTCAAGGAAGAATAGGTATATATCGGTTTTGATTCACCATCTATCATAAGATACCTTGAACCGTTGACTGGTGATGTGTTTATCGCTCAATTTGTTGATTGTCATTTTGATGAATCAGTGTTCCTTTCATTAGGGGGAGATAAAATTTTGCATAATTTAATTCTGAATTGACATGGAGTGCATCAGGAATAAATGCTATAGATCATCGTACTAATCAATGTGAAATTGTGGTTCAAAGAATTATTCATAAGCAAAATATTGCTAATCAAATGCCTGATGCTTTTAGTGATTCTAGACATATTATAAAATCACATATACCTGCTGTTAATGCTCCAGCAAGGGTTGAAATCCTTATTCGTAAATCAATTCCTGAAGAATTGGTTAGTGATTCTAAACCACGCTAGAAGCATGGTAGACCTATTGGTGCAAATGATGTTGTACCACGAAACTGGAAACTGATTGGACCTTCCCAGGAAATGGCAAGTGTTCCAGATAATACTCCGAAAGTGGTATTACCTCCTGAAGAGGTTCGAGCCCCTGAAGTGGCTGTAATGAAACCCCTGGAAGTGGGATTACCTCCAGAAGAGGATATTGCCCCTGAAGTGGCACATGCTTTCATAAAAGCAAAGGTACCTGATAATTATGAGATCTCATTGAGTTATGTACATAACGTGAAATTATTGGATCGTAGGAGTACTGAGATTGATGATGTGTATGCCTTTTCCGTGGCATGTGATATTTCTATGAACTCCGATCCCGAACCACAAAGTGTGGAAGAATGTCGACAAAAAGATGATTGGCCAAAATGGAAAATTGCAATCCAATAGGAATTGTACTCATTGCGCAAGAGAAATGTATTTGGACCTGCAGTCCAAACACCAACCGGTGTAGTCCCCGTCGGAAATAGATGGGTATTTGTACGAAAACGAAATGAGGGAAATGAAATTGTGAGATATAAGGCTCGTTTAGTAGTCCAAGGATTATCTCAAAGACCTGGATTTGATTACCAGGAAACTTACTCTTCTGTAATGGATGGAGTTACTTTTCGTTTTCTAATGGGTATGGCTTGTATGGAAAGATTGGAAATGCGTCTCATGGACGTTGTGACAGGCTGCCTATATGGATCACTTGATAGTGATATTTATATGAAAATCCCTGAAGGATTAAAGTTGGAGGAAACTAAGCCTCGTCATTTATACTCAATTAAATTACAACTATTAATATATGGCTTAAAGTAGTCTGGTTATATGTGGTATAACATGCTTAGTGAGTACATATTGAATGATGGGTATATTAATAATCACGTGTGTCCATGTGTGTTTATTAAAAAGCCTCAAACTGGTTTTGTTGTTATTGTTGTTTATGTGGATGATTTAAATATTATTGGTACTTTTGAAGATATTACTAACGCTGCTAATTACTTAAAAAATGAGTTTGAGATGAAAGATCTTGGAAAGACAAAGTTTTGTCTATGTATACAGGTGGAACACTTATTTTCAGGCATATTTGTTCATCAATCAACCTACACAGAAATGTTCTTGATCGATTTTACATGTACAAATCGCATCCACTGACTACGCCAATGGTTGTTCGGTCACTTGAAGTTGAAAAAGATCCATTCCGTCCCAGAAAAGAAGATGAAGATGCTCTTGGACCTAAAGTTCCATATCTAAGTGCAATTGACGGTTTAATGTATCTTGCGAACAACACGCGACCTGATATTGCATTTGATGCGAACTTATTGGCAAGATTCAGTTCTTATCCAACTAAAAGACATTGGGATGGAATTAAGCATATATTGAGATATCTTCGTGGGACAATTGACCTTGGATTGTTCTTTCCATACAATTCAAAATCACAGCTGGCTGGATATGCAGATGTTGGGTACATGTCAAATCCTCATTTTGGAAGATCACAAATAGGTTATTTATTCACATATTGTGGGACTGCTATCTTTTGAAAGTCCACAAAACAAACTATGGCTGCAACTTCATCAAATCACGAAGAATTACTAGCGATCCATGAAGCAAGTAGAGAATGTGTCTGGATGCGGTCCGTCATCCAACATATACAGCGATTGTGTGGATTATCTGTTGGGTTTTATACTGAACTATTCGTTTGAAGTATATAAACATTGACCATTTTATTGAGAATCTTGATTGCATATTATTACATTGTCTGTTTATTATATATTGTGGATAATTTAGTATCAAATGAGATAACAGAAGATTAGATTATCAGTGCATGTATATAATATAATAAATGTTCACAGTCTAAATGGTACTAGACAAACCACTGGAATGACTGAAATATTATTTGGGAGTAGTTTATCTGGACTATTGAATAATACTTGTATACTTTGTGTATATTGAACATGATCAAAATATTAGAATTGCTCTTCTATTCTGATAATAAAGAAGAACTAAGATTCTATGATATTATTATTGCTTAGGTTCTTAATCCGGATGTAGTGATTGATACTTGTATGCAATGCACATGCTTTGATTCATATGTGATGTAATTAATTATTAATTACAATATTATGTATTGAGTAATGACATTGTATGCAGAGTGAGATATTAATTACAGAAGGAATCCATGTCCTGATAATATTCTGGTTAATGATGTCCTCTTGAAAGCTCATTAAGATAATTATGTGAAGCCCTGCAGGCAGATTAATTTCTGACATAATTATAAGGTTTAGTGGATGATCAAGGATAAATAAGATATTAATTAAATTAATTGTCAGTGATTAATTTAATTAATGGATATAGGATATCTTAAACGTGGGAAATTTAACAAGCAAATAATATAGGAGCCGAATTAAATAATAAAAGAATTACGGTATTAGGAACGGTAGTGCAAATATTAATTCTTTAGTGGATTGAATTAATATTTAATGATATTGGGCTTTACTCGGAATGTCATTGGAAGGCCCGACCTAATTGTCCATGATCCCTACTGAAGCCTATATATATTCGCGTTCTCCTTAAAGCTGGATACACAACAGAAATCGAAATTGAGACCTAGGGGCACCCACACGCAGCCAGGGTTTTGGAATTTCGAGGCTTTGAGGAAAGAAAACTTTGGGAGATCGAAGGCCACACTTCGCTCTAAGGGAATCATGGAATTCAATAGAAGACGTGGAATTGAATCACTTGCGCCGTAGCGATTAAGGTTAATCTTCTTTTCGAACTCTTTAATTTATATCATAAAACGCAGTCCTATATATCATACATTCCAATAATTGGTATCAGAGCCTGGTTCTAGGGTTCTGCGTTTTATGATATGATGTCCATGTCGCAATTATATATGAATGTATATAGTGGTTGCTCGTATGTATTTTGTGATGCAGGTTGTTATCCACTATTATGGCCATGTTTTATAATTATATGATTGGATCGCACGTGGTTTATCGTGGTTATTTATTATGTGATTGGATCCCACGTGGTTTATCGTGGTTATTAATTTATGCGATTGTAAATCACGAGGGTTGATCGTGTATGTTCTTTTGATTTGTGTTATTGGTTTGTAATCTTGTAATCCGATGTATATTTGAGTTAGATTATGATTTGTTGTAATAGAATAGGTTTTACAATTAGATTGTATTAGCCCTATTTTATTTGTAATCGTTATTGGATTTGTGTATCAATGTATTGCTTACGATTGCAAAGAATCATGGTTTCGAGCCGAAAAGAGGATAATTTTATGCTGCGTTTTAACTGATTTTCTGCCCTGAATTTTTGCTGCTAGCTCTCTGGTTCTGTTGTTGTGCCACTGTCCAGAATTTACAGAACAGTGTCGGATAAGGGCATGTAATACCTTTTTGGAAAGGAAACGAGCTCCCATGACATTTTTTGGCCATTCGAGCTCATTTTGGCCTCCAAACAGCAATCCGAAGTTTTCACCGAATGATTTTCGGGCAATTTTCTTTGGGCCATAATAGTGGATGGTTTATTAATATGTTTTACATATTTATTATCCACTTGTTTTGATTACTGCTACTATACGTGCCTTATATGTGTTTCATGTCATGTGATACTAACCTTAGTATTCTAGAATGACATGGACATAGGGTTATGTTTATTATGTTTAATCATGATGTGTATCTTGCTATGTTATACATGGTTTGTATTGTTCTTTGTGATACATGTGGACTTCGAAGAAATAACATAAGACGACGTATCTAGATTAAAATCCTCACAAGTAAAATACTAAGTGGGAGAGATGTTTAATTTGATATTAAGTCCCATGGTCATCCATTATTGTTTGTATGTAATTTAACACTAAGACAATTATAAATTGTATATATGTCATGTTAGTAATGAATACCACTTAGAAACTAGACAGGGGGGGGGGGTGAATGGATAGTTTGATATATTTTCGCTTTCTTGAAACTAAATTGCTGTAACAGATTGTGTAGTAAGAAAATGCGGAATGAAATAAATAGTACACACACAATCACTTTAATCTACTTTGTATTAAGCAAATTAAATACTACAACTTCCAAAATCTCATAAGAGAAATTTTGGCTTCTAAACAAGAACAGTGTTTTCTTGCTTTTCTTACAGAGAAAGAAGTGCTTCAATATGATTCTATGATATGCTTACTTACAGCTAACAGTAGGGTGTGCACAATATATATATATATATATATATATATATATATATATATATATATATATATATATATTGTCTTATACAAAACTAGTGCACACACCTAATTACACAACTACCCTTCCTGCAACTCCATTTTGTCGTTTTATAAAAGGTTGGCTGTGTCAGGAAGGACCACTTGCTTTCTGTGGTTCTCTTCCTTATCTGTAGCTACTTGTCTTCCTTCTTCCTCTCCAAGTTTAGCTATAGATTTGCCATCTGTATTTTGGACCACCTGACCAAGACAGATGCTTCAGTATTTGTCTCCATTGACTTTGATCTTGTACCTTCATTTGTCTTGTTGTAAACGGCTAAGTGTTGATATCGTGAACTCCACTTCATTCCTGACTTCGCGATGTCCCTTGTGAAGACTACGCGACATGACCTTTGAGGACTTTGCGACATAAGCCATTTGAGGACTTCGCGATCTAGCCTTTTTGAGGACTTCGCGATCTAGCCTTTTTGAGGACTTCGCGATATAGCCTTTTTGAGGACTATGCGACATATGCTATTTGAGGACTATGCGACATAGGCTATTTGAGGACTTCGCGGAATAGGCTATTTGAGGACTTCACGATCTAGTACATTTTGACTTTGCTGATTTCAACACTTCATGATATGAGTCTTGAGGACTTCACGACATAGTACAAATTGGACTATGTGATAAATCACTTCTAGACATGGATATTGGTGACTTCACGACATAGATTTATTCTTACTTTGCTATATAATGCCTTGGGCAAATTTCTGCAACTTATTTCTTCAGGGCCTTATTCATCTCCATCCTGCTGCATGAACAATTCTGAACTTCTTCCAGGATAATTATTCAATGGCCTATGTACATTCTAGATGCAAGAAACTTACTAAGCTCATTATAATTCTGAGCATACATGATCAAACTAATGTTCATGAGAACAAGACAAGTACAGAGAGACCTATACTATATCCCAGTGATAGAATTCACTAGGTCATGTAGTGTGACATAGTCACATAGTGTAGGCTTGTTAATGGTGGTATTCAGACATGTCTTGAGCCTAACATGTCACCTATCGTGGCGTATGATTTATGGTGTCCGGTAGTGTTAAGGATATTACTAGAACAAACTTCTTAAATTAATCACGAATATTGAAAGGTAAGATCACCCCAACGTGACATACCAAGTTTCATAGAATTTGAGAAACTAATTGGACACTCCTTGATTGATGTTGATAATGGATATTTCTGACTAGGTTGTTGGGTATTAAGCAAGACCAATGTGATTTCTCAAAAAATATCTGGGATTTATCCATTGATATATCAAACGGAAAGGTCTGATTTAAGGGATCAATTTAAGATTTAAATAATGGTATACACTTAGCTATGAAAGGTAGTAAGAGACCGCCCTAACGTGGCATACCATTTAGTACTAGGACCGAAGTAACATTTAAACAAATATAGGTGGTATATATGTCACCCATCATGGCGTACCAGATACTTATGGTGTTTAAATGTTAGTACATTAATCTTAATTAATAGTTAGAGGAGTCTATAGGTATTAAATTTTTATGATTCTCAGGATAGAATGAGCTTTAATCCACTTTTCACCATACTTAAGGATAACAAACTTACCGGACCTAACTATATTGAATGGAAACGCAATTTGGACATAGTGTTGATTGCTGAGGAGTACAAATTTTGTACTATTGAACCCAAACCGGATCAGCCTGCTGCCGATGCTCCGGATGAGGATAAGGAGTAGTATAAGAAGTGGATTAAGGCAGATGAGATGTCGCGATGTTACATTCTGGTAGCAATGTCGGGTGTTTTGCAGCATCAGCGTCAGGCCATGGCCACTGTTGGGGATATGCTTTTAATCTCAAGGAACATTTCGGAGATCAGAATAGGGCTGCTAGGCAAGTAGCAATGAAATCTCTAATGTACACTCAGATGGATGAAGGAACACCTGTAAGGGACCATGTTCTTTTAATGATGTCACATATAAATGAACTGGAGGTCCTTGGTGCTGAGATTGATGCGGAAACGCAAATCGATATCATCCTTATGAGTTTACCCAAAGGTTTTGAGCAGTTCCGCTTGAATTACAACATGAACAAGAGGTCGTATAGTCTTACGGAACTTCTGACAGAGCTTCGGGCAGCTGAAGGATTGTTTCAGCAGAATGTTCAAGTGAATGTGGCTGAGAAAAGTTATTCTTCTAAACCGAAAGGCAAGAAGAAGAAGAAAAATGCTCAGGAACAGAAAGTTGTGAAACCATTGTAGGTTCAGAATGTTGTGAAGAAGCCTAAGGGCAAGTGTTTCAGGTGCAAGCAGTCGGGTCACTGGAAACAGGATTGTCCTCTTTCTAAGAAGAACAATAATGGTATGTCTCTTTCTCTAGTTACAGAAACATATATAACAACTATATCTACGAGCACTTGGTGTGTAGATACATGAGCCACTGACCATGTTTGTAATTCTATGTAGGGGTTCCAACAATCTAGAATGCTTAGAGATGGCGAGATATATGTGTTCATGGGTGATGTTACGAAAGTAGCAGTAGTTGCAGTGAGAGACGTTACTTTATCTTTTGGTTGTAATAAGATTTTGGTTTTGAACAATTGTCTTTATGTACCTTCTTTTAGAAGGAATTTGATTTCGGTTTCTAAACTTGCTTTGGATGGTTATAATGTTTGTTTGGATCATAATGTTTCTATTATGATGAATAAACAAGTTATATGTTCTGGTACATTGCAAGACAATTTGTACATTATTAATCCTAGACAACCTGCACTGCAAGTGCAACATAGGGTATTAAATAACACATCTTTTATCACTAATAAAAGAAAGGAACCTTCTAGTTTGAACCAAACACTTCTTTGGCACTTAAGATTAGGTCATATTAACTTGAGGAGGATTCAAAGACTGGTAGTAGACGGGCCTTTAAGCTCATTGGATTTGGCAGTGGAGCCATTTCCAGTATGTGAATCCTACTTGGAAGGTAAAATGACTAACATGCCTTTTAAGGCAAAGGGGAATAGAGCTAAAGAAGTGTTAGAGTTGGTTCATACTGATTTATGTGGACCTATGAATATCCAAGCAAGAGGTGGTTATGAGTATTTCGTCACTTTCATTGACGATTATTCAAGACATGGGTACATTTACTTGTTGCGTCGTAAGTCTGAGTGTTTTGATAAATTCAAGGAGTACAAAGCTAAAACGGAGAAATGACTTGGTAAAAGTATCAAGTCACTACGATCAGATCGTGGTGGCGAATACCTGCTTGGAGAATTTAGGGAATATTTATCAGAACATGGGATCATATCCCAGTTCTCTGCACGTGGCACACCCCAGCAGAACGGTGTAGCAGAGAGAAGGAACCAGACTCTGTTGGAGAGTGTTAGATCGATGATGAGTTATTCAGATTTACCTAAGTTGTTTTGGGGACATGCTTTAGAAACAGCGGCTTACCTTCTGAACCTAGTACCTTCTAAGTCGGTTCCTAAGACTCCAATAGAATTGTGGACTGGTGACAAGCCAAGTCTAAGACACATTCAGATTTGGGGTTGTCCAACACATATGCTGAACAAGAACGCGACTAAGTTAGATTCTCGTACAGAAGTGAGGCTGTTTGTGGGCTATCCCATGGGAACGGAAGGCTATTTGTTTTATAGTCCTAAGGATCGGGATGTCATTGTTAGCACCAATGCTAGATTCTTAGAGGAAGACTATATAATGAACCACAAACCCATGAGTACTGTTGTTTTAGAGGAATTAGTGGGAGGAACAGATAATCCTAATGTGCCGATAGTACAAGTAGAACAACCACAAGTAAATGCACAGCCTATCACTAATACCGCACCAGTGCTTCGTCGTAGTAGGAGGGTTGTTCAACAACCTGAGAGATTCATGTTTTTGGAAAAGTCTTCGGACTTAGTCTCTGGTGAACATGATGAGGATCCCATGACATACGAAGAAACACTACAAGATAAGGATGCAGATCTATGACATAAGGCTATGCAATTTGAGATGGAATCTATGTATTCCAATCAAGTCTAGGAGCTCGTAGAACCACCCAAAGGTGTAAAACCCATTGGATGTAAGTGGATCTACAAGAGAAAAAAAGGATCTGATAAAAAGGTGAAAGCCTGGAAGGCAAGACTTGTTGCGAAAGGGTATACTCAGAAAGAAGGGATCGATTATGAGGAAACCTTTTCACTGGTAGTTATGCTTAAGTCAATCCAAATTCTTTTGTCTATAGCAGCTCATCTCGATTATGAGATTTGGAAAATGGATGTCAAGACAGCTTTCCTTAATGGAAGTCTTGAGGAAACCATCTATATGCAGCAACCAGAGGGATTCATTAAGAAAGGCCAAAAGCATCTAGTGTGTAAGCTGAAGAAGTCTATTTATGGACTGAAACAAGCTTCCAGGTATTGGAACATTCGTTTTGATCAGGCAGTCCAATCATATGGATATGATCAGAGTCCAAGCGAAGCGTGTGTGTATAGGAAGAGTGAGGGAAATACAGTGGTTTTTCTAGTGCTATATGTAGATGACATTTTACTCATTGGAAACAATGTAGAGATGTTGTCATCAATTAAGGCATGGTTGTTCAAACAATTTGAAATGAAGGACTTAGGTGAAGCCGCATACATCCTTGGGATCAAAGTAATAAGAGATCACAAGAAAAGGATGTTGGATTTATCTCAAGAACCTTACATTGATGAGGTATTGGCTCGTTTTAACATGCAGGACTCTAAGAAGGGTAATTTACCTTTCAGACATGGAGTTTCTCTATCGAAGGAGCAGTGTCCTACGACACCTAAAGAGATAGAGAACATGAAAGCAGTTCCTTATGCTTCAACATGTGGAAGCTTAATGTATACGATGTTATGTACGAGGCTTGATATTTGCTTTGCCGTGGGCATGGTCAGTAGATATCAGTCTAATTCAGGTCAGGAACATTGGAGTGCAGTATGTCTGGTCACATAGTAGTTATTTAAACTAGCAGTGGATTGCTTGTAATAAACACTGATATACTCAAAGAATAGCTTGAGTATAAGTGGGAGATTGTTGGGTTTTATACTTAACTATTCGTTTGAAGTATATAAACATTGACCATTTTATTGAGAATCTTGATTGCATATTATTACATTGTCTGTTTATTATATATTGTGGATAATCTTGTATCAAATGGGATAACAGAAGATTAGATTATCAGTGTCTGTATATAATATAATAAAGGTTCACAGTCTAAGTGGTACTAGACAAACCACTGGAATGACTGAAGTATTATTTAGGAATATTATAGCTTGACTATTGAATAATACTTGTATACTTTGTGTATATTGAACATGATCAAAATATTAAAATTGCTCTTCTGTTCTGACAATAAAGAAGAACTAAGATTCTATGATATTATTATTTCTTAGGTTCTTAACCCGAATGTAGTGATTGGCACTTGGTATGCAATGCACATGCTTTGATTCATATGTGATGTAATTAATTATTAATTACAATATTATGTATTGAGCAATGACATTGCATGCAGAGTGGGATATTAATTACAGAAGGAATCCATGTCATGATAATATTCTGGTTAATGATGTCCTCTTGAAAGCTCATTAAGATAATTATGTGAAGCCCTACAGATAGATTAATTTCTGACATAATTATAAGGCTGAGTGGATGATCAAGGATAAATAAGATATTAATTAAATTAATTGTCAGTGATTAATTTAATTAATGGATATGCAATATCTTAAACGTGGGGAATTTAATAAGCAAATAATATAGGAGCCGAATTAAATAATAAAATAATTGCGGTATTAGGAACAGTAGTGCAAATATTAATTCTTTAGTGGATTGAATTAATATTTAATGACATTGGGCTTTACTCGGAATGTCATTGGAAGGCCCGACCTAATTGTCCATGATCCCTAGTGAAGCCTATATATATTCTCGTTCTTCTTAAACCTGGATACACAACAAAAATCAAAATTGAGACCTAGGGGCAGCCGCACGCATCTAGGGTTTTGGAATTTCGAGGATTTGAGGAGAGGAAACTTTGGGAGATCGAAGGCCACACTTCGCTCAAATGGAATCAATGAATTCAGTAGAAGACGTGGAATTGAATCGCTTGCGCCGTAGCGATTAAGGTTAATATTCTTTTCGAACTCTTTAATTTATATCATAAAACGCAGTCCTATATATCGTACGTTCCTAAATTATCAAATATCACGGATAGTCCTACAGTTATGTTTGAAGATAATTTAGCTTTAATTAAGTAGTTGAAGGAAGAATATATTAAAGGAGATTGAACAAAGCACATATTGCCGAAATTTTTCCACACTCACGAATTACAAGAGAATGGTGATATTAAGGTTCAACAAGTACGCTCATGTGACAATTTGGCGGATATACATACAAAGATACTACCCATATCAACATTTGAGAAGCTGCGAAATAGTATTGGAATGCGAAAACTAAGAAGCTTGCTACATCAGGACGTTAACATGTGAAATATTTCAATCAGGGGGAGACTGTACTCTTTTTCCTTCGTCAAGGTTTTTATCCCACTGGTTTTTCCTTACAAGATTTTAACGAGGCAGTCAACCTCTATTTCACATCTGACAATAAGGGGGAGTGTTACAATATTGATTAGTGTTCAGGAAGCCACTACTGACCTGTTTAGCTAATTGTTTATAAGCTAACATTTAGCTTATACACCCGTAATAGCTTATGGAGACCCAACTTATAACTTATACTCCCTCCGTCCCCCTCAATTCTTTACATTGAGGGGACGGCACGGAGGTTAAAAAAAGTGTAAATTAATAGGGGAAAAGTAAGAAAAATGAGTAAAGTGGTGGATCCAATCAATATTTAATGTATAAAGTGGGTATAAAGTAGGTATAGTGGAGGAAAATAGTGAATGTGATTGGATTTTATATTATAAAATGTTACTATTTTTGGTATGTGAAGAAATGAGAGGGACGTACCAAAAATGAAAGGGTAAAAAAACGAGAGAGACATAGGGAGTATGTTCATAAGTTGAATGTTAGTAACAACGTACATTTTCCTTAATTTATTGACTTATTGCTTGATTTCTTTTTGTTTTAATACTTCATATTTTTACATTTGTGTTTTTAAATGTTTTTTTTAATTTAAAATGTATGTATTTAGCTCATTATTTTTAAAATGTAAATTAACAAATTTGTAACTAACTTATAAGTAAATTTATCCAAACACCTAAGAATTCATCCACTTATCAATTATATGACACTTATTCATTTTAAAATATAAATCAATTTTTTTAAAATACCCTAAATATGCACTTAAGTAGGTGTATATGCTTAATGAGGAAGCTAAAGTTCTTTTGTATTATTTTTATATTATGGTGGTTTGTACTCCAAGGCCTATAAATAGGACCTGGCTCATGTCAATAGTGTAGTTCATCACAGAGAAAAACATAAGACACCTATTTTCAAGTCTCTTGAGTTATTGTGTCTACAGTTTTATATCTTAATTTATATACTAGCGTAACAGCCTGTGCAAGGCACGGGCCTGCATAGAGATGTCAATATTTTTTATTGTGAAAAAGTTGGTCGTGATCGATTTATTAGCTTAAGGATTGTGTAGTCTTAAGTTTGAGAGCGTAAAATGAGAAGTATGGTTCATGCATAGTGATGAGTAAAGAATTTTGTTGGTGAATAGTGTAATTACTTTGAATCATAAACGTAACTATGCCAAAGCTCTAAGACTTGTTTAACGTGACTATTTTTGATTTTGAGACCAGATTGAAATAGTGTAGAATTTGAAGCACGAGTGTACTATTGTTCTTCTTGCGATTATAAGCAGGTTTACCTGAGTTTTGTGTGTCAGAGAAAGGATAGTTTGTAGATTGGTAATTTGTGTTAGAGAGCGGTTGTTATCTGTTTTTCGGGAATCGATTGGTTTTTTTTTTTTGCAATCTAGATTATGAATAGGTTATATACATTCAATGTTGTTGTAATATAATCTAACATGCATGAATGAGATAGAGGATTTTAAAACGAAGCTGAAGGCCGACACATCTTTGCACACTCTCACATCACTCAAGTTTGTGATAAACACTTTGGAAGATGAACACCTATTAAAGTTTGGAGTATTCATGTCACATATTTGTTTTTAGTTTTTTACTTGGGAACTGTTTCTGCACTACTCTCATGTGTTCGTCTTTATATTAAATTATATTAACACACTTAGTAAATGCATTAATAATGTGTTTGGAATATCGTTTTACAGTTACAAATTTTAATCCAATTTATTACTATATATTAAACCTCAACACAAGGGCAAAAGTTTCTAATTAAATGGTCGTCACAAAAATGTCACTCATATATTATTATGCAAAAATATATTAATAGTTGTTATACAAAGAAACAAACCTCCAACCTCCTTCTAAGATGTTCATGGGTTTAACCACTATTCTACATGCCTGTTTGAGTTTATTTCAAAAAATTTATTAGATAATCCACGTCTTTCCTCTCTTATCTTATATTATTTTTACTTTGATTTTTAAATAAATAAAATATTGGTTTGTATTATTTATATAAATCAGTTTTTCTTTTCATCTTTTCGTAATTTTGGTCAAAAAGTGTATTTTCCGGACACCCCAACCGGTATCACGCCAGACCCTAGAGTGCAGGAAGAATTCCCCACGCTCCCATGGATCGAACCTTGAATGCTTTGGTCAATAACCAGTGCTTTCACCAACTCATCTACAGGCCCAGAGGCTTCTTTTTGTAATTTTATATACCTATATATTCAATCACTGAATTTTATTACAATTGTATGTTTTCGATTAAATATATATTAATTATGTTGTTTAAAATTCATACTTTTATATTATATATCTTTATTATACTTTATTTGAATTAAATTAATTATTCATACATAAAATATACTATTGAAATTCGAACGAATATAAGAAATATTGTATATGTTGTAGAGGATGTCGTCAAGGACCCACAAACCCTATTTAGAATTTCATTTTATTAAAATGATTATATGACATTACGAATCAATTTAATGTATTCTATAAAGTTCTATTATTATTATGAAAGATTATATATTTTTTAACATCGTAAAATAATTTTTGGAATACAATTTGAAATTCTATTTTCAAAACTTGTAATTTTCAATTTTCCCAAACTTAATCGTCTACTAACAGTCTGACTGATCATTATGTAATTATATATATGTAATATCCTATATTTTAAAAACTCACCCCGATTTTTGACACGAATGTCACTAGGGTTGAGGGGGAGGGGGTTAGAAAGGTGGAAAAAGATATAGATAAGTTAATAAAGAATGACATGTTACTTTAGAAAATGTTAACAAATGAACAATACATTCTGGAAAAGAAAATTGTTAAGAAATGGATGTGACGAACAGAGTAGGTAGACAAATTTTTGTATAATTTGAATGCTAATATTCTTAATTAAAAAATTATAGAAATAACTAATAATGAGAGATATAATGTGTATAATACTTCTTATATTAGATCGAATTTTAATAGTATATTTTATGCATGAATAATTAATTTAATTCAAATAAAGTATAATACAATATATAATATAAATTATGAATTATAATCAACATAATTAATATATATTAAATTGAAAACATACAACTGTATTAATATATAGTGATTGAATATATAGATATATAAAATTACGAAAAGGAAAAAAGAAAAACAATTTTTTTTTATAAATAATTCAAACCAATATTTTATTTATTCAAACATCAAAGTAAAAAAAAATAATATAAGAGATAAAAGACGTGAGTTATCTAATAAGTTTTTTGAAATAAACTCAAAAAAGCATGTAGCATAGTGGTTAAACCCATTGATATCTTGGAAGAAGGTTGGAGGTTCCATTCTTTGTAGTAACACATCTATTAAAACATTTTTTTATAATAATATACGAGTGACATTTTTGTTATTTTTCAAAAAAAAGGGTAAAAATAATCAGCATAATTAATATATATTAAATTGAAAACATACAACTGTATTAATATATAGTGATTGAATATATAGATATATAAAATTACGAAAAGGAAAAAAGAAAAACAAATTTATATAAATAATTCAAACCAATATTTTATTTATTCAAACATCAAAGTAAAAAAAATAATATAAGAGATAAAAGACGTGGGTTATCTAATAAGTTTTTTGAAATAAATTCAAAAAGACATGTAGCATAGTAGTTAAGCCCATGGATATTTTGGAAGGAGGTTGAAGGTTCGATTCTTTGTAGTAACACACATATATTAAATCATTTTTGTATAATAATATACGAGTAACATTTTTGTTATTTTTCAAAAAAAAGGGTAAAACAGTAATTTCGCGGTCATTTAATTGACAACTTTTGCTCTTGTGTTGGCATATAATATATAGTAAAGTAATAGAAGATTATAATACTAATATAACAACTTCATCAATTTCTAAAAATTATTTTAGGATCTATACAAATCACTGTTATGTTAATATAGAGGCAAGCTTGATACCAGAGTTCAAAATTGAGAACTCGAACGTAAGATTGCGAATTATAAATTCATAATTGTGTATCTCGTGAAATGGTTTCATGATTAGATAGTATATTTTTGACGATTTGTTAGTAATGTATAGAGTTAGAAATGTGATGGTTTTGAAATTGATTTAGGAGAGTGCAACACGTTTCACTCAAGTCTCATATCACGAAAACCAAAACAAATTTATTTTATCGATTAGAAATCACAATTTCATTGATATGAGAATTTTGCGAACAATGGAAAAACAAAATGTGCATGCAAACAATAAAGTAGCTAAGAAATTAACATGCGTTAATTTTTCTTCAACAAAATTGTTTTATTTTAATCAAATTAATACTCACTCCGTCCCTTCAATTCTTTACCGTCAATTATTTACATTGGGGACGGAGTGAGAGAGACAAAATGAGTAATAATTTCCTTTTTACACGCACAGGCCCATCAAGAAATGAGCTAAATCCTGCGAATTTGAATCTTCCTTTTCAAGAGACCTTCCTCTGCTCTGATTTACAAGTAAAAATCTGTAAAAAAAGGATGACCATTTTTATTCTCGCACAACTCTATACATTTCTGGAATTCAGTGTAGCTTTCAAAATGTCACTTCTTAGTCTTCAGACATGTCACACATCACACTGACCTATTGTACTACATTTTACATTTTTTTATCATCTCACTTGAATTATTATCGTTTCCTTGATACTTTTTCTAGGTTCATCATTACTTTTAATTTCCCCGAAACCATTTATTTTAAATATAATTTCTTATACCGCAATTAGAATTTATTTTTGCTAGCTGTCTACCAACATACTACTACTACTACTAGGTTGATGATAAATGCACACTATACTAGTTATAGTAACCGTTTTTATTTTTAACAAATTCACCAAAATCAGATATAATTGTCCTTTACCAAAAACACCCCTACATTGCTACTTTATTGTACATACAGTAGGGGTAATTACGACATTTCAGAATTAAACCCCCGGCAACTTCAAATATAAATGCCCATTTTAGCTCACTGCAAAACCCCTTTACATCTCTCTCTCTCTCTCTCTCTCTGTAAATTCATCTCGCCGAGAAATTACTCTGTTTATCATCCTCGAGCAAGTTATTTAGGTATAACACTTCTCTTTCACTTGTATATATGTGTGTGTATATTTTTTATTATTTTATTTATTTCACTTGTTTTATGTTAAGGTTTAAATGATCGTTTCTTACTAATGTTTTTAAATTGTTAGGGTTTAGATGATTATGGACTTGATTATGCTACTAATTTTTTACATTTCATTCTAGAAGCTTCTGATGTGTGTGTGTTAACATACCTGTTTATTAGGAATTAATTATGTTTTTTTGAATTTTAGTTTAGTTTTTGACGCGGTTAGGTTTTGCACAAATCGTAGTGACATTGCTTATTTTGATGTGATTTTGTTTTATTTGCTCGATTTTGTTTAACTAAGGCACTTTTTCGAGTTCTATAAATTTGTCGGAATGGTTAATTTGAAGCTAGAACTTATTCTTATTGTTGGAATGGTTAATTTGAAGTTAGAAATTATATTTATTGTCGGACTGGTTAACTTGAAGCTAGAACTTATTTTTATTTCTGGAGTGGTTAATTTGAAGCTAAAACTTATTTTTAATGTTGGAATAGTTAATATGAAGCTAGAAATTATATTTATTGTTGGAATGGTTAATTTGAAGCTGTAACCGGTGCTTATTTTAATTTTTGGAATGGTTTATTTGAAGCTGTACTAGAACTTATTTTTTTCCCCTTCGGAATGGTTAATCTGAAGCTAGTACTTATTTTGATTTTTGGAATGGTTTATTTGAAGCTGTACTAGTACTTTTTTTTTTATTTTTTATTGTCGGTGTGGTTAATCTGAAGCTAGTATTTATTTTAATATTGAAATGGTTAATTTGAAGCTGTTACTAGTACTTATTCGTATCTGTTCTGTCGGAATGGTCAATTTGAAGCTGTTATGAACATAGCTGTTTTGTAGGAAGTAACTATATGCTTTGAGTTTCAGTTTATGTCTTTGACACCATGAGTTTCTGCGGAAATTATTGTGACATTATTTTTTGAATTGATTTTGATGGTACTTTTTGTTTAATTAAGGAACCTTCTTATGTGTTTACTGCATGGTTGATTCAAAGATGGTTACTACATGGTACTTTGAAGTGTCTGCAATGCCACTGTGATAGTATTTTTTTTAATGATTTTGCTTGGTTGTTTATTTTTTTTCACTTTGCTGTTCATAGTGCTTTAAGTTGCATTTTTTAAAATTAATCTTTATTAGGTCCTTTTTTCGTTGTCATATTGCTAGTTTGATTGTTTTCTATCATTATTTTGTCGCTGTACACGTCTGATTATCTTGGTAAACAATATGAAATTTTACTGTTAACATTTTCCCGTAAGTGGGGATGATGGTTTCTTTAATTTGGTGTCTGATTTATATTTTGAACCTGCATAGAGTATGGCGGGAGGGAAGAAAAGCAAGAAATCTTCTTTGAATCAGAAGTTCAAACCTTTTACGAAAGCTAACTGTAGTGCTCCTGCTAGAAACCTTGGGAAGGGTGACCTAGGTGCAGTTATTTTTGGGTGCAAGAATTACACAATAGATGAATGCTATACAAAAAAGTTGTTTGGTAAGTTGAAGTACCCCCAGTGCCCGTTTCATTCCTGTATACAAGTAAAATCTACTTTAAATGTTTCTATAGATTCAAAAGATATTTTTTGAGTCCTTGACAGGCCTGCCAGCTCCTCATTATGCATATGTGAAGAATATCAGTCGTGGACTAGTACTCTTCCTGTTCAACTATAGTGATAGAACGCTTCATGGTATATTTGAGGCTGTTACCCCAGGACAAATGCACATCGATTGCCATGCGTGGACTGAAGATGGCGCAGACACGCCTTACCCTGCACAGGTACAGGACATTGCCATAATACACAACTTTGTGTGAAAATGAAATAGCTTCAATGTGTTCTGACTTCTTTTATTATTGAGGTAGATGTTCATAGTATCATGGATTTGATTTATACTGGCATATCTTTTGTTGAAGGTTAAGGTTTGTCTTCAGAGGCGCTGCTGCACATTGACAGAAGATCAGTTTAGACCAATAATATCAAGTAACTACTATGAACAAAGCCTCTTCTGGTTTGAACTAGATCGGAGTCAAACTAGCAAGTTAGTCTCATTGTTTAATTCTTTGCCTTGTGCGGATGCTTCTACATCACAAAGTAGAGCAAAGTGGAACCCTTCTTTTTATCCATTACCTGCTTCCGAACCAAGACAAGAAGAAGTATCAGGTATTTCGAGCAACAAGGAGGTTGTTAGTGGTGCAAGCTCTACCGTTCCACCGAAGACGTGGACTTCATTGTTCGAAAGTTCATCTCACACTGATGGTATGCAGAGAGATGATGCAAGCACTTGCATTCCGCAGAAAACGTGGACTTCGTTATTCAAAAGTTCATCTCATAGTGATGGTATATCCAGAGATGATGCAAGCACTTCAATTCCGCAGAAAACATGGAGTTCATTATTCAGAACTCCACCTGAAAGTGATGGTTTGGAGAAAGATGAACGTTTTTGGACTGAAGCCTCAAAATCTTACCATCATTTGGATGAGTCCAAAATGTACTTACAGTCTTCTTCCGGTTTACCTTGTTCGAACAAAGAGAGCAGTGAAAGTGAGAGAGATGCGGTAAACAGTCGACAGTGTTCTGAAGATGTCGATGACTGGGAGACAAATTGGGAGAATCCTCCCTCTTTGCCTTTGTCTGTTTCTGATAGACAAGCGGTAGGGTTAGATGCTAGCCAGTGTTATGATGATATGGGCAACTGGGAGTCGGATTGGGAGAACCAATATTTAATGAAAGAGGTTTCAAAAATTAGTTTAAAGGATAATACACTTACTGGTGTAGCACAACATGAAGATATAAGTTTTGGTCATGTCAGTTCAGAGCCAAACCCTCATCATTTAGAGGAGTCCAATGTGGCAGTGGGGCTTGGGCCTCTTAACTGGGAGTCGGATTGGGAGAACCAATCTTTAATGAAAGAGGTTTCAGAAATTAGTTTAAAGGATAATACTCATAGTGGTGTAGCACGACATGAAGATATAAGTTTTGGTCATGTCAGTTCAGAGACAAACTCTCATCATTTAGAGGAATCCAGTGTGGCAGTGGGGCTTGGGCCTCTTAATGAAAATGAAGACGAAACGCAGTCTTCTGAATCTTTTGATTTCAGTGCTGTGATAAATGAGATGATTTTAGAAGAAAATAATGAAAATGATGCTACTCATAATGGACTACCTATAGAGAATGTGCGTTTTCCAGCAGAAGATAGGATAACAGCAACAACCTCTTTCAATATTCAGTCTGTGGTGGCTATGGTAAATGATTAAGTTTTGTGGTTAGAGCCACTTTTTTCATGTAAACTAGCATGCCTTCTTATTATATGTGCTTTCCTTACCTGATTATATACTTGTGGCATCTTCTTGAAGTTAATGAAAGAAATTGATGGAATGAAGGGATTTCACTTGCAACAACAGATGCAAATCAACTATCTTGAGAAAGAGCTGGTACTCTCTCTCATCCTAATCTGTTCTATATTTTTTAGTTGGATCTTTCCTACTGCCACACCCACCTGTCTGTAGAATTTGAGTACACTGCTATGTATCTAAAAAATTAAACACTAAACACTAAGTTGTGGGCATGCAAAGAGATATTATGTGAAATGCAAACGTCTCAAATGCATGGCAGTGGCTTTGAATCTATTGCATAGTGACATAAGAATAAATAATTTACTCTAGCAGACTCTTCAATGTAGTCATGATTACTATCCCTAAAAAGAAGGAATGTAGACATTATTACTATGAAACTCTTGCAAGTAACATTTGTAAACGTAATACAAATTTTATTTAGCAAAAAAAAACAAAAGAATTTGTAAAAGCTTGCATGCATATAAACAAGTTTTTAATAGAACATCTAAGGTCCTTTAGCACGGCTTTTGAATTACATATGCAAATCAGTATGCACATTATGAATTACCAAATGCTAAGCTTAGATTGCGTGATGTTTACTTAGATTATGATTATATATTACTGTTTGTCTATTCCTTTTGCTTCTGCTAATCTGGTGATGTAGTTGGCATGGTATTATTATAGTTTCTGCTTATGTGGAATTTTTTTAATTGCTGTTATGTTTAATAATTGGACTTGATTACATTTTCACATTTTATCCATCGCCCAAAGAAGGCTGAATAGCCAATCCTCAATGATTAACTAAAAGCAGATAGCTTGACATATCATACTGGTGTCTTGTTCTTTCCTTTCTCGATTAATTGAATCTGCATTGTTTAGTGAAAAACTCTATATTTATCATAGAGTTAACTTCTCAGGTTGATTCAAAAAGACAAATTGCACAGCTGAAAAATAGATGCAATATGTTGGAATCTGGAGAATTTTCTTCTGTTGTACAACTGGGGGATGAGTATGAATGGTTTGACAAATCCACTCCAGATACGGACAAGACTATTCTTATAGCGGGCGGATTTGATGGTACTTCTTGGTTGGCAGATCTGAATTCTTATTGTCCTTTTCGCGATAAAACGGCATCTCTTTGTCCGATGACCACTCGACGGTCCTATGCATCAGCAGTAAACTTAGGTGGGGAACTTTTTATACTTGGTGGTATTGATGGCGATATTTGGCACGACACAGGTATTGTTTAAGCTCAATTTGTTGGGCTAATCCTTGAAATTTCTTTTCCATATTGTAAGAATTTAAATATTACTATTTCACAGTTGAGTCATACAACCTAAGAAGTGACCGGTGGGTGAGTCAACCCTCACTACATAGGAAGAAAGGGAGCCTAGCAGGGGTAAATTTATGTGAAAAGATTTTCGCAATAGGTGGTGGGGATGGAGTTGATTGTCTTGCAGAGGTTGAGATGTATGATCCAAGCATTGGAAGGTGGATATTTACGCGACCAATGCAGTATAAGGTACTTTGGTTTTTGAATTAGATTTCTTGTTTTAAATAAACTAGCTAGGTAACTTGTGGGGATAGTTTTTTTAAATAATAACTATATTAAATAATTATAATATTAATTACTCTATTATATACTTAATAATCAAAAATCAAAGAAATCGATAAAATTTTTACGTAAATATATAGTTTATCGTTATCATAATGATTTATTTATGTCAATTCTTATGTGTCAATGCTAATAAGATTGGATCATTGTAGCGTTTCTAGAATATTTACAAAACAATTATATTTAAAATTATAAATATGTAGATGATAAACAAAATTGGTACCTTGGGACTCCTCATCTCACCGAAGAGTTTTGGCAATTAATAATGACTATAAATTAATGCGAAACAAATACGAATAAATTTTTGATTAAGAATATAGAATAGGAATAATAATTTTTAGGGTGAAACCAAAAATAAATATGAAAATGATTTTAATAATTTGAAGGGTTGAACAGTAAGTGTAATATAACCAAAAAGGAAACTCTTTAGAGCAAATGAGCATAGATTTATGTATCAGAAACATTTTTTTTTAATTTGTTTTTTGTAGAATTCGAACTGAAATATACTCAAATGTTATTTTTTGTGGTGAAACATATGAAGTAATGGGAAAAGATTTAAATATGATTCCAAAGAGGCTTCGACTACTAAAAAAAGTATAAATGAGATCAAGGTTGGTTATTTGAGTTATGAATTTAATGGTTATTTTTTTCTTAACATTTTGATAGAATTTAGAAAAAAATTATTTCTTACAATAAATTATGTATGAACATGTGTTAATCAATAAATTATGTATGAACATGTGTTAATCAAAGTTTGGTATTGCATTTGACCAACCAATCCCAATGAGTTTCGATTTAAAAATAATAATAAAATAATAAATCTATAAAGATTAAAAGTAAATAATTATAATGACAAACCATCAAATTGGAGTGGTTTGTTAGTTGAGTTTCAGTAATATTAAAATTCCACTAGAATTACGTAATTGTTGTGATTTAATAATTGTAATAGAACTTGGCAAAATTGTATATGATGACCAAAATTTGTTACTTTGGCAAGTTCTATTGAAATGGGGTTTAGTTTATAACAATGTTCTAAAAATCAGTGTTCTAAAAATCATTGTCGGCCGAGTACTAGATTTGAGGCGTACTTGATCGGGTTAAAATTCAATTTTTACATAACTCTGTTAATATTTGTTAATATTTTGTTTAACTTCGAGTACTCTTTTGAATTATTTAATTTTTTATTGTTACTTTAAGTGGTGGTGTTAAATGCATATATTTGACCATTATAACTTATTTCTAGTTGTATTGATAAAAATTATCGAGTAAGTGGTATTAATATTTGAACATTACTGTTCTTAGTACATTGTTAAAAAATTAACTAAGTATAATTCTAGTGTTAATATTAAGTTATTAGTAAATAACAAAAATATATAACTTTTAACATTAAGTCACTAAATTATAACATTTGAATTTAATATTTTGAGTAAAAATTTTAAAAATGAAATTTGATTAATTGTCTGAGTACTCATTTTGCCAAATATTAAATCGAGTTGAATTGATTTTTGACTTTTACAACCTTGGTTTCTCGTAAAGATTAGTATATATATAGGCAAAAGTTCCTGGAAGTTCCAAGCAGATTGCACTCGAGTCTCATATGTATATGTTTTGATCAATATGTGTTGCATTATTGTGTTTAGTACTACATGAACAACAATATGATTTGGACACCTAAAAACCCAACCCAATGTGTAATACACACTGTGTGCGTGTGTAATACACACTGTGTGTGTGTGTTTACAAAGAATCGACATTATTGAGATTATATTGTTATGGGTATTTTTGCTACTACATTTTGATGTTAAAGTTAATAGGTTGTTCTAAATTTTATTTTAAGCGATTTATGTAAATATGAAATGAAATTTAGCTTTGACTTTTTTTTTGTGTGATTTCAAATATAAAGTACATAAATAAATAGGGTTAATGATCTAGTTGTTCACTGAAGTGAGCTTAATGTATCAAGTTGGTACATGAACTATATTTTATAAGTACATTTATATATATATTTATATGTACATGGATTTTATAAGTTTAATATAATAATATTTTCATTATATCTATATTTTGTTCGTGTTATTTTTAATTCGAATATGAATTATTTTAGTTAAAAAATATAAAACAAACAATGTCCTTAAAAAGACAAGTTAGTTACTTATTAATAATTATATAAAATTATATTACATTTATATATATATGCTGCCCGTGTTACTTTTAGAAAATTAGTTGTTTAAATTAGAAAATATAAAATTATATTACTTTTTTATATATATGTTGCTGGTGTTACTTTTAGAAAATTAGTTGTTTAAGTTGGAAAAAAATAAAAAAGGTTATGTGTTTAGCTGAAAAGGGTAAGTGAATATTTATTAATTATATATAACAATATTACCGTTACATATTTATTTTCCATGTGTTATGTTTAGAATATGAGTTGTTTTAGTTAGAAAATGTAAAACAAATAATGTGTTTTAGCTGAAAAAGGTAATCGGTTATAAATATGTAATAATATTACCATTTTATATATATGTTACATATTTTATTTTTAGAAGATGAGTTGTTTTGGTTAGAAAAATATATAAAATAGGTAATGTGTTTTAGCTGGAAAAATAATTGGTTATAGATAGACCCAACCCAAATTATAGATAGGCCCGGCCCAAATACCTACCGACCGACCAAAACTTTTAATGTTTCGTCTTTAATAATACTAGCTTATAGCCCGTGCGATGCACGGTTACTTAAATTTTATTTATAATTATTTTGTTTATAATTATATTTTAATTACCCATGGAACACACGATTGTTTTTTTAATATTTATAATTATATTTATTTATGAATATTTTAATATTTAAAAGTTATTAGTTTACATGATTAAATTATTGTTAAAAAAGATTTAGCCAAAAAAAATTATAGTTAAAAATTTGATATTTATTATAATTTACACGATCAATTTAATATTTGTTTATATTGAGTTATAAAAGTTAGATTTGACCAATTTTACGGTCCACGTGAAATTCACAAAATAATCTTTAATTTAGTTGTGGTTTAATAATTCTTTTTCAATTAAAAACTATTCTAAAACTAAAAATAGAATAAAGTGACGAAATTTAATATTGAGAATTCTATTCGATTTAAGAAATCTACTTAAATGTAGTTTAGATTATTAGAATACCCTTTATTAACTAAATACAGTTTTTAATGTTAAATCTAACGGTTTTCACCTATCTATTTAAGATTAAACGATTTTTATTATTAAACGGGTTTCCTTATTTAATTACAACAATTTTTATGTTTTAACTTTTTGGAAAATCCAATCATAATATAATATCTTTTAACTTATATCATTTTTAGATAATAACTTCTTTTTATATGATATAATCTTGATCGTCTATTTTTAAAATTATTGGATCTAACGGTTGAGAATGTTTTGGCGGTATTTAGGACCAAACTACCAGGATAACATCATTAATTTTTTTAATATTTTTCAAAAAAATATTTATTGCTAAAATATAATATACTCTTTTTTGTAATATGTTAATGATGCGGGAACTTTGAAATTTTGAGAAAATAAATTATCAATTAAAATATAATTTTTTTTGTAATAGTTCTTCTTTTAAAGTAGTACACCGTGACGATCAAAATTCTGTATAAAATTCATTTTTTTATAGTATATTCCGTAAATATCTATGTTATTATATTAAAGACTAAATGATGAAAGCTTTCTTACAAGTCTGGTCACTCAATTCATAATCGTTGGATCTTTCAAATTAAATTGTTGAGAAACGTTAGATATAACACAGTAAAATTATCACGTAGAATTATCTAAGGTTTGAATCTACCAACATATTAAAATTTATAGGTTTTTTTGAAAAATAAGAATTTTTTCTTCGAATTTAGTAATTTACAATGTATAGAGGTTAAAAAAGTTAGGTCTCTCTGTATAGCTGAGTCAAAATTTCAAAATACGGTTTTTTTTAATATGAATATAGTCCTGCTAACAATGAAATTAGGTATCTATGAGTTCTTATAAAACAAAATCACCATTTGCGTATAATTTATTATTTAATAATAAATAATATTTAATTAGTTATGATATAAAATTTAATAAAATAAGATAAAAATATGCACAATTTTATAAATATCAGTTAGTAAGACCTAGCTTATAGCCCGTGCGATGCACGGTTACTTAAATTTTATTTATAATTATTTTGTTTATAATTATATTTTAATTACCCATGGAACACACGATTGCTTTTTTAATATTTATAATTATATTTATTTATGAATATTTTAATATTTAAAAGTTATTAGTTTACATGATTAAATTATTGTTAAAAAAGATTTAGCCAAAAAGAATTATAGTTAAAATTTTGATATTTATTATATTTTACATGCTCAATTTAATATTTGTTTATATTGAGTTATAAAAGTTAGATTTGGCGAATTTTACGGTCCACATGAAATTCTATTCTAAAACTAAAAAGAGAATAAAGTGACGAAATTTAATATTGAGAATTCTATTCGATTTAGGAAATCTACTTATATGTAGTTTAGATTATTAGAATACTCTTTATTAACCAAATAAAGTTTTTAATGTTAAATCTAACGGTTTTCACCTATCTATTTAAGATTAAACGATTTTTATTGTTTTGATATTAAATGGGTTTCCTTATTTAATTACAACTTTTTTTATGTTTTAACTTTTTGAAAAATCCAATCCTAATATAATATCTTTTAACTTATATCATTTTTAGATAATAACTTCTTTTTATATGATATAATCTTGATCTTCTATTTTTCTAAGTATTGGATCTAACGGTTGAAAATGTTTTGGCGGTATTTAGGACCAAACTACCACGATAACATCATTAATTTTTTAAATATTTTTTTAAAATATTTATTGCTAAAATATAATATACTCTCTTTTGTAATATGTTAATGATGCGGGAACTTTGAACTTTTGAGAAAATACATTATCAATTAAAATATAATTGTTTTTTTGTAAGAGTTCTTCTTTTAAAGTAGTACACCGTGACGATCAAAATTCTGTAAAAAATTCATTTTTTTTATAATATATCCCGTAAAAATCTATGTTATTATATTAAATACTAAATAATGAAAGCTTTCTTATAAGTATGGTCGCTTGATCACTCAATTCATAATCGTTGGATCTTTCAAATTAAATTGTTGAGAAACGTTAGATATAAGAGTAAAATTTATCACGTGCAATGATCTAAGGTTTGAATCTACCAACAACATATTAAAATTTACAGGATTTTTTTGAAAAATAAGAATTTTTTCATTTTTTTTTTCTTGTAGACATGGGTTATTTGATAATATTTTTTATAAAGTACGATTTTTCAAAAAAGTACTATACTAATTGATTAACAAACTTTTAAAGTTTCGAATTTAATAATTTACAATGTATATAGGTTAAAAAAGTTAGGTCTCATCTGTAGCTGAGTCTAAAATTTCAAAATACGGTTTTTTTAAATATGAATATAGTCCTGCTAACAATGAAATTAGGTCTCTATGAGTTCTTATAAAACAAAATCACCATTTGCATATAATTTATTATTTAATAATAAATAATATTTAATTAGTTATGATAAAAAAATTAATAAAATAAGATAAAAAATATGCACAATTTTATAAAATTTTATCCTCATATTATTATATTCTTTGTTGATTTGAATTTTTCTTAGATTGATTTGAATTTTTGAAAATAGATTTCTAAATTTAAAATAGTTAGAAAAAAGTAATTAAATTGACATTAAAATAATGATGACGTAATAATTATTATTAGAATTTAAATACCCACTTTACTAATTTGGGCTTTATCTTGTGTTTTAAAAATTAGATTTTGACGATTTTACACCCAGATAACTAAATTATCTTTAATTAAAAGATGGTTTAACAATTTTTATCTAACTGGAATTGTCCATGAAAGAGAAAAGAAAGTCACGAATTTTTTACATGGAGAATTCTATTCAATATAGAAAACTTATTTATATTTGGTTTAAATTATCAAAATACACTTTTTAGAATTTAAATATAATCTTATTATTAATAAAATACACTTTTTTAATATTTGATCTAACGATTTTCATTTATCTAGTTATGATCTTATGGTCCTTATTAGTTTGGTTGTCCAAGACCGTACCATCAAAATTTTGTATAAGATCCATATTATACTTATTATATATAAGGATTTAATATAATAAGGATATCAAGTATATACTGATATAAGTATCTTACTAACTGCTTTTACTTTTAATGTTTCGGTTTTATTTACAGTGTATATAAAATTTTAAAATACATTATTACTTAAAAATTATTAAATAGAATAAAAATTATGTTATGATTATATAAAATTTTATTCTTATATTATTATATTCTTTATCGATTTGAATTTGTTCTTAATTAATTTTAATACTTTATTGAAAGAAACATAAAATTTCTATATTTAAAACAATTAGTGGAAAAATAAATAAACTGGTGTTACAAAAATAAAAAAAATATTTATTAAAATTTAGATACTCATTTTACTATTTGGGTTATATCCTAAGTTTTAGAAATTGAATTTTGACGATTTTACAACCCATGCGAAACTAACGAAATTATCTTTAATTTAATGATGGTTTAATAATTATTATCTAACTTGACCTGACCTACACATAAACCGAAAACAAAAGATGGTTAAGAATTTTTACATAAAAAATTCAATTCAATATAGAAAACCAATTTATAATTGGTTTAAATTATCAAAACACACTTCTTAGTATTTAAATATAATCATACCTTTAATCAAATACACATTTTAATATAAGTATTATATTCAAAATTATCGTTTATGAATATGAAATGAATATGAAACCCTCAATATTTTAATAATATTTTGATATTATCCTTTTATGTTTGTTATATGTAAAATAATATAATTATAATTTGGATTAATCAAATTGTTATGTTCCTTCAGAAAAAAAAAGTGTTTAAATTTATTTATGTACATGAGTACGTGTATCATTGTTAGTATGATATACATCAGCATTATATTGATAATTTTTAATATTGTAATCAATATGAATTGTTATGTTGATATTTGGTTTAACAATTATTATCTAATTGGAAGTATACATAAATTCAAGAGAAAAGATATTTAAGAATTTTTACATAGAAAACTTTTAAATTATCAAAATACACTTTTTAGTATTTAAATATAATTCTATTATTAATCAGATACACTTTTTAATATTAGATCTAACAATTCTCATCGATCTATTTAAGATCTAACTGTAATTATTAATTTGGTCGTATAGTGATCGTACACGGACCATATCGATTTTAATTTTTTCTTAAATTGATTTTAATATTTTATTGAAATAAAAATAGAATTTATAAATTTAAAAGAATTAGGAAAAAAATTAAATCCACAATAAAAAAAATATTTATTAAAATTTAGATAATCACTTTACTGTTTGGGCTCTATCTTGAGTTTTAGACAACAGATTTTAACGATTTTACAGCCCATGCGAAGCTAACAAAATTATCTTTAATTTAATGGTGGTTTATTAATTTTTATCTAACTGGAACTATCCATAAACTAAAGAGAAAAGATAATTACGAATTTTTACATAAAGATTTCTATTCAATATAGAAAACCCATTTATAGTTGGTTTAAATTATCAAAATACATCTTTTAGTATTTAAATACTATCCTATTATTAATCAAATACAATTTTTAATATTATATCTAACGGTCCTCATCTATTTGAATATTTATAGTTTTATAATCCAACGGATCATATACTTTTGGTAGTATAGTGACCGACCAAAGTTTTGGATAAGATCTCTCTTACGCTTATTATATATAAGGTATTAATAGTATAGATTTGTTTGTTTATTTATCTATTCTATTATCATTATTAGTTAAATATGGGCCTACACATGTCAGTATTATATTTTTTAATTTATCTTAAAACTCTAATTGAAATAAAATTTTACTTACTTTCTCTATCTGTTGTTTTTGTCTTTAATAATTAAATATGGATATAATATTATAGTTTAGATTAAGATGACAAGTATTTTGGTCTCTCCAGCGATTTGCTCCAGCAGCTTCAAATATGAACAATGCACTCTATGTGACTGGTGGATACGATGGAACAGATTACTTAAGGTTAGATTAATGCTGGTCGTTTTTCTTCCTATTGATGCGTAGTCAAACAAATATATCATGTTTCGGTATAATTGTTCGTTATTAGTTACTTTGGTAAGAGTTTTGGGGCTGTGCATGTGATACTGTAAGAAGATCATATTATCTGTCAGCATTGTAGGTTTTTTTTGGGAGAGTCTGCGTTGTAGTTGAAATCTTGTCTTTTACTTAATTTGCTAGAAATTATAAGCGTCTGTATACTATGGATATGATTGTTTTGGAGTTTTTTTTTTTGGTAGTTGCTATATAACTTGCTTACAGATGTCGTAGAGTATTTTTTAATTTAAAGTAAAGTGGAAGTGGGAGTAAAAATCGAATTCTTTACCCTTTTAAGCTCTAGAAGTACCTTAATCATGCACCTCTTATCATAAGTTGGCCGATAAAGTCCATGTGTTCCTTGAAATCATACAACCCTTACCGTAGGTTGACCGATTGTAAATCGGCCGAAGCATACTGACCCAAGTGCGTTCACTGGGTGTTATAAGCTCCCATAATCATTGTAGGATAATATTAGATGGCTCCGTGTTCCATTGTGGAATATAATGCCACCACTCCACCAGCCTTTGTGTTCCCCACTTCTGGCAAGTTGACTTATCAAGCTTTTGAGAGCTTTAGATATTGGCCCTTGTGCCATATGTGACAATCAAATAAGCCGAAGTAGGCTCAAATCCAACTACTTGGGTAGCACAGTCCCCAAAAGATGATGATTTGTTAGTGCACTTGGCAGTGATATAAATATGATTTGATTTATTACTGATACTCGTGCTGAACAAAGTGTCCCGCGTTGGGATTGTGGTGTTGCCATAGTAAGTTGACTTTTAATATTTAATTGACAGATTGTTGAATAAATAATTTATTTCTGAACTGCAGCACTGTTGAAAGATTTGATCCCCGAGAACATTCGTGGGTCAGAGTCGGAAATATGAGCACAAAAAGGGGCGGCCATTCTGCAGCTGTACTTAATGGAAAGCTGTAAGTTCACTTTTTTTTTTTCATCTAGTTATTGTGTGAGATTGTAATTTGTGAATCATCTCAAGTAACAGAGAGTTGATACAAAGAAATTATTAGTTATAAACAAGCATATATGTTCGTTTATTGTTATCATTATCTAGGGCAGGTATGATTACCTAATCTAAATAATAAAATTTTATCTCAAAGATCATAATAGAAGATCACTTTGCAGATATGCTTTGGGAGGTTGTGACGGAGTTAGAATGCATTCAACTGTTGAGATTTTTGATCCTCGCATGAACTTATGGACACCAGGGGAATCAATGAACAGCAGTAGGGGATATTCTGGTGCTGTTGTGGTGGGGGGTAGACTATATGTCATTGGTGGTCTAAAGGAAAAGCATGAAATTTTAGAAACTGTATGTAAAATATCTTTATCCCCTTTTATATTTCAAAATTATTCATTAAATTTTAGTAGTTTTAAATTTTAATTTAATATATATATATATATATATATATATATATTTACATAAATGACAGATTGAATGCTACAAAGAAGGATACGGCTGGGAGGTAACCAACTTAAATGCACTTGGGAAAAGATGCTTCTTTTCCGCGTTGGTAATATGAGTGTAGATACAGTTAGCAGTTCTACTTTTGGGAGGTATGGAGTGGACACAAATGAGAATGCTTCTGTGAATTGTAATGTGCAGTAAATGGAACAAGTTGTGATGCTATATATGAACCTGAAGCATTCTATGTGTTTCTTTTCTTTATGCTTACATTTAGCTGATAGATGGACACCGTTCCCGGGTAGATATGATTGGTACGTAGGTAGGTCATCACCAGGTTGATCATTAGTATAATGTTCTTCCTGGGTTAATATTTATACTTTAGGGTGTAATCGAGTCGAGTCGAATACTGCCGAACTTGAGTTCGAACTCGACCAAAAAGTTTGGGCTCGAGCTCAAGTCTGACCGAATCTTAAGCTTAAAACTCGCTCATAAAATGTTCGTTTGAGTTTGGCTCAAACTTGAATCGATCTAACCATATTCTGACAAGTTTGAATGTGAATGGTTCGGTTTGGGTCTATAAAATTTTAATATATAAATTATACAAAACTTGGATGTTTATATTGAAATATATAAAAAATTAAAACAATAAAAACTTGATTAGGTTTTTGAACTTCACGAGCGCAGTAATTTGAAACCCGAACTTAATTTAGATGGGTAAAGAATTCAAATAGCTCAAGTTTGAGTTCAATTTTTACGAGTCGAATTCAAATAATTCATGAACAATTTGACTCATTTCAATCCGTACTCTAAAGTCCGTTCAGGTAGAAGTAGTTTTACTCTAGAAAACGTAGAGGTTTTTTTTGTTGCTAAATGAAAACTTAAGAGTTGCCTATTCTGAAAAATGCAAATTTCTAATTTTGTTTTTACCAGTAACTTTAACTTAAGATTTATTAACAATACAGAACTAAACAAAATTATAAGTGATACATGTGCAGGGTGATGTTAGTTTCAATTAAATAAAACCAAATTAATTGTTATAAACAAAATATTTTTTTTTGATCCGTAGCTTAAATCTTAGCCAAACTGTCTCTCTAAAAATTAGACCTACTAGATCAATTTTAAATTCCAAGTCTGAAATTGTAGTAGTAAGTTTAAATCCTATTGTGAATGTTTTAGCACTCCAACCCAGCTCAAAGCATGACCAAGCCAATCTATTTATTATTATTAAAGACGAAATATTGAAAGTTTTGTAGTCTGGTCATGAAAGTTTTTGTAGTCTGGTCACTCAATTCATAGCCGTTAGATGTTTTTGATCAAATCGATGAGAACCGTTAGATAAATTATTAAAATTATTATATAAAATATTTTTTCTATTTTTCCTAACTAAAACATCTCATTTTCCAAAAATATTGCAAACAATTTCATATACTAAAATAACATAATAAAGTTATAATTGCTAATAACTAACTCAGTACTTTTTTAGCCAAATTGTATATTCTTTTTTATATTTTCTAACTAAAATTTCTACTTTTCTATTTTTCCTAACTAAAACCTCTCATTTTCCAAAAATATCACGAACAAATCTATTTAATAAAATAAAATAATAATATTATAATTATTAATGACTAACCGATTAGCTTTTTTTCCCATAACGTATATTCATTTTTATATTTCATAACTAATATTTCTCTTAACTAAAACCTCAAAAATATTACAGACTATTTCATTTAGTAGCATAAAATACTAATATTATAAATGTATCTATCTATCTATACTATATTATTAAAGACGAAATATTTAAAGTTTTGGTACCCGTTTTTTTGGTACGGTATTTGCCTTATTTAATTGTTTATTTAATTATTATAAAAATTATTATAATCAGTTACCCTTTCGGTTAAAATGCACTACCATTTTTTTCTAAAAAATCCCGAATAATTTTCTTTTAAGCTAAAACATGTTACTTTTTCTATTTACTTTACTAAAATCCGTCATTTCCCAAATATATCAGGAGCAAACCCTTACTTATTTATTTTAAAACATATTTTAATACTTTTAATTGATAATTACATTTCCCCTCTTTTTCTAGAAAAATCACGGGCAATTACCTTTTTCGGCTAAAACATGTTATATTTTCTATTTTTTTACTAAAATATCTACTTTTCCAATTATATCACGGGCAAACCCTTGTTTATTTACTTTAAAATCTATTTTAATAATTTTAATTAACAATTATCTTTTTCAACTAAAACATGTCACCTTTTGTATTTTTCTTACTAAACCCCCTCTTTTTTCAAAAATATCACGGGCAAATAGTTACTTTTATATTTTAAAATTCAACGAAAACATGTTACTTTCTATTTTTCTTACTAAAACCCCTCTTTTTCCAAAATATCACGGGCAAACCGTTACTTATTTATTTTAAAATCTATTTTAATACTTTTAATTATTTAAAAATATTTAACACGCCTACTTATTTTTTAAATAAATGCAATTAATAAAATATAAAATATAAATAATAAAATTAACAATTATTAAAAATAATTCGTGCATCGCACGAGTTTTAAGCTATATTATTAAAGACGAAACATTAAAAGTTTGATAGTCGGATGGACGGACGGTCGATACTTAGTGATTTTTTTAATTGTCCTTACTTATTTTTTAAAAAACTATCACTAAATAATAACATTATTTATAACCAATTACCTTTTCAGCTAAAATACATTACCTTTCTTTATTTTTTTTCTAACAAAATCTTCTCTTTTTCTAAAAAAAAAACACGGGCGGTTATCTTTTTTAACAAAAACATGTTACTCTTTCTATTTTTTCTTACTAAAACCCCTCATTTTCCAAAAATATCACGGGCAAACTCTTACTTATTTATTTTAAAAATCTATTTTTTTATTTTAATAATTAAAAGTATTAAAATCTATTTTAATACTTTTAATTATGAGCACTTTTTCAGCTGAAACATGTTACTTTTTCAATTTTTTCATTTTCTAAAGAAATTATTATTAAATAATAACATTTTTATAACCAACTATCTTTTCAGCTAAAATATATTACTTTTTCTATATTTTCTAACAAAATCCTCTATTTTTCTAAAAACAATCACCGGCAATTATCATTTTCAACTAAAACATGTTACTCTTTCTATTTTTCCTTACTAAAAACCCTAATTTTCCAAAAATATTCCAGTAAATCCCTACTTATTTATTTTGAAACCTATTTAAATACTTTTAATTACGGGCACTTACCTTTTCAGATAAAACATGTTACTTTTTCTATTTTTTCCTTACTAAGACCCATACCTTCCCAAAAATATCACGGATAAACAATTATTAATTTATTTTAAAATTTATTTTAATACTTTTAATTATTTAAAAAAGTTTAACACCCTTACTTATTTTTTTAGCAAATGCAAATTAATAAAATATTAAAACATAAATAATAAAAATAATAATTATTAATAACAATTCGTGCATCGCACGGGTTTTAAGCTAGTGTATATATATATACTAGCTTAAAACCCGTGCGATGCACGGATTGTTATTAATAATTATTATTTTATTATTTATATTTTAATATTTTATTAATTTGCATTTTTTAAAAAAATAAGTAGGTGTGTTAAACTTTTTTAAATAATTAAAAGTATGAAAATAAATTTTAAAATAAATTAATAACTGTTTATCCGTGATATTTTTGGAAAAATAGGGGTCTTAGTAAGGAAAAATAGAAAAAGTAACATGTTTTATCTGAAAAGGTAAGTGTCCGTAATTAAAAGTATTTTAATAGGTTTCAAAATAAATAAGTAGGGATTTGCCCGAGATATTTTTGGAAAATGAGGGTTTTTAGTAAGGAAAAATAGCTAACGGCTATGAATTGAGTGACCAGACTACAAAAACTTTCATGACCAGACTACAAAACTTTTAATGTTTCGTCTTTAATAATATAGTATATATATATATATATATATATTTAGTTTCTATTTTAATTTAGTTTTTATTTTAAATTTTGTTTATATTTGATCACTTGTTTATATATATACTATAATCAATACTATATATATCAATACTTACTATACTATATACTATTAAATAATAGACGAAACATTAAAAGTTTGGTTGATCGGTATGGTACGTTGTGATTTTACTTAATTGTCCTTCGTGTTTTTAGTGAATTAACCTTACTTATTTATAGAAATATATTATTAAATAATAATATTACCTATTTATAACCAATTACCTTTTTTCACCTAAAATACATTATTTTTTCTATTTTTTCTAACAAATTACCCTACTTTTTCAAGTATATCACGGACAAACATTTAGTTATTTATTTTAAAACGAGAAATTATCTTTTATAATTTACTTTTTCTATTTCTCACTAAAATCCATTCTTTTTCCAAAAATATCACAGGAAACCTTTTACTTATTTATTTTAAAACGTATTTAAATACTTTTAATTATTAAATTTTAAAACCTTATTTTCCAAAAATATCACGTGTATTTACCTTTTTAAACTAAATATATGTTACATTTTTTTATTTTTTCTTATTAAAACCCCACATTTCCAAAAATATAACATGCAAACTCATACTTATTTATTTTAAAATATGTTTTAATGTTTTTAATTAATTAAAAGTATTTAACTATTTTAACATGTCTACTTATTTTTTGCACAATTACAATTAATAAAATATTAAAAATAATAATAAAATAACAATTAACAATCCGTGCAGGTTTTAGGCTAGTTTATGATTATATTCTTTTAAATAAATGTATTTTAACTACCAAATGATCATAAAATGCTTTGTTCTAAGTTTTGCTCAGTTTCACCGACAAACTTCCGGAGCTCACAAAATTCCTCAAATTCAGCTCATTACAAATAAAAATCAAACAAGCTTATATATAAGCTCAGCATGACGCTTGCTTTTAGTTGGGATAAAGTAATAATACTGTATAGGTAAAATAACAAACTGTATAATATTCTACTTCAGATTTAATTGTCATCTCAGTAGCAACTGTTATCTCCTTCAATTTCTAGGGTAGCATCATAATTTCATTTTCACAAGAAAAGAAAAGAAAAAAGGCCGGCGTTCAAAATCATCTCACAGCTTACACATTTTTAAACCTCCTAAACAAATCAGTTTGATCTGTAATCGATTCAACTGACAAGTAACAAAAGGTACATATTACAAACTATATCGGTGCTCGCCATCAAAGCGAAGGACAAAGTAAAGATGGGAAGAATCTGGAGAAGCAACTGCAATATTTTCTCCAATGAAGATGAAAGGCTGCAGACACACATTGAGTTTACCTGATACCATGAAATGATGGTAAGACAGCAATGAGGGGATCTCCATAACCAACAGCTTCTGCAAATACACACCAACAAAAAGGTTTGCTTAAATTCTACACAAATCAGAACTACTGGGTTAAACTGCCGAAGACTACTTGATTAGAACACAAACAAGAATACTATATCGAATGACCAATAAATTCAAACTGCATATGTAAACAACACAGAAATTTATGTTTCTTAAACAATTAAAATAAAACAAAAGATATGATAATAATAATAAAACATAGAGTTCAGGAAATGGCCAGGTGAGAAATTTGGTTAAAATTCCAAAAAAGCTACATATTAGAATTTCATTTGCAATATGTGAACCTGTTACTCCTCTATGTATCCACAATTCCAGATTAAAAGATTGTGAATATAATACCATGCATCTCATATATACAATAATTTAATATTATATTTTGTACTAAGTAATATCTTTACAAATTTGGTTTACGAAAAATCAGTAATTTACTAGAACTACAGATCTATTAGTAAATAAAGTTATTGTGTATACTATAATATGCACATTTATCACAAAAGATTTACTTAACAACTGAGTTTGTTCCAAATTTCTGGCTTGAATCCTTTATTCTCTCAGCCAAACTAAATTTACAGAACAAATGAAAAACAATGCACATTTCTGGTCCAAAATCACCACACCTTATCTCTTCGTGCCATCATATTCTCAAATTGAGTGGACATACCGGGTCTGTTTTGTTTGGTTCCATGTATTCACATACAGTAAAGTTAATCATCAATGGCATCATTCTATTTCACGTGTTAATGTGAAACATCCCAAGCTGCTCACAATTTTATTTTATTTTCTAAATATGTTGCCCAGAAAATTTCTTTTACATTATGTTCCTAATTTCCCTTGGAAGAAAACCTTTTCTTAAAGAAAATAACTAGCTGGGCCCATCTTTTTCAGATGCATCTAAATGAAACATTAATACAAGGGTAAAAATTTCAGACAATTACTTAAGACTTTAAATATTTCCATGATTGTTAAGCTCTATGATTGTAAATTTGGTTATAAAATTGTCATGAGAAGCATTAATCACAGTGTGGCCTGCACAAGAAAGAATACGTATGCAACTGAAAACTATTTATCCATATTCAAGAAACTACAGAATTTGACATAACATGATCTCAAATGCAAGACGTTTCTCATAAATTTGAATAGAAAAAAACCACTGCTTACCACCATCATCAAAAAGAAGTTTCAGGACTTCTCCAGCAACATCTGACTGCATCATTAAGAAAAAAAAAACCAATGTAAAAGAGGGAGCTCAGTGCCAAACTTAACAATTACAGCTAAAGCTAGATGCTTACCTTAACAGGCAGTTCAGTGCCGAACTGATCTAGAAAGCCGATTACTTGGCCTTCTTTGATTAAATCTCCCTGTTAATGAAAAAAATCTAATCAGATTCTTCAGCCATAATCTAAGAAACTAGCAGAAATGTACAAGTTAAAAAAAAAAGAAACATTATCTCAGCTGAGGGAACTGTTAGTGTACAACGTACTTCTTTACAACTTGGAGGCTGTTTCTTTCCTTTCAGTGTTCTGCCCTTTCGGAATGATCCAACCTGCAATCAGAAGCATAACATTAGTATGCAGCACTGCAGAAGTAACAGGGATGACAGGTCCAGTAACACATACTGTAGGAGAAGCAACTAGAACATATCCACTAGCTCCAGAAGCTTCCAGTGCAGCTAATTTCCTGGACTTCTCTACAGGAATATTTGTGAATGGATTGGTCTTCCCTGGTGAGGTTTTCGGTGGAGAAGGTGCTAGAGAAGCAGGGGTCGACTCGGCCTTTGGAGCTGTAGGAACAGGTGCTGGTGCTACAGGAGCAACAGCAACAGGGGCTTCAATGTTCCTCTTGAGATGCATTTCAAAATCTCCAATCTATTCAACATTACATACATTTAACCATCAATATTCAATTAATTCGTTTACTAGTGGCAGATAGTGTTAGTGCAAACAAGAATATCATTTTCTATTATTAGCTCTAACATTACTTTCCAACACAACCCAGTAAGATCACTGTTCCTTGTTGATATTGTACCAACCTTTTCTATAGTTTCCTATTTCTGTCAACCATATAACAACCAATTAACAAGTGATGTATTCAAATATCTTTACATATTTATGTAAACATATCAAGTTTTACCTTTAGTTTCAGCTCAGCAATCTGCGTCTCATCACAAACTTCCTTTACTAGCGCCTGAAATAAAATAAAGAATACACCAAGAATGCTCATAATATTTAAAGTTGAGATCTAAGAGAAGTGTAGAATGATAGCAATCATTGACACATTTTGGGATCCATGTTTTTTAAGTTTTTGTGGATTATGAAAGGACTTGGGACTCTGTAGACATATAAACCAAATTTTATCTTATCCAGACCAATTAGTATTAGTACAGTTGTGCACTAAGGAAGAAATACACAAACTGACACTAATGATGATACTAACAGGCAACATCTGCCTCACCACGTTAACAAATTTGGTCAACTTATAAATCATACAAAGCAAGAAGAATCTTATTTCTGTATGATTAAGATAAATTTCAAACAGTTACAGACACATATGATTGAAACGAGCACAATACACTGATAATCTCTATCCAGGTTCTATGCCTTCTTTTCCCATTGTTATTATCATATTTTTTTGGCTTAGTTTTTAATATATTTCCTGGGTTACACCTTGCTGAAACCATCTCCCACTAGTATATCATTGTGACCATATCACTCAGATCCATACCTCTATCAAGACTATGCGTGTATCTTTGGGCTCTTCTGACATTGAGGATGTATAATTAACCAATTGACCAGAGCTTAATTTGATAGGTTTATTTGATGCAAAGACATAAATAGTTTGACTTCATGTTAGACGATTATAGATAATACAACTACGGAGTGATCAGTTTCTATGTAAGTCAATGACTCGAAATGTTGTTGCAGTAAATAGCAAAGAAAGTAATATTCGACTCACCTCAAATCCACCTGGAAATGTTGCACCACGCAGTGGACTCTTTTCCACTGATCCTTGGGAGCAGCTATCTGATGAATATACTCCAATAAAATTACAAATACGTGTAAAGACAAGGTCAAATAATTTTATTTTTTTTTAAATGTCACAGAGCTTGAAATTAGGTATAGATATAATTTCCATTAAAGCACCCCGGCAATATGATTAATTAGTAATTCATGTATTAGCATAGCATCAACAAAGGATACTCACCATTGGTGATAGAGAGGTATAAATAAATGTTTCCGAAATGTAAACTTTTTTAAGTGTTGAGGATCAATAATGGTTAATATATGTGCTACCGGGAAGCTAAACAGGGACATTTTAAAAGGATGCCTGATAAATTATGGATCTGAAGCATACTGAAAGAAAAAACTAATCTAAAATTTACATCCTATTGTTCATAGTTTAGCCAAAAGAAACAAAATCTGTTTTTTAGGCAAGAAGAAGCAACTAACCATCAGATTTTGCAATGACTGCAGAGTCGGATGTCTTAACACATGTTATTACTCTCATTTCTCTCCTTGAAGGAGATGAAATAAAACTTCGACCAACAGTCAAGCCTTGGATGGGACATCTGTTCGAGGTAGACCATGCCGGTTTTGAAGCGGTGCCTATAGAATTTGGAGAAGTTAAAGAACACAAAGATATATCATCATCATAACTGATAGTTACTGTTATATCAAAACAGATAACATGTCATCACAACAACATATAACATGAGTCGCATTGCATCAATAGATCTATATTGTGCAGCATGACAAAAAGAAAAGATACGTCTAATATATGCATTCTGATCACACTCATGATAAATACTAGACATGAAAAAACATGCAATTTCACTTTTAAACTCTTAACTATTCATTTAAGTAACTTCTTCAGCTTTTCAATATGAAGTAATAAACCAAACAGTTTCCGAAACCTATGTAATCTGCTAATACATGCTCAAAAATCTGGGACTGGGATTAAGTAGCATTACCACCTTTAGAGCTAAAAGACCTTCCTAATCATTACTTACATTTCTCAAGCATCCAATTCAAACTATATATATTCTCGAATCTCCTATCTACTTCATGATAACTACAATCTTAAAAAAACATAATAGAACCTTGAACAGAAGAGCAATTATACATACCAGTTTTAATTACTTCTGCTCATAAAAAATCAGTATTAATTCATCAAGGAAACATTTATATTGCTATTATCCATTCACGAAAGTTCACATCTAATACAACAATGATCTAACTTAACAATTTAATTTACGACTCATTAACCTAGAACTACCTAATCCGTAAAAGAAGCTCTCACTCAATTTCAATAAGTTGTAGAAGCTCAATTACAACATTGAGTATATAATTGACATTCCATTCCATTACATTGCATTCGATACACACAAAAAGTAAGATAAAGTTACGAAACAAGAAATACAACTTGAAATTAACTCAAAGCTCGAGGAAGTTGCACAAATTCATATACAAGATATAGCGATCACATTCACAATTCATAAATCTACAATTACATGAGAGAGAGAGATAGAGAGAGAGACAGACAGAGAGAGAGAGAGAGAGAGAGAGAGAGAGAGAGAGAGAGAGAGATTACATTGAAAGGAACGGAGAACAGCAGCAGACTCCATGGAAATGAAAGAGATCTCGGAGAATGAAGGAATTGTATATAGGGAGGAAGGGGAGGGGTGTTAGTTTTGGAGTTGTATGTAAAATGTGTGTATATATTTGGTGCTTGGCATTGAAATGTCCGCCCCCTTCTCATTAGTTTCTCCACCCACTGTATTTCTCTGTTTTGATTTTGCTATTTTGCGCTTTTACTTCTGTGGTGACATGGATATTATCATGCGCTGCCATGTAATTTTGAAAGAGATCGGATTTCAGGGCCCAAACCCAAGTAACAAATGGGCCAAAACAGCTACAACTGGTACAGAAATTGATTTTTTTAATTAATTGGGTTATAATTTATAAACTAGTTTATCTTAAGTGCAACTACAAATTAGTGTAAAAATGTATATTATGTTTGAAAAAAAAAAGTAGTGCTAAAACCATAAAATTTGATACAAAAAATTGTTACTAAATAACATTGACATTAGTGATGTGCCGTTAAAATTTTTTGATTGGTGTTGTTAGTGTGAATGTAACGAGCCCATTTATTATTACAACAAATCAAAATCTGTCATATGTATTTGAAAATAATTTTGGAAACAAATTTGGTGCATTTAGCATTTTTCTAGAAAAAAATGGGATGTAAGTTGTAACTTTGTTAATGTATTTGTATTGATATCTTGAACTTGATTCGTTAAATATTGACAATCAGTGTTTCTATGAACCGAAAAAATTTCTCGAGAATTTCAGAAACGCTATGTGTACTGAAAACATTTTTTTTTTTTGAAAAAACGATATTTTATATATATAAAAAAATCTTAAGCAAAACATTGAATACATAGGATATATTAGGGATTAGTGGATTATTAGTTGATAACACGTGTCAAACACGAATTGAGAATAAGACTACATAAAATATTGGTATTGATAAATTATTAATAGGTATTATCAAAATATGTATTTATAAAGAATTGAATGATAAAAATATACAATTTTTAAAAACTATATAATTATATAGTTATTGGCAATCGAACCCTGGATAAATCGTGTCCTTTAAACATATTTTTCTTATTAATAAAGAGTATAGATTTAATTATATAGTTATAAGCAATTGGATCTGGATAAAACTAAATAAATAAATCTTTGTTTAGTTACGTAGTTGCAAAGAATCGAACCCGGGATGAAACTAAAGAATTTAAAGTAAATAAAAAAATCTTGTATAGTTAAGTAGTTGCAAGAAATCGAACTCGGGTTTAGTAATAACCAAATTTGATATCTTGTATAATTACATAGTTGCAAGGAATCGAATCCGGGATGAAATTAAAAAATTTAAAATAAATAAACCTTATATAGTTACATAGTTGCAAGTAATCGAACCCGGATTTAGTGATAATCAAATTTGGTTATGTAGTTGCAAGAAATCGAACTCGGAATGAAATTAAAGAATTTAAAGTAAATAAATATATCTTATATAGTTACGTAGTTGCAAACAATCGAACCCGGATTCAATGATAATCAAATTTGATATTTTGGTACCGCAAAACATTTAAACAATGTTTTCCTTGTTAATAAAGAGTATATAATTATGTTGTTGCAAGAAATCGAACCCGGGATGAAATTAAATAATTTAAAATAATAAATAAATCTTGTATAATTACGTAATTGCAAGGAATCGAATCCGAATTCAGTAATAATCAAATTTAATATTTTGATACTTTGGTATTACGCGCCATTTAAACATTATTTTTTTTATTAATAAAGAGTATAAAAGGGGTCATTGCTTTCCTATTTACTGGAAATCGTTTTATAATATCGTTTTAGATTGTAAAATTTGCAACTGTGTTCTTTTCTTCTTTTTCGTCTGTGGGAATTGCAAAAAAATCAATCTTCAAGGGTGCTAAACATATCAATTTATTATAAATAATAATTTTTATTTTTTTAATTTTTTATATCAAATTTAGCACTCTTTAAGTTCAATAGTTGGCACCCCATATAAGGTACCTAGATGATCCCTAAATAAATAATATTTAGATGATCTCTAAATAAATAATATTAAAATTATATACAATATAATAGAAATGGATCACATATACTTTTAATACTAGTATTTGACATTTTTTTATCTAGAAGAGGTGTAAAAAATTGACAATTTCTCTTGACATTCCTTAGGTATTCTTGTAATTTCAATAAAAAGACAGACAAGAGTGTCATGACACATAAAATTTGATAACTCTTTCGACATTCCTATCAGAAATGCTCTAAGATACACCTATATTTAAATAAATATTATCCAGGAGGTAGGGGGAATCTTTTCTAGCGAAGAACAGACCTTCCCGAATAGGAATTAGAGACTGAATCACTGAAGCAAAATTTTTACCTTGTTCCGCTCCAAGAAGAGAGTGCATGTACTATGTGTATATCATCAGTATATGTACAATGTTCATGCATATAACTCTACTTTTAACGAGGGTGGATTGAAATATTTTTCTTTCTAGAGTTAATTATCGAATACATTTTGAATTTTGAGTAGGTGCTAATATATTTTTAAATTTATGTAAAATATTTATATAATGTTAAAAACAATTTAATAATGAAAAAAAGATAAAATTAACGGCATGCATGGTGCAAATATTCGTGAAGATATTAGAAATGCTACATTTTGAATTATATTAACTATACGTTGATGCGAATGTACATTTAGTAACGAAACTGAGTAATGTTAGAAATATTAAATTGGGTATCAAAATCAGTATTAGATATTTTTATTGCGGGTTCATAGTTATATAGCTAACCAAAATCTAACACGTGTTATTTGATAATCTTTTGTATCTAATTTGGATCTCTAGCATTTCTCCACGTCTAAATTTAAACATGTAAATGATTAATTTTACATATAATTAAGGAAATACATGAACGTTTCACCTCCAAGATTTTCAACACACATTTTATAATAATATATGATAAGATCATATGAGCTAATTAAGCCAGTGTAAGATGTACAATCTCTCTGAACTCCAGCCTCCTAGTCTCAGTATAAAATGTTCTATGCTTATTGGGCCAATAAGTTAACCAAATCCACCCTCTTATTTCCCATTCCATCACCTTACCTTGTGCACTTTTATCCACCTTCCACACCACATTTTCTCCATACTCATCTTCCGCAAAAATGATCCCTCCTTGTCTTGTAAAAGGCCTGTAAACATTCCTGTATCGATTCTTGAACCAAGCCCGAGGATTAAGCAACGAAAACATGGATGGTTTCGAAGAAAAAACCTCTCTTCCGTTTACACTATCATGAAGATACCAGTTCAAGTTTCCCCTATTTCCATGTACTGATTGCTCAAATTTCCAGGGCTTGAGGCTCACCGTCACGGTCTCTCCAGCCGATATGCTTAGCCCCAAAGTGTTTGGTGGATTCAATGAGCCTTCGACGGATTTTTCTGAGCTTATGTCTCTTGTAGGATTTTCGGATGATTTGCTGACAGATATGCTCAAGACATTCATTTGCTGCACTGGAGTTAATTGTAGGGAGATTCGAGAAGGAAAGTGTTTTTCAGCTTTTCCAGCTCCTCTTTCTTTCATTAGAGTATCATTTACAAGTTTGACAACATCACACCTGATCATCATGATTGGCACAAAGGATCATCAACAAAAGCAATGTAGTTCTTCGTATGACTAACTACTCTTGTATTATCATCAACTAATAAACGTACACAACTATACATTATTTTACATTGTTATTGATCACGAAAAATGAGAGAAAATACGAATGAGATATTGCTTTCTCTTCTTCTGAAGTAAAGAAGAAAGGCATATTGCTGGTTTCGATTCTCATGTCTAGTACTGGTAGTGCTGCATAAAGTTGTATTCTTACTTTCTTTATAAATCACTAATAAAACCATCTTAATTATGTGCTGTATAAAACTCCCAAACTTAAGATTTAAATCAAATTTCTTTATTATATATATACAATTACAACCTAAGAAGCAGGGACACTCCGGTAACCTGCCGTATCCCCGTGTCGGATTATTGGACACGCGTGTCCCCGTATTGGACACGGGGATTCTTTAACAATCCTACTTTCGTATTTTATTTTCACAAATTGCAATCACAATTTGTGTTAACCAACTATTTTCACAAAATAAAGTATCAAAGTCTATAAGAAAATATAAAAATATGGATGATCATGCTCATTTTTGCATAAATGAAAAGATTATACCTATATTTTTGTGTTTTGGATGAACAAGTTATGTATTTCAATGAGTTTCCATTCAGTTTTTGATTTTGTCAATTGGTTTCAATATGTGTGGCATGAAATATTTATGCAAATTTATATTTATGTATAACATGTCCCCGCACCGGTGTACTTATATTTTCAAATTTGCCGAATTCGTGTGTCCCTGTACTACGCACCCGCACTCCCGCACCTGTGTTCTTGCTTCTTAGATTACAACTTATTTTACTCTGATCTAAGCACACGAAGGTGTTATATGCCTGAACTTTAATAGCATCACCATTTAAAAGTTCCAAATTTTGAACAGGAAATCGAAATACAGGATCATATGTATATTGGAATTAGAAAGTCATATGAATGGTACCTTATATTATCAACCTTGGTTATGACCTCGATCCAACTTTCTCGAATTATCACTCTATGATTGAGTTGAATCACTCCTTCGACTTGATTGTAATTCAAAGAAAAGACCAACTTCTCATCAGGTGATGGACTGCTCGATTTCTCTAAATCCATGGCTATCAAGGGACAATATAGTTGCACTTTCCACATCCCAAAACTCGAACCTCCATAAGAAAACAAAGACGAAGGTGTTTTAAGGCCGTTATTCCTTGCCTTAACCTCCACGATCCAATTAGTAATTGCAAGATTTACTGCCCTCATCCATTGCTCTTCTATATTGGATCCTAATAATCTCATGAGAAACTTTGAAACCTCTCGCGATTGCTCACAAGCATACTGATCTTTAAGCTTGTGAAGGCATTCTGATCGAAGATCCGTAGGAGCTTCATATATGCAAACAAGGAATGAAAGAGTAAGAAACGAGAAGTTAAACATTTCTTTAAAGTTAGGGATGGAACTTAGTTTAGGAAGCCTGAACAAGGAGATATTCTTGTTTGGACAGTACTGAAGAATAACATCAACTAAAGTTAAGAAAATTTTCGAGACATTATCCTCATTATCTAATAATGTCCTGGATTTGAGGTTGACCCTCAACGGTTTCGAGGTCCAAAGAGAGATTGAAATAGTGTAATCCACAAAGAGAGACAAAATTATAAACGACGAAGATTGAAGTTTTTTCGATATGGAGAGTTTGAGAGAAGGCCGAAAGGAAGATGATGAAGAATAAATTGATATGGACATGGAGTTCGACGTCCATTCCATTATCGGTGGAAGGTTCTGAATCCATGTCCATATATCCGGGAATAACGAGGAGGAGGAGGAGGAAGAAGAAGAAGCCATGTAATTGGTTGTAACCAAGTGAAGAACCTTCATGTGATAATTTTGTTTGTGTAAATGAACTAGGAATATGATGCTCTTATTTAAAGACAATTCATTGGTGAATGGAAAGGTGTACGTTCTTATAAGCCAGCTGGGAGAAGTGAATCAAAAGATTTGAAATTGGTCTATCAATGATCAAGATGAATATTATCATGTGTTATATACGTACACTCATACAAGAGGTTAACCTTGTCAATCATTTTGGGCGGGTTACGGTATCAGATTTCTGATCGGCGAGGTCACTAGTTCGACTCTCTGTCATCTCCAATATTTCCACAATTTATGAGGACACGAAGGTAAATTAATGTCCCAAAAATGAGCGTTCATGATTCACTTTTCAACCTAAAAATGAACTTTCGAATGAGGGATAGTGCTGAAATATAACATAAAATTCAGGTCTTCTTCTGACAACTTACTCAACACATCTCTCAGAGCACACATACACATCGTATATGATAAGGTTGAAATAAATTGAAAATATATATTTCCTTGGCATTGTATTCATTAATTAGAAGTTCGACACGTAATTTCAAATAGTTGCATGCTATATTATCATACTATAGTAACCTAATTCCCCGATCTTACCGTGTCCATACATATAAGAATGTAATTAGTAAAGGAAAATGTTATTTACACAACTATTTTTTTTATTTTTAGAGCTATTTGTAGTTTGTTGTACTAGAATATGCTATACAATGTGAATAAAGAGGCATATGTGATAACTACAGAGTTTGATCCAGTCCTTCCAAACCATTCTCACGTCTGAAAGCGGTGTAACTGCTGGTGGGTATCTGCAAAACAACACCGGAGGGGGTTTGTGAAAATGCACACCTAGAGGGGGGGTGAATAGGTGTTATGGCCAACTATATCCTATTTTAATGTTTTACCAAATAATTAACTGCCAATCTTGTCAGCTAGCTAAGATGAACAAAACGAAGTCTGTCAGCTAGCTAAGATAAACAATGCAATGCAGAATTGAAATAGCGGTAAATAAAAACACCAAGAATTTTAGCCAGGTTCGACCCCTATTCTCTATGGTCTACGTCCTGGTCCCTTACCAAACCTGGTAAGAGAATATATTATTAATCACTATAAAAACCGATTACAAGATTAATACATATATCTCCCTTCTTCCCTGTCACTGATAGCAGCTAGCTGACACCCTTGTTCCCTGAATCAAATGATCTCTAAGTACTATACTACCCAAGTATAAACTTCTCTATCAAACTAATTCCCGAACCCTTGTGTCTTAGCCTGCAACTCAGCAACAACCTTACAATCTGAACAATATAAGCAATTGAGAATAATACAACTCAAACTATAAACTCTAAGCAAAGATATAAACGTATGTATATAAAAGTAGAGCTCAAGTAAAAGATTTTGCAAAGTAGCACATAGTTGTTCTTGTGTGTTCTCCAGGAGATTCAAACGAAAACCACCACACAAGTATTTATAAAGAACTATTAACGTTCGAATTAACCAATCAAACACCAACGGTCTTGAAACCTTTTCTCACGTTTAGTTTGTTTGATAAATTCGTTCATCAACGTTCACATAACGTTAACATACTGAAGTTTAGGAGAAAAGACGTTTAAAATATAAACCACTCAGTATATAACTAAAAACCAGATTTAGAGAGTTTGTATAAGATAAGATATTTGAAAGATCCAAACTCCTAATAAATAGGAAAACTGTTTTGAAAAAGTCTTTGTGAAAACTGAGCTCTAAAATTATATATATTACGTTTATATAATTTATAGAGTCCTTACATATCATGTCCTATAAAATCTCCACGGAATTAGGACTTCTGTTTTGCCTTGGACAGTTTCTGGCGGAACAGTCTTAGCTTGCTGAAATGCACTGTTACTTCAAAGTTAGCTAGCTAAGATACTTGTAATCCTGCAATGTTAGCTGGCTGATAACAAGTAATATAAAGCCTGCAACAAAAACTGTTAAGACAAATATAGATACTGTCATTTCTTGTACTAACAGCTAGCTAAGATTAATATCATCAAAATCAAGGATTATCAATCTCCCCCTTTTTGATGATTATTAACTCATCTATTTAGGAAAGTAAAAACTCCCCCTAAATACCTGCATAAGAATCTTAGCAACATATTTAAATGCATAGAAATCATAAAAACAAGCATTTCATAAAAACCATAAACCAAGTCTCACAAACATACGATAATAAACCAAGTTCTACAAAACCAACAAGTTCCAACTTAAACCACATTACCACATAACTTAAAAACTTAAACTGTTCTGAATAACCCAAACATAAAATATCCTAAATAAATCTCCCCCTTAATCATTAAAAAGGAAATAAACTTAGACATCGTTGTTATCGTCATTCTCTTCCATGCCATCAGGACCATCAACAGCATCCAAATTCTGAACAGCATCAGCAACATCCAAAAGAGAACTAGTACCAGCAGCATTTAGTGTAACCACCGCAGCAAAGTCATGCAAACCACCAGTTGGAGAAGGAACACGAACAGATGGACCAGTACGAGCAGAGGCAGGAGTGTTTGTACCAAGAACAAGATCACGTAAGAATTTTAACTCATCACCAACATCATCAATCTTGCGACATATTGTCAAGTGATTCTCACGAACCTCACGCATAAACTCATTCCAACGAATCTCAGAAATACCCGATAACACAGCATCAGCAGGTTTCCCAGAAATAACAACAGGAGGAGGTTCAACATGCAGAACAGTACCATCCTTCTCAACACGAAGAGAAGACTGCTTTAAACTATTACAATCCAAGAAATCTTTGGCAACAACCTTATCGTCCTCACACAACTTAACACCAAACCAATCAAAAATACGAGTTAACAATAAACCATATGGAAGACCAGTACCCGGGGCAGCAGTTAAAACATCCATCATATTTTTGAGAATCAATTCAGAAAGATCGAACTTACGACCCGACATCAACATAGATACAACAACCACATCTTGAGCAGAGAAATTAGACCGAGTACCCAAACGAGGATTGACATTAGCCAAACACATTTTGAATACCAGATGAGCTAAAGGGGTGACAGTGTGAGTAGTAGGAGCAACAAATTCAAGAATACCAGGAATACCACGAATGAATCTTAACTGATCTAGAGCAGAAAAACCATCTAAATCCTTAGGGCCTTTGGGGGTGTAAACAGAAACAGAGGATGGATTTTCAATACGCAAAATCGAATTTAACACAGAAACATTGAGCATAATTTTCGTATCACGAACATATGACATAAAATTGCCATACTTATCAGGAGTAAAATTAGCATAAAATTCAAGAATACTCTCTGGATAAAATTCCTTAGGCAGTTCTACAAGAAACGACTCAAAACCCAAATCGGAAAACATCTTAACAGCACCAGATTGATGAAAGAGCTTACCAGCAAGAGGACGACCATGGATCATTTTCCGAGAACCCAAATCGAGAGACTTAAAACGGGCTTCAAACTCAGTATTCACCTTGATTTTCTTGCATGCAGAGCCATCGAGACCACCGGAGCGATTTA